>OY796862.1:4812500-6126273 GCA_963680765.1 Agrochola lychnidis | reverse complement strand
ATCGGTTAATTACTAAAACCTAAATAATTTTGGTTACCGGTTATAACAGAAAATCGAATTTTAAAACTCGCGCTATCCTGAATAAACCGGTTTTACACAGACGCACGCCCGCCGCCGTCGTTTGTCACATTAATTTGCGTATTCGTTGGCATAGAACGAGAGCTTTGTTATTGTAGGTGAGAGACGGCGTAGTAGGTAAAACTCATTCATACCGTCGAAACTCAAATTGACCGGTTAGTTTTGCTCAACAGAATCGGAATTTGTAAAAAAATGGTTTCTCCCATTAACCGGTAACCGAAACCAAAACCGCAATCGTTTCTGGTTCGAGGCCAATGACCAAATTCGGTTTGGAAAATTGACAGGTGTCCGAGCCCTGGTCGATACCCACCATGACTGTTGTTTCACTAGCTAATTTGATCTTTTATATTAATTTACCAACATAATTAACTATTTTGCTGTGCATAGAAGTCATTTATTGGACCAGACAATACACTTCGACTTCTCCCTTTAGAAAACCAGTGATCTCAAACACTTCCAAGTTTTCTCAAAGGTAACCCTATTTATTAACATTATTAAAACAATAATTTAAATTAACAACCGTTAAAACTATGGTTTGGTATAATGTCTCGATTACGTCCGCAGCCAATCATTTATATTTGATCATAATTAATAGCCTTATCAAAAACATTTAAAACATAATTGGTTGTGAATGTATAAGTATTGGTCACATATTGGAGCCATCATTGGCCATGCAAATGTTGGTTCAAATGTGTGACTCATGCATGTGATAATTAACTTATGATATGTATGGCCTTCAACTTATTGCAGGAATAAAATATGTTAAAATATACAAAACAATGTGCGGTCGATTGATCATAATAATATTATTCTAAATGTACAACACTTTACGTAAAGTTTTGAATAAGGATTAAGATTGCAGCTTATACCATTAGTTATAGAAATATTGATGAGAGAGATCCGTCGAAATTTTTTCAAGAGAATGTAGCATTTTAAACTTAGACGAAGCAAAAGGAGCGTAGCAGGTGGCGTTTTATAGTATCTGCCTACCCCGATGATTGATTATGTATCTAGCATTATTTTACTTCTTGCAAGAAATTCTAAAACCCACTTTTAATACGCTTGCGTTGCATTATTAACATAGCGATTAGTATGGCTGAAATAGTGGTCCCTGTTTAAAACCACAGCCTGTGAATACGCATTGAAACTGGTCATCGGTGCCCGTCACTTGGTGTCCAAATAGGGCTTTGGGGATTCATACTTTAACTAAGAGAGTTTTTCCACCGCCTGGCTTCAAATGCCTGAGTTTCTAGGAATCTACAAAGATTCCACGAAACTCGGGAATTCTGCTGCGAAAACCACAAACAATATGTAAATGTTGTACAACGTTTATTGACACATTATATTATCGAAGCGTTACGCAAGTGTTTTATATAGAATTCCTTATATGTTTTGTTTCAATTTACTCATTCAACATACTTGTGTTGTTTTAAAACATTAATCACGCACTCCATAACAATATTATTACTATTTGTATCAACCGACACTAATCGGTTGATTTATAATCATAAGTTATTATTGAAATATAAAGAGGGGAAGTTAGGCTTCTGAAATTGGTTTGCCATACTTTGAATTAGTAATTTTTAAGTTTTACTATGTAATCAACTAAATTGATTGACAATTTGACTTCTTTTTTGTGTATCTCTTTTATTATGAATCTCCTGTTTTTTATTATTATTTTTTGTATTATGTATGTAAGTTTCTATGAATTAACTAAACGGTCAAGAATTAAAAACATGTTTTAAATGTAGGCATAAAATATAATAGTCAAATGATCAATGCTCTCCATTTTGTTTAGCTTTATGACTGACAAATTTCACTTATGTGATAAACTAAAACTCAAAATTATACTCATTAATGAATTGGTTAAATATAAAATAAAAAAAATAGTACGGGCTTCTTCACATTCGCACACAGATTACATCCTGGGTCTAAACCGACAGCAAGTATAACTGATCAGCTGTTAAAAGAGTCAACTTAAAGCTAAAGGGTTCACACATTGCTACTCGTACATGCCTAAACAGACCAGTCGCTGTGACATCTTATAGAATTCTACGACAGATTGTAGAGGTGCGGGTCTTCGCCTTGGCATTGAGCGCGGTATTGTGCTCTAAGCAAGTCGACGTGGTACCCAAAGCGTACACTTGGGCTGGTTTGTCACCGTTCCATTCGTCTTGCGTTCACTTGAACGCAGGAAGTTGTCAAAGGCCTCGATTTTATTAAAAATTTAACGTGAAATTGAATGAATCTATCTGAGAGATTTAATCCATTAAGTTGTGCCTGCGAGGAGAGGTAGTTTATAAACAAAACTAAGAAATTAAAAGAAATTAAAAGATATTGCTTTCCACTCATAAATTGTACTCATTTTTGAATAGTGAAATAAAAATAATATGTTATAACATTTTATAAATTGCATGAGATTTGTAGCAGTTACATTACTCCTGCTTGTACCTGATATTTTGGCATAATGCTATTTAACTGTTAAATATATTACTCAACTAATTTTATTGTTCCAATTTAATGATCATACTATGACATTCAACTGCCGAGATTCTGTAAATTATTTTAATGCTAAACAATGTGCTTATCAAGTGCATATAGAAATGAAAAAGTGCCTTCAAATCGTATTTGTTCCGGTAAAAATGCTTCTGTGTTATGAAAAATACCGGGTGGCAGGGACATCGACGCGAAAACTGTTACCATGGATTCAGTACATGATTCTGAAGACCCTGTGTTGAAATTTTTCGTAGGTTATTTAAAAAAAAAAGCTGTTCCATACATTTTGAGCGCGTAGGTATTGCACTTTTCTATGAAACGGCAGTTTTTTTTTTTAATAACCGACGAAATATTTCCACGCAGTCAGAATCATGTCCTGAATCCATGGTAACAGTTTTCCCGTCCATGTCCCTGCCACCCTGTACTTATAGTTTTTGCATTCTACGATGACGCATTTCGCATCTTATTGACGCACTTGCCATAAGGTTCGAATTTCAATGAATCTTACACCGGCGCAAAATGCAATAGCGTTGCTTGGAATTTTAATAATATTGGATTGTTAAAAATGTCTACACATTATGATTAAGTGTACTTATAAATTTTATTGTAATTGTTTAATAAAATTTTGTGTTATTTTTTGTTGAGTATCGTCGTTTTGTTTATTTTACAACTGTTCCTATATTCTCCAAAGCATTTCTTAATATCTAGTGCTTAATATAAAAATGACAATGAAATTTCGTTGAAGACGTAAAAACGCATAATTCACGTCACCGTAAATATAAGCGGAATATTTTGATAAATTCACCTTTGCAAACGAATTTGATACTATTTGTTTATTGCAATAAAGATATTTTATGAACCCACATGTTTCATTGTAACTGTTTAAGCATCCTGATTATGATTGTTGCTGTTAACTATGAAGTGTAATAAATATCATTCATACAAATATGATTTCCTATCCCAGACATAAATCTCATAGAACATGGGGATGCATAAAAAGCGAATCCGGTAAAATCTAAACCCTCCTTAGACCCGCTATGATTTGAAAACCGCTCTGGTGGTTGCTTGGGATGAAATTCCCCAAGTAAATATTAAGAACATCATCCAGAGCATGCCTCATCGCATGCAAGGCGGTGATCAGAGCCAGAGGTGGAAATACACGTTATTTTTTTTTTGTAAAATATCCTTATTTTGTAGCAAAACCTTTATTTCAATGTTATACCACTTTTGTAATTTAAAGGTTTAATAAAGTTTTAATTTTTTTTCGGAATTTGTGATTTAAATTTAGGTATCAGACCATCCTCTAAGTTTTATAAAACAACTAACATGTCCTTCGTGTTTCATTTTGACAATAAACTACATAATAGGCTTAGGCCAAATTTCGTGCCGCTGAGTGTACAGACGCCAGCACATCAAGCTACCACAATCTGTCAAATTTATGATTTTCAACTTTATCATGGGTTAGTATAAGGTTCAAAGTTGATTGGGAAAATGTGACAGTTTCGGGTAGCTTGATGTGCTGGCAACTGTACAAAGAATCAGGATAACTAACCAATTTAAAAAAAAACATGACCTTCCCTTAATGGGCAGCAACGTTCTCTATGCATTTTTAACACCATACTGCAATCGCTAACCGGCCTACCAAGCGTGGCGATTATGGTATACCCCCCCCCCCCCCAAAAAGTGCCCGAATTACCCGAAACTGGACCTGGCAACATACAACTCGCGTACACTCCGGACCGACTTGAAGATCATCGAACTCGAAGAAGAATTGAGGTTACGATGAGGTATAGTAGGGTTATCTGAAGTCCGAAGAGAGGGGGAGGACTCGATAATCCTCAAATCCGGGAACTTGCTCTATTTCCAGGAGGGCCACCAGCAATCCCAAGGTGGTATCGGGTTTATCGTCCGTAAGTCCCTTCCCCTTGTGAGTACAGTAGAAGGCATGAGTCGTGAGCACAAATTAACACTGCGCAGTAGTTAATTTTTCGGTCTGTTTGGCAGAATGAAGAAGCCGGGGGGCGCCGAGCTGCACGCGATTGGTTCGTCACTCGATGCTTGGCGCCTATTGGACCTCTCGCGTGTCATTCGGTTACTGTCAGTGGCTGAAATTGTAACATGCGTGAGCTGTGCTCACGACTCGTGCCCCGACCTGTAACGTGGTGAAAATCGAGAGTGTGTCGACCAGCACGCGTAGCATGACCACCGTAGAAACGAGTTTTGTCGACGGAAGAATAGACAAAATGACAGATAAACAATCACGATCTGTCATTTTGTCTATTCTTCCGTCGACAAAACTCGTTTCTACGGTGGTCATGCTACGCGTGCAGGGTGGCGTATCTTAAACTCAGAATGTCCACAAGGTGGACCGATGACCTTGTGAAGGCTGCAGAAATTCGCTGGATGCGGGAAGCACAGAATCGGTCGAAGTGGCGGTGCTTGGGGGAGGCCTATGTCCAGCAGTGGACGTCTCTCGGCTGAAATGATGATGATGTGACTTACAACCTTATGATCATTAAGCTTATCTACACAATTTTTTGCTTTATGCTTTTCTATCAATCTGTAAAAAAAAAAAAAAAAACAAATTCTGCATAAAAATATTCAAGTATCAAGTACGTTTTTCTATAGTTGATCCGGGGACACCCGATGTAATTTTTTTAAATTTGCCGCTCTTTTTAACTTTCAGCTTTCATTAAAATAGACTTATGCCCGTTTTCACCTTCACTAAGTGGCATTTAAATAAATTCCTATATAAAAGTGCATTGTTGGATTTTCAACACTATGCTGAGAGTTGAAAATCCAACAATGCATTTTTTTTAAGGGATTCATTTAAGTGTCACTTAGGGATGTGAGATTAATGGAAAATAATCGATTAAATAAAAATCGATTTTTCTTTATTCAAAATTAATCGATTTGTCAAAAATCGATTTTATAAAAATAAATAATCGATTTCTGCGAAAAAATCGTTTTTTTTTTTTGTATTATTTAAAAAAAACATGCTTTTCAAATTCCAATAATAAACCTAAGAGATTCATATTAACAATTTTTCAGATAAAAAATAAAATAAAATTATATGAATAAAAAAATAACCAATTCAAAACTAAAAATCAAAGGTTCCTTTAAAATTTCAAGATAAGGAATTAGGAAACCAAATAGCATTATTGAAACAAATTTTAGTTCTATTAAACGTTTTATTTATTATAATAAAAATTTAATGATGAGCATCCCAACAAAATGACAAACTTATTGTCTCAAAAACTAAAATATAAATCAAATAAAAAATAAATGCCTACAGATGGCGCCGTTTTTATTTAATCAACTTATACGTATGAACTTAATTCGAGATTTTTCATCCAACGCATAGACGGCGCTGTTTATAAAATTGAAACTTACTACTAGATTTTTTCATTAGTCTCATAGATACAAGCTGTTTCTGAAAATCGATTTAAACACGTAATTTATATAATCGATTTACTAAAAACCGATTAATATTAAAATAAAAATCGACAATAAAAAATCGATTATTAGAAAATAACGATTGTTATTTTCTAATAATCGATTTTTATTTAAATCGATTGATTTAAATAAAAATCGATTATTTTTTAACATCCCTAGTGTCACTTAGTGAAGGTGAAAACCAGTGTTGCCAACCCGTACGATAATTATGGGGGCGTACGATAATTTGGGCAGTGGTACGATGTACGATAATGAATATCTAATGTACGATAATTTTGAGATTAACTGAAAAAACAAGTTCCACAAAACATATTTGTCAGAAAAAATTAAACGTAGATAAAAAACAAAACAATATCAAAGACAATTGTCAAATATGTCAACATCAACAAGCAAGTATCTCTTTCTTTCCTTCCCTAGTTTTTTTATTAAATTTTACAGTGAAAACAAAAAATATCAATTATAAACTATGACAAAACTTGTTTACGGTTTGTGCTGCTTGCGCCATTAACGGTGAAACTTGGCATATAGGTACTTCCCCTTTGACTCTATTATAAAATTATTCGAGATTGTCTTTTGATACATAGCAATTTGAATTAACGTTATATGTTTTTTTTTTTGTAGGATAATTTTGCCCAACAAACGATAATTTCGACGTGGGATTTCGATAATTTGAACTTTTAGAGTTGGCAACACTGGTGAAAACGCGCTTAAATCATTTATAAATCTAGGCAAAGAGTATAATAATAATATGGGAGAATCTAGGTGTAGAATTCCCAATTTATTACTGTAGTAATATATTATAAACTCCTCGGTCAATATTGAAGAACGTCACATGTTAAGAAGAAACTAAATTGTCAGGATTGATCGTGTCATTGTAACCATTATGTTAAATTTTGTTAAATAAAACCTAAATACGGGTATATTCTTTACTACAATTTATTTAACAAAATGGAAAAATATCTACGACCAGAACGTTTCGACGGAGACCCGTCCTCAAGCCAAGATTTGTCCCCTCAGTGGACACATTGGAAAAGCACATTTGAAAATTTTCTGACAGCTATAAGTACCAATGAGAAAACTATTGCAAACGAAACTAAATTTCGATTACTAACTAATCATCTGTCCCCTACGACTTTTGTGCGCATACAGGATTGCACTGATTACGATATTGCTATAAAGAGACTTGATGCATTATTTCTGAAGCCACCTAACGAAATATATTCCAGGCACAGATTAGCAAAACGAGCGCAACAACCAGGTGAGTCCATCGAACAGTATCTACAAGCCTTGAAACTGCTCTCAAAAGAATGCAATTTTAAACAAGTGACCGCTGAACAAAATGAAAGTGATTTTATTAGAGACGCTTTCATATCCGGACTTTTATCGTTCACAGTCCGTCAAAGACTGTTGGAAAATAGCACCCTCACATTAGACGACGCATTCAAGCAGGCCCGTGCTCTAGAGATGGCGCGAATACACAGTGATGATTACCAGCAACCTAATACTAGTACCTTTGTCAATGCGATCCCCATTAACAATCAGAGAACACACATCCAAGAACTATGCTATTTCTGTGGAAACAAGAGACATACACGGCAAAACTGTCCGGCTGCTGGTACAACCTGCCTCAAATGTGGAAAAAGGGGGCATTTTGCAAAAGTGTGCAAAAGTGTAGTGACTGCGCCACCACAACGAAGTGCTTTTACTGATGCCATAGACGAACCGATCAAACATATGGAAAATGGAGAGTCGCAGAAATTGTTATCATGTATCGTGGCCGCTACAACTGATCTTGATAAAGCTATGATACCGATAAAAATAAACGAATTATTTATAGCCAGAGCATTGATTGACACAGGGAGTACTGCTAGTTTTATAGACAGCCGACTAGTTTGTCAACATAATATACAAAAGAGCTCATGCTATCAAAATGTCAGCATGGCAGCTTCAAATTTAAACACAAAGGTAGATGCACTGTGCTCCATCAATATTGATCTGCAAGGTCATAGTTTTCAAGCGAACCTATTAATAATGGAGAACTTATGTACGGATGTCATAATTGGTCATGATATTCTTAAGAGATATAATACATTAGAAATGCATTTCGGCGGATCTGGAACTCCCCTGAAATTATGTGCACTATCTCAAGCCAATATCGATCCAATCTGCTTATTCCCGAATCTCTTACCAGACTGCAAGCCTATAGCTGTTAAGTCACGACGATACTCAGATAGTGACATGCAGTTTATTCGTACTGAAATAAAGAAATTACTAGCTGAAGGGATTATAGAACCTAGCTCGTCACCATGGAGAGCACAAGTGCTTGTAACTACAAATGAAAATCATAAAAAAAGGATGTGTATAGACTACTCTCAGACTGTAAATAGATACACGCAACTAGACGCTTACCCTTTACCAAGTATTGAACAAATAGTTTCTAAGGTGGCCAAACATAGTGTCTACAGCAAAATTGACTTAAAAAGTGCGTACCATCAGATTCCAATTCTTGAAACAGAAAAACCTTATACCGCATTTGAAGCAGAAGGTAATTTATACCAATTTCGAAGAATACCTTTCGGGGTTACCAACGGAGTAGCGGTTTTTCAAAGAACTATCAATAATATAATTGCGAAAGAGAAACTTATAGGAGTATACGCATATTTGGACGACATAACAGTCTGTGGAACAACCCAAGCTGACCACGATCAAAAACTGCAACGTTTTCTTGATATTGTGAAACGGTATAACCTTACACTGAATCTTGAAAAGAGTGAGTTTTCATTGAAAGAGATAAGTATTCTAGGATATACTATAAACAACGGAGTAATTAAACCCGACCCAGATCGTCTACGTCCACTATTAGAGCTGCCTCTGCCTTCTGACTCGGCATCGCTCAGGCGAGCATTGGGATTATTTGCCCACTATTCTAAATATGTGCCAAGATTCTCTCATAAAATTCAGTCCCTCGTTTCGCAAGGCACATTCCCTCTCGATTCCGAGGCAGCAAACGCTTTTAACGCTCTAAAGCAAGAGATAGCCAATTCAGCAGTAAACGCGATTGATGACAACATACAATTTGTTGTTGAAACAGACGCTTCAGACTATGCTATCGCGGGAACTCTGTCACAAGAAGGCAGACCTGTTGCGTTTTTCTCAAGAAGCCTTCACAGTAGCGAGAGGAATCACCCAGCCATAGAGAAGGAGGCCGCGGCTATAGTCGAATGTCTTCGGAAATGGAGACAATTCCTCATCGGACGAGAGTTTAAACTGATAACTGACCAAAAATCAGTCGCATTCATGTTCAATCAGCAACATTCGTCGAGAATTAAAAATGACAAAATACAACGTTGGCGATTAGAACTTTCTGAATACAATTTTGACATAGTTTATCGCCCAGGGAAGGAAAATATAGCAGCTGATGCTTTATCAAGAGCCAATGCACCATTAGTAGCCTCTATACACAGTTCAGAAAATGCACTCAAAGAACTGCATAAAACCTTGTGTCATCCTGGAGTAACAAGAATGCTTCATTGGGTTCGTAGCAAAAATTTAGCTTACTCCACTGAAGAGATAAAACGTATTACTGCGAATTGTTCTATATGTGCAGAAGTAAAACCTCGTTTTCAACAAAACATGGGAAAACTAATAAAAGCAATGGCCCCATTCGAAAGAATATCGATAGATTTTAAGGGTCCACTTCCCTCAGATGGGACTGGGAAGAATCGATATATTCTTACAATTGTGGACGAATATTCTAGATTCCCATTTGCATATCCCTGCCCAGACTTGAGTACAAACACGGTAATTAATAAACTGACCGATTTATTCTCTATATTTGGAATGCCAACTTATGTACACTCAGATCGTGGTACTTGTTTTCTTTCAAAAGAGATGAAAGACTTTCTTCACCAGAAGGGCATTGCTACGAGCTACACTACACCATACAATCCTCAGGGTAATGGACAAACGGAGAGATACAACGGAATTATTTGGCGAACAGTACAATTGGCTCTGAGAAGCCGTGATCTGCCTGTAATCAAATGGGAGTCAGTTTTAACTCAGGCTCTGCATTCTATAAGATCACTTCTTTGCACGGCTACAAATAGTACGCCCCATGAGCGGATGTTTTCTCATGCCAGGAGATCCTCCAGTGGTCAGTCGATGCCTACATGGCTAAATGTCCCAGGGAAAGTATTAATGCGAAATCATAATCGAACCAGCAAATATGATCCACTGGTCGAAGAAGTAGAGACTCTGGAAAGTAATCCTCAACATTCTCGTGTGCGTTTGAGCAGTGGTAGAGAAGTTGTCGTGTCTAATCGACACCTAGCTCCTGCTGGGGAATCTCTAGAAACGGATGGATCTGATTCCAATGAGGACGACGAATTCATCGATGCAGTCGATGGCGATGATCGCAACACAGATGGCCAACGACATTCCCAGAATGAAATGATCCAGCCACAAAACATCACGCCAGAGACTCTGCGTCGTTCTGAAAGAGTACGACGCCCACCTGCTCATCTAAATGACTACGTGACACAATAACTAAGCCCAGGAGAATGTAGTAATATATTATAAACTCCTCGGTCAATATTGAAGAACGTCACATGTTAAGAAGAAACTAAATTGTCAGGATTGATCGTGTCATTGTAACCATTATGTTAAATTTTGTTAAATAAAACCTAAATACGGGTATATTCTTTACTACAATTACTATATACTCTATGGTGTAGAAAAGTTAAATGCTCTGTGGGTGTAGACGTTCCCGCCAATACCCGAACGATTCTGTCGTCGTTGAAATAAAATAATGTAAATTGTAATTCTTGGACCTTTTTTGCACCATTATATCCCCAAAGATATAACATGGTGGCCCATGAGGGGAACTGAAACAAGAAATCCTCGACCACAAAGAAAAAATCTTCGTCGGAATCGCTACTTACCTACATACGAGGAAATCGACGCCGAAGCGGAAGCCCCCGAAGACCGCCAAGTCGAGAATCGAGAGCGGTCAACGCGTCGCCCCGAAGATAAGTGACTTTCCGTAATTGAAAACCCCTTAAATACCTTTCCTATTATCAAAATATCCTTAAATAGCAACCATTTGTGTAAATAAGGTGATAACAAGAATTGCAAACTTTTCGGTTTCAGTTCAACGTTACACTAGGTACCCCCAATTTACAAAATATTAGTGTCTCGATATTTATATAGAAGTCTGCCGACTATTTCAGGTCATAATCGCCGTGAACGCTTCTCTGCCTGATCGAGACCGTATAGCTGTCCGACTGACTGGCGCTCTGCTGATCGTGCGCAACCGGCTTCCTGATCGGCAGGTGACACCGAGACGAGGAACGTGAGCCCATTCTTTTTATTGCCTTTCGTGATCATTCTTTTTATCAATCTTTGTTTGCATTGGCTGAAGCTAAGCAACGTTATAAAGAATTGTTAACAAAAAAAAGAGTGTCCACTAAAGGGAAAATTACTCATTTTATAAACTATTTATGTAATATTACTAAACAAGAGGAATTGAATAGGTAATATTCAATTGACAGAGTTAAATTTAAATCTTGCAAAGTTTGAGGCATTATCCGTTAAAGTTGATGACTTGCAAAGTGAAATAGAGGTTCTGAGTTCTGACAATATTGATGCTGAAACTGATGATTGTGCCAACATTGAGTAAGACATTGTAATTAACATAGCCACTGCTGAGAACTTATTAAGACATGTTTTATCGGAAAAACGAATGCGCACAGAGACTTAGTTCTGATCACTATGCTTCATGTTGTCCGGAAGATCATCACAATTTAGGATTAATGAGTTTTGTTATTTAAAATTCATATCAAGATGTTGCCAGAATTGTTTCCAATCTCGAAGTTTCTGCTAAAAATTATACTGAAGCTTGGAACCTGCTTTGTCAACAGTATGATAACAATAGAATATTAATTGATCCATCATCTTGATGCATTACTGAATATGAAACAGCTTCCAGGGGAGTCAGAAAAATCTTCATGATATTTAGTTGATTATATTACAAAAAAATTAGGTACATGCCTTGGTCAGCTTGGGCCAGCCAACAGATAATTGGGATGTCATTATTATATTCATGTTGTCAGCTAAGTTCGATAGTCAAACCTTGTTGAAATGGGAGGAATATTGCAGTAGTTTAGGAAGTCGGCTACCAGATTTGGAGCAGTTTTTTAAATTTATTACGGATCGTGCTAGTGTGCTCATTCGAGCACACTAGCACGATCCGTAATAAATTGTAATGACTGTGATTTGCAGATTCCTGCAAATCACAGTCATTACAATTCCGGCAACATAGATTCAAAGAAGCCTACAACTCCTCAACGTTCAACTCCAAATAAAGTAAAAAAAGAATCAGAATAATAATATAAAATCTTTTGCAAGCACTTGTGATAATAATAAGAATATAGGACTGAAGGTTTATTCATGTATTGTTTTCGACGAACATCATTGAATTTATGACTCCAGCATTTAAGGCTATTGATAAGGGTATTGATGATAGAATGACGGATGTGACAAGGTATAAACTTAGCAATAACTATTTGAGACAGGGTCACTCCGTTAAGGATTGTCGATTCAGGTCATACCAAGAGTCTGGCTGCACTGACAGGCATATTAGCTTGCTACACCATCTGCCAACATAGGCAAGTTTCGTTTCGGTTGATGAGCCAGGTAGATAGTAGTAAACTCTTCTAATAAAAAGTCAAAGTTAAAATTGTTTATCGAAGACTTTCCTTAATTTATCATTGTTTTTAGGGTTCCGTACCTCAAAAGGAAGAAATGGAACTCTTTAAAGGATCACTTCATTGTCCGTCCGTCAGTCTGTTAAGACCCATTTTCTCAGGAACGCTCGGAAGTATCAAGTTAAAATTAATATCAAATGACAAATACGTAGATCTATGTTTGTTCTTATGAAGCTCTAAAAAAATCAAGCTTCTAAGTCAACTCAATAAAAAAATACGGCCATTTGTGTAACATATTTTGATACTCGCAAATAAATCAAAACCTACAGGGTATTTCCCGTTGACCTAGAATCATGAATTTTGGTAGGAAGCAAGGTCTCACAGCACAAGTAAAAATAATTTATAGTATTTATCACATCATTTTTTTTGCGATTACAAATTTACATTTGCCGTTGACCATGACGTATATCGATGTATGGACAACATGTTTCTCAACTACTAAGTTAAGTTTGTTCTTGGGATAAATTCATCCCAACTACGGAACCCTTCATTGTGCGTGGTCCGACACGCACTCGATCGGTTATTTTTTGTTTTCGCGGAGAACAGGAGTGTTGTGTTATGTTATTATAATAATTTGTCTAACAGCACGCGTAGCATGACCTCCGTAGAAACGGGTTTTGTCGACGGAAGAATAGACAAAATGACAGATTGTGATTGTTTATCTGTCATTTTGTCTATTCTTCCGTCGACAAAATCTCTTTCTACGGTGGTCATGCTACGCGTGCAGGTGGTAAAACCCGAGAGCTTCTCAACGCAGCAAGCTGGACATTCATCGGCTGGGCTCTCCACTATGTCCCATTCTGGGCAACGAAAACAAACAAACAAACAAACAAACAAACAAACAAACAAACAAACAAACAAACAAACAAACAAACAAACAAACAAACAAACAAACAAACAAAAGTCGATAAAAACAGATGATGGACGCAGTGATGGCGACATAATACCTGCTTATGAGTGTGGTGGCGACTATGGCTGCGTGGTGAAGTTGTAAAAAATATCGTTTGATGTTCTCTACGTCTGTAACTCAGAAACTCATCTATGGTGAGTACGTGCTTATATCTAGCTAGGTATATACTACTACGATTTAGGTAGGCGCCAACTAGATCTCTGTTTATGACAACTTTTGTTTCACAAAATGATCTGTGATTTTTTATACAAAAACCAACAAAGTTTTAGAATGTACCTTTACACGTTGACTTTTTGAGATTGTAATTAGTTAAAAGTAATACTTACATAATTATTTGACTGCAGTTTAATATTACTTAATTTTATTATTTTTGATCTGTGATTTTTAAATAGCTTATGTGTAACTTAGGAAAAAAAAATGTGATATTTGAAATGAGACAACAAAACAGTAGGACTAACTGTGAGCATTTTACTACATTGTGATATCATTTAATATTACCTTTGATCTGTGATTTTAATTGATATAAGTAGGTATTAGTAGACATACGTAAGTTTAGAGTTAACTGAAAAAAGTCATTATATATATTTTATTGTCTGTGATCATTACACATTCCAATATGTGTATATTTAAATAAAAACTAACTGTGTACTGTGTATACTGAAATCTATAATTTAAATAAAAAGTAATAGAAAATTTCAAAATAGCAAAATTACTATCTGTAATTTTAATCTATGATTGTTTTTAAGTATAAGTTTATTAATACTTTAAAAGTTCAGTTGAAATGATTATTTTACCTGTTAATAAAAATTCTTTAATAAACATGTAGTTTTTTTTTTAACTTGTGTACATGTCTGTACTAAATTTGTAACACTATCCTACATATTTTAGAAGGTACCATAATGTTCTGCGATTTCGATTTTTCGTAACCACCTAAACTTGGTCGGGTTACCTCGGTCATTCACTTCCTAATGACTTTAATCGTATTATCTCATTAATTATCCAATGTACTACGCTGAAATTTTACTGATATACAACTGAACTAAACAACTAATAATTGACATAACATTCAGTTCATATATCCAACCCAGTGGCCAAATAACACCGCGCGCATCAAGACCGTGCTCGTGAAGAACTGAATATCATCATAACAACATTTAAAGTAAGCTTTAGACCTCTTATTGAGAGTGCTGGAACCAATTGAAGTGTTTTTCTATTTAATGAAATAACCTTTAAACTATGCATTATTTTGTTTTTTTTATTGCAGAACAAATTTTAAACTAATTTCTAAGAAGTCATGTACAAAATATGATAAGAATCCGCTTAACCGTTTCAAAGATCTAGCAAAACCAAAAACGTTACCCCAGCAAAATCTCGAATAACTTCGCAACCGATGAAAGAACAAATACAAAATAAGGCACAACATTTACTTCATCTAGACAACTAATTTTATAGCTAGTATTTATTTAAATATTCCCATTAGAAAGAAAAAGGTCTGGCTGGGATAACGTTACCCCAGCAGGAAATATTTTTGTGAAATAATTAAAAAACTATAAGCGCAACAAATTTAAAAATGTGCGCAACAATTACAGAAGCCGCAAAACTAATTATCTATTAGATTCAAATGACCATTTTCGACAACATCTGGCCTGGGTAACGAACACTGATTGACTGCTTAGCTTCTTAAAGGTACAAAAGGTTCCGTAACTATCTGCAATATTCTAACCTTTTGGCTAGTCTTTTTACAATTTGCGGTAAACGATATAAGAATACGAACATAATGCTATATTGCTCATCCCCCATAGCAAATAGCGTGATAATAATTTTTGAAAAATCTATTGTGACGTTTCCATTATTTGACTATAAAGTTTATTTATACCAATTTTTAAGTTAATTAAGCTACACAGAAAAATCCTCTATTGTAAAAATTAATACCCCGTTTAAAAACAAAAAATCCACCCCATTAGGGGTAGATTTTCAAAAAACCCTGATATACGTTTTTATTTATTTTCAGTTTTAATTATAAATACTGAGTTTCGAGTTTATTAGACCGCTCGTTAAAATTCTTCCATACAAACTTTGGTACCCCCCAAACCTCCTTTAGGGGGTGCGTGACCAAAACATTCGACCAAAACATATCTATTACGACAAGCGCTGATTAATTTGACAGGACTAAACTAAAATTTATCTTCTGTCCTTTTCTTAGGGCCGATTTTTCAATCCTCAGATAAATCGTTAAACAGTTATTGCCCCTGTCCTAACAGGCATATTTAATCAATGTTTAGATAGCGGTACGTTTCCTGATTCAATGAAATATAGTAAAGTAGTACCAATTTTCAAATCGGGTAGTAAGAGTGATCCCTCTAATTATAGACCAATATCTGTGCTACCAGCATTGAGTAAAATATATGAAAAAATCATGCTAGACCAGATGTTGTCACATTTTAATTCTAATGGGATTTTACATAGTCACCAGTTTAGTTTCACGAAAGGTAGGTTGACGACTGACGCAGGAGTAAAACTCATCAGTCACATTTTGGAATCCTGGGAGCAGTCCCAGGATGCAATTGGCATTTTCTGACCCCTCAAAAGCGTTTGACTGCGTTGACCACAAAACACTGATCTGTAAATTACACTACTACGGAATTCGTGGACAAGCTGCTGATCTCGTTCTTTCCTATCTATCATACAGGCAGCAAAAAGTAAATGTTAATAGGGCGACGTCTTCGGGGTCTCTAGTTAAAATGGACGTGCCTCAAGGTTCAATTCTCGGGCCTTTCTTATTTCTAGTTTATATAAATGATCTTCCTTACATGATGACTAACTTATCAGATATAATTCTATTTGCTGACGACACTTCTCTCATTTTTAAAATAGACAGGAAAGATACAGATGTATTACATGTCAACGATAGTCTGGCTGTACTTTCAAAATGGTTCGCAGCTAATAATCTTTTACTTAATGCGAACAAAACGAAATGTATTAGGTTCTCATTACCAAATGTACCTCAAGTAGGTCTAAATCTAAAACTTGATGGCAAAAAACTAGATGCAATAACAGAAACTATATTCTTAGGAATTACTTTAGATTCAAAATTACAATGGGGCGCCCATATTAGAACTCTTTCAGGTAGATTAAGTTCAGCTGCATACGCAGTAAGAAAAATAAGGCAGTTGATTGATGTAGCCACAGCTAAGTTAGTATACTTTGCTTATTTCCACAGTATTATGTCTTATGGCGTCCTGCCCCACAGCAGGACGCCATAAGACATTGTAGCGGTTACACCGCCACATACGAACTACACATCAAAAAGACATGACGTCACACAAATCCTGCATCGCGCAGTTAGAGTTTACCAAGCGATCGACATACATACAAGATTTCAACTTCAAACTGATGGGCAGTTGCCCGCCAGACACATCACCCGTCTGGTCGGAGGATCCTCCCTTTTCTATGGTGGATGAGTGAACTTTACACCCTGTTCCTCATACCACTAAAACATAATGGGTCCTAAAAAAAAGAAAAATGTGTGAGAATGTGCAAATAGCGCCAGTGGTGGCCTTAGGGGGTGGCGAGCAGGGCAACCGCCCAGAGCCTAGGTCTTGCAGGGGCCTCGCGCAACAACCCAGGTAGAAAAACGTTGACATTTAAAACTTTATGTTTTTATACTTGTATTAGTTGAAACAATAAAATAAGTCTGAAATAAAAAGTAATATTAAACGATATCACCAGCCTAGATTTGAAGATGAGAGATAACTGAATGTTTATCCATGTATATGAAGGGAACGAGGACATTATCTCGGTGCTGAAACTATCGGAGTAGTCCTGAGTCTGAGAGTGAGTAGTTACTGTCACCACACCTGTAACAGTTGCGTCTGCAGAAAAGTTTTTCGCGATTAAAAATTAAGTACTAAAACATATTTGTGGAATTCAATAACACAATTGAAAATTATATCGCCCTACGTTTGTATTTTGCATACGTGGGGGCCTCGCAACTATAAATTGCCTTTTACTTACTGAACATATTTTAGCCTCGTTTAGTATTTCTTTAAATGACCCCCAGGACCAGGGGCCCTAAATCTTCAATTGAAGTTAAAGCTACCACACAATAAAGTGCAATTCAGGTCGCATAGCGCTAATTATCTACAGTTATATTCACCTAGAAGTTGCCTCTCTTTCTATCGCGTAACTCTATATCTTCTGACTACTTTACATTCACTGTATTGGCTCGACAAGACGGGCCAGCGGCGTACTTCTAGCTTCACACCTAAAATGCGGAGAGAACCATCTGTATTCATCTGTGTTGGTAGTCAATTTGGTAATCAACTATTTCCCTGAATTAACATACGTCGTAAAAAAACAATAAGTTTGGATCCAGTAGTATGTACCTATTCAGGGTGAGAAATCCCACATCTGAAAGAGAAGCATTACGTCATTCTTTATTCTCACTAATAATGTCATTCAATTTTTTTTTTTTTTTTTTGTAGGCCATCTCGTAGTTGACCTCTGAGATCATGACTTCTTAACCGGGCTTTCCTGTGGGTGCCTTAAGCTACTACACTTAAAACCTCCAGCCAGGGGTTATTCAACTATACTACTTAAAACTAGGTGAACGCTCGCTAAGGGCACCCCCTGTGGGGTACGAACCTCGGCTTAGGGCGTCAACCGGAGGGAGGACATCAAAGATGGGACGAGCTGGTAAAAAACCAAGACAGCGCTGCTTGCGCTAATCTGTGAGCTTATCTGATTGTAATGTAAGTATACTTTCATCAAAGAGAATGAATCGCATCATATCACAGGGATCCACAGGGCATGAGATGATTATTTTAATCAAGGTGATTTTTGCGGTGGCATATCAGCGCTTAATCCAAAATTAGTACGCAAAGTGTTCAAACAAATCATGACCTAGATTTTAGAAGAAAATAAAACTGCATTTTTAGTTGGTTGAAATAGCTTCTGCTTGAGCCAGGAATGGAACCCGTTTTATTTTCCTCTGACCACGCAAAAATCACCTTATTAATCAGTTCGGAATTATTTTCATGATACACCGTTATACAATATTTCGTTTTTTAGGGTTCCGTAGTCAACAAGGAACCCTTATAGTTTCGCATGTCCGTCTGTCTGTCTGTCTGTCCGCGGTCTAGCTCCGAGACTATTAGTACTAGCAAGTTGTAATTTGGCATGGGTATTTTTTTTTAGGGTAAGTACTTTCCCTACACGTAAAGTGGGGATGTTTTTTTTTTCTTTCCCTTGATGTGGCGTATCGATGGAAAGGTCTTTCAAAAACATTGTGAGTGTGTGAAAACCATTTTTGAATTCAGAGATCTGTTTGCGAAATATAAGGCTTTAAAGTGCAAACCATAATTGATCTGCAGGAAAAAGTTAAGCAGTTATCTAAGGATTTACAAATCGCTTATCAGGTAATAGAAAATTTAAATACAGAAAATATTCAACTCAAAACAGACGTACAAAAATACATTAAAATAGTAAATGCATACAAAGAAGTAAATGCTGACACGAAAAATTCGACACCAACCTCGGCGCGAAAACGGAAAAATACACAAAATAAAGTAACGCCTGTGACACATAAAAGCAATCAATCGCATCGGCACAGAAAACAAAATGTTACAAACAAATCGAAGAAAATAAAAATACTCCAACAAAAATGGTTAAAAATACAAATATGTTTGAAAGTAGCACGAATTCAGATATGGAATTAATAGAATCAAATTTTAGTTTAGTCCTGTCAAATTAATCAGCGCCTGTCACTACTCCATACAAGTTTAGACGCGATTAAAAACTTGCCAACTAAAATTACGTCAATTTACGTCAAGCGCTGATTAATTTGACAGGACTAAACTAAAATTTATCTTCTGTCCTTTTCTTAATGAAATAGAAAGAAAAAGATGCACTGAACTTAAATTTAGTTTAGTTTGTGAACAAGGGAATCGGCACCACTGACCTGCAAAATGCAAAAAACGTAAGAAAATTTGAATTTCGCGGGCAACCCTGACGCTTCCCCCTTAAGAATATCTCATCATCAAATATTTTTAAATTAAAGCTAAAAGATTTCTCTTATGTAAAACGTATTATTCAGTTAACGAATTTCTAAATGATCGAATTATTGACTAAATTGTTTTTGACATATTTTAATGTAAATTATATGACCGTGACAATGGTGCCGATTCTCTTGTCACAAATGCCTCTAAACTAAACTAAAAATCACCAAAATTTAGTTTATTCCTGTCAAACGACGATTTCCCATTCTGAAATAGACTAAAGTGACACAACTAAACTATATTTTAGTTTGACAGCACTAAGATGGCACTGAGATATTAGTTTAGTGAAAATGGCAATTTTGCTATTCTGAATTTGACGTTTTTAACCAAAAATTTAGATTTTCTAACTAAATATGACTATTTTTAATCGCGACTAAAAACATGTGGAATAAAATTGGTTGTCATGAACTAAAATTCACACCAACACCTCGACTTCAGATGAAAAAACAGTACTGAATATTTTTTTTTCTTTTGCTTATATCTCGAAAACGGTGTGTCCAATCGCAAAAATAATGAAAATTTCGACACCCTTTATGAAGCCCTTAAACCCCTAACACTCTACATGTAGGTAATATTTTTTCTTATTTTCCACACAAAAAGTGAAAAATCCATATAAAACACGTCGAGGCTGCCCCCCCTGCGCGCCTCCGGCTCTAAAAAGATTCACGTGGTTATGTATCACGTGTGGAGTCGCGGTTGTCAAATTCGATTTAGATGTGTCAAAATTATTTTTAAATTTAGAGAATTTATTTTTCAGAATAGCTTTGAAATTCTCATAGTCAAAAGTAAGGAATTTTAGTGATAGTTTAGTTAGTTTAGTTCGGTGTACAAGAGAATCGGCACCATTGTGATCGTGATTATGTCTAATAATGTACCTATGTAGTATGAGGTTGACTAAAACTTGACATGTTACAACTTATTTTTATTTTTTTTGGACTTATTAAACGTAAATTGTATGACAGAAAAAATATGTATAGTAATTAATATAAAATGAGGTTGACTAAAACAACCAATGCAATGGATAAAAATCACCAACAATTAAGAGTGTAATTGTATTAATTATTTTTAACATAGCCAATTATATTGTACACCCCATGGGTATGTTAGTTTAATAATACTAAAAGTAAGAACTGTATTTTCACCTGTGACAAACAATGAATAAATTAATATGAAAAATATGAATATGAAATATGAAATTTTTGTTAGTCAAGTGTCCCCCTCCCCTGCCTGCTAAATGGTTGGTTTTAGATATGTGAAAAAATTCACGGCAGTAGTTTATAACGAATTTAAAAGGAAAACTATCACAGCTGAGTAGGCTTTACAAGTTAACGAGTAATAATCGACCAACTTAGATTTGCGGTTGTAAAAACATGTTCTCCCATACATTCCGTATGAAAGAAAATGTTTTACAACTATAAAGTTAAGTTTGTTCTTGGGATAAATTCATCCCAACTATGGAACCTTACATTGTGCGTGGTCATGCACTTGGCCGGTTTAATTAACTATTATATTGTATTGTACCTCATTGCTATTGTATCTAAGTTATCAATTATTTTTTTTTTAAATTATGTATATGTACTATATAAGAAACGCACATATCTAAGCAGTTTGAAAACAAAATCTCGTGCATACGACCCTTTTTTTTCGTAGGTAAGCATTACTGTAGCGGTCGAGTGCTGCAAGCAGACATAGTCCTTACGGTGTATACATATGCGTTTCTTCGATGGTACATAGCATACATCTGACTCGATCCAAAAACATCCTACAGTGCCTAAAAACCCGCCTTTTCAACAAATGTGTCCTGATTAACAATGATGGTGATCTACGGTGGCGGGCGAGACATGGACGCTCACAAATGAGACTTTCCACCGCACACGAGTAGCACAGAGGGCCATGGAGCGAGCAATATAGGAAGGTATAACCCTACTCGGCCGAGTGTGTAACACTGAAATCCGTCGCCGGTCGAAAGTCTCCGACATCGGAGACAGGGCGATACGCCTCAAGTGGAGTTGGGCAGGACATCTAGTAAGACGCGGAGATGGCCGAAGGAGTAAATCTGTGACCGAATGGTGGCCAGGGTTAGGTAAAAGAAACCAGGAACGTCCAATAGCGCGTTAGGTAGATGATATCGTTAAAGTCGTGGGAAACACCTGTATGAGAGACGTACGGAACCGGAAAGTATGGATGAAAAAAGGGCGGCTGAAATGATGATGATACATGTGACTGCCTCGTTGCTCTTGGGCTCTTGCGGTCGCAAGTTCGAGTACCTCAGCACGCGTAGCATGACCACCGTAGAAACGAGTTTTGTCGACGGAAGAATAGACAAAATGACAGATTGTGATTGTTTATCTGTCATTTTGTCTATTCTTCCGTCGACAAAACTCGTTTCTACGGTGGTCATGCTACGCGTGCTGCTCAGTAGCAGTCTAGACTCTGGGTTTGTGCTGTTGAATTACTGTCGCTTTACAAAAACAAAAGACGCTGGTCCTCGTCGAAAAAAAATTCAATGCGGATACCTACTTCAAATAAAAAGGTTCTGTATGTAGGTACAGTTATACTACAAACAATATGATCAAACATAATTCACACGTTTCTCGCACGCAAGAACAGACACTGCTATTGGCATAATTATAAGTGCTCTGCAATAAATACATAGATTAGGTAATTATTATATAAATTGTAGTGCCAACATTATCACATTCCTTTTGTTGTAATTCCAAAAAGTGAACAACACCTGATTCATTAAGTGATTATTATTCATAAATTGTTATTTTGCAAAGGAAGCGAAAGTTTAGTAATTAAATGAAAAATGTCCATCCATAAAATTAAGCATGTTATTATTAAATGCTTATCAGCAGACTTGAATGCTTGAAATTTTTTTAAATTGTTTTGAATTAACCGACGTTCGCACGGACGTAATAAAATAAAATCGTGGCGGGATTTTATCGCGCACAGTATATTTCAGCTGTCGGTGTTAAGGGGAAGCGTCAGGGTAGCCCGCGAAATTCAAATTTTCTTACGTTTTTTGCATTTTGCAGGTCAGTATCAGGTTTTATGTTGATTAAAATATAATTCGCGGTCGTAACAAATATGGCTTTACTCAATTATAATCATTACAATCATTACATAGAATATTTTATTTATTATTCCTGTATGTAATCTTTACATAAACTTCTATCACATAGAATAATTACAGATTTTTCTCGATGCAAACTTCGGGGGGTTTTTTAAACATTTTCGTTAAAAATTGTTTGTTTGTGCAAATAGCGCTCTTTCACATGATGCCCTTGTATTTTATTTCTTTCATAATTGCAAAATAATTGGGCACACGTAATCTAAAACTATTCCAAATTTCAAGTTGATAGTATTGGTAGTTCTTGAGATATCCAGCAGTGACAGACAGACGGACAGATAGACTGAGTCGCACCATAAGGGTTCCTTTTTACCATTTTGGTACGGAACCCTATGTTGGATCTTCACTTTTTCACTTCCACTCTCGGCGCTAAGCAGAGCGTTGAAAATCAAGTGCACGAAAAAAAATCGCCGCGATTTTATTACGTCCGTGCGAACGTGGGCTTAGGAGGCAACTTTGGAATGTGGGGAAATGGAACGGAATTAGAAATAACCACTGAATAGGGATGTTCATAACTTTTGTTAAACTTTGTTGAATCAACAACTATTACTGTGCGTTTGCACTTGCGAAACATTCACCTTAAACATGTTGTAAAATAGAGATTTCAACATGTTTTTATGTGCATGTTTCGCCAGTTGCGCGCAAACGCACAGTTACAGCAACAGCAACCTTGTTGCGGAAAACTGTTGCTGGCGCCAAGGAATGTTGAAGTATTGCCTGCAACATGCTATGCATGTTCCGTATTCATGATAATCAAATGTTTTACATTTCTCCCTCATTTGCAAATAGAAAACAGATTGCATTACTTTGTATGATGTTATAAGTATAAGGTCCCTGAAACAATCAATTGCAATTGTCAATGGTGCCGATTCTCTTGTCATAAATGCCTCTAAACTAGACTAAACATCACCAAAATTTAGTTTATTCCTGTCAAACGACGATTTCCCATTCTGAAATAAACTAAAGTGACACAACTTAACTATATTTTAGTTTGACAACACTAAGATGGTACTTACTGAGATATTAATTTAGTGAAAATGGCAATTTTGCTATTCTGAATTTGACGTTTTTCACGTAAAATTTAGATTTTCTAACTAAATCTGACTATTTTTAATCGCGACTAAAAAGGTGTGGAATAAAATTGGTTGTCATGAATTTTAATTTCACACGAACACCTCGACTT
This sequence comes from Agrochola lychnidis, assembly GCA_963680765.1. Classification (NCBI taxonomy): domain Eukaryota; kingdom Metazoa; phylum Arthropoda; class Insecta; order Lepidoptera; family Noctuidae; genus Agrochola; species Agrochola lychnidis. The sequence goes on along the minus strand of OY796862.1, from coordinate 6,102,197 downwards.
CAGATGCAAAAACTGTACTGTTTCTTTTTCTTTTACTTATATCTCGAAAACGGTGTGTCCTATCGCAAAAATAATGAAAATTACGACCCCCTTTATAAAACGCTTAAACCCTTCTCACTCTACATGTAGGTAATATTTTTTTCTTATTTTCCATACAAAAAGTGAATTCTATATAAAACACGTCGAGGCTGCGCCCCCCTACGCGCTTCCGGCTCTAAAAAGATTCACGTGGTTAAATATCACGTGTGGAGTCGCGATTGTCAAATTCGATTTAGATGTGTCAAAATTATTTTTAAATTTAGTGAATTTATTTTGCAGAATAGCTCTGAGATTCTCATAGTCAAAAGTAAGGAATTTTAGTGATAGTTTAGTTAGTTTAATTCGGTGTACAAGAGAATCGGCACCAATGTTTACGTGATTGATACACATTGATGCGCAAAATGATCGTCTACAAAATGCAATTGAAGCGATTGACAATAAACACTCAAAAATTGCTATTGATCGTTACGGGGTCCCTTAAGTTTTCTCATGCATAATAACTTTGTGATTTATAATAATTTATTTAGCAATAAGATTTAGCAGATAGTTTCACTAAAAAACTTTCAACTACCCATCACTATGGTCAATTTGACGCGTATGTCGTTAAGCCAACGTACGCACGCACGTAATAAAATTGCGGAGGGATTTTGTCGCGCACCGGATTCCAACACGTTGGGACGCACTCTCGTCCCAGCGCGTTGAAAAAATACACTGTTTGATTTTCTACTCTCGGCGCTAAGCACAGCGTTGAAAATCCAGTGAACGAAAAAAATCGCCGCGATTTTTTTTAGGTCCGTGCGAACGTTGGCTAAAAGTTTGTTGTTCGTCTTCGCTGATTCATGTGTCGTTGAGAAAACAAATAAATACTGCTAATTCGCATCGCCTTCAGTCCGCATATATTGTTCGCACTTTGTGCACGACTATGACGGAGCATTAACGATTACATCATGAATAATATTAAGTATTTTTTAGTTGTCCAGTTGTTATTTTCTCTTTGTTTGTGCGAAATAAGTAATGGTCCGAAAGGAAAGTTGTTGAATGGCTTCAAAGAGTATTATAATAGTTTGCCTAATCAAGTTTACCGGAGTGAAGAGGGATCTTTGCTAAGCACGCAGCAAGTGGTGAGTAAAAATGACGTATTAAAAAAAAATAGTATTATTAACCTTTTTTCAAGTGTGATGAAGGTTGTCACTATCCGAGACCTCTGTATCATAAGTTATCTTAAACTTTGTTGACAATATGTACTATGTTTTATTTTCCAATGCCTCAAATTTATTTTAATTTAAATGAAAATGCTATTCCCAGAACAATAGACGAAATATTTTTTTTTTGTATGTATTTATGGAAACGTTATTTTATTTTTTCTGTACCTACTGTTTCCTTTTTAAATATATAAATACATATATAGGTATATTTAACCAAATAATTGGATAATGCTAGGCAGAGAGAGATTTTATAAAACACTAGCTTCCGCCGTGTACCTGTTACTCAGTATAGCATTCAACTGTTGAAATATTTTTTTAAATCGGTCCAGTAGTAGTATTTGAGTTTATTAATCACAAACACAAATATATTTTATCTTTTCTCTTTATAATATTATACTAGCTTCCGCCTGCGGCTTCGCCCGCGCGTTATGTTAATAAAAATTCAAATTCATTTATTTGCTAATATGGGTAATTACATAAAGTTGATAAAAAATAGAGCATAGTTCAACCATATTACGCCTTGAGGCATGCAAATCTGAAGCTTTAACTGTATCACAACATTATTATACAATTACTTGCAAAAATAATTTATAATTAATATTTACAATTAATAACACAATTTTGGGTAATGTCACAGTGTCAAATAATAATGAAACATTAGCAAACAATAATGTCACTACAATAATTAAAAATTAAATGTCATGAATGTATTAAATGAGAATGTCAAGATATATTTGTTAATAAATGTTAAATTAATAATTATAGATAAATAATTAGTGTATAAAAACTAGCCTATGTCCTTCCCCAGGGTTTAAAGTAGGTATCCTCATACCAAATTTCATCAAAATCGGTTCAGCCGTTTAGCCGTGAAAGCGTAACAAACTAACATTTTTACATTACATAGCCGTTATTGTCCCACTGCTGGGCAAAGGCCTCCCTACTCTCTTTCCACCTCTCTCTGTCTAGAGCTTCCAAGGACCAATCTTTCTTAAAGGAGTCCAGCTCATCCCGCCATCTCCGTCTGGGCCTGCCGCGATGTCGTTTGCCATACAACAAACTAACATACAAGCATTAATTTTAAGTTATTTATTTTTTATACCGTGTTTGTTTATGGATCACTAGCTTTTGCCCGCGGCTTCGCCCGCATGGATGTCGGAAAATATCCCACTGGAACGTGCTACCGGGATTCTGAGTAGCCTATGTTCTAACCCAGGCCATGGCCTATTCGTATGCCTTTCATCTAAATCCGTTCAGCCGTTACGGTATGAAAGGTAACAGGCAGATAATAAATCTGTTTTTGGGTTCCGTACCTCAAAATGGAAAATTTGAACCCTTTTTTTTTTGGGTAGAAAATTATCAAATAACTTCTCTCGCTCTGGGTGGACCAGAAGGGCGTGTCAGAGTCTTACTGACTAAAACTCAAAAATGTTCCTTCAGTTGCCTGTATGTTGCCAGGGGGCCACGGTAACCCTTTCAGGCAAACCCGCTATCCCGGCAGGCATCGGCCCTAGCGGACCTCTTCAGTTGTGCTGTCATCTCTTTGAGGCGCGCGTGGAACACAACGCGCCGTCGACCCCGGCCTTGTCCTTATCGGACGGCGAGCTACCCATTGCTCACTGTCCGCAAGCCCGCGCCTACGGTGGCCGGGAATCGGCCTGCGATTCCCGACGCCTAGGGCGTCTCCTGCAGCGGTTAGGGGCGTGAGGGCGCGTAATTTGCATCTTCCTCAAGCGTTCCGCCTCTTCCTTCGCGAGCATTACTGCTTCGCAGAAGGAGGTGACGGCCTCCCATGTCCTCTCGCTCCGTAGCGTGGCCTGGACCAGGGCCGGATGCGAGAGATCACCACCGCTGATCGCCTCCACGAGGACACGACGATGCTCCGCCCAAACCGGGCAGACCTCCACCGTATGCTCCATCGTGTCCTCCGGGCGATCCACACAATGGTGACACCCGGGCGTTTCCTCCCGCCTTATCTGGAACAGGAACCTCCCGAAACAACCGTGTCCGGTGAGGACCTGCGTTAGGCGGAAGGTGAGGATGCTGTGGCGCCTCTCTAGCCACTCTTCAAAGAGGGCCGCAATCGCCGCAATTGTGGCGTGCCGAAAATTTTAACCCTTAAGAATAACTTCGTTGTCTGTCAAGATCCTTTTTCTCAGGAACGCGTGGAGGCATCAAGTTGAAATAGATTTCAAAAACTTAATTCTACGGTCCCTTGGAGCTGTAAATTAAATCAAACTTCAAAGTGAACGCAATAAAAAATACGTCCATTTAATTATACCGCATATTTATGTTGACACTCGCAAATAAAACAAAGCTATATGGTACTTACCGTTGACCTAGCAACATAAAGTTCGGCGAGAAAACTTTCATCCTCTATATATCACCCCATTTAGGATTATTTTTGAGACAAAAAGTAGCCTATGTCCACCCTAGGATGCCATTTATCTCCTTGCCAAATTTTATCGAAATCTGTTCAGTGGTTTAGGCGTGAAAAGGTAACATACAGACAGACATTCTTGTACTCAAACATCAGTTGGCCCGATATAATTTTTTGAGCCTAGTAATAAGAAATAGGATCGACTGGCATCATTTTCTTACTGAATCTAATTTTTTTCCAAAATCTGTGAATGCAGATCAACATGTTTCAAAAAGTTAAGGACGGTCTCCTAAGACTGTTTTCTTGTAGCGACAACGGTTAAGGTACCTGCCCTTATTGCCCCATCTCAAAATCCACCCTGTATATGTTATGATTGATTGCTTAGTTAGATCCATAAAGCTATAGCATAATAATAATCTTTTAAAAGGTTAAATCCGTAACTATATGCAATATTCTTACCTTTTGGCTAGCCTTTTTACAATTTGTGGTAAACTATAGAAGAATACGAACTTATTGTAATATTGCTCATCCCCCATAACAAATAGCATGATAATAATTTTTGAAAAATCTATTGTGATACTTTTCATTATTTGACTTATTGATTATTTATACCAATTTTCAAGTTAACCAATCCACACAATAAAATCATCCCCTGTGAAAATGAATACCCCTTTTAGGGGTAGATTATCAAAAATCCCTGATATTCATTTTATTTATTTTCAATCTTAAGTATGAATACTGACTTTCCAGTTAAACAAACCGCGAGTTAAAATTATTCCATACAAACTTTGACACCCGTAATTCTCCTTTGGGACCCCCCAATTTAGAAAAACTAAAAATGCCAAATTTTACAATTTACATAAATTCGTACCAAGTTTCGAGTTGGATCCGCGATATTATCACTGTTAGCGTAACTCGGAATGCGGCTTTAATGATGTTAACAGTGACTTATTTGTGGCCAAATCATAGCGAAGGCAAAATTACTAATATATAAAAATATATGAAACAAAGTCAAAAATATTGCAACGTTTATTAACCGGGTAATGGTGCTGATTCTCTTGACAAGTAACAACAGCTGCACGGGTCGATCGATGAGGTTAAGCTACGCTTGCCGCGGTTGGTTTGTGGATGGGTGACCATCTTTACATACCAAAACCCCTCCGTGCTAGTGATGTTCAAATCCGCTAGAAACTATAGACGTGTTATAGACTATGAAATATATTTTTCTAGCGCGTTATACGCTATCATTATAACACGTTGTTACAAACTCGTCCACAGTCTCAACGCAGAGACGTTGTCATTTTATTTGCCAACACGCTAGATGGACTTAATGTTGCGCGGTGAATGTTATCTCATAACGCGCTGTACACGAAAGAATATAATATTTTTCTCATGAAGCGTTAGAAATCAATGAACATTTATGTGAAAAGTGTAAAAATTTTGATTGTCCAACTAAATCTGACTATTTCTAATCACGATTTACAAAAAAAACGTGTGGATTAAAATTGGTTGTCATGAACTTTAAATTCACACCAACACCTCGGACTTCTGGTTCAAAAACAGTACTATTTCTTTTTTTTCTTTTGCCAATATCCCGAAAACGGTGTGTCCAATCGCAAAAATAATGAAAATTTCGGCCCCCTTTATAAAACACTTAAACCCCTTACACTCTACATGTAGGTAATATTTTTTCTTATTTTCCATACAAAAAGTGAAAAATTCCATTTAAAACACGTCGAGGCCGCCCCCCTGCACGCCTCTGGATCTAAAAAGATTCACGTGGTTAGTATCACGGGTGGAGTCGCGATTGTCAAATTCGATTTACTTGTATCAAAATTATTTTTAAATTTAGAGAATTTTGCAAAATAATAGACGATGCGGGCCGACTGCCGCCCGAGTTCACCCGACGTGCTGTGCCAGACTATAAAACTTTATTGCTATCCCATTCTGGCTCCGCTGTGCACGTTTAGACTTTTAAATGTTTAGTTTGTTGAAGTAATATATTTCTAGTGCGAAGTCATAGTCGATCTAGCAAACGCTAGATGCTTTGCACACATATCGTGTTATGTTTCGGCGCTATACGTTTTATTAACCACCACTACTCCGTGCTTCGGAAAGCACGTTAAGCCGTTGATCCCGGCTGTCTTTTGTAGATCTTTGACAGTCGTTACGGGTAGTTAGAAGTCCAAAAAGTCTGACAACCAGATTTACCAAGGGGTATCGTGTTACCTAGTAACTAGGTTGTGGAGGTCAGATAGGCAGTCGCTCCATGTAAAATACTGGTATTCAGCTGCATCCGGTTAGACTGGAAGCCGACCCCAACATAGTTGGGAAAAGGCTAGGCAGATGATGATGGTGCCGATTCTCTTGTCACAAATGCCTCTAAACTAGACTAAAAATCACTAAAATATTGTTTATTCCTGTCAAACGACAATTTCCCATTCTGAAATAGACTAAAGTGACAACACTTGACTATATTTTAGTTAGAGAGCACTAAGATGGCACTGAGAGATTAATTTAGTGAAAATGGCAATTGTGCTACTGAATTTGTCGTTTTTCACCTAAAATTTTGGTAGTCTAACTAAATCTGACTATTAATCGCAATTAAAAACGTGTGGAATAAAATTGGTTGTCATGATCTTTAAATTCACACCAACACCTCGACTTCAGGTGCAAAAACAGTACTGTATCTTTTTTTTCTTTTGCTTATATCTCGAAAATGGTGTGTCCTATCGCAAAAATAATGAAAATTTCGACCCCCTTTATAAAATCCATAAACCCTTAGAACTCAACATGTAGGTAATAATTTTCCATACAAAAATTAAAAATTCCTTAAAAAAACATATCGAGGCCCTGCGCGCCTCCGTTTCAAAAAAAAATTCACCGGGTACGGCAAATAATACAGACGCCAGCACATCAGGCTACTACAATCTGTCAAATTTATTTAATAGATTTTCAACTTTATCGCTGAAGTATAAGGTTCAAAGTTGATTGAGAAAATTTGTCAGTTTCGGGTAGCTTGGTGTGCTGGCGTCTGTACCTACCCCGTGGAGTCGCGATCGTCAAATTCGATTTAGTTGTATCAAAATTATTTTTAAATTTAGTGAATTTATTTTGCAGAATAGCTTTAAGATTCTCATAGCCAAAAGTAAGGTATTTTAGTGATAGTTTAGTTAGTTTAATTCGGTGTACAAGAAAATCGGCATCAACATCAAAAGTAGGTTCCTAATAAAATGGATTCAAGTGATGAAGACGATTTATTGTTTGTAGCTGCCAGTATTGCATACCTGGAACGGCAAAAACCTAGGAAGAAACCTAGGTACTGGATGCGCAACTTTTTAAAAAAACTTCACCGTGTTACTTTGGACTAATCCATGTTTCGATATAAACACGACATGTTTACCACCATACTTGAATAATACAAAACATCAAGCAATAGACAAGTTGCGAGACATAATTTGACCTAAACAAACAACAGTGCGAACGCAAACGTGACAAATCTCTATACAAAACATGTTTATTGTGTATGTTTCAAGACAGTGCGTACGCAGATAACAACAAATCTTGACATCTGTCTTATGACTCACTCATGTTTCGTGCAGTGCGAACGCAAGTTCAACAAAACAAGTAACGAGATTTGCTTCATGTGACAAGTTTCGAAACATCTACATGTTGAATGTTTTCTGGTGCAAACGCATAGTAACAAACATCCATCCATTCTCACAAAATTTCGCACCTCGAGAGCATACCTTTTTAACAAAAAAAAAAAAAAATCAAAATCGGTCCGCAATTGACAGAGAAATAGGTGGACATACATTTAAAAAAAAAACATACGCTACGAACATAAATCTTTCTCCTTTTTGGAAGTCGGTTAAAAACTTATTATAGTTCCTACCTAATTATATGGTTCTCTCCCGTCTCACTTCCAAGATAATGGTGCCGATTCTCTTGTACACCGAACTAAACTAACTAAACTATCACTGAAATTCCTTACTTTTGACTATGAGAATCTCAAAGCCATTCTGCAAAATAAATTCTCTAAATTTAAAAATAATTTTGACACATCTAAATCGAATTTGACAACCGCGACTCCACACGTGATACCTAACCACGTGAATCTTTTTAGAGCCGGAGGCGCGCAGGGGGGCAGCCTCGACGTGTTTTATGTGGATTTTTCACTTTTTGTGTGGAAAATAAGAAAAAAATATTACCTACATGTAGAGTGTTAGAGGTTCAGGGGTCTTATAAAGGGTGTCGAAATTTTCATTATTTTTGCGATTGGACACACCGTTTTCGAGATAAAAGCAAAAGAAAAAAAATATTCAGTACTGTTTTTTCATCTGAAGTCGAGGTGTTGGTGTGAATTTTAGTTCATGACAACCAATTTTATTCCACATGTTTTTAGTCGCGATTAAAAATAGTCATATTTAGTTAGAAAATCTAAATTTTAGGTTAAAAACGTCAAATTCAGAATAGCAAAATTGCCATTTTCACTAAACTAATATCTCAGTGCCATCTTAGTGCTGTCAAACTAAAATATAGTTAAGTTGTGTCACTTTAGTTTATTTCAGAATGGGAAATCGTCGTTTGACAGAAATAAACTAAATTTTGGTGATTTTTAGCATGTTTAGAGGCATTTGTGACAAGAGAATCGGCACCAATTGCTCATCTTTATATATATAATTCTTCTGTGAGTGTGTATGTCACTGAACTTCTCTCAAACGACTCAAAATCAAAATCAAAATCGAAATATTTTATTTCACATAAACCTACAAGGGCACTTATGAAACGTCAGAAGCTAGGTGCACGGTTCCAATTGGTCGCTTCCTATGGAGAAGAGCCGGCAAGAAACTCCACGGTTACTGTTTTCAAAATAAATTGTTTCTACAATGTTTTCAAATTACAGTGTTAATAGGTATGGGAGGACAGTGTAGGCCTATCAACAAGTACTAGGTACTTAGTAAAATAGAAAATGGTCCACAAGTCTACTGCCTACAACGTTCTCACATTCACAAAATCTAAAAGAAAAGAATCTAAATAAAAGATAAACAAAAATAATAAAAATAAGGACCTATTTAAACCAAATGACATGATTGCCTAGTGGCATGATACAGCTGTAGTCAGCTGTAACAAATCTAATTTGATTAAAAAAAAAAAAAACAGAAAATTGTAGGTATATTATGTCAAATACTGAAAAGATTATGTCAATGAAGTAGGTAAAAAACAAAAAAAAAAAAAAAAGTAAAATAAAATAATCATCGTAATTTGGGAGCAGTTAATAGACATTTACATTGTTATACCGTTAATGAGGTACCAGGGAAGCCACATGTGCAGAAGGAATTATTGCCAGACTTCCTTGTCTTCAACGTAGTCTTTAATCTTATAATATGCTTTTTTGATAAGGACATGTTTGATGTGAGTTTTGAACTTTCCATCGCTTAGTTCTGTAACAGACTTTGGTAACTTGTTATAAAAGCGGATACCGTTTATAAGAAATGACTTACTAGTTTTAGTTAATCTAAATTTGGGTATCACGATTTCATGTTTACTACGTGTATTTATATTATGGAAATCGCTTCTTATTTTGAAAAGTCCTAGGTTTTTGCGAACATACAAAATACTTTCTAAGATATAAAGAGAAGGCTGAGTCAGTATATCAATTTCTTTGAATTTATTTCTAAGGGACTCACGAGGACTCATTTTGTAGATCGCGCGAATTGCCCTCTTCTGTAGAATGAAAATTGAATCTACGTCAGCTGCCGATCCCCACAGCAAAACGCCATAAGACATAATACTGTGGAAATAAGCAAAGTATACTAACCTAGCTGTGGCTACATCAATTAACTGCCTTATTTTTCTTACTGCATATGCAGCTGAACTTAATCTACCTGAAAGGGCTCTAATGTGGGCACCCCATTGCAATCTCGAATCTAGAGTAATTCCTAGAAACACAGTTTCCGTAATAGCATCTAGCTTCTTGCCATCAAGTTTTAAATTGAGACCTACTTGAGGTACATTTGGTAATGAGAGCTTAAGACATTTAGTTTTGTTCGCATTAAGTAAAAGATTATTAGCTGCGAACCATTTCGAAAGAATTGCCAGACTATCGTTGACATGTAAGACATCCGTGTCTTTTCTATCTATTTTAAAAATAAGAGAAGTATCATCAGCAAATAGAATTATATCCGATAAATTAGCCATCATGTAAGGAAGGTCATTAATATAAACTAGAAATAAAAAAGGGCCAAGAATTGATCCTTGAGGCACGCCCATCTTAACTAGAGACCCTGAGGACGTCGCCCCGTTAACATTTACTTTTTGCTGCCTGTTTGATAAATAGGAAAGAACAAGATCAGCAGCTCGTCCACGAATTCCGTAGTGGTGTAATTTACAGATCAATGTTTTGTGGTCAACGCAGTCAAACGCTTTTGAGAGGTCACAGAAAATGCCAATTGCATCCTGGGACTTTTCCCAGGATTCCAAAATGTGACTGATGAGTTTTACTCCTGCGTCAGTCGTCGACCTACCTTTCGTGAAACCAAACTGGTGACTATGTAAAATTCCATTTGAATTAAAATGTGATAACATCTGGTCTAGCATTATTTTTTCATATATTTTACTCAATGCTGGTAGCACAGATATAGGTCTATAATTTGAGGGATAACTCTTACTACCCGATTTGAAAATTGGTACTACTTTGCTATGTTTCATCAAATCTGGAAACGTACCGCTATCTAAACATTGATTAAATATGTTTGTTAGGACAGGGGCAATTGTGTCAATGATATCCCCAAGAACCTTAACGGAAATCCCCCATAAGTCTTCTGTGTTTTTTATGTTAAGACTTTTAAATGCTTTTTTAATTGTGACAATAGAAACGGGCTTGAATTCAAAACTTGGAATGTCCTTACTGAAATTTTCTTTTAAAAGGGATTCAGCTACTATTGATGATGAAGGGAGAGATTTCGTAACTTCTATTGGGATGTTGGTAAAGAACTTCTCTAGCGTCTCAGCAACTTTAAGCTTATCTGAAATGGTTTCATTATCAATTTTTAAAGATAATTCATTCTGACCTCGCTGTTTTGTGTTTCCAGTTTCTTTATTAATTACCTGCCACACAGTTTTTATTTTATTGTTAGAAGTACTAATTTTATTACTTATTAATTTTGATTTAGCTTGGGCGCAGACTCGTTTAAATATCTTAGAATAGTTTCTAACATAATTATGAAGGGCTGGATCAGAGGTCAATGACTTCTCGTTGTACAAATTATACAAAATATCTCTGCTTTTTCTAATGCCAGCAGTGGCCCATTCATTCAATTTTGGTTTAGTATTGATTATTACTTTTTTTACAGGACACGCTTTATTGAATTCATGGCATACTGTAGAAAATAATGTACCGTAGTTTATATTGGGGTCTTGTGAATCAAAACTAGCAGTTGAGAGATTGCTGAGAACATTATTATTAAACATTTTCAATTTATTTTTAGTGAGAGGTCTTAATTCAATGGTTTTATCTAGGTTTAACTTTTTATCTAAATTAAATGACACAAGTTGACCAGTATGGTCAGACCTAACGCCACTAATTAAGGATGAGTCTTGTATTTTACAATTAGTAAATATATTGTCAATGCATGAAGCTGAGGTTGCTGTTATTCTAGTCGCTTCATTAAATACACACTTTAAATTGAATGATTTAAACAATGATATAAGCTTATATTTATCAGTTGAGTTAACTAATAGATCAATATTAAGGTCACCACAAACAAAGACTAATTTATTATCTTTAAAAAGTTTACTTAGTATTTCTTCCATAATGATTAAAAATGATGACAAGTTTGAGGCTGGTGGTCTATAAACACATAAGAAAGTATGGCCCTCAACTTCTGCACATGCTACCTCACATAAGCGATCAACAGACCAAGCAGTGATATCCTTCCTTTCCTTATGTCTGAAACAACTATTACATAATATCAAGGTACCACCCCCTATTGAGGACCTGTTGTACGCACTGGCAACTGAAAAATTATTTACATTAAACAGCATCCTATCTGGTCTTAACCAGGTTTCACAAAAGCATAAGATATCCATATGATATTTATCTATTAACAATTCCACGTCTAGGATTTTGCCAGAGAAGCGATTAATATTTTGGTGATACAGTAAAATATTCTTATCATGCTTCTCTTATGTCGAGTCTAAAAGTTTAAAGAGCCTATCACAGTATTATTAGAAATACTAGATAATACTATTTCGTCACTTAGCCTAGTCTCAGTTAAATTATCAATAACTGCGTGTATATTGTAAGCTAACAAAGTAGCCAATACATGTTGACTTTTCTTGGGAAGAAACATATGTTCCCGAGTTAAAACAAAATCTCTAACAAAATTGTTAGTATCAAAATACAATAAACGGTCACTATGACGACATGTCAAAATATGCATTAAGTTATTTAAACTATAAATGTAATCATTTTCTTCAGCATATAAATGATCTGAATATGGCAATGCACATAATATTAATTTACCTAATTTTAATTTAAGTAGGGTGTCGACACCATTAACTATGTCCCTTTTAGTAATACTCAGACTGTTTCCAATTAAAAGAACTACAGTAGTCTGCTCATTCATTTGTGTGTTTTTTATTTTATGAACTAGCTCATTAAAATGCAGGTTATGGTAACAACAGTTAACTATGGCATGTTTAGATCGATTATTTAATAAGGATCCAAAACCTGCTCCTAATCTATCAGAATATACTAAAACATTACCTTGAGTGGGATTGATAGTTTCTATTGTATGAGTTAGAATGGGTGAAGTGACAGGAACAACATGCTGTGACATGAGAGGTGGCGGAGTGGGAGCACAATTACAGGTGAGATTGTTTGTCAGTGACTCGTACCTCTCTGCATTGTACTTCACCAAATCCACCAACTCACAGGCCTCCTGCAAGCGCTCGCTTAACATTTGTTGACTAGACTCATACTTACAAGATATTTCCTTAAGTGTATTTTCCCTGCTCAGTAATTCCTTTTGAAGGTTTTGTATTTCAACATCATACATTTGTCTGCTAGTTTCCATCTTAATGTTACATACATTTAGTTGGCTTACCGTTGACTGGACCGATTTTGATGAAATTTTTTGTGTGTGTTCAAGGGGATCTGGGAATGGTTTAGATTCACAATTTTGTCCGCTGGACAATGTTTTGACAGGACAACGTCTGTCGGGTCCGCTAGTTAGGTATATAACCCTGAAAACATTGAACAAGTACATATAGTGCCATCCACGAAGACGAGTCCCACTCCGCGATTACTGTACTGAAAGCTGTACTACACTCGGCGTCACAAAAATCGCATCTCTCCGAAAATAAGTTTCAAGCATGTCCCGCCATCAACGAATACATTAAACTTAATTAATATTAGTATCAATTGAAAGTATGTTTAACGACCTTTAAATTAAAATAAGTTAGAATTCCTAAACACAACAGATATCATTAGCACGTAACGTTAAAAAAAATGTTGTCGAAATACGCATTATAACGGCCACTAATTGCACCTCCCTACAAGGGTATAAAAAGGGCGACCCGGCACCCTAATTGCGTAATACAACACAATCCGTTTCGATTTGAAACAGATTTCTAATCCATTGCTTCATAAGTTGGAAAAAAAATCAGTTCAACAACGTAAATTACGCAATGAATGTTGTTGAAATGTCAAAATGAAACAAATTTCACGAAATTGTTTACGAAAATTAGTTACGCAATTAGGGTACTGGTTAAATGTGTGTTCCAGCCCGTCCCATCTTTGATGTCCTCCCTCCGGTAAACGCCCTAAGCCGAGGCTCGTACCCCACAGGGGGTGCCCTTAGCGAGCGTTCACCTAGTTTATAAGTTTGGTCTTTAAGTAGGAGTAATGGGAGATGCTTGAATACCCATTAGGAAAGAAAAACAACACAATTTCTATCAATACAAATCAATGAGCTAAAAAGATTTTCATGTATAGAATAAAATAATTGAACGAAAAGTGTGAATAATCGAACAACACTGCTAATCCGTGACCGTACACAGAAACACAGAACACACAAAATTATTCAAACACGTACTTATAATTATTACTAATAAGATTCATAATGGCGTAAATAATTTTGCACAAAGTGTGATTCGTTTCAATCAGGAAAAACATTGTTCGTTATTTACATGTTTGTTATTAAGATAATAAAGGTGTGCTATGAAAAAAAAAAAAAGTTATAAAAAATATCCATGTAACCTTGACATGCAGAGGGCCTGGAACTTCTCCAAAGGAAACTTTGAACAAATGTACAAGTTAATATCTGAAGAATCATGGCAAAAGGTGATTTTGGCTCGCGACGTTGACACTGCTGTAGAGTGTTTCTATAACATCTTTTATCTACACCCATGCTATAAAACCTCTATAAAAGTTTCTGGAACAGTTAGCTTATTGGCAACATTATAACAGCCAGTGTCATAGTAACCATTACATCATCCAAACGAGTGTTATAATGTTGTACTAAATTTCACTACGCAACTCGTTTCAACGTTGAAACGAGTTGCTGTCCCCCGTTTGAACGTTCAAACGGGGGACAGCAGCACTCGCTGCACGTATGTGTGTGTGATGTGCTGCTGCAGGCGACATTCATTTGTTTTGTTGTACTGAATGGTTTCAGAAACTTTATAGAGTACTAGCGACCCGCCCCGGCTTCGCACGGGTATAAACCGGGTTATTATACATATAAACCTCTTCAATTGCGTAGTTTTAAAGATTTAAGCATACATAGGGATATAGGGACAGAGAAAGCGACTTTGTTTTATACTATGTAGTGATTCATATCATGGGTGAAGATAAAGTAGTGTATGCAACTGTTATAATTAGGTATTAAAACACTCATGTGATACTATTATCACACTCGGCTTCGTCTCGTGTGATAAACCCACGTTCGTGTTTTAATACCCCTTATTATACAACAGTTGCATAAATAACTATTACCGAATTTTTGATGAATGTGTACCAAAAAAACATAGATCTAGGAAACCATGTAGACGTTACCCGATTTGGTTCACAAATTAGTGACATTAAATGTAAAACTGATCTGCATCGTAAGTGGAAGGCATCCCAAAATCAGGTTAAAGCAATTTCTCCTTGCTTAGGGCAAGTATTAAAAAAAGAACGTCACTCGCATGTGACGAATACATCAAGCACATTCAAACCAAACTCAAGCGTGATCCTCGTGTCTTCTGGCAACATATAAATAGCTTCAAAGCCAGAGGTGGCTTTTAACCCAGGGTAAATTATAATGGGAAAGATCATATTGACAGTGATGCTGCACATGCTTTTTCGGAATTCTTCTCAAGTGTTTTCTTGCCGGACGCCCCTCTTCTTGATTTTCAAAATCAAAGCAACCGTGGAAACTAAGCTTATACTAAGCATATTGATTAAATTATAATTAGTGATTTAGAAATTGCTATTAATGAACTTAATCCACACTTTGCAGTAAGACCAGACAATATTGTATGCGGGAGCATTCATCATTAAAGGATGTAAAGATTATCTAAAATCAATTCCCCAAATTTTTTACCTGGCGCTATCCACCGGAGATTATCGTTGGAAGGAATCGAAAGTCCAACTTATTCCTAAATCTAATCTGACATAAAAAACTATCGGCCAATAGCCATACTCTCTACACTTCCTAAACTGTTTGAGTCGATACTATACACAGGCTTATTAGTTTCCAGATATAACCATTTCTCTGCGATTCTCAACATGGCTTTCGATCTAGCCGTTCTGTTAATACGAACCTTCTAACGCTGGTGGATCTTATTTCGGAGAACTTGGACAAAGGCATACAGGTTGATGTTCTTTACTTCGACTTTAAAAAATAACGTATTTCTCGCTAAACTGAAGGACATCGGCTTTACCCCGAAATTACAAAAAAGAAAATTGCAAATTACGGGATCGTCAGCAATATGTTCGACGGTGGTTGGTTGGTTGCTTTGTGTTCGCGCCTTACCACACCCGGTTTAGATCAAGTCAGGGCACTATTTTGGGACCATTACTATTTGGGATCATGGTGAATGGCCTCGAAAAGATTCTTAAACATGCTAGGTGTTTGCTTTACGCAGATGACCTTAAATTAACATAAGGCGTCTTTCACTAGAGCATTGACAATAAGTTGCTTTTCAACAATACCAAATGCAGCGTTATGTTTTTTAGTCGTGCACATAATCCTAAGCAAGTATAATACTTCCTGGGCGAGGAACCGATAGCCCGTGTTCTTTCTGTGAAAAACCTCGGGGTACTATTCGACCCGAGACTAACTTTTCATGATCACATGAGGACGTTCGCTGCTGAATCATACCGGAGACTAGGATTTTTTATTCGAAATATGCGTGAGTTTACTTAACAATCCACTGGCCATTAAGAACGCGGCGAAGCATGAATTGTCCATACAAACGTAATACCTAAATCATTTGCAATTTGGGTATATTTCCACCATATTATGTTAATATTCGGATTTAGACAGTGTTTATGTAGGCTCCTACCTACATCTTTTTTTTCCAAAAACTGAAGTTTAAACGAATTAAATTTCGCACATTTTTACAGCGTTTAAACGAATTAAATTTCGCACATTTTTACAGCGTAAAGGACATGTCTTCATATTGTTTTTCTGTATTATCAACAACAATATTTATATTATTGTTTCTGCAGAAGCATAGCTTATATTATCAAGTTACAAATTATCGAAAAAAAAAAAAAATGAAAAATTTTAAGTTATCATTCATCATTTTTGGTATTACGGAACACATACAAATTTATCATAAATTTTCGAAAGCTAGTAGTGCTATCGCGTCAAGCAATAATTGTCAATGTGTACGAGGTAGTATTGCTCACTGTAGGTGTATATCGCTCCGACAGGCGCTCACACTAGCACAACGTGCTTGGAATTGAATTTTGCAAACATCTCGATTTGTAGTTGCGAGCCGTGTTCGCAGGCCTCTTAAACTAGTTTACATGGCCTTAGTCAGGAGTAAGCTCGAATCAGTTGCAGTGATTTGGAACCCTTACGAATGCACTTAAGGTTTACTTAAAAAAGTCCAGAAGGCTTTCCTTAGATTTTTATATAAAAAGCTCTTCGGATACTACCCCTTCCTTTATCCTACAAAATTTTTACTCGGAGTACTAAATTTTAATTCTCTCGAAGTAAGGCGTAAGTGCTTCCTGCTTATCACTGCCTGCCGTATTATGCGGGGTGAGTCCGATTGTCAGGAACTAGTGGAGCAGTTGGTAAGGCTTTTTGTCCCTGTCCTGCCCAAACAACAACTCAGGCCGCGAATTAATTCTATGGCCGCGAAGTCACCGGCTACTAGCCGTACCATCAGCACGCACAGTGGCGCGAGCTAACTCGCCCCTCGTTCGGGCCCTAACTATGCTCAATGCTCTTCTGACATCAACACCGGAATGTGACTTGTTTGCTGGGAAATGGATCGATGTGTGTCGTGAATTTTTATGTTTTTGTGAGAAGATGGATGAAAGATATTTTTTTTCCTCTTGATTGCAGTTTATTTATTATGAGTGTTATTTTTTTTGTTAATTTTGTTATTTCTCGCTTTGAGCGAATTAAAGGCTTCAAAGGAGTCCTGTGACCAACTAAATAAGGAAATAGATGACAATGAAAGGGTGCTCTTTGGTGCCCATGAAAAGAATAGGAAGTTGAAAATTGAAATGGCTCAGATATATACTCAATACACTGATGCCATAGAGGAACGGGACAGACTTCAACTTGTTGTGGACGGGTTCAGTCAGTGTAGCATAGAGCATGAACAAGCTCTTAGTCACAAACATTTATTACAACAACAGCTACATGAGGCTCAAAGTCAAATAATAGAACTTCAGACTACAAATCATAACATCACCGCCTCGCTGAATCAAAGTCTGTTCAATAAGTTGATGCCTGTTGCCCCGTCAATGGTTTCTGCCATGAACCCCTCTTATACTATAGATTTAACAGGTGATGAGGATTCAGTGATGTCATGCAGTGAGGGTAAAATTAATAAATATATTGTTAAAACACAAAAAATTATTAAAAGACAAAAGTTCTTTAATGAAAATGTTAAACTTAATAGAGAAAGGCTAAATTTACTAAAACAATTGATATGTATTCTTTTAATTTGGAACAAAGTACTAGGAAATACAACATTGACACAGAGTACTTGCAATCTGAACTTCACCATTTACAGGAGAAACTTAGTTCAATGACTAACAAATATAAAACCTCTGAACGTCTAATGAGGGAATACGTGCTGGCAATGAATGAGCAGTGGTGGCCCAGTGGTAACGGCCGCAACTTACGAGTTGTACGTCGTAGGTTCGAACCCAGACAAGCGCTATACTTTGTGTAAATTATTTCATCACCACTGCTCTCAAAACAGTGAAGGAAAACATCGTGAGGAAACCGGCATGTCCTAGAACCGAAAATTCGAAGACATGTGACATCTACCAACCCGCACTGAGCCCGCGTGGTGAATTACGGCCCACTCCCTCTCATAGAGAGGAGGCCTGTGTCCCAGCAGTGGGAGCATTATAGGCTGATGATGATGAATGAATGAGCTGGTAAACTCACAAACAACTGTGAGCAGTGTCAAACACCATCCAAAGTACTAACACCGGACCATTCATTGACAGCATGCAATACCACCTTACCGCAGCCCTGTGTTGATTTGACATTTCCTGCTATCAAAAGTTCAAATAAACCATCTAAACAAATTATAAAAAATGATGTATTATTATTTTGTGATGAGATTGGAAATCAACAAAATGTTAAAAAAAGTTCTTCTTCGATATCTCACCCATCAAATTGTAGTAATCTAAATATTGTAATAACAATACTTTAAAAATTGTTCTTCAAAATATACAGGGTGTGATTGGTAAGGAATTAGAATTTGAGCTGTTCATGAACTGTAGTAATATTGATATCCTATGTGTAACTGAACATTGGTTGAAAGTCCACCAGTTCATGTTCAGCTTTAACAATCACTTGGTTGCCAGCTCATTCAGCAGAGTTAATATGATACGTGGTGGCTCTTTAATAATTGTTCGTAACAATATGAAATTTAAAGAACGTAAGGATATTGTGAGCCTCTCTGTTGAGCGAGTTATTGAAATAGCTTGCATTGAGCTTGAGCAGTTCATAGTAATGAGCGTGTACAGGCTCCCATGTGCTTCATTAGGCTTCAGGCTCCATGTGATATTTTTGAGAAATATATGGAAGAAGTATTATAAAAGACTTGTAACAGTAATAAAACAGTTTTAGTTTGTGGAGATTTCAACATTAATATACTGGAAAAATCTGCTGTAGTAAATAAATTTATAACTTTATTAAAGTCATATAATTTGTACAATACATTTTTTGTGCCGACTAGAATAACTGCCACTAAGTGCTACCTGTATTGACAACATTTTTACAAACTTAAGACCTTCCAGCCATTTAATTATAAATTAGACTCTGATCACTGTGGCCAGTTAGTCACTTTCTCTCAGAAAACAGTCAGAGCTCAAAGAAAACTCAAGTAAGTTTTGTTCCTGTAATAGATAGTCGCTTAGGACAATTTAAAAATAATTTAATGGAAAAACTACCGGGTTTTGCCTTATCATAACGACCCGGATCAAACTTACACTTTACTATTTAACATCATCAATTGTGAGTTTAGTAAGATTTTCACTCAAAAAAATTGTCTGTTTGTGACCGCGTTCTATTTAGTGATTGGACACCTCCAGGTATTTACAAAAGTAGGCAGAGGTTATTTGAATTGTATCATGAAAAAACATGTAACCATGATGAAACTTTTAAAGAACTTGTTAGGAAATATTCAAAAACTTTTAAAAGAGCGTGTTCCTCAGCAAAAGCCATAAACATTAAAAATAAAATAAAATGTTCCGGAAATAAAATTAAAACAACTTTGAATATAATTAATTCAGAAACGGGAAGAACGACAGTACGGAATCGTGACTTCCATCTAAAAATCAATGATGTACATATTAAGGCAGACGTGGCGGTGGCAACTGAGTTTGAAAATTTCTTCACTAATATTCCCATTTTAACAACCAAAACTCTGTCATCGTCGTCCTCCACTTCTGCTTACTCAATACTTAAAGAATGTGTACCAGAAAGTGACAAACTTTTTGAATTCACAATTATTACTGCTAAAGACTTTATAGAATCTTTTAATAATAATAACCCCACCGTCGTATCTCTACGTTGACGTCGTGGTGGGGCTTGCGCGCTCCGAACTCTAGGCCTGTGCCAGTAGAGTTTACTTTGCCGGAACAGGTCTGGGATTAGGAGCCAGACCAAGAGAGATACAAAGACCCGCAGGGCAGCATGTGGCGAGCTGTTGGGCAGTAGCGACCCCACGGACCCTATCTCCCGGGAGAAGTCTTGTTCCTCACCTCTTGCTTGCCTTTATTGGCCGGCTGGAGTGAACACTGACGAGGAACAGAGCTCCCGCCTCATTCTTGCCTTAATTGGCCGGCTTGAGTAGAGATTCGCAAGAGCAAACGTGCTCGGAGGAAGGAAGTATTCCAGTAAGATGCTGGTAGGGATCTTGACCGTACTTCCGGGATTGTCCTGATAGCCGTGGAATACCTGTCTACTCCTCATAAGCACCTCAGGACGTGTTGCCCCCTTGTCGCTACGACACTATGTGCTAGCGACCGTTTTCGGGGGCCCATTATTGAGCGTGCAAGTCACCCCCTGCCATTTTATCCGTGTACATTTAAACATTGATCAGGCAGGGGCCATAGTCCTTCCATAGCTCCAGGTAACCAGTCCACTTAAGCCACCCAAACCCATAGTCCAATATCTTTGTTTCCATATTCTGCAATAGTCCTACACCAACCAGGGGTTGTCCTTGGGTGCCCTTGCATAGTGCGAACAGGGATAATCGTCGGTTGGTGCCTCAATAGTTAATAATGTCTAAGGGGCCTCTGCGAGTTGGCTTCCGCCCCTCGTACACCTTCCAAAGGTCCGGGACCCCAGGGTCCCGAGATATGTCAAAGACATTTAAAAATAATAATAATAACGAGATGTCTTGTTGACTGTGTCAACAAGACATCTCGTTTACCTAATTTTATAAACTATAATAATTCTGAAGTATTTTACAAGAGTTTTCTCATACATACTACATACTAAATTGAAACCAAAAAACCATAAAAATTCAATAAAGAGATCTAATTTCACCAAAATGTAAAAGAACACTATTAAAAACTGCCGAATCGGAGGTGACATTACAGATGTCACCTCCGATAAAACAACATTAAACTGAAAATAAGAAAATGAAGATGAAATGTTGACAAGATCGACTGCACGCCTAGCACGCCACCTCCGGACTCGCCGCTCAGCTCCGCCTCGCCGCCGCCGGTACCCAGCCCCACTGTGAGCGCTCTGACGACACCGGCCGCGGCAGTTTCGTCGAGCTCGAGCGACGAGTATTTCTCTCCGCCCACGACGCCACCACCTGCTCGTCGACGGGGAGGACGTCGGCCGCCGGTCGGCTTAGGACCTCGTGGCCCACCGGCCTCTGATAGGGTCCCAGCTCCCGGCGGAAGTGTGCAGCGCATGAGATGGACACGATCCATTAACGAAAACGTCATGCGCTCATACTATGGGGCTACAGAGGGGGGAAATAATCTGACCCCGTACCGTGTTCGGATGCTTTCTCTTTTTCAGGCGCTTGAGCCAGCTGTCAACGTTTCGGCACAACGACTGTCGGATCAGGTGCGGGTCATCCAGCGTAATCATATGTTGGATGACACTGTACTTGATCGCCTGCGAAATGAAATGCGAAGTAGCCATGTCATCGCTCCCCCGTCGCAGAGTGTTATAGCACCAGCACAGTACACTACAAGCCAAGCTGACGAGAGGATTGATGACAGGGCTACAAACGTAAGTACCCAGTGCAATGAGGAATTGAGGAGTGCTTTGGAGGGTGCGATTCAGGAATATCGATTCATGTCGCCCGAACTTAGACCACGTTTACCTCGTTTGCCCATGCATAACAAAAATAGGGCGCTAGTGGCGGTTCTGGATTCGCAGTTGTCAAACTATTTTGATGACTGCGCAGACCTCACTGATACTCACTCAATTCTGTACTGCGCGGCTGTAGCGGCATGTCGTGTAGCTCACGTCAAATTTGCTAATGACTCAAGAGCTACACGACCGAAACCAGCCGTGCCAGCTTGGCAGTGCAGAATCGAGCGCCGTATAGGTGGGGCCAGAGCCCTCATTGGCAAACTAATCAGCTTCAGGGAGGGCAATACTCGCCCTAGAGTGATGCGCTTTGTGAGGCGGGCGTTCTTAGGGACTGATATCTGCCCACAGGAATATATGGCCCGTGTCATAGAGCGCATCGACTTCCTGAAGGAGAAAGTGTATGCATGGGCAAACCGTATTCGTAGGTATAAGCGGCGAGTAGATCGATACACTCAGAATCGCACCTTCCAGAGCGATGAAAGGTGGGTTTATAGGGCTTGGGAGCGACCGAACCAAGGTGTGACTGACACGCTTCTGCCAGATGATGATGCCATGTGCTCTTTCTGGCGCAGCATCTGGTCGGTGCCTGTCAGTCACACCGAAGGTATTTGGACTCGGGAAGTCGAGCGAGCCTGCGATCCAATACCAGAAATGGGGGCCATTACCACCTGCCCCCAAGATGTGGCTCGTGCAGTCTGTCCGTTGCCTAACTGGAAGTCTCCAGGGCCGGACGGGCTGCACAACTTCTGGATTAAATGGTTTGTAAGATCGCACGCTCGCTTGGCGGCTCAGTACCAGACTGCTTTAGAGTCTGGTTCGCTACCCCAGTTCCTAACGACAGGAGTTACCCACCTGCTCCATAAATCTGGTAGCACCGCGGAACCCAAAAATTATAGGCCGATCACGTGTTTACCGACGGTCTATAAAGTTCTAACATCCATTTTGAGAGCTAAAATTAACAAACATATAGACACCAACTCCATCATGTCTGCCTCTCAAAATGGATGTAGGAATGGGTCCCGCGGTACTAAGGAGCAACTCCTCATTGATATGGCCATTAGCCAACAAGTTCGCCGTTCCCGAAAGGATCTGTCGACATGCTGGATAGACTATAAGAAGGCCTATGACTCGGTGCCACATACATGGCTCATGAGGGTGCTGGAGTTGTATAAAGTAGATACAACTCTGCGCACCTTCCTGATGTCGTGTATGGGGCAATGGAGGACGGTCTTTCGCTATCCAGGATGTCGAAATATCCAGAGGAATAGTGAGCCGATAAGGATTGAGCGAGGTATATTCCAGGGAGACAGTTTGAGTCCGCTCTGGTTCTGCTTAGCCCTGAATCCTCTAAGCACACTGCTGGAGGATTCAGGTCTTGGCTATCGGCTGAGGAGAGGTGGTCAGGTTATATCTCACCTCCTCTACATGGATGACCTAAAACTCTTTGCCCCCAACAATTTGCAACTGATGGAGCTACTGAAAGTAACTGAAACTTTCAGTAGCGCCATCAGGATGGAATTTGGTGTGGATAAATGTGCGCTCATGCATGTAAAGCGAGGGGAGATTGTGGAATCCATGAGAACCCAAGTCTCGGATTCCATAAACCTTAGAGCCCTCTCCGCATCCGAAACCTATAAGTATTTGGGTATGTTGGAAGCGTTGGGCATCAATGTTACTGACATGAAGCAATCGTTGAAGGAGCACTTCTTTGGCCACCTGAAGAAAGTATTTAATAGTCTTCTATCAGGCGGAAAAAAGGTGCGCGCTTTCAACGGTTGGGTCATGCCGGTTTTGATGTACTCTTTCGGCATACTCAAATGGACTCAGACCGAACTCGACGCCTTGGATAGGAGGGTCCGTACGCTGCTAACTGCATATCGAATGCATCATCCACGGTCATCGGTAATGAGACTGTATGTCCCGCGAAAATGTGGAGGTCGAGGCTTTTTAAACGCTAAGACACTCCACAATCGCGAGATATGCAGTCTCAGGGAATATTTCCTAGAAACCGACGTGGGGATGCATCGAGATGTGGTTGCGATAGACAAGGGCCTTACCCCGCTCTCCTTGGCTAAAGAGAACTGGCGCAAGCCTGTAGTGCTTGACACTAACGACCGCAGGGAGATATGGAAGAGTAAGGAGCTTCACGGGCGCTACTTCCGGGCCCTGCATGGGCCCGATGTAGACTTACTAGCGTCCGTAGCCTGGCTGCGCTTTGGTGACCTCTTTGGGGAAACCGAAGGTTTTGTCTGTGCAATTATGGACGAAGTTATGATGACGAAAAATTAGGTATTGGAGATTTATTGTGAAGGACGGCACGGTTGACATCTGTCGGGCATGCCACCGTCCGGGAGAATCAATCCGACATATTATCTCCGGGTGTTCTCGTCTAGCTAACGAAGAGTACTTGCATAGACATAACCTTGTAGCCAGGATTATCCCTCAGCAACTTGCTCTAAAATACAGCCTTGTGGAATTGGAAGTGCCGTACTACAGGTATGTGCCCGACCCATTTCTCGAAAATGGACATATCACATTGCACTGGGATCGATCCATCATCACTGACAGGACTATTGTTGCCAATAAGCCTGATATAGTGGTGGTGGATCGAGGAGAGCGGCGCGCAATGATTATTGACATAATGGTCCCGCATGACGGGAACCTCGTGAAAGACGAGAAAGATAAACAAATCAAGTATCTTGACTTGGCTCGCGAGATTGTCGACATGTGGGATGTGGACTCAGCAATCTTTGTGCCGATAGTCGTATCAGCCAATGGCTTAATTGCCAAGAGCCTCGACCATCACCTAAGGAGGCTCTCGTTGGACAGCTGGATTAAGGGCTTGATTCAGAAAGCGGTATTCCTGGACACGGCTCGCATTGTTAGGAGGTTCCTCTTTCTGGAGCCCTGACCGCCGGTAGCTTGGACCCTGCTCCCGATACCGGTGGGCTACTATTTTTTATATTTTTAAATGTTTTTTATCCTTTTTATTTTAAGAAATATTTAAAAATGTAATAGAATAAGAATTTAAATGAATAAACGGAATAATAATAACCCCACCGCCGTATCTCTACGTTGACGTCGTGGTGGGGCTTGAGCGCTCCGAACTCTAGGTCTGTGCCGGTAGAGTTTACTTTGCTGGAACGGGTCTAGGATGAGGAGCCAGACCAAGAGAAATACAGAAACCCGCAGGGCAGCATGTGGCGAGCTGTTGGGCAGTAGCGACCCCACGGACCCTATCTCCCGGGAGAAGTCTTGTTCCTCACCTCTTGCTTGCCTTTATTGGCCGGCTGGAGTGAACACTGACGAGGAACGAAGCTCCCACCTCATTCTTGCCTTAATTGGCCGGCTTGAGTGGAGATTCGCAAGAGCAAACGTGCTCGGAGGAAGGCAGTATTCCAGTAAGATGCTGGTAGGGATCTTGACCGTACTTCCGGTATTGTCCTGATAGCCGTGGAATACCTCTCCACTCCTCATAAGCACCTCAGGACATGTTGCCCCCTTGTAGCTACGACACTTTGTGCTAGCGACCGTTAACGGGGGCCCATTATTGAGTGCCATTTTTTCCGTGTGCATATAAAACATAGATCAGGTAGGGGCCATAGTCCTTCCATAGTTCCAGGCGACCAGTCAACTTTAGTAACCCAAACCCATAGTCCGATATCTTTGTTTGCATATCTTACAATAGTCCTACACCAACCGGGGGTTGTCCTTGGGTGCACTTGCATAGTGCGAACAGGGATAATCGTCGGTTGGTACCTCATTTTATTACAAACGTCTAAGGGGCCTCTGCGAGTTGGCTTCGGCCCCTCGTACGCCTTCCAAAGGTCCGGGACCGTAGGGTTCCGAGAAATGTCAAAGACGTCAAAAATAAATAAAAATAATAATATTCATTTATTTCAGATAATAAGTACATTATCCGTAGAGTTTATCACACTATCATGAGATCATAAAATCGTAAGATCATAAGATCAAATAGAAATTATAGTAAGTATTATATACCTACTTATGTTCAACAAAACAAAACAAATCCAATGCGAAAGCACCAGAGGTTACATTGCATGCAAAGACCCCCAGTGCTTTCGTATTGGACTATCAATACCTTCATAAATTGCCCTCAGAAAGCTGTTGCCACTACCATAGCTTCTCTGCATCAGGGAGGCAGCTCTCTTGCACAGGATTGTGAAGTAGTCATCCGTGCGAGCCTCAGTAAACATGCCTGATGCACTACAGAACCGGGGCAGCCGCAACAGCACTCTGAAGGCATTATTATATTGTACACGGAGGATGTCATAGGTTCTCCGGGTATACTTGACCCACAAGCTGCACGTGTAAAAGAACTGGCAGTAGGCCTTAAAAAGTAGCACCTTTACTTCTGTAGTACAACGTGCAAACCTGCGGGCCAACATGTTGCATCGGATCGCCAATGACATTCTCTCTCTCTTCATGTCAGCATCATCATTCAAATCTTCAGTCATAATATGTCCCAAATATCTAAATTGTGACACCCTGGTGAGGGCCACACCTCTCAGAAATACTGGAGGAATAACATTGGGTAACTTACATTTACCTCTAATATTATATTTATTACATTTACCTCTAATTAATAATCTTGATGTAAAAAAAACTGCTGAACTTTGGGGATTATCAGTACATACCGTGTCCTCAATAATTGATGTTATTTCACCCTTTTTAGCAATCGTTTTTAACTCTTGTATTGCATCTGGTGTATTTTCTGATCTGATGAAACTTAGCAAAGTGATTTCACTGTTCAAATCTGGCAGCACAACTGATCCCACAAATTTTCGGCCTATTTCGATATTACTTACATTGAGCAAAATCTTTGAAAAATTAATTAATAACAAATTAATAACAAATGTTAGGACATTTCAATGCACATAATTTACTTCATCTGAAGCAGTTTGGTTTTACTAAAGGTCGTTCAACTACAGATGCGGGCGTGGAATTACTGAAGAACATATTCGAGGCCTGGGAGGAGTCGCAAGAAGCTCTTGGCATTTTCTGCGACTTGTCCAAGGCCTTCGATTGCGTACATCATGATACAATCATCAGGAAACTGTACCACTATGGTATAAGGGACAAGGCTCTTGACCTTTTGAATTCTTATCGCATAACAGAATTCAGAGAGTCGATGTTGATGGCAAGAGATCTGCAGGATCTGCGGTCACCATGGGCGTTCCGCAGGGTTCAATTCTTGGTCCTATCTTATTTCTAATTTATATAAATGATTTACCTTATCACATAAGGGATAATCACAAGATCGTCTTATTCGCAGATGATACTTTCTTCATTTTTAAAATCAAACGTCAGTTAGTCAACTTTGAACAAGTTGATGATGCACTCTCTAAAGTTGTGCATTGGTTTAATGTAAATAATCTTCTCTTGAACGAAAAAAAGACTAAACTCATTAAATTTTCAATGCCAAATGTCAGGCAGCTATCTATCAATGTTCAGGTTAATGGAACAGAGTTGGACCCTGTTGAGTCGACAGTTTTTCTTGGAATCACTATTGACGGTAAATTACAATGGGGCCCACATATACAAAAATTTTCAGGAAGGCTAAGTACAGCCGCCCGTGCTGTTAAAAAAATTAGACAGATAACTGACGTAGATACAGCCAGAATTGTTTATTTTAGTTATTTTCATAGTGTTATGTCATATGGGATTCTTCTCTGAGGAACCTGTGCGGACACTACTATCTTTGTTCTACAGAAAAGGGCTGTTCGAGCCATTTACAACCTAGGTCCAAGAGATTCCCTTAGAGAAAAATTCAATGAAATAAATATTCTGACTGTGCCTCACAATATATTTTTGAAAACCTATTGTATGTGCACAAAAATATATCAAATTTTAAGAAAATGTCCGATATTCATAGTTTAAATACCAGGAATAAACACAACCTTGCTGTGAAGTAGGCAACTCATTCATGGGTCAATGTATCATCATCATTTCAGCCGAAAGACGTCCACTGTTGGACATAGTCCTCCCCCAAGCACCGCCACTTCGACCGATTTTATGCTTTCCGCATCCAGCGGATTCCTGCGGCCTTCACAAGGTCATCGGTCCATCTTGTGGGAGGCCTTCTAACGCTACGTCTTCCGGTACATGGTCGCCACTCCAGAACCTTTCAACCCCATCGGTCATCCGTTCTGCGAGCAATGTGCCCTGCCCATTACTATTTAAGTTTGGCAATTCTTCGGGCTATGTCGGTTACCTTGGTTCTCCTACGGATTTCTTCATTTCTGATTCGATCACGTAGGGAAACTCCAAGCATAGCCCTCTCCATTGCCCTTTGGGTGACTTTTAGCCTTCTGATAAGGCCCATTGTGAGCGACCACGTTTCAGTACCATAGGTCATCACTGGCAACACGCACTGGTCAAAGACTTTCGTCTTGAGACACTGTGGTATGTGGGACGAAAAGATATTGCGTAGTTTCCCGAACGCTGCCCAGCCGAGTCGGATTCGACGATTGACCTCTTTCTCGAAGTTGAACCTACCTAGCTGGACAGTTTGTCCTAGGTAAACATACTCGTCCACAACTTCGAGCGTAGTGTCTCTGATCTTCATGAGAGTGGGTGTCACATGGGCATTTGACATGACCTTTGTCTTGTCCATGTTCATTTTAAGACCCACTCTTTTGGAGGCTCTACTGAGGTCATCGAGCACTGTACTGAGGTCCTCCATGGTCTCAGCCATGATAACTATGTCGTCGGCAAACCGAAGGTTAGTGATGTACTCGCTATTGATGTTGATGCCTAGCCCTTTCCAATCCAGAACCTTGAAGACATCCTCCAGTGCAGCGGTGAACAGTTTCGGAGAGATAACGTCTCTCTGTCTCACACCTCGCTGCAGAAGGTTTCGAGGTCTGGTCCTGGAGCCGCACTGACATAGTGGCGTTTTTGTACAGACATTTTAGCACTTCGATGCACCGATAGTCGATCTGGCACCGTTGAAGAGACAGCAGCACAGCCCATGTCTCGATCGAATCGAAGGCTTTCTCGTAGTCCACAAACGCTAAGCAGAGAGGCAGGTTATACTCTTCGGTCTTCTGCATAACCTGCCGCAGCGTATGTATATGGTATACGGTGCTAAAGCCTTTACGGAATCCGGCTTGTTCGGGAGGCTGGAAGTCGTCAAACCTGCGCGCGAGACGGTTCGTGATAACTCTTGAAAACAGCTTGTAGACATGTCTACAAGCTGTTTTCAAGAATTCGGAAGAGAGGCTCAGAAGTGTGATGGGCATTGTCGCCCTTTTTAAAGAAGAGTACCATCACACCTTTGTTCCATGCCGTTTGACCTTCGAGTATGACGGAATGAAAAATGAATAATAAATTTTATTGAACTAAGCCTAAAATAAAATAACAATGGTATAGTAGAAGTACATACATTGAGAGGCTTATGCTAGGTAGTAATACATTGAAACCCTGACCTCTAAACTAGGTTATTACCTGTATCTTAGAAGATCAGTGTCCCTCCGCAACAATGTTACAGGCCAAAAATTTTACAGCTCTAGGTCAACAACTAAACATCGCAAAAAAAAAAAGCTCCTGGAGGGCCTTAAGAACGGGTTTTCCACCGGCCTTCAGGAGTTCGGCCGTAATTCCGTCATCACCCGCCTTGTTGTTTTTAAGCGGCTTCAGAGCCATCCTAATCTCGTACAAGCTGACGTCCGGGATGTCTTCGGTATAGTATCGGGTCAATCTAGCTCTTGGGTCGTTTGCTAGATTCGTAACGGGGTTACTGGTTCACGTGTATAACTGTCCATAGAAACTCTCGATCTCTCTCAACAGCTCAGGGCCTCAAGTCTGCTATTACAATAGTGTCAGAATGGTCTATCATTGATTTCATAATTGTTGATTTTGACAAGTTTGGTAATCTACTAATATAATGGCGTCATTATGACTTTCCAATGGTCAGCCACTGACACTGTTGGGGAACTGTATAGCTAAGCTATTTAATAAAAATGCAGATTGGATGCAAAAAACGTGTGCTTCATATAATTGTAGGTAATCTTGTACAGTACAGTGACGTTAGTGACAATTGACATTGACGGAAATGATGACAGATTAAAACTAAATGTTGTGTTGCCAACATATTGCCGGGGCAACTGAAAGATTAAGCAAATAACTACTTATTGTTAAAGTTTATAAAATATTAAAACACCTTTTCATAGACAAATAAATTGACATTATAATATAAATATACTAATGTTAGCAAAAAAAGGAAACAAAACTAAGATTTATTATCTTGTTAAACTGACAATATAACAGATATGTACTAATTTCTTCCTTATAAACAAAATAAAATTAAAACGATTTTTTTATCATATTAATTAGCACCACTACATTCTAGCGGTAGAACACAAACTTTCATTACAGCTCTTCTATGTGTATGGCCGTTTGCAGTTTTAACTTCAACTACTCTTACTTTACCATCTTTACCTGGGTAAGTATTTATGACTCTGGCTAGGGGCCAGTATAGTGGTGACAAATTGTCATCCCTTAGGATCACTAATGTTCCTACTTTTACATTAGGTTGAGTGTCTTGCCACTTAGGGCGAGATTGTAACAAATTTAAATAATGCTTACTCCAAACCTTCCAGAATGACATTTTTATCTCATTACAAATTTTCCAAAATTGAGATTGTTTTACTATGTTTACATTAGGCTCAGGATAAGTATTTAAAGCATTTCCTATTAAGAAATGACCAGGGGTAATACAAGAATAATCATTTGGATCATTAGATAATGGCATGAGAGGTCTGCTGTTTAAACTAGACTCTATTTGACATAGGACGGTATACAGTTCTTCATAAGTAAGAATAGACTTTAGTAACACTCTCTTTAAGTGGTATTTTACACTTTTAACGCCAGCTTCTGCCAATCCAGCGAAGACAGGTGAGTAGCAAGGCAGAAAATGAAAATTAATCCTCTTTTGAGCTGTAAATTGACAAACCTGTCTTTGGTGAACTGGCGAGTTGTGCAAGTTATGTAGTTCGTTTAATTGGTTCCTTGCGCACTTGAAGGTTGAAGCATTGTCGCTATATATGTCTGTGGGCAATCCACGTCGCGATATAAATCTGTTTAGGCAGGCTATAAAAGTCTAGGTTTTTAAATCAGAGGCCAGCTCTAAGTGGATAGCTTTTGTCACAAAGCACACAAAAAGGCAAACGTAACCTTCTGAGATTATAGGTTTTCTGATCCTGGCTATTTTAAGTGGGATCGGACCAGCGTAATCTAACCCAACCTTTTGGAAGGGGCGACATACATTGACTCTATCTGGCGGCAAAGAACCCATTAACTGTTTTGCTGCTTCAGCTTTTAATCTAAAACAAACAGTACACATATGTAACACTTTTTTAACTTGTCTGAGACCGTTCACAATCCAGAATCTTTGGTTTATTGATGACAGAACAAGCTTTGAACCCGCATGGAGGTTTTTTAAATGTTCACTTGTAATAATTAAGTTAATGATACGTGAATCCTTAGGTAAAACAATGGGATGTTTCTGTGTATAAGGAATGGAGGCATTTTGTAATCGACCACCTACACGAACCAAACCTCTGTCATCAATAAACGGACATAACGGTTTTAAATTACCTTTCACAATTGTTTTGTTACTGTTTAGAACATGTATATCTTCTGACAAATGCTTTTGTTGTTCATATTTTATAATCATTGACAATGACAGGTCAAGTTCTTGAGTTGTAATATAGTTAAGTTTATTTTTAGAGTTTTTTGACTTTGCATTCTGACCAAAACGTAAGATGTAAGCTAAAACTCTTATCATTTTATTGATATCAGAAATTTTTTCAATAAAATCGAGACATAACGATTGCTCACTAGAAGTAGTACAAAGCATTGCACTTGAGCATGCAGAGTCGACGCTAACCTCTGGTAAATCCTGTGGCAAATTTAAATTTAATTGTGGCTTGTACTCACGTGACTTGAGAAACGCTGGGCCTTTCCACCACAGGGGATGATCAGCTAGCTCGTTTGGCATGACTCCTCGGCTAAGACAATCTGCGGGGTTCTCGTTCGAGCTAACATATGACCACATGTATTTTTGTGTAAGTTGTGAGATGACCTTAACGCGATTTGCT
Organism: Agrochola lychnidis; assembly: GCA_963680765.1. Classification (NCBI taxonomy): domain Eukaryota; kingdom Metazoa; phylum Arthropoda; class Insecta; order Lepidoptera; family Noctuidae; genus Agrochola; species Agrochola lychnidis. The sequence continues at coordinate 6,070,411 of OY796862.1, read as the reverse complement.
GTATAAGCCTTAAGTGTATTTATATTAGTTTTAAGCCAGGCTAATACTATTTGTGAATCAGAATAAAGTATAACATCCTGTATTTGCATTTTAACAATCAATACATTGTAAACTCTGCTGACAAGCTTTGCAAGCAACAGAACTGCATTGAGTTCGAGTCGAGGAACTGATAAAGTCTGATTGATAGGATTTATTCGTGATTTCGAACAAAGTAAGGATATCTTGACATTGCCTACTGAATCTACGACTCTTAGATATACACAACAACCATAAGCAGTATTGCTAGAAGCATCAGCAAACCCTATAATTTGTGTAAAGCTTATGTCATGCATACCTATATGTCGCGGTATAAGCATTGGTTTAATTGTAAGCAAGCTATTATAAAACTTATGCCAAAGCTGCAGCAGTTCACAATTTGGCACCGAATCCCAGTCCAATTTTTCTTGCCATAAGCGTTGCATGATAGCCTTTGCACTCACCACAATAGGTCCAGCAAGACCTAGTGGGTCATAGAATCCACTTATGAAGCTAAGAATTTCACGCTTAGATTGAGGCATGCTATCAACAGTTTTTGGACTTGATAAAATAAATGAATCTAACTTAATATTGTAATTCATACCTAGTGTTTTTAAAGAAGAGTTATTTTTCTTTAGATCAATCTCATCAAAATGTTGTTGATCTTTTTGTATTTCTTTTAATAATTCTGGTGAATTTGACACCCATTTGTGTAACTGAAAACTTCCTAAACTTAACAAACTACATAGTTGTTCCTTTGCTTCTGATATTTTAATTAATGATTTTTCAGAAAAAAGAATGTCATCGACATATGTGGAATTATTTATAATAAAGGCAGCTACAGGGTATTCATTCTGGTATTGTTCTGCTAACATTTTCAAACATCGAGTTGCCAAATAGGATGAACTCTTTAAGCCATATGTAACTGTGTTTAATTGAATACATTTAACACTTTCGTTTGGAGAGTCTCTCCATAGAATATTTTGTAATGACCTGTGTTTTGAATGTATTTTTATATTTCTAAACATATTTTTGATGTCTGTTATAAAAAAATATTCATCAACTCTGAATAGCATTAAGACATCCACTAATTCTTTTTGTACTACAGGACCATTAAGTAATAAATCATTCAAAGATGTTTTTGTATTGGTTTTCATGGAACCATCAAATACAACCCGGCATTTTGTAGTCTTTTTATCTAACCTAAGTACTGGGTGATGTGGTAAAAAGTACACTGGATCAGTAGATAAGTTATATTGACTGATATCAATTAATGTACCATGACCTTGTTTTAAATATTCATGAATGAACTCTTTGTATAACATATAAAGATTAGAATCTTTTTTAAATCTAAGTTCTAAGTTATGAAATCTTTTTAATGCTAAATATAATGAATCTCCTAAAGTTTGATTGATCGAATCTAATGGTAACTTCAGTGGCAAGATTACTTGAATTTTATTATTTGTAGTATCTTGCTCAACATTTTCACAAAATATCTTTTCACACAAGTCATGCTCAGAATGTGTCTCTGGAAAGGTTTCTGGAACACTTTCACACTTCCAAAACTCAGCAATAGATTTATTTAAATCAGAATCACATTTTTTGCAAAATAATGTAACAACTGGTTGTGTGTGTTGTGTATATGTGTTACCTGCAATTACATAACCAAGTCTTGTATTTAATAATGGAGCTTTAGATGTGACACTGCCATCAGCTGCCTCCGAGCTGGACAGAAGAACTTGAGGCTCAGGCGGCAGCAGGATATAGCAAGCAGCTTCTTGTTCCTACCGTGTCTGCAGCAGCACCTGCATCTGGCTTAGCTTTCTTCACAGCTGCGACATGAGCCACCTTTGATGTTGGCTGGGATCTCTCCGATGGCCGCTCTGCATTCTCAAGTGCAAGTGCACGCTTATCAGAGTACGTTGGTACATTTATGGTAGGTAACTTTGTATTAAAATTGTTCGTAACACACTCGTTTTTATTACAATCGTTTTCACATTCAATTTTGTTTAACAACTCCCTGATGACGGTGAGCGTATTGATGTAATTTTCTTCTACATCATCGTCGGCATCGAGGTCGGGTTCTATGGCGCATATCTCCAACGAGAATTCTTCATACTTCTGGAATGCATTTCGAAGACGCTCTTCCTTTAGAATTAACGCCTGTTTAGAAAACTCCTTATATTCCTCTTTGTCTTTGAACATGTTTCCAATTTTCGTTATCGAACCTTTGATGGACGCTCGTTTCCTGACAAGCATCTTGATTTGGTCGACTTCCATTGTTGAAAAGCTGAAAACTTTCTTTGCACACTGTAAACTTGCCACTACAACAATTTGTTTCGGCTGTAACTGTAATTATCTTGACCGCACAAGAACAAGACAACACGTTTTTCTGTAAATCTGAATCTGCCTGCACAAGTGAAAAAAAAATATGACGGTTGCGACGCGTTGCGATTCGAAAATACTCCCGAGTTCCGTTCGGCGGGCAGTGCGTGGCGTCGGCGCGTGTGCTGCTCGAGCGCGATGGACTCGCCCGTCGCTGGTTGGCTCACAGGGTGGCGTGATATCACTTGAGCCAATCAGATGCGTCCTGCTTGGCGCGGCGACGAATCTATCTCGGCGTCCCCGGAAGTTTTTTCCTGCTTTCTAGTCGAACCAAAATTAGATTTCTTCACAGAATACTCGAACGCGGCGCTCGAACTTTCTGGAGCGTTTTTGGACTTGCCCTTGAAATTATAAAGATGGACTTGCCCGTTCCTTTGTTCGTTACGACCGGCGGCGTGGGTATCTTCTGGAGTCTATTTCCACAGGACTTCACTGTACTTTCGCTGACTGTATTATTTTTGCTCGAAGGACCATGTTGGGGAACTGTATAGCTAAGCTATTTAATAAAAATGCAGATTGGATGCAAAAAACGTGTGCTTCATATAATTGTAGGTAATCTTGTACAGTACAGTGACGTTAGTGACAATTGACATTGACGGAAATGATGACAGATTAAAACTAAATGTTGTGTTGCCAACAGACACTCCATTGAAAGAAATGGCACTTATTGGTAATGTCGTACATAATGACAAATGAATGACTGACTTAGGCGGTATCATTGGTCGTATTGTACGACAATGCCATTATAACACAATTCTATTACGAGACCATTGACCGACCAATGATCGACCATTATGAATTTAGCAGATTACGAACTTTTAGCAAAATTACAATGGGATCGTGTTGGAATGACGAATTTATAAAAATAGCAGACTTAGGCTCCTGGTTTGGCGGATACGATTCTGCCATCATCGGTCTTCAGTTTCGCAAGCTGGCTCTGTCCAATAGACAGATTTCTTGTAAAAACCTTGAAGCCCTTATTCCGCTCTATTGCGTCCTTAATACGGTTTGTATTATAATGGCGAAGGTCGCTTTTCAAGGACTTAAAGATCTGTCTATTGAGCCGCCGGTATTCGAGTGCATCGTCTGAAAACTGCAGGATCATCTCGCGCCTCTCCTCCATGAGCTGTAAAGTAGCATCAGAGAGCTTCTTGTTTCGATTTGTACGACGGGTCTTGAAAAACGTTGACCCAACCGTATGGACAGTTTCCACGAACCCATCGTTATAATCGTCCAAGGAGCTCCCTAGTCACTCAAAACGATTCTGAAGTTCGAGCTGAAAGCTCTCGGGGTTTTGGACCTGGATCGGTGCTGGGCGGAGCGTAGACTTCATCAGTCGAGATCTTTCCAGCTTGATATTCAAGTTTAATGTGCCTCTTACCATGCGGTGATCACTTCCGGTTTTCACCGCGTTGATCACAGAGACATCATTGAATACTTGCTTCTTCGTCGACATAATTAAGTCAATCTTATTCTCCATAAAACTGGCCAGTAGGTGACCCCTGTGGTTTCGACGTCCAACTCCAAATTGTCCCACTTGCAGCTCATCATCGTTTCGTTTGCCCAGTTTCGCGTTGAAGTCCCCCATGACAACGGTGAAGTGAGTTTTAGAGCCATGTGTGGCTCTGGAAATATCTTCATACATGGTCTCCACCTCATCGTCGGGGTGTCAATGAATACGCTTTTACAACAAACTCCCCATTGACATTCGAAACTTATACATTAAACGATTTAAAATCTGTATTAAAACCAAACTTTGTAAAAAAGGGTACTATACAATTTCAGATTATTTAGAAGATAAAAAAGCTTAGGATTGAACTGCTCGCTCTGCTAAGCCCTGTGATAACACCATAAAACTAGACATTTTAATTATTATGTAAAATAGACATATACTAGTTTTATAAACACATTGACATTGTTGAAAATTATATTCAAAATGACATGAATACTTTGTAAAGTATTGTTTTAACTATTGTGAATGTGAGGACTATGTGGATATTGTTTTTATTTCTCTGCTAGTTTTAGTGATGGTCTGGCAGAAGAAAAAGTTACCTATATGAAAAATTTAGCATAACCACTTATGTCCTATTCAATTTGACTAAGAAAGTTAACATCACCACAAGTTTGATTGCATACCATGGTCTCGTAGCTTCCATTCTGAAATACAGTATAATTTTCTGGGGAAATTCTTGCCTGTGGGAACAGGTACCTATTCAAAGCCCAAAAACGTTGTTTGAGGTCGATGTTAAATATGAAATCGACTGATAGCTGTTTTCCAGTGTTTAAGTCCTTAAAGCTGTTAACATTTCCGGCAATGTATATTTTAGAAATAGCAATTTTTGTTAAACGTAACATGTATCTTTTTAGAGTCGCTCAGGCCACATGTGACGCGCAAAATGTCTGAAAACAATTTTTTTCATAATAAAATAACGAATCCAATGACCGTTTTTAATATCAGACATATTGTGGTAAAACCGTCTGACCCAGACGTTTCTGATCAGTACTACCCACCGAGTTGGGCTAAGAACCGTCTAAACGATTTTAGACGGTTTTCGTCGTAAAACGATGCGACATGGTTTTGGTCGTAGGCTCTCTTACTCTTTGTGTCAAATAAGCAAAATATTGTAACAACCTGTATATGGGAGTGATTTTTTAGTTTTTTGTCGAATTCCAATGATATTTCACTGACTTGAGGTATGTTTAGAGAGGTACCAATTAGGTACTAAATATCCATATATGTTTTATATCCAATTTCTCAGTAATCTTGGCTACACAAAAATACACCCGCCAAGCTGACGTCAGAATGGCGGGTGTATGAAACTATTGCAATAACTTGCGATCCCACGAGGTACAAATTATTTCACAAGTGGTACAATTTGGTACCAATTAGGTACTAAATTTTGAGATATATTTCGACCATTTCTGAAAAATACACCCGCCAACCTGACATTCACTATTCAACACGCCATCGAGGCGCTAGGTTTTTTTATACCATCAAGGGGGCAAACGCGTATCCTATGCAGCCTTGTGTAGTAATAGATATAATAGATTGAGTATTCAAATTATTCATAGGCCTGGCTCATTTAAATCACCAAATAAACACTGCTTTGTTAAGTTTTGCTGACTCACATGTAATCGAGCCGCTGTGTCAGACTTTATGTAGCTGTCTTGTTGCTAAATAGTATCGTTTCATTGTAGAATATGTACATACCTGATTTTTCAACCATCGGGCAAGTCTCACTTGCAGGGGTAAGGTTAGCATTGACATAATGGTGCCGATTCTGAAATTTGTCTTCTGTCCTTTTCTTAATGAAATAGAAAGAAAAAGATGCACTGAACTTAAATTTAGGTAGTTTGTGAACAAGGGAATCAGCACCATGATGCCTTTGAACCCGCCTTACGGATATGCCACAGTTTAGGCATCTCATCATAATATCCATTTAACCGAATCATAGAGCAAAATAGATGAATCCTTTATGAATAGCAATGGTAATCGGGTTTTAAAGATGTCAATCCGTAAAGAATAGCAATGGTCGTTAGAAATAGAGCACAATAATCGCATTGTATACTACGCACGCGTAAACACAACGATATGTATAGCGATCTGAGATCGATAAATTGATAATTGTTTTTAATTTCTCAGACTCGGAAAGTAGTGTTTTTTTGATCCAAGTAGCGGGTGGAAGACGCTGCATTCTCATTCTCTCTAAACTCATTTGGGTCAAATATATTATTAAATACAATAATCGTAAGCTGCCACTTTCGCGCTCAGTCTGCATCGGTGCCACGCTTGTCACTAAAGAAACTGGTAGGAAAAAACAGCGTAATACTGAAATTTAGAGACTGCACATGGCCCCATCAACTCAGATGTAGAAGTAGTTTAGGAATTTGAAAACTTTTTGCTAATATTCCCCTTAAAACTACTGAAAATTTAAATTCATCACCCGCGCTTTCTGCCGCCTTACTTAGAAATAATGTAAAGGCATGCCCTTTAGAGTTTAGGTTTCAGCATACAAACCCCCAGGCTGTTATAAAAGCTTTTAAAGATCTTAAAATTAAATCAACAGAAGATCTATGGGGATTGTCTGTAAATCTATCATCGAAACCATTGCGCCCTATTTAGCTTTCATATTGAACACCAGCGTAGACCAAGGAGTCTTTCCGGATCTCATGAAACTCAATAAAGTAGTTCCTTTGTTCAAATCCGGTGATAGTAAGGAACCCAACAATTATAGGCCCGTGTCAATTCTGCCAGTTCTCAGTAAAGTGTTTGAAAAGTTGATGCTCAATCAAATGTTACGTCAGTTTAATAAAAATTCCATCTTTCATGAACAACAGTACGGTTTCACCAAAGGGTACCGTTGTACCACTGACGCCGGTGTCTCCCTAATAAAGAACATTTTTAATGCCTGGGAAGAAGCACAAGATGCCATTGGAATCTTTTGCGACCTCTCGAAGGCGTTCGATTGCGTAAACCACGAAACACTTTCGCACATCATACCTGAAAGATAGAAAGATTAACCATTCGTAACGTGGATCCACGCGAGACACAATGGTTTTTTAATTGTTTCTGTAATTACGACATACGAGAGGTTAAAGTTCAAGTTAACGGCGTAAGCTCGTTGGGGTCGGAAATGGCAATGGGCTTTCCTCAAGGTTCGATATTGGGTCCATTCTTCTTTTTAGTTTATATTAATGATTTACCCCAATTACTTCAAAATCAACCGAAGATGGTATTATTTGCAGATGACACATCATTGATCTTTAAAATAGACCGACGGTCACAAATTTTGACAACGTGAATAACTATTCTTCAGGTCCTAGATTGGTTCTAATTTAAATCTAATGCATTAGATTTAAATTACTGAATGTTAGAAGTAGCGAATGTGACATCATATTGAATGGAGAAAAACTGGAATTTATTAATCAAACAGTTTTCCTAGGAATCACGCTAGACTAGAAATTACAATGGGGACCTCATGTAACATCTCTTGTGAGGCGGCTAAACTCGGCTGCTTATGCTGTTAGAAAGATAAGACAGTTAACAGATGTAGAAACCGCGCGTTTGGTATATTTTAGCTACTTTCACAGCATTATGTCATATGGTATTTTACTGTGGGGTCGGGCTGCTGATATTGAATCTATCTTTATTTTACAAAAGAGAGCTGTCAGAGCCATTTATAATCTATGTAGTCGCGAATCTCTCAGGGAACTATTTAAAAAGATTAATATTATGACGGTACCTTGCCAATTCATCTATGAAAATATTATGTATGTAAGGAAAAATCTACATCTTTTTAATAAAATAAGTGATAGGCATAATTTTAATACTAGAAATAAAGATAAAATAGATCAAACATTTTTCAGATTATCTAATGTACATACATCTTTTACGGGGTACTGTTAAATGTTACAACAAAATACCTTGTGATTTATTACAATTAACTGAAAGAAAACTCTTTGTAAACAAGCATATTACAAATTAGAGGATTATATCCTAGATAAGAATGCTTGGAAGCATGGTGGTCTAGCTCCATAGGACAATTTAGAGTCTAGACAAAATCAAACTGGTTGCTAATTTAATTGTGTAATTAATTATTATAACATTTATTTAAAATTCTGTGATTACTTGAACTCACACTGATTACTTACTTGTAATTTTTTTTTAGGAATATCGTATTGGTACCTACTTTTACAATGCTTGTAAATATATGTGAACACCATGTAGATATCCATTACTTAAATAATTAATTTTCTGTCATTGCTTCATTTTTAATTGTTTTTATCGATTGTGGATAGTAACGTTATTCCAGGTTATGCATCGTCTTCACATATAATTATATAATTAATGTATACAAAATATTGTAAAACATTTTAAAAGAGTAACGGTGGAGTTTCTTGCCCATTCTTCTCCATACTAAAACTACCTTCTGGAAGGGGCGACTAGAATCAATTCTATTTTTTGTAAATGTTGACTTTCAAAAGTGCGTTTTTTTGCCTAATTGAAATAAATTATTTGACTTTGATAATCATTATTCTGGTTTTTCAGTAATTAATGATGTTTTATTTAAATGAAATGCACTATATTGTATAAAAGTATATATAGTGCATTTGATTACTTTGAGTTAATAATATTACCTAATGCTACCTAGTGGGTAGGTTTTCTTTTTGTAGTTGTGTAATAATAGATTACTTTAATCGATGATCTCACGAAAACTATCTTTATCATATTTCTCCGCTTCCAGGCTGAGAATTGAGCTGATTTTTGATATTCAAGGATAAAAAAATATGACAATTTTTTATTAGATCATATCTCAACTTATTACATTTGGGCCCAACATTTTCCATCTCCTTTACCAGCTGATACCATCCTAGGTGCGTGGTTATGGGTAACTAGAGAGTGACGCTCCCCGCTGCCGTATGACAGTTAACCAGAAGTAGGTATTTATGTTTTAAGCTGATAGGAAGAATTTTGCAAATTTTAAATAACTTATTATAATCATCTTTACATTTTTTTTTCTTACTTACTAATAGTTTAAAAAATTTAAATTGTTGTGCCTCTAATTTTTCCAAGTTACTTTTGAATGTGAGACCATAGCAGTCTAGGGCGTAACTTAAGAGGGCTTATACTAAAAGTTGGCAACGTCGCAAATAGCTGTCAAATATTTACCTGTTTTGATTAATTTGGCAATATTACTGTATGGAAATAAGAAATGTGGCTAACTAGTTCCCTAGAATATTAATAATGAATTGCAATTATAACACTGAATTTGATGTTGTAACCGTTTTAGGTGTAAAAAAGGCACTTGGAATGTTTCTAAATGCTTTTTTTATATCTAAAACTAAATATTCGGTGTTACGATATTAATTATTGCATTTCATAATCAATATTTTAGTGCACTGGTTAGCCACATTTCATGTTTCCATACAGTAATATTGCCAAATTAATCAAAACAGGTAAATATTTGACAGCTATTTGCGACGTTGCCAACTTTTAGTATAAGTCCTCTTAATATTGGGTCAACTAATTGTAGATAAAGGCACTTGAGGGTATTACCTGGTACTTTAAAACTTAGATGGTAGAATTTACCAAGTAATATTCTAAGTTTATTACACAAGTACCTACTCAATGTGGTTTGACCACGAAAAGTTCTCGTCAACCTTTAATTCGAGTTATATTATACATTTATCACGTACAATTGGTTTACAAAAAAGTTTTTCTGAATGCACGTATGTATACTCATGTGTACTCATTTTATTTTTTACGAGTCAATTTATTTTAATTTTATTTTATTGTTGACATAATCAACTCATTACAATGTTTTTGTTATGAGTTCTGAGTTGTATTGCAATTTGTGGTCAGCTAGCGACGTCGACAATTGATCATATTATTTTTTGCCTGAGCAACCGGCAGCAAGTTCGTAATGCTCCCTTAGATGTCACTGCTTGCGGTAGCATCGGGTGTCGGGTTGCCTCGTTCCCTTAAATATGGCGAGGGGGGTAGTGGCTGATCTTTGCGTTATGCTCGTGAACGGGTGCTGCTTGTGGTGACTGGTCGTTTTTCTGATCACGGTTTTGTTACTGTTACTAGTAATTAACTGTTCATTAATTTTACCTCGATGGTCCTAGTTTATCATTTATAACTTCCAATTGCAGCTGTATGTAAGCGGGCACGCCCTTTATGCCTGGAGGCTTTTATTTAGATATTTAGTTCTGTTTACGTTTAGTTTTTATTTTTTTAAATTCAGCTTGAGTATAGTTCTCGATGTTTTTGGTTGGTATATTGGCGTGTGCTAGCTGCTATGACCAATAATTTATCATTTAAATTATGTTTTGTGTTGCATTATGTAAGTTATTTTGCATACTATTGTATAGAATCATATTTTTTTTTTGTAACTTGAACAGAGAGCTGTGCTGCTGGGGAGTTTGTTGCGCCACTTCTTCTTCCCAGCTAAAGGCACTAGGAAGTGGTGAAGGGTGGGCGTTTTTGGGGGACTGTCTTATGTAATTTTGACGTTCGAAAAGTGCTAATTCTCAGCCTAGTTTGAATAAATGACTTTTGAATTTGAATTTATGTGTAGATCTGAGGTGGTTCACCAGGTGGTAGTAAATATGGCGAGCGTATCACAACTACCTTAGTTACTTATATCCTAACCTACGTCATGGTCTACCTATGTGCCAATATCCTCCAAATCCGTTCAGCCGTTACGACGTGGAAAGGTAGCAGACAGACAGTCACTTTTCGCATTTATGATATTAGTATGGGTGATTTACCTAAACAGATGAGTTATAACGGCAGCTGTTTGCTCTGCCGTCCTTACGAAAAGTGCAATAATTCGAGTTTCGTAAGGACGGCAGCTGTTCAGCAGTGTTGAGTTAGGCAAACTGAATGTACATCATTCATGTTCCACGGCTATGGGGATACGTTATCCTTTATGTATAGTCAGACCCCGTGTACTAACCGAAAGCGACTGTCGTGTGAGTTGAATGTTGGACGCGATTGTTTGTGTGAATTATGACGTACAAACGCGATTTGATTGATTCCGCGAGTACGTCGTATCCTACCTTAGCAATTCTTGCATATATAAGTATGATCTTTATCTCGGAAACGGCTCCTACGATTTTCATGAAATTTAGTATGCAGGACGTTTCGGGGACGATAAATCGATCTACTTAGGTATAATTTTCAGAAAACTACCAAAAAAAATACCAAATCATCCAGATATTTCATATTAAAGAGCGCAACCACCGCGTACTCGCGCGCCACTCGCTTTCGGTTAGGACGCGGCCAGATACACTAAAGAAGATAAAGAGACATTAAAAGTGCACCTTTTCTGTAGAATTATTATAAAGACAGACTGTGAACGTGAACACTTCACGTTTAGTGTTCTTACAATTATTGCGATAGGATTTACCCACTTTTATCTATCATTTTAGTCATAGTAATTTTATTGTATGTATATGATTGTTATAGATAACATCAGGTGAACAGTTTATTGCGATTCCTCGAGACCAACCAAACGCACCATGTGTTGGATGCGCCTCGCACGTGAACCCACAGGCTGCGGGCGTCAGCGACCTTGCGAACTTTGGAGTGAGGCATCTTGACCTCCACGAAACTTCCGTCAAACATAGCCTGGAAAGTATTATAGATGTAGAGAGACAAGTTCAAGTAAGTAACAACATTGTTAGATGGGTATATCAGATATATTACAGTAACTAGATTTACATTGCTTTGAAATTTTCTTCGCAGGTGGTAAACGGCGTCCGATATGTTTTAACTCTATCAATTAATTCCAACCATTGTACTGAAGTGGAATCTGAAAACTGTGCTTCCTCTAAGACCTGTAAGATAACTATTCTAGTGAAACCATGGGTTAAACTGTCCAACGGTGGAAATTACAGAGTAATCCTAGCAAATAATTGTACAGAAGAATGGCAATATGGAGATAATGGTGAAGTTTTGCCCGAACTGTCTGCTGATGACAATCAGATTAAGGGAAATACATCTGTGGATCCTAGTGATACTACTGATTTTGATGGCGATATACAGGTGAAACACAATATAAATGCCGAATCCCAGCCCAATCAGGAAAGGTCCCTTACAGAAAAGGATATAAAAAATATACACGAGCAAATAATTACCAATACTCAATTTCAAGAAATCACTGAATCATCTAGGCAGTCCACATTATCTTCTGATGCGTCTGATGTAAGCAAACAACATGTTTTCAAAATTGAAGCTGGAAATCAAAAAGAAAATTCCATTCCTGTTACTGAATCTGAAAAAACAGTACAAGCTTTTAACATAAATCTAGATAAAAAGAAAGCTATTGATGAAATGTTAGATTTTTTTGACTTTTCCGGATTTAAACCTAAATTTGAAGCTGAGGATGTTTTATCAAGGGTTAGGCGAAGTTATGATTATGATTTGCAAGTGCTAAGAGGTAAAAGAAAATTAGTCGGTGGTCCAAAAGATCGAGATCCAACTAAACCTCGGTACAAAGCATTGGCTGAAGAATCCTTGCGAAAATATATAATCGATTTCGCAATTGCACAACCTCTTGAAGTAGTACAAGTTGAAAGGGTGACAACGCAAGCCGTTGAAGGCTCACTGACGCGCATCGATTTTCTAGTATCTGGTAGCCCAAATTCAAAAACAATTAAATGCCACTCAAAGATTTGGAAACGGGACTGGCTGAACTTTAAAAAAATTAAAGTTTCTTGTGAGAACGACCGTCACCTAACAGGCAAAAGACAAGATTTACCCGGTGGGATATCAGAAGTAGATCCAACAGCACCTCAGTACAAAGTGCTGGCTGAAGAATCCTTGCGAAAATATATAATCGATTTCGCAATTGCACAACCTCTTGAAGTAGTACAAGTTGAAAGGGTGACAACGCAAGCCGTTGAAGGCTCACTGACGCGCATCGATTTTCTAGTATCTGGTAGCCCAAATTCAAAAACAATTAAATGCCACTCAGAGATTTGGGAACGGGGCTGGCTGAACTTTAAAAAAATTAAAGTTTCTTGTGAGAATGACCGTCACCTAAGAGGTAAAAGACAAGGTTTAGCCGGTGAGACATTAGAAGTAAATCCAACAGCACCTCAGTACAAAGCTCTGGCTGAAGAATCTTTGCAAAAATACACGATAGATCACGGAATTGCAGAACCTCTTGAAGTAGTACAAGTTGAAAGGGTGACAACGCAAATCGTTGCAGGTTCACTGACGCGCATCGATTTTCTAGTATCTGGCAGTAGTCTAGAATCTGAAACAATTAAATGTCACTCAGAGGTTTGGGAACAGGGCTGGCGAAACATTAAAGAAATTAAAGTTTCTTGTGACAATCTTGGTCGCAGAGGTAAAAGACAAGATTTTGCCGGTGAGACATTAGAAAAAGATCCAACAGCACCTCAGTACAAAGCGCTGGCTGAAGAATCCTTGCGAAAATATGCTATAGATTCAGGTATCACAGAACCTCTGGAAGTAGCGTATGTTGAAAAAGTCACTTCCCAACTTGTTTCTGGCACGGTGATTCGCATCGATTTTCTGGTTTCCGGTAGCCCAGATTCTGGAATAATCAAATGTCACTCGGAGGTTTGGCAACAGGGCTGGCTAAACTTTAAAGAAATTAAAGTTTCTTGTGAGAACGACAGTCACCTAAGAGGCAAAAGACAAGATTTACCCGGTGGGATATCAGAAGTAGATCCAACAGCACCTCAGTACAAAGTGCTGGCTGAAGAATCCTTGCGAAAATATATAATCGATTTCGCAATTGCACAACCTCTTGAAGTAGTACAAGTTGAAAGGGTGACAGAGCAAGCCGTTGAAGGCTCACTGACGCGCATCGATTTTCTAGTATCTGGTAGCCCAAATTCAAAAACAATTAAATGCCACTCAGAGATTTGGGAACGGGGCTGGCTGAACTTTAAAAAAATTAAAGTTTCTTGTGAGAACGACCGTCACCTAAGAGGTAAAAGACAAGGTTTAGCCGGTGAGACATTAGAAGTTAATCCAACAGCACCTCAGTACAAAGCTCTGGCTGAAGAATCTTTGCGAAAATACACGATAGATCACGGAATTGCAGAACCTCTTGAAGTAGTACAAGTTGAAAGGGTGACAACGCAAATCATTGCAGGTTCACTGACGCGCATCGATTTTCTAGTATCCGGTAACCCAAATTCTAAAATAATTAAATGTCACTCAGAGGTTTGGGAACAGAGCTGGCTAAACTTTAAAGAAATTAAAGTTTCTTGTGAGCACGATAGTCACCTAAGAGGTAAAAGACAAGATTTACCTGGTGGGATATCAGAAGTAGATCCAACAGCACCTCAGTACAAAGCGCTGGCTGAAGAATCCTTGCGAAAATATACGATAGATTACGGAATTGCAGAACCTCTTGAAGTAATACAAGTTGAAAGGGTGACAACGCAAATCGTTGCAGGTTCACTGACGCGCATCGATTTTCTAGTATCTGGCAGTAGCCTAGAATCTGAAACAATTAAATGTCACTCAGAGGTTTGGGAACAGGGCTGGCGAAACATTAAAGAAATTAAAGTTTCTTGTGATAATCTTGGTCGCAGAGGTAAAAGACAAGATTTAGCCGGTGAGACATTAGAAAAAGATCCAACAGCACCTCAGTACAAAGCGCTGGCTGAAGAATCCTTGCGAAAATATGCTATAGATTCAGGTATCACAGAACCTCTGGAAGTAGCGTATGTTGAAAAAGTCACTTCCCAACTTGTTTCTGGCACGGTGATTCGCATCGATTTTCTGGTTTCCGGTAGCCCAGATTCTGGAATAATCAAATGTCACTCGGAGGTTTGGCAACAGGGCTGGCTAAACTTTAAAGAAATTAAAGTTTCTTGTGAGAACGACAGTCACCTAAGAGGCAAAAGACAAGATTTACCCGGTGGGATATCAGAAGTAGATCCAACAGCACCTCAGTACAAAGTGCTGGCTGAAGAATCCTTGCGAAAATATATAATCGATTTCGCAATTGCACAACCTCTTGAAGTAGTACAAGTTGAAAGGGTGACAGAGCAAGCCGTTGAAGGCTCACTGACGCGCATCGATTTTCTAGTATCTGGTAGCCCAAATTCAAAAACAATTAAATGCCACTCAGAGATTTGGGAACGGGGCTGGCTGAACTTTAAAAAAATTAAAGTTTCTTGTGAGAACGACCGTCACCTAAGAGGTAAAAGACAAGGTTTAGCCGGTGAGACATTAGAAGTTAATCCAACAGCACCTCAGTACAAAGCTCTGGCTGAAGAATCTTTGCGAAAATACACGATAGATCACGGAATTGCAGAACCTCTTGAAGTAGTACAAGTTGAAAGGGTGACAACGCAAATCGTTGCAGGTTCACTGACGCGCATCGATTTTCTAGTATCCGGTAACCCAAATTCTAAAATAATTAAATGTCACTCAGAGGTTTGGGAACAGAGCTGGCTAAACTTTAAAGAAATTAAAGTTTCTTGTGAGAACGATAGTCACCTAAGAGGTAAAAGACAAGATTTACCTGGTGGGATATCAGAAGTAGATCCAACAGCACCTCAGTACAAAGCGCTGGCTGAAGAATCCTTGCGAAAATATACGATAGATTACGGAATTGCAGAACCTCTTGAAGTAATACAAGTTGAAAGGGTGACAACGCAAATCGTTGCAGGTTCACTGACGCGCATCGATTTTCTAGTATCTGGCAGTAGTCTAGAATCTGAAACAATTAAATGTCACTCAGAGGTTTGGGAACAGGGCTGGCGAAACATTAAAGAAATTAAAGTTTCTTGTGACAATCTTGGTCGCAGAGGTAAAAGACAAGATTTAGCCGGTGAGACATTAGAAAAAGATCCAACAGCACCTCAGTACAAAGCGCTGGCTGAAGAATCCTTGCGAAAATATGCTATAGATTCAGGTATCACAGAACCTCTGGAAGTAGCGTATGTTGAAAAAGTCACTTCCCAACTTGTTTCTGGCACGGTGATTCGCATCGATTTTCTGGTTTCCGGTAGCCTAGAATCTGAAACAATTAAATGTCACTCAGAGGTTTGGGAACAGGGCTGGCTAAACTTTAAAGAAATTAAAGTTTCTTGTGAGAACGACCGTCACCTAAGAGGTAAAAGACAAGGTTTAGTCGGTGAGACATTAGAAGTAAATCCAACAGCACCTCAGTACAAAGCTCTGGCTAAAGAATCTTTGCGAAAATACACGATAGATCACGGAATTGCAGAACCTCTTGAAGTAGTACAAGTTGAAAGGGTGACAACGCAAATCGTTGCAGGTTCACTGACGCGCATCGATTTTCTAGTATCCGGTAACCCAAATTCTAAAATAATTAAATGTCACTCAGAGGTTTGGGAACAGAGCTGGCTAAACTTTAAAGAAATTAAAGTTTCTTGTGAGAACGATAGTCACCTAAGAGGTAAAAGACAAGATTTACCTGGTGGGATATCAGAAGTAGATCCAACAGCACCTCAGTACAAAGCGCTGGCTGAAGAATCCTTGCGAAAATATACGATAGATTACGGAATTGCAGAACCTCTTGAAGTAATACAAGTTGAAAGGGTGACAACGCAAATCGTTGCAGGTTCACTGACGCGCATCGATTTTCTAGTATCTGGCAGTAGTCTAGAATCTGAAACAATTAAATGTCACTCAGAGGTTTGGGAACAGAGCTGGCTAAACTTTAAAGAAATTAAAGTTTCTTGTGAGAACGATAGTCACCTAAGAGGTAAAAGACAAGATTTACCTGGTGGGATATCAGAAGTAGATCCAACAGCACCTCAGTACAAAGCGCTGGCTGAAGAATCCTTGCGAAAATATACGATAGATTACGGAATTGCAGAACCTCTTGAAGTAATACAAGTTGAAAGGGTGACAACGCAAATCGTTGCAGGTTCACTGACGCGCATCGATTTTCTAGTATCTGGCAGTAGTCTAGAATCTGAAACAATTAAATGTCACTCAGAGGTTTGGGAACAGGGCTGGCGAAACATTAAAGAAATTAAAGTTTCTTGTGACAATCTTGGTCGCAGAGGTAAAAGACAAGATTTAGCCGGTGAGACATTAGAAAAAGATCCAACAGCACCTCAGTACAAAGCGCTGGCTGATGAATCCTTGCGAAAATATGCTATAGATTCAGGTATCACAGAACCTCTGGAAGTAGCGTATGTTGAAAAAGTCACTTCCCAACTTGTTTCTGGCACGGTGATTCGCATCGATTTTCTGGTTTCCGGTAGCCTAGAATCTGAAACAATTAAATGTCACTCAGAGGTTTGGGAACAGGGCTGGCTAAACTTTAAAGAAATTAAAGTTTCTTGTGAGAACGACCGTCACCTAAGAGGTAAAAGACAAGGTTTAGTCGGTGAGACATTAGAAGTAAATCCAACAGCACCTCAGTACAAAGCTCTGGCTAAAGAA
This sequence comes from Agrochola lychnidis, assembly GCA_963680765.1. NCBI lineage: Eukaryota > Metazoa > Arthropoda > Insecta > Lepidoptera > Noctuidae > Agrochola > Agrochola lychnidis. The sequence continues at coordinate 6,053,091 of OY796862.1, read as the reverse complement.
TCTTTGCGAAAATACACGATAGATCATCGAATTGCAGAACCTCTTGAAGTAGTACAAGTTGAAAGGGTGACAACGCAAATCGTTGCAGGTTCACTGACGCGCATCGATTTTCTAGTATCCAGTAACCCAAATTCTAAAATAATTAAATGTCACTCAGAGGTTTGGGAACAGAGCTGGCTAAACTTTAAAGAAATTAAAGTTTCTTGTGAGAACGATAGTCACCTAAGAGGTAAAAGACAAGATTTACCTGGTGGGATATCAGAAGTAGATCCAACAGCACCTCAGTACAAAGCGCTGGCTGAAGAATCCTTGCGAAAATATACGATAGATTACGGAATTGCAGAACCTCTTGAAGTAATACAAGTTGAAAGGGTGACAACGCAAATCGTTGCAGGTTCACTGACGCGCATCGATTTTCTAGTATCTGGCAGTAGTCTAGAATCTGAAACAATTAAATGTCACTCAGAGGTTTGGGAACAGGGCTGGCGAAACATTAAAGAAATTAAAGTTTCTTGTGACAATCTTGGTCGCAGAGGTAAAAGACAAGATTTAGCCGGTGAGACATTAGAAAAAGATCCAACAGCACCTCAGTACAAAGCGCTGGCTGAAGAATCCTTGCGAAAATATGCTATAGATTCAGGTATCACAGAACCTCTGGAAGTAGCGTATGTTGAAAAAGTCACTTCCCAACTTGTTTCTGGCACGGTGATTCGCATCGATTTTCTGGTTTCCGGTAGCCTAGAATCTGAAACAATTAAATGTCACTCAGAGGTTTGGGAACAGGGCTGGCTAAACTTTAAAGAAATTAAAGTTTCTTGTGAGAACGACCGTCACCTAAGAGGTAAAAGACAAGGTTTAGCCGGTGAGACATTAGAAGTAAATCCAACAGCACCTCAGTACAAAGCTCTGGCTGAAGAATCTTTGCGAAAATACACGATAGATCACGGAATTGCAGAACCTCTTGAAGTAGTACAAGTTGAAAGGGTGACAACGCAAACCGTTGCAGGTTCACTGACGCGCATCGAATTTCTAGTATCCGGTAGCCCAAATTCTAAAACAATTAAATGTCACTCAGAGATTTGGGAACAGGGCTGGCTAAACTTTAAAGAAATTAAAGTTTCTTGTGGGAACGATAGTCATCTAAGACTTAAAAGACAAGATTTAGCCGATGGGATATTAGTAAAAGATCCAACAGCACCTCAGTACAAAGCGCTGGCTGAAGAATCCTTGCGAAAATATGCTATAGATTCAGGTATCACAGAACCTCTGGAAGTAGCGTATGTTGAAAAAGTCACTTCCCAACTTGTTTCTGGCACGGTGATTCGCATCGATTTTCTGGTTTCCGGTAGCCTAGAATCTGAAACAATTAAATGTCACTCAGAGGTTTGGGAACAGGGCTGGCTAAACTTTAAAGAAATTAAAGTTTCTTGTGAGAACGACCGTCACCTAAGAGGTAAAAGACAAGGTTTAACCGGTGAGACATTAGAAGTAAATCCAACAGCACCTCAGTACAAAGCTCTGGCTGAAGAATCTTTGCGAAAATACACGATAGATCACGGAATTGCAGAACCTCTTGAAGTAGTACAAGTTGAAAGGGTGACAACGCAAACCGTTGCAGGTTCACTGACGCGCATCGAATTTCTAGTATCCGGTAGCCCAAATTCTAAAACAATTAAATGTCACTCAGAGATTTGGGAACAGGGCTGGCTAAACTTTAAAGAAATTAAAGTTTCTTGTGGGAACGATAGTCATCTAAGACTTAAAAGACAAGATTTAGCCGATGGGATATTAGAAAAAGATCCAACAGCACCTCAGTACAAAGCGCTGGCTGAAGAATCCTTGCGAAAATATGCTATAGATTCAGGTATCACAGAACCTCTGGAAGTAGCGTATGTTGAAAAAGTCACTTCCCAACTTGTTTCTGGCACGGTGATTCGCATCGATTTTCTGGTTTCCGGTAGCCTAGAATCTGAAACAATTAAATGTCACTCAGAGGTTTGGGAACAGGGCTGGCTAAACTTTAAAGAAATTAAAGTTTCTTGTGAGAACGACCGTCACCTAAGAGGTAAAAGACAAGGTTTAACCGGTGAGACATTAGAAGTAAATCCAACAGCACCTCAGTACAAAGCTCTGGCTGAAGAATCTTTGCGAAAATACACGATAGATCACGGAATTGCAGAACCTCTTGAAGTAGTACAAGTTGAAAGGGTGACAACGCAAACCGTTGCAGGTTCACTGACGCGCATCGAATTTCTAGTATCCGGTAGCCCAAATTCTAAAACAATTAAATGTCACTCAGAGATTTGGGAACAGGGCTGGCTAAACTTTAAAGAAATTAAAGTTTCTTGTGGGAACGATAGTCATCTAAGACTTAAAAGACAAGATTTAGCCGATGGGATATTAGTAAAAGATCCAACAGCACCTCAGTACAAAGCGCTGGCTGAAGAATCCTTGCGAAAATATGCTATAGATTCAGGTATCACAGAACCTCTGGAAGTAGCGTATGTTGAAAAAGTCACTTCCCAACTTGTTTCTGGCACGGTGATTCGCATCGATTTTCTGGTTTCCGGTAGCCTAGAATCTGAAACAATTAAATGTCACTCAGAGGTTTGGGAACAGGGCTGGCTAAACTTTAAAGAAATTAAAGTTTCTTGTGAGAACGACCGTCACCTAAGAGGTAAAAGACAAGGTTTAACCGGTGAGACATTAGAAGTAAATCCAACAGCACCTCAGTACAAAGCTCTGGCTGAAGAATCTTTGCGAAAATACACGATAGATCACGGAATTGCAGAACCTCTTGAAGTAGTACAAGTTGAAAGGGTGACAACGCAAACCGTTGCAGGTTCACTGACGCGCATCGAATTTCTAGTATCCGGTAGCCCAAATTCTAAAACAATTAAATGTCACTCAGAGATTTGGGAACAGGGCTGGCTAAACTTTAAAGAAATTAAAGTTTCTTGTGGGAACGATAGTCATCTAAGACTTAAAAGACAAGATTTAGCCGATGGGATATTAGAAAAAGATCCAACAGCACCTCAGTACAAAGCGCTGGCTGAAGAATCCTTGCGAAAATATGCTATAGATTCAGGTATCACAGAACCTCTGGAAGTAGCGTATGTTGAAAAAGTCACTTCCCAACTTGTTTCTGGCACGGTGATTCGCATCGATTTTCTGGTTTCCGGTAGCCTAGAATCTGAAACAATTAAATGTCACTCAGAGGTTTGGGAACAGGGCTGGCTAAACTTTAAAGAAATTAAAGTTTCTTGTGAGAACGACCGTCACCTAAGAGGTAAAAGACAAGGTTTAACCGGTGAGACATTAGAAGTAAATCCAACAGCACCTCAGTACAAAGCTCTGGCTGAAGAATCTTTGCGAAAATACACGATAGATCACGGAATTGCAGAACCTCTTGAAGTAGTACAAGTTGAAAGGGTGACAACGCAAACCGTTGCAGGTTCACTGACGCGCATCGAATTTCTAGTATCCGGTAGCCCAAATTCTAAAACAATTAAATGTCACTCAGAGATTTGGGAACAGGGCTGGCTAAACTTTAAAGAAATTAAAGTTTCTTGTGGGAACGATAGTCATCTAAGACTTAAAAGACAAGATGTAGCCGATGGGATATTAGAAAAAGATCCAACAGCACCTCAGTACAAAGCGCTGGCTGAAGAATCCTTGCGAAAATATGCTATAGATTCAGGTATCACAGAACCTCTGGAAGTAGCGTATGTTGAAAAAGTCACTTCCCAACTTGTTTCTGGCACGGTGATTCGCATCGATTTTCTGGTTTCCGGTAGCCTAGAATCTGAAACAATTAAATGTCACTCAGAGGTTTGGGAACAGGGCTGGCTAAACTTTAAAGAAATTAAAGTTTCTTGTGAGAACGACCGTCACCTAAGAGGTAAAAGACAAGGTTTAACCGGTGAGACATTAGAAGTAAATCCAACAGCACCTCAGTACAAAGCTCTGGCTGAAGAATCTTTGCGAAAATACACGATAGATCACGGAATTGCAGAACCTCTTGAAGTAGTACAAGTTGAAAGGGTGACAACGCAAACCGTTGCAGGTTCACTGACGCGCATCGAATTTCTAGTATCCGGTAGCCCAAATTCTAAAACAATTAAATGTCACTCAGAGGTTTGGGAACAGAGCTGGCTAAACTTTAAAGAAATTAAAGTTTCTTGTGGGAACGATAGTCATCTAAGACTTAAAAGACAAGATTTAGCCGATGGGATATTAGAAGTAGGCTTATCTTGATAGGGTAAGAAGTACGTTCACGCCTAAAGCTTTTAAGAAAATATTCAAGTTCTGTGTTTACGTTAGTTTTATTTTGTACTTTTTAGTTCATTAAAAGCTTGTTTTTAAAAAGGTTTTGACTTAAATTTTATTTTTTACTTTTTAGCATTAGAATTTGTTTGAATATCCGTTCTGTCACCTTCACTTGAAAGGTATTTGTAAAGACAAATCCAACGAACCCAAACACGTCGTTACATAAGTCATTGTCTGAAACCAATCAAGTTGCACTATCTAAGTCATGCTATAATTTAGAATGGGCTATCATAATTGAATGCGTACCTATATAAAATTAACTGTCTGTGCTGTTGACCGTTTAGGAATACCCTCGTCTGAAGTAATAACTGGGTGCAGCACCGAGGTCATGGTGGACTTTAGAACGGGCTATCATAATTGAATCCGTATATAAAATTTAATGTCGCCGCTGTTGGCCGCTGAACAGTTTCCTCGTCTTGAGCCAATCTTGGGTGCAGCTGCCAGGTCATGGTGGACTTAGTGGACTATCATAATTAAATGCGTATTAACATTTCTTGTCAGTAGGTACTGTTGACTGTTGAGGAGTTCCCTCATCTGGAGCCAGTCCTGAGTGCAGCAGCCAGGTCATGGTAGACTTTCGAACGGACTATCATAATTTAATGCGTATATAATTTTTTTTGTCAGTAGGTTGCTGTAGGTTGCTGACCGTTTAGGGTGCTGCACTTAGGTAATAGTGGACTTGAGAACGGTCTATCTTAATTGAATGTGTTAGACATAAGCAAACAAAACTTGAATATTATAAAATATTTATTTAGTTATTTTAGTGCATACATGAGATGACACAATAGAAAAAGAACAAAAGAATAATATAAAATATTTAAAATTAAGAAAAATAAAACTATAAAAGGAGGTTTTATAAGTACTATAAAACCAACATTCTTGTTGACTCTAACAAAATTGCCAGGCCAGAAAAATAAAATAAATTTACTTCAAGTTACTTAAGTATGATTAAAACAAAATTGTACACATCATAGTTAATTATTCTTTAACTATGATGTGTTTATCATTAATCAGCTGAGAACCTGTTTCAGTCTTAAATCCGAGACATGTCATGTCAAACATAAGTAACATTTTTATTTTCCTAAATAATAATATTAATATCTTTCTTTATTCAAAAAAAAGTTACAACATTGTTACAAACACTAAATACATTTACAACATACAGAATATTGTAACATCAGTCTTACAATCTTTTAGTGATAATCTACTAGTAAATTATTAAGCTACATGTAACAAATAACTATAATAAAAACTTACTTACTACATATTATGTAAATTAATTAAATGTTAGGCAAATCATTTAATGTTCTGCAATAATATTACACTATCTCTACATACAAGTTAAATAACTAATACTATTTATAACGAGTTTGTAAATAATATTGTCCGTGCCACCACATTTTATTATCACATGAGCTATGTGGATCACAGCCTCTGGAAAAGATGACTGCTGGATTATAGGATCCAGAAGGCCATAACAGTTTATTTAACAACTTTGATGTATTATTTACATGATGATTATCCACATTTAAGTCAGGTAATTTAGTGTTATTCGAATTGAACGATATATTTGTATGTACAGACGCCAGCACATCAAGCTACCCGAAACTCAAATTTTCCCAATCAACTTTGAACCTTAGACATCAGCGATAAAGTTGAAAATCTATTAAATAAATTTGACAGATTGTAGTAGCTTGATGTGCTGGCGTCTGTACAATTTTAGAATAATTCAATTTTTTAACTTTTGTTGGGAAAATATTATTTACAAGTTTAACTGACAATGCGCCATTTAATTTGAGCCTTGGCACAGTTAACTTTGATTGTAAGGAATCATTAATTATTAGAGGACTAGTGAAACCCAGAGGATCAAACTGACTGCTTGCTATCAATATTGATGGTTTCGAATTTATTTGTAAAGGTAATTTATCCTGAACACTATTATAATTTACAGAAACTGACTCCTGTGGTATTTTTTCACAATACGCAAGCTCTGGTTGTTTCTCAGAGTATGATTCTGGATCACTTTCGACCAGAGACTGAAGATCAGGAGTGTGCGTTGCTACTGTATGCATAGCAACTGAGGTATTTGTAAAAGATGGAAAGAAGTCACCTGAAATGACGTAGCCAAATCGTGTATTGAGCAGTATCGGATCCTCTGGACCTCCCTCGATTTTGCCATCTTTTATGATTTTAGAGAAAATGTCAGCAGCTAAGAGCAGTGTGATTTCACCTGGAATATTAAATTCATTATCTGCCTCGTTGGTCTAGTGGTCGCAAGCGCTACTGCTGAGTATGAGGTCCTGGGTTCGATTCCCGGGTCGGGTAATGTAATTGGGTTTTTCTATCTGAAATTTCTCAGTAGCAGCTCGGAGTCTGGATTTGTGCCCGGTTGATGGCAATAGGCTCGCCCCCTATTACATGGGACTTAAACATAACTGGCGAAATGTGGGTGTATCTGTTACAAGGACACCTCTGCCCAACCCTTCGGGGAAACAAGGCGTGATGTTATGTTATGTTATGTTATCAGCAAGTGTCACATGTTTAGGTATCATGAACCTTGATAAGTTTATAGGCCTTTGTGGTAGCCTACCTGTGACCTTATCGACTACAGAACAAGTGACTGAAATATTATAGTTTTCTGTCATAGAATGTAATGTTAAATTGACAGCTTTATCAATTTTATGTATTGGCTGACCCCCCAATGCCACAAAATTATGTTGCTGCGTGTATGTTGGGATGCCCAGCTTATTAACTAAAGTGTTTGTGCAAAAAGATGTTTGACTGCCACAGTCTAACAATGCACGCACTATATATTTATTTTTCTGTGAGTCTGAAACTAAAACCTTTACAGTAGGTAAGAGCACATTAGTGCTTGATTGCTTGGACGAATGCAAATTCACCTCAGGTTGCGATATTTGTTCTTGGTTTTGATGTGCTTGAGCATCACTCGGCACAGACCTGTGCTCATCACGATGTATTAAAGTGTTATGAAATTTAGAGGCACATACTGTACATTTGAAATGAAAACGGCACTTGCTAACATGGGAACATAAACATATTTTACAAAGGTTATTCGCTTTTACGTATTCTAAACGCTCACTTATGGACATTAAAATGAATTTATGACATTTGAATATTTTGTGAGATTGACCACACAGTTTACACTTTGACGCTTCGGAAATCTTAGAGAAATTAGCAGCAGCCTTACTCTTACTATTTACAAAAGATGGGCTTATCTCTAGGGACATTGCTCTCTTATTTAAAAATATCAATAGCTCATTTATTGTAGGCATACTACTTCCCATATCCCTGTCTGCGTGAAATAGCCTGACGGTCAATGGATCAAGCTTGCGAGATATTATGCAAACTAAGATTGAATCCCAGTAGTCGACTGGCTCCTTCATATTCTTAAGGGCAGCTATCTGCTGCCGGACCTGCGCCACCAAATCTCGTAGCTGTTGTGCCGTACCTCGATGAATTGCCGGCAAATCGAGTATCGACGTTACGTGATTGTTGACAAGCAGTATCGGATTGTTGTAGCGTCTTTCCAAAATCTTGACAGCAGAGTCGTAGGATTCGTTGACCAGCGGCAAGTTGTCTATTAGTGTAAATGGTTTTCCCTTAATATAACATAACATAACATAACATAACATCACGCCTTGTTTCCCCGAAGGGTTGGGCAGAGGTGTCCCTGTAGCAGGTACACCCACATTTCGCCAGTTATGTTCAAGTCCCATGTAATAGGGGGCGAGCCTATTGCCATCAACCGGGCACAAATCCAGACTCCGAGCTGCTACTGAGAAATTTCAGATAGAAAAACCCAATAACACTTTGCCCGACCCGGGAATCGAACCCAGGACCTCATGCTCAGCAGTAGCGCTTGCGACCACTAGACCAACGAGGCAGTTCCCTTAATATATTTCTTTAAATAAAAAAGCTTTTGAACATCAGATAGCCTTTTATCTGTGTGTATTATCGCCGTGAAGAGGTCCATGAATGGCTTGTAACAAGCAATATCCTTTCCATCAAACGTTTGAATATCAATACTTGGTAAATGAGCCGTTTTGTATTGATCAAATGAGCCTTGTTGGTTAGATTTCTGTGAAGATTTCATTAACAGCTTTTTGAGTCTTTCAATATGAACAGAAAGCTGTGTGACTCGGTCGTCGACCTCATCTGAGTCAGGCTCGTCGTCCTGCACTAGAAGCTCCATTTCTACGGCCTATTGCTCGTAAGATTTTCGCAATTGTTCCTGGCGAAAGGCGACGTCTTCATAGTCAAGTTCATCTATGGTATGAGCCTTGAAGTAGTTTTCAAGACGCGTTATCGCCGCCTTTCGTAGTCCGCGTTCAATACGGAGCTTTTTTACAAGATTTTCTGCCATTATTTTAGTAGTAGACGTGGAAGAGCGATCAGAAAAATAGATGCCGCTCTCCGTTGACATTGATATTGATATGCTATATCAATATCAATGTCAACGGAGAGCGGTTAGTATTGTACTTAGCTGTGCTTGTTATGGCGATATTCATTGGCTCCAATCGCACACGATTTTTACATCAATTATGATTAGGCACTGGAAAATAATTCGCGCACCTACTAATACCTATCACTTTATTATATTTACTACGGCACCAAATTAGCTAAACAGAATTGGTTTTATACGATATTCCCTGGTTTCGGCACCATTTTTGTTAGACATAAGCGAACAAAACTTGAATATTATAAAATACTAGCTGACCCTGCAAACGTTGTTTTGCCATATAAATGTTTGGGGTGGACCATCTTTATCACTTACTACCTACCCTACCTACCCTGCCTACCCTGCCTACCATGCCTACCCTGCCTACCCTGCCTACCCTGCCTACCCTGCCTACCCTGCCTACCCTGCCTACCCTGCCTACCCTGCCTACCCTGCCTACCCTGCCTACCCTGCCTACCCTGCCTACCCTGCCTACCCTGCCTACCCTGCCTACCCTGCCTACCCTGCCTACCCTACCTACCCTATCTTTCAAGTTGGATCAAACTGCACAAGGTGTGCAAATTTGATTAAAATCGGTTGAGTAGTTTAAGAGTCCATCGCGAACAAACAACGTGACACGTAATTTATATATATTAAGAAGAAGAAGATAAGAAGATTTATTTATTATTTTAGTGCATACATGAGATGACACAATAGAAAAAGAACAAAAGAATAATATAAAATAGGTATTTAAAATTAAGAAAAATAAAACTATAAAAGGAGGTTTTAAAGGTACTATAAAACCTACCTTCTTGTTGACTCTAACAGGATGCGTATATAAAATTTTGTTTCTGTGCTGTTGACCGCTGAGAAGGTCCCCCTTCTGAATTCCACCCCGGGTGCAGCAGCCAGATCATGGTGAACTTTAGAACGGGCTATCATAATTGAATGCGTAAGTAAAATTTTGTGTAGCTGCTGTTGACCACTGAGGAGTTTCCTCGTCTGGAGCCAATTCTGGGTGCAGCAGTCAGGTAATGGTAGACCTTAGAACAGACTATCAACATTAAATGCGTATCTATAAGAATTTTCATATTGACAGTATTTTTAGACAATTTAGCAATTGTACTAAATGTTTGCATGCCTAATTTAAGATAGAAAGTATAAGGATCTTTAATTATAAAACATCTGCATTTTTTGTACCTACTTTCTATGCAAATAAATAATTATTCTATTCTATTCTATCTAGATTTTGGTGTCTGTACTGTTGACCGTTGAAGAGTTACCTAGTCTGGAGCTAACCCTGGGTGCAGCAGCCAGGTCATGGTAGACATTAGAATAGACTATCATAATTAAATGCGTGTATAATATTTCGTGCCTGTACTGTTGCCCGTTGAGGAGTTCGCTCTTCCGGAACCAATCCTGGATGCATTAGCCAGATCATGGTGAACTTTAGAACTGGCTATCATAATTGAATGCATTTATAAAATTTTGTGTCTCTGCTGTTGACCCTTGAGTTTCCTCGCCTGGAGCCAATCCTTACTGCTACAGCCGGGTCATGGTAAGCTTTAGAACGGACTATCATAATTAAATGCGGATATAAAATTTCGTGTCTGTACTGTTGATCGTTGAAGAGTTCCTTGGTCTGGAGCCAATCCTGGGTGCCCAGGTCATAGTGAACTTCAAAACGAGCTATCATAATTGAATGATAACATTTAGTGTCTCTGCTGTTGACCGCTGAGTTTCCTCGTCCGGACCCAATCCTAGCTGCTGTAGCCAGGTCTTGGTAGATTTTAGAACGGTCTGTAATTTTTGAAACTTCTTTAGGCGCGTTGGGAATTTTTGAGATGGGATTAAACCATTGATTTCGCGACACTGTAACGCAATTTACCGACACCGTGAAGTAAAAGACATCAACGCATTGATTACCGCGGTACCGATTTTTTTTCAAGTTTTCACTTCTGTCGGCACTTCCGGAGTGCCACTGTTTTTTTTATTCATTTAAACTTACACACTATCTTTACAAGATGAACCCAATACAATAGTGGTTTGCAAACACACACCAAATAAATTGAAAAATCAACTTACGGCTAATACTTAAAAATCTAAACTTTAAAAATACAAAGCAACACTAAACTCTATTAAAAAAATACAATCTGAAGTCAGACTACAGAGCTACATGTACCTAATAATTATCAAACTAAACTCCTTTTTTAGGGTTCCGTATCTCAAAAGGAAAAAACGGAATCCTTATAGGATCACTCGTGTGTCTGTCTGTCTGTCTGTCCGTCTGTCACAGTCAATTACTCCGAATCTAATGGACCGATTAAGTTGAAATTTGGTACACATATGTATTTCTGTGACCCAAACACGGATGTGTAACGTAAATAAATGAATTTTGAATATAGGGGTCACTTTTGGGGGACAAAGAAGAAAATTTAAAAAAAAAAGTTTTACTGACAGTACCGTGTGACATATCAAATGAAAAGGCATGTTGCAAGGATCTTAAACATATTTTTTACATAACTTTAAAATAAACGCTTTTAAAGATATTTAAGAAATTCAATGAAAATTGACCAGTCCCCCCCTTATCTAAACTACTGGACCAAAAATTTTGAAAAAAATACATAGTATGGCTCTTTACTCATAGATTACAGGAAAACCTATAAGAAGTCCATGGTCTTAAAATAACATGGTAAATCTCTCAATATTGTGCTTACAAACTTAGATTTCGTCGCTCGGCATCCAATAGGCCCATCTCTCTAGCTACTATAATATCAAATGTGTTTGACAGTCTGCTTAATACACAAATAAATACAACTGTAAATGTTCTTAACTCCGAAACATAAATACAACTGTAAATGTTCTTATCTCCGAAACTACTGGACCAAAAATTTTGAAAAAAATACATAGTATGGCTCTTTACTCATAAATTACAGGAAAACCTATAAGAAGTTCATGGTCTTAAAATAACATGGTAAATCTCTCAATATTGTACGTACAAACTTACATTTCGTCGCTCGGCATCCAATAGGCCCATCCATCTCTCTAGCTACTATAATATCAAATATCAAAAGTGTTTGACAGTCTGCTTAATACACAAATAAATACAACTGTAAATGTTCATAACAACTGATTCAGGTTTCGGCGTGGTTTGTCAACAGAAAGTGCAGTGTTGTGTCTTAAGCATATTGTCACATTCACAAACTATACACAGCATGGGACGTCGATTTATGCTAGCTTCCTCGACTTATTCAAGGCTTTTGATCTGGTTGCTTATGACGTATTATGGGGAAAGATGGAGAAGGATAGGTTGCCAATGATGAAAGTTATAAACATCTTTAAATATTGGTATCGTAACCAGATCAATAGTGTACGATGGGCTGGAACTTTTTCCAGGCCATACAGGTTGGAATGCGGGGTGAAGCAGGGAGGGTTCAGCTCACCCACGCTTTTCAACTTGTAATGTAAACGAGCTGATTGGCGAGCTCAGCAGCACCAGAGTGGGTTGCTATATAGATGGTATTTGTGTAAATAATATTAGCTATGCAGACGATATGGTGCTTCTGAGTGCGTCAATCTGTGGACTCAGAAACTTGGTTGCCAAATGTGAGCAGTATGCCAAAAGACAAGGTTTGATGTAAAACTCCAATATATCGAAGTTCACGGTCTTTGAGGCTGGGGGTATACTGGGTTATGTACCACCTGTATTACACAATGGGACTCCACTACAAAGAGTATTTACGTTTAAATATCTTGGTCATATATTGACCCCTAACCTAAATGACGGACTCGATATTGAGTGGGAACAAAGGGCGTTGTCGGTAAGGGCGAACATGCTGGCTCGCAGGTTTGCATGTTGCTCACTTAAAAAGTCAAAATTACTCTGTTTTCAGCTTATTGTACAACGTTTTACACGTACAGCCTGTGGGCTAGATATACCCAAAGTTCGTGCAACGCCCTTCGTGTCCAATACAACAACACTTTAAGGGTATTGGTGGGGCTGCCCCGTTTGTGTAGCGCATCGGGAATGTTCGCGGACGCACATATTAATTGCTTTTACGCAACGATGCGAATAAAGTGTGCATTCCTGGTGCGCAGAGTGTGGGCCAGCTCCAACAATAACCTAAAAATGATCGCTAGCAGGCTGGATTGCATGTACATCAATCACTGCAGTGTTATCTCCCATGGGGTGAAATAAATTTAAACTAGATTACGTGGGGCACTCAGAAAGTTTTGCGATACTAGAAAAAATATAGTACAGGTTTTAATTTTTTTTATTATATCTTTTCAAAGAACTCTCCAGTGACGTCTATACACAGTTTCATACGTCTAAACCTTTTCATTTTAAATTTTCATAACACATTTTCCAGTCCGCATCGGACATCTCTTCAATCTCCTTCTCAAATGCAGCCAGTACATCTTCCGGTGATGAAAACTGTTTTCCTTTGAGTTGATTTTTTATTTTGGGGAACAGGAAAAAGTCGCTCGGAGCTAAATCGGGACTGTAAGGAGGATGACCTATAAATTTGACCGGTGTGCTGTCCAGAAAGTCCCTTGTTTTGAGCGCCGAGTGAACCAGCGCGTTGTCATGGTGAAGCAGTAGCCCACGGAAGCCAGTGTTCGGTCGCTTGCTGCTTGCAGCAGTAAAAACTTCTGGCAAACATTTGGTAACATACCATTCAGCATTGATGCTATTTTGATCTCGTAAGGGTACTGACACCAGATAACCCGTCAAAGAAAAATAACTTGCGATCAAAATTTTGCCTGCACTTCTGGCTCGCTTCACTTTGGTAGGCGTTGGTTAATTTTGAAACAGCCACACGTTCGACTGACGCTTCATTTCTGAATCATACTAATAAATCCAAGATTCATCACCCGTAATGATATCTTAAACGCGACGATTTTGCGGTACCAGCGTGAAACTATCTTCCTTACCCGAAGATACCCGTGTAGAATTTCATGCACACTTCCCGATTCAATCTGCAGTATATGCTGAACCTCTTCATAGGTATGTAATTCGCCTATTCTAATTTCAATATTCAATTATAATTATATTATTTTATTATTATTATATTATATTCAATTTCCTATTCTATTTTATTTTCATTTTCTATTTTAATTCAAGGAATTAAAATTTTCACAGCCAGCACGTTTTCTAAAAATGAATCCTAGCTAGATCGATTCATCGCTTCCGAAACCCCCTGCATACTAAATTTCAGAAATATTCTTGTAGCCGTTTCCGAGACTCAGATTGTATATATACATATATAAACAAGAATTGCTCGTTTAAAGGTTAAATAATTATATTATTATTATGTTAATACCGCGAATGTGAAATTTTTTACGAAAACCAGATTTTTGTTTTATTTCATTCTACACGTTCAAATAAGTGATCCTGCTATTATAAAAAAAACGTAAAAATTTTACATTCGCGGTATTGGATGTCGAGCGACGATTTGCAGTTGGAATTTATGGTAGAACGTTTTTCAACTACAATGTTAAGTTTGTTCTTGGGATAAATTAATTAATCTCAACTACGGAACCCTTCATTGTGCGTAGTCCGACATGCACTTGGCCGGTTTTTTTTATTGCTATAAATATTAATTCAATCCGTATATAAAATTTCGTGTCTGTTCCGTAAACTATTGTGTAGTTCCTTCGTCTGGAGTCAATCCTGGCTGGTCAAATCAGGGGGCCGACCACAATCTTTTACGAAACAATTTTATTTCAGGAGAGTTTTGTTTCAAGCTTACAATAACATTACTCATATTCGTACCATGACGTTCGTCGTTCAAGAATGTTTTATTCCTGCTTAGTGCTGGGAAAGAACGAACTATTTGTAAGATTTGTCTATTGCCTGCTATAGTAGAAAAGAAACAACGCTAAATGAACTGTATAGCCCTGTCCCTTTCACACGTTGGTCCGAATCGCTACTACGAAGTATTGGTCTTGAAGTAAAGTATTATTTTCTTTTACTTAAAACATTACTTTGCATAAGAATCTAATTTTTATGAGTAATTTCCATGAAATTGACACAAATATTAAAAGATTTGGCTTTGAAAAATAAGAAAAACAATTGAAAAAAATTAAAAATAAGCTACGGCTAAGCTGTTACATGATATACATCGGAACAGAATGAAATTTGAAACTCGGGCCGCATTCCGAGTTACATCTTAATCGCTCACATCAATATTTTGCGTACCGATTTAGATATGCTTGCACAAGATGGTTGGATTACAGTATTTCTTTGAGTATACACAACAAATCTTTGTTTAGGTGGCGACTGTAGCCAGAAGCACAATTTCGAAAATGCCACGTTAGTTTAAAGATATGGTGCACCGTGCAACTCAAAACAAAACAGCACAACTGTCATTTTGACAGCGCTCACGGTGATATTAATTTAGGGCATGGTCAGCGTTATCGCAAGATGGCGCATGCTTTGACGTCATGTATGACGATTCACAGTACGTTCGCAGCAATCGATTACAGCGTAACTCTGAACGCAGCCTCGATGTAACGATATTTTTGTTTACAAGTGGATTACTACTACGAGGTTGAACTTATTTTAACATAATTTGCTAATGAATTTATGATCTAACTGGCTACAAAGTCGACATGGAATCAAGGGAAGGTTAAGGTTACTCAGTGAATAAGTTTTAAAACAAAGAAATGTGTAAATTTTTGACGAAGATAGTTCGAAACAATATATTGTGGTCAGACTCAGTGATTAGTGTTTTGTTATTAATTTTGCAGTCGGGTTTCCGGGCGGCAGCTAGAGGTACTCTGGGAATTTTTATTTTTCTGCGATAACAGCTTCCAAAAACTCAAATGATTCGTATGCATTCGCCATCTTCTACAATCAAACAAGAAATTAATTACACATGTACTAAAATCTCTAGATACTTACACAATTCATTCGGCAAGTTTACGTAAATAAATACATTTTACTAACTTTACATGACACGAAAATGTTTTGTCTTAATCTAAATTTGCAAAACAATAATATTTCCGTCGAGTCCGAGGAACTTTTTTAAGATTGCTAAATTTGACATTAAAACAATATTGCTAGTTGTCAAAAGTCACGTCGTGGTACGAATTGAATGAACAAATTTTGTGGTGACTATGGTGTAGAGTTGTACCTTATTGCTACCGGTTCAGGCAGGGCAGGTGTTCGGGTAAGGAGACTCGTGCGGACGTCGGGTGCTTACTTACTATAATAGAAAGTGACCCGTACCCTAATTGCGTAATACAACACAATCACAATTTGTTTCGCTTTGAAACAGATTTCTAATCCATTACTTCATAAGTTGGAAAAAAAAAACTGTTCAACAACGTGAATAACGCAATGAATTTTGTTGAAATGTCAAAATGAAACAAATTTCGCGAAATTGTTTACGAAAATAAGTTACGCAATTAGGGTACCGGGCGGGACCAGGCGTGACGAGCTTCTTGGAGTGCAGCTAGCGTTGGGTGGTGCAGGTCTAAGGGTAACTGGCTACTCACCAACAAACCTTATGTTTGGCATTCGGGCGCGGTTTAGGTCTGACACGCAAGGCTCCAATTCTGAGTCTGGGTCTCGGGTCGGTTGGGTCAAATTCGTGAGATAGCTTCCGAGAATATAGCATCGGTCGCGGAAGGGCAACTGTGAGACCGATTTTCAGGGGCGATTTTGTCTTCATTAAATGTGGCGGAGGGGGACCGAATTGGGCTTCTTGTATAGCTGATTCTACTCGTAATGATTATAGTTCTGCCATATTTGTTATGCTCGCGAATCATATTTTAATCAACATACTACCTGACAATGGTTTGCAAATTGCAAAAAACGTAAGTAAAATTGAATTTCGCGGGCTACATTAGCTTATCCCCCATAAGTCCGAGCACATGTCAAAACCAGTTAGTTGGGTCAATGTTTATACCACACAAAATTAGTAAAAAAAAAAAAAACAATTATTAACCATTCTAATATTTTTCAGGGCGATTGAACAAATGGGAGGTCTGGAGCTAGAGAGCGACTACCCATACGAGGGGACTGAAGACAAGTGTCTGTTCAACAAGACCCTGGCCAAGGTGCAGATCAGCAGCGCCGTCAACATCACCACCAACGAGACTGGCATGGCCCAGTGGCTTGTACACAATGGACCCATTTCTATTGGTAAGTATGACGCCGTGTCTAAATAGTGCTAACACGACCTAGTCTCTGTTCCAGAACTATCTGATGTAAGTGTAGGTAAACAAACCCTGTTCAAGATAGTAAATTGATTCAGGCGTGACCTTGCGGAAATCCATTCTATAATACAATAGACACGGATATATTTAGTAACCTGTTCCGCTTAGCTATTTCTAAAGAGCCATATAAAAAACCCTGAAATAAATTGAGTGTTTCACCTCAATACTCAATACTCAATATCTTTATTGCTTTACCATAATGTGTACTTAGGTGGTAAGGTAATGATATAATTTAGATCATTATGGACCCTGTAGGGCACAGCAAAAAGGGTAGGAGAGAGGAAGCCCTGTTTTAGGAGATCATTGTTTTTGTAGGAACAAGTTTTAACATACATATAATCAAAGTCAGGAGATCGCGAATAAGATACCTACTAACATTTCGCTTAACTATTATTATTTATGTTTTATCTGTAAAAAGTACTTAAATTTAGATTATTTTTATATACCTTTTATTTTTTATATATTATAATTCTGTTTATTCATATAAATAAATTGTTTTCTTTTGAATAATTATTATTGCTATATTATTTAATTATTATTGTTATATTATATTATTTATTGATTTTTATTATTTAATTTATTATTATTGCTATTTTATTTAATTATCACTGTTATATTTATTATAATAATTATTAATGATTACCGTAGTCTTAATGTATTTTAAACATACCTATAAATTTCGTGCTTATCATCATTGTAATAATAATTGTAATACTACTATTATTTATGTTTATCATTTAAATATTCATCTACGGAGTAATAGCATTTGTTTATGAGTAATTTTTTAAGGTTTTTAATAAATATATTTAACTTTTCTTCTTTCTTTATTATGTCAGGTAGTTTGTTGTATATTTTTATAGACATTACGTAGGGACTTGTAGAATGCATTTTTAGCTTAGATGTTGGTATGTTTAGCCTAGATCGGTGCCTAAGTGTGAACTGTGATTGGATATCTTCGCGTTTCCTCTCAATGAGGCATCCTCAGGATGACGAATGACTTGTCGTGAACCCTGTTCAGATTAAATTCTAACACAATCACTCGCTAAAGGGATACATTCTTTGGTTTCCAGATGGTTTCAACTTTATATTAAACTAGCTGAACCCGGCAAACATTGTTTTGCCAATTATTTGTTTGGGGACAACCCTTATCACTTAGGGGTATGAAAAATAGATAGTAGCCGATTCTTAGACCTACTGAATATGCATATAAAATTTGGTAAAACTCAATAAAAATCAGTAAAGCCGTTTCGGAGGAGTAAGGTAACTAACATTATGACACGAGAATTTTATATATAAGATAAGTAATTATAGTATAGGTAATATGTGCAGCACGATTACATACGTCTTTTCTTCACTATATACACATCTCCCTCTCATTCTCACTCGTCGTCCGAACTTTGCTCACTCGTCGTCCGAACTTTGCTCACTCGTCGTCCGAACTTTGCTCTACGTACAGTGTGCGACAACCGCTACTACAATAATTTAATAATAGTTACCAAAACACTCAAGATGAGGCAAGTTTTGTGGCTTGTTATGTGGACTAACTTCAGTGTTGTGTACCTAATTCATTACAGTGTTCATGTAATAAACAGTTTTAAATCCAAATTTCGATCAAAAACAGTGAAATACTACTGACTTATTAGTGTTTGTGTGTGGGTACTTGTCCAAAACTTCCAACACCGTGAACAAAGAAACTCATTAGTAAAGAGTTATATATTCGTCAAATACATGAGCTTTAAGTACTGATCTATAATTTCGATTTTAATCTGTAAGCACGAGTGGTCGAGTGGTGACCGTGGGCTCTTTTTGTCAAACAAGCTGTGTATGGCGCGACCCCAGTTCGGATCCTGCTAACTGCAAAAATTTTAGTAATTTGTGAAGATTCGCAAATTCAATATTTCTTTTCTATTGAACAAAATTTAAGTCTTGAGTTCAATAAAATGCTCCGTTCACCTGATAACAAGTTTCTTTCGGATACTGACCAACACAAAGCTTCTGGAAAGAGCAGTGATTCGAGTAGCTCGAAGCGCAAACCCAATCGTAAACAACCGGATTCGGAATGGTCGGAAGCAATTAATACACTGGCAATGGAGTTTAAGAATACTCTTAATGAATGGCGACGTGATTTGGATAGTAGCATTATTAAGATATGTGACAACGTAACTTCAATAAAAGACGAGCTATCAACAATTACACAGACCACAACGGAAATTAAAAATGACATTCAATCTCTGCGTTCCGAGCAGTCTGTAATAAAACAAAATGTTTCTAAACTAGAGACCAAATATAATGATCTTACGCAAGAGATTGACCGTCTAAAGGACTCGATTCGATTTGCCGGTGATGAACAGTCTGATATCTCAAAAAAAGTTTGTCACTTTAGTAAACAGATTCACGAGCACACTGAATCGAAACATATGATATCACAACTTGTTGCTAAAATCGACTCCCTAGAACAGAACGCTCGGAACTGCAACATCGAAATTTGTAACATCCCCGAAAGACGTAATGAAGACCTGGTTGCACTTATGACCAATATTGGTTCCGCCATAAATTGCAATTTAAAGCAGAGCGACATAATATCAATACACCGGGTTCCACACGCCCACCGAGATACTGATAAACCCAAGAATATTATTGTAAAACTGACCTCACGCATATTACGGGATAATATTCTTAGCGCTCATCGTTTAAATAAGAGCTCAATACAGAAAAACTGGGCTTATCGGGTGTCATTTTCTATTTATTTGCACGAACATCTCACTTTAAAAAACAAAAGGTTATTTCGTGAGTGCCGAGATGCAGCAAAGGCTAACAATTACCGGTTCTTATGGGTCAAACACGGAACCATCCTCGCTCGTGAGAAAGAGGGAGCAAAATCATTCGCAATTAGATCTCCAGAAGACATTGCAAAGATCAAGCCCGGCCAGTCAACCCCCATTCCCGAAATCACAGAATGAGCGTATCCGCGTAAAATTAATTAACTGTCTAGATATACTTTTTGTAGTTTTTAGTGCTTTAAGGCTTGTAATGCTATATTTGTGTTGTTTATATGTAATCAGCAGATATCGAAATTATTCATTGCCTCTTGCTGATAATTTAATCTATAGGTTATGGAAAAATGCATATGTTTATGTTTTGTTTTTAACCAAATATAATCAACTGTTTAGAGTGCTATTTGTAAACTCTGTTTCCATAATTTCTACTCAATTGCTTCTTTGTTGTGACTTTAGGTTTAGGTTAATATGTATGTTTTCAATGTATCTTTTTTTCTTGGATGTTAGCTATGTCGATGAATGGTATTATAGAGTATTATGCTATCTCACTGCTTGGTATTGGAGATTTTTGTTAGTGGCTGGGAATTTCTTACAGAATTGTTTGCGTGCATGTGACTCTGTCTTGCTACCCTCGATCAAATTAAAATATTGTGCTCTTTTGTTGTTTATTTTTGAAACATATAATGATGGCTTGATATCTTGTTGTAAAATTAACCATTTCAATGGCGGATAATTTGGTTATTTATTATCAAAATTGTTGTGGGATCCGCACTAAACTGCACATTTTATACATGAGTATTTTATCAAATTGTTATGATATTATAATACTCACGGAAACCTGGTTAACTCCTGAAATATTTGATAGTGAGTTCATTGATTCTCGTTACGTAGTTTATAGGTGCGATCGAGATCGTACGGCCACGAATAAAAAAGATGGAGGTGGCGTCCTGGTGGCTGTATTGAGGGGATTGCGCTCAGTGAGAATGGTTCCTCGGCTTGCTCTAGAGCCTGACTTGGAGCACGTCCTCCTCAGATTTCCCAGCTCAACTAGAGGGATGAACCAAATTGTCGGGGCGGCCTACATACCACCTAAAACACCTGAATCTATTTATGTTAAATATTTTGGTCTCCTACAACCTTTACTTAGCGACACTAACGTAGAGCAGTTTTATCTCTTGGGTGATTTTAACTTACCTGATATTGACTGGATTCCCTATAATAATGGATCACTATCGGGGCTAGTTTGTAGTGGCAATTCCTCGATTTGCGGACATCTTAGTGTATTTATGTCTTTCCTTAATGCTAATCAGTACAATACTATCAAGAATCTGAGTGGAAAATTATTAGACCTGGCCATCAGTAACAATGAATGCTCCGTTTTCCCCCCCACCGACTCTTTACTGCAACTTGACAATCACCGCCATTCTGTTTATTGATACCATTTAAGCTCCCCAACACAAACATGATTCGAAAGTCTTTGAAAAAGTTCAACTATTATAAAGCTAATTACGAGAAGATAAATGAGGAATTAAGTGAAATTAATTGGAATGAGCGGATTGGGTTGGATAACTCCGTAGATGTAGCAGTAAATAAATTTTATAATATAATTTTTAGCATAATTAAATCTTACGTTCCAATCGTCACTTCTAAATCATCGAAATTTCCGATTTGGTTTTCACCTTCGTTGATACATATCTACAAAAACAAGGCAAAGGCCTGGGTTAAATAATAATAATAATAATAACCCCACCGCCGTATCTCTACGTTGACGTCGTGGTGGGGCTTGCGCGCTCCGAACTCTATGTCTGTGCCGGTAGAGTTTACTTTGCCGGAACAGGTCTAGGATGAGGAGCCAGACCAAGAGAGATACAAAAACCCGCAGGGCAGCATGTGGCGAGCTGATGGGCAGTAGCGACCCCACGGACCCTATCTCCCGGGAGAAGTCTTGTTCTTCACCTCTGGCTTGCCTTCATTGGCCGGCTGGAGTGAACACTGACGAGGAACAGAGCTCCCGCCTCATTCTTGCCTTAATTGGCCGGCTTGAGTGGAGATTCGCAAGAGCAAACGTGCTTGGAGGAAGGAAGTATTCCAGTAAGTGCTCGTAGGGATTTTGACCATCTTCCGGGCTCTGGGATTGTTCTGAAAGCCGTGGAATACCTCTCCACTCCTCAAGCACCTCAGGACATGTTGTCCCCTTATCGCTACGACACTTTGTGCTAGCGACCGTTTTCGGGGGCCCATTATTGAGTGTGCAAGTCACCCCCTGCCATTTTATCCGTGTGCATTTAAAACATTGATCAGGCAGGGGCCATAGTCTTTCCATAGTTCCAATTAACCAATCCATTATAGCCATCCAAATCCATAGCCCAATATGTTTTGTTTCCATGTTCTGCAATAGTCCTACACCAACCGGGGGTTGTCCTTGGGTGCACTTGTATGGTGCATACAGGGATAATCGTCGGTTGGTGCCTAACCACTTATTAATGTCTAAGGGGCCTCTGCGAGTTGGCTTCGGCCCCTCGTACGCCTTCCAAAGGACCGGGATCCATGGTCCCGAGATTTGTTAAAATATATAAAAATAATAATAATAATAATATGTTTATTTGACATAAAAGTACACAGATACAGGTTGAAACTTAATTACACATGGAAATAGGTTAATACAAAATATTGAACAATGACCCCCATGCTAGGAAAAACCTGTGTTATAGGGGTCATCCATTCGTCCGTTATAGATGTTATAAAACTTACATACAATTTAGTAATGTGCACTTATGTATAAAAAAAATAAAAATAAACTAAACTAGACTAATTGATTTTGGGGATAAGAAAAGGGGGGAAGAAAGTAAAGGGGTTTAAATTCATAATTGACATGGAAAAGGTAGTATCTAATTAATTGCCGGGTGTGTTTTGTATGAGTGGGTGTAGGTGTGTAAGTGTGAGTGTAGATATGTATGAGTGAGTGTAGGTGTAAATGTGCCTGATTTGTTTAAGTTATGGTTTTAGTAATTCTTCTGTGTCGTTATAATTTAGGGTTAGCAGATATTCCTTAATTTTTTGTTTGCAATGGGTTTTGTTCAAACAATGTATGTTTAATGCGTTGTGGAGTTTATTGTATAGTAATGTGCTTAGATAACGGTTATGCCGACGTGCAAAGGTGGTCTTTGCACAAACTTGGGGACAAACGGGTTTGGGTCTTCTTCTGAGCGTAGGGCTTTTACATCTATTGAGAGGGGTAATTTTATGTGTACGCATGATCGCACGAAGCATATACATTTGGCGGACTGTCAGTACCTTAAAGTCCGAATAAACTTGCTGCGTGGGATACCTAAAGGGTTTGCTCAACAGGACTTTGATTACTGCACGTTGGGCTCTTTCAGCTGGTATGAGGATTGTTTTGGCTGCACCACCCCACGCAACGATACAATAACTTAATGTTGATTCACATAGGGCAGTGTATACCATTTTTAGGATATCGTTATGGGCAGAAGTTCTTAACTTTTTGAACACGTAAATGAGTTTCCTAGTGCGCGCAGATAGAGATTCAATGTGGGTCTTCCAGCTTAGACTGGAATCAAGATAAAGGCCGAGATACTTAACGGAAGAGGTTCTTGTCAATGTCTGGCATGAACAGGAATTATTGCTGTCATGCTCGTCACAAACATGGGCTTTGATTTGTAGTGAGAGGTCAGATGGAAGGGTAGAGGGCCTGGAACCAAAGGTTATAAAATTGGTTTTGCTGATGTTCAAGGTTAAGCTATTATTGCCCAACCACATCATAACTTGGGTCAAAGACCTTTCAGCGGCCAATCTAGCCGTTTCCCAGTCATGTCCGCTGGTCAATAAGACCGTATCATCGGCGTACGCTATAATGTGAGTAGAAGGGAGATTAAGTAGGCAAAGTTCGTTGACATAGATTTGGAAGAGGAGGGGACTGAGCAAACTTCCTTGTGGCACACCGAAGTCTAGTAGTTGTTGACTACTGACGTACTCGCCTATTTTAACGCACTGGGTTCGGTCCGATAGAAAATCCTTAAGTAATTTGAGAGCTGTGCCGCGTATTCCAATTTGTTCTAATTTTTTGAGTAAAATAGGGACAGAGACAGTGTCAAAGGCCTTAGAAAGGTCTAAGAATATGCCGACACATTTGTGTTTACAGTCAATTTTGTTGACAACAGAGTCCAGTAGAGATAAATGGAAGGTGTATCACAATATCTCAGATTATGAACAATTCTCACTGTACAGATCTAGATTCCATACTGAATGCAATTCCTGCTACACAAAATACATAGAATCTGTTGAGGACGGCATTCGCAGTAATGTTAAATACTTTTGGACGTACATTGCTAATCGGAAGTCTTCTTCTGGCATACCTTCTGACATGAAGTACAAAGACCAAAGTACCAATGACCCCGAAGAAATTTGTAACTTCTTTTCTGATTTCTTTAATTCAGTTTATAAACAATCTTCCATGAGAGGTGCTTCATCGAATGAGGATTCTGCGCGCAGTTCCCTCATTAGTAAGATAGAGCTAAGCATGGATGAAATATTGAGGGCAATAATTTCTTTAGACTCGTCTAAGGGTCCAGGCCCTGACGGTCTTCCAGTCACGTTTCTCAAAGTTACTGCTAAAAATATTTGCAATCCTATACATATTTTGTTTAATAAATCACTGGCACAGGGAATTTTATGTATGGAAGAGTGCGAACATAACTCCAATCTATAAATCAGGCTCGAAGCAGGATGTTGAGAACTATCGTCCTATATCCATTATGTCAGTCCTGCCTAAGCTTTTTGAGAGACTAGTCCACGATAAAGTATATCCTGTTCTACAACACAGTATAATTCAACAAAAAATTGGTTGCCTGTAAAGTCGGTATACGGGCGAAAGTTTTACGTGACAACGACTTTGAGTGGTAAAATAATTTTAATGTGAATATTCATTCGTATAGTAGGAAGAAGGATGAAATAATAGTAACAATTTAAAACATTTATTTATACAAAGAATTATATTTAAAACATTAATTTATACAAAGATATCCTATCTATCTAGCCTATCTCTCTCACTCTCTCTCTCTCGCTCTGTCTCTCTCGCTCTTAGGCGGGCTAACTGTGCTCGAGTGGAAGGGACGCGTGCCTTTCACTTTTTATGTCTGTCTCTCTCGCTCTTAGGCGGGCTAACCATGCCCGAGTGGAAGGGACGCGTGCCTCTCACTCGCTCTCATTGTGAGCGCATAACGAGAGCGGAGCGTAACGCAGTTTCTTGAAGTGTCACCCGGCAAACCAATTTATAAGACGTTGTCACGTCAAAACATGGATTCGTAAAGAAAAGATCAACTACCACAAATTTGGTGACATTTTTGGATTATTTGTTTAACAATATGGATTCTCGTGTCCAAGTGGATGCCATTTACACTGACTTTCGAAAAGCATTCGACAAGGTTGATCATGAGATGCTACTGAATAAAATTTCGTTTAACGGTATACGTGGTGATTTACTCCGATGGTTCTCTTCATATGTCTCGAATAGAACTCAAAGAGTCGTAGTTAACGGTTTCAGATCTGCTGCAGCTATTAGAGTAACTTCCGGTGTACCTCAGGGTTCGATTTTGGGACCTCTTTTATTTATCTTATATATAAACGACATTGACACTTGTTTTCGAAATTCTAAAGTCCTGCTTTATACTGACGATCTCAAAATTTATAGGCCCATCAAAAATTTGCAAGACTGTAGATTGTTACAGGAAGATCTGGATCGCTTCAGTGAATATTGCAGGTACAATAAATTGCAACTGAGTCTATCTAAATGCTGTTGTATCAGTTTCACGAAGAATAAGAATGTTTTCAAGTACCCTTATACTTTGGATAATACTACATTATCTAGGGTGTCCCTTATTCGTGATCTTGGTATTCTCCTCGACGCAAAACTTCACCTTGATGCCCACATTAACAAAGTAGTAAATAATGCCTATCGGATGTACGGTTTTGTGATGAGATCTGCGAAGGAATTTGTGCGCCCCTCTACCTATTTACATCTGTATAAGTCTTTGATCAGATCACAGGTCGAGTACGCAGTGCCAGTGTGGAATCCCTTTTACAATAAGTATTCAGAACGTATTGAAAAGGTTCAAAGAAAGTTCCTAAAAGCCATGCATTACCGTTGCTTCCACACAGTTTTATCATATGATGATTTACTTAAGAAGTATAAATTTGGCAAACGCTACTCAAAACATTAAAAAATTAATAACATGAAAAATATTTAAGATAGACGCCCCCCTTTTAAAGTTATTTTTTGAAAAAAATCATGAATATACAGAAAATACGGGGCGCTGATGGGCGACATTGCATAAGGAACTCTTGTGCAAAATTACTTTCTTCTAGACCCAGCACTGGATGAATGAATTAATCAAAGATTTTTATGAAGTAGAAAAAAATCAAGCCCTTTGTCATCCTTACAAATAACCGTAAACTGTTCAGTTTACCGCTGATGATTACAGGGTGGCGATTTAGTCGCCTACATCCGTCAAGGGGGTGATTCTACTCGCCATACTAAACAACTTTCGCAATGACACTCATATCCGATTCGTTAAAAAAAAAACACAATTACTATTCAACCGTAGACAGACAATTTCGATGCATGTATTAAAACTTTTTTTACGACTTTTAAGTATATTAGTTTCATAGCGAAAGTTGTTTAGTATGACGGGTAAAATCACCACCTTGACGGACGCAGGTGACTAAATCGCCACCCTGTATATATTGCACTTTCTATAACGTCTCCCTTTTCCACAGACTACCCGCTCTTCCACAAGCAGCTACCTTACTGGATCATAAAGAACTCTTGGGGCAAGTCGTGGGGTGAGCAAGGATACTACCGCGTGTACCGAGGAGATGGCACCTGCGGCGTCAACCAGATGGCAAGCAGCGCTGTCATATAGAACGAAGTTTAAAAACTAATCTAATTTTTACTGAGCAAGGACTTTGTCATATACATACGTTCTAATTAAAAAATTGAAGTGTTTCAATACAGTGTTTCTAATGGCCTGCGCAAACTGGCGGACGGGACGGCAGAAGATTGTAAATTTATAATTTTGGTTAGCGGTTATTACAGAGAATAGAATTTTAAAACTCGCGCTAACCTGAATAAACCGGTTTTACTCAGACGCACGCCCGCCGCCGCCGTTTGTCACATTAATTTGCGTATTCGTTGGCGTAGAGCGAGAGCTTTGTTGTAGGTGTAAGAGAGATGGCGTAGTAGGGTAAAACTCGTTTAAACCGTCGAAACTCAAATTATATTGATAATTAACTTATGATATGTATGGCCTTCAACTTATTGCAGGAATAAAATATGTTAAAATATACAACACAATGTGCGGTCGATTGATCATAATAATATTATTCTAAACGTCAAACGCTTTACGTAGAGATTACAGGTTTTGAATAAGGATCAAGATTGCAGCTTATACCATTAGTTATAGAAATATTTATGAGAGAAATCCGTCGAGAGTTTTTCAAGAGAATGTAGGATTTTAAACTTAGACGAAGCAAAAGGAGTTTGTAAGGAGCGTAGCAAGTGGCGTTCTATAGTTTCTGCTTACCCCGATGATTGATTATGTATCTAGCATTATTTTACTTTTTGCAAGATTTTCTAAAACCCACTTTTAATACGCTTGCGTTGCATTATTAACATAGCGATTAATATGGTTGCCATAGTGATCCCTGTTTAAAACCACAGCCTGTGAATACGCATTGAAACTGGTCATCGGTGCCCGTCACTTGATGTCCAAATAGGGCTTAGGGGATTCATACTTTAACTAAGAGAGTTTTTCCACCGCCTGGCTTCAAATGCCTGAGTTTCTAGGAATCTACAAAGATTCTACGAAACTTGGGCATTCTGCTGCGAAAACCACAAACAATATGTAGACATTTACAACGTTTATTGACATATTATATTATCGAAGTGTTACGTGTTTTATATAGAATTCCTTATATGTTTTGTTTCTATTTACTCATTCAACATACTTGTGTTGTTTTAAAACATTAATCACGCACTCCATAACAATTTTATTACTATTTGCATTAACCGACAATAATCGGTTATTTTATAATCATAAGTTATTATTAAAAAATTAAATAGTCAAATAATCAAAGCTCTCCATTTTGTTTAGCTTTATGACTGACAAATTTCCAATTTATACTCATTAATTAATTGGTTAAATATAAATTAAAAAAATAGTACGGGCTTCTTCACGTTGGCACACGGATTACATCCTGGATCTAAACCGACAGCAAATATAACTGATCAGCTGTTGAAAGAGTCAACTTAAAGCTAAAGGGTTCACACATTGCTACTCGTACATGCCTAAACAGACCAGTCGCTGTGACATCTTATAGAATTCTACGACAGATTGTAGAGGTGCGGGTCTTCGCCTTGGCATTGAGCGCGGTATTGTGCTCTAATGCTCGGGCCACACCAACGGGAAACGCCGTTAATTATCACGATGATGGACCTTAACCCGTCGGAATAAAGTCTGTCATCGCGATAATTAACGGCGTTTCCCGTTGGTGTAGCCCCAGCATAAGCAAGTCGACGTGGTACCCAAAGCGTACACTTGGGCTGGTTTGTCACCGTTCCATTCGTCTTGCGTTCACTTGAACGCAGGAAGTTGTCAAAGGCTCGATTTTATTAAAAATTTAACGTGAAATTGAATGAATCTATCTGAGAGATTTAATTCATTAAACTGTGCCTGCGAGGAGAGGTAGTTTATAAACGAAACTCAAGAAATTAAAAGAAATTGAAAGATATTGCTTGCCACTTATAAATTGTACTCATTTTTGAATAGTGAAATAAAAATAATATGTTATAACATTTTATAAACTGCATGAGATTTGTAGCAGTTACATTACTCCTTCTTGTACCTGATATTTTAGCATAATGTTAACTGTTGAATATAATTACTCAACTAATTTTATTGTTCCAATTTAATGATCATACTATGACATTCAACTGCCGAGATTCTGTAAATTATTTTAATGCTAAACAATTTGCTTATCACGTGCATAAAGAAATAAAAAAGTACCTTCAAATCGTATTTGTTCCGGTAAAAATTTACATAGCTTGTGTGTTATGAAAAAAAAAATATAATTTTTGCATTCTACGATGACGCATTTTGCATCTTATCGCACTTGCCATGGTTCGAATTTCAATGAATCTTACACTGGCGCAAAATGCAATAGCGTTGCTTGGAATTTTAATTACCTATATTTGATTGTTAAAATGTATAAATATACCTACACCTTATGATTGATTTAAGTGTACTTACTTATAAATTATATTGTTATTGTTTTATTCAATTTTGTGTTATTTTTGTTAAGT
Source organism: Agrochola lychnidis (assembly GCA_963680765.1). Lineage (NCBI taxonomy): Eukaryota > Metazoa > Arthropoda > Insecta > Lepidoptera > Noctuidae > Agrochola > Agrochola lychnidis. Next base: position 6,023,924 of record OY796862.1, on the reverse strand, counting down.
ATCGTCGTTTTGTTTAATTTACAACTGTTCCTATATTCTCTAAAGCATTTCTTTAATAATGTGTAGTGCTTATTATTTAAATGACAATGAAATTTCGTTGAAGACGTAATAACGCATAATTCACGTCACGGTAAATATTAAGCGGAATATTTTAATTGTGTTTGTTGCAATAAAGATATTTTATGAACCCACATGTTTCATTGAACCTTTTAAGCATCCTGATTATGACTGTTGCTGTTAACTATGAAGCGTAATTACACTATCATATATTTATCATACAAATATGATTTCCTATCTGTCAAATTCTATGATCATAATTACATGATGCAAATCTTGCAAGCTGAATTAAAACCACTTTCTCTTATCCTACGGAGTTGAAATTTTACATGTTGGTTCAGTTTCAAAGACAATGCATTTTTTTATGATGCATGACCTGATTTGACAGCTAGGATTGACTCCAGACGAAAGAACTACACAGCAGTTTACGGAACAGACACGAAATTTAATAGACGTATTTAATTATGATAGTCCGTTCTAAAATCTACCATAACCTGGCTACAACAGCTAGGATTGGCTCCAGACGAGGAAACTCCTCAGTACTAAAATCTACTATGACCTGGCTACAGCAGCTAGGATTGGCTCCAGACGAGGAAATTCCTCAGCAGTCAACAGTACAGACACGAAATTTTAGACTCTCAGTACGATTCTTAGCGATATCCTCACGGATCGGACAGGTCTCAAAGCTGTACAAGGTACGATTGATTTTTTTTGCCAAATCTTGTTTGGATTAGAAGTTCCTACAAATCCCCCAGAAACAATATTACTCGTATATCCTCATGGGTGTACCTAGTAAAAGATAACAGTTCATGCCTGCAATGCAAACACCCTGATATTCTACCTTCTTGTATCAATCCTAGAAAGCGAGCTTAGGCTGATAGTCTAAAGTTATTCACACGATCGTGACATAAAATACTAGGTAAAGAAAGAAAAAAAAAACGTTTATTTGCGGTAATCATGACGCAAGAACATAAAACAAAAACCCGGCCAAGTGCGTGGCGGACTACGCACAATGAAGGGTTCCGTAGTTGAGATGAATTTATTTATCCCAAGAACAAACTTAACATTGTAGTTGAAAAACATGTTCTCCCATACATTCCAACTGCAAATCGTCGCTCGGCATCCAATACCGCGAATGTGATATTTTTTACGTTTTTTTTTTAATTGCAGGATCACTTATTTGAACACGTAGAATGAAATAAATCAAAAATCTGATTTTCGTTAAAAAATTTACATTCGCGGTATTAATATAGCAATTCTTGTTATGTATATAATTATAATCTGAATCTCGGAAACGGCCCCAAGAATTTTAAGTATGCAGGGGGTTTCGGGAGCGATAAATAGCTCTAGCTAGGTTTAATTTTCAGAAAACGACGTTAAGAAAAAATGGTCATCCAGATATTTTTCTTTATTCAAGTAACAAGGACTCATTGTATTAGTAAACTTATGAACTATGTTAGCTTATTTTACCGGGTCATTCAGCGACTAACAGTTTTTGTCTATGGGATACTGGCTGGTTTTAATGTCAATTAAAACTATGACTATTTATTACAAAAAAAAAAAAAACATAACATTCCAAATTCGAAATTCCCTACACAAGTTTTTTTACGAGCAAAATCAAAATACTCTGTCTTACTTAGCGATGTGACGAGTCGGATTTTTTGGACTCGAGTTGATATCGCTACTGACTCGAGTCGCAACTCAAGTTGACCCGACTCGGTGCCTGTAGACAGCGTATACAGATGTGCGAGTCGACTTGTAATGACGTAATGTATTGTATTGAAGTGTAGAGCTCGAGTCAGACGATTCGCAACTCGAGTTGACTTGTTGTTTTTCTTTCTTACAAAATGTTAAAATACAAGTCAAAATAAACATTTACCGCGGTTTTTTACTCGCAATTCTGATCCTGACCGAGCCCCTCGAACGAGTAACGCAACTTACGACGCAACGCGCATGCTGTTGCTATTTCACTCAACTCACATCGAGTAGAGCGAGATGAATGATTCTCATCTCAATGCAATAGGCATCATCACGGCGCGCGGCGGGCTAGCGCTTGGGTTGCACGGGCTTGGGCGGGATATCGATCGACCGAGTTGACTCGAGTTGGTAAAATCTGAACTCGAGTTGACTCGTTTACGATTTGAATCGAGTTACTCGAGTTAAATAACTCGACTCGCCCATCACTAGTCTTACTGAAAAGTGGATTTACAATGAGAACATTTTCGCGCGAGAATCGTTTGAAAGACTTCGAATGGTGTTCATAGAAAAAAGCCCTTCTTAAGCGACTGTTTTCCGCTGGTTCAACGAATTTATGCGTGGTCGAGTAATTTTGGCGGACGAAGAAAGAAGTTGCCGCCCTATGATGGCTGTTACATAACAAAACGTGCTGGCTGTGAAAAATTTAATTCAAGAGAATAGGCAAATTACATATGAAGAGGTTCAGCATATACTGCAGATTGGATCGGGAAGTATGCATGAAATTCTACATGGGCATCTTTGGGTAAGGAAGATAGTTTCACGCTGGTACCGCAAACTCTAACGCAGGTTCACAAGGAGGTTCGGGTAGAATGGTGCCGAGACATGATAGCAAAATTTGAAGCAGGCTCGTCTCGGCGCGTTTAAGATATCATGGGTGATGAATCTTGGATTTATCAGTCTGATCCAGAAACGAAGCGTCAGTCGACCGTGTGGCTATTTCAAAATGAACCAACGCCTACCAAAGTGAAGCGAGCCAGAAGTGCTGGCAAAATTTTGATCGCAATTTTTTTTTCTTTGTCGGGTTATCTGGTATAAGTACCCTTACGAGATTAAAGGAGCATTGCTGAGTGGTATGTTACCAAATGTTTACCAGAAGTTTTTACTACTGCAAGCAGCAAGCGACCGAACAGTGGCCTCCGTGGGCTACTGCTTCACCACGACAACGCGCTGGCTCACTCGGCGCTCAAAACAAGGAAGGGACTTTCTGGACAGCAACTGGTCAAATTTATAGGTCATCCTCCTTACAGCCCGATTTGGCTCCGTGCGACTTTTTGTTGTTCCCCAAAAATAAAAAATCAACTCAAAGGAAAACAGTTTTCATCACCTGAAGATGCACTGGCTGCATTTGAGAAGGAGACTGGAGAGGTGTCTGATGCGGACAGGAAAATGTGTTATGAAAATTAGTTTAGACGTATGAAACTGTATATAGACGCCAATGGAGAGTTCTTTAAAAAGATATAATAAAAAAATGTAACCTGTAGTATATTTTTTTTAGTATCGCAAAACTTTCTGAGTGCCCCACGTAATCTAGTTTAAATTTAATTTACCCCTGACCTCAATGACGAAACCATGTGGTTTGGCCACAGATTGACGCGCTCAGAAGCACCATATCGTCTGCATAGATAATATTATTTACACAAATACCATCTATATAGCAACCCACTCTGGTGCTGCTGAGCTCGCCAATCCTACCTCGCCCTGCATTCCAACCTGTATGGCCTGGAAAAAGTTCCAGCCCATCGTACACTATTGATCTGGTTACCATACCAATATTTAAAGATGTTTATATGCTCCGTTGACAACCTATCCTTCTCCATCTTTCTCCACAATACGTCATAAGAAACCAGATCAAAAGCCTTGAATAAGTTGAGGAAGCTAGGGTAAATCGGCGTCCCACGCTGTGTATAGTATGTGACAGTATGCTTAAGACACAACACTGCAGTTTCTGTTGACAAACCACGCCGAAACCCGAATTGGTTGTCATGAACATTTACAGTTTTATTTATTTGTGTATTAAGCAGACTGTCAAACACTTTTGATATTATAGTAGCTAGAGCAATGGGCCTATTGGATGTCGAGCGACGAAATATAAGTTTGTACGCACAATATTGAGAGGTTTACCATGTTATTTTAAGACCATAGACTTTTTATAGATTTTCTTGTAATCTATGAGTAAAGAGCCATACTATGCATTTTTTCCAAAATTTTTGGTCCAGTAGTTTCGGAGATAAGGGGGGGGGGGAATGGTCAATTTTCATTGAATTTCTTAAATATCTTTAAAAGTATTTATTTTAAAATTATACAAAAAATATTTTTATAATCCTCGCAACAAGCCCTTTTATTTGATATGTCACACAGTACTGTTAGCAAAACTTTTTTTAAAATTTTCTTGTTTGCCACTGAAAAGTGACTCCTATATTCAAAATTCATTTATTTACGTTACACCTTCGTGTTTGGGTCACAGAAATAGATATGTGTACCAAATTTCAACTTAATCGCTCCATTAGATTCGGAGTAAATTGGCTGTGACAGACAGACAGACAGACAGACAGACGCACGAGTGATCCTATAAGGGTTCCGTTTTTTCCTTTTGAGGTACGGAACCGTAAAAATAACAATTTGGGGGAAAATATGCGTCACATCCACGCAAAACGGCCATCGCTCAGCATAATGCTGCGACCCTATGCGAGACAGAGCCTCAGCGCTGATTTTCAGCGAGGTAGTCAATAAAACTAAATAAATTGGTTAACTTAAATTGTGCGCTTCCTTGATCAAATATTACCAACATAAAGTAAATCAACAAATACAGAATCTCCTCCGCTGAAATCGGCTTAAAGACTTCACCTACGTTTTGTTTTCTATGTAAGTTACGAACTCGCAATATGAACACCGCGCCTCGAGTTCGTATAGTTCTCATCATCATCGGCCTATAAATGTTCCCACTGCTGGGACACAGGCCTCCTCTCTGTGAGAGGGAGTGGGCCGTAATCCACCACGCGGGCCCAGTGCGGGTTGGTAGACGCCACATGTCTTCGAATTTTCGGTTCTAGGACATGCCGGTTTCCTCACGATGTTTTCCTTCACCGTTTTTGAGAGCAGTGGTGATTAAATAATTTACACAAAGTAAAGCGCCTGTCTGGGTTCGAACCTACGACCTACAATTCGTAAGTGGCGGCCGTTACCACTGGGCCACCACTGCTCCACCTCATTCCATAGTTCTTATACCTCATTCCATTTATCTTATTATATTAATTAGGTACACACGTGCAAACCCGTTGTTATCTTGAAAACTAGGTTTACTGTCTTGTTCTTCTAAAACTAAGTTACGCACCTACGAAGCGGATTCAGTTATCAAGTACTTGGTAAGACTTGTTCGCGGCCACTAATTAGCTTCACATTATGTAAAAAAAAAACCTGTTCGATCTGAAAGGGGCCCGTAGGTACTGAAATAACATTACCAACACCAACCCAACCCAACTTTTACAACTGGTAACACCTTTATTTTCTACAAAAAAATGATTCTTAAGTAATAAAAAATCTTATTAGTATTGAAAATAAAAAAGTTACCTAAGTATTGCCATTTAAAAATCACATTTTTAGTACCAAAATGACACCAAAGCCATTAAAAATGAGCAAATTTTCAACAGGGGAATAAGTTATGACTTGTAGATACCCGCTAAACGACGGCCGCCCGCGCCCCATGTAAAAGCACGGTAAAATTCCCCATTGAAAAAAAATGGGACTATTTTTTTTAAGCCATAGGGGCTTTCTTTCTTCTTTGAGCGCGGCTACCGAATCAAGAAATTCCGTAACGAAAAAAACCTAACACCCCCCACTCCGCCTACCATGTAATGACGGTTCCCATGACAACGTGATGTTGTCATGGGAATGTAATTTTTGTTTTATGTCATCACGTCATCATCCCAAGTGTAGCGTTGACAAATGGGAACTATGGAGGTTACAAATGCTATGCAATAGCTTTACCACGGCAGTCCCCGAGTGCCACACGTTGTTTTTCTTTTTTCCTGAAAATTACCACATAAATAGACTCTCACGCACTGTTTTTCTTTTGATTTTGTGCGCTTGCACCATAGGTAGGTAGGTTAACAATTAATTAGGTTATCCATAGATTAGGTGAAGTCAGCGTCAAAAAGATGCATCGACAATAATTCATTAGATTGTCTTCAATTATTCTGGTCTATGTACCCACATCATTTTGAAACCTAATGTACCTTTTCTTTTTTTGTTGGGAAATTATCAAATAACTTCTCCCGCTCTGGGTGGAGCGGGAGGGCATGTCAGACTCTTACTGACTAAAACCCACCCGCGTTCCTTCAATTGCCATGTTGCTGGAGGGCCACGATTTCCCTTTTGGTACCTACAACTCATATTTTCTCGATTTTTAGAAGTAGTCATGTTGTGGTCTACCTACCAAGTGCTAATTTTTTTTTATATTTGTACCTCTACAAGCACATTGTTCCCTTACAAACTATTCCAATTAAAATTTTACTCTACACAATAAATCATTACTAGAACGTGATCCAAACTCCGAACAATTAGCTATTTAAGCGTTCGCAATAAACCAGCCATGTCCGACAATTATTCGGACGTTCGGCCGGTAACGGTGGCAACGGTAGGCGTGCCGGACAGCCCGAGGTCTGAGGTCTCAGACCAATCCACTAGAATCGATTCAGATTACCAAAGTTACATAATTAGTGACTCGACACCGGTTCGGTAATTGTTGTCAGTTTCTCATCTTAATTGTTAACGATAGAATAGTCTGGAATAATGGCGTTGTGGTAACTATGAGGGATTGTTTTGTTTTAGGACTGTTAAGGTTAAGCTAGTCGGTTATTCTTCCATACAAACGTAGTATGGAGATTACTCGTCTGTTTGATAATGTACGATCAAAACTAAAAATTACATCAATTGTCTTGTCATTATCTAGCCTTGTATGGAAGCAGAATTGGAAAAAAGAAATGGTTTGGAAGTTATGAGCGTCGAAACTTCCATATTTCAACACTAATTTTAACTCATTTTTGGGCGTAAATAAATAATTTATGTAGTATGAAAATGGCAAAATAGAAACCGTACAGAGATAGATTATTTATTCAAAAGTTCAATAATTTTATTTTGAGTAGATACTTCTAGTAGTTTTTCCATAATACCTATACGCCCAAAGGTCTGTTCATGAAATTTTACGCGCTCGTTTTTGTTATAAATCATCATCTATGTCACTAAAAATATGAAGAAACACATAAATAAAACAATAAAAACTAAATAAATAAATAACTATACTTAATAGCTTGCATATTAGCCACGCGTACCAACGAGTTCGAGCCGTCGACTAGTGCAACCTTAAGAGACATTTCTGGGTGTGACAGTGATGTGTTACTAATGTTGGATGTTGGGCAGAAAAATAAAGGTTTATAGAGATTACTATGGGATTTATTATAGACACCAAAAACACAAAGTCTTGAACGGACGGAAGGGGACGTCTGTCAGTATTCACAGATGACAGACATCATAAAAAAAGGTTGCGTTTAGAATAGTTTTAACAACTAAGGTCCGTATTAATCATCTGTTAGGTTTCAATTTATTAATACGTAATTGTTGGATATTGTACTGGCAACACCCAAAGATTCGATATGTCAAAAATTAGAAAATAACGGTCTTCTGGGTCTAGATAGATAGATAGAATATTCTTTATTATGTACACCATAAAAATTACAGACATTAATTCTAGCACTCGTGACGGTAAGACGCGCTTAGTGGCTGTGTCAGTAAAAAGATAGATTGGCATAATATTGGTTGGAGACCTACTGTAAATTAAGGTAACCTATTAGTTTTATGGTAAATATTAGAATACTGATTGAATTGTGATATTATGTGGGGAATAGGAGATGTGATGGTATGGTGTAGAATATTGAATTTGATGTTGGCAAAGAAATATAAATGACTGACAAAATATCTTGGTGTTTCATATTATTTTCCTTGTCCCTGAAATATTGTAAATATGTAGTTTTATTAAACAGTTTTAGATTTATGGTATATAGGGTAAATAATTATATTCGAAATTAAATTATTTATTTTAGAGTAAGGATGGTTCTAAAATTACACCAAAAAAAAAACCCAAAAAAAAAAACATCACGCTTATGATCTCCGAAGGGTTAGGCAGAGGTATATCCAGTACACCCACATTTCCCCAGTTCTTTTTAATTCCCATGTAATCGGTCGAAGTGGAGGTGCTTGGGGGAGGCCTATGTCCAGCAGTGGACGTCTTTCGGCTGAAATGATGATGATGATGATGACGGGCGAGCCTTTGCCTTGAATCTGGCCCAATTCAGAGTCCGGGCTTCTATCGAGAATATCCCAAAGGAAAAACCTAATAACACGGTGCCCGACATGGGGATCGAAGCAGAGACCTTATGCTCAACAACGAGGCTCACAAATTGAAAAAAAAAAAATGTAGTTGTCAGGTATCAAACCCCACTTGAGAAGCACCCATAATCTACACCACAACTAGAGCTGCCAACTTTAAAAAATGTCAATCCCGGAGATTTGATGTACATAAATAGAAAAAAACAGTAATATCGAACATGTTTATACACCCAAGTGCGTGTCAGACTACGCATAATGAAGGGTTCCGTAGTTGGGATGAATTTTATCCCAAATACAAACTTAACATTGTAGTTGAAATACATGTTCCATACAATCCAACTGCAAATATAAGTTTGTACGCATAATGTTGAGAGATTTACAATGTTATTTTAAGACCATAGACTTCTTATAGGTTTTCCTGTAATCTATGAGGGAAGAACTATTCTCTGTAATTTTTTCAAAATTTTGGGCTCAGTAGTTTCGGAGATAAGGGGTCAATTTTCATCTATTTTCTTAAATATCTTTAAATGTATTTATTCTAAAATTAGAAAAAAAAAATGTTTGAGATCCTCACAATAACCAGTAACCCCTTTCATTTGATATGTCACATGATGCAGTTTGAAAAACTTTTTTTAAAATTTTTCTTTTTTTCCCCCCAAAAATGACCCCATATTCAAAATTCATTGGTTTACGTTACACATCTGTATTTGGGTCACAGAAATACATATGTGTACCAAAATACAACCTAATCGGTCTATTAGATTCGGAGCTAATTGGCTGTGACAGACGGCCAGACAGACAGACACACGAGTGATCCTATAAGGGTTCTGTTTTTTCCTTTTGAGGTACGGAACCCTAAAAAGAACGGAACTAGGTAGTCACTACTTATACAATACAATTAGGTCAAGTTTGATTCTTAAAATCATATTTTTTCGTGGACTGTGATTTCAGGTTATTTAAAAACTTGTCATAATGTAATTTATTTTTACTATTAAATCCGATTTGACAATATCGACTGATAAACAGATTCGCGTTCGAAAAAAGCGTTACTAATGGGGGGATAAAGAAAAAAATTCCAAGATTTTTCGATAAGTATTTCAGTAAGATTTGCTGTCGAACCTAAATTAAATCCATCGGTAATATTTAAAAATCTTAAACTAAATAAAAAATCAAAACCCCGTCTAACCCGAAAATATACGATGGTAACCCGTAGCCCGGAGATGCAAATCTTACAAACCCGTACCCTAATTGCGTAACTTATTTTCGTAACCAATTTTGCCTAATTTGTTTCATTTTGACAGTTCAACAACATTCATTGCGTTATTTACGTTGTTGAGCAAATTTTTTTTGCCGACTTATGAAGCAATGGTTTAGCAATCTGTTTCAAATCGAAACAGATTGTGGTTGTGTTGTATTACGCAATTAGGGTACAGGTCAAACCCTCCAGGTTGGCAGCCCTAACCACAACATCTACTTATACAACTTCTTAATTAAAACTTGTAAACAGGTAACTAGTACATTTCACGAAGCACGCTTGAGCACACACCGTGGTCGGTCACGTTGGTGGGCCGCGGGTCACATTGACACATACGTGGGCCGGCGGGCCTGCAGCCGACACATCCATAATACCCCTGACTCCCCTGACCCCCGTTGGAAGGGGAGAAGGGGAATGTCACTCAACGTTACAACGACTGTTTTTTATTTTGTTTTATTTTTATGTTGTTGTTAAGGGCGGAATGTTCGTTTTGTTGTTCGTTTTAATTATGGTTTGAATTGGTTGTGTTTAATATTTTTAATAATTTTATGTTAAGTACCAGAATACTCGCGAAATTTCGCGTTGTTGTAAAACTTTGTAATTAGTCGAGATTTTGAATTCATATTCCTTATGGCACCTCTTTAGGTCACGAGGTATTCGAATATCTGGCCTAGGTTTTGAGGGGCAGGCGTGAATTCTTTTTCGCTGTTAAAATGTATACCTAGTAGATGTTTCAGTTTAATCATTTTTGTGCCAAGAGTATCATTTTATCAGGTAAAGTACCTGGGCAACCGAGCTCTGCTCTGGCGAAAATAGAGAATGCTCATTTAATAGTATAGGATAGTACTTACTAATTCCATATTGCCATGATAGTAGGTACTTACTAATTCCATGCTACCATGATCGTTATTCTAATGTCAATAATGTCATGTCATTATTAATTATCTTGTTCTAAACTTTGGGCGACCGAGCTCTGCTCCTGTGAAAATACGAAGAAAACTAATTTTCCCAGATATGAGACCTAGCTAGATCGATTTTTTCGCCCCCGTAAACCCATATAATATTGCAACTTTCATCGAAATCGTTAGAGCCGATTTCGAAAACGTGAGTAGGTACACATAAATTTAGAAACAAATATGTATATACATACAAATATTGCTCGTTTAATAGTATAGGATAAAACTAATAAAAATATAAGCATTATAGTTGCTTATATTTTTTTGTATCGTTGGTGAAGTGCAAAATGTTTGATTTAAAATGGATAGATCCATATACTTAGACACGGCTGGATTCAATATGAAGCCCAAATTTATGAGCATTGATCGCCACGTTTAGTCAAGGCAGATTGGCGCTTTCAGGTTTACTCACGACGTTTTCCTTCACCGATATCTGATCAGTGATTGCATGGATCTCAACCCACAACCTCGTGCCCATGTTTTCAAATTATCCATGCCTGTTTATTACATGTTTTACGTTGTATTATTATTTTAATATATCGAATATAAATTGATATAACTATAAATCGATTTAACGCTACAGGAAAACCATTTATTAAAATAAATTCGTGATAATAAAAGGGGACTTTAAAAACAACTAGATTACGACGTACGTATAGAATTATTAGTTTATAACAAACACAGTATACAGGGTTATTTTAAATTGGCTAGTTCTTAATAATAACTTCTTATAATGTAACTGTTTGCTGTTCCTCTCAATAAAAAATAAAATAAATACGTAGACTGTGGCTATGAAGACAATTTCTATTACTTTTTTACTAAGTGTCGTAGTAACTGTTATTAATATCAAGGTTGGGTGGCAATGCCAGCTAGTCTACTACTTCAAGTAGCTGAGAGCAATACATAATATCTCACCGTAAGATTGTGAGAACATAATGAACTGGGTGAAATGGGTTAGGTTATATCTATGACCAATTGCGCGCGAGCCGAGCGAGCGAAGCGTGCGGCAGCGACCGGCGAGCGCTACTTCTAAGTTGCTCGAAGCTAGGCAGGCTGTTTAGTATTAGCGCAAGGTGCGTTACGTCACAAGCAAGTTTGGTACCAGTTCACAATTTGTCGGTTTCCCATGGATAGATATAACTATCGAAAAATAATGCGTTAAATTGTAAATGGTTTGTTGCAGTTCACAATTTTTTGACAGTTTATAATGTAACAGAAATAATAAATACCGATATATTATAAACTAACGAAATTCATAATTATACGGTGACAAATACATAACGATCACCAATTCATCTGCTAAAGTAGACTGCTGCAATAAAATCCAGCTGGCGGTGGATGTTTTTGGGCTAATTATGATAGAGGGGCGAGTGCTGGTTTGAATAATCTCATCATCATAATTTTAGATAAGAGACATCCACCGCAGAAGAGAAGAGATAAAAAAACCTCGTAAATGGCTACAAACATGTTAAAAACACCGCCCAACTCGCAAACACATTAACAGGAAACTCAATAGGTATGGCAAACCGAGATACAGTTAAGTAGACATAGATAAAACTAGGTAGACTAGCTAGGTACCTAGGTATTGTGCAGACTGGCAGCGAGGCCACGGATCTAGGGCGTTGAATGTACTCTCGAAACGGGGTTACAGCTGCATATAAACAAATCTATATACGCGCGGGAATATTTGACTTCCCTACAATATTTGTACAGAGAATGATTGCTCGAAAATCAAAGTTTTCAATGTAATTGGAGCAGATTCGATGCAACCGCACTTTCAAACAGTTCCTACAAATATGTTTTAGTTGAGTATTGTTATGGCATGCCAAGTCGAACAGTGCTTCTAAAAGCTTCAGTTTACGTTTACACAATGGTCGATGCTGGTCAAGTTTCGAAGCTCATTGATGTGTTATCTAGTACTTTAATGGACCTTTTGGATGGAGCGATGGTCGTTGAAAACTGGGTCACTACTCGCTATTGATTCTCAATCGAACAAGGAGGGTTCAAAGTACGGCTCAGAATATTTTAAAGCAATAAGATGTAGACCGTGTGAACTTGTTTCCCAGCAGATATTTCCTCGGAAGATTTCATCTTTGCAGGAGCTTATAATCCAGTAAAAAGTTTTCAAAAGTTTAGGGGATGAGAGGATGCAGGCTTAGAACCTGGTTTGTAGGTTACTATCCTTCCTATCCTATCCTATGTATTATAAATGTGACAGTGAGTTTGTTTGTTACGCTTTCAAGCTAAAACGGCTGAACAGGTATGGATGAAATTTGGCACATGGGTAGACACATGGGTAACCATCTCACTGTGTTATCTTAGGTGAAGTGAGCGTGGAGTGAGCTGTCAGTTGCTAAGGATTGACACTATTGGCAGCTCACTTCACCTAAGTTATCACGGTGAGATTTTTACAGAATAGCACTACTGGATTAGGACATAGAATACTTTTTATCCCGAAATTCCTAAGGGATCGAGACTTATGCGGATAAAACCGCGGGGAGCAGCTAGTTTACTATTTAAACTAAATTGTATTACTCATTATTTAGGTCGCCCATACTAAGTAAGTACAATGAAAAACAAAATTCCTTAACATTTTATTTAAAAAACAAGTCGACTCACACTCAAGAATAATAACGAATTAAAATATAAAATAACAGTGGTGGACCTGCCGTTTCCTCTATTATTCTGACTCACATAGGGAACATGTTACGTAACCCTGAGCTTAGCGTAGAAAATAGTTGAAAAACATATTTTTCTCTAGGAATTTAATCAAGCTTGCTGTATATGGCCGTCGTACGATTTTCAGGTATAGCGCGACACAATTTATCAGTTCCATCGAAGTACTAACCTTAGCGAACGACCAAAACCAGTAATCAATCGCTTATTTTTGCTCCATTGACGAGTTATTAAAACGGTCTAGTAGGGCTACCGTTGTACCTACTACTCTCTTCTATATGTCACCGTTGATTGTAGCACCGTTAGTTTATAAGCTGTCGGTATTATTTACATTAGATCATAATCTGTCGAAAAATTGTGAACTGGGTGAAATGGGTTAGGTTAGGTTAGAACTGTGATCAATCGCGCGCGAGCCGAGTGAGCGAAGCGAGCGGTGCCGCGGCAGCGGCCGCCGAGCCCTACTTCCAAGTTGCTCGCAGCCACGCAGGCTATTTAATATTAGTGCAAGGTATATTACGTCGCAAACAAGTTGGTTACCAGTTCACAGTTTTTCATGGATATATTGGTGCCGATTCTCTTGTACACCGAACTAAACTAACTAAACTATCACTAAAATTCCTTACTTTTGACTATGAGAATCTCAAAGCTATTCTGCAAAATAAATTCTCTAAATTTAAAAATAATTTTGACACATCTAAATCGAATTTGACAACCGCGACTCCACACGTGATACCTAACCACGTGAATCTTTTTAGAGCCGGAGGCTCGCAGGGGGGGCAGCCTCGACGTGTTTTTATATGGATTTTTCACTTTTTGTGTGGAAAATAAGAAAAAATATTACCTACATGTAGAGTGTTAGGGGTTTAAAGGCTTTATAAAGGGTGTCGAAATTTTTTAATTATTTTTGCGATTGGACACACCGTTTTCGAGATATAAGCAAAAGAAAATAAAATATTCAGTACTGTTTTTTCATCTGAAGTCGAGGTGTTGGTGTGAATTTTATTCATGACAACCAATTTTATTCCACATGTTTTTAGTCGCGATTAAAAATAGTCATATTTAGTTAGAAAATCTAAATTTTAGGTTAAAAACGTCAAATTCAGAATAGCAAAATTGCCATTTTCACTAAACTAATATCTCAGTGCCATCTTAGTGCTGTCAAACTAAAATATAATTAAGTTGTGTCACTTTAGTCTATTTCAGAATGGGAAATCGTCGTTTGACAGGAATAATCTAAATTTTGGTGATTTTTAGTTTAGTTTAGAGGCATTTGTGACAAGAGAATCGGCACCATTGTACATCAAACAGTAAAATATTTATAAGTTCTTTTATACATTATACCAAACATAAGTCAAAGCAACCTTTACAAATTATATAAAATAAAATATTAATTAAAATGAAAAATAAAATTATAAACAAATTTTTTTCGTAACAAAAAAAAATACTTTAAAAACAAATATCAATAAAAATATAAAATAATCTAGCTATTTATATGTTTGTTTCCTTTCTTCAGTATTTAACTTACAGAACATTTTACAAAACAATGCAAAATAACGACCTTCAATTCCATGAATTCCCCTTTTTAACCGACTTCCAAAAGGAGGAGGTTCTCAATTCGACTGTATATTTTTTTTTGTATGTTTTTTCCGCCAATTATGAATTGATTTTGATGATTCTTTTGTGTTTGGTAGATCATACTTCAGAGGTGGTCCCATATAAATTTTATTAACTTTACTTGGGTAGTTTTTGAGTTAGCTTCAATAATACGTATTTTTTCCCACTTAGTATATGGATGATATGATAAGTTCCTGTCACTGTTATTTACATAGCAGGTGGTATTCGTATTGAATTTGACGTTTTAAACCTAAAATTTAGATTTTCTAACTAAATATGACTATTTTTAATCGCGACTAAAAACATGTGGAATAAAATTGGTTGTCATGAACTAAAATTCACACCAACACCTCGACTTCAGATAAAAAAACAGTACTGAATATTTTTTTTTCTTTTGCTTATATCTCGAAAACGGTGTGTCCAATCGCAAAAATAATGATAATTTCGACACCCTTTATAAAACCTTTAAACCCCTAACACTCTACATGTTCGTAATATTTTTTCTTATTTTCCACACAAAAAGTGAAAAATCCATATAAAACACGTCGAGGCTGCCCCCCCTGCGCGCCTCCGGCTCTAAAAAGATTCACGTGGTTAGGTATCACGTGTGGAGTCGCGGTTGTCAAATTCGATTTAGATGTGTCAAAATTATTTTTAAATTTAGAGAATTTATTTTGCAGAATAGCTTTGAGATTCTCATAGTCAAAAGTAAGGAATTTTAGTGATAGTTTAGTTAGTTTAGTTCGGTGTACAAGAGAATCGGCACCAATGTATATGTTGTTGGCGTAACTATTTTAAATAAATAAATAAAGTTAATGTTCTAAAGAATAAAACCAAGGATACGATACATGGATTGTGTAATGATGATATGGGTAGAGAGTCACACTGGGGCGAAGACTGCCGATATGGATTATAATCTTCACGGATTAACGATGATGAATAGATAAGGAGTATATATTTTATCACCACTAAACAGGCATGTACTAGAACAAAAAATTCGAAGACATGTGACATCTACCAACCCGCACTTGACCCCCGTGTGGATTACGGCCCACACCCTCTCACGTGAGCTCGTGGCTAAGTACTAACAGCAGCTCGGGTCGATCTGTCAGGTTAAGCTACGCTTGCCGGGGTTGGTCCGTGGATGGGTGACCATTTCTACATACCGAGACTCCTCCGTGCCTCGGAAAGCACGTTAAGCTGTTGGTCCCGGCCATAGAAATATAAAAAACAGGAGAAGTGGCATGGGGGCGTGTCTGTGTCCGCGAGCCATGATCAAAATGCTCATGGTATAGGCAAATGGCCGTTTCCGCGAACTAGTGCGCTTTCGACCGCGATCGTGACAACATTTAAGAATACCGTGTTGTTCAGTGGTTTCTTGTAAAAATCGAAGCCAAACTAAAATCTTTATAAATCATGGAAGCATTTGTCATTTAACAGGACAAGTATTTTACTATATTTGTCTTGAAAATCATGAAAAACAACAAATCGTAAAATATTTCTTGCCTTTACTACGTTATTTTTGTTTTCATATATCACAGCGACTGTACTATTTTTGCAACAAATACATTGCTTCTTAACCACTACCTAAGTATGTCACTTACTGACTGGACAAGCAATGTAAAAATCACAAAGCGATACTTTAGTTACGCGGTTGCATCGCGTAGTACGGCCGCTGTATCTTGCGACGAGCTAGTGATGTGCTTGTGCAGATCCACTAACGTAGGATATCGACAACAATGTCGATTGTCGTACAAATTTAAATTACTTTGAAAGTTTATTCTTCAATTTGTCACCAGTTATAGCCTGGTTGGAAGACTGATGTGAAATCTTGTTTTATACTCATTTAGATTTTCTCATAATGTTGAAATTAATTGATTTATTTATTTACTTAATTTTTTTGGAGTTTACTCCTTAAGAAACGATTTTGATATTTAGCCCGCGGCATGAA
Organism: Agrochola lychnidis; assembly: GCA_963680765.1. NCBI lineage: Eukaryota > Metazoa > Arthropoda > Insecta > Lepidoptera > Noctuidae > Agrochola > Agrochola lychnidis. Next base: position 6,007,276 of record OY796862.1, on the reverse strand, counting down.
AATTTTATGAGGAGTAAAATCGAGCGTTAACTAAAAGTGAGGCGTTACGTTCCTTTGCGCACCTTTCAGTTCGAAATTATGTATGTGTGTATAAATAAATTATACTCAGCTTACTAAAATGCATATAAAACACAAATATAAGGTATTTACTTAAGTAATTACACCTTTTTAGAACAAACATTTACAAATTATTAACTAAACAAAATTTCCACATATAAAATGACCGTATCTTTTTGTTCCGTGGGCCGATTTTCATGAACTAAACGTGACAAATGGTTTTAAGTTTAGACCTTTCATTAAGACCAAAATTAAAGAAATATCTTTACAAACAAAAAAGTGAGTTTTTAAGTTACGTAATTATGACAATTTCAATTTGCTAAAATTTCCTTCTAAATTAACTTTTAACACTGTTAATGGATCAAAATAAGTATTTTAACACGAACCTAATAAGAATCTAATATGTATTTATCTAGATCACTACATAATAACAATTTCTTACTGAAATCCAGTCGTGCATCGGAGCTGCCACACACACTTTTTTTTGTGCCGTTTCCTTTATTCAGTTTATTCATATCATCTTATTATATGTAAATTGTTTTTATTTATAATTTTTTCAAGAACTTCCCAAATGTTTAATACAATAATAATAATTAATGGGAGAATCGATAAGTTTCCGATTTAGTCAATCACTAGCGTATATGTAAAATAAATTGCTTGTGCATAGCACTACGATAACTTTCGTGTGAGTGAGTTGTACGGTGCATTGTAAATGCACGCTGTATTCGAAAGCATAAGGTTTATAATTGATTGTGTAGTACGTTATGATTTATGAATTGCAAGTGTGAGCGCGACTTCGTACCTATTAGGTTTACTGATTGCGTGTGTAATTGTGGCGACGTGGTGGGGACAAATTGGAGACATTGGGTTTCGATACATTTTCAACTACCGGGCATATCTCCTTCTTTCTTATATCTATGGTCCCGGCAGTCATTCGTGGATCTTAGACAGTCGTTACGGGTCGTCAGAAATCCGAACCTCTGACAACCAGTCTTACCAAGGGGTATCGTATTACCCAGTTACTGGGTTGTGAAGGTCAGATAGGCAGTCGCTCCATGCAAAATACTGGTATTCAGCTGCATCCGGTTAGACTAGAAGCCGACCAATATAGTTGGGAAAAGGCTAAGCAGAACAACCCTCTCACAGAAACGACGCCTGTGTCTCAGCAGTGGGAATATTATAGGCTAATATGATTAGTTATGCATACAGCTAACATGGCAACTCATTAACCCCGTGTCGTAAGTTCCGTTAAATTTTCTCTCCAATACTTTATCAGCTCGGTAAATCACGTGCCAACGTGAGAACCAGCAGCTCATGTTCAGTAACGTGTACTTTTCCTGATTATAATTAAAATATATTAGAAGTACTGCTATAATTAAAATTAATTATAAGCTTGTAATTAAAACACGCGTGCCGTTTTTGTCACGCTGTTCGGTAATGACGTGAGTTACCTACTCATGTGTTGTTGGTACAATAATACATCATTACTAGTGATCGGATATTCGGATGCATATTTACCTAAAGTTAATATTTCGCTAAGAAATTATGGAAGTGGCTTCTTAATAAATAAATAAATTAACATAAATCCCGGAATTCCATAACATCCGGGAATGCACAACTAATCAGATACATGGTATGGAAATGACTTATCAGCCCTCTTATGAAGGTAACTTTTGCGGTGTTAACATAAAAATGTATATACCCACTAAACATTTTTTTGCGAAACTCAGGACACCGAGTTGTTTGTCGCTATGTGCTATGCCAATTTGGCAACCTACTTTATAACATTAACTAGCATTTCTACAGATAAAAAGTACTAAATTTATCAATTCCAGAGTAGCGAGATTTTAGCGATCGATACAAAAGTGCATTCCATATTAGCCAACACCTGAAAGTTAGTAAATATAATAACATTCGATTCTATAATCACAACTCTTAAAGTCGATCCGGGAATCCCGGGATTTTTTCGATACAAAAGTGCATTCCATAATAGCCAACACCTACACTTTAGGTAAATATGCATCCGATTATCCGATCACTGGTCATTACTTAGCAATGGATCAAATTTTTTGTGTAAATTCCTGGCTTTTAACATATTCCATCATACATGGATAATGTTTTTGGAGGCTTTGAAGAAGAAAAACGAGAAAACTGTTTTTGGCTTTGTTCATTTGCTTGCGAAAAGTGATTGCTGTTGAATCCATTTTAGGGATTTCTGTAGATGTAAATTTCGCTGAGAGATAAGTTGTAAGAAACATCTGAGAGCCTATGTTCTAAACTTATCAATCACCTGTTACCACTATAGATGTAAGGCCGGTTTAAAACTAACTAAATCAATCCGTTAAGCGTTTGACTGCTGCGCTGCGTGTCGCGGGTTCGATTCCCGCACGGAACAAATATTTGTATGACCTACAAGTAGTTGGTCCGAGTCTGGCTGTTTGTGTATGTGAGTTTAAATGTTTGTAATCGCACCCACGATACAGGAGAAATTCCTAGTGTGGGGCAACGTTTTCAAAAAAAAAAAAAAAAACGAAAAAAATGGTTTAAAACCTAAATAAACCATTTTTTTCAATTTAAAACGGTTGGTGTTGATGACTATGCTTTTCTTAATTATAACTACATTTTCTTGATTTTACCGAGGTAGGGATATAACGGAGTACCTATAAACTGTGTAAAGATTTTTTAAATGTGTGATTATACTGATATTAACTGATAGTTTAGTCCTGTCAAATTAATCAGCGCTTGACGTAAATTGACGTAATTTTAGTAGGCAGGATATAGGATAGAAGGAGTAGTGACAGGCGCTGATTAATTTAACAGGACTAAAATTTATCTTCTGTCCTTTTCTTAATGAAATAGAAAGAAAAAGATGCACTGAACTTAAATTTAGTTTAGTTTGTGAACAAGGGAATCGGCACCATTGATATACTTAGCGGATTTAGTTCTAGTTGGTCCGTCTCACCAAGCGTTGGTATTACCTACCTAAGTTATAAAAACTCTATTGATAAGTTAAAAACTCTGTGTTGGTAAATAAGCATTTTTTTTCATTGTTTTCAAACGATATAAATAATAATCAATTTGATTCGGTTAAAAACCAAACTCACACTCTCGCACTCTCGTTGACGTCGTCACTCAACACTCGACGCAACGTTGCCAGCTCGCCTACCCTACACACACATGCACATACATACACACAGTTATTTTATTTTTGTAGGCGGGTTTGCAACCGTTTAAAACGATTTATTTGGGGTTTAAAACGGCAACATTTTATTTAAAACGTTTTAAATCGGTTGTGTTACATCTATAGTTGCCACCGACCGATTCTTGGAAAAGGAACAAGTAAGAAGAAGGCAAGGCTAGTTCTTAGATTATTTACAACCTTATTTTTCCAAGTATTGCAACCTAACCTGTTTTGTCTTGGCTGTCAAAACTGACAGCCAAGGTTAATTGCAGCAAAAAAATCATTTTAAAAATTATTTTTGTTGTTTTTTTTTTGTGTAAAATACAAGTGAGATAAAAATATTAAGAGCTGATCATATCATGTCTGAACCTTTTCAGCCCGACGTCAAAATGTCACTCTCCGAAGAAATGTTCTCGAGTTTCGCACTACGAAACAAGAACATGAAGCCTAGTAACTTCGACTCAGATCCCGGCACATCTTACGAGGTGTTCAGAAATAACACAACAGCAGTTGAAGTCATAGTCAAAGAAGTGCCTAAAGCCAAGAAAAAAACAACTCCACCACCAGAATACCAAGATGTAACATTGATCAAGAGACTCCAAGATGATATCCACAGTCTCAAAAGCGATTTGAATATATCAAAGAATGCGCTAGCCAAATCTCGGAAAGGGTTCCTGGCGATGGTACGTGAAATGAGAAAGCAATTAGATGCGGCGAACCAAAGCGAAATGGAAACACAGACTAAGAACCTGGCTTTACAATTGGACAACGAGAAATTGAAGAGTATGCTTCTTTCGAAATCGAATGTATTAAACAAATTGAAAAAAGAGTTGATCAGTATGAAGCGGGTCATGAGGTATGTCATAAAGAGTATATGTAACGCACCTCCTCAGATGTTGGAGAATGTGACATGCAGCTCTGAACCAGACTACGACGATTTCGAGAACGATCTGAAAAAAAACGTAAAAGTAAAGTTTGCGAGCAACATGTTCGATGAAATGCCTACGTTTGATAGTTCGATCTCAAAGGACACTAAATATTCATTTGATAAGCGTCTATTATAATATTTTGAGTACGTTTTGTGTTAGTTTTTACGAGTGTAATTATGAGCTTGAACGATACTTAGAAATAAATTTATTTAGGAATAAATTTAGGTTTTGTTTAGTTATCATGATATTTTATTGAAATTGAATAAAATGTCTATTAATATTTTCAATAACTGGATACCAAGTACCGAGAGTGCCCCAAATTAATTCCAATAAGTTCTGTAAAAGACTTATGATTAACTATTTACTAATTAAATAATTTTATGAGCTTTAGTCTTTTGAAGACATTTTATTTATTTCGGTATTCAAATGTAATATTATTTTGTGTAATCAAATATTTGAGCAGAAAGTTAAGGTAGGTACTAGGTTTGTCTCCAAGAAGTCTTAAAAGCTTTATAAAATGATCGGTGAAATCCTATAAGTGAATCTCGAGTTACATAAAAGCCGAATCCCAGGCATAGTACATTACCTCGACACACATTCCGTTAACAATAGAGCGATCTGCTATTGTACAGAATCAATCGCGGAATGCAAGCGCGGGGGGCGGGGCGGTGCATACCCGGCTGCACGGTAACCGGGTCAGGCTGTGACCGGGTCATGCGGTCATAGCTACCCGGTCACCGGGTCGTCGGGTCGCCGGTGAGACACGCCCGCCTGCCGGTTATCATACCCGGTAAAGGAGAGGTCGTCTCATCGGATTTGACGGTTTTTGAGTGCCTCCTAGTGCATAACGAGTGTGCTACGAATTGGAGTGGAATTACACGATGTTTATTTTGAAAAATATTTTAATATGCTTGGTAAAATGATGTGACATTCGTTTCTAGTGGAGTTCGGTCTTAGAAGGTTCTCGAAAGCGTTATTTTAAATGTATTAAATTAGATAGGAAATGTATGCGATATTGAATTAATCTCATCGTACTTTGCGAAGCACTTAACCTTATGACGATGCATTATTACGACATTTAGTGGTAAATATGCTAGTTATATAGTGTTTGTGGCTCCTGGCTGCTGGTTTTCTTCCCATTTTTAAGTAAGTAGTTAAAACTTCTTCTGAAATATTTAACTAAGAGTTTGTCCAGATGATGCTTTTTAGAAGAATTCGTTTGTTCACGTTTTGTTTACGCGCGAATAGCAAAACGCGCTACTGCATGTAGATAGAATGTACGTACCTCATAATCGCACAATTGTCTACGCGCGGCTTGACTCGCGCGTAAATCGCGTCATCTGGGCAAGGTCTAAGGACCGTCCGGATATACCTACTATCAATTTAAGTGTATTATTTATTGGGTACTGTTTACCAGACAAATTTAAAAAAATTAACAACATTTGCTTCACATTATCTACCAGTTAAGTTAGCCGGAACTTATGAGGTAGTGAAACAGGTCGTAAATGAAACGAAATTGTGTAATATTACGTAAATAGTATGTCGGAATCTCTTTTACATGACATATAAAAAAAAAAAACGTGTGGCACTCGGGGACTGCCGCGGTAAAGCTATTGCATAGCATTTGTAACCTCCATACTTCCTATTTGTCAATGCTACACTTGGGATGATGACGGATGACGGATTACATGGTAGGCGGAATGGGGGGTGTTAGGCTTTATTTTCGTTACGGAATTTCTTGATTCGGTCGCCGCGCTCAAAGCCCGCGATAAAAGCTATGCAATAGCTTAAAAACACAACATGAACATAACACACAACACAACATAACTGGCGAAATGTGGGTGTACCTGCTACAGGGACACCTCTGCCCAATCCTTCGGGGAAACAAGGCGTGATGTTATGTTATATAAAAAAAAACGTGTGGCACTCGGGGACTGCCGCGGTAAAGCTATTGTATAGCATTTGTAACCTCCATACTTTTTAACTATTTGTCAACTTCCTATTTGTGATGATATAAAACAAAAATTACGTTCCCATGACAACATTACGTTGTCATGGGAACCGTCATTACATGGTAGGCGGAGTGGGGGGTGTTAGGTTTTATTTTCGTTACGGAATTTCTCGATTTGGTCGCCGCGCTCAAAGCCCGCGATAAAAGCTATGCAATAGTTTAAAAATATGCCAATATTTATTATCTGGCTAGTTACCCCCGAGAAGAAATTTCTCATAAGTTTCCTTTCAGTGAAAACCGGGTGTTTTCTAAGAGAAAACATGCTTGTTCTTGTAAGGAAAATAAAGATGATCCACAGAACAAACGGAAACCTTTTCAATTGAGTGCCAAGGACGATGTTGGTTTATGTTGGCGTAAGTTTTCGTGACGGTAAACAAACCTGAAAGCTTACTTGTCAAGTTATAGCTTATGGCCGATTACTATAATTTACGGACCGTTATTGGTTAAAATTAAGACTCTTATATCTTTACTAATAATCAGCGCCGGCCCGAGAATTCCTGGCGCTCTAGGCGAAAGGCTGGAACGGCGCCCTTTTAAAGAAATTCGTGACAAAATAAAACAATGTTCTTTTTTTTTATTGTGGTTAGTGACTAACCCGGTGTCAGAGTTTTAAAGCCGCCCATGGGCCTCTGACTTGGCTTCACATGCCGTCGAGAAATATCCCTCAGGCGCGACAGCGATCGCGGTCACACTATAATAGTCAAATCAATTTTGAACAAAACATTATAACACACAACAAGAGAAGCAATTTGAAATGGCGATTTTTTTTTACTAATGGATTGTCTTGTTGACTCGCTTTTGATTTCCAGATGAACCGTACCGATGGTTTCGTAAATGTCGATGAGCGCATTCTGGTAGAAAAATGGGTAAAACAATTAGGAGTATTTTCAAGTTGTTGGTAAATTAATGTACAGTATTTTTTTTTAAATTTCGATGCCGTCGATTGCCGCCCCCCTAATACGAGCGCCCTAGGCCGTCGCCTAGTTCGCCTATATGAACGGGCCGGCCCTGCTAATAATGAAGCACCTCATAGCTTTGCATAGTAGACCCTCCCATATGGAACTAGCTATCACAGGTAAAACTAGCTTACGAATTTATTTATATGCCCAGTTTGAAAATATTTATTTACCAGTGGTAAGCGAACCGATTCGAGGAGCTCGTGGCTAAATAATAACAGCCGCACGGGTCGATCCATCAGGTTAAGCTACGCTTGGCGGGGTTGGTCCGTGGATGGGTGACCATCTTTAGATATCGAGACTCCTCCGTGCCTCGGAAAGCACGTTAAGCTGTTGGTCCCGGCTGTCATTCGTGGATCTTTGATAGTCGTTACGGGTCGTCAGAAACCCGAAAGTCTGACAACCAGTCTTACCAAGGGGTATCGTATTATCCAGTTACTGGGTTGTGGAGGTAAGATAGGCAGTTCAGCTGCATCCGGTTAGACTGGAAACCGACCCCAAAATAGTTGGGAAAAGGCTAGGCAGATTGATTTATTTTTAAGCGAAACTATTTGTTTTTGTGTATAGGAACCGAGCATTTGGCTAAGCGTATGCTTAGACGCAGGTGACGCAGCATAGCACAGTACAGATTTTGCAGGGTAGGTCAGGCGAGGCAGACATAGGCCGCGAGCGTATGCTGCGACGCAGCTACACAGACACGTTCGCGTGCTAGCTAGTACAAACAATAGACCTTAATTTTCTTTTTTGAATAGTCTGAATGATTAGTATCATACAAACAAGGTTCATACAAACAACGAACTAATTCATTGCAACAAAATTATGGATTAGTGGTAAAAAAACACCTGTCAACCTGCACGCGTCACGCAGACTATGCCGGCACCACAACGAGACGTAGAGCAGGACAGACACATCGCACCTTTAAAGCAAAACCGTCACTAAACGAAAATTTTCATGAATTGAGTTATCAATGCCATCTATCTAAAATACGTATTTTAGATAGATGGCACGATAACTCAAGGTGCGACATGTCTAGGTCGCACGTTCCTGCTCTGCAGCGTACGCAGCTATCAGTACGGTCATGCATTATAAAATCTGCACTACCTTGTGCTGCGTGGTCCTGCGTCACCTGCGTCTCAGCATACGCTTAGCCTTAAGCCGGTTGCAGATAAAAAAACTAAGCTATGCCGAAGTTAAACTAAGATAAGCCAGCTATAAATAAACTAGAAGTTTGTCGCGTGCACACTAACAACTATGGCAACTAAGAGAAAGCTTAGTCCAGTGGTTCCTAACCTTTTTAATATTGTTACCCCTGTGACCAATTAGGAAAACTGATTTACCCCGACCTTAAAATGTTATCAATACAAACAATACAAGCTTATAATTTTTACGTAATTTATATTTAAATATAAACAATGAATTAAGTAAAAATACATAGTGTGATGGTTGGTATTGTTTTGCTTCGCACATCTTAAGTCATGTTCCACATTGAAACGGCCGGCCGGCCGGCCTTTGTTTTCAGTGTAACTAAAGTTGAAAAACCACTCTCACATCTATAGGTGGTGGCAAAGGGTATCCATAAGCATTTTCATTAAAACTCTGTTAGCTATTAGCAGTATATTCGACACCAGTTTTGGTCCCACCAGATTTGGTCTTAATTATTAGGTTCTTTATCACCCCCACAGAATAGCTGATTTACCCCCGCGGGGGTAATTACCCTCAGGTTCGGAACCCAGGGCTTAGTCAGTGTTGTGTAAGCAGTTATGTTCAACGGACGTGTCGCGATGGAAAGCTAATTAATATGGGCAACTAGCTTCATATTTCTGATTGACCGACACCTTGACACTTAAAAAGTGCCTGTAAATGGTTCAATTGAAATAAATGCTTTCAGTTTGAGTATGATAGATGAAGAAAGTTCTGATGACGTATTCATTAGCCGTAGGAAAAGAAGATTAATACCGACTTATTAACCTAACTGTGCGTTTGCACTGGCGAAACATCACAAAACATGTTGAAATCTCTATTTTCTGTCAATGTTCCATACAAGGTTTGACAGGAACGAGGGATTTTAACATGTTTTGTTGTGATGATTCGCCAGTGCAAACGCACAGTAAAGAAAAGACATTCCAGACCTTGAATAAGTCAACACATTGAACTCCGGCAAACAAGTGGAGAGTTTAGAACTTTATTTTACGAATTAGATGAAACATATTTTTAACCGACTTCCAAAAAGGATTGAGGTTATATGTTCGACGCGTATGTTTGTTTTTTTTTTCTCCGTCGATTGTAGACCGATTTTAAAAATTATTTTTTTGTTTGAAAGGTTATGCTCTCGAGGTGGTCCCATATAAATTTTATTAACCTTGATTCGACAGTTTTTTAGTTAGCTTCAATAATACGTACTTTTCCCACTTAGTATGTGGATGATATGATAAGTTCCTGTCACTGTTTTTTTTGTTTCTGTATTCGAATTTGTGTGAGGTAGGTACCACAGCTAAAAAGTGAAAAATAAAAACTTTTTACAAAAAAAAACAACCGACTTCCAAAAAACACTACAAAGTGAAAAATAACTTTAATTTCGGAAGTCGGTGTCTTTGGTTTTGAATTTTCGTTTTTTGTCACCGACTTAAAGCCGGTTGTTTTTTTTTTGAAAAAGTTTTTTCAATTGCACTATCGTGTTTCTAGACCACAGTTTTATGAGTTGTTATCATTGATTATTTACCGGAGATAGTTACTATCGAAAGGTTATATCTCCCGAAGAAAGGTTGGCTATTTGTTTGACGTAAGTAAAACAATATTTGTTTTAAGAGATGTGTAATTTGTAACTGCATACTGGGAAATAAAAAGAGAAGTAATTGAAATTACAAATCTTGGAAGGCATTACCTATCTTCTTGGGACTGTACCGGTGTTGAGTGGGCCGATGATGACGTGTACCCATATTGGTATTGTTGTTTGGTGAGATAATTTTCATAAGTCTCCTCTGCTTCACATACAATGTTAAAAAACTTTTTTTTTACATCTCTTTGTATCCAGTCAGGAAGCTTTTTAATTGACTCACACATGCTGTCAAAGAACAAATTTAACGGATGTGAGTTTCTCTTCAATTCTTCTGCCTCTTCAGCTCTCCTTTTGTCTCTTTGCTCCCACCAAATTTCTTTAAGTAAATCGCGTATAGAGTCATCAGCAACTTTTCTAGATTTTTGCCTTGGTGGCATCAAGTGTTCCGAAGTTAAATTACTGTCATCAGATTGACTTTGTATGGTTTGAGCATTCTCGTCATGTTGCGTATCTTCTAAAATATCAGTACTTTGATCTTCAGTTGATGTGTTGGGCAAGATGTTTTGATTTTCATTTGGAAAGTTACTAGTTCTCTTACGGTTTTTCATGTAGGGTAGAAGGAATTCGAGTAATTCGGCATATTTCCAGGTATTTATAGGAGAATCAGTCTGTCCACTTGTATTGGTTTTCATCCTTTTCAGTGACTCTCGATGACCATCACGTAAATTCTTCCACTGATTCTTCGCAGTTTTTACTGTAACGATAAAACTGAATACTTAATAAACTTAGTTTTTTCAGGTTTTTTGCAACTGGTGAGTCTTTTAGAACAATTGGATATAATCACAGCGAGGGTAATAATACAGTTTCTATTATTGTTAAAGAAGTGTGCAGTGCACTTTGGATTCATGTACAACCAATGTATATGAAAGTACTGACAGAAAGCGAATGGGAAACAATCGCAGAAGATTTTAATGATAAATGGTAATTTACAAATTGTCTTGGAGCCGTGGATGGGAAACGTATTTCAATAAAATGTCCTCCTCATTCCGGCTCTAATTATTTTGACTTTAATTTTTTTAATTCTGTCGTTCTATTCGCAGTTGTCGATGCGTCCGAAAGATTCATTATTATAGAGTTGGATCTATGGGTTGACTTAGCGACCGAGGTATTTTTGCGGACAGTGCATTTGGCTACAAATTACAAAATGGGCAACTAAACTTGTCCAATAACAAACCTTTAATAAGTGATGCTGATCCAACACCTGATTTGTTTATAGGTGATCAAGAATTTCCTTTACAAAAACACTTTATGAGACCGTACCCACGGAGTGCATGTTAAGATAACAGAACAAGAAATATTTTTAACTATCGCTTCAGCAGAGCACGAAATGTAGTAGAAAATGTATTCGGTATTGTCAGTGCGATTTCGTATATTTCTTCGGCCATTCGAGTGTGAATAAGAAATAGTGGACACTATTACAAAAACAGCCTGTGTGCAGGACAATTATTTAATTTCATCGAGAACGTCGTTTAGTACCGCTACCATCAATATTGAAAATAGCAACCTTTAAGATCGGTACGTTTAAACGACAACTTGCGATCAACTAGAGTAACATTTCGTGTCAGAGAGTCCTTTTGTAATCATTTTAGTAAAATAAACTTACCATCTGGTATGTTTGGATCATTGGTTTCATCCACTATCCTCTTCCATATAATATCCTTTTTATTTAAGTCACGATAATATTTCTCCTCCGTATTCCACAACATTGGAAATTGTTTTACAATTAAAATAAAATGCTCCATTTCAAAATATCGAAAAACGACCGCACGCCGCAAGACACTCGACAACACTAACAAAGGATGTGCAACGGGGTGCCAAGGGAGGCGGGGGGTGCTTAGTATAACTCGCGTAGCTTCGGATCGGTATTCGTATTCGGTATACACAACTAACTTAGTTTCACAAAGTTTACACAGCTTAGTTTGCGGTCTGCACACAAGTATGAAAAACTACGCCAGCTATGTGAGCTAAGCTAAACTAACTTAGCTTATATCCTAAGATCTGCAGAGGAATGACCTTCACTCTTCTGTTTAATGAATGAAGAGTATTTTATATCATTGTGTTACAAAAAATACATTGCGAGTAGTGTCATCATCATCATCATTTCAGCCAAAAAACGTCCACTGCTGGACATAGGCCTCCTTCAAGCACCTCCACTTCGACCGATTCTGTGCTTTCCGCATCCAGCGGATTCCTGCGGCCTTCACAAGCGGCGTCATCGGTCCATCTTGTGGGAGGCCTTCCAACGCTACGTCTTCCGGTACGCGGTCGCCACTCCAGAACCTTTCGAACCCATCGGCCATCCATTCTGCGAGCAATGTGCCCTGCCCATTGCCACTTAAGTTTGGCAATTAAGAAGAATTGAAGGTTGAAGGTTTAATATGAAGGTGGTTCGTTTTAATTTCTCGCGCTTAGATTTTCCTAGTTATGGAGGTACGGGCTGTAGGTACTCATTGGTTACCTACCACTTGACTAAGGTAGGTACTGGTATATTCTGTGAATAATGTATTGGGTCATCCTAATATTATACAAGTACAATTTTAACAGTTAAAATTTAAAAAGCCCCCGACACAAACATTTCCTCATTTTTCTTTCCTACTCCATCACCAGACCCTGTTCCCTATCTATCTATAACCTATTCATTGAGACCATTCCAATGAGGCCAAACACGAAACCCGTGCTGAAAGTTGATACGAGAGTTGGGTATCCTGCAAATTGTAGGTGACACTGCAGCATCAGTTCAAGGTTACTATGTTCTTTTAATATCATTGAAGTAACAGAATACCAAATTTCAAATCGATCAGACCTTTTTTTTTGGGTGGGAAATTATCAAATAACTTCTCCCGCTCTGGGTGGAGCGGGAGGGCGTGTCAGACTCTTACTGACTAAAACCCACCCGTGTTTCTTGGGTTGCCCTGTTGCCGGGGACCACGATGTCCCTTTCGGCCCTTATTTGCAGCCCCGGCAGGCGGCATGGGTAGGCCATGACCCGGAGAAGGACACAGGATATTTTTTAACCCGATATTCCCACGGGATCGAGGATTATGCGGGTGAAATAGTGTGGCGCAGCTACTAATAATATGATAAATGTGAAAGTTTGTGTGTTTGGATGTTTATTACTCAGTCATGCAAACACGGCTGAACGGATTTGGATGAAATTTGTCACATGGGTAGACCATGACCTTGATTAGGATATAGAAAGAAAGAAAGAAAAAAAAATATTTGGACACAGTTCGTGAAACACAAAACATAACAATAACACAGTGAAAAAGAAAAAACATGTGTGCAATTCACACGTGGTAGAAGTGAAACCTTCAGAAATGTTCCTATCTCATTTTCTCCCACGTTATATCTTGTGAGTTTATGTGTCTGTCTCTTTTTACTGTCGCTTTTTCGTTTCATCGACTTACAAATCACAACGATACTAAAGAAGTTTTCACTTCAAAAATGTTTTTAAAAATATCGTGTGCCTCACGGCTGCGCCAAAAAGGTATAGGATTGTATCCCGATATTCTCGGGATCCAGACTTATGCGGGTGAAATCGCGGTGCGCAGCTAGTTTATTCAATAAGTGAAAACAGTGTAAAACACTGTAAAACTTTACAGCATACTGTTTGCGATCACGCTGTTCACGCTGTTCTTAAAGGTGCGGTTAAACCAAAACTAATCATGATTCATCGAAACGTGAACGCATGAAAAACAGCAAAATATGAAGCCAATCGTGAAAGTAATTACAAGGAACAATATGAAACATTTTGGACTACCTTCAGATTTTCAATTAAGGCAATTTTTTTTGGTAATAACTTTTTATAAAAAAAAACAACATGAAGGAGCTAATTACTGTTTTGGTGTGACTAGACTAGTCTTGGGGTCAAAAGTGTGGGTGTTATGATTGGATTTCTGGGTTCTTTAGAATTCAAGGTAATCAAAATTAAAATAAAATAATAAAATTTATTCAAGTATAAAGTAAAATTACGATTTACATTAATTACAATTGAGGAAAATTTTATTCTAACTGTAATGTAGACTAGCCTGATCGAGGTTTATGAAAACCTGTGTTTCAGGCCATCAACTTACATCAAACATATAAAAAGAAGACAACAATACATACAACGTTAGTTTTTGTTTATACTAAACCTCTTAAGGGGTTATTGTACTCATCATTATGAACAACTTTCACTATGAGACCAACGAGGAAATTGCAAAAAAAAAAAATCAGCTGTTCCTTACATTTTGACGAGATATGCGAACATAAATGTAGGGAACAGCTGACTTTTTTTTTGCGATTTCAGCGTTGGTCCCATAGTGAAAGTTGTTCATAATGATGAGTATAATAACCCCTTAAGAGGTTTAGTATAAACAAAAACTAAGCTTGTATAATAGAAGCTAAATTAAAAAGAAGACATAATATTTTCAATGACTTAAACAGTAACTATTTGGGTATATTATTAATTGGCAATAGGCCTTATAAGTAGGTACCAATATAGGTCATTTATTTATTTGGTACACCAACAGCACTAAATACAAAACCTCTAAAGGCTTACCATTTTAATTATCCAATTTTATTACTATTTACAGTAATAAAATAACGGTGCTGGTATGTACGTTTATGACAGGTGTATATAATACGCAGCAAGCATTCACCATACATACAACAAAGTTATTATCTAAGACATATTATACTCGACTGGCTGTTCACAATGGTGTGCTGGTGCCCACGCTTATGTATGGAAGTGAATGTTGGGTGTGGCAAAAACAACATGAAAGTAGAATAAATGCCGTGGAAATGCGTTCCTTGCGAAGCATGTGTGGTCTGACTATGAATGATAGGCTGAGGAATGATGTGATAAGACAGCGGTGTGATTTAAAAGAAGATGTAGTGACAAAAATTGAAAAGGGTATGCTGAGATGGTTTGGGCATGTTGAGAGGATGAATGAAAGGCGACTAACAAAATAAAAAAAAAAAAAAAAAAAAAAAAAAAAAAAAAATATGTTTATTTATCTCCACAAATTACATTTATATAAATCTTGACAGATATTTTGACAAAATTTTATAATTTGTGGGAGATCTGAAGTCTAATCTAAGCCTAGGCCTGTATTTTAGAACTCCAGGTCCCCCCCATTGTAACACATAGTAAAGAATTGTCAACGTGGTACAATTGCGAATGGTTGGAAGTGTGTCTGAGTGTATGTTTGTTAAAGTTGTTTGTGTGCATGTGCGTATGTGTGTGTGGGGGGTGTGGGTGTGTGTGCGTGTGTGTTCACAAATATAAAATTTAATAAATTATGTACATGTGCATAGAAAATTAAATACAAAATATAACATTACATGTAAATAGAAAAGAATATACCTAAATATAAAGAATATAATAAATAATATAAAAAGTTGCAACAAATATACCTTGTTACTTTATTATCTCAAGGATTTGTTCCGTTTCAGCGTAGCTTCGATTTAGTAACCATTTGTTTATTTTGTTTTTACATTCTATTTTACGACAATTAGCTATTTTGATTATTTTATTTATTTTATTGAATAATTCACCTCCTCGGAATGGAAAAAATCTTTGCGCAAAGGCGGTATTGACAGCAGTTGACGCACATATTGCGTAATTTCTTCTAGAGAGGGCTATGCGTTTTCTCCTTTCTTCAGGTAAGTCTGAGTTTTGAAGAAGTACAGTTAGCATTATGTACAGCTGGCGTACAGTTAGCACTTGAGCCTCCTCATAAAGTTTAGAGGTGGGGAAAAGACGAGGTTTGGATAAGCTCACTTTTAATATCATCCTTTGGGCTCTTTCGACTGTTATCATTTTCGTTTTGCATGCTCCTCCCCATGTTGTTATGCAATAACTAGTGATTGATTGCACCAAAGCTACATAAACCATCGTTATCGTCCGTTTCTCTGCTACATCACGAAGCTCTTTAAAAATGTAAGTGAGCTTACGTATCCTTTTAGATAGAGATTGGATGTGGTTTTCAAAAGTTAAATTAGCATCAATTTCGATTCCAAGATATTTAAGACATTTAGTGGGACTAATATTAGGACAGTTACAGTTTGGAGCTGGAGGAAAGTTACATTTATGTGCAGAGATATTATAACTGGTAAGGTTAGCAACTTCCATTGTATTGTGAATTGAGAATACAATGTATTTAGTTTTGTCTTCATTTAAAGTTAGAGAATTTGATGATAGCCAGTGACACACCGTGTCAAAGCCGTCCTGCGCAAGATTAAAAAGTTCATTCCACGAATCTGCGAAAAAAGTTAAGGCAGTGTCATCAGCGTATGCAGAGATGCGGCAATTTTTAATCTTAAGTGAACAGAGCTCATTTATGTAGCAGAGAAAAAGAGTGGGACCCAAGATACTGCCTTGTGGCACCCCATATTCAACGGGAAGTTCGTCGCTAATGTGTTCTCCAATTTTTACAGATTGGGTTCTGTTATTTAAATAGTCCGACAATAATGCGAGTGGAATGCCCCTAATACCAAGGTCTTCAAGTTTTTGCACAAGGTGGGGAACAGAGACAGTGTCAAAGGCTTTGGCAAGATCAAGAAATATAGTAAACATTTATTTTTACTATCTAATTTGTTAACTAAAAAGTTAACAAGATCAAGTACAGCATTATCCGTTGACCGGCCCGTTCTGAAACCATATTGCGTATTAGAAAACAAATTGTATTTTTCTAGGTATTTTGTTAACCTATTGTTGATTATACGTTCAAATATCTTCGATAACGTTGTTAGGATCGCAATTGGCCTATAGTTGCTGTAGTTGTTGTAAATGTATTTGTAAGGCTGATGTAAAGGAAAAGACCGGGCGGGGACGTCCTAGGAGGACAAATACTGACCTTATTGGTGATGTTCTTCAGAAAGGCCAGGTGCGTAGTACTCGTAACCGGCGTGCGTGTATGACCAGATGTATGAACGTAAACGAGGCAAAAGGAGTATGTAAGGATCGTAGTAGGTGGCGTTCTGTAGTTTCTGTCTACCCCCATGGGAAGAAGGCGTGATTTTATGTATGTATGTGTACATATTGTAAACTTGCTAAATCCAATTAGATAAAGAATAAAGTGAATATTTACATTACATAGGAACTAACTTTTACCGATATCAGTTTAATTAATTTGCATATAATTTGCAACTGCCTCGTTGGTCTAGTGGTCGCAAGCGCTACTGCTGAGCATGAAGTCCTGGGTTCGATTCCCGTCGGGCAAAGTGTTATTGGGTTTTTCTATCTGAAATTTCTCAGTTGCAGCTCGGAGTCTGGATTTGTGCCCGGTTGATGGCAATAGGCTTGCCTTCTATTGCATGGGACTTAAAACAGAACTGGCGAAAAGTGGGTGTACCTGCTACAGGGACACCTCTGCCCAACCCTTCGGGAAAACAAGGCGTGATGTTATATTTATGTAATTTGCGTTTCTATCACATAATAAATTTATCTGTCATTGCTTCATTTTAAATTTCTTTTTACCTATTATTGTAAGTATAGTAATTTGATTTTATACTCCATTTGAAATAAGATTAGATATTTAACTGAACCTTTTTTACAGTTCGTTCAACCGATTTTGACTTCTATTGCGTTGGTAGCATGACAAATGGCAGCTGCAGTAAACATTGGTATTGTAACCACTTTTTTTGCTTTTAATGCCATCCTTATGCCTACGGTATAGAAGTCAGAATCGGTTGAGCGGACTGTAAAAAAGGTTTGTTTAAATGTCTAATCTTATTTCAAATGGAATATAGGTGCATCGTCTTCACATAATGATATAATTAACTAGCTTTCGCCAGCGGCTTCGCCCGCGTGATATCTTTATAAGTTATAGCCTATGTTACTCAGTGATAATATAGCTTTCTACTGGTGAATGAATTTTTTAAATCGATCCATTGGTTTTTGAGTTTATTCACTACAAACAACCAAACATACAAAAAAACATTTTTTTTCTTTTTATTATAATTTATATTATAAATTACATTTATAAATTATAATTACAAACTATAATTCCGTGGCTGACGTGAATATGTTGACATGTCTAAAATGGCAATTTGTCAGGACGGCTATTTTAAAGGTTTGACCTCTTCTGGTAAATCGGTAAATTAGTTTACAGTATGTGTTTTAGTTGTTTTAAGGGTTAAGTTGATATAACGAAATATCAATGTTCGTTCACAAAACCATGTGAATCGTTAATTTGACATGTTGTTATCAAGTAAAACATGTAAAAATGCGAGATGTCAACATAATACCATAGTCGATTGCTCCAAAAGTTATTTATATTTTGAGCTGTCAATTTTTTTTCATATAAATTTCTGGAATTAATGGACTGCCTCGTTGGTCTAGTGGTCGCAAGCGCTACTGCTGAGCATGAGGTCCTGGGTTCGATTCCCGGGTCGGGCAAAGTGTTATTGAATTTTTCTATCTGGAATTTCTTAGTAGCAGCCCGGAGTCTGGATTTGTGCCCGGTTGATGGCAATAGGCTCGCCCCCTATTACATGGGACTTAAATATAACTGGCGAAATGTGGGTGTACCTGCTACAGGGACACCTCTGCCCAACCCTTCGGGGAAACAAGGCGTGATGTTATGTATGTATGTATGTAAATTTCTAATGCGTAGAACGTATTAAGCCAAAAAAAAAACATATAAGTCGAGATGTCAATGTATTCACGCCAGCCACGGAATTATAAATTATAATTAATTTATAATTATAATATTAGTTTAGATGTACAACATATTGTAAAACACTTTATAAGAGTAACGGTGAAGTTTTTTGCCCATTCTTCTCCATTCGATACTACCTTTTGGAAAAGGCGACTAGAATCAGCAGGAATCAGTGGTGGTCCAGTGGTAACGGCCCCGACTTACGAGTTGTAGGTCGTAGGTTCGAACCCAAGCAGGCGCTTTACTTTGTGTATTGAATTTCATCACCACTGCTCTCAAAACGGTGAAGGAAAACATCGTGCGGAAACCGGCATGTCCTAGAACCGAAAAATTCGAAGACTTGTGACATCTACCAACTCGCACTGGGCCCGCGCTCGCGCGTGGTGGATTACAGCCCACTCCCTCTCACCGGGAGGAGGCATGTGTCCCAGCAGTGGGAACATTATGAAAAACTAGAATCAATTCTAGTTTTTGGAAATATTGACCTTTTATCACAACTCAGCACTTTCGCTTACCCCATACAAATTTACAAGGATGAAGATGTTAAAAACAAACGGGTCAGACTAGCATGAGCAATATCGGTCATGGCTAGCCTTCATTGTAATCTAGGATGGAACCTAGATTGCTTCTAGTCTAGACTAAGTTCAATTCTAACGCCTGCCGCTAGTTATTAACGTGAGTTTTCAACTGCGGCTATGTAATGTAAGGATTGTATACAAGGCGTTTAAACTACATAGAACATAATATAATGTACACCTATCTCAATGTTGTCCTTTTAAACTAACGGTTGAATGGTAGAAAATGCCTTGTGTCATTATGTCTTGTACTAAGTACTAGGTTACGTACACGAAATTAAAATCACTACATAATTATTATAAAACAAAGTCCCCCGCCGCGTCTGTCTGTCTGAACGCGATATACTCAAAAACTACCGAACGAATTTTCATACGGTTTCCACCAATGAACGGATTGATTCATGAGGAAGGTTTAAGGTGTGTACTTCATTAAAATTTTGTGTAAATTGGCTGAAATATGACGATAATTGTTGAAGACGTCGGAAAAATTATGCCGACTGGGGTCTTTCAAATTCAAATTCAATCGTTTTATTTCGGACTAAAGGATCCATATAGTGTTCGTATAAACTTAGCCTTTGTTAGTAAACTCAATAATTCAAAAAACAATAATCATTAATTGGCTACATGGACATGTGCACGCACATGTCTGCTAGCCCAGAGCCTGATAAATGGTCCATCAACCTTGTCCGCCAGTGTAGCTAAAATACTGTTAGGGCTACCCCTGAATCGCCGCAACATCGATGCACACCGCTTGCGCATGATGGCATGAAAGTCATCTATTCGCGCTTCTGCAAACATGCCCGATGCACTGCAAAACCGAGGCAGCCCCAACAATATCCTCAGCGCATTATTATATTGCACGCGCAGAGCGTTGTAAGCCTTCTGCGTATACCTAACCCACAAGCTACAAGAGTAAAACGACTGACAAAAGGCTCTGAAGAGCGTCAGTTTTACCTCGTCAGTACACCGCGAAAACCTGCGGGCAAGCATATTGCATCGGGCTGCCAACGCCCTGCGCTCCCTATCTATATCCTGGTCATCCGTGAGAGAACCCGTGACCACATGACCGAGGTATTTAAATTGAGTGCTTTACTGGCGTGCGCCGCGTATACGAATAAGAGTTATATAAAATCAATGTATTACAAAATTAATACATCGTTTACTTGTTTCATAGGGTACTTTTAATCTCGGTAGAACGTTCCCGTGGAATATTTTCCGACATCCACGCGGGCGATGTCGCGGGCAAAAGCTAGTAAATAAATAAACATTATTCCCTTAGTCGCCTACTATTCCCAGAAACATAAACACAACATAACAGGCCGATAAATTGCTCTACTGCCGACAAATTGCTTTGCAGTTTGGCAGATGTTATGTATAAAGAAAACTGTAACATTATGAACTAAATAAAATAAAAAAAAAGGTGAAATGTGGGTGTACTGTAGGTACACCTCTGCCCTACCCTTCGTCCCACAGGCGTGATGTTATGTTATGTTATATATGAATGTATTTCTTACAAGGTTACCTACTTGCGGGCTTGCGGACGGTGAGCAATGGGTAGTTCGCTGTCCGATAAGGACCAAGCCCGGGTCGACGGCGCGTTGTTTTCCACGCGCGCCTCAAAGAGATGTCAGCAGAATTGACGGGGTCCGCTAGGGCCAATGCCTGCCGGGGGTTCGAAGAAAACCGATAGGGAAATCGTGGCCCCCGGCAACAGGGTAACCGAAGGAACACGAGTGGGTTTTAGTTAGTAAGAGTCTGACACGCCCTCCGCTCTGGGCGGAGCGGGAGAAGTTATTTGATAATTTCCCACCTTAAAAAAAAAGGGTATATTGGTTATTTTCAGTAGGTACTACTTGCCCATTAGCCGTTTATCTAAGGCTTCGCACAAACGGGCCACCGACCACAGCCACCGGTGGCTGGGGACAAGCTGACAAGCTGTTTAAATGATTTTTAACACGTTGTGTATGAAATCGCCGCACACGTGTAGCGAGTGACGTCCACTTGTGACTCTGTGTCCGCGACACACCACCGGTGGCGACGACTCGCGACTCAGTGTTCGCGACATGACACCGGTGGCGGCGACTCGCAACTCAGTGTCCGCGACACACCACTGGTGGCGGCCACTCACTACTTAAAGGGTCGCCGCACACGGGCTTCACGCCACAGCCACAAACGCTGCCACGAGAAGCTAGAAGCGGCTACAACGGTGGCTGAGGCGCGCGACAGCCACTTGTGGCCGGTGGTCGACACTTGCGGTCAGTGGCTGCTACTTTTTTTTAACTCATGCATGCAGTATCATAATGGACTCGGACGAAGAAGGTTTAATTGCGCTGCTTCTGATAAAAAAAAATCGTCGTAGAAGAAGAAACCAAACAAACAGGTTGACTGAGGTAAGGGAGAGAGGGGTGGGGAATAGCGCGAGTGGCGTGTGGCGGCGTTTTATGTTAGCGTTTAGTGGCCAGTGCGGGCCACAAGAAGCGAGCACCGACGATTTGTAGCGTGTGGCGGCCACCGGCGTCAACCGTGTGCGACGAGTCCGTATAAAATGTATGAAAACTACAGGAAATATGCCAGTGGCGTCGTTTTGTGGTTGTGGCCGGTGGCCCGTGTGCGGGGGGACCCAAAAACCGACTATTAGTGGCGCCCACCGACCACTCGTGGCAACCACCGACCACCTTCGTTTGCGCGGTACCAAAGGACGTGGCGCGCGACAGCCACCGGTGGCTGTGGTCAGTGGCCCACACTTTTTGTTACCGACACGGCACACCATCACAAGAAACCGCAGTTGCTGTATCCCGTAGTGGCAATCGGACACAGTGGCCGGTTGCCTGTCGACACGGCACACCACAAGAAACCAGTTGCTGTGTGCAGCGCCGTACAATTGTTTTGATATTTGTTAATGTTGCTTGTATCTTCAATTGACAATTTTTAGTTTCCAGTAACCTACTCCGAATATTTTTTGATTAGTAATCCGTATGTGTCAAATGGAAGCAAGTGCACACAAATAGTGTCTACGTCTGCGCACTGAGTGGTTGATTTCATATTGATTGTATGAAAATAAAATATTCACTGTTATCTTATATCCAACTAATCCAACACAAGACACAAAAGTGTCTACTTTTGCGCAGTGCCTAAGCTAAACATGTCAACAATACTACATCTTCTTTCACCGCCTCTGTGGTCTAGTGGACCTCCTGTCTCACATCCAGACGTCCCGGGCTCGATTCCCGCTTTGGATCGTTATGTTCCCTTCAAAATGGTTGTGCTAAATGGTGCTGATCCATGTGTTCGTGAACAGGTGCCGCACAGTGGAAAAAAAAAGTCTTTTTTTTGTCCAAAAATCTGCCTACACCACAATTTTTGGCGTATCGCTGCCATTTTTTTTTATACACTCCTGAGATAACTCACTTTGGTGTATCACTGCTACTTTTCCAAAATGGAAATTTCTTTTTTTTTAAATTTCTTTTAAAATCGGGAAATTAATTAAATTTTTTTTGGGCCGCCTTTTTGTATCCCCCATTTTAAATTTTTCAAAAACCCCTGGAAACTGATTTTTGTATTTTTTTTTAAATAGTTTTTTGCTTCATTTCCCGATTTTTTGAGGTTATGGTATTGAGTTTTAATGAAAAGTGGCAGATAACAAACACACTTTGGTGCATCACCAAAGCATGTTATCTCAGGAGTATATAAAGAAAAATGGCAGCGATGCGTCAAAAATTGTGGTGTAGGCAGATTTTGAACAAAAACAGTAATTTTTTTTTCCACTGTGCGCCGTCAGTAGGGACTGGTCATCTCTTAGCTGCCATGGTTTATTTTAATATTTTTTAATTGTTTTTATCTTTTTATTACGGACGCTTTTAACGTACACGTCTTTCTTAATTGTTCTCACATATATAATTTCAATACGAATGATGTAACCAATATTTTGTAACAATGTTATGATTTAAATGTGTCCGTGGAGTTTTTTGCTCGTTCTTGTCCATAGGTACCTACCTACAAAGCTTTGAAATGGGCAACTAGCTTAATCTTTCTGACTGACCGACCCCTTGACAATTCAAACGTGCTTGTAAATGGTTTAATTGAAATAAATGCTTTGAGTTTGAGGATTCCGGGTGAAGCTCGCTTCCACCTTCAGCCTGATTATTACTTACCATCAGGTGAGATGGAGGCCAAGGGCTTTCCCAATGTGAATAAAAGTAAACTAATTCATCTCAAAAGTAACACATCTATACCATTACTCTTTAGAAAATTCATAATTATCTACTCAGTCAAAAGTCAGTCCGACTTAGTTTCAAGGCTGGTTTCCAGAGCGAAGCCAAACTAATGCCAGTCCTGGCTCTAATTGAATTGCCCCTGTGAGCCACGTGAACTTACACTAGTTATAACTTTAAAAGCTGGGAGCAGGAATTCGTACTTACATTATAATTATGTTAACGGAGCACCTTTAATCCTGAGAGTATACTCTGTTCACAAAGTATCTAATGAAGATGTAAACAAATGGATTTGAAAACGAAATGCTAATTTTAAATAAATTAAAAGATTTTTTTTATTTTACAATTGATGTTAATTTTGAAACCTCCACCAGTGAGTTACTGTGTAAAAATTTTACTTAGACAAGGTTTGTTTACACTTTCATCCAATATTTTTGGAACAGACCATAGAGAGAAAAAAACATGAAAAAAAAACGTGTTCAAAAAATTGGTCTGCTCAAAATGAAAGCCATTGCTACTGTAAACAAGTAGGTATGTTACGAATTATATGAGAGTTTATGAGAATTCTCTCGGCAGCGTGTGTCTTCTTTCAAATATCTATGGTCCCTAGGGTAAGTTATAGAAACGTAGACAGTACAGCTAAATCTCCCAAAACAAACCCAAAAAGGATGCTTCCCAACAAAAGTTTAGAGCAACTCCATCGATTTTAGTTAGCGCCCAACTTCTTACGATTTGGTTAGGTGACCTAGTTCTATTATAAGGATTTATTCCTATAAAGTTTTATCTGTGTCTCCGGCTATAATTGTGAAGATCTAAATGTATGTAGAGTACAGTCTGACTATTTTCTTAATTTCCCTCGAGAATCATTGCATTTCGGAATACAAACGAATGCCAATTTCCATGTCCATAAATTTTTAGATTTATCGGGTATAATAATTTTAATTCAGAACTAAGTACTTTATTGTTGTTTTGATTTGATTTCCGTGTGAACTATATAGAGCTGTAAAACTATTTTCGTGCCTGCGACTTTAGCAGCTTTCCTCCCATTTTTTAAATAAATTACATTAAGTTAAAAGAGTATTAACAACTCTTTATACTTCCAAGTCGATTGAGAGCTTCAGGTCTGCAACAAAGGGCAACTGATAGAAATTCGACGACAGACGAAACACGAAGTTTGCCGAGGGACATTAAGAAAATAGTTATCGTCGCTCGGCATCCAATACCGCGAATGTGACATTTTTGACGAAAATCAGATTTTTGTTTTATTTCATTCTACACGTTTAAATATATGATCCTGTATTTAAAAATGATTTTCGTCAAAAATTTCACATTCGCAGTATTGGATGCCGAGCGACGATATACTGTATGTTCCATAGAAATATAAAAAACAGGAGAAGTGGCATGGGGGCGTGTCTGTGTCCGCGAGCCATGATCAAAATGCTCATGGTATAGGCAAATGGCCGTTTCCGCGAACTAGTGCGCTTTCGACCGCGATCGTGACAACATTTAAGAATACCGTGTTGTGTGGTTTCTTGTAAAAATCGAAGCCAAACTAAAATCTTTATAAATCATGGAATCATTTATCATTTACCAGGACAAGTATTTTACTATATTTGTCTTGAAAATCATGAAAAATAACAAATCGTAAAATATTTCTTGCCTTTACTACGTTATTTTTGTTTTCATATATCACAGCAACTGTACTATTTTTGCAGCAAATACATTGCTTCTTTACCACTACCTAAGTATGTCACTTACTGACTGGACAAGCAATGTAAAAATCACAAAACGATACTTTAGTTACGCAGTTGCATCGCGTAGTACGGCCGCTGTATCTTGCGACGAGTTAGTGATGTGCTTGTGCAGATCCACTAACGTAGGATATCGACAACAATGTCGATTGTCGTACGAATTTATATTACTTTGAAAGTTTATTCTTCAATTTGTCACCAGTTATAGACGGGTTGGAAGACTGATGTGAAATCTTGTTTTATACTGATTTAGATTTTCTCATAATGTTGAAATTAATTGATTTATTTACTCCTTAAGAAACGATTTTGATATTTAGCCCGCAGTATGAAAATTTTATGAGGAGTAAAATCGAGCGTTAACTAAAAGTGAGGCGTTACGTTCCTTTGCGCACCTTTCATTTCGAAATTTATGTATGTGTGTATAAATAAAGTATATTCAGCTTACTAAAATGCATATAAAACACAAATATAAGGTATTTACTTAAGTAATTACACCTTTTTAGAACAAACATTTACAAATTATTAACTAAACAAATAAAATGACCGTATCTTTTTGTTCCGCGGGCCGATTTTCATGAACTAAATGTGACAAATGGTTTTAAGTTTAGTCCTTACATTTAAGACCAAAATTAAAGAAATATCTTTACAAACAAAAAAGTGAGTTTTCAAGTTACATAATTATGAAAATTTCAATTTGCTAAAATTTCCTTCTAAATTAACTTTTAACACTGTTAATGAATCAAAATAAGTATTTTAACACGAACCTAATAATAATCTAATATGTATCTACCTAGATCACAACATAATAACAATTTCTTACTGAAATCCAGTCGTGCGTCGGAGCTGACACACACCCTTTTTTTTGTGCCATTTCCTTTATTCAGTTTATTCATATCATCTTATTATATGTAAATCGTTTTTATTTATAATTTTTTCAGGAACTTCCAAAATGTTTAATACAATAATAATAATAATTAATGGGAGAATCGATAAGTTTCCGATTTAGTCAATCACTAGCGTATATGTAAAATAAATTGCTTGTGCATAGCACAACGATAACTTTCGTGTGAGTGAGTTGTACGGTGCATTGTAAATGCACGCTGTACTTGAAAGCATAAGGTTTATAATTGACTGTGTAGTACGTTATGATTTATGAACTGCAAGTGTGAGCGCGACTTCGTATCTATTAGGTTTACTGATTGCGTGTGTAGTTGTGGCGACGTGGTGGGGACAAATTGGAGACATTGGGTTCCGATACATTTTCAACTACCGGGCATATCTCCTTCTTTCTTATATCTATGGTATGTTCCTTGATGTAGATCGTTTAGGTGTATGAAGAACTTTTTCTTCTTTTTCGTGTGGTTAATGACTGACCAGGTGTCAGAGTTTTTATGCCGTCCATGGGCCTCTGACTTGACTTCACATGCCGTCGAGAAATATCTCTCAGACATTCGTTTTCTCACGATGTTTTCCTTCACCGTTTTTGAAACCAGTGAATCCGAAAAATCATAGCTGCGTGACTTGGGTTCGAACTCGAGACCTATGACTTGGCAGTCAGGTGTTAATAGGAAGAACTACTCGAGAAATAGTATGTCTGGAGAAGTTATCTACTCCCAAGTTGCATTTTGTTCCCGTTTGAAGATAATATGATAAGCAGGCAAAACTGCAGGTACTTACATGGTATTTTGTAACTGACAGTCGTCTATAGGTAAGTAGGTACCTACATTGGCAAATCGATTGTAATTGATTCGGGCGTGACCTTGCGGAACTCTATTTTAAAATAAAATAGACGTGGATGTATTTAGTAACCTGTTCCGCTTGACTGTTTCTAAAGACCCATAAAAAACCTCTCAACGAGGCATCCTCAAGATGACGATTGACTTGTCGCGAACCCGAACATGGCGTGTTGTTTATGGCTCTTTAGGAATAGTCAAGCGGAACAGGTTACTAAATATATCAATGTCTATTGTATTTTAGTGGCAGTGAAGGTATAAGCGGCGATAACAACTTCAGACAGCCGTCAGCCTGTTTATCAGCTTACATACACACTGAACCATTAACCTTCACAAGTTCACAAAAACTGTATTTTCGTGTATGATGTTATCAACAGATACAGCTCCATCCATTTGATTTAAACAGCCACCTTTTACGACTCCCCCCGGATTAAAGGCAGTCATTCACGACACGACACATACCTGTGTCATATTAGGGCCCGTTCACGGCTTCGAGCGATGCGATTTGCGACGCAACATGCGTCAAGCGACACACGCGCGCTTTTCCTGTTTCTCTCCGTCGCACTATGGATTGAAATTAGGCTCTCGAAGACATAGGAGCTTTTTTTTTTAAGTGAAGACTTCTTTAGGCGCATTGGGCATTTCTGAGATGGGAAAAAACAATTGAACTCGCGACACCGTGTAAACGCGATTGTGCTCTTTATTTATATTAAGTTACGGATCAATGTTCTATGCAAGTATTTTTACTTTCAAGGTTTTGAAAGTATTTTTTTTGTAAACACGATTGTGGTCTTTATTTAGATAAGGTTACGGATCAATGTTCTATTCAAGTATTTTTCTTCCACTAAAGCGATCTTATTCAAGTTTTCACTTCTGTCGGCACTCCCGGAGTGCTATTGTTTTTTTTTACACGATGATATTGTCACGTTAGGAATTTTAAATGCGCAAAATAACTACTCATCGGCCATACATTTTTGGGCTAAATGTGAAAGTGCCAGCCAAACTAAAACAAAGTTATACTCCGTTAGAACATTTTACTTTCTTCACTTTTTACTATGGGACCAAATCTGTAGGGCCATTCCCTGCGCTGTTATACGAGTTTGAAAAATACTGTTTTCAGTATGTTTTAGTTAAAAGAATAACAGTAATCTAATTATAGTAATAGCTTTTAATGATAAAACATTATAGTTATTATCTACTACTGTGAAACTAGGCTCTAGGGTTATTCTCCACATAACTACAGTATGCGAAATAAAGTTTTTTTTTCAACAGTTCTGGTATTAGCTTATTGAAATAGGTATCACTAATATTAACTGATTTTAAGTCTATTTAGTGATTTTTATTCTCGCAAAAACAGTGAAATAAAAATAACACATTATTTTTGATACATAAATAACGGATGTAAAAGAAGCACTTTCATAATTTAGCCCAAAATGAATGATCCAGCCTCGGATCTAGGGGGAGCAAGCCGGGGCCCGTGCCCCGGGCGCCAACTTCAGGGGGCGACAAATTCAAGCGTAGCAGACAAGTGCACCACTCAGCACACCGCAACTTTGCAATAAATGGGACGCGCAATACATTTATAACATTTATTTTTTACAACAGTTTTGGCGCCCCTGTTGAATTGGCGTATTATCGATCGATACAATTTGATTAATATGTTGCTGCCAAAATTTTAATTTTGAGAAAATTTTAATTTCGCGGGGGCTAACTTAGCGCATCCCCATAAAAGATTGGCGGGGGGCGGTAGACGGCAGCTTTGCCCCGCCTCAAAAAAAATCTAGATCCGTGTCTGGAATGATCTCCTTTGTTTTCTCCACAGTCGCTGTTGTAAAACGGGTTCACGAGTGTCGCTTGAACGTGTAACTCGTGGCCACAGGGTTAGGGGCAGTCGTGGCGAGCGACATACCTGTGTCATATTAATTATGAGCAGTAATCCAGTTGAGCCGTCGAGCTGTCGAGCATTCGAGTTGAGTATTCGTTTCAGTTTTCATTGGACTGTTTACGTTGGGCTCTAGCGGTATTGTAAAGTTTGACTGTGGTCCACCGTGTTAGTTTACCTGGAAGTGTCACTACAATAGTTTTGGAAACTCTCTTATTGTTTAATTTAACACTGCTCTGTAAAGTTTTTGGAAGTTGGATTTGGCTTTTAGCACAAATTAATACTTTCACTCCGCATTTAAGGTATGAAGCTACAAGTACGCGGCGGTCCCATCTTGTCGGGTCAATTCAGTGAGCATAACGTAGTCAGAAGATAAAAGAGTTACGCGATAGAAAGAGAGGCAGCTTTTAGGTAAATATAAACTGTATACTAGCGCTGTACGACCTGAATTGCACTTTATTGGGTTGTAGCAAGAGTAGATTTTTATTTAAATGATTTTGCGAAGTGAACCATATGTATTCATCTGTACTTTTAGTTCAGTTTGTGGATATTCATACCAAGCACGGACAGTTTTGTATCTTGATTAGGTGTTGCGGGAAAAAAGATTTTCAAAACACGCTTGTGCCTATTGTCTATTCTGTAAAGCTTGAAGTGGGCTTTCATTCCTTCTGATGCTTGGGTCTGAACTGTCAAAACTGTCAATTATTGACAGCTCACTATATCGGCTGATGTGTTAAGTACTCCCGCGGTGACATAGTGACATCTTACAGAATAAGATATAAAAAAAACGTGTTAATTTTATTCTTTTCGCGCATGAAATTACATTCAAATAGTCCCTTCGTAATGGTTATAATAATAAAGTGGATTTAAAAAAATATTTTTACATGTTTTTTTTTTGTATAAAAAATATTTAAAGTCTTCCTGCTGGAACAACATTACTCCAGCTTGATTCGTTTTTCTGCTATTTTTACAAAATGACGGCACGCGTATTTTTTTCATCATCATCATCATCAGCCTATAAATGTTCCCACTGCTGGGACACAGGCCTCCTCTTTGTGAGAGGGAGTGGGCTGTAATCCACCACGCGGGCCCAGTGCGGATTGGTAGATGTCACATGCCTTCAAATTTTTCGGTTCTAGGACATGCCGATTTCCTCACGATGTTTTGCTTCACCGTTCCGTATTTTTTTTAATTTAGCGCATTTACAGAAAATTACGCTCTAATTATTCGTTAAACTCTATTAATTCTAAAAGAGATTTTCCTGCTGGAGTAACGGACACAGATCACCCGGACAAAATCTCTGCAGTATCTAAAGAAAAACATCCTTACAATAGTCAAAGGGTCTGTATTGTAACACGATTCCTTTCGACTTCCCTACTTCCATCATTCATGTATTTTTAACCCACCTTCCATTATCAAAACATCCGACGCTCCCTCCTAATGCTTCCACAAACAACATCGCTTGCACCATCCAGCACCATTGTGTATATGAACACAGACCATTTGCTCACGTAACTGTCGCGTCGAGAGCTCTCCAAAAGCTCAGTGCAAACGAAACTTTAGTTTTGTCTCACATGGCCAGTTTGTGATAGAATTTCTAAATTGCTTCGGTTCTCATTTCTTTTACAAACCTATAGTTAGTTTACTGATCAAACTTTGCTAAGAGATCGAAGTTTTGTTGTAAGTAATTGTAAATATACGTTGGTTTTTCCTGAAAGGTAGTTGAAATTAAGTTGTAATCTGGTTCCAGTTGACTATAGTATCGCCTTTTCCCAACTATATTGGGGTCGGCTTCCAGTCTTACCGGATGCAGCTGAATACCAGTGTTTTACATGGAGCGACTCATGGACGATCTGACTTCCACAACCCAGTTACTGGGTAATACGATACCCCTTGGTTATTAGATTTTCGGGCTTCTGACGACCGTTAACAATAGGCCTGTGTCCAAAATTTTTTTTATCTGTCATGTAGATTTTTCAAAAATATTGAACACGTATTTTTTCTTTTTTGACGTAATCAAAAGATTACGGCGATACATTGAATTAAAATGTGGCATGATGTCACGCCTTGCTAGATTTTATACTGAATAATGACGTAAAGACCTCCACTTCCCAACTTTTATGCGTGTTTTATAAGTTATTTTTGAAAGCAAAAAATACGTGTCAATTTTTTTTTTATTATCTGAAAGACGGACTAAATAGAATTTCTTTTTTTTTACCTTGGCATCATCCCTATTGTCAAAGATCTACATATGACAGCCGAGACCAACTGCTTAACGTGCTTTCCGAGGCACGGAGGGGTCTCGATGATCACCCATCCAAGGACCAACCTCGGCAAGTGACCTTCAATCGACCCGTGCGTTTGTTATTGCACCCTTGTCTAGTATTAGTTTATGAATCAATAAATTCAGTTTGTAATAGATCATTATTTGACAAACGCCATCCCTAGCGCCTGCATCGTTCATCAAACAAGCGATTAAAGTAAGTTTAAGGCTGCAAAATGCCCTATGACTTATCACATGCAAAAACAGAACTTACTAATTATTATTACTACGATCATAATTAAGAGGGCTTGTGGCTAAGTAACAACAGCTGCACAGGTCGATCGATCAGGTTAAGCTACGCTTGCTGCGGTTGGTCTGTGGATGGATGACCATCTTTACATACCAAGACCCCTTCGTGCCTCGGAAAGCACGTTAAGCCGTTGGTCCCGGCTGTCATTTGTAGATCTTTGACAGTAGTTACGGGTAGTTAGAAGCCCAAAAAAGTCTGACAACCAGTCTTACCAAGGGGTATTACCTAGTAACTGGGTTGTGGAGGTCAGATAGGCAGTCGCTCCATGTAGAATACTGGTATTCAGCTGCATCCGGTTAGACTGGAAGTCGACCCCAACATAGTTGGGAGAAGGCTAGGCAGATGATGATCATAATTAGTAAGTTCTGTTTTTGCATTGACTGTAGAATAAAATACATACACTTACACTTACTTACTTATACTTTGGCTTTGCGTAAGTTCAAATATTTAATTTAATTTCAAGTTGAATCATTGTCTAGAGTGGTGGTGGCCCAGTGGTAAGAGCTGCGACTTACGAGTTGTAGGTCGTTGGTTCGAAAACAGACAGGCGCATTACTTTATGTAAATTATTTCATCACCACTGCTCTCAAAACGGTCAAGGAAAACATCGTGAGGAAACCGGCATGGTCTAGAACCGAAAATTGGAAGATATGTGACATCCACCATCTGCACTGGGCCCGCGTGGTGGATTATGGCCCATTCCTTCTCACAGATAGGCTACCTGTATCCCAGCAATGAGAACTTTTAGATTGATTATATTCTAAATCATTATCTGAGAATATCGTGAAAGTAACTGTAAAAAGATTTGCTAAAGTAACACATACATGAAACATGAACACTAATTAAAGCTGCGAAGCTCTTTCATTACTCATTAAAAATACCAATTACGAGTAAATAAAGTCTGGCAAGTCTTGAAACATCGTTCATACACATTCGCGGCAAATGAAAACTTAATTTTTTAATAAGATCATCGCTTTAAAAGGCAAACAAAGACGACAAAGAGGCATTTTTCCCTGACGACGTCATTCCATGAAAGACGAAGTTGTAATGGAGCTCGCATACAAATGCAATAACGTCACCCCATTGCATTTTTCATTGGGAAAAGCATCAAAATTCAGTGAGCGGAGTATTCGTCGTCTCGTCCTGTGGGCTCGAGGGTTGAGTCTGCGAGCGACAGTCAAACCGAGTGCTGGCGAACTCCCCCGAACGACCCTTTGTAATGTTGCCACCTTTTGTTTTTCTACTTTGCTGCAGGGAATGCATTTGTTATATTTTTTTGGTGGGCCTTTTTTGTTTGTTGCTGAGTAATTTGTTTTTTGTGGAGAAGCTGTTTTTTGTTGCTCAGAAATAAAGTAGAGGTTTTTTGTGATCGAAATTATATAGGAGGTTTATTAGCTTTTAGGTTTTTATGTAGATTTGACTTATTTTAGCGTAGCAAACATGAGTATATGTGTTTAAAAATCATAATGTTATAGGCTCATATGAGTTACACTACACATGCATTAAACATTCCATTTCTTATAGTAAAGACATTATAAACCACACAGTTTTCTTAGCAATGTTCTTCACAATGTAACAAAACAGACATGTATATCAAACGCTAATAAGCTCTTCCAACAAAAATTCCCAACCACTTACTCGTATTCTGGGGAATTTAATTTCAACTCCATTCCCGCTTGCAGGCTCGCCACCCCGACGCCCGTTCTCGTCGGCCAGTCGCTAAACACCCGCCGGCACAACCGCTCGCTTCCACCCCTCGCACTCACTCTACACATGTGAACTTTTTTATAAAATAGTGCAGTGCTATACAGATTCAAAATTTGAATTTTATTTGACAGTTTATTTTTTTATTAAGTGTTTATGACAATGGTTTTTTACCAAGTGGCCAGGCGGAGCGTTTAGATCTGCAAAAGGTTTGTTCACATACTATAAAAATATTGTTTTTTTACGTAAAAAATTTCACTTGTATTGAATGTAATTTTCTTTATTGTTTAATAAGGGATTTTCCAAATTCTTTGCTTTAGTTTTTGTAATATTTTTGTTGGTTTTAATTAAGTTTTCCCACAAGTGAAAGCTTTAAATTTTTGCCCCTTACGTATGAAAGCTTTTATTCAATAGGTTTATAATACGAACTACTTACTTTTTATTAGTATTAGTATTAAATTTGCGTATTATTCACGTAAAATTAGTTACATACATGCAAATTTAATTGGTCGAAGTTGTTAGGTTCTTATTTCAACTTACTTAAATCGTAATAATTATAAGAAGTGTTGTAAATACATGTAAAAATAATGTTTAAAATAATTTTTGTTTATATGTTGCATTACACCCTAATTAATTTTCATGGTAATGTATTTAATAATTAAAACATTGCACTACATAATTAATGACCCTGGCATTTGTATTTAAATATTAATTTATAAATGAACAAAATATAATTAAACATTAACGCCCTTTACAAGTATGTCACGAAAATAGGTCAAACTGAGACCAAGTACAATATACAACAAGTACCTACTATAGCTATACAAATCGATGTTTTCAAAAAGCACAATAGCACTAAATAAAACGGCAGTTACGCAAAACTAAATAATTTATGCAAAAGCAATTTCGAAGAGGGTTAAAAACTATTATTTGCAATAAAGGCGAGACTTTCATGACAGTTTTGTAGTTTAAATTTTATTTTACCATTACGTAGACCTTTTGGCGTGTTTGTGGTGTACCGTGACCACGGTGACCACAGCGCTATGTGGTCCCTACTAAGGGTCAAAAAGGGGAAATAAAACTTGAACATGGCACCTTTAACAACAATGTTATGTAAGACGGGGATATGGTGATCAATACTTTAATAGTTACATTGAAAAAAAAAAAAAAAACTATTTTTTTATCAGTAAAAATTTCATCAAGAATTTTTTTACCCGACTGTGGGAGAGCCCTAAAAGAGAGTAAAGAGTTTCTTGCCCGTTCTCCTCCATAGGTACCTACTACGCTTTGGAATGGTCAACTAGCTTCATCTTTCTGACTGACCGACCCCTTGACAATTCAAAAGTGCCTGTAATTGGTTTATTTGAAATAAATACTTTGAGTTTAAGTTTAATATTTTGTTATGTAATAAGGTGATCAATACTTCAATAGTTATATTGAAATAGGACACATACCTAATTTAAAAAAAAAACGAATTTTTTGTTAATAAAAAATTTCATCACGAACATTTTTACCCGACTGAGGAAGAGCCTTAAAGGAAGGTAATATTTTACTTAAGCGTTCTGGAAGTAGAAAACATCTCACACTTCTCTTCTTTTAACATTGATAATAATTTCAGCGAAAACAAATGTGGGTGAACTATTGGTACATCTCTGCCTAACCCTTCGGAGAAATACAGGTGTGATAAATGATAAATGATTTTATTTCTGTAAGTAGGTTTGTACAAACACTTTTACAAGTCAATCATATTTTAAAAACTAGATGAGGTCGGCGTTTCCTATCTGATTACTCTGAGAAGAAAGGCCGAAACAAACTCAGAGGTCACAGTCTCTTTTAAAGTCCAGACATAATCTTGGTCAGGTCATGTGAAGGCCATGTGGATTGGTGTCTGAAGTGGTCTTTAGAGGAAAGCACCACACAGATTGAGAGGGCCTGTCCAGTCAGTGACGCATTTGTCAGTTATCGTGCAGCTCAACTCAGAATTTAAGGAGCTCAACGATTTGACGAACAATACCAAAAAAAAGGACATTTGTTTAGGCCACATAAATTACTCAAACTGTCAGACCATGATTAGAACTAACTGAGAAAAAATTAAAAACAAAACAAAAAGGAATTACCCATATAGTCTTCACATTCACAATAATTAAAATAATATAATACTTTAAAAGTAAATGTTCATGTTATTGTATATATAAAAATCATTAATGTCAATGTCTATATAAAAAAAAACCCGGAAATAATCTTGGTCAGAGCATTTCATTTGAGGACCATGTAGATTTGTGTCTGAAATGGTCTTTTGATGTTGTCTGTGTGTAAGAATATCAGCTTTAAATTTTCCCATGACTGAACTATAAGGAAGGAGTGTTTTCACTCTTGTTCACTGCGTGTAATTTGAGACCGTTTGCCGTCCGTCCGGTTACCTTACGACGTTTTCTTACACATCACTTAATGATATCTTATACCTTCTTCTTCGTGTCGCTGGCACGACAGTATTTTAAATGTGTTACAATGGGGGACCTGGAGTTCTAAAATACAGGCCTAGGCTTAATTTAGACTTCAGATCTGTGTGAGATCTGAAGTCTAAACTACTCTACAATTTTGTCAAAATATCTGTCAACTTATTATGTATGTATATCTGGATGACCGGTTTTTTTTTTGAACGATGTTTTCTAAAAATGAAACCTAGATCAATTTATCGCCCCCGAAACCCCTGCATACAAAATTTTATAAAAATCGTTGGAGCCGTTTCCGAGATTCAGATTATATATATACAAGAATTGCTCGTTTAGTTAAGGTATTAGATGAATGTAATTTGTGGAGATAAATAAACATAATTTTTATTTTTTAACCGATTTCCAAAAGGAGGAGGAGGTTTTCAATTCGACTGTATGTTTTTTTTTTTTTGTATGTTTGTTACGCGATTACTCCGCCAATTATGATTGATTTTGATGATTCTTTTCTTGTTTGGTAGATCATACTTCAAAGGTAGTCCCATATAAATTTTATTAACTTTGCTTAGGTAGTTTTTGAGTTAGCTTCAATAATACGTATTTTTTCCACTTAGTATGTGGATGATATGTTAAGTTCCTCTCACTGTTATTTACATAGCAAGTAGTGGTATTCGAATTTGTGAGGGGTAAATACCACAACTAAAAAGTGAAAAATAAAAACTTGTTGGTTTTGAATTTTCGTTTTTTGCCACCGATTTCCGAAATTAAAGTTATTTTTCACTTTGTAGTGCTTTTTTTTTTGAAGTCGTTTGTTTTTTTTTGTAAAAAGTTTTTATTAAAAATCTTGTTGGCTGAAAACTTCGCCACTTCCACGGCGTCGTCTGTGGCAGCGCAGAGGTCACTTTGACTGCATGTTTTGGGACACAGAGGGCAGACAGGAGGTGCATTTTTCGCAGTTCCACATCCACACACCGCTGCTGTTCCATCCGGGTGGCTACCTGGACGGAACAGCAACAGTGTGCGCCCTCCACTTTACCAGGTTGGAGTTACATCTTCCCATTTGGGTCCAGTCTTAAATTGATTCTCACGACCTTTTAATAATTTTTGTTGTTAAAAACATTTCGCGTGATTTTTCTTACCAGTTCTTCTCAATAAGAAACGATAAATTGGAATCGTGCCCTTTTGAAGTGCCTATTAGGCTCATATGAAAATATGTACACCTTTAAATATCCATAGTAGGTTTTACCCTCTAATAAATTAGTAAATGATGTAAACTTTTATTTTATTTATTCGAAAAAATATCTAACAATGACACATAATAATTATTATCTATATCCATACATATTCTAAATTAAAGTCGCTATTCGTGTCTGTCTGTGTGACCGCGTTGTTCTTCTAAACCACGCAACAAATTTTGATGTGGTTTTCATAACCGTGTAGAGAATTTATTCCGGAAGGTTTATGTGTATAAACATTTATATTAAACTCACAAATGATAAAGAAATCTTGATGTTTTGTCAAGTCGTGAGTACCGTACGAAGCAGGGGCGGATCACTAGTCTTCTATAAAATAAAACTAAAATGCTGTTCGTTGGTAAACGTATCACTTAAGAATAGCTGCACCGATTTTGCTATTTTTTGTTTTAAAATGTTTATAATAGTCCGAATCAGGGTTTTATGAAAAGAAAAAAGAAAAAAAAATCCGGAAAATCTTCAAATTCGGGAAAGTTGAACATTCTTTTTTAGATGAATTTTCTTTATTGAATGGGATGTGTAGGAGGAAAAGTATTTTTTTTTTGTTATCAAATATACAAAAAAACTGCTCATTAAATTAAAAAGAGGAATTCTTTCAAAATCTAGATCAAATGTGCTTTTAAATGCATCATGTGGGGCTTTTGTACATGATCTTTTCGGTAAGGTTAGGACAGGACAACGTCATTCGGGTCAGTCAGTTACAAATAAGTAAAACATAAAGCAGTGGTTCCTAACCTTTTCAATATTTTAACCCCTGTGACCTATTAGGAAAACTGATTTTACCTCGACCTTAAAATGTTATCAATACAAACAATACAAGCTTTTTCTTATGTAATTAAAAAAAAATATAAACAATGAATTAATTAAAAATAGTGTGATGGTTGGTATTGTTTTGCATTCACAAGTTTTTTATGTAAGGTTTAGTTGAAAAACCACTCTTACATCTATAGGTGGTGGCAAACGGTATTCATAAGCATTTTTATTAAAGCTCTGTTTGTTAACAGTATATTCGACACCAGCTTTGGTCCCACCAGATTAGGTCTTAATTATTAGGTTCTTTGTCACCCCCACAGAATAGCAGATTTATCCCCGCGGGGGGTAATTACTCTCAGGTTCGGAACCCAGGATATAAAGGGTTATACAAATAGGGTATAACAACAGTTAGTCTCCTTATAAAGTACTTACAAAAGGCAATCAGACAACTTGAAACAGGCTTTAAAGAAAACATAATCGGTAATGCACTAATTAAATCTATGGTTTAGTCATAATTGAGCACGATTGTCTCCGAGCGCGTTCATTACGCATTAATTAACTACATTAATTTGGTTAAATCTCTACATGAGCAGGGGTGGTGAACCTGAGGCGTGCGTGGATCGATTGAGGTATTCAATGTATGTTGGATTGTTTTGTAAAAAAAAAAGATTAGCTCTAAGGGCTGCTAGACAGGGGCGGGAATCGCGAGCCGATTTCCGGCCACCGTAGGCGCGGGCTTGCGGTCGGTGAGCAATGGGTAGCTGACCGTCCGATAAGGATTGGATGTTGTGTTCCACGCGCGCCTCAAAGAGATGTCAGCAGAATTGACGGGGTTTCGAAGAAAACCGATAGGGAAATCGTGGCCCCCGGCAACAGGGCAACCGAAGGAACACGGGTGGGTTTTAGTCAGTAAGAGTCAAAAAAAAAAGGGCTGCTAGACACATGTTCGGGTCGGCATGGTTCGGCAAAATCAAATATATGTAGATATATTTTCGGGAAAGAGCCGTTCGGCTTTTCTTTAATTGTGCCGAGCTGACCCGAACATGTTTAAGCGAGGGTAGATGTCGAATGAACTTTGTCGATCGTCACTAGCCGAACGAAAACCGAATCATCATTATCTGCCTAGCCTTTTCCCAACTATCTTGGGGTCGGCTTCCAGTCTAACCAGATGCAGCCGAATACTGGTATTTTACTTGGAGCGACTGCCTATCTGACCTCCAAGATCCAGGTACAGGATAATACGATACCCCTTGGTACGACTGGTAGTCAGACTTTCGGGCGTTTATCGTCCTGTAACAACTGTCAAAAATACATAAATGACAGCTGGGACCAACGGCTTAACGTGCTTTCCGAGGCACGGAGGAGTCTCGGTATATAAAGATCATCCACGAATCAACCCCAGCAATATCCACACTTAGCCAGTTATGTTTAAGTTTCATGTAATAGGAGGCAAGCCTAGTGCCATTAACCGGGCACAAATCCAGACTCTGGGTCCGGGCACAAATTCCGGATAGAGAAGTCATCGGATATTTTCAATTTTTTTTTTTACCGACTTCCAAAGGATGAATTGATTTTGATGATTCTTTTTTGTTTGGTAGATCATACTTCAGAGGTGGTCCCATATAAATTTTATTAACTTTGCTTAGGTAGTTTTTGAGTTAGCTTCAATAATACGTGTTTTTTCCCACTTAGTATGTGGATGATATGATAAGTTCCTGTCACTGTTATTTACATAGCAGGTGGTATTCGAATTTGTGTGGGGTAGGTACCACAACTAAAAAGTGAAAAATAAAAACATTTTACAAAAAAGAAACAACTGACTTAAAAAAAAAAAAAAAACTACAAAGTGAAAAATAACTTTAATTTCGGAAGTCGGTGACAAAGAACGAAAATTCAAAACCAAAGACACCGACTTCCGAAATTAAAGTTATTTTTCACTTTGTAGTGTTTTTTTTGGAGGTCGGTTGTTTTTTTTTGTTTTTTTTTCGCTCGGCCATTTTGCCAGACCTGGAAATCGAACCCAGGACCTCGTGCTTAGTAGTAGCGCTTGCGACCACTAGTCCAACGAGGCAGTCTTGTACTAATTTTTTTTTTATCTTGTGGTTCTCTTATACTTATGAACTTTATGTTCCTCCATAGTCCAAAACCAGGATCTCAAAATGTTGTCTCCAAAATAATCGTATATTTTGTTGCCACTTTTGTAAAGCAAAACACTTTACTTGGCACGAATACGATCAAAGCGTCACCCGTCGTCTGTCTAAATACATATATGTTACGTAAAATATTTGGTGAGTAACTAAAAGGGATTTTCGTGTAAATACAGATAAATGGAATGTTAGTTTCTTGTTTTGGTTTTGCTTAATAGAGATTTATTGGATCGTACACTTCGTAAGCGTTTCTCACATACACCTAATACCTCTCACGAAATTCGGAGTATTTACTTGGTCTTTCATGAACTAAATTACAATTACACAGTCTTTAATAAACCAATTTCTTTGCATAAATATTCGCTCGCTATCAATTGCTACGCGCTTGTTACGTATTGCTACACGCTTGCTACGTATTGCTACACGCTTGCTACGTATTGCTACGCGCTTGCTACATAGTGCTACGACAGCGCTACGGCGTAGCGCGACCGTAGCCAAATCGAGCAGAAACAATAGGGGAAGATAAAAATATATGGACGTTGGAACATCAGACAGGGAGAATGGGGAACGTTATAACACGAGAATCCCCTTCATTATGCTAACATTTACCCTTTTGTTTTGTTACTGGGAAAATAACAAAAAATACAAATGTAATTTATTTACGTGCGATTCTGCGAAATTTTTGCCAACGAAAGTAAAGTAGGGTCCAAAGTTTTTTGTGTCTTGTATGTAATGTCTCCCGCTCTCCAATGTGGGTGCAATTATTATTTTGGGACACGACTTTGTAGCACACTAGCTTCTGCCCGCGACTTCGTCTGCGTGAAATGTATTGTTTTAACATAAAATATATCCTACGACACTTGCAATACTGTAGCGTCACACAAAAAAAAGTGGCATTCCGGGAGTGCCGACAGAAACGAAAACTTGAAAAAAAATCGGCACCGCGATAATCAACGCGTTTATGTCTTATACTCCACACACCGCGGTAATCAACGCGTTGATGTCTTTTTACTGATTAAAAGTTGGTGTCGTCACAGGTGTCGCGAAATCAATGGTTTAGTCCCACAAATTTTACCTCTTTATAATAATATTAGTATAGATAACAGCACATACGATCAAGTGTGTCTTTTGTGCGATTCCTATTTACCGACAGTTATTGGGTCAAAGAGATGGCAATGTATTTCTAACATTTATGTTCCATTCTTGATACTAGTTGGTTATCGAATTTTTTATCGACTATGGTAACGTCCTAATGGGAACACACTTTCTGACTTTGACGTATTTTTTGCTTTATCATATTAATCAAAAATAACTTAGAAAACACGCATTAAAGTTGAGGGGTGGGGGCTACGTCACAACGTCGTATTAAATCTAGTAAGGCGTGACGTCATGCCACATTTTAACTACGTCAAAAAAGGAAAAATACGAATAAATATTTAATAATCTACAAGACGAACAAAAAAAATTTTTGGACATAGGCCTATTAAGCTACCTTAAGGCATCGTTCGCACGAAACGTATTGTCCGCCGCTGACTGTGAGCACGCGTTACGCAGTTTATCGCTTTTCAATATATATTTAACTTCTTGTTCACACCGAACCGACTATACGCTATTACGTAGTGCGTTGTCGCTGACTCTCGGTGGCCGATTATTGTACTACGCGTCTATGCACGGCGGACGCGGATTGGCTACGTTGCCGAACGTAACAGCGTATTAGATTGAAGCGCCTGTAGCGTATTGTCGGCTTGGTGAGAACGCGTACTTCAGACTGAGTCCACTGGGGCAGACAGTGAGCATTCTCACAGTCGGCGGCGGACATTTTCTAAATGAGAATGACTTAGATATTTTATCCTAAAATTTCTAATCTAAAATAATT
Source organism: Agrochola lychnidis (assembly GCA_963680765.1). Taxonomy (NCBI): domain Eukaryota; kingdom Metazoa; phylum Arthropoda; class Insecta; order Lepidoptera; family Noctuidae; genus Agrochola; species Agrochola lychnidis. The sequence continues at coordinate 5,965,753 of OY796862.1, read as the reverse complement.
ATAATATTCTTATGCATTTAAAGACATTCCAACTTATTTAATTGTACCCGTTTTGAACTGTAATTCGTAATTTTGTTTGACATTTTTGACACAATTTAATTTTTTTATTACTTTCTCGTTACTTCATTCATTAATATTTGCATGCCTAATCTAAGGTAGATAATACATGGATCACTTGATTTTTTTAATACCTTATGCTATGTACCTACAATCTATGCAGTTAATTAAATAACCTTTATTTTACTTTGACAATACGTTTGGTGTGAACGATGCCTTAGTGCAAAAAAACCGGCCAAGTGCGTGTCGGACCACGCACAATGAAGGGTTCCGTAGTTGGGATGAATTTATCCCAAAAACAAACTTTACTTTGTAGTTGATAAACATGTTCTCCCATACGGAATGTATGGGAAAACGTGTTTTTGCAATTGCAAAGTTAAGTTGGTCAATTATTACTCGATAACTAGTAAAGTTTACTTAGTTGTGATAGTTTTCCTTTTAATTTCGTTATATAAGCTACTGCTGTGATTTTTTTCACACATCCGAAACCAACCATTTAGCTGGCAGGGGGGGGGGACACTTGACTCTAACAAAAAATAGCACTTTAAAGCTTAATATTTTGCAAACGAATCCCTGAATCCAAAAATGATTTTCACAAACTCATAATGTTTTTGTAAGACCTTTCCAATGATACCCCACACTATGGGATACAAAAATAAAAAATAAAACATCACCACTTTACGTGTATGAGAGGTACCCTAAAAAAAATGTTTTTCATAATTTTGTTTTACCACTTTGTCGGCGTAATTAATATGTATACCTATGTCAAATTACAGCTTTCTAGTACTAAGGGTCTCGGAGATAGACCGCGGACAGACAGACAGACAGACAGACAGACGGACATGACGAAACTATAAGGGTTCCTTGTTTACTACGGAACCCTAAAAAATGGTTCGAATTCCTTTTCATGACTTATAAATTATAATAGGACTGACAAATGCTTGCACTGATTGGACAGTTGCACTCAAATCTGTGTGGTTCTTTCTTCAAAAGACCATTTCAGACACTAATCTACATGGTCCTCACATGGCCTGACCAAAATTATGTCTGGACTTTAAAAGAGACTGCGACCTCTGAGTTTGTTTCGGCCTTTCTTCTCAGTGTAGTCAGATAGGAAACGCCGAACTCGTCAAGCTATTTTTAATTTTGGGGCATTTTTGAAATGGGAAAAAACAATTAAACTCGTGACACCGTTACCGACACCTCATTTTTGTAAACGCGATTGTGATCTTTATTTATATTACTTTAGAGATCAATGTTCTATGCCAGTATTTTTACTTTAAAGGTTTTGGAAGTACTTTTTTTGTAAACGCGATTGTGCTCTTTATTTAGATAAGGTTACAGACCAATGTTCTATACAAGTATTTTTCTTCCACCAAGTCGATTTTGTTCAAGTTTTCACTTCTGTCGACACTCCCGGAGTGACACGGTTTTTTTTTTAATATGACGTGTAAAAGTGATTCCGATATCCTATTTACAGAATAAATAATTTCATTTCATTTCAGGAAAACTTTTTTTTAAGTCAAAACTTCTTTAGGCGCGTTGAGCGATTTTTGTTAGGAGAAAATCTTATAGGTTCGTGTCACCGACATGCTATTTATTAACAGTATATTTGTAGCTATTAGTATGACTTGTTGCGCTTGGCCATCAGATAGTTTTAGGTTTTCACAAGGAGGAGGTTCTATGTTCGTAGCGTATGTATTTTTTTAAGTGTAAACTTCTTTAGGCGCGTTGGGCATTTTTGAGATGGAAAAAAAAATCGAACTCGCGACACTGTTACCGACACCACCTTTTGACCAATAAAAAGACATCAACGCGCGATACATTTTTTCTTTGGGGTTAATGACATTCCAAACATTGAGACATGACAACGACATGATTGACATTTCTATTTTTTTACCGACTTTGAAAAAGAAAAGTATTTCCTGCACAATAAAATTGTTCAAGTTTTCACTTCTGTCGGCACTCCCGGAGTGTCACTGTTTTTTTTTTTATGTATGTCCACCGATTTCTCCGTCAATTGTGGACCGATTTTGAAAATTCTTCTCTCCAGGTGGTCCCATAGAAATTTTATTAACTTTGCTTGCATAGTTTTTGAGTTAGCTTCAATAATACGTATTTTTTCCCACTTAGTATGTGGATGATATGATAAATTCCTGTCACTGTTATTTACATAGCAGGTAGTGGTATTCGAATTTGTGTGGGGTAGATATCACAACTAAAAAGTGAAAAATAAAAACTATTTAGAAAAAAAAAAGAAGGCCTTTTTTTTTGCAAAAAGTTTTTTTACTTCTCTGATTTGCGCGATCTCTGGCCAGGTTGGCCCCGCAAATATTATTAGATCGTCACACCTTCGCCGCGGTCTACCTCGACGGCGATGTTCTCCCTCAGGCGTTCAGTGTGTGACGGTCTTTGCCCATGTTTCCGGGTGTATTCGTGCGACCTGACTATCTATTGCCACCAGGTATTGTACAAAGTCACGCATTTAGAAAACTGTCGATATAATAAAACTGTTCAGTTTTAGAGCTTAAAAACTTTTCCAAAAAAAAAAAAAACAACTTTAATTTCGGAAGTTGGTGTCTTGGGTTTTATATTTTCGTTTTTTGCCACCGACTTCCGAAATTAAAGTTATTTTTCACTTTGTAGTGTTTTTTTTTTGAAGTCGGTTGTTTTTTTTTTTGTAAAATGTTTTTATTTTTCACTTTTTAGTTGTGGTACCACTACCTGCTACCAGTGACAGGAACTTATCATATTATCTACATACTAAGTGGGAAAAAAATACGTATTTTGTAGCTAACTCAAAAACTACCCAAGCAAAATCAATAAAATTCATATGGGACCAATTTGAAAGCATACCCTTTCAAACAAAAAAGAATTTTCAAAATCGGTCCACAAATAACGGAGAAATCGGTGGACATAAATAAAATAATAAAAAAACAGACATACGCTACGAACATATAACCTTCTCCTTTTTGGAAGTCGGTTAAAAACCGCAATATATTGCCCATCTCAGCTCAAATATTAGTATAAAATGTAATAATGACTCTAGTCCTGACCTTTGATTGAATTAATCTATTTAAGCAATAAATATAGCTTGGTGTGTGACCTTTGTGGAATGCAGACGACTCTAGGCCATTGCTCTGAGGATCTGAACTGTAATATTTATGTAGCAAAACCAAAAATTGCTCGCGGGGGAATACAACTCCGTAGTAAATTACGTAAAGGTATAAGGGAAAAATCGCTTGCTAGTTTTAAACTTGCACTATATATTTTAATTTAAGATTTTTTCTGTTGACTCGAACTAAAGAATAAGATTAGCTTAATCAGTTTACATAACCTTAGAGATATTGTGTTAGAACATTCTAATATTTGCTATCGGCACGCCAAGTAGAACATTCTTTAGAACATTTTAGGAAAATCGTCTACTTTTACAATGTTTGTAAATATGTGAGCACCATGTATCTATCACATATTAAATTATCTGTCGTTGCTTCATTTTTAATTATTTTTACCTATTGTGGTATAGTAATTTTATTCTAGGTTCATCGTCTTCACATATAATAATTATTTAACTAATGTACGTACATATACAATTGTAAAACATTTTAAAAGAGTAACGGTGGAGTTTCTTGCCCATTCTTCTCCATACGAAAACTACCTTTTGGAAGGGGTGACTAGAACCAATTTTATTATTTTGTAATTTTTGACGTTCAAAAGTGCCATACATGGGCCTATTTGAAATAAATTATTTGATTTTGACTTTGACTTTTGAAGTAAAATTTTCTTTAGGCGCGTTGAGCGATTTTCGGTAGGGGGTAAACTTATGGGTTCGCGTCACCGACGCGCCGTAGTGCTTTACTATAGAATGTAGATGGCACTAATACCAGTTTTAAGTTTTCATTTCTGTCGACAGTCCCTATTACTGTAATTTTTTTATTATCTTATACTGACCCATTGCCGAACAAAGGCCTCTCAAGAACTCTTTTCCCGCGCCTCTTCGAACCAGTCCTCGCAGCGTCAGACCACCGCTTTCTGGGTCGACCGCCATTTATCATTCATCACAGCACATTTATTTGATTTGATTTTTCTTTTATCATTTTACGTAGTTTTTTTAATGTTTCTATGAGTGTGTTTAGATTAATTTTGCGAGTCCCAATAAAAACTTATTTTTTCTTTCTTTAAAAAAAATACAACCGACTTCAAAAAAAAATACTTTTTATAAAAAAAAAACAACCGACTTCAAAAAAAACACTACAAAGTGAAAAATAACTTTAATTTCGGAAGTCGGTGTCTTTGGTTTTCAATTTTCGTTCTTTGTCACCGACTTCCGAAATTAAAGTTATTTTTCACTTTGTAGTGTTTTTTTTGAAGTCGGTTGTTTTTTTTTTGTAAAAAGTTTTTATTTTTCACTTTTTAGTTGTGATACCTACCCCACACAAATTCGAATACCACTACCTGCTATGTAAATAACAGTGACAGGAAGTTATCATAATATCATCCACATACTAAGTGAGGAAAAAATACGTATTATTGAAGCTAACTCAAAAACTACCCAAGCAAAGTTAATAAAATTTATATGGGACCACCTCTGAAGTATGATCTACCAAACAAAAAAAGAACCATCAAAATCAATTCATAATTGACGGAGTAATCGCGTAACAAGCATACAAAAAAAAAAAACAACATACAGTCGAATTGAGAACCTCCTCCTTTTGGAAGTCGGTTAAAAATATAAATACAATGGAATTAAAAACCTATTAATTTTCCACAAAATCAACAAACAATTTTTAATGCCGCTGACTGATTGTGTTTAATACAAAGTTTATTTTTCGGTTTTAAAGATCCTTCTGTCTCTTTAAGACATAATAACATTTTAAACATAAGATCAATTATGTTAAGGATTGCCTTATTGGTCTAGTGGTCACAAGCGCTACTGCTGAGTATGAGGTCCTGGGTTCGATTCCCGGTTCGGGCAAAGTGTTATTGGGATTTTCCATCTGGATTTTCTCAGTAGCAGCCCGGAGTCTGGATTTGTGCCCGGTTGATGGCAATAGGCTCGCCCCCTATTACATGGGACTTAATCATAACTGGCGAAATGTGGGTCTACTATAGGTACACCTCTGCCTAACCCTTCGGGGATTACAGGCGTGATGTTATGATGTTATCAATTATGTTGTGTAGATTGGGCGACACATATTGATATTTTGTTTAAAATGTTATTATTTTAAGTGTAAAAATTAATATATATATATACATTAATTAAACTGTACCTCATCCTGAACTCAACCGACTGGTCAAAGTCAGTCTATGTAAAATAAAGTAAATTATTACAAACTTTTATTACATCGTCTCAAACTTTTTCGTCTGTGTGTTGCATGTCGTGTGACGGTCGGCCGCGGAGTAGAGATAAAGTGAAAGGCGCTCGTCAGAGCAGCCAAGGCCAATATGGCGGCGCCTATAGTTCGCTTAAAAGTTTCACTTTTACCGTGGTTTCATAAAACCACACAATCCTTTTTTTATTTATAAAACATAGGTGGATGTAAAAACAGGTGTTGTAAATAAAATATATATAAAGATTACTACTATACATAATGCTTTGTCGTTGACGGCGTACATCTAAACTAATATTATAAAAAAAAACAGATTTGATTTTATGTATGTTTGTTTGTAATGGATAAACTCAAAATTACTTAACCAATTTAAACAAATCTTTTATCAAAGTCAACGTCAAAGTCAAATAATTTATTTCAATTAGGCAAATAAAAGGCACTTTTGAACGTCAAAATTTACAAAAAATAGAATTGATTCTAGTCGCCCTTTCCAAAAGGTAGTTTTCATATGCAGAAGAATGGGCAACAAACTCCACCGTTACTCTTTTAAAATGTTTTACAATATTTTGTATACATTAATTATACAATTGTATGTATATCATCTATAGAAAGCTACATTATCAGCTAGTAACATGTGCTATATTTTATCGACTTCCACGCGAAAGAAGTCGCGGGCAGAAGGTAGTATATCAATAAAGTAGGTACCCATCTAAAATTCACTTAAATAGGTTACAGAATAATAATCACAGAATATACACACAACAGAACACACAACACATAGAATATTTCGTTGAAATTAAATAACAAATCAACGCTAATTACTTACACTTATCCTAAAACAAAGTGAACAATCTTGCTTACAATATTTTATACATGTACATATTTAAATTATTAGAGAAACATAATATTTCTGCTACATTTTGTATACATGGCATGGTATTTAATTTTAATAGAATTTTACAATTACTTTAATAATATTATAAATGCGAAAGTTTGTGACGATGGATGCATGTTTTTTACTCTTTTACGCAAAAACGACTGAACGGATTTGGATAAAATTTGGTACACAGATAGTTTATACCCTGGAGTAATATTTATATTACTTTTTATCCAGATATTCTCACGGGATCGAAACTTATGCGGGTGAAACCGCGGGGCGCAGCTAGTTTAGCTAATAACCAAAATTATCACAGCATTTTACCTCTAACTCTTTTTATCCACATAAATATAGCAATAGAGTAACAAATAAGTTTGTTAATCAACAAAGAAAATCAGGTCAATCATTTACTTTCGCACGGCATATTGACTGTCGATAACATACGAGAAAGAGTGTTTAGAAACACAAGAGAGTTATATTAGGGTCAGGGTTATTATGACCCAAAAGGGTTAGTTTATGCCTTTTGGTGGCAGATGACAGATGACGGCAGCACGTTAATATTAATTACAAACTTATTACAAAACTTTTGTGAGTTATTTTTAGAAATTGAAATGGTATTTATTTTTGACGTTCAAACGTCTTTCAACACGGTGTATTGGTGGTAAGTTCAATATTTCTGACCAAGAAAAATATGTAAGATTGCAACCGCTCTTACCTCCGAGATTTTTAATGCTAGAGTAACGGTTGAGCATTCAAAAGATAGGTCATATTTGTACCAATTTTGAGGTAAGATAAATAATTTGGTTATGATGTCACATCGCGAGCGCACGCGCATGCGGGCAGCCCTGTATTTTGTTAATGGTATTTTCTTCTTTACGGCCAGTTTTATTATCTTCGTATGAGTTCCAGTTAACTTATAGAGCAGATAATTTCTAACAAATTCTATTCTACTTTTGAATTGAGGTAACTATTTGGTAAATAGTGCTGCTCCATAGGTCTTGTTCGCGAGCGGGCGCCGTCAGAACGGACTGGTCATATTTTAGTTGCGTATTTAAAGGAGATGTCCGCTTTTTGTATGGAGGTTGGTTTTTTATTCCGAGAAAAATCTAACCAGCATCAAACTACACATAAATGAAAGCGACAAAAATATGGAACTAGGAACCACTGAAATAATATTTTTAGACCCCTCCATTTAAGAGAAAAATAATAAACTATTTAATGTTACTACATATATTTTATTTGTTGATGGCAACCCAAATACACACTTTGACAATGTCTTATTTGACAGATAATTCAATTCATCTGTCAATTATGACATTTCACACTCTGTCATATTTGACAGATGAATAGAATTATCTGTCAAATATGACATAAAGTGTTGATTGACAGACCTCAACCTTATTCATCCGTCTGATCCGTCACACTTTCGCTCTTGCCTTTGTGTTATCCAGTGTTATCGTATTTTAATTTGTGCTTACCTCTATTTGATTTACCTGATTTTACGGACTTGGCTTTTACACAACGGATTCTTCTATTTTGCACATGATTAGGATACTGGTAGCTTATGAACCTTTAACCCTGACGACTTTGCTTTTTCATAACGGTAATTTGATATTGCACGCGATTAGGACTTCGGCATTCTAATTTAAAACCCCGTATGTAAGTACTGTTCTGTATTTCTATTTAGCTCCATACGGGTTTTATTTGCACAATCTTTGCCACTTAAGCAACCATTAACTTCCTTTTCTATTTTCATTTCAGATTATTGTTACAGTAATGGCTCACTGCATGAATTGCAACATAGCAATACACGCTACTCAGCAGTATGAATATGACGCTTTAAGCATGAGCCCTGAGATAGTCTCAATAATTGAAGAATGGACTGCCCAAGAGGTAAGGTATTCTTTAACTTACATTGTTAGGTTTTTTTTAATAATTTCTAGCTGGGGTTTTGCTAAAAAAGATTAAACAATACTACTGCTTAAGAATATATAGAAAAACGATATTGTGTTTTCAACAAATTATTTTGTTTTTAGGTAACTGATGGAGATCGCATTTGCCAAGAATGCATCAACCTTTTACTGACAGAAATAAATAACAGAAACGAGCACAACATTGGTGACCGACAGCTGGGTCATCAATCAGTATGTGTTTGTTGTGGCATTTCTATCTCAAGAAGAACAGGCAGGCGCTCTCGTCCCTTACTTGATGGTCATCCTGAGCAGGCTTATATAGCTAGCATCATCAACCCCCGTCAGGTAAATGAAAATTAACACATAACACATCATGCCTTGTTTCCCCGAAGGGTTGGGCAGAGATGTACCTGTAGCAGGTACACCCACATTTTGCCAGTTATGTTTAGTCCCGTATAATAGAGGGCAAGCCTATTGCCATCAACAGGGCACAAATCCAGACTCCGGGCTGCTACTGATAAATTCTAGATAGAAAAACTTAATAACACTGTCCGACTCGGGAATCAAACCCAAGACCTCATGCTCAGCAGTAGCGCTTGCAACCACTATATAAACAAGGCAGTCAATTAAATATTTACTCATTCACACTTGATAATTATATCTCTGATTACTGGAACACACAATAAATGAAAACTTAATTTCAGATCCCTTCTAATGCTCGAGCATGTAATGCCTGCTGGCAAAGGGCTCATCACAATATTCACGAAGTGATGGAACCACCAAGACAGGCACAAGTGATTGTTGAAAATGTTGAAAGTGGGTCTAGCTCTGTGGCTGAACCTATAAGTGCACTCAGTTCAGAAATTGATATTGAAAATGTAGTTCGAAATGAGAACAGGTATATTGAGTTAGATGGTTACAGCCGAACCCCGGATTCAGCAAATCATTGTTTTGTTCCTGAGTGTACAAATGTGGAACGTTTAAGAGTACCTATTTATCTTAAAAAACAAATATTAATGGACTATAAATTATATGTCTCACCGAATGCCCGAGTATGTGAAGAACATGCAAGTGTTTATAATTGGGAACTGTTGAATGAATTTCAGTTCACAACACAATTTACCCTGAGTCATATTGTAGAAATGTTAGATTTATTAAGAAAAAACAAAACTAACATTATTAATTTTGAAAATGTGGAAAATATGAACAACCAGATTTGTCGTTACTGGACAGGCTTGACTGTATTGAATTTTTTAACAATACTAAGCTGTATTAGTAATCAATTATCAGCCGTGTGTCGAAAACCAAAAACAGCTTTAGGACTATACCTCATGAAAATAAGAACTGGGGAGCCAATTAGACGAATTGCATCATTAATCTGCATAAATAAATCTGTAGCATGCACCTATATGAAAAAGGTACGTAACTGCATGAAAGAATTTTATGTACCAATACATTTAGGTGTCATTCATATTTCTCGAGCAAATCTGTCCAGTAGGAATCTTTTAATCCCACAGGGTCTTTTTGGAACAGCAGAAAATAACCCTATACTTATATGCGATGGAACCTATATATACTTACAGAAATCGTCAAATTATCTGTTCCAAAAAAAATCATATAGCTTACATAAGTTTGCAAATCTTGTTAAGCCTTTTTTGCTGGTGGCCACCGATGGCCACATTATAGACATATTTGGTCCATACGCAGCCACAACATCTGATGCTACAATTATGCGACTGCTGTTCCAGAATGAAAATTCCAATTTAAGGCAATATTTTAGACAGAATGATGTATTTATTCTTGACCGCGGTTTTAGAGATTCTATCCCATTGCTCACATCTTTGGGATATACTGTGTGTAAACCAGAGACCCTAAGTGTAGGGGAAACTCAATTATCGACCGAGAAAGCCAACAAATCACGACTAGTGACACTGTGCAGATGGGTTATTGAAGTTGTAAACGGTCGGTTTAAACGGGATTTTAAAATCTTTCGAAATAAATATTTTAATATAGGGTCTAGAAATCTTATGGATGATTTTAAAATAGCAGGAGCCATTTTAAACCATTTCCATCCTGTTTTGACTGACCGTACTGATGCCCAAAATATACTGGAAAGAGCTAGTCAGAGAATGAACATGCCAAATGCTTTAGCTGAACATGTGATTGGGCATCAGCTTAATAGACGCCGAGCCAGTTTCGTCCAGATAAATGGTCAAATACCACAGTTGAATATGTTCCCCACTATGGACATGTCAGATTTAGTTTTATTTAGCTTAGGAATTTATCAAATTAAACAGGCTCGCTCTTATTATGGGGAACATATTCGGCCGAATGGTACTTTTACTGTAGAAGTAAGTGAAGATGTAGAATTGATAAACATTCCAGGCATTTCGTTATCACATGAGACAGCTTTGATCAGAGGACGAATAAAGTCACGCCACATCAGTAATAGAGTGTATTATACATACATTTTATTGAAAGTGGCAGAGGCTAGTTGGCAAAGTTGCATTTCTGAGTATTATTGCAGTTGCATAATTGGGAAAAGGACTGTTGGAAGCTGTGCTCATGTAATGACAATTGTCTGGTATCTTGGATGGGCTCGGCATCAAAATGATATATCTCCACCTGCTCAGTTTCTCGACAGTATTTTAATAAGAGAAGACATTGAAAATGAAGAAAATTAATAAATGAATATTTAAAATTAAAAAAACTTTTATTTCATAACAAAACTGTAACACTTGCGTCCAATTATAGCATATTAATTCAGTTTTTAAATACCTAGCATACCTAATTGCCGAATGGCTTTTCATTCGCTTCCAATCTCGATTCTAAGTCACAATAAGGAATTCTCCTACGTAATTAAAAAATGTTCTCGATCAGTAGATACTATTATCATTTACTCCTGCTAAGCAACCTGTGGACTATGCTGAAACATGCCATTCTTGATAAACGGGGTGTTGGTAAAATATTGCAACTTGCACATGAACATTCGAAGTAGCCATAATCTTATAGTGTGCTTTCAGTTTTGAAGGAATAATTTTATACTACACTGACAATATACCATTTCATCTTATTTCCTAATGGTACTGTAAATAATATGATTATATTAATGTTTTGTTTACATTGATGATTCTATCCATTTGTCAAATATGACAAATAACGCAAGGTACTGTCAATCAGTTGACAGTAATATGTGTCAATTTTGACAAGTTTACTATTTTTTGGGGTGTGTTCACTTTAATAACTTGGATAATTGGAAAGGTTCGTTCGTTTTAGGAGTAAATTAACACTAAAATAAAAAACGATTTTTTTCAATATTGGAGGTATTTAAAAAAAATTGTTAAAGCTAAAACCACTAGTTTTTCGGATGTCTATCCAAATATATTTAACTTATCCTGGTTAGAATTATTGAATAATAAAAAACCATTTCCGGACATGTCCTTTTCGAATTGTGTTTTTTTATCTTTTTATTACGGACGCTTTTATCGTGTACGTCTTTCTGCATCGTTCTGACATGTATAATTGCAACATGAATGATGTAACCAACATTTAGTAACAATATTTTTTTATTTGTATTTTCGTGCTAATCGTGCTTTTGTATGCTGTGCTATGTCTTTTGAATGTACCAAATAAATAATCTAATCTATCTATTTAAATGGATTTTCTTATGCCCGTTCTTCTCCTTAGGAACCGGTTTGGAATGAGCAATAAGCTTCATTTTTTTGTCAGACTGACACTTTGACAATTCAAAAGTGCCTGTAATCGATTTAATTGTTATAAATGGTTTGAGTTTGAGCTTTTGCCTAACTGGAGATTGAGAAACAGGCCATTAGAGTTTTGTATTTCCAGAGACCAACAGTGTTATTCTGTAAAAACTCATTCCAGAAATGTTATCGAAAGAAATTAAATTTTTTTCAAATTGAAAAGTCATTTATTCAAATTAGGCTAAGAATCAGCACTTTTCGAACGTCAAAATTACATAAGACAGTCCCCCAAAAACGCCCACCCTTCACCACTTCCTAGTGCCTTTAGCTGGGAAGAAGAAGTGGCGCAACAAACTCCCCAGCAGCACAGCTGTCTGTTCAAGTTAGAAAAAAAAAGACTATACAATAGTATGCAAAATTATTATGCAACACAAAACATTATTTTAAAGTTTATAGCGATGAAATGATTTGTTCAGTTAAGCATAGTAATTGAGAATATATTTATTTAAACAAATGTTTTGATTTCAGGTCATTGATCGTAGAGCACAATGTTTTCCTTATGCCGACGCTTCAAAGATGATCACGGTGAGTAATAGCTTTTGATATCAGCAGTGCTATTCTGTAAAAATCTCACCGTGAACGCTTAGCTGAAGTGAGCTTGAAACTGAGCTGTCAACAGTGTCAATCCCTAGTATTTGGTGGAATGACAGCTCACTTCAAGCTCACTTCACCTTAGCGTTCACGGTGAGATTTTTACAGAATAGCACTGCAGTTGTAATGCAGGATTTAAAAATACCCTCCACGAAGCCTTCATTTCCGCAATCGGTATATCAAACTATTTAGCTTAAAAAAAACCAGACAAGTGCGAGTTGAACTCGCGTAGTGAGGTTTCCGTACGATGAATATGTTATCTACCATTTTTTTTATCCCAAGATGATTTATGCCAAAAACAAACTTAACATAGTAGTTGAAAAATATGTTCCCCATACATTCTAACTCTGCAAATGTAAGTTTGTACGCACAATATTGAGAGATTTACCATGTTATTTCAAGACCATAATATACTTAAATTTTCTTGTAATCTACCGGGTGACTTTTTTTACCGTCTCGAAATTTTTACAGGCTGTTCTACCCATGAATATAAACAACTTTCACTATGGGAGCAACTCTAAAATCACGAAAAAAAAAATCTGCTGTTTATACAAAAGTTCAATACCTACTTGACCAAAATGTATGAAAGTGCAGATTTTTTTTTTCGTGATTTCAGAGTTGCTCCCATAATGAAAGTTGTTTATATTCATGGGTAGAACACCCTGTAAAAATTTCGAGACGGTAAAAAAATCACCCGGTATAAGTAAGAACAGTATTTAGCTCAGCAGTCTCGGAGATAAAGGCAATTTGGTCTGTCAATTTTGGTGAAATGGTCAATGTTCATCAATTTTCTTAAATAACTTTAAAAGAAATATATTTATTTCAAAATTATTTTAAAAAATTGGGGACTCTTACAACAAGCCCTAGAAGTGGATATGTCAAACGGTACAGTTTGCTCAAAACTTTCCGTGGTTGAACTGGACGTGGGCGTCCACGAAAATATCGTCACGTTAGAGATTATAAAAGCGCAGGTAATCGCTTAGATGAGTTTGCGACTAGATTTTGAACGTTTTTAGGGTTCCGTAGTAAACAAGGAACCCTTATAGTTTCGTCAAGTCCGTCTGTCTGTCTGTCTTTCCACGGTCTAGCTCCGAGACCCTTAGTACTAGAAAGCTGTAATTTGGCATAGGTATACATATTAATTACGCCGACAAAGTGGTAAAACAAAATGATGAAAAACATTTTTTTTAGGGTACCTCTCCTACACGTAAAGTGGTGACATTTTTTTTTTAACCCGTAATGTGGGGTATCATTGGAAAGGTCCTTTAAAAACATTGTGAGCTTGACAAAACCATTTTTGGATTTAAGGATCCGTTTGCGAAATATTAACTTAAAGTGTCAATTTTTGTTAGAGTCAAGTGTCCCCCCCTGCCAGCTAAATGATTGGTTTTGGATGTGTGAAAAAAATCACAACAGTAGTTTATATAACGAAATTAAAAGGAAAACTATCACAGCTAAGTGGGCTCTACAAGTTAACGAGTAATAATTGACCAACTTAACTTTGCAGTTGCAAAAACATGTTTTCCCATACATTCCGTATGGGAGAACATATTTTTCAACTACGAAGTTAAGTTTGTTTTCGGGATGAATTCTTCCCAACTACGGAACCCTTCATTGTGCGTGGTCCGACACGCACTCGGCCGGTTTTTATTAAGTACGAGAATTGGCTTTCTGAATAAGAGTTTGCTATACTCTTTTTTATTGTGCAATAATGACAAATCCTCTACAAACCAGGCATTACAGTAACCTTGGCACTAGTTTTGTCCGACTTCTTGTTAATCGTTGGAGTAATTTGGAACACTGCCATCAACACATATGAGCCTTCTTCCTAATCGGAACTATGGGTTCTCGCGTATAATTTTGTACCATTTAATAATAGCTATGGTTTGAACACTTAAAAAACTACAGTATTGGTATTTTTGAGATCACCGTCTTGGACGCGGACATTACTGCAGGTCGTGTCCTGGAAATACCTTCGTGGTTTTATGTATTACAAGCTTACCCCGCGGTTTCACCCGCGTAAGTCTCGACCCCGTAGATGAAAAGTTAAGAATCCTATGTTCTCCAGGTCATGGTCTACTCATGTGCCAAATTTTATCCAAATCCGTTCAGCCGATTTAGCGTGAACACGTAGCAAAAAAAAAAAAACTCACTTTCGTACATATAATATTAGTTAGTGTTCTTCCAATTCGGAGGGCAGTCGCCCTGAGAAAAGTCGAGAGCCAAACGAATCGAACGCCTATTTAAGTTGGTAGTCAATTTGATAAGAAATTAATTTCCTAAATTAACATTTAAAATAAAATAAATCCTTTATTTCTCATTATGGAATACAAATTAAACTGGCGACAGTTTAATTTGTATTCCATAATGAGGAAATCTTCCAGACTGAGCATGCCAAAATTTGGGTATGCATCTAGATCGAAGACTTATCTAGAGAAAGCACATCTGGACCAAATGCAAACAGCTAGATACGAAATTCAGATCAATATACTGGTTGTTGGCTAGTTGACTGCCTCGTTGGTCTAAAGGTCGCAAGTTCAATTCCCGGGTCGGACTAAGTGTTATTGGGTTTTTCGTTTTTCCGTATAGTCCCAGTCGCCCCCACATGGATTGCCACCAGGTGGCAATTGGGAGAAAAAAATCCCAGTTGCCACCGGGTGGCGACTGGGACCTTATTGCCCCCACTTCAAATCGCTGTACATTGCGGCGTGGATCGCCAAACCCCCTCATCACTATATTTCTTACGGCCGCGATGACGGGGTTGGCGGTCACATTTCCAATGTGGTTTTATTAGTAGATATGTGATATTTTTTAGGGACATACAAACAAGATTTTCTTTATTGTAGTTGCTTTTAATCACTTATTATTATTAATCATAAAAACCTGGTGTAAATTCGTATCACAGAAAATCTTAGTTTTTACAATAATTATAAGTACTAGGAACAAAAGCTAGTCATCATCAGCCACAGATAATCAAATTACATATTTACAATAACTATGTTTTATCAATCAAATTACTTAAACGTAAAAATTACCTCATAATCAACAATCAGTAAGTGTTACAATTTTTTTTCAATAGAGTATTTTTTATATTATAAGATAGATGTTCTGCAAGATTATAATAAGCTGGAAACGCACACACGCATCTACATACTTATACAACAGAAGTTTATAAATAACAGCCGCGGCTGGATGGTAGAATTGAAAATTTCTTAGGAACGTGCATATATATTGCCTGTGAATATAATTACTCAAAAATAAGAATCATGCGGCTGCACGCTCTTAAGTGATAAATCATAGGCGTTAGTGACTTACTTTTATCTTTTTAAATCCCTTGCATTTTTTTTTTCCTTTGGGTGCACTCCCATGTTTCTACGTCACTTTTGTTTTTTCTTTTCAAATTATACTGATGTCCTGCACGAAGAATAATTGTCCCATGTCGTCTTTTTATATATAGTATACTTTGTCCGGAGCTGCAAGACGCACTTTGCTCTGACATGATTATAGATAGACTAAATTGCATTTCAATGTCATAGATGCAAAAGCCGGTAAAGGGTAGGGGAAGGGAATGACACATCTATTGTGATTTGTGTACTCCTTATCGCTGAGTCGGTTTTGGAGTGCTTCAAACAAAACAAATGAATACCGACTATAGGCGGCAAAAAATAGCAATAGGTAAACTAACGTTTTACAAGCTTTTACGATTGTTTACACAAAAATAAAAGGATTGTTATACCTACCACAATCACATTCATGAAGTTTTAACTAACTCCTTCATTTTGACGAAACACGTGTTTTATGACTTAATCCGTCGGGTAGTCTATGGTGTGCATTGTTTGTATTGGTGTGGTTTTATTGATAATATTTTGTGGTGTTCTTTAAATCTTGTTTGTATGTCCCTAAAAATATCACTTATCTACTAATAAAACCACATTGGAAATGTGACCGCCAACCCCGTCATCGCGGCCGTAAGAAATATAGTGATGAGGGGGTTTGGCGATCCACGCCGCAATGTACAGCGATTTGAAGTGGGGGCAATAAGGTCCCAGTCACCACCCGGTGGCAACTGGGATTTTTTTCTCCCAATTGCCACCTGGTGGCAATCCATGTGGGGGCGATTGGGACTATACGGGTTTTTCTATCTGGAATTTCTCAGTAGCAGCCCGGAGTCTGGATTTGTGCCCGGATGATGGCAATAGGCTCGCCCTCTATTACATGGGACTTAAACATAATTGGCGAAATGTGGGTGTACCTACTACAGGTACACCTCTGCCCAACCCTTCGGGGAAACAAGGCGTGATACTGGTTGTAAATCAAGCCTGATGAAAGCAAAATAGCTATTTACAAGACCATCCTCAGACCAATCTGGACTTACGGAATCCAGCTTTGGGGTAATGCTAGCAATAACAACATAGAGATTCTCGAAGTATTTCAGACCAAGACATTGAGAGCCAAGCTAGGTATACCTTACTACGTGAGCTAAAAATACATACACGAGGATCTAAAGATCAACACCGTCAGACAAGAGGTTGAAAGACATAATGAAAGATATCAGGCGAGAATATCGACTCACGGCAATGAACTGGCATCAAATATAGTAGGCCCAGGAAACAGCGTAGTGTCCCTATGCTTACCATGAGATTTGATAACACCATAATGAAAAGGACTCCAAAGCATTCTCCTAATAAAACCAAGAACGACACTTAAGGTGGATCCGCGGTTGTAGCCCATTAATTTTTTTTATTTCACATAAACCTACAAGGGCACTTATGAAACGTCAGAAGCTAGGTGCACGGTTCCAATTGGTCGCTTTCTATGGAGAAGAGCCGGCAAGAAACTCCACGGTTACTCTTTTAAAAATAATTGGCTTTTACAAAACTTTCAAATAACAGTGTTACTAGGTATGGGGGGACAGTGGTTAGTCAATAAGTACCAGGTAGGTACTTAACGAAATAGAAAGTGGTCAACAGATCTACAGTCCCCTAAGCCTACAGCGTTCTCACACTCACAAAATAGAAAAGAATCTATATAAAAAACTTTTTACAAAAAATACAATCGACTTCCAAACTACAAAGTGAAAAATAACTTTAATTTCGGAAGTCGGTGTCTTTGGATCAGTATTTAAGTTTTTTGACACCGACTTCCGAAATTAAAGTTATTTTTCACTTTGTAGTTTGAAAGTCGGTTGTATTTTTTGTAAAAAAGTTTTTTTTTTTCTTTTTGGTGGGTTGATTTGTAATTTATCTAAGTTACAATAGCCTTATGTCAACAGCTTATCAAAAATACCCAAATCAATATAGATGTGCTTTTAATATTTGAAGAATTCCCTCGATTTCTCCAAGATTCCATCATCAGATCGTGACTAAATGACAATGGGACCAACTTGAAAGTATAACCTTTCAAAAAAAAAAAAGAATTTTTCAAATTGGTCCAGCCGTATTCGAGTAATCGGGGAAAATACAAAAAAAAATATATAGATCCCGACGAATTGAGAACCTCCTCCTTTTTTCTGAAGTCGGTTAAAAAGATAAATAAATTAATGAAATAAAAACCTATTTTAAATAAACGCAATTACATGATTGCTATTATGATTCGCGATCATAACACGTATGTATTAACAGAATTATAATCATTGGAATCATTAATATATCTCTTTAAGCCTCATATGGAAAAGTTTTTTAGTAAGCCTAAGTTACTTCTTATAACATCAGCTATGCGCCAGTGCAAATCCTGTCAAAATCGGTCCAGCCGTTTTGGGGATTAGCCGGAACAAATAGAGAGACAGACCGATACACAAAATTTTAAAAAAATTGTTTTGTTTTAATAATAGTTGGTTAGTTGTTCTACTAACAACATTATGGGCCCGAACGTGTCCGAAATAAAAAAAAAATTAACACGCTTTTATTAGATCAACCTGTATGTAACTATGTAATGGAATCTAAGGTAACTAATTTAACCATCTTCCAAGGGTCGTAGCGTAATGAAAATTGGCAGCTGTATGTAGTTCTGATGACAATACAATAATATGGTACTGTCGAGCTGATCTGATGATGGAGCCGGAAGATATGAACTGGAACTTCATGATGGAAAATCGTATCATAGCTGTTTTGGATTTCTTAGAAAAGTCTTGTAACGAACTTTGACCATGATTAGGTTTCAAGGTCTGATGATAAAGCCGGAAGATAGGCACTGGCATCCCATGATGGAATATCGTATCATAGTCGTGTTTGCACTTGTGAGAAAGGCCACGTAATGGACTTTGAACACGATCAGGTTTCAAAAGTGTTTTTCTAGTGTTTTTTAAACTATTCATTTATTTTAAATAATTAGTACCGTATATACTTTCATATGCATTTAGTAAAAAGCTGTTATTTTAATATTACAAATGATTTATTTGTATAGATTACAAACAGACACTTCAATTTTATTTATTTGTATAAAAGATACCTATTATAATTATGAATACCCAGAACTTGATGAAATACTTTTAACCTTGGAATTTGTTTCGGCGCTTTTCAAAAGTATTTAGTTACAAACGCCGGCTCCATCTAGAACTTTTACGATGAAAATATTCTTTAACTAACTTAGGGAAATGGAAGTCCTATAGGTAAAATCAGGAGAAATTAATGTTTATTAAATTGATTACCAACTGAAATTGTCCGTATTTGTAAATCACAACTGTAATTTTTTTACAATTGTGTGAAATGACTTTATCACGGCGATTTGTCGTTTTTTTTTTTTTGGGTGGGAAATTATCAAATAACTTCTCCCGCTCTGGGCGGAGCGGGAGGGCGTGTCAGACTCTTACTGACTAAAATCCACACGTATTCCTTCGGTTGCCCTGTTTCTGGGGGCCACGATTTCCCTATCGGTTTTCTTAGAACCCCCGGCAGGCATAGGCCCTAGCGGACCTCGTCAATTCTGCTGAAATCTCTTTGAGGCGCGCGTGCAACACAACGCGCCGTTGACCCGGGCCAAGTCCTTATCGGACGGCGAGCTACCCATTGCTCACCGTTCGCAAGCCCGTACGGCGATTTGACGTAGTGTGTCAATTTGATAACAATTAATTTCCTTAAGTGTACCAACGGTTATTGTAACGTGGTCGCTCACAATCCCTCATTAGAAATCTGAAAGTCATCCAGAGGGCAATGACGAGGGCTATGCTTGGAGTTTCCCTACGTGATCGAATCAGAAATGAAGAGATCCGTAAGAGAACCAAGATAACCGACATAGCCCGAAGAAATGCCAAACTTAAGTGGCAGTGGGCAGGGCACCGGGCTCGCAGAACAGATGGTCGATAGAGCCCAAGGTTTTAGAGTGGCGAAAACTAGTAAGAGAAAATCTATGAATAAAAACAAAATAGCAGATTTACCGCGCGACTGGCATATATACAACGTCCTGACATCAATAGTCGGGCGTCGCCTTCGGGGGCGCAGAGATGACCACACGCGGTCGTCGTCGGGCAGTTACCCGTCTGATCGGATGATCCTCCCTTTTATATTAACTGACCTGACACTGAATCAAACGATACACAATGGGAACAAATACGCACACATACACACACACACTAACACACCACACTCATATCACACGTACACAAACACACCAGATATACCATACAACACCTGAAATCACCTCTCTAGTTTCCACTCTTGAATTCGTATCTCGAGCCCCAAGATACAGACTAACTGTCTAGTTTGGGGCTCACTAGTAAATAATATTTTGTAACCTAGCCATTAGGTAATATTTTAAGCTACCTTTGTCGTCTCAACTTGATGCTAACCTGCTTTCTGTATTACCTGGACAATAAACTATTTCTTTTTAGAGGATGAGTGAACTTTACACCCTGTTCCTCATACCTCTATAGATCCATGACATTTTCTGGACCCTATCTCAATTTATTTAGGATCGGCGCAATGTTTTCTTCTTTCATACTTCTCTTTTACTCGACATCTCAGTATTTACCCCTTTTCTGACCATATTATCTTTCACACAGTCTTTCTTTGGTCTTCTACAGCCATCCACATTCATACTCAAAACTTAATGAATCTCGAACAATAAGCACAATTACGGGCAGTAATACAGAGTCGATGCAAATAAAATAAAAAATAAAAATAACTGTGAAAACAGAAGTGAAAACTTGAACAAGATCGCCTTGGTGGAAGAAAAATACTTTTATAGAACATTGGTCCGTAACCTTATCTAAATAACACAATAGCGTTTACAAAAAAAAAAACTTCCAAAACCTTTAAAGTAAAAATACTTGCATGGAACATTGATCTGTAACGTAATATAAATAAAGAGCACAGTCGCGTTTACAAAAATGAGGTGTCAGTAACGGTGTCGCGAGTTCAAGGTTTTTCTCATCTCAAAAATGCCCAACGCGCCTAAAGAAGTTTTCTCTTCAATAATCCAATGTTTTCAAACGTCATTGTCGCCAGTTGTGTCTTTTTGTGTTATTTTTTTCTCAGTTTGTTTTAATTATGGTCTGGCAGTTTGAGAACTTATTGTTCGTCGAATCGTTGAGTTGAGCTCCACGATTACTGACAAATGCATGCACTGACTGGACAGGTCCACTCAATCTGTGTGGTTCTTTCCTCAAAAGACCATGTCAGACACCAATCTACATGGTCTTCACATGATCTGACCAAGATTATGTCTGGATTTCAAAAGACACTGCGACCTCCGAGTTTATTTCGACCGTCTTCTCAGAGTAGTCTGATAGGAATCGCCGACCTCATCTGGTTTTTTTATTAAAATATAATTGACGTGTAAAAGTGTTTGTGCAAACCTACTTATAGAAATAAAATCATTTATCATTTACCAGAAAGCGGAAATTGGAGGCTAATAATGTTTATTATATTTTATTTATCCGCACGACTTTCCTAGTCTCGTATTTCGATCCAAGAATCAAGCTACCAGCGAAGATATTCGTATCTTTCTATTCAACAATACATTTATATTTGTAGTACCTGGGCGACCGAGCTCTGCTCTGGAGAAAATAGAGAATGCTCATTTATTAGTAAGTATAGGAAAGTTCATACTAATCCATGTATAGTACATACTATGCTGCCAAGATAGTAAGTACTTTCTAATTCTATGCTGCCATGTCATTATTCTAATGGCATTATTCTTACGTCATTATTCTAATGTCATTATTCTAATGTCATTATTCTAATGTCATTATTCTAATGTCATTATTCTAATGTCATTATTCTAATGTCATTATTCTAATGTTATTATTTTAATGTCATTATTCAAATGTCATTTTTCTTATGTCATTATTCTCATGTCATTATTCAATATCTTGTTTTAAAATTTGGGCGACCGAGCTCTAATCGGGTGAAAATACGAAGAAAACAAATTTTCCCAGATATATGACCTAGCTAGATCGATTTTTCGACCCATAAACCCTTTTATTGCATTTTTCATAGAAATCGTTAGAGCCATTTTTGAGAACGTGATTACAAATCATCCACAGAATAATTTATTATTAAAACTTCTTATACATTCGTACCATGTCTATGGTTACACCTCTGCATAACCCTTCGGGGATTACAAGCGTGATGTTATGATATGTTATTACGTAACTTAAATTATTACTTGATAATATAATTATCCTAACAGTATTAAAAGTCATTGAGTACTCTCTCTGAGGGCAAAGTTTCATGTCCCTTGGTCATATTTTAATGGGTTTTGGGCCAAATAGTTAAGTGACAAAAATGCGAGCTACCCTTATGACAAGGGTATTTTACCCACCCTATAGGTACTCTGAGACTTATATAATACCTAAGGTGTAAAAGGCGTACGTCTAAACGAGTAGTGTTAATGATTTGGAAAAAATATATGTTAAATTAGAGCATTTTCCTAATAACTTAATTTGTGAATATTTAAGATTATGTTCCTATTACACAGTGTAATTAACGCGGATAAAAATCTGAGAATTACGCGAAAACTATCAAGTGTATTTTTCTAAAACCTTCACAATTTTAAAGGTAATTTAATTATTTATCTTTTAGTATCCGTGTTTTATTAAAATACTTCAATACTAATTGAAGTTTTTTTGAAAGGCTCATTGTTGACTTGCTGAGGTTTAATAAAATAAAATAAAAATGATGTAATAAGTGATAGACGGGAACGTACAACCGGGACTACTCATCATCATTATCAAGAAAATCTCTCTCGAATTTCTTGTTCGAATACATACGGACTTCGCATTATGATTGAATGAACTTCCGGAGCAGAGTGCGTCCA
Source organism: Agrochola lychnidis (assembly GCA_963680765.1). Taxonomy (NCBI): domain Eukaryota; kingdom Metazoa; phylum Arthropoda; class Insecta; order Lepidoptera; family Noctuidae; genus Agrochola; species Agrochola lychnidis. The sequence continues at coordinate 5,942,967 of OY796862.1, read as the reverse complement.
AGTCGATGTTTTCGCTCAATTAACTTTATCGATATAATATGTCCTTATTAAAATAGGTTTGTACATAATACAGTTTTTTAAATTATATTATGTTAAATCTTTTCAAAAATATGAACAAACATTTACGTAAAAATACTTTTTTGTAAGTCAGTGTTTTTATTTTTTTGTAAAAAGTTTTTATTTTTCGCTTTTTTATTGTGACCTCATCATCATCATCATATCATTTCAGCCGAAAGACATCCACTGCTGGACATAGGCCTCCCCCAAGCACCGCCACTTCTGTGCTTCCAGTATTCAGCAAATTCCTCAATGATTCCATCTTGTGGGAGACCTTCCAAAGCTACGTCTTTCGGTACGTGGTCTCCACTTCAGAACCCTTTGGCCCCATCGGCCATCCGTTCTGCGATCAATGTGCCCTGCCCATTGCCACTTAAGTTTGGCAATTCTTCGGGCTATATCGGTTACCTTGGTTCTCCTGCGGGAACCGGGACTACTACTACTTACTTAATAACTGCCATATTAGCTACTAGCTAATTATTTATTTATTACAAACCGGTGGTCCCATATAAATTTATAATAACTTTGCTTGTGTAGTTTTCAAAGAAAGAAAATTAGGTTTATTTGTCATAGAAACACGTGCATTCAAAAAGCTAAGTTAACTCGAATAATATTAAAAAGTACCTGGGCGACCGAGCTCTGCTATGGTGAAAATAGAGAATGCTCATTTAATAGTATAGGATAGTACTTACTAATTCCATACTGCCATGATAGTAGGTACTTACTAATTCCATGCTGCCATAAGCATTATTCTAATGTCACTAATGTCATGTTACTATACATTATCTTGTTCTAAACTTTGGGGGACCGAGCTCTGCTCGTGTGAAAATACGGAGATTTTTTTTTTCCAGATATGAGACCTAGCTAGATCAATTTTTCGCCCCCGTAAACCCCTATATTGCAACTTTCATCGAAATCGTTACAGCCGATTTCGAGAACGTGAGTAGGTACAAATATTTATAGATACAAAAGTTGCTCGTTTAATAGTAAAGGGTATAAAAACAAAATAGATCTATAATCACGAGCAGAAATAGTCGGCAGCTGCACGTCATGACTGTGACAAGAAGGCTTCCACTCAGCAGGACGCAAAACCTTGAAGAGAAATAAATAAATATTAAATAAATTTTCATTTCTGTCGTCCAACGAGTATCACTAGTTACAATATACATTACGTAAACAGTCCATATGTAAACAGAACGGTCGTATCATTTTATGTGGTGGCCTTGTAGTAATATTTTATTGACATAAATCCCTTCCTGCTCGGCAAAGTTCGGTAATAATCGGCTCTGATCGTCAGCGCTTTTGAATTTGTTTGTGTGAATAATCTTACCATCTCGTTTAGATGGATTGTACAGACTCAATGTAAGGAAAGTTTTGAATGTGGGTTTGATTTTTGGTAAATTATGTATTTTATATTTACATAAACGTTAGTCCAATTTTATGATCTTATAAGTACAATTACTATGCCTAGTACATTTTGTTGTAATGACAAATGCTCAGGTGTATCAAAGACGATTAGAATCAATTCTATTTTTTGTAAATTTTGACGTTCAAAAGTGCCTTTTTGTGCCTAATTAAAATAAATTATTTGACTTTGACATTGATTTTCAACACACTAGCACAGGAAACACTAATATCTTTTACTACTTTTTAACCGACTTCAAAAAGGAGTAGGTTCTTAATTAGGCAGAAACTTTAATATGACGTCTTAAACTGATTCCGATATCCTATTTACAGAACAAACAATTTTATTTCTTTTCATTTTATTTCATTGCAATTACAAATTGTCTTACAATATTTTCCGATATACCTAGTTTCTCGGTGAAGGCCGCAGGAATCCGCTGGCTGCGAGAAGCACAGAACTGGTCGAAGTGGCGGTGCTTGGGAGAGGCTTATGTCCAGCAGTGGACGTCTTTCGGCTGAAATGATGGTTCCTAATTTCTATCATAGTCAGTCAAAAAATACAGCATAGTAATTAATGAAAAATCGTGAGGAAACTGACAAGACTGAGAGATATTTCTCGACGGCATGTGAAGTCTAGTCAGAGGCCCATGGGCGGCTTTAAAACTCTGTCACCAGGTTAGTCTTTAACTACACGAAAAGAAGAATGAACTTAATTAAATTTCTTACTAGATTTGCAGCCTTTTAGCATCCCTTATTTCATCCCTTTTCAACACCATTTAAGTGTACAAACCACAACCACTAAGTTGATTATAAACTCTATTACAATATAGGCGTTTTCAATTTATCCAACCACCAACGTTCGTTGACCTCACAACAGATGCATACGCAACACGTTCCATTAGATTTATGTGTTTTAAAGCAAATACAGCGCTTTTTTCGCTCAAATCTTCTCCGTATAAGAGCGCTGCATATTTCATTGTTGTAATGAGCGCATTTATTCAGCTCTGCGCTTTATAAATTACCCTTAGATATATTGCTAGAGTTTGTTCGGGTTTAAGGGATAAATGGGGTTTGTGGTTGTAAAAGAAATAAATATTATAAAGCCCTGTGAGTTCAGTCATGTTGTTTTCAGAGATTTTTTGTCGTGAAAACCAATTTTGCGACAAACTTTATGTTTTCGAGGTTCTCATTCACCTCAATTTAAAAACTCTAATTTCACGGTTCGACTATAGACCAAGATGATCTATCTCATCTTGGTGTTTCTATAGTCGAACCGGTATCTACATATCTATCTACCATCGTTCTAAATTTAAAACTTCTACGTCACACAGTTTCGTAGAAAAACATCTGTGACAGACAGTGACGTACGGCGGCTGGATACATAGTGACGACAAATATTCCGTATTTTCCTTTAGAGGGACGCTACTACAAAACTGTGTAGGTTTTCGTTCATCGATCTAGAAAAAAAAATTGTTTATTCTGTCAAACTAAACGCACATTACAAAAAAGAAATACATAGAATTTATAATACACATTTACAAATTAGCCAAAGGCCTCGTATTCAAGATTCAAAACTAATAAAAGTTTGACTAATTTTGTCTATTGTTTGATGTCAGGGCCAGAGACCAAAGACAATTTACAAATTGCTTGCGTAATGCGTTGCAAACTTGCGATTGCAGAGTGTTTTTTTTTTTTGATCTGATGCCTATAATACCTTATTCGGGTGATCTGTTCTTGGCTTCTGAACATATTATCACAAATTTGTTGTTAGAAGTACCTACCAGAACATTTTTCGATAGGTACTCGAGTAGGCACCTAGCTTCTGACGTTTCATAAGTGCCCTTGTAGGTTTACGTGAAATAAAATATTTTGAATTGAATTGAGGTACTTTGGAATAGGATTTATATATATGTCAGAATTTCTTTGAATGAGAATATTTTCATTCAAGTTGAAGTACCTACAGACGTTTCTGTTCAATAACCAATCAAGAAAATGGTGCTTTTATACATGGTTTTCACGGCGAGCATTCGTTTTAATGAATTTGTTTTACAAACATTCGATGTTCGAGCTTTTGTTACGCAACGAACGTTCATTCGTGAAACTTCCTTTATAATGATGAAAAATTTATATAATACCAGCCTATTACTATTACACTGCAGGACAAAGGTGTCTTCTCTTATAGAGAAGGCACGAGCATTGATCACCACGCTTGCTTAAGACTGGTTGGCGATTTTTAACCGACTTCCAAAAAGGAGGAGATTCTATGTTCGGGATGTTACGGCTCATTCCGATCAGATCCCACAATCCGATTCCACTTTGTGGGATTTGTTAGGAATGTGGATTAAATTAACATTTTGTTCCGATCCGATCCCATTTCGTGGAATTCGTTAGGAATGGAGATGAAATTAATATTTTATTCCGAACCGATCATTCCGAGGTCCATGAGGCGTCATGTGACCTCAGTTTTAGAATTTTGTAAAAGTAGTATTTCTTTTTATTTTATTATATGTCGGAGACGGGTATGTGATTGTCGTTATTATCAGCGATATTTTAACTACTGTGGGCGTAGTGTGGGTAGTGTTGGTTAATGCGCAATAGAAAAACAGTTTGCAGTTCAGATAACATTAGAATTTACTATCAAATGAATCACACTAGCTAAATTACACACACACTGGGTACGACGGCGTTTATTAAAATCACCAATAAACAAAATGATCACAAATTACAACTAACACAATAACTGAGCACTACGAATCGAGAACAGTTCCGCGACGTCTTGACTCCAATGCGACCAAAGGCTGAATGTCCTCCTCGCCTTGGCCTTAAAACAACACGACTCTGTAGAAGCGCGCCTATTTTGGTGTCGATAGATCTCTCTTGATGTCGCCAGTGGCGCGCTTGCGATTCGTTTCGTATCCGTACTAATGACCAGATTCGACATTTATATTATTCCCACATAAGTATTAACTAGGTATGTATGTCGATATTCTGTATGTATGGGATCAGTTCGGAACAAAATATAAATTTTATTTTAATTCCTAGCGAATCCCACAAAATGCGATCGGATTGTGGGATCCGATCGGAATTAGCCGTTTTTTTTTGGAAGTCGTTTGTTATTTTTCTCCCGTTGTTGTCCTTCAAAACTGATGATTCGTATAAATGCTGGCACCCTATTACATGGTACTTAGTAGCATAAGTGTAGAAATGTGTGGGTGTACAATTTACCTCTTATTTACGTGATACAAGGGTAAATGAATGTTAATTAAGTACATTCAAAATCAATCAATCTGCCTAGCCTTTTCCCAACTATGTTGGGGTCGGCTTCCAGTCTAACCGGATGCAGCTATATACCAGTATTTTACATGGAGCGACTGCCTATCTGACCTCCACAACCCAGTAACTGGGTAATACGATATCCCTTGGTAAGACTGGTTGTCAGACTTTCGGGCTTCTGACGACCCGTGACGACTGTCAAAGATCCACAGAATGACAGCCGGGACCAACGGCTTAACGTGCTTTCCGAGGCACGGAGGAGTCTCGATATGTAAAGATGGTCACCCATCCACAGACCAACCCCGGCAAGCGTAGCTTAACCTGGTGGATCACCCCGTGCGGCTGTTATTACTTAGCCACGAGCTCCTAATTAAGTACATTCAAATATTTACCTTATTTTGTATTTTAATGGTAATAATTTTCTTCCTGGCTCTGAATGGCACGTGCTACGATTCTTACACGCGTCTTTTGCTTCTTCCATCTTTGTGAATTCTTTGATATCCAGTAGTGCTATTCTGTAACCATCTCACCGTGTTATCTTAGGTGAAGTGAGCGTGGAGTGAGCTGTCAGTTGCTAAGGATTTGGCAGCTCACTTCACCTAAGATATCACGGTGAGATTTTTACAGAATAGCACTACTGGTAATTACTACCTGCACGTTTGGCCTTGTAAAGGACAACCGTATGTACCGTATATTTTATGATGTGTAAAAGATTTATCTATACTCCGTCGGTTTAGGGACATAGTTAATAAAATTAACAAAAAAAAAAACACGTTACAAGCGAGCTGTCAAGTAACCGACTAAATGTAATACCTGTCACTCCAGTTGTCATTATACGTCTCAATTGTACTCTTAAATTTAGCAACATTATAATTCATTGACGTTTAGAGCACCTGTCTTTTGGGCTTTTTACAATAGACAGATTACAATATTATTATGATAAATCTATCTTAAAAATTGTGCTCAAGCATTTACATCTACGAAGAGTAGTTTAAGAATAAATGATAAAGTTTAACATACTTACATTTTATAAAAGAGGAAATAATAAATCGAAAAATCTTTTCATTATTTAACATTTTTTTTTTTTTCAGTGTTATAATTTTTATTTACACACGTATTTACATTGTTTAAAAACTATCAGACATAATATAATAATATGTACAAGTATATAAAAAAGGGGGAGGAATGAAATCGAAAATGAATTTAATTTGGTACCTTAGAGTAATTGAAGACTTTATTTCAAAAACCACCTTTGTCAAAAATTTCATGATATGAGTTAGTTACGCCACCAAAGTTAAATATGAAGTTGTGAAGAAATTTTTTAACTCTACTGTAAAACTGACTAAGGTGGTTTTTTAAATAATGTCTTCAATTAGACTGATATAACGTTTTTTTTTGTGTAATAATCACTTGCTTCAAAAACGGTGAAGGAAAATATCGAGTACTTCCACTTTGCCCCACCAAGCCGCCCCACTGGTGGGGCAAAATGGAATACCTAAAATTTTGCAGTGGAATCTGCCCCACTGGTTCGACTTGGTGGGGCAGATTCCACTAGTTTTAAATCTTGTGGATTCTGCCCCACTAGGGTTGGCACCTTAGAATTTGTGTAGGTGCTCGTATTTTATATTTGTGTGAAAATAAAATCTTAGTAAATACACTTAAAGTAAATCTTTAAAATCACAGATATACAATTTTTTTTTCTTACTGGTTCATTAATTTTTTTCATACTACGTTCAAAATCACAAATTCTAAGGTGCCAACCCTAGTGGGGCAGAATCCACAAAATTTAAAACTAGTGGAATCTGGCCCACCACGTCGAACCAGTGGGGCAGATTCCACTGCAAAATTTTAGGCATTCCATTTTGCCCCACCAGTGGGGCGGCTTGGTGGGGCAAAGTGGAAGTACTCAAAATATCATGCCTAAGAGATATTTCTGGGCGGCTTTAAAACTCTGACACCGGGTTAGTCATTAACCACACGAAAAGAAGAAGAAGAATTATTTCAATCTACATATATATTGTTACTTCAAGGTATGCTCTAAATTCTGTAGAAGAAAACCTCTCTTGAATTTCTTGTTCGAATACACGACACGAACTTCGCATTATGAATGAATGAACTTCCGAAGCAGAGCGCGTCCAAGTCGATGTTTTCGCTCAATTAACTTTATCGATATATATCCTTATTAAAATAGGTAAATATGTACATATCGGGGAGCACGGCTGTGCCCCCGCCAAGTTGAGCAAAACAAACACAACCGTACCATCTTTTCTCGAAGCCATACAGGAAATTTTCGACCCCCTTTAACTTCATTGTGGATAAAGCTAGAAGTCTGAATTTTCAGTGACCGTAAGGGCTTAGTATAACTAGGTATATTCCCAAATACATAATATATAATAATATTCAATTTGAACCAGTAGTTTAAGAACTATTGCAGTTCAAATTTCCTTTATTTTGTCACTGACTCACTCACTCACCGATCATCAAAATTCTAAGGTACTTCTAGCAGATACACAAGCTTCAAATTTTGAACACAATTAGTGTTTAGCCTATAAAGCAAGGAAAAATTTAAATATACCGCAATTTCAGTCACGTTTTCTAGTTATACGAGCTGCAGAAGTAACTTTGTAATCACATATTATTTATTTAAGATTACAAAGTTACTTATGCAGTTGTCAAATTGAACTGCATTGAAATTGAATGAAGAAGCAACAATAATTAGGTATGAACCTTTGGGATCTTCCTACGATGCACAAATCCACACGTTTTATTAAACTGATGTAAGTTCAGTATTTGACGAAAATATCGAGCGACATTACAGACGAACATAGAACCTCCTCCTCTAATTAGGAAGTCGGTTAAAAGTAAAAATCCATACATAAAGATGTATGACGAGTATAAAACAAGAATTTAATAATCAGAATACAATACAATAGCAACGCTACCACATATTAAGCAGTATACAAAGGTAAATAAAAGTAGGTAAATTTTAATTATACACATCGCTCCCTCCTCCCTCGTTTGAGGTAATCGCTTGCCTAATGATTACGTCACAAATCAGCTGGCTAAATTGGTACTCTCTTACCGAACTGGCTCCAGGTGTGGCAGGGGCCTGAGGTCGGGGGGATGGGGAGGGGGGCTACCCAGCGAGAGCGGAGCCAGCCATTCATAAAACTAAGCCCGATCGATATAAAACGTCTCACCTACCCCGAAATGTCATTCAAAATTACTACATCGCCCGCCCCGCGTTCATTGCTTGGTCAACGCACTCCCTCCGGTAATAAGACGCCACTAAAAAGGCAATGGATTGTGTACATTGCAGTCATATAGCGTCTGAGTGAGGGGGACGTGTTGTTTTAGGTAGATTTATACTTTTCCAAGCTCCTAAAGTACGTTTTGAGATTTAGTTGAGATTGGATTGCTTGGTTGGTTTAGTGAGCTCTTCGACTAGTCTGGCTGGCTCTGTATGCTCGGCCAATTAACTTGGGGACAAACAAAAAGAGTGAAAGCTTCGTAGAAATAGACATTGAGATAACTGAGGGATATCGACTCGTTAGTTGGAGCTTTTACTTTCAGTTTCAATTCAATTTTCTGTATTGAAATAATAAATCAGAACGATTTATAATATCAGGTTGTAATTTTGCTTAGAGACACGGCAAAGGCTTCTCATGCTTACATGGAAGAACGAGCTTTTTATGAAACTTTTCTTCATATTTGACAATGTATGTAATGTAGGCTTTATTACATGCAACAATGGGCCTTTAAGAAGAAGTATTATTCCTGAAACCTGCCCCTCGGTTTTGAACCTTACGATAAATAAATTTATTTTAATTAATGATACTCCTCGTAATAATTTAATTAATGTAGATTTGTACTCATGTACACAAAATAAAGAACTGCGTAATAATAATAAAATACAATAGACGTGGATATATTTAGTAACCTGTTCCGCGTAGCTATTTCTAAAGAGCCATAAAAAACCCAAGAAATCGACACGTGTTTCACCTCTCAACGAAGCATCCTCAGGATGACGATTGACTTGTCGCGAACCCGAACACGGTGTGTTGCCACACCGAGCGCTGAACGCAGACAAACACTAAAAAGCAAGTTAATGAGTTAGATTTAGAGAAGAGAAGTATTATTTGAACCGCCCCTTGTAAAGAATGTCGAAGGTACAATGTCTGCTTAAAAGTGAACATGATCATAATGTCTTATGGTGATTGGCGCCATTTTGAAAAAATTACACATAATGTTTATGCTTAGTATGGCAACAATTTAACTATTAACAACAACAGATTCCTAATCAATTTGTCACGTTATTACAGAGTTACGAAACATCGCTAATCCTGTTCAAATACCACTGAAAACCACACTTATTGTGTGTATGAAACAGTTACCGAGAGAAGTGAGGTAAACAAAGATTCAGAGTCTATACCATGAACGCGCAACGACGTAACATAAATTCGAACGATTTTTGGATCGAAAATACAACGGTTATAGCATAATAGTTTAAATTTTTGCGACGCAGGTACAATAAATATCACCCATAGATATGAATAAAGTCTTAAAACTTAGTAAATATTAAGTGCGAAACGTGTATTTTCAAGTTTAAAAACTTTTTTTTTATTCAAATATTCTGTAGCATTTTAGTTAAATTTTTTGCGACAAGCACAATCATTCATCTGCCTAGCCTTTTCCCAACTATGTCGGGGTCGGCTTCCAGTCTAACCGGATGCAGCTGAATACCAGTATTTTACATGGAATGACTGTCTATCTGACCTCCACAACCCAGTAACTGGGTAATACGATAACCGGTCGGATCGGTTGTCAGACTTTCGGACTTCTGACGACCCGTACCGACTGTCAAAGATCCACGAATGACAGCCGGGACCGAGGCACGAAGGGGTCTTGGTATGTAAAGATGGTCACCCATCCACAGACCAACCGCGACAAGCGTTGCTTAACCTGATCAATCGACCCATGCGGATGTTATTACTTAGCCACAAGCACAATCATTATCACCCATAAATATGAAAAAAGTCTGAAAACTAAGTAAATATTATGTGCGAAATGAGTACTTATCTCCACTTTTAAAATCGTACGAATTTACGTCGTGTGATCGTGCTAGAGCACAGTTCCTGAAAGTCGGACGAACCGGGTTCGAGCCATTTACACAGTTCTATTCGCCGAAGTGACGCTTACATGTTGTTGTAGCTATTGCAAATGGAAAACGATTTTTATTTGTTTACGTTGGGTTTTACAAAGAGAAATACGTAACGGATTTTACTATTGAAATGAAATGAAATTGTTTATAAAAAAAGACACACATGCAAAGTACCCAAAAGCTTAGTGATAGCCTAGTGTGGTGATATATATTTTCTTCCAAATTCTATTTTTCAGTCAAATAGTCAACCCCTTTCACTTATTCAGGCTGCTGGATAGCCGGCGCTGGGTAAGCCAGAGGTTTCATATTTAGGTACGTACCAACCACACAGGCAGATTTCCGGCCACCGTAAGCGCGGCCTTGCGGACGGTGAGCAATGGGTAGCTCGCCGTCCGATAAGGACCAAGCCCGGGTCGACGGCGCGTTGTGTTCCACGCGCGCGTCAAACAGATGTCAGCAGAATTGACGGGGTCCGCTAGGGCTAATGCCTGCCGGGGGTTCGAAGAAAACAGATAGGGAAATCGTGGCCCCCGGCAACAGGGCAACCGAAGGAACACGGGTGGGTTTTAGCCAGTAAGTGTCTGACACGCCCTCCCGCTCCACCCAGAGCGGGAGAAGTTATTTGATAATTTCCCACCTAAAAAATAAAAAAGGATTGTGTGGTTTTATGAAACCACGGTAAAAGTGAAACTTCTATAGGCGCCGCCATATTGGCCTTGGCTGCTCTGACGAGCGCCTTTCACTTTATCCCTACTCCGCGGCCGACCGTCACGCGACATGCAACACACAGACGAAAAAGTTTGAGACGATGTAATAAAAGTTTCACTTTAAAAAAAAAAGGTACTTACCAACCAAAACACTTTGTTACTTACTAGCCATCGCTACACGGATATCCGGAACGTGTGGGGAAAAGTATTAGCAAAACTTTACTTATTAATTAGTCCGTTCCGAACCTTTAAAATACCGAATATGTTTTATTCAAGCCGTCTAAGTGACACTTACCCGCGTCTCTATGAAGTGTAAACAAAAAGTTCGCTGACGTCTGCCTCTCTGAGATAACGACAGTCTCTTTTCAAACTCCTTTGTAATGGTAATGAATTCCCCTTGAAGAATCATTTTTAGAGATCCATTCCCGCGATGAAAGGTTTAAAAAGATAAGTCGGTTTTGCTGAGTCGGAGATTTTTTACGGGATTTTAGTAAGCTGTTTTTACAGGGATTTGGTTAAGTTTGTTTATCAATTAAATATATTTTTAACCGACTTCCAAAAAGGAGGAGGTTATATGTTCGTAGCGTCTGTTTGTTTTTAATTATGTCCGCCGATTTCTCCGTCATTTGGGGACCGATTTTGAAAATTCTTTTTTTGTTTTCAGGGTATGCTATCAAATTGGTCTTATATACATTTTATTAAATTTGCTTGGGTAGTTTTTGAGTTATCTACAAAATACATATATAAGTTCCTGTCACTGGTAGCAGGTAGTGGTATTCGAATGTGTGCGGGGAAATTTTTTATATAAAAAAAAAACAAAACAATTCAAAGTGTAAAATAACTTTAATTTCGGAAGTCGGTGTCTTGGGTTTTATGTTTTCGTTTTTTGCTACCGACTTCCAAAATTAAAGTTATTTTTCACTGTGCAGTGTTTTGTTTTCGAAGTCGGTTGTTTTCTTTTTGTAAAAAGTTTTTTAAATTAAGTATTTAAATAGCTTTTGTCCGCGACTTCGTTTGCATGGCTTTGACCCAGAGGGTTGAATTTAGAAATATCCGTTCTTTGCGCTCCTCTTTGCAAGGAACACAATATCTCTACATGTCAATTACATATCGTAACTATCTCCAGTGGTTAGAGTTCTACGTTGTCTATCAGTCATTCAGATAAAAAAAACTTTTTACAAAAAAAAACAACCGACATCCAAAAAACACTACAAAGTGAAAAATAACTTTAATTTCGGAAGTCGGTGTCTTTGGATTTGAATTTTCGTTTTTTGTCACCGACTTCCGTAATTAAACTGTAGTGTTTTTTGGAAGTCGGTTGATTTTTTTTGTAAAAAGTTTTTATTTTTCAGTTTTTAGTTGTGGTACCTATCCCACACAAATTCGAACACCATCCTCCTATGTAAATAACAGTGACAAGAACTTATCATATCATCCACACACTAAGTGGGAAAAAAATTACGTATTATTGAACCTAACTCAAAAACTATCTAAGCAAAGTTAATAAAATTTATATGGGACCACACGGGGAGCACCAGCTTTCAAATAAAAAAAAAAAATCATCAAAATCGGTTCACCCAGTCGAAAGTTATGCGGTAACAAACATTAAAAAAAAAAATACAGTCGAATTGAGAACCTCCTCCTTTTTTGAAGTCGGTTAAAAATAGAGTATGACCCAAAGATACTCACGAGTCGTGATAAAATATACAACAGCACCCGAACACCCTTATAGTTGATTCACGCCCTCGGATGTCAGAATGCGTTTCTGAAACCTGTCAGTTACTACAGTCCTTTCATAAGTTTCAGATTTGCAATTAGAACGTGATACTGTTAAAACTTAATTACAAGTTACGTGGTTGCTAATGAGGATAGTTAGTTTCGTCTTGATGTTAATTACATAATTCTAGTTACCGGTGAGTTAATGTAATAACATCTTTTGAGTTATGAGGAACAAACAGGGTGTAAAGTTCACTCATCCTCCATAGAAAAAGGTGGATACCAGACGGGTGTCGTGTCTGGTGGACAACTGCCCAACGATTGATGTCAGGAAGTCATATACAACGTGCCGCTACAATGGCGACATTAATTTAACACACGGGTAGGGCTAGTGGCCAGTAATCATAAAATGTAATAAGAAAAAATAATTAGTTCATTAAAAATTAAAATTTTCAGCCGCTCACCGACATAGGGCTCTCCCTTTCCTTCAATTCGCCTTCTCTTTGCACGTTATTCGTTTTATTTTCATTGATAGGATGTTATGATCCGTGATCCTGGTAAATGACCTTTGCGCTACAGTTGTTAAGTAGTGATTGCACCAAGATGCTATTTTACAAAATTGAAAATAAACACATTTAATTAAAATAAATATCTCCATAAAAATAAAACACTAATCCGTATACGTGTATTAAATTAATGTCACCATTAAAGCGCCACGATGTATATACTGATCGCGCGGTAAACTCTGGTTGCGCGATGCAGGATTTGAATGACGTCAGGTCTTTGATACGTAGTTCACACGTGGTGTTGTATATGCCGTCACATCCTTTTAGGTTACCTGGTTTGTATCCTATAACGCATATCCTACAGTAAATTCGACTCTTCAATCTGCCTACCCTTTTCCCAACTATGTTAAGGTCGGCTCCCAGTCTAAACACACATGGAGCGACTGCCTATCTGACCTCCACAACCCAGTAACTGGGCAACACGAAAGCTCTTGGTAAGACAGGTTATCCGAATTTTGGGCTTCTGACTACTCGCAACAACTACCAAAAATCTACGTATAAAAGCCGGGACTAATGGTTTAACGTGCTTGCCGAGGCACGGAAAGGTCTCGATACGTAATGGAATCACCGATCCAGGGACTGAACGTGGCAAGCGTACCTTCGATCGAACCGTGCGGCTGTTATCATTTAGCTATAAGCCCCTGGAGTAGACTCGACTCTTGTTTCTTATAAGACGAATCAGTATTACCTAACTAGGTTATCTTTCCTTTTAGGTACTAGTTCTAAAGCTCAACACACACACAAGGCGGGCGCGTGTCGGGCGCGGGTCGGGACGGCAGTACGGCGGGTTTGTATATATTGTTATTCTTTGTATCATATGGATGTCAGCACACGAAACGCGTGCCCGGGTCGGGCGCGGAGCGGGTCGGGCGCAGAGCGGGTCGAGAGCGGGAGCCGCGCAAGCGTTTCGTGTGTTGACATCCATATAAAACAAAGAATTACAATACAGACCGTGATATTTTAGTCGTCTTACAAAGGGCAACTCAATGTACCCGACATAAAAAACCTCTAGGAGCAATTGAAAATTGTTACAATATATCAATCTATTTTTAACTAATGTTTTGTAGTCATTGGATACATGAAGTGGGCTGCTTTTGTAAGACGAGTAAAATGTCACGGTGTATACAAACTTGCCGTACTGCCGTCCCGACCCGCGCCCGACCCGCGCCCGTCTTGTGTGTGTATTGGGTTTAAGGATGAAATGTGTCTATACTTTACTAAAAGAGGATAGTTTACCTTATGGTTAAAAATATGTTGCATACAAAAAGTAACGTGTATAACTATCCAGGATGCGCCACACTTAGTCCCCCCGACCCTTGCTCGAAAACGAGGTGCCAGCAGTTGTTGCAGCTGAGCACGTAACTTTAAATACCCCGCATAATAATCATGATGAAAATATAAGTTTGATCCAGCCTGTCCCAACTTGCTGTCCTCCCCCCAGCGATGCCCTAAGCCAAGTTTCGTACCCCACAGGGGGTGCCCTTAGCGAGCATTCGCTTAATTTTAATTTAGAATAGTTTTAAGAAGCTCCTGGCTGGAGGCTCTAAGTGTAAAAGCTTATGGCACCCACAGGAAAATCCGGTTAAGCAGCCAAGACCTTAGTAGTCAATACTGCGAGATGCCCTACAAAAAAAAAGCACTTAGTCCTTTAGAAACAGTATACCGTGGACTCTTAATTGCTTCATCTAACCGATTCAAAAGGGTCTTTTCGAACCAATGAACCATAAATTACACTATCACAACACAATTGTCACCAATGTACAACTATGTCCCTCGGCAAACCTCGTGTTTCGTCAGTCATCGGATTTCTATCAGTTGCCCTTTGCACTTGGTGCAGACCGGACGCTCTCAATCGACTTGGAAGTTTTTTATGTTGTTAATATTCTTTTAACTTAATGTAATTTATTTAAAAAATAGTAAGAAAGCTGCTAAAATCGCAGGCACGACAGATAGGAAAATAGTTTTACAGCTCTATATAGTTCACACGAAAATCAAAACAAAACAACAATAAAGTATGTAGTTCTGAATTCAAATTATTATAAAAGATAAATCTAATAATTGATGGACATGCAAATTAGCATACGTTTGTATTCAGAAATGCGATGATTCCCGAGGGACATGAAAATATAAATACTCTACAAGGTTATAGTGGCGTGTGGCCAAAATTGAAACTAACACCGCCATATTGTTTTTTGAATACATTTCAAGTGACAGCCCTATCAAGGTCGTTTGGACGCCAAAAGATTCTTGTAATAGCATCAGAAAATAGGCCAGTTCGAGTTTAATTCGTGTCAAACAAAGAACTGGAACAAATCAATATACGGAACCTAATTATAACATACACGGCCGAACTTGTCTGGTGGTAGAGTAAACAGGGCAATTCGGCTCAAACGCAAATAACACCATAGATACTTATTAATTGCTACTTATGGGAGATTCACGGCGTTTGTGTGATGTATGCGTTTGTTGAAGATGTGTGAAGGAAATTGGGGTATGGAGCCATTTTGTCTGCTTACCGTAGTAGCTCAAACTCAATCTCAAACTCACAGCATTTATTTCAATTAAACCATTTACAGACACTTTTGAATTGTCAAGGAATCCGTCAGTCAGAAATATGAAGCTAGTTGCCCCTTCCAAAGCGTAGTAGGTACCTATGGAGAAGAACAGGCAAGAAACTCCACGGACACTCTTTTAAATAAAAAATTGTTACAAAATATTGGTTACATCATTCATGTTGAAATTAAACATGTGAGAACAATGTAGGAAGACGTGCACGTTAGAAGCGTCCGTAATAAAAAGATAAAACAAAGAAGAATTAAAATAAATTAAAAATAATAAATAGCAGAAGATATTATATTTTCCCAAGGTTCCTTCGGAAAAATGTAATGACAGATTTTTTGGAGACTTACCTTTTAAGAGATTCCCTTTCAGTTATGATTAAAATGGATATATGTTACACATAGTATGTATTTTTTAAACA
The DNA here is from genome assembly GCA_963680765.1 of Agrochola lychnidis. Lineage (NCBI taxonomy): Eukaryota > Metazoa > Arthropoda > Insecta > Lepidoptera > Noctuidae > Agrochola > Agrochola lychnidis. The sequence continues at coordinate 5,927,103 of OY796862.1, read as the reverse complement.
TAAATCCAGACTAAAACCAAACAAAAAAAAACCCAACATTACCCATCCCGGGTTTGAACCTAGTACTCCACGCTCAGCAGTTAGGTACGTTAGTGACCACTAGATCTATGATAGCTAATCTGTTAATATTGTAGCGGTAACACCGCCACATAAGAACGCTACATCAAAGACATGACGTCACACAAATCCTGCATCGCGCAGTTAGAGTTTACCGAGCCATCGACATAATTATATACAAGATTCCGACTTCAAACCAATGGGCAGTTGCCCGCCAGACACAACACCCGTCTGGTCGGAGGATCCTGCCTTTTCTATGGTGGATGAGTGAACTTTACACCCTGTTCCTCATGCCACTAAAATATAATTCAATTTATAAAATGTCTTTGAATTGTGCTGTTTATATTTTTTAACACACGTGACCGTACCCAAAAACATATAGGAGGTACATAGAGTAAATAAATTCACATATTGTTATATAATTCCGTTACATACAAAGACACATAAGCCTCTAAAAATACATTCCTCTTTTTGGATACATAATCGTACAGTATTTCTTCCTTATAATGTTTAGCCAGCCAGTGAAAAAAATGCCAATCTTAGAATGTGTATGTTTCCGTATAATTGCAAACACCGTCAGTTTACAATATTTATGTCACCGTAAGGTTGTGAGAACCGTTAGTTTATAATCTATCTGTATCATTTCCGTTAGATTACAGACAGTCGAAAAAATGGTAATAAGGTTGAAATGGGTTAGGTAAGGTTGGAACTGTGACCAACCGCGCGAGCCGAGCGAGCGAAAAGAGCGTTGCAGTGCAAGGTGCATTACGTCGCAAGCAAATTTGATACCAGTTTACAATTTATCGGTTTCCCATGGATAGATTTTAAACTATCGAAAAATAATTAGTTAAATTGTAAATGGTTTGTTGCAGTTCACAATTTTTCGACAGTTTATAATGTAACGGAAATAATAAAATAACGAAGGGCGAATTTATACTGTGACATATTTATAGTTTTAAAATTATAAATTACTAGCTGACCCCGTCAAACGTTGTTTTGCCAATTATTTGTTTGGGGTGGACAAACCTTATTACTTAGGGATATAAAAAATAGATAGTAGCCGATTCTCAGACCTACTGAATATGCATATAAAATTTGGTAAAAATCAGTAAAGCCGTTTCGGAGGAGTAAGGTAACTAACATTGTGACACGAGAATTTTATATATAAGATAAAATAGTTCGAAATTGTGAACAGATATTTTTGTTTGATGCGTTGCCATCAAAATTCGATATAGTTTATAATTTATATACTGCCTTGCCGGCAGATCGCAAGATGGTTTTAAAGACATGCTATTTATTTTTTTATAATGTTTTCAAAAATACCTAATCACGCTTTTTCACACAGAATACCTACAACAATATACAAAATTCAAGCGATATTGAAAATACTATAATTTTCAAACAAAATGTTTCAATAATCGAATGATCCGATCCACTTTCAATTTATGTCACGCCCGCTCTAAAAACGCGTTTAGCATGAATAATATCATATAACATAAAATGAACAGAGTATATTATAATCCCAGAAATAAAACCTTCCCACAAAAAATAAAACAGCCAAATCTATATAAAATGATACGTAACAAAGCCAGCAGAGTCACAAATACCGAGTCCCAATAGGCGTTTTATTGGGCGTATCAGGAAAATACCGGGTATTTTATCCCGGGTATTTCATCCCGGACAGGTCCGGGTAAATAAACATTAGCATAAATCCAATATCAGCTCACTGCTCAGTCTCTGGACACCTGCCTTGCAAGTTTCATAAAATTACTTTCCCTCCTATATTTGTTTGAAAACGGGATTTCTTTCGAGTTTGTTTTCTGGATCACTTTTCAATTGTTTTGGGATCACTTTTTAATAACGTGTTTGATATTAGTTTTTGGGATTTTGAGATTCAGATAGAAACTAATAGAATTTTAATATGTTAGATCTTGGGTTCGATGGCCAGGGGGCGTACCACCAGCTCAAAAGCAGTATTATTTTAATATTACTTCAGTGGGAGAAAGTGATGGAGCTATACGTTCTGTAGAGCTTCATTTCTTTCCCACACTGAAGTAATATTAAAATAACACTGCTTTATGAGCTTGTGGTAGGCCCCCAGGTCTCGCATAAAGGCCCGCAGACGACACGCGATTCTGGCGGAATAATTTGTATGAAAACTTCGAGGAAATTATTCTACCGGAGTCAGGCGCCAGCCCGCGGGAGATGAAATTCGTAAGTAGCAGCCCGGGTGTTTAGAATCTAGACACCCGGCCATGGTTAATGAAAATAGACTCGCTCAAATGACTTAATGATGGCTTATGAAATCTGGGGGTAATTAATACACCTCTGCCTACCGCTTCGAAAAATATAGCCATGATGGGTTGTTATATAGGGTGATTGGCTAACAGAGAACTTCAAACTATTATTTTGTATTACTTACCTTTAACCGCATTGGTGCGCTTCGCTAGATAACCCGGAACCCAAGCCCTTATGTTTACGGACAGAACACCACAAATTTCTGTGATGAAAGCACAGTCAGTTGGAATTAAATAATTACCCTTCCACATTTCCAAAACAGAGGGCAGCCATGTTCATGTGAAATACAAAAGTGACCCCCAAAGTAATTGGTGCATTCAACTGTGAGGGTTTAAGGTTTTATTTTGGAAAATATGCTATTATATTTTGCTAACTATGTATATCTCGTGGCTAGATCTTAGAATTAATCATTTCATGAAATGATCGACTATTTCATGAAATGGTTGTGTTTCATGAAATGGCCAGCTAAAATTGACCATATCATTCAAACGTCAACGTTTAATGATATGTCAGTCAAAGTTTGGCTATTTCATTAAGTAGTATATCCATGCAAATATTACTGGCATTCATTAACTTTAAGTAATCTGGGTCAGTGGATAAATAAAACATTTTAAATAGCTTTCATTCCAGAAGAAAAATAATAATTAATAATATTTGAATAGTTAAATACTAACCAGTGAAATACGTTCCAAACTCCATGGTTTTTTAAGATTGCGCTCGTTTTTCGAGTGAATTTCATAAAAATCACGTAGCTTGATATAATAACGATACTTCATCGCACTTTTACCTTCCATTTGCATATTTATAATTCCTTTTCCAATCGAATTATCGTTCACCGCCATGATGCACAACAAAAACAAAGCGACATCAATGCCTCTACCGGTGGATAATCTAACTATTTTATGATATAATCACTAATGTTTGGCCACATCATGAAGTAGTCGTGCGTTTTACTGTTCATATCGTCAAACGTTGAGTATTCAATGGTCTGGCCAGACCACATCATGATGTGGCCAGCGGTCGATGTTCTATTCCATGAAATGCAACCATTTCATGAAATGGTCGATAATTTTATAATTGAATCTTAACTTCATAATTGATTTAATGGCTTTTTAGGATTCCGTACCCGAAGGGTGGCAAACGGAACCCTATTACTAAGCCTCCGCTATTTGACCGTCCTGTATCTCATGAACAGTAATAGGTAGACAGTTGAAATTTTCACAGATTGTGTATTTCTATTGCCGGTATAATAACAAATAATATAAATAAAATTTAAGGGGGTCCCCATACAAGAAACGTTTTTTTCGGCGTTTTTAGATCCTACTAATATTATTATATAAAGGCGAAAGTTTGTGAGTGTGTGTGTATGTTTGTCTCTTCTTCACGCTCAAACGGCTGGACCAATTTGGATGAAATTTGGCACACAGATAGTTTATAACCTGGATTAACACATAGGATACTTTTTATCCCGATATTCTCACAGGATCGAGACTAACGCGAGTGAAACCGTGGGGCGCAGCTAGTATAGAAATATAGTAAATACGGTGGTATGGAACACTTCGTGTGTGAGTCCGACTCGCACTTTTTTAGAACAAACTCTAGCTCACCTCTAATCACTTCAGATTTGTCAAAATTGACCTACGAGTATAAATCTCAACGGATTACTGTGTATAGTAAAAAAGACATATCTTCAATCTACGTAGGTACATAATACGTAAAAATAAGAAGTTTATATAGCCTTTATTTTTCCTTTATCCGTAGCACAAGACGGTATATTCCAGGTATGAGCCGGGATTGGGGATTTGAAAGTGATTCAAAGTGTTACAGCCAAATATTGTGGGAGAAAAAAAATATCCCTAAGGCCGAGGGAAATACATTTTATTAGTCATTTGGAGACCGGGTCAGGGTATAAGAATAAGGTATAGACGTGTAGGTAGGTATATTAAAGGACTGATGTTGGATTTCTATAACTTATCGATCGTTATTGGTAAGAAGTAACAGTCACTTTCTTACTGGCACTGGAAAGTACATACATTTACAGAAACACCCCATTGACATTCGAAACTTACCCATTAAAAGATTTAAAATCTGTATTAAAACCAAACTTTGTAAAAAAGGGTACTATACAATTTCAGATTATTTAGAAGATAAAAAAGCTTGGGATTGAACTGCTCGCTCTGCTAAGCCTTGTGATAAAACCATAAAACTAGACATTTTAATTATTATGTAAAATCAACATATACCAGTTTTATAAACACATTGACATTGTTGAAAATTATATTCAAAATGACATGATTACTTTGTAAAGTATTATATTATTTTAACTATTGTGAATGTAAGGACTATGTGGATATTATTTTTATTTCTCTGCTAGTTTTAGTGATGGTCTAGCAGTTTGAGTAGTTTTTGCGGCCTACCCAAAAAGTTCTGAGTTGAGCTCCACGATTACTGACAAATGCTTGCACTGATTGGACAGGTCCACTCAAATCTGTGTGGTTCTTTCCTCAAAAGACCTTTTCAGACACTAATCTACATGGTCCTCACATGGCCTGACCAAGATTATGTCTGTACTTTAAAAGAGAATGCGACCTCTGAGTTTGTTTCGGCCTTTCTTCTCAGAGTAGTCAGATAGGAAACGCCGAACTCATCTAGCTTATTTTTAATATTTTTTTATATGACGTATAAAAGTGATTCCGATATCCTATTTACAGAATAAACAATTTCATTTCATTATATATCCTAGCAGATCCTTTCGAGTCTCGACTTTTCAAAGTAATCGTATAGGTGAGTAGATTATGCTTCATTGATCATCAAAATTTAAATACAGCTGTCATACAAAATCATTAATAATAAGGGTAAACTAGCGTGGTGGTCTTTTATTTAACTAATACTTAAAGTTATAAACGATGCCATGCAATGGGATCAAATAATTTAAAAATCTAAACAATTACTAATTTAAAAAAAATATTATTCACTGGGCTAGAACATTATGACGATGAGGAAACAGAACATCTATTTGGCAGCATTACATGATACCTAGTCACATTCACCTTACATCCTACACAAACACAATTCACACACACACACCTCACTCACACTCACCCTCACTCTCTACAGAACGCAGTGGTAATTTAAAAAAAAATATTATTACGTTTTTTATTCTTGTATGCTTGTAAACCTACATTTTAATGCATGCCATTACTAAAATGTATCTAAATTTTGTCTACTACATGTTCCCTGTAAATTGAGAGGTCTGGCTCCTAGTACAAGAACCAGCTACACAGATGTTTGAGTTTCTGATGTGAAAATAAATAAATAAAATTACATAACACGCCTTGTTTCTCCGAAGGGTTGGGCAGAGGTGTCCCTGTAGCAGGTATACTCACATTTCGCCAGTTATGTTTAAGTCCCATGTTATAGGGGGCGAGCATATTGCCATTAACCGGGCAAAAATCCAGACTCCGAGCTGCTACTGAGAAATTTCTGATAGAAAAACCCAATAACACTTTGCCCGACCCAGAAATCGAATTCAGGCCCTCATGCTCAGCAGTAGCGCTTGATACCACTAGACCAACGAGGTAGTCAAATTAAGATTAAATGCTGTAAATTATTGTTGAACGAACTGTGGTTTGTAACCTATACTATACATATGTGTTGGTAGTAAATTAAATAATTACCGTTGTTTACGCTGAGCCAGTGATACTAGAAGACCGGAGAAGCAGAGATTGCAATTTTATTCAATCATTTTCGGCAAATTGATCTGCAATTCGAAACAAGCCTGTCGTATCGAACTCGTTACTGCGATATCTAGTGAAGCATACTTAACCGCTCTTCAATCGTTTGTCGGAACTTGGAATACGCTTCCAAGCTCCCCATATTTATTCTACTATTTTATACTTTTGAGTTGCTTGCAAGAGAAATGGCTGCTTGCCTCACTCAAATACCTAATTGCTGATTTAAACTGCTGTCCTATTTTTGGCAGTTTTAAAGACTACAAGATTTGTTTTGTTTTCTTTCTAGATTAGACTAGACCTAAAAATAACCTAATTGAATTAAACTATATATTGTTATATTTTCAAGCCGTTTGGGGTTGAAATCCTAGGGCCGTGGGGTCCGACTGCTCATGGTTTGTTCAATGAAATCTCCAAACGACTGGCTGACACTTCCCGTGACTCAAGGGCTGGCTTTTACCTTGGCCAGAGGCTAAGCATAGGCATACAACGTGGCAATGCGGCCAGTCTCTTGGGTACATTACCAGTCGGTAGCGTGGCGAAGGAATTTTTCGACGCGAAAAGAATTAAATTTATTATTTTGACGTTCAAAAGTGCCATACATGGGCCTCATCATTAGCCTATAAATGTTCCCACTGCTGGGACACACGCCTCCTCTCTGTGAGAGGGAGTGGGCCGTAATCCACCACGCGAGCCCAGTGCGGGTTGGTATATGGGCCTATTTGAACTAAATGATTTGACTTTGACGCCATATTTTAGTTTGTTAATAGTTTTAGTTATGTTAGGATATTATGTTTTTGGGACGACGATATTAAAAAAATTGCTGGTCCAGAATGGCAACGAATAGCCCAAGACCGAGTGAAATGGAAAGCTTTGGAGGAGGCCTTTACCTGAGAGGGGTTCCAGTACAGTAAAAAAAAAAAAATGCTACTGCCTATTATTATAATATTAGTAAAATTTAAATAGTTATTAAGATAATTGTATTTAAGTGTATAGATATTAGTTTCTCTATTTTTTACCCTTTTGTTAACTAAGTACTATAGGTAGGAGACAACATTTGCATATTAATGTGTTACTGGAAATAAAAGGCTTTTTTATTTTATTATGTTTTTAGTTTTGGAAGAAGACTTTGTAGGTACAATTAGAGATTAAAATCAATAAATAAACTCAAAATTTTAATAAATTATCGGCAGTAGACTTTAAATGTAGAAAAACTCATAGTTGTATATGCATTCATAAGCTTGACTCATTCATTCCTATAATTCCTATAATCATGCCTACAGTTCAGGTGTCACATCTAAATATTAAGGTAACTTCGACAAATGTACTGTCGTGTACCTTTCTGTACCTTTTTCATCTTTCAATAGAACCAGGGTGGATTTGTTTTTGGTTCGAGCGGAGGCACAGTGGGTTTCAAAAGTTTTTGAAACTGACTCTAGTGTTGTTTTTTGAAGCTCAATTTTCATTGTTGGTTCAACGGAATGGAAGCGAATTTTTTTGTATAATGCGTAATGAACTTTATGTCAATAGTGTAACGTATAAACTAGATACGAGCCAAATAACAGGTCGCGCGTTTTCTAGAGAATTCTCGCGCATTCTCGGTAATTCCCGCAGTTAAAAGCTCGTATCTAGTTTATACGTTACACAATTGAAATAAAGTTAATTTTGCTATGTACAATATCGTTATAAAAACTCGCTACCATTCCGTTCTACAGCAATGAAAATTGAGCCTTAGAATAGAACTGTGACTTGTTGGGGACATGTTTCAGAATATTTTATACCATAAGGTAGCTTTCATAAACAAACAAATAACACGATAGTAATATGAATTATTTGTAGTGTAGAGCTCTTTGTAATCAATCAATCAATCAAAATCTTTATTTTAAATCATTGGTATGTTCATAATACAGGTCTAAAATAATAAAATTGTGATCAGCTATGTCCCGCCGTTAGGGTATACAATAGTTAGGGACATAGAAATTAAATTTTCATTGTTGTTACAAATTATTAAGATTTCACAAAAAAATAAAAATAAAACCGAACGAATTTAGGTAGGTACACATCAGTGGGACACTGAACACATCATGACCGAGGGGGACAGTAATGGAGAAGTTATTTGTCTGATAGGAAGTCTTTTGTAGAGTAATAGCACTTGTTTACTAACAGATCATGGATTTTCTTCTTAAATTTTCCCTTTTGCGTAATTATAAAAATCCACCACTTTTCCGCTCTGTTTAAAATACATTAAAAAAAATATGTCATAGCCAAATGCTTTTATACCATATCGGAACTTTTAAATGACCGCAATTAATTAAATAGATTCCCTTAATTACGACATTTTTAATTCGATTAAGTTATTAATCTCATAGTTTGTTGTGTAGACTCAATGTTTTTATGTTTTTTATGGTTTATTCTAAATCAAAAGTATTATTATTATTATTTATTATTTAACAGTTTATGTACACATATATAAACAGATAAGAAGAATGGAAAGGAAAAATACGTACAAAGGTGATGCTTATTTCTATAGAAATCTCTTCCAGCATACCTGCGATAGGAAAGTAGTTAAAGAGATGTAGACAACGTGTGTAAGAGGAGAAGAGAAAACAGAATACATAAAATAAAACTTAACTATTACTAAAATTTAACTATACGCTAATTTAAATATAAATATACAACATGAGAATATACTTAAATACATACTTCTATAATACATATTACTAAAATAGATAAAATTACTTTTTTTTTAAGTATGTTGTTTTGTACGCCAAAAATGGCAAAATATGCAGATCTAACTGTTATTTTAAGACCTCGCACATATTATTTGATGTATGCTCATGTTTTACAATAAATATATTTCATTCTATTCTAATAGAACCCCAGGATATTATTAAAGATGCGTGAAGCTGTACAAAAGATACTTTAATGCATTAGATGAGTGTTGCTAGCTATACTGTGCGCAATTTGTCCTTACGCCGCGCCGTATACGCGTGTAGCAATTATACTAGTCAATATTATTTTTGACAAATACTGCGGCCTCAAATATATAGACACATAGCAGTGTTAATAAGTTCATCTTTAAAAAATGGTTTATAGGAGTCAGTTTCATATAAGTTAAATATGACCCTTCTTTTTGGGTGGGTAATTATCAAATAACTTCTCCCGCTCTGGGTGGAGAGGGAGGGCGTGTCAGACTCTTACTGACTAAAAACCCACCCGTGTTCCTTCAGTTGCCATGTTGCCTGGGGCCACGGTATCCCTTTCAGACTTTTCCACGACCCCAGCAGGCATCGATCCTAGCGGACCTCGTTAGTTCTGCTGACATCTCTTAAAGGCGCGCGTGGAACACAACGCGCTGTCGACCCGGGCCTGGTCCTTATCAGATGGCAAGCTACCCCTTGCTCACCGTCCGCAAGCCCGCGCTCACGGTGGCCGGGAATCGGCCTGCAATTGTTGCAACGTTTTTGAGCAATGAAAGCATGCTCCTTGTCTGTACTGTTGTACGGTAAGGAAATGTTCTAATTGAGAGCAGCATACTACCAAGTCACCATACCAATTTATGTCTTTCTTCATAGTGTTCATGTTCAGTTTATGGGCATGAGGAACAGGGTGTAAAGTTCACTCATCCACCATAGAAAAGGGAGGATCCTCCGACCAGACGGGTGTTGTGTCTGGCGGGCAACTGCCCATCGGTTTGAAGTTGAAATCTTGTATGTATGTCGATCGCTCGGTAAACTCTAACTGTGCGATGCAAGATTTGTGTGACGTCATGTCTATGATGCGTAGTTCGTATGTGGCGGTGTAACCGCTGCATCAGTAATGGCACTTTATTGAATCCTTTGACTTCATAGGTTGTTGACAACTTGGTGATGGTAAGTAACCGTTAATCACCACCCATTATGTTTTCCAACCTGTAACAAAAAGTACTTATATCATCTGCCTATCCGTTTGTCAACTGTGTTGGGGTCAGCTTCCAGTTTAACCCAATGTAGCTGAATAACATTTCACTGCCAATCTGACCTCCACAACCCAGTTACTGGGTAATACGATACCCTTTCGTAAGACTGGTTGTCATACGTTCGGGCTTCTGACTACCCGTAATGACTGTCAACATCTGAAAAAAATACTTATAGTAGGTAATAAATGCTTGCTCAATTTTGTGAAGGACTACAGACGAAGATGCATTTTTCAAAATCAACCTTGATCTAAAACGTTATTGTGATATTCTATCAATAAAAACATTATTTTTCCGCACACAAACCAATATTTTCAATCATCCCTAAACACCTTACAGAAAAAATATCAGCAAACATTTTCCGTAACATTCCACCGACGTTTAAAGGAATTATACAAAATATATTAGCTGTAACAATGATGGATCATTGTTCTGATTAGTCTCTTCGGCGTCGGTGTAAAGATCCCTTCACACGGTCGGACCGCCGGGTAATCGGCGCCGGGTACCCCGGTGATGAATAGCAAGAAAAAGAAAAGAAAGAAAAAGATTATTCTGCACAAAACTAAACGCACATTACAAAAAAAAAAATGGCTTTTAGTACACATTTACAATAACTTATGCATTACTACTATTTTTGTTTATTTATGTAATACTTACATATACTTGAACTATTTATTGTATTCAGTAACTTGACAATTGGAGAGATACTAGTTTTTGACAAAAAAAAAGGTAATGCGGTGAAAAATAGAAGGAGCGAAACAATTCGTTTATAACATATAACATAACTTAAAACTTAATTACTAATTTCAAAGAAATTACCTGTCTAAAAAGTCAATGAGCTAAAAAATATTTCACGCTTGACCAAGTGATATAAAAAAATATAGCGTTATGTTTGTCTTATTATAAGAGTATGAGGCTGCAAACTAATATTTGCAATATGCCAACAGAACAATTTTTTTGGGATTTATTCAAATTCAACTATTTTTACCATTCATTCTTTTCGCAAATTCATTCACTACGACTACACTATAGTAACTATGGTATGTGATATGGTATGGTTACCTTTATTGCTTCGAACTGTCAAGTTACAGAATACGATAAAGTTCAAGTATGTACGTTTTACCACCGGGCATTCGGTGCCGGTTACCCGGCAATCGGAGCGTATGTATAGGGCCTAAAGGTTCTTCATATTCTCATAAGTCCGGTCCGTACGTCACCACGGGAGCGCGACGGTATTTCCCTGCGGTGTCATTCGGTACCATTTCATTTGGCTTGTTGTAAAATATGATATTAGGTTTTTTGCTGTTTGATATTTTTGGAAGACAGATTTTATGAAAGTATTTTTCAAAAATATCTAGAGTTTACATTCCATTTCGCGTTAGTATGATTGATCACAATTCGTTTGCTAAGTGAAGGATTATCGTAATATTTTAACGTGATTGTTTGTGATAGTCTGTGAAGTGCCTTTGTTTGGTAGCGGACGTTTCTAAGCTTATTAAAACAAGCATTCGGCAATAAACTGTGAGCAGAAGAGTGACGAAATGATTTATATAAATACCTACCAGAATCCCAATTATTTGTTAATGACGTCATACTTAGTAAATGTGTAAATATTTAGAGAGGTCCTGGGTTCGATTCTCAGGCCGGAAAAAGTGATATTAGGTTTTTCCAGCAGGAATTTCTCAGTAGCAGCCCGGAGTCTGGTTTTTTGCCTGGTTGATGGCAACAGGCTTGTCTCGGACTTAAACATAACTAGCGAAATGTGGGTGTACAATATATTATATTTTTAATATTTTGACTTTTTATAACATTTTACAATTCATATTTCAGTCTTACCAAGGGGTATCGTGTTACCTAGTAACTAGGTTGTGGAGGTCAGATAGGCAGTCGCTCCATGTAAAATACTGGTATTCAGCTGCATCCGGTTAGACTGGAAGCCGACCCCAACATAGTTGGGAAAAGGCTAGGCAGATAGATAGATAACATTTCACAATTTGACAATTTTATATTTGACATTTTATTTTTTATTCGATTCTAACATTTTATATTTGTTTTTTTATGGGTTGTTGAATATTAAAAATTTTATTAATCACATTTTTATTTTGTGTCTTTTAAAACTATGGACTAGAATTATATCTAAAATAAATAAATAAAAAATAGGTACACCTTTTTCTAACCCTTCGAGGATTACAAGCACGAGTTAGATTCCCAGAAATACCAATAATGTTGTAAGGTTTATATGCATATTGCTTACAAAAAACATGACTTTTAAGATAGACAAGTAAAGAATTACTTGTAACGTACCTACATATGTAATACACATAGTTCATGCAATCACGCTGCCTTATACTGCGAACGAGAGGCAATCAAAACGTGTAGTATTTCTGAGAACCGGTTATTGTATGAAAAGCGACTAACAAAATGTATTTACAAGGCTGATGTGAAGGGAAAGGCCGGGCGGGGACGCCCTAGGAGGACTTATACTGGTGATGTTCTTCAGAAAGGCCAGGTGCGTAGTACTAGCAACCGGCGTGCATGTATGATCAGATGTATGAACGTAAACGAGGTAAAAGGAGTATGTAAGGATCGTAGCAGGTGGCGTTCTGTAGTTTCTGCCTACCCCCATGGAAAGAAGGCTTGAGTTTATGTATGTTTATGTATGATACAAACTTAATTTGTTTACCATGTTATGTTATTAACCCGTTCATGTGTAAGTTCATTGCTTTATTTTTTTCTTAACATTTTATATCGGGATGTAAATATTTAATACTAGCTGCGCCCCGCTGTCTCACCCGCATAAGTTTCGATCGCGTGGCAAAATCGGGATAAAAAGAACCTATGTCCTGACTAAGGCTATGTTATAACCATCTGCCAAATTTCATCCAAATCCGTTCAGCGGTTTCAGCGTAAAAGCATAACAAACAAACTTACTTTCTCATTTAAAATACTATAGTTAGGATTAATTAAAATAAAATGATGTTTATTTCTGTAAGACACTTTTACACGTCAATTTTCAGTTAATATTTTAAAACTTGATTGGCTCTGGCATTTCTGACTGATCCCTGAGAAGAAATGCCGAATCAAAGTCAAAGGTCTCTTTTAAATGCCAAACATTATGGGTTTTATTCATAAACGATGGTCGACGAGAAAACTAATTTTCCCAGATGTGAAACCTAGCCAGATCGATTTTTCGCCCCCGTAATAAACCCCTATATTGCAACTTTCATCGAAATCCTTAGAGCTATTTTCGAGAACGTAATTACAAATATACATGTTACGGCTTAAACCCGAAGTGCGGCTACACCTAGTTTTAGCCGGCTACAACTAGGTGCGGCCGGTAGTAGTTGGTTAAACTTGCCTAAATGGACCCTGACACTCGCCGGCCACTACCGCGGCACCGCTCGCTTCGCTCGCTCGGCTCGTGCGGTGTATTATGTGGTCACAGTTTTAACCTAACCTACCTTTCAGCCATTTTCATATTCTACAACAAAATTTAACCAACTGCTACCGGCTAAAACTAGGTGTAGCCGTGACATTTATACAAATATTGCTCATTTAATAGTATAGGATTTAAATGTCAAAAATGTGTGGTTAAACAGTCTCTAATCATTACTTAACTTTAAATAATGTTTATGAATAAAGGCTTAAAGGGGTATATTATTAAGATTTTAAGTGAGTCAATGCAGGGCCATGAAAAAAAAAAAAAAAGGTCGTTTTAGGCATGCCTAAAACGACCTTTTGAAGAAAGAGCCATTGCAGCTTTGAGTTAACCTGTCTCGACAGACGGCATATTTATCGATGTTATGTTGATTTTATATGTGCCTTAACATTAATCGAAAATGAGTTATTTTTCAATTCTGTTAAAGAATGATTTGTCGATCTCTGTACGTTGTAGTAGTTGTTTTTTTATCTATATCTATAATCTTCTAAATTAATATTGTAAAGAGAACATAGGTTTTTGTATTTTTGTTTGTAATGAATAAACTCAAAAACTAGTGGAACGATTTTAAAGATTGTTGCACCAATAGAATGCTATATTATCACTGAGTAACATAGGCTATAATTTATTAAAATATTACGCCGTCGAAGCCGCTAGCGGAAGCTATGTGATATAAATTGAAGAGTGTATAAAAAATTCGACTGTAGCAATTAACATTGTCGGATCTACATTTTCGTGGTTTTTAAATTGATTGCATTAAAGGTCTTAGAATAAATTATAAAAATGTTCCCGCAAAGATTTGAAGCAATAAAAAAAAATCGCAAAAATGTAGATCCGACAATGTTAATTGCTACGGTCGAATTATGTAAAGGCTTGTGGTACCAAAGGTTGTATCCACCTTTTTTGTGCCGTACCTAAATGACTACGGTATATTCCCTGTAATAACAGGGATACCATACGGTTCTTGCGATATTGGCGGATTATTATTACCAATGTAAAATCACCAAATATTAGGCATACGGGTTTCCATGCCCTTTTCTAATATTCCAATGTTTTAATACCGAAATCGGGCGATCTCTGCAATATCTTCGGACCATCTGGCGAGCTATCCTATATTGAAATACAAAATTTACGTGGAATGACAAACAGCCAATACACCTTTTATTTATTAATTTATTTTAGTGTTTAGAATTTCAAATAGCTTAGAAATTCTATGTTAGTGATATTAAAAGTTTTTTTTTTTTGTTAAATCTTCTTCATTTTACTAAAAATGTTACTAGTTTTTTATAAGCATTTCTATATCTATAAATAAACATAATTGATTCTTTTATAGACGTAAGTTTCACAAGAAAACTCTTCTTCTATTCTAAACATTGCCTGATTTTTAGGTAATTTTGTGTCGAAATGAATATGTAATTGAATTTCCGCAAGACTTTCGTTGTAGGTAAGATATATTTTTCGAAGTTTGAGGAAGTTGACTGTTTGTTTGTTTCAGACATTTATCACTCTATTCCTGCTCTTATCCCAATTTATTTAGAGTCAGAGCAATATGTCTTTTTCCATACATCTATCTCTATCTCCTGTGCGAGTCTTTCTGTGATCTCCTGTGCGAGTCTCAATAAATACTTTTTCTTTCTTTATTTCTTTTTATTAGATGACATCTTGTGGCTAAGTAATAACAGCTGCAAGGGTCGATCGATCAGATTAAGCTACGCTTGCCGCGGTTGGTGCGGGGATGGGTGAACATCTTTACATACCAAGACCTCTCCGTGCCTCGAAAAGCACGTTAAGCCGTTGGTCCCGGCTGTCATTTGTAGATCTTTGACAGTCGTTACGGGTAGTTAGAAGCCCAAAAGTCTGACAACCAGTCTTAGCAAGGGGTATCGCGTTACCTAGTAACTAGGTTGTGGAGGTCAGATAGGCAGTCGCTCTATGTAAAGTACTGGTATTCAGCTGCATCGGTTAGACTGGAAGCCGACCCCAACATAGTTGAGAAAAGGCTACGCAGATGATGATCTCAATATTCACCCCTTTTCACATAATTCATCCGTCGTTTCTTTCATCGACGAGACATAGACATTCTAGTATTGGAAATGATGAATTGGGAATTCACCTTTTACAATACAAAACCCATGGGAATAAAAGCCGTATTCAATTCTTCATCTGAAACCGCGCGGTAAAACCGTCCCGGTTCGTATGTAGGGTCCATTTACCGTGTTATTGCGTATTCGTCTCACGTCGGCTCGACGGTTTTGGTTCGTCTCCTTTCCCGTCTCGTCGGAACTTTCCTGTTTACCACAAATAACTGCTTTTGTTAATATTCCCGGCGGTTCTCTGATATTGTTAAATTTTCGTTTTTTGCCCTCGCCATGTTTGTTTGTTAGGTATTTTTGATGATTCTGGCTGTTTTTGGGAGTTTGTTTTTCGAGTTTTTGGTTTGTTTTTTTAGGATCACTATTAATGAACCCTCATTGATCCATATTACGCAGAACTCTTCTAACTTAGTTATATAAAATTATGCTAATAAAATAATATGCCAATTTTACTAGGAAAATCCAATTATATAACTTTAGAATTCAATAGATTTAATATAACTGGGTAAACTAAATTCCGATCATACCAGACGTTCAGTTACGACTTCTAATAAAAATTACTAAAATCAATTGTTTGTTTCAGAACATGGCGCAACACAAATCAAAGGCGGCTACATGCTGCGGTACAAACGTAAGTCTCAAAATTAAGTCGATTTTAGAACCTTCTCCTTTATTGAATTCGGTTAATTATCATAAAACACATTATCTCAAACAAGCCATCTATGTGTAGATTCAAAGCGTACCCCTTTGGTAGCTCCGGCCACCGTAGGCGCGGGCTTGCGGACGGTGAGCAATGGGCAGCTCGCCGTCCGATAAGGACCAAGCCCGGGTCGACGGCGCGTTGTGTTGAACGCGCGCTTCAAAGAGATGTCAGCAGAACTGACGGCGTCCGCTAGGGCCAATGCCTGCCGGGGGTTCGAAGAAAACCGATAGGGATATCGTGGCCCCCTGGCAACATGGCAACTGAAGGAACACGGGTGGGTTTTAGTCAGTAAGAGTCTGACACGACCTCCCGCTCCGCCCAGAGCGGGAGAAGTTATTTGATAATTTCCTACCCAAAAAAAAAAAGCCCTTTGGTAGCACCACCGTAGGAAATTCGTAGCGCCCCGTAGGAAATCCGTAGCGCCCCATAGGAAATCCGTAGCGCCCCGTAGCGGTCTCGTAGCACTTTCGTAGCAATTTTTAGAATGCAATATTTGAATCTCTTTTTATTACAATTTTATTCACTTTTATGTTCTAAATATTCGATTACATTTGTTAGGTTTCAATTTATTAATACGTAATTGTTGGATATTGTAATGGCAACACCCAAAGATTTGATATGTCAAAATGGGGGAATAACGACCATCTGGGTCTAGCGCTCGTGACGATAAGACGTGCTTAATGGCTGTGTTGGTAAAAAGATAGATTGGTATAGTATTGGTTGGAAATCTACTGTAAATTCAGGTAACCTATTAGTTTTATGGTAAATATTAGAATATTGATTGAACAGTGATATTATGTGGGGAATAGGAGAAGTGATGGTATGGTGTAGAATATTGAATTTGATGTTGGCAAAGAAATATAAATGACTGACAAAATATCTTATATATTATTTTCCTTATCCCTGAAATATTGTAAATATGTAGTTTTATTAAACAGTTTTAGATTATGATATTGTAACGACTTTAAGATTCATTTGGGGATTAGTATCTATTTAGAGGTTAAATAATTATATTCGGAACTAAATTAGTTATTTTAGAGTAAGGATGGTTCTTATAATACATTTAATAAAGTTAGGGACAAATTGTTTTTCAAAAACTTTTAGGCATTCGTTCGTAATGAAAAAAGTAAATATAAAAAAGATTACAAAGGTGAACGAACCTAACTATCGTAGAACAAAAAGTCCTACCTACCTGTTTTTCCCTTTTTCGTCCCGTAACAACAAACTCGTGGGTACGGAGCGTAGTCCCAAGTTGTTTATAGTGATCTCGTAAAACTCTCTCGCCAATAAAAACATCGTCACTCAATCATTTTCGAAGTCGAGTCAATAATCTTGAAGAATGTAGGCGACATAAAAGGGCTTAGAATAGGGTTGGTATTTTCTTTCCATAAGGTACATTCCTTATTTACAGCTATTCATTAAATCGAATGTGTAATAAATTTAACACATAACATCGACGGCCGCAAAGTATATACGGTTATCTACAAAATCATGATTTTACAGGGCAGCGTTTTGAACGCAAAATTGTGAAAATTAGTAGAAGAACAAAGCTATCTTTTTCCATTTCACGACATTAAAATTAATTAAATGTTGTAAAATAGAAAAAGATAGCGTTGTTCTTCTACTAATTTTCACAATTTTGCGTTCAAAACGCTGCCCTGTAAAATCATGATTTTGTAGATACTTTGCGGCCGTCGACATCATCTCAAACTCAAAGCATTTATTTCAATTAAACCATTTACAGGCACTTTTGAATTGTCAAGGAATCGGTCAGTCAGAAATATGAAGCTAGTTGCCCATTCCAAAGCGTAGTTGGTACCTATGGAGAAGAACGGGCAAGAAACTCCACGGTCACTCTTTTAAATAAAAAATTGTTACAAAATATTGGTTACATCATTCATGTTGAAATTGTACATGTGAGAATAATGTAGAAAGACGTGCACGTTAGAAGTGTCCGTAATAGAAAGATAAAACAAAGAACAATTAATAAATTTTAATTAATTAAAAATAAGCCGTGGCAACTAAGAGATGACCAGTCCCAACTGACGACGCCCATTCACGAACATGACGCATGGATTAGCACCATTCAGCTCAACCATTTTGAAGGGAGCTAAATGATCCAACACACGCGCCACCATCAGCGAAACATCTGAGTGAGCATGACATACTCACAGCCGCCAGGGCACATTCAAGTCAATGCAAGACGTAATACCCGGTAAATGGTAACTCTTTAGTACATAGTGCTCACATAGTGTGCTATGCAATTATATAATACAAAGGAGATTGAGTTTATACAATGCAAAGATGGTCTTACAATCTTCTCCAACAGTATTTGCAAATGTTAATCAATTAGTTGTGGTTGTGGAGCAGGACCAGCACTGAGCCAAGACCATCATCATCTTCCTGCCCTTGTCCCATAGTACGTGGGGTTGGCGCACCACGTTTTCTTCTCCACTCTCCCCTGTCAACCGTCACATTGTGTCTACAATAATCCCCGAAGGGTAAAGCAGATAATGGGGATGATGACTAAACATTATTTTTTGTCCGTCTTGTAGATTATTAAAAAATATTGGACACATTTTTTTTCTTTTTTTACGTTATCAAAAGATTACGGCAATACATTGAGTTAAAATGTGCCATGACGTCACGAATATGTAGATTTTATACTTACTTGTGACATAGCGACCCCCACTTCCCAACTTTAATGCGTTTTATCCAAGTCATTTTTATTAATATTTTAAAGCAAAAAATACCTGTCTAATATTTTTTTTATTATCTGACTGACCGACTTAATAGTTTTTTTTTTTTTTGACCCAGGCTAATCCCTACGCCAATTTAAGTTAGACAAACGAGAAGAAAGATTATTGAAAAAAAGGTTACCCGTTTTCAAATCTTTTGATAAAGGAATTCCACACACCAATAACGGGTTTGTAGCTCTTCTAAGACAATGATAAAATGACTTTCCAATAAACATTAGACAAGAGACGTATGTACTAGAACAGCCGGTCTATTCTGTAAAAATCTCAACGTGAAAACTTAGGTGAAGTGAGTTGTTCTTTTACCAGGGGATTGAAACTATTGACAGCTCACTTCAAGCTGACATCACCTAAGTTTTCACTGTGAGATTTTTACAAAATACATCGGCAGGTATGCGTACTAGGTATTTTTCTGGACTAGGCTGCACGTAGTACGACGCGTAAAGTACGATGTACATCGAGTATTTAATATCAAAGCGAGAATTTTATGAATAGTGACTATCATTTTGTACCATTGTACAATGTCAGCTCTCTAACATCACACAGTTTTTGTGATTAAAATACCTGGCTTTACAAAAAACTATCCATCTAATATCGATTTAATATTTTTCCGAATACGGACTCGATGGATCGCGTATGGGACGCGATCTATTGAGTCCGGATTGAAGTATTTGGCGAAGTACGTTCATAGCGTACGGTTATCGACCTATTTCAGCCTATTCATATCATGTAAAAATAAATCTAATTAAATACACGAAACATTTAATTGAATGTATGAAGATTGAAAGAATGGTTATTGAATTCGAATAATCCCACCGTACACGAGTCTATCTGAATTTGAGTAAATACTTCATTGGAACAGGTATTTGGACTAAGAATTTTTCGATACTCGTACTAGGTCCAAGTAGTACGAAAATTACCTAGTACCTTTTAAACATAAATGTATCATTATTTCATTTTAACCCATTACCTAACCGTGAGATTCCGTATACTTACATTTAAACTGCTTGCGTGAAATACTTACCAACTGATATCATAAAGATTAAGGTTGTCAAACGATCAAATCCTCGGAGATCGATCTGCTCAGTTACAATTTAATAATTCAAAAAATTCAAAATTCAAAATTCAAAAGTCATTTATTCAAATTAGGCTGAGAACCAGCACTTTTCGAACGTCAAAATTACATAAGACAGTCCCCCAAAAACGCCCACCCTTCACCACTTCCTAGTGCCTTTAGCTGGGAAGAAGAAGTGGCGCAACAAACTCCCCAGCAGCACAGCTGTCTGTTCAAGTTAGAAAAAAAATACAAATGACTCTATACAATAGTATGCAAAATTATTATGCAACACAAAACATTATTTTAATTAAGTATAAATTATTGGCCATATGTTAGCTAGCACACGCCGATATACCAACCAAAAACATCGAGAACTAAACTCAAGCAGAATTTAAAAATAAAAAAAATAAACGTAAAAAGAACTAAATATCTAAATAAAAGCCTCCAGGCATAAAGGGCGTGCCCGCTTACATAAAGCTGTAAATTGGAAGTTATAAATGATAAACTAGGACCATCGAGGTAAAATAAATGTACAGTTAATTACTAGTAACAATAACAAAACCATGATCAGCAAGACGACCAGTCACCACAAGCAGCACCCGTTCACGAGCATAACGCAAAGATCAGCCATTACCCCCCTCGCCATATTTGAGGGAAGGAGGCAACCCGACTCCCGACGCTACCGCAAGCATTGACATCTAAGGGAGCATGACGAACTTGCTGCCGGTTGCTCAGGTAAAAAATAATATAATCAATTGTCGAGGTCACTAGCCAACCACAAATTGCAATACAAACTCATAACAAAAACATTGTAATGAGTAGATTATGTCAACAATAAAATAAAAATAAATAGACTCGTAAAAAAATAATAAAAAAATTGACTCATAAAGTCAAATGAAATAAAAAAAATTATATAAACTTATATAAACTGTCAGTAGGTAAGTTAAATCTGGAGAAAGAACATAAACATTGTCTTGAGTTAATCACAGCGACCAACTATTCTTATCATTTAAGTAGTCGTTGATACAATAGTATGCCTTTGAACAAAGGTTGGATTTTACTTTATTTTTAAACGCATTAAAAGGCAAATCTAGCATAGAAGAGGGTAGCTTGTTATAAAAGGTTATACCAAGCCCAACAAATGAGTTATGAACCTTATGAAGCCGGTGAAAGGGAGCTCGTAGTTTGTCCTTATTTCTAGTGTTAACATTGTGAATATCACTGTTTTTAGTGTATAAGTGTATATTTTGCCTAATATATAAGATGTTGGCGAAAATGAATTGTGATGCCACCGTGAGAATACCAACATCTTTAAAAAAATCTCTTAGAGAAACTCTGGCACGTAGCTGGTAAATTGCTCGAACAGCTCGTTTTTGAAGAACAAATATATTTTGAATGTCAGCGGCTTTGCCCCACAGCAGAATACCATAGGACATAACGCTATGGAAATAACTAAAATAGACTAACCGAGCTGTATCAATGTCAGTGTATTGTCTTACTTTCCTGACAGCGTAGGCGGCCGAACTGAGCCTCCCCGCTAGGCTTGATATATGTGGGCCCCACTGAAGTTTGGCATCTACTGTTATGCCCAGAAAAACTGCCGAGTTCACAGTTTCAAGCACCTCTTTATCTAAGACGATGTTGGGTCCTAGATTTCTAACATTTGGTAGAGCGAACTTTACACATTTCGTTTTCTTGGCATTGAGAACTAGGTTATTTGTCGTAAACCAATCCGTAACCATTGAGAGTGCACTGTTTACGTCGTCAAAATCTTGTCTATTCCTGTCTACTTTAAAAATAAGAGAGGTATCATCTGCAAACAGTACAACGTTACAGATATCCTTTAAATAAAAAGGTAAGTCATTTATATACACTAAGAATAAGAATGGACCCAGTATTGAGCCTTGAGGTACACCTAACTGAACTGGTAGCCCGGAAGATTTCACACCATTAACATCTACACATTGGACCCTATTATGCAAATAAGAATTTATTACTTTAAGAGCTTCGTTTTGGACACCGTAATGACGTAGTTTACGCAAAAGTGTGTCATGGTGCACGCAATCAAAGGCTTTGGAGAGATCACAGAAAACTCCAATAGCATTTTGCGAGTTCTCCCATGCGTTAAATATGTGTTTCATCAGAGCAACACCTGCATCTGTAGTCGAACGACCTTTTGTGAAACCATATTGTTCATCATGAAGAAGTCTGTTTAAATTAAAATGTCTTAGCAACTGCTTGAGTATTAACTTTTCAAATATTTTACTGAATGCAGGTAAGATAGAAATAGGCCTGAAATTGCCAACGTCATTTTTGTTACCCGATTTAAATAATGGTATGACTTTACTACTCTTCATGAGGTCAGGAAAAGTTCCTAAATCAACACATTTATTAAAAGTTACAGCTAAATATGGAGCTACTATGTCTATTATATTACTTAATAGTTTAATGGAGATACCCCAGTAATCACCAGTGTTTTTAGACTTAAGTGTGTTAAAAACATTAACTACATCACGAGGTGTTACATGCTCGAAGCTAAATAAGCTACTACATTTAGGCACACTGCTATGCAAAAGGTTTTCAGCTTTAGACGGGGACGAATTTAAGGAGCGAGTCGTAGTTATAGGTATGTTGGCAAAAAATTCATTAAATGCCTCAGCTACGTCGGCTGCTATATTAACTAATTTATTGTCGACCATAATCTCGAGTTGTTTTTCTTGTTTAACCGACTTGCCCGTTTCATTGTTAATAATTTTCCAAGTGGTTTTTACTTTATTATTTGAATTTTTAATTGTATCGCCTAAAAATTTTGATTTTGCAAAAACACAAATATTTTTAAATAATTTTGAATAATTTTTGACATACTCTAAGAAAGGAGTATCAAACCTATATTTTTTCAAACCATATAACTCGTATAGTGTCGCTCTATTTTTATAAATACCTGGAGTAGCCCATTGGTTAAAGCCAACAGAGGTGCTATTAATGTTAATAGTTTTGGTCTTGAAAGTAGATTGGTACTCTTTTTGCACAACATCAAAAAGGGCTCCATAGATTTCATTGGGATTTTCGTGTTCTACTATAGATGGTGTAATTCTATGAGCTATATTATTTTTAAACTTGCTGCAACGACTAGCTGTATAAGGCCTGCATTCTATTTTATGTGGTTTTTTTTGTAATTGCATAGGGAAGCTAGCTAGTAAACCACAGTGGTCAGATGTTAAGTCACTTAAAACTAATTTATTTTTGGCATCACAATCACTAAATATATTATCGAGACAAGTCGACGTAGATGCCGTGATCCTAGTAGGTTCAAAAAACAAGTTAATTAAATTATAAGATTTGAACAAATTGAGAAGTCTAATACTTAATGGAGTATCATCTAAAATATTAATATTGAAATCTCCACATAAAATTATACTTTTATTACTAGATTTTAACCTATTGAGTGAATCCTCCATTACCGATTCGAAACGAATAAAATCCCCAGAGGGGGGTCGATAAACACAAATTATAACATATCGCTCTAGTTCAACACAAGACAACTCAATAGTGCGCTCAATGGAAAGATTAACTAAATCTAAACGTTGTTTACATTTCAACTTGTTTGAAACAAGAACTAAAGACCCACCGCGGATTTTTCTTACAAATGCGCTTTGTACAGTAAAAAAATCATCATTGATAAAAACTACTTCATGTTCTTTCAACCAGTGTTCAGTCAAACATAGCACCTGAACATCATAGTTCTCCATAAATAAACTTAACTCTAGCTCTTTGCCAGACAGACCCTGCATATTTTGATGTACAACATTCAACATATGCGGCTTATCTGTTGTCGCTCCTAATAGTTTAAACTACAAGGGGTATCAAAAGTAGTATTAGTACCACTACTAACAGTAATCAAAGGTACACTACAAGTACCAGTGTCGCTGTGTATATTGTATGCTAAAAGATTAGCAATATGTCTCCTACAACTAGGTGGCAAATACATTGTATTATTTGTCAGTTTGTAATCAGTAATAAATTGATTACAATCAATAACCCTACAAAGTCGTTCGCCAGCCCTACGTTTAGGGTTAATTCTCATTCGTTCATAAAACAAAGTTACTTTACGACACTTGGCGAAGGTTTATTTCTACTGTTATGGCATAGGCAGTAACTCAAGTTTTAAGCGAGCCATCCACCGAAAGCTAAACTAAGTTAGTTTAGTTTAGCTTGCCAGTCCTACTAATATATATGAAGGAGAGAGTAGGTGTCTCTTTCGTTATTATCAGCCATATTTAAACAACTGTGGGTAGTGTTGATTATTGTGCAATAGAAAAACCATTTGCAGTTCAGATCACATTATAATTTACTATAAAATTTATCTCACTAAAAATTCACACACTGTAGGTACACGATACATCGGAACGCGCGACAGTTTCTATACGTGTTCACTGCTTGACCGCCACCGATGAACTGTGCTTAGCTCCGGCTCCGGCCGGTCCGAGCCATATGTTCAGACTCTGTCGAACGCCGCTAGGCGGCGCTGGCGTCCCGATTAGTCAACTCAGTAACGTATTCCCGACACAATTGTACACGTCTAATGATCGAAATACATATTGAGTTCATGCAAACCTAGTACTTTTTGTGCCAAGTTTCAAGTTTAATAAGATTTTTCATAAAGACGCCAGCACATCAAGCTACCCGTAACTGTCAAATTTTCCCAATCAACTTTGAACCTTAGACTTCAGGGATAAAGTTGAAAATCTATTAAATAAATTTGACAGATTGTAGTAGCTTGATGTGCTGGCGTCTGTACAAACTTTGCTCCCCTTTAACTAAAATAACTTAGTTTAGCTCGCGGTGGACGGCTTGCTTTATAGTATCGAGCTGAAGGAGTAGATCGAGTTATGTGGAGATGCGAAAAAATATGAGAATAATTTACTCATGCCTTGATCCATCATCATAGGATTAGTTGTAGGTAATTTTCTGGCAGATAATTTTAAACAAATTCTCTGTTGTTTTAAATTTGCTAGATAATGGCTATCCGAACACCATAATCTCGCACATCCTCCAGACACAGGTCTTTTTCGTTACAATAATGTATTCATTATTACATGTAAAAGTAGGTATTCTGTCAATGTGTTAGATTAGCAGCTCGAAGTCTGGATTTGTGCCCGGTTGATGGCACTAGGCTCTCCCCCTATTACATGGGACTTAAATATAACTGGCGAAATGTGTATAGGTGCACCTCTGCCTATCTCTTTAGAGAATACAAGCGTGATATTATGTTAGTAAAGACTTGCTAATTGAATTAAATCGTAACAAAATTTTAACAATTGACTTTGCATTTTTTCTGCAGTTCTACTCTAAACTTTTGGCTACAATCACTATTGGCTTGCAACCAACAACTGGCAACACAAACTCGCTTTTATTGTTTCAGGCTCTTTCCTCGCATCGCTTTCCTAAGCATGCTCGGTATACCCGGTACCAAAGCTCACAGAGCGCCTATATTTCAATAAGCGTTTCCTGATTGACTCGGAATGCGCGGTAGCGGGGCGGGATCCCTTCGGTTTACCGTGTCTCGGTTAACAAAATCCATCCGCTTGGTGTTCATAGAGACACGTTACGCGTTTTAAGATGCAGATATATGACAGTGACCTTGAATGGTTAGCTTACGTGTTCTGTACTGAGCTCACGCAACGCGTTGTACGTCCAGCCAGTAATAGGACTCGCCCATCAAGGAGCGCTGTCCCAAATTAGACGCATTATTAATTTATTACACGTAAAACAAAAAGTATTTTAATAAAACAACTATACTAAACGATCAATAATTTAATTATCTTTAAAATGGTGAAGTTTTCAGAAAAATACGCTTGATAGATTTTGCGTCATTCTCAGTTTTTTAACCGCGTTAGACATAACTTTATAAATTAATTTCACTATGTAATATAAACATAATCAAAAATGTGCTTATATTAAAACATTAGAAAAATGCTTTAATTTAACATATATTTTTCTTTCGTTTTTTTCGTAAACGGAGATAAATATATCACGCCACAATATCATCAACATTTTCTCGCGAGGATTTAAGCGGTACTGCACAAATTATGCCGAAAACAACATCGGTCCGTATATGAAAGCAGTGCAGTATCGTTCCGGTATACAAAATACTATACTGCACTGCTGCTTATCGACCAATGAGGAAAGGGCTTTAGATTACTACAAAACCTTTTATTTTTAAGCATTGAATTACTTATCTCGTCTGCACTGTATTATCAACTGGCGCGAAATTGCCAATGTGAGTAAAAACGCCAGCTTGCAAGTCAGTTTCTCGACTATTAAGTAGCTGTAGAGAGTTATGATCAACCCTCTTTTGCGTGACAGAGATAGAACGATGAGTAAAAGAGACGGTTACTCTTAGTGACGTCAGTCTGTGGTGATAGGGACAAGAGAGCATTTAGTATGCGCACTTGATTCTGAATGCTCCTAAAGTTTGAATGTCAAGATAGTTTGAATTGCCTCTTAATGAGTATTCTATCAGTGACTATTATGCAGGAGTCGTAAAATTAAATTAATGTATTTTAGTTCTAGCAACACTGAAGAGAATTTTAGGCAAGTTGGCCTCTAAAATTGTTTTACGAGTCTGTTGCTGGATACAATATTTTGTCAGAAAATAACTTTACTTTTGTTGTCGACTTATGAAAAACTAAGTTTGTGAAAATTCGGAGTTTGAATAAATTATGTTTAACGGCAGTTTATACTAAACATTTTTGGCAAGAAGTGTTTTAATATGATTTTATTAACACGTGGCGTTTTGTTTTAGGAAAATACCTATGGAATTCCTGGTCAGAGGAATGGGTGGTTCTGTATGATGATTCAACCATGGCGTGGTTCAAGGTAAGCACATGCTTTAGTTATTTTTTTTGTGACTTTGTGTTGACTGCCTCGATGGTCTTGTGGCCGCAAGCGCTACTGCTAAGCATGAAGTCCAGGGTTTGATTCCGGGATCGAGCAAAGTGTTATTGGGTTTTTCATCTGGAATTTCTCAGTAGCAGCCCGAACGAAGTCTAAGATTGTGCCCAGCTGATAGCAAAGGCTCGCCCCCTATTACATGGGCCTTAAAACTTGTGTACGGCGTATTAACCAAACATTAATGTCAATGCAAGGATGCAGAAAATGACAATAAAATGCAAAGAATGTCAGTGAATGCTCAACGGGAATGAATCTTAATAAACATGCAAGTTGTCTGACTCAACTCACGTCTAACTGAACACTAATTAAATTATGTACAAAAATGCATCATCTAGGCTCCGCCGTATGACAATGCACTTCAAAATGTAGGTCGCGATCAAAGTGCAAATACGCGAGCCTACTAACTAACTCATTGCATAAAAAATACATCTTTCTAAACCATGTATGTAGGTACATCGTACAACATGACTGGCGAAATGTGGGTGTGCTAAAAGTGCACCTCTACCTATTCCTTCGGTTAAGACATCGTGATGTTATGTGTTTATTTTATTTGTTAACGAAAGAGTCGAAGTGAGCTCTCTTGTGTTTCTCAAGTTCATATTGAATTTTAGTAAATAATTTTAACTAAGAATTAAAACGACATGTTTAGCACTAAGCAGTAGTGATAGCCTAGTGGTGTGACCGTCGGACTGCCAAGTCATAGGTCTCGAGTTCGAACTCAAGGCACCTCTGACTTTTCGGATTCATGTGCGTATTGTATCACTTGCTTCAAAAACGGTGAAGGAAAACATCGTGAGGAAACCGGCATCCCTGAGAGATATTTCTCGACGGCATGTGAAGCTATGTCAGAGGCCTATGTACGACTTTAAAACTGACACCAGGTTAGGCATTAACCACAAGAAAAGAAGAAGAAAATTGTTTAAACAGACGTATGTGTAGTGGAAATATCGCTGTGGAAACAAATTGTGTTCAAGCAAATGTTCTGCCTAGCCTTTTCCCAACTACATTGGGGTCGGCTTCCAGCCTAACCGGATGCAGCTCAATACCAGTATTTTACATGGAGCGACTGCCTATCAGACCTCCGCAACCCAGTAACTAGGTAATACGATACCCCTTGGTAAGACTGGTTGTCAGACTTTCGGGCTTCTGACGACCTGTATCGACTGTCAAAGATGAAAGAATGACAGCCGGGACCAACAGCTTAACGTGCTTTCCGAGGCACAGAGGAGTTTCGGTATGTAGAAATGGTCACCCATCCACGGACCAAGCCTGACAAGCGTAGCTTAACCTGACAGATCGACCCGAGCGGCTGTTAGTACTTAGCCACGAGCTTCTCAAGCAAATACTCGGCTGAAAAATCACACACGTTTTCCATTCGGACTATCGAGTAATTTTCCTGAAACCCTGTAAATGTGGCTCGGAATGGTAAACAACGTTACGCAACTACCTTCGTTGGTATTGTAGGTAGGTACTGGAAACTTGGCGTATCGACCAGAACTAATTAATTAAAATAGTTTGGCGAGTGAGGTTCACTTCCGTTTTTCATTAATATTTGTACGTATCGCGAAACGGTGGAGTATTATGTCTTTCAATTTACGCGGAAAGTTTTTTCGGTATTTCATATTATCAGTTTTTTTAGGGTTCCGTAGTAAACAAGGAACCCTTATAGTTTCGTCATGTCCGTCTGTCTGTCTGTCTGTCTGTCCGTCTGTCTGTCTGTCTGTCCGCGGTCTAGCTCCGAGACCCTTAGTACTAGAAAGCTGTAATTTGGCATAGGTATACATATTAATCACGCCGACAAAGTGGTAAAACAAAATTATGAAAAACATTTTTTTAGGGTACCTCCCATATACTAAAGCTGAATGGTTGGTTTTGGATGTGTGAAAAAAATCACAGCAGTAGTTTATATAAGGAAATTTAAAGGAAAACTATCACAGCTAAGTAGGCTTTACAAGTTAACAAGTAATAATTGACCAACTTAACTTTGCAATTGCAAAAACACATTTTCCCATACATTTTGTATGGGAGAACATGTTTATCAACTACAAAGTTAAGTTTGTTTTTGGGATAAATTCATCCCAACTACGGAACCCTTCATTGTGCGTGATCCGACACACATTTGGCCGGTTTTTTTGTAATCAATAATTATTAGTTTAACGTCGAGGTTACGACCTCGTGGCTAAGTAATAACAATTGCACGGGTCGATCCATCAGGTTAAGCTACGCTTGCTAAGGTTGGTCTGTGGATAGGTGACCATCTTTACATACCGAGACTCCTCCGTGCCTCGGAAAGTATGTTAAACCGTTGGTCCCGGTTTAACATACTTTCCGAGACGACCCGTAATGACTATCAAAGAGTCACGAATTACACTCTTTGATAGTCATTACGGGTCGTCAGAAGCCTGAAAGTCTGACAACCAGTCTTACCAAGGGGTATTACCCAGTTAGTGGGTTGTGAAGTTCAGATAGGCAGTAGGTCCATGTAAAATACTGATGTTTAGCTGCATCCGGTTAGACTGGAAGCAGACCAACTATATGTTGGGTAAAGGCTTGACAGATTGGTTGAATTATTCGTTTAAGGTGTAAAAGAGCAAAAGTGGATACTGTCAGATTAATATGCTTTAGTTTTGATTGCGAGATAAAACGCTCGCTCGCTGTGTGAGCGCTCGGTGTGGAAACATGCCGTGCTCGGGTTCGCGACAAGTCAACCATCATCAAAGTCAAATTCAAGTCATTTATTTCAAATAGGCCCATGTGTGGCACTTGTGAATGAATGAATGAATGAATGAAATGCACCGACCCCAGCGTGGTTTAACCAGACTCGATAAATCGAATGAACCCCGAGATTTGCACTAGCCGCTGGAGCCTCATGCTTCATGGGGTTACAGAGGCCATTGCATATCAAGGAGTAGACTAGGGGGCGCGGGTAATGGTAGGGAAGACGTGCCCTTAGGATAAGGAGGAATTTTTGAGCCTACCGGATATGCATCCTTGAGTAAGCAATGGAATAGTGGAGAGACGGGTGATATTTATCTATGGATGGGCATCTTTTTACGACGACGCCACTAGGCTGGTTCCGTTTCAGGTTTCTTGTAAATCTCGCTAACAGTCTTCTTAATCTAATCTTGGTCTTCAGCCATGTCCATCCAAAAGTGATTTCCTTGTCGAAGTAAGTCATATCCTGTTTTAGGATATCATTTCATGTGTAAATAGGTAGGCCGGCTTTCTTGGATTCGGTCTTGTACTGCATGTATGTACGGGTGTGGTTTGCGGCGACTGTGAACATGTGCAAGATAGTACATCCTATGTTTCTTGATGCATTTGGTTACGGTTTTTTTCGTCTAACCGTTCATGAATTTTCTCTTGTTTTGGGTTATTCCTAGTGTGGTTAATCAAGTCTCTCATGATGATTCTCTCCGCTAGGATGGTGCAAGTACAGCTTCACTGGTGAATCTTTTGGCGGGGTTAAACTGCTATCTCGATTCTATTCTTTTTCGTTCTGATGAGTTGTCCGCAGCAATGTCCAGGGCGACATCGGCCGGCTCCTTGTTGTTTATGTTCAGCTCCGACGTGGTACCTACAAGTACGCCTTGTAACTGGCCGCTGTTCACCTCAGGTTGATGCGATTGCAAATAATATGGTTGTGAGTTATACACACTATTCGGCACAAGTACTTATTAAGACCCCGACAAAAATTCCGACTCGCGTCGCCCGAATTCTTGTTTTTCTGTTCGTACTATCGCGGGCGCGCATGACCTGAACACCGCTAGGACCATTTCCGCTCGCAGCGCCTGATCGCTATATCAACGCTTACCCACACTCATTAATAAATATCATTGCAGAATCAGATTTTTGTTAAGACTTTTGTTTTTGAGAATGAAAAGGACCGTAAAAACCCACAGAGGTGGTGCGTTTTTTCAATGGAAATAAATATCAATACCCTCGTTCGGTCGTATTTTGAGCAGGATATCAGAAAGGTACAAATTTGAGTCCAGAGTTGAGTAGATTTCTTATATTAGCAGTTTTTTATAAGGCGGAAAGTATCCATAAAACTTTAACGGAATAAAAACTCGATTTGATATCCCCTTTTCAGGGAATGTACGTAATTACCAATCGCCCTGTAGACAGCAGTTTGAGTAAATAATAAATAAAAATAGTAAATTATAAAAAAACAAAGTATGTCGTATTTTGCACAATCTGTACACTTTCACCGTCAGATTATACAGCACATTTGTTGAGATACATGGCATTCCATATTATACACAAATAGTGAGTATCTTAAAAGTTAAAAAAATACCAATTGTTACGCGGCTTACGGGTCGGCGCGGCGGGCGCACATCTGCAAAAGGGGCTGCACTGACTCACACAAAAAACTCCCTTGAACTTGACAATTTTGGAACCGTGGACACACAACGGGTGATATCTATGGATGGGCATAATCTGTAAAGACTACATCGTCGCCAGATTAATTCATGTCCAGCGATGCATCTTTTGGCGGGGTTAACTCGACTCTTTTCTATGTCACTGCTATGCTGCTATTGCTGTTTCCCTTGTCTTCGTCTAGCTTCTATCAGTTTCATGTAAATCTTGCTAGGAGCCTTCTTAATATTATCTCGGTCTTCAGCCGTCTTCAGCTTCACAAATATTTAACTTAACAAGAACAGCTTCACAAAAATATAACTTTATCACCCAAATAAACACAAAAATTACACTTGGCTTCGAAGTTATAGGGTTCAAAATACAATGTGAGAGTCAAGAGCAATAAAATCTAAAAGGAATACTTTGCTGGTCAACATCTACCTGTGACCCTTGATTCACTTGTCTACAGAAGAATGCGCACTCGCAAAAAAAATTACCCCAGTTTTGGAACACAAACTGCACTGCACACAATCACGCACGTATTATAGTTTAAAGTTTAAATGTTTTACAATATTTTGTATAGGTACGTACATTATTTAAATAATTATATGTGAAGACGATGCACCTAGAATAAAAATACTATACCACAATAGGTAAAAAGAATTAAAATTCATCCATCCACATATCCTGAGGAGAGTCACGTTGAGAGGTGAAAGACGTGTCGATTTCTTTCAGGAGTTTTTTATGGCTCTTTAGAAATAGCTAGGTGGAACAGGTTACTAAATATATCCACGTCTATTGTATTTTTGCTAGATAAAACTCAAGCATTATCTATCAGCTTGGGAAAAAAGACTTGAGTTTTTTACAAACTAGCTTTTGCCGCAAAATATCCCACGGGAACGTATCATACGTACCGATATAAAAATTGGCCAAGTGCGAGTCGGAAACGCACGCGAAGGTCGATCGGTACGACCGCACAATATTTAACACTACGTTTTTTACTTTAGTAAAAAAATACACGTTTCCCGTCATGTGAGCGAAGCCTCGGGCACAGCTAGTTTATAATACGAGTATGGTTGTAAAGTAAGTAAAAACTTTTTACAAAAAAAAAAAACGTGTGGCACTCGGGGACTGCCGCGGTAAAGCTATTGCATAGCATTTGTAACCTCCATACTTCCTATTTGTCAACGCTACACTTGGGATGATGACGTGATGACATAAAACAAAAATTACGTTCCCATGACAACATCACGTTTCGTCATTACATGGTAGGCGGAGTGGGGGGTGTTAGGTTTTATTTTCGTTACGGAATTTCTTGATTAAAAAAAAAAATCCAAATCGGTCCAGCCGTCTTCAAGCAATAGGGGAACATAATATAAATATAAAAGATTCCCACGCACTGAGAACCTCCTGCTTTTTCTGAAGTCGGTAAATAACATGCAAGCATGATTAGTTTAAGAACGTGAGTCAGCAACGTTGTATTATCATAATCTCCCTCGATAAACTTCATTACGTACAATGAACTAGTACATATGACATCTTTCTATTTGATTAAGAAACTTGCCGGAGTCTAATCGCTCTAGGAATTTACTACGGCTTTCGATCGTTGCTTGTGTGAATATATGGACCTTTGTGGTGTGAGGGAGGAGCGATAAGCGGAAATAATAGCAGAAAATTTGAATTAGCATATTTTTTTGCTAACTTATTTTGTACCACTTTTTTTTTTTTTTGGCCCTAGCGGACCCCGTCAATCTGCTGATATCTCTTTGAGACGCGCGTGGAACACAACGCGCCGTCGACCCGGGCTTGGTCCTTAACGGACGGCGAGCTACCCTATTTTGTCCCACTGCTGGGCTCTCTCCTCTCTCATAATTTTCCAATCTTCCTTATGTTGTACCTTGAATTATATATATAATCAGTCTTAATATTCCAACTGCTGGGACACAGGCCTTCCCTCTCGGAGAGAGAGTAAGCAGCAGGTTGGTGGATACCACATATCTTCGATTTTTTAAGTTCTTGGACATGCCGGTTTCCTCACGATGTTTTCTTTCACTGTTTTGAGAGTAGTGGTGATGAAATAATTTACACAAGGTAAAGCGCCTATCGATGGCGGGATGAGCTGGACTCCTTTAAAGTCCTTGGAAGCTTTAGACAGAGAGAGGTGGAAAGAGGGTAGGGAGGCCTTTGCCCAGCAGTGGGACAATAACGGGTAAGTTTGTGATAATTATGTAGTAACTTTGTCCATCTGTCTGTTACCTTCTACGACTGACCCCCAGAACAGCTTGTTATAAAATTTGACAGATAGGCCTAATAGACTAGGACATGGAGAAGGAAATGCGTTACTTTTCAACTTGGAGATTTGTATTAAAAATTACGATACACAAATCCATGTAGACGAAGTTACGAACAACAAGAAAGGAAAAATTTCACACGAGGAACTGTTTGTCCAGCCAGCACACCCCTAGCAATTTTCATGGCAATACTGTCAGGGGTCCTTGGCTGGTCAAGAGAGGACGGGGTTGCGTTGCAGCACGGTTCGGGGAGATTGTCGTGGTGGGTGTTTACTTCTCCCCGAACCGAACTCTTGCCGAGTTCCACAACTCCCTTGCGGAGTTAAGAGTCGTCGTCGTCGGGTTTGGTTCCCTCCCCGTGCTCGTACTCGGGGACTTCAATGCCAAGAATCTGGCTTGGGGTTCCCGGTATACGGACACACGGGGCAGGATGGTGGAGGACTGGGCTCTGGAGACAGGCCTGGTCGTCCTAAACCGGGGTTCTGTCCCCACGTGTGTGCGGATGCGGGGCGAATCGGTGGTGGACATTTCGTTCGCCAGCCCCGCTCTGTCGCCGCGTGTCATTGACTGGCGCGTCATGGAGGGGGTGGAGACCTACTCCGATCACCGGTACATCCGGTTTGACGTCTCCACCCAGACCTCGAGTGCGCCGGTCCGACAGGCCCCGAGTGGTCCGCGGTGGGCGCTGAAGCAGCTGGACCGGGAGCTTCTCCTGGAAGCCTCGATCGTGCAGGCCTGGGTGTCATCACCGGACAGGCCTGCCGACATCAACGACGAGGCGGAGTGGTTCCGGGAGGCCATGTCCAATGTGTGTGACATGGCAATGCCCCGGGTCCATCCTAGACATGCTTCGCGCCGGCTGTACTGGTGGTCGCAAGAGCTGGAGGCTCTGCGCAAGGCGTGTGTTGCTGCGCGACGCCAGT
Source organism: Agrochola lychnidis (assembly GCA_963680765.1). Taxonomy (NCBI): domain Eukaryota; kingdom Metazoa; phylum Arthropoda; class Insecta; order Lepidoptera; family Noctuidae; genus Agrochola; species Agrochola lychnidis. The sequence continues at coordinate 5,892,487 of OY796862.1, read as the reverse complement.
ACGCCAGGCATCGCAGGCTCCGTATCCGCCCTCCGGATACGGAAGCCATTGAGGCGGAGCTGTACGAGGGGTACAGAGCGGCGAAGGCCGCCCTCCAAGCGGAGATCCTGCGGGCCAGGGCGCTGGCCCGCGAGAAGATGCTGGAGACTCTCAACAGGGACCCGTGGGGGCGCCCATACAAGATGGTGCGGGAGAAACTCCGCCCATGGGCTCCCCCGCTGACGCAGAGTCTCCGGCCCCAGCTTGTGGGGGACGTGGTGAGCGCTCTGTTCCCCTCTAGAGGGGATCATACTGCAACGCCCATGGCTCCGCCTACTGCGGTGCCCGATGCGGACCACACCGACGACGACGATTCTCCTGAGGTGACTGAGGTAGAAATGAGAGTGGCGGTACGCAAGATGAGTGCGAAGAATACCGCCCCAGGACCCGACGGCATACCCGGAAAAGCCTGGGTCCTGGCCATGGGGGCTCTCGGGCCTCGACTGAGGGGGCTCCTAAGCGCATGCATGGAGAGGGGCCAGTTCCCACTTCGTTGGAAGACGGGGAAACTGGTCCTCATCAAGAAGCCGGGGCGCCCAGCGGACTCTCCGTCCGCTTATCGGCCCATTGTGCTGCTCGACGAGGTGGGCAAGCTCTTTGAAAGAGTCATTGCAGACCGCCTCGTCGGGCAGCTGGTGCGAGTGGGGCCGGATCTGGCGGAGAGCCAGTTCGGTTTCCGCAGGGGGCGCTCTACGGTGGACGCCATCATGCGCGTGCGGGCCCTCACGACGGGGGATGCTGTGGCCCGGGGCGGGGTCGTCTTGGCGGTGTCTCTAGACATCGCCAATGCCTTCAACACCCTGCCCTGGAGTTGCATCAGGGAGGCACTCCGGTATCACCGGATGCCGACCTACCTCTGTCGTGTGGTCGAGGCCTATCTGACGGACAGGGCCGTCATCTACCCCGGTCACCAAGGAGAGTGGAACCGGCAAGATATGTCGTGCGGTGTCCCACAGGGTTCGGTCCTGGGGCCGCATCTGTGGGACATCGGATACGACTGGGTGCTGCGCGCCGACCTCCCTAGCGGCGTCAGCGTCGTTTGTTACGCTGACGACACGCTTGTCCTGGCGCAGGGGGGGTCGTACCAGGCGGCGGCCGATTTAGCGACACGCGGGGTTGCGACAATCGTTGACAGGATCCGGCAGCTGGGACTCGAGGTGGCCCTGCACAAGTCTGAGGCCATGGGTTTTCATGGTCCTCGGAATGCGCCACCGTCGGGTTCCCAGGTAATGGCGGGAGGGGTTCACATCGGTGTCGAGTCGACGATGAAGTATCTGGGACTCGTCCTCGACAGCCGGTGGAATTTCGTGGAACACTTCCGACGTTTGGCTCCCAGACTGGACCGGGCCGGGGCTGCATTGAAGCGGCTCCTGCCCAATCTAGGGGATCCAAACGCCTCCTGCCGGAGGCTCTATGCGGGGATCGTGCGGTCCATGGCCCTTTACGGGGCGCCGGTGTGGGCGCGTTCATTGAGGCTGCGGCCAGCCCGCCGGTTGAACGCGTCCCAGAGGGTCATGGCCATCCGGCTGGCCCGAGGATACCGCACGGTCTCCTGCGAGGCGGCGAGCCTCCTTGCCGGATTACCGCCATGGGATCTGGAGGCAAAGGTCCTCGCGCACGTCTGGGAGTGGCGCGAGGAGGCGAAACGCCGGGGCTTAACCCCGATGCCGCAAGAAATTGCGGCACAGCGGACAGAGCTCCGGCGGGATCTCATGGCGTCATGGAGGGTGCGATTGTCGCAACCCCGCGCTGGGCACGCCACAATCGCGGCGATAAGACCCGTCTTTGAGGAGTGGCTGGAGAGACGCCACGGCGTTCTCACCTTCCGCCTGACGCAGGTCCTCACCGGACACGGCTGCTTCGGGAGGTTCCTGTTCAGGATAAGGCGGGAGGAAACACCCGGGTGTCACCATTGTGTGGATCGGCCTGAGGACACGGTGGAGCATACGGTGGAGGTCTGCCCGGCTTGGGCGGAGCAACGCCGTGTTCTCGTAGAGGCGATCGGCGGCGGTGATCTCTCGCGTCCGGCCCTGGTTCAGGCCATGGTACGGAGCGAGAGGAAATGGCAGGCCGTCACCTCCTTCTGCGAAGCGGTAATGCTCGCGAAGGAGGAGGCGGAACGCGTGAGGGAGAGGCAAATTTCGCGCCCTCACGCCCCTAACCGCCGCAGGAGGAGACGCCCGGGGCGGGAATCGCGAGCCGATTTCCGGCCACCGTAGGCGCGGGCTTGCGGACGGTGAGCAATGGGTAGCTCGCTGTCCGATAAGGACCAAGCCCGGGTCGACGGCGCGTTGTGTTCCACGCGCGCCTCAAAGAGATGTCAGCAGAATTGAAGGGGTCCACTAGGGCCAATGCCTGCCGGGGGTTCGAAGAAAACCGATCGGGAAATCGTGGCCCCCGGCAACAGGGCAACCGAAGGAACACGGGTGGGTTTTAGTCAGTAAGAGTCTGACACGCCCTCCCGCTCCGCCCAGAGCGGGAGAAGTTATTTGATAATTTCCCACCCAAAAAAAAAAAAAAAAAAAAAAAAAAAAAAAAAAAAAAAAAAAAAAAAAAGGGGTCCTTGGCTACACCCGTGACTTCCAAATCAAAGTGGAGCAGTCTGTGTTACCAATCACTTGTAATTGGCGCAGGTATCCATTGCACATTTCATTGACGTTCGGCTAGTTCTGTAAATCTGTTGAAAAATAAAACTGTGATTTAGTTATCCTTAAAATAGTTAATTGATTCAGACGTGACCTTGCGAAAATCTATTATAAAATACAATCGACATTGTTATATTTAGTAACCTGTTCTGTTTGACCATTCCTAAAGAGCCATAAAAAACCTTGTAAGAAATCGACACGTGTTTCACCTCTCATTGAGGCATCCTCAGGATGGCGATTGACTTGACCGAGCAAAAACACGTGTCGATTTCTTACAGGGTTTTTTATGGCTCTTAGGAATAGTTAAGTGGAACAGGTTACTAAATATAACAATGTCTATTGTATTTTAGTTATCCTTTACAAAAATGTTACAAATATACAAAATATCTATTCTATTAAAGAATTTATAGAGACTAAATATGCTCCAACAACTATATAATATTATGTAACGCACGTGATGTAACGCATGCCGACAAGTTTGCATGCTATGTATGTATAGCAAAACATGTAAGCACTAATTTTAATGTAACATCTGTAATACCATGTTTTAATGCAAATAAAAATGATTTGATTTGATTTGAATTACTTTTATCGCTGTGTCCCATAACTTGTACCATGCTCAATGGTGTGTACACAGCGCAAAGGGACGCTTTATTCACATGTCGAGTTCGGTAACAATCAGGGGAGGCCCGACGTGGGCCCGACGTGGGCCCAACGTTGGCCCACCTTATTCAATTGTTTGCGTCGCTTATTCTTGCGACAACTGCTCCAAACTTATGTTGTGTTTCTAGGAGATGACATATCCTAGGTACGTATTTATTTTGTAGATTTCGAGCGATGGAAGTTGAGAGTAGAATGAAGTCAAAGTTGTTGGTTAGTTGTTGAGTTATTGGTCAATTGTTTTGTTATCCGTTTATATACGGGTCGATCGATCAGGTTAAGCTACGCTTGCCGCGGTTGGTCCGTGGATAGGTGACCATCTTTACATACCAAGTTCCATCCGTGCCTCGGAAAGCACGTTAAGCCGTTGGTCCCGGCTGTCATTTGTAGATCTTTGACAGTCGTTACGGGTAGTTAGAAGCCCAAAAGTCTGACAACCAGTCTTACCAAGGGGTATCGTGTTACCTAGTCCGTCACTAGGTTGTGGAGGTCAGGTAGGCAGTCGCTCCCTGTAAAATACTGGTATTCAGCTGCATCCGCTTAGACTGGAAGCCGATCCCAACATAGTTGGGAAAAGGCTAGGCAGATGGGATTCGTATAGATAACAAAAAAGTAGATAACTTTAAGAACTGGGAGAATGACATAGTTTACTTTCAATTTTTTACTTTCTGATGAAATCTTATGGTAAACGTGTTGTAATTGGTTGATTAAAGTACCCAACTCTACGTAACTTAACTTATTTTAAGAAGAAACTTGGCGCCAATTAAGTAAGTGGGTAACTATGACGGCGGCGGCCAGGTTTACGAAGAATCCTTCTGTGCAACCATAAAGTCGTGTATATGTCACTAAGATTCTAAGAACCGTTAGTTTATAATCCATCGGCATTATTTCTGTTAGATTATAGGTAAAGCCTTGTATCTACTAGGCAACATTTGGCGCGTGACATATTGCTCAACATGTTGAAAGTTAGCGCGGAACTTTTGTTTAGCAACGTTGTCTGTCTACGCATGATCAGTCGTCGACAACATGTTTCCAGAGGAACTAGTCTTGATTTCAGCGGCGGTATCCTTTATACATTCATAATTTTGGTACAGTTCAATTAATTTGAGCACTTGTTACGGACATTTCTGCGCGTCACGTCTCTACTCGACAACATTTGATGCTTAACTGCATGTTGCACGGAAACAAACAAGTCGCGCGTCATATTGCGCGTCAGCTGACTACGTCGCGCGCTGTTGTGCAACGTTGCTGAACATGTTGAGTCTCACGTGTTGCGCGTCAATTTTTAGGTTAGAACTGTGACAAACCGCTACTTCCAAGTCTCTCGCAGCTAGGCAGGCTATTCAATATTAGCGCAAGGTGCGTTACGTCGCAAGCAAGTTTGATACCAGTTCACAATTTTTTGATTTTCCACGGATAGATTATCATCATCTGCCTAGCCTTTTCCCAACTATGTTGGGGTCGGCTTCCAGTCTAACCGGATGTAGCTAAATACCTGTATTTTACATGGAGCGACTGCCTATCTGACCTCCACAACCTAGTGACTAGGTAACACGATACCCCTTGGTAAGACTGGTTGTCAGACTTTTTGGGCTCTTAACTACCCGTAACGACTGTCAAAGATCTACAAATGACAGCCGGGACCAACGGCTTAACGTGCTTTCCGAGGCACGGAGGGGACTTGGTATGTAAAGATGGTCACCCATCCACGGACCAACCGCGGCAAGCGTAGCTAAACCTGATCGATCGACCCGTGCAGCTGTTATTACTTAGCCACAAGCCCCTCTTCCACGGATAGATTATAAAACTATCGAAAAATTATGCTTAAAAAGTTCAAAATTTTTCGACGGTCTATAAATATAACGGAAATAATACCAATATATTTTAAACTAACGAAGTTTCTATTTATACGGTGACATTTATCTTGACATGAGATTTTAATATGAAATTGAAAAATTTATTGTGACATTTTATTTTGTCTTAATTTTTTAAGTGAAAACTTCTTTAGGCGCGTTGGGCATTTTTGGGATGGGACTAAACCATTGATTTCGCGACACTGTAACGCAATTTACCGACACCGTGGAGTAAAAGACATCAACGCGTTGATAACCACGGTGCTGATTTTTTTTAAAGTTTTCACTTCTGTCGCCACTCCCGGAGTGCCACTGTTTTTTTTTTTTAAATCCTTTACTGACTTTGAGGCATAGACTAAGTTTATAAGCCTCATTTTAACAGTGAAATAATAAAGGCAGTAAGTAAGTTAAACCGGAATAGCAAGATCCGCTTATGTACTTACTTAATGTTTTAGGTAATTATTAAAAGTTATTCAATACCTTTGAACTTATTCTTTTACAATATTCAAGTTGAAAATATCTGAGCACAGAAATTAATAAAGCCATTTCTTTCTTGTTTTTCTACTTTCAATGAGGAGGAAGGAAACCTGAGATGTTCGGAAGTTCATAAATCATTATTTATCATCTATGTATATGCCTCCGTAAGATTGTGAGCATCGTTAGTATATCGTCGGCGTAGGTGGAGAACAGCTGGCCCAAACTGGAGACAAATTGCAAAGGACAGACACAAATGGGCATCTTTGGAGGAGGCCTTCACCCTACCAGGGGGTTCTTGCATAAATTAGAAAAATAGATATTATAATAGAAATTAAGAAAAAAAACTAACAATTAATCTAAGTTAACTAACCAAACAATTTACTTACTAGATATAAGAAAATCCTGTAAAATACAAGGAATAAAAAAATAATTTATTATTTTTTTTTATTTTTATTTAATAATAATTTTATGTATATCTATCTAATATTTATATAGGTAATTATATGCTTTATGTATCTGTGTATTCTGTTGTATATGTAAATGGTACACCACTGACTACTTGCAGTATTGTCTCTCCTTTTCCATTTAAATCCATCCAAAGGTTGTCTGTAAAAGATCGCTTTTACCCAATGTAAAATTTCTACATTAATGTCTGTAATTTTTATGGTGTACATACATAATAAAGAATATTCTATCTTTTATCTAAAAGGCTTTTTTTAAATTTATTTATTAGGTGTAGAACTAAATAACTGCGATTTTGGTCAAATTGACTTTTCACCATTTTTGTAACACCCAAATCATGTCGCATAAATAAATCGCAATTTTCTCCAAACAAGATTTTTTCAATCTACCGAGATTATAATAAACTATCGAAAAATTGTGAACTGTTATGCTGTGGCCGCATCTATGTTTATTGTGACGAATTAACACTTTTAAGCAATCTTAATACTAACGAAATTTATGGTCAAAACATAGTTTATGAAAACATTGTAAAGTAATAATAACTAAAAAAGTACAAAAACGACGACACCGCGGGTCAGGCAGTCCGTCAATGCTAATTACTAATTGAATGAAATTTAAACAGGATGATGCATTTTCAAAGAGATTCAAAGAATTTTTGTATTTATTTTATAATTATTATTTGTTATTTTCAATAGAATTTTTGTTGGCACATCATTAATTAGAGTAGGTATTAAATAAGCGTTCGTGGTTTTACGTAACAGTTTTTGTATCTCGGTACTACCCGTTTTGATTGGGCCGCTATTTTTGTTGCTTATTGCTAGTTTTCGCAATAATTTGGTGGTCACATTAGCGGCTTCATAATTTTAATAAATTATCGTGCAATAATCCAATATGGCTCTCCATTATTTCGACAGAGCGTTTACGTAGTATTTTTTTTTTTGGGTGGGAAATTATCAAATAACTTCTCCCGCTCTGGGTGGAGCGGGAGGGCGTGTCAGACTCTTACTGACTGAAATCCACCCGTATTCCTTCAGTTGCCATGTTGCCGGGGGCCACGATTTCCCTATCGGTTTTCTTCGAACCCCCGGCAGGCATTGGCCCTAGTGGACCCCGTCAATTCTGCTGACATTTCTTTGAGGTCCGCGTGGAACACCACGCGCCGTAACGTTTACGCAGTCTGGAAAAAAGAGTCGAAATGACCAACGCTAGTCTGACCACGCGCCACGCTTATTATGTACCGCCACCCGAGCGATAAGTGCTACGGAGCCCGAATTACCGCGACGATAACCGATAATGGTTGGTCACACCTGCATGTATCGTATCACTGTGCGAAGCTTCGTCACGATAGACGCAGATACGGCCCCAGCATTACAATACAACACATTCATTTTCGGTAGCTTATAATCTATCAATGTCATATCGTCAAATTGTGACCGAACCTGCACTTATGGGCAGGGTTCATAATCTGGCCGATTTTATCACCCGTAAAATTGTGAACCGTCCCTGATTGGTAGGTCTCGATGGTAGCTGACATGGTCGCAGTAACTAAGCCAGGGCACCCCGACCAAATGGGTTAGTATGGGTTAGTTTAGGTTAGAAGTCTGACTAACCGCGTGCGAACCGAGCGAGCGCTTCTTCCAAGTAGGTCGCAGTTACTTGGTTATTTAGTATTAACGCAAGGTGCGTTCGTCGCATGCAAGTTTGATACCAGTTCACAATTTGTCGGTTTGCCTTCGATAGAACTGTAGCGGTTACACTGCCACATACGAACTACGCATCAAAAGACATGACGTCACATAAATCCTGCATCGCGCAGTTAGAGTTTACCGAGCGATCGACATATATACAAGATTCCGACTTCAAACAGTCGGGCAGTTGCCCACCAGACACAACACCCGTCTGGTCGGAGGATCCTCCCTTTTCTATGGTGGATGAGTGAATTTTACACCCTGTTCCTCATACCACTAAAGTACTGTCGAAAAATAATGCATTAAATTGTAAATGGTTTGTTGCAGTTCACAATTTATTAATAGTTTATAATATTACGTTTGTTAGATTATAAACTAAGATTTTCATAATCATATGGTCACATATACATATATAAATTGAAGTCGCTTTTCGTGTTATACTAAACTACGCAATGAATTTGGATGTGGTTTTCACCATCATTTAGACAATTTATTCCGGAAGGTTTATGTGTACAATACATTAATATTAAGCGTACATATAATAAAGAAATCTCAATGTTTTGTCGAGTCATAAAAACCGTGCGAAGCATGGGTGAGTTGCTAGTCTAAAATAATGTAAGCAACGTTATAACAATATTAACGTTGTAGCAATATTTTATACGTTTTTTTTCCCTACTTGATCGAATCAGAAATGAAGAGATCCACAAGAGAACCAAGGTAACCGACATAGCCCGAAGAATTGCCAAACTTAAGTGGCAATGGGCAGGGCACATTGCTCGCAGAACGGATGGCCGATGGGGTCGAAAGGTTCTGGAGTGGCGACCGCGTACCGGAAGACGTAGCGTTGGAAGGCCTCCCACAAGATGGACCGATGACCTTGTGAAGGCCGTAGGAATCCGCTGGATGCGGAAAGCACAGAATCGGTCGAAGTGGCGGTGCTTGGGGGAGGCCTATGTCCAGCAGTGGACGTCTTTCGGCTGAAATGATGATGATGATGAATATTTTTATTTATAAACATATATATTTGTAATCACGTTCTCGAAAACGGCTCTAACGATTTCTATTAAAGTTGCTACATAGGGGTTTACGGGCGAAAAATTGATCTAGCTAGGTCTCATATCTGGAAAAATTCGTTTTCTCTGTATTTTCACCCGAGCAGAGCTCGGTCGCCCAAAGTTTAGAACAAGATGGCTACCTTAGAATAATGACATGGCAGCATGGAATTAGTATGTACTTACATGGAGTTAGAATGAACTATCCTATACTTATTAAACGAGTATTTTTTATTTTCACCAGAGCAGAGCTCGGTCGCCCAAGAACTAAGGTATCTATGTCTGCAATTCGTCAGACAGAGGGGGTGACTGCTGGCCATTTCTCAGTCAAAGTTTTCCAGCAGATATGACAAATTATCCAAAATTGCATACCCCCAGCTACTGCGGATAAGTATTTCAATAAAATAAAACTTTCGACGTTACCCTGTTAAGAAATTCGACTCGGCGAACATTGTAAAAGATAGATCCTTCGTTATCCAATGAAAAAATAACCTTATTTGGGTAGTAACAGAGTTTAATCTGCACTAACGACTGCGAAGCACGTAGTCTCTATTAAATATGAATTTCTTTATCTCGTCTCGAGCGAAGTTTCTCGCCGAATCGGTGATATCTAAATAATATTAATAAAAAATCTTGTTTGTCGTCTCAGTCAGAAAGTTGTTTTGAAACAACAAAAGTATGTATGTGGGTAGTTATTATTGTAACAACAAATATTAGATACAGCTATAAAAATATACAGTAAGGCATTGGAACTCAGTAAGTATTATTGAGAATGGCGTGTTTTTTTTTTATTTAGGCTTTTGCTTTTCATGGATATTTATGTCAATTTATGTTTCTGGATCAATGTTCAGTTTCGAGGCTCTGCTGAGCTAAATAATAACAGCCGCACGGGTTGATCACGCTACGCTTACCAAGGTCGTTCTGTGGATAGGTGACCATCTATTACATGTCGAGACCCCTCCGTACCTCAAAAAGTACGTTAAGACGTTTGTCCCGGCTGTCATTTGTAGATCTTTGACAGTCGTTAAGGGCGGTAGGGTCGACTGGACGCCGATCCAACATAGTTGGGTAAAAAGCTTGGCTGATGAGGATCAATGTTCACTTTTGTAAATATTACGAAACTAAAATATTGACTACTTAATCTCTAAATGTACTGCATTGACATACTATATTGGTACAGTTGCTTTATACAACACCTAGTATAAAAGACGAAAAAATATCTATAGAAGTCTCTTTTAAAATGGTGTGGATAGGTCTAACTATCATGTGCGGAGTAAATGCCAGCACACATGGGCGGACGGCGGGGCAGGGTATTCTAAATTGGGTAGTAATAAAAGCTCCGAAAAAAAAAAAAAATGTGCATACTCAAAATATGAAATTTACTGCTATAAATACTAATTTTCCGACAGCTTATATGCGAATACAAATAAAGAAACGACCGAATAAAATACTGAAACGACCGAATAAAATACAGAAAATTCCGAAAAATCAATACAGAATTTGCTGACGTAATATCTTTCAAACATGCAAACAAGCATACACCATGCATGCAGCATGCAAGGCTGCGAGGCTCCGACGGACTCCTTGACTTTTCGGAAATTTTGTCTTTTTTTTCGGAAGTTTAGTACTACAGTAAACCACCGATTTTCGGAACTTATTTTTTTTTCGGAAGCTTTATATGTTCCTTTTAAATTTACCAAAGTAAATTCTTACGTATTTAATGGTAACAAGATACGAGTATATATTCCAAAGCCCAGAGACCGACCACGAAGCATCAAAGGGAATTTATCTCTGAAGTATTGAAGAGCACGCTGGAGGATACCGCGGTGGGATGCGACAACATGCGGCGGGAGACGACAGTATTCAGCATCGATACTAACACCAAATCCCAATGCACAACACAACCAACACGTTCAGAAGCAACTTTTTGAGTGCGTTGCGTAGACGCTAAGCAAGCCCGAGTGGCAACCAAGCACTCTCTGTGGAATTACCGTGGGATGCCGCGGGATGCTGTGGGCATACCGCATGGCACAGCATAGCGCATCCAATAGTGTGCCGCCGGGCCGGTGGCGGCATCGCAAATCATCAGTGTGCACTGGAGGGCGACAAATCGTCCTCGATGCCGTTTTAGTGGTATGAGGAACAGGGTGTTAAGTTCACTCATCCACCATAGAAAAGGGAGGTTCCTCCGACCAGACGGGTGTTGTGTCTGGCGGGCAACTGCCCAACGGTTCGAAGTTGAAATCTTGTATGTATGTCGATCGCTCGGTAAACTCTTACTGCGCGATGCAGGATTTGTGTGACGTCATGTCTATGATGCGTAGTTTGTATGTGGCGGTGTGACCGCTTCACCGTCTCCCGCCGCCCGCCGGTTTGCGCGGGTTTGAAAGTTGACGTTTGAGGAAGTTGAGTGCTTTCTTAAGTTAGATTAGAATTAACCTAGGTAGGTATTTAGGTACCGAGTTTATTATAAAGAGGTAAAGTTTAAGATAGTTAATTGATTTAGGCGTGACCTTACGAAAATCCATTATAAAATAGAATAGACGTGGATATATTTCTCTGCGTTCAGCGCTCGGTGTGGCAACACGCCGTGTTCGGATTCGCGACAAGTCAATCGTCATCCTGAGGATGCCTCGTTGAGAGGTGAAACACGTGTCGATTTCTTTCAGGGTTTTTTATAGCTCTTTAGAAATAGCTAAGCGAAACAGGTTACTAAATATATCCAAGTCTATTGTATTTCAGAGGTAAAGTTGTTTGTTTGTAAAAGTAAAGTTAATCTATGACAATACCTACACGAGTGACATAAGCTATGTCATGTTTGATTGTGTACACTGTTTTCCGGCTGCCGTGCGGACAAAGAAACGGGCAAAAGTTCGTATTTCCTGGAAGGACGAAATGTGATACCTCGCAGTGGCGTAGCGTGCCTTGGCGGGGCCCCGTATAAAAATTTGTTTGGGGGCCCTTATGAAGGGTAAAGATTTCTTAAAAAAGAAAAAAAAATTTTTGCATAAAATTAAAAGAAATATTTATTCATCATAATTATCTATCTGTCACTTTTTTTTAAATTTTTACAAACAATTCAAATTAAATATACACTCTCCTTGCCTTTTTTTCGGCAAACTGATTTATTAAATCATTTGATGATGAATTTGGGAAGTTTTTATTAATTTTTGCTTACGCATGTCGGGGGCCCCCGTGACCCGGGGGCGCCGTATAATTGATACGGCAGATAAGGCGGTAGCTACGCTCCTGATACCTCGTCTCAATTACCGATATGGAGATAAATAACATAAAATAACCGTGAAATATAATAATACACCTTGGTATCAGTCATAAAAAAATGTAGTGTAGGTAAATGTACTAATGTTTTGTATAATATTCTTCTGATTCGTCTCAAGTCGACCTCACTTCAGCCGATACTAAAAATTGACGACTCTTGTATTTCTTTCTTTTTTTCTATCTCGTATCTCATCTGTAAAACTATTTCTGTTTGATGTGTTTTTTGTTGTATTTACGAGTATCCATTGTTAGTATTATGCTTAATTGTATTTTGTTTTGTATTATGATATTTGTTGCATGTGCATGTATTGGTTTTGTTTTATTTCAATACGACTTTCAAAAGAAATTAGATTTTTGCAAAACCAAGAACGAGTTTACTGCCATAATAGTCTAGTGGTTGTAATCGCAACTGCTGTGCTCAACATGGGGTCGTAGGTTCATTACCCGGGTTGGGGAAAGTGCTATTGTATCTTTCTATTACGAAGCTGTCGGTAGAACCCTCTAGTCTGGATTTGTGGCCAATTTATGGCATTATTATATACCCGTGCAAAGCCGGGGCGGGTCGCTAGTATTATGATGATATTATGAATCTCACAAACTGACAATTCATAATATTATCTGCGTTCAATTCATAGTATGCAATTCATCTGTTTGACAGTTTTGTATTACTGTAGAATTAAAAAATAAATAAAAACAGTTATGAAAAATTATCCGGTAAAATTACGGTCTTGATTTTCTTCATGCGGCAATATTTACACCAGATATGATTCTGATATGAATTGAATTGAATATGATTCAACGAAAATATGTGTCACTATAAAGGAATTGCTGAGAATTCAGAAAATGAATTGCTTTTAGAGGAGTTGTTTAATGTGGCCGTTTTAGGCCCCCAGCTGTCTCTAGACGCAGCCGGCGAGTGCTTGCTCTGTGAGTGTACTTATACCTCTCTGCTTACCCTTATATAGAATACGCCTCTTTGAAGGTATTTTGATATTGAACGATTATTGAATTTTCACGGAAATTTTGTAGAATTGCATTTATCTTGAATCTTCACGTTAAAGACGGCTTAACAATTGTCCCCCCTACTTCTTTTTCGTGTGGTTAGTGACTAACCTGATGTCAGAGTTTTTATGCCACCCTGTGCTCGGACTTGGCTTCACATGCCGTCGAGAAATATCTTTCAGGCATACCGATTTTATCACGATGTTTTCCTGAGTTTTTATGCCGCCCATGGGTCTCTGACTTGGATTTACATGCCGACGAGAAATATCTCTCAGGCAGTTTCCTCACGATGTTTTCCCTTTATGTAAAAGGAATATTGCTTTATGTAATGCTAAAAATAAAATTTACATAAATGTGTGATGTATTAAAGATGGCAAATATGAGAAGTAATTGTGGATTTTACTTCCAAAATATAATTTTAATTTATTAAAATGCGCTCTAATTTATGTACTTATTTAGAACGCAAAAGCTGTCTTATTTGCGCTAACTAATGAAAAACAAAATGAATTCACTTTGTCAAATCATTACAAGGAGATTTGTTAATATATCGTGTCTATACGTGAATAACACATAACGTTAGCCTTGAACTTCTTTTTCTAGAAAAATATCTCCTCAGGGATACTATTCACCCAAAAACGAGGTCACTATCCCTACATTGTCAAACCAGAGTAATTTGTATGTAAGTAGAAAATGTCGTCATCATTCTACCGACCTTACCCCCAATATTGGGGACGGCTTACGACAGATCGGGGGCTTACAAACGTCACCCAAATATGATAAAACGCCTCTACGATCGGCTCGCAGCCGCGTAGAACGAGCTACGCCAACGCCTACGCCGTAGGCCGGTTACGAAACGAACTCGGAATAAACTTAGCTCCTGTTACAACTCCGTAATTTAGATCTTTTTTATGTGAATAGATATTTTCGTAGTCTGTTTGTCAATGTTATTTTCGTAAAGTGAGATTATTTTCAGTGCTGACGCTGGTTTTATTTATTTGTGACGCTAATAGATGTCTTTATTGCGTTCCGAAGGTTGTTTATAAAATGTTTATTTGAGAAGTTTTGTCATAAAAATGTTTCTATCATTTTGGAGGATAATAAGATATTGATTAAGTATTTATCTTTTTCATACCAATAAGTTTTTCATTACCAAGTGGACCTGAGTCTGGGTCGAGCTTATCAGAGAAAAAGATAATAAAAACTTTTTTACAAAAAATACAACCGACTTCCAAACAACAAAGTGAAAAATTACTTTAATTTCAGAAGTCGGCGTCTTTAGATCAGTATTTTAGTTTTTTGACACCGACTTGACGTGAAATACTTATTATTGAGTAGTTCCAGTGACTATATGTGATCTTCATCATTAGTTCCACTTAACTAAATGGTGCTTTCCAAGAGTAACTGCACAAGTTACTATAAAAAATACCCAAAAGGTTTGCCTGTAATATTTGACGAGAGTTCCCTCGATTTCTCTAGGATACCATCATCAGATCCTGGTTTCCTTATCATGGTACAACCCTTGAAATATCTCCTTTCCAACAAAAAGAGAATCATCGAAATCGGTTCATAAACGACAAAGTTATACGCGAACACACATAAAAAAAATGTATATATATACGGTCGAATTTAGTATCCTCCTTTTTTTGAAGTTGGTTAAAAAACCGATAAAATTCGCTAATGGATTGGCAAGCTGACGCCAGTTATCTATATTGGCAATCTTTTGTTTTCCCTCATTAATGCTGCATACATAATGTATGACTAACTGCGCTCGCGGCTCCACTCGCGTGTAAGTGCTTACTTAACCGGGAAGCAAAGTACTTTATATGCTAATCCAGGGCGAAATTTCATTCTGAACTGGTTCGCCGTTTAGACGTGATTAAGTTACTAATCATGTATAATTAGTGTACTTGGTATGCTATTATGTATCAAGATTGAAGCATTGTATGTATTTTCGGTGAAAGAGGGATTTTTTAAGGAATCCAACTTATCCTACCAGTGCTGCCAACTAGTCTTAGCGAAAACGCGCTGTCAGCGCTGTAAAAAAGCTAGAAAGCGCTAAAATGGCTTTTTAATAAAAAGCGCTATATTTCGCGCCAACCAATAAGGGAAATTTATTAATTTATTGATTCGAAATAATATATTTGTGTATCGAATCAAGAGATTATCAAATTTACCTCATTCAGTTCGAGTATTAATCGAGTTTTCGATTTGCGTTGCCGATCATTGACAACTTACAAAATTATTGCCCCACAGATAAAATAAATTTTATGATAGCATGAAATGAAACAAATAATATACGTAAAATCAATATTTTTTTATAATGAAATCAATGATTTATGGAAACAATATGTCGGTAATAAGTAGTAATACATAATTTTATTTAGCACTAGTAATTTATTATGTTTTACGCTGTATTAAGAAATATAGTTTTATATAATTTAAAAAAGCGCTAGGAGCTAAAACGCGCTTCGAGACAAAAAAACGCTAGATTTGGATTCAAAATTCGTTTAGCGCCCTTTTAAATTTTAATGTAGTCATATTTTTTATAATATTAGGTACTCTACTATACATATATGAGTGGGGCCATACCAAAAAAACTTATCAGTGGGGCAGTTTATAACCTGGATTAACACGTCGAATACTTTTTATCCCGATATTCCCACGGGATCGAGACTTCTGTGGGTGACACCGCGGGGCGCAGCTAGTAATATTATAAATGCGAAAGTTTGTGCTGTTGGATAGATGTTTGTTACTCTTTCACGCAAAACCTTCTGAACGGATTTGGATGCAATTTGGCAAACAGATAGTTTATAACCTGGATTAAGACATTGAGTACTTTTTATCCCGATATTCCCACGGAATCGAGATTATCCGGGTGAAACCGCGGGGCACTGCTAATGTAGTTGTAAAATATACACAAATATTATAAAGAGGTCAAGTTTGGATGTAGGAGATAATCTCTAGAAGTACTACTGGTGGAGTTTCTTGCCCATTCTTCTCCATACGAAACTACCTTTTTGGAATCGGCGACTGGAATTAATTCTATTTTCTTGTAAGTTTTGACGTTCAAAAGTGCCTTTTATGTGCCTATTTCAAATAAATGATTTGACTTTGAATTATCCGTTTTCGAAATTATTTCACTGATAGAAAGCGAAACTATTCCCGAATGCCGCAATATCTATTGTTAAGACGCCAATGACCTTGAGTGGTTGGCTTGCGTGTTCTGTACTGAGCTCACGCAACCCGTCGTACGTCCAGCCAGTAATAGGACTCGCCCATCAAGGAGTGCTGTCCAAAATTAGACGCATTATTACTCTATTATACGTAAAACAAAAGGTATTTTAATGATACTAAAAGATTAATGATTAAATTATCTTTAAAATGGTGAAGAAAAATACGCTTGATAGATTTTGCGTGATTTTTAGTTTTTTATCCGAGTTAGACATAACTTTGCAAATTAATTTGACTAAAATATTCCTTTATTAAGTTATTAAGAAAATGCTCTAATTTAACATATATTTTTTCCAAATCATTAATACTACTCGTTTAGACGTGATCTTCAGTATAAAAGTCGGTTATGGTCGCCTTAAACGTCCTTAAATTTTAACTGCAAGATTATAAAAAAAAAAACACATAAACCTACAAGGGCACTTATGAAACGTCAGAAGCTAGGTGCACGATTTCAATTGGTCGCTTCCTATGGAGAAGAGCTGGCAAGAAACTCCACGGTTACTCTTTTCAAAATAAATGGTTTCTACAATCTTTTCAAATTACAGTGTTGATATGTATGGGAGGACAGTGTAGGCCTATCAACAAGTACCAGGTACTTAGTAAAAATGGGAAATGGTCCACAAGTCTACAGCCTACAACGTTCTCACATTCACAAAATCTAAAAGAAAAGAATCTATATAAAAGATAAACAAAATAGTAATAAAAAAATAAAGTTTAAAAAACTGTAACCTGACTACGAGAAAATAAAAATGATCTAAAAAGTACGAAACAAGCATATATTTCAGACAGAAATCAAGACATAGGTACAAAAATGGTCAAGGTAAAGCCGTGGTCGCATGCCTGTGTACCATGTTGGTGCCAAGAACACCTACAAAATTATAATGGCATGCGACGACGGCTTTACCTTGACCATTTTTGTACCTATGTCTTGATTTTTGTCTGAAATATTTGCTTGTTTCGTACTTTTTAGATCATTTTTATTTTCTCGTAGTCGGGTTACAGTTTTTTAAACTTTATTTTTTTATTTTATACTTTTCCGTTTTTACACTTGATAAACGTAAATAAGAGTAGAGTAATACAATAGTTCAGTAATTTAACCTATTTTAAATTCCAGTAGCAGTGCATAGTGCTTTGGACGAAACCATAGAGCGATTTATTTCGACGCCAACACCACATATCGATATCGAGCTTCGAAGAAATCCAAAATATAAATATTTCGTTGTACTGCTTTTTCTTCATAAGAGTGGAATTACAAATCGGTACTACTTATTAAGATTTGATTAACTGCACGTTGGTAACATCTTGCGATACTACGTAGCGCAGTCTCACTTTTGCTTGTTTTTAACGATTTAAACATATTTGTTTACTTTGAAAATATAATATTATATACATATTTGTAATGTGCTTTCTTTTGATACCAAACATGTCATGTCATGATCATCCCATTTTAATTTTTTCGAGGTTAGAAATTTACGTGTAAAGTCCACCAAATTAAATTTAGGGAAAAATTATATAGCCTATGTCACCCGGACCATTATTACGAATCTATTGATACCTCATTCACCAAAATAGGTTCAGTAGTTTAGGCGCTACGGTGGAACACACGTAAAAACAAACATACATACATACATACATACATACAAACATACAAACATACATACATAGACTGCTAAAATCATAACCCTTCCTTTTGGCTTTGCCATAGTCGGGTAAAAATCATAACCCTTCCTTTTGGCTTTGCCATAGTCGGGTAAAAATAAGGACCTGTTTAAGGACCGTCGATCTCGTAACTACTTAGGTCATTTTCAAATGATACGGCCTATTTCTCTATGTGCAATGAGATCTATGTGATAGTAATAAATGCGATGTTTTTTTATCCCTAGTTAATTAAAAGGATGTCTGTTGTGGATCAATGTTATAGGGTACATTTGTTTTGGCTTCCTTGGGGTGATATGATAGGATGTTTTATTGTAATTTTTATTTGCTGTTTATATTTTATGTTTATTTTTGTTTGTATAGTATAACTTTTATTTTAAGATAAGTTTTCAATTTTCATTTTATGAGTGCTAATGAAGAGCTTTCGAACCCAGACAGGTGCTTTACTTCGTGTAAATTATTTCATCACCACTGCTCTCAAAACGGTGAAGGAAAACATCGTGAGGAAACCGGCATGTCCTAGAACCGAAAATTCGAAGACATGACATCTGTAAACCCGCACTGGGCCCGTGTGGCCAACTCCCTCTCACAGAGAGAAGGCCTGTGTCCCAGCAGTGGAAACATTATAGGCTGATGATGATGATGATGATGATGGGTGCTAATGCCTGAAATAAACGATTAATAATTTAATAATTTCGCAATTATATGATTGCTATTACAGTTGTAATAGCAATCATATAATTGCGTTTTATTAAAATAGGTTTTTTACTTTTATTGATTTTTTTTTTTTGTATAGATTCTTTTCTACATATTTTGTGAATGTGAGAACGCTGTAGGCTTAGTGGATTGTAGACCTGTTGACCATGTTCTATTTTGTTAAGTACTTGGTACTTATTGAAAGACCTACACTATCCTCCCATACCTAGAAACACTGTTACATGAAAGTATTGTAAAAGCCAATTATTTTTAAAAGAGTAACCGTGGAGTTTCTTGCCGGCTCTTCTCCATAGGAAACGACCAAATGGAACCGTGCACCTAGCTTCTGACGTTTCATAAGTGCCCATGTAGGTTTATGTGAAATAAAATATTTTGATTTTGAATTAAATTAAAATAAAAAGACATCGAATTATTAATGTCACACAGAAAAATAGTCATTTATTAAGAATTAAAATAAAATGAACAGTCACGAGCATAAATATATTACAATGGACAGCTCGGTAATAATATCTGAATTCATGTTTCATCCATTAATATCTGTCCTCAAGATGACGGCAGCTACATTGTGATTATTTGTAGGAGGCATAATACAAGTGGCAGCACAAATATGTGACATCGAAGGAACACCAAAACTATCTGATGAGACAAATGTAATAAGAACCATCCTTACTCTAAAATAACTGATTTAATTCTGAATATAATTATTTAACCTCAAAATAGATACTATTACCCAAATGAATATTAAAGTCGTTACCCCAATATCATAACCTAAAACTGTTTAATAAAACTACATATTCACAATATTGCAGGGATAAGGAAAATAATATGCCACACCAAGATATTTTGTCAGTCATTTATGTTACTTTGCCAACATCAAATTCAATATTCTACACCATACCATCACATCTCCTATTCCCCACATAATATTACAATTCAATCCGTATTCTAATATTTACCATGAAACTAATAGGTTACCTTAATTTGCAGTAGATTTCCAACCAATACCAAGCCAATCTATCTTTTTACCGACACAGCCACCAAGTACCTACATCTTACCGTCACGAGCGCCAGACCCAGAAGTTCGTTAATACTCCCATTTTCACATATCAAATCTTTGGGTGTTGCCAGTACAATATCCAACAATTACGTATTAATAAATTGAAACCTAACACAAGCGATGCCAAAATACAGTGTGATTCTTCATAATGTGCACATATCGAAATGAGGGAATCTATGCTTAATTTTAACGACAGAAAAAATATTTAAAAAAATCTATTTTGATTATATTTTTTATGGAATTAAAAAAAAATGTAACAAAACTGTGTAACTTTTAAACTAAATCATCTATCACGATGAAACAAACTCCATAATGATTGGAAGTAATTAAGCGTCAACATAAAATGAAAACTGAGAAAAAACTACCCTCAATTGAAAATAAACATGTTTTTTTAGCAAAAATCTGTTTTTTTTTTTCATAATTTTTTACAATTATTGTAAAATTTATAAATAAGATGCCAAAGAGATTTTTTTTAATAAATTTTTAAGAGAAAAAAACAAAATTTTTTTAATGTATTTTTTATGTCGTTAAAATTAAGCATAGATTCCCTCATTTCGATATGTGCACATTATGAAGAATCACACTGTATAGGCTGCTGCATTGACTTCAAAGATGTGTCACCTACCTGCCTACTCAGATAAATTCAGAAGAATGTGATACGTAGTTATGATCCAAAAATATCTAACATCACTTAGGCACCATAAAAACAGTCAAAAAACAGTTTGTTAAGGTTCCGTGCACGAAAAAAATCCGTTTTTGACTATAACTTATCTAATTGTAAGAAAGCTTGAAATAATTGTAACATTAAGTCTGTAAGTATAAAAGTACAGTTTTCGTGGTACTAAACCATACGTAACAGCTATTTGTTATTAGTTGCATCACTTTTGCGCTCTCGTAAATATGGTTTATTTCGCCTTTGATTTACTTAATGAAGATATTGTATACCTAATCATAAAATAAAATAATAATTTTATTTAAAAAACAGCCGAAGATAAATAATAATGTGTGATTTGGAATTTCTTGATATGGTTTGCTAAATAATAAGAAAAATACATTACTGACAGGGTTTAAAAAAAATGGTTAAAAAAAAAAAATCTGCTATTTTTTGTGTAGAAGTTGAAAAAAGTGGTTCAGCCACATGCAAGTAGATCATAATAACGATGTTGATTTTATAAGTAATTGTTCGAAATCAAAAGTAGTTTCTTGGAAAAAGTGATTAAACGTCAGTCTCGCATAATTTTTCATAAAAACTTATGTTTTTGAAAAATCCTTTTCAGCCACATGCAAAACAAAGAACTCGACTTTTCAAATTACAAATAGTTTTGTTTAAATTCTTTTCCCTTTCTCAAAACGAGTGAACAAAATTGATCAAAATCAGTCTATTTCGGGTACGGCCTCTTAACTCAATGTTAGGATATGTTTTCATAGTTATAAAATGCTCCTTATGCATTAGTAATGGCAGTGTTTTCATTTATTATCGTATTTTTAACTCCATATTGTATAAAAGCAAGAGAATGACTCGCCTCATTCGCTTAGGTAAACGAGTTAGGTCCAGTCGCGCCACCGCTGAGATTATTGCGACAAAAGTTATAATAACTTCCAGCTAGAGGCGGTTTAAGGGGGGAGCGAAAGCGATTTTAGAATAAATTTTATTTTAGAGTAGTTGATTGATTTCTTATACATCTGTTGTGTCATCCACTTATAAATAAATGAACGATTCGTTTAGTAAACTATTAGTTTTGATTAAGTACTGATTTATTCAAGCAACTTAAGTGGCACTTAAGTTAACTAAGTCGGTTGCTTAGTTAATTTAAGTGCCAGTCATTTAGTTTATGTTTTCCCTTACATTTCTCTCTTTTTAACCTTCGTTCTATTGACCCATTTTTTTCTTTTTGTCAATCAATTGATTGATTGTTCGAAACAATGTGACATAAGAGAAATTGATTCAGTTGTGATTCGAATTTACAGACAATTTAAGTTTGAAGTCAATTTCCTTACTTAACAATTAATTTTAATTTATATAAATTTACACGCATCAATCATCTTAGTCACCCATAATGTATCCACTGCTGGGACACAAGCCTCCACTCTTCAAGAGGGAGTGGGCTGTAATCTACCACGCGGGCCCAGTGCGGGCTGGTAGATGTCACATGTCATCGAATTTTTGGTTCTAGGACATGCCGGTTTCCTCACGATTTTTTCCTTCACCGTTTTGAGATCAGTGGTGGTGAAATTATTTACACAAATTAAAGCGACTGCTTGGGCTTGAACCCACGACCTACAAACTCGTAAGTCCGAGTAGTTACCACTGGGCCAGCACTAGCAGAAAATTGGTATTATGATTAATAATGAATAAAGCTTCAGGCTGAAGTCACAACTACTCTTACGCATCAATAACCAATTCCAACTCTCTGATAAAGTTAGTAAACTTTTGAGCTAAGTACTTTACATATAATAAGTACGATATTATTTCCGAAAAAAAAAACTTCTTTTAGTGTATCGATGACAATTGGCCCTGTTAAGCAGAATAGATCAAACCAACATTTTGTTAGTTTTGAGTAAATGCGATTTGAAGTTTAGAAGTGTAAACAAAAACATCAGCCAAGTTATAATCATCTAATAATTTTTGTTAGGGCAATGTCATCAGATCGCCAGGATCTTTTGTGCAAATATAAAACTCGGTGTGTAGATTCTTGTCATGTACGTAACTCAATTTCATAAAAATTGTTGGTTGGATGTATTCTGCTTAACAGGGTCCAATTTTATTAGAGTCAGCTCAGTGTTTGGCTACGGGTTATATCATAATAAATTGTTATAACTTATTGTCGAAAGTAACTTAGATCGCTTCAGCTTATAATTCACACAATCACATTTTCAGAATCAGTTTACACGGGACGTTTCCCCGGTAATCTTTCCGTTGTGGATGCGATATCTACTTCGCTACTATTGCGAGCACGATTTACCACCGAATGCGATTTAAACTCTTTTGTCGCGTAATGAAAATCGACCCGTGTGGAACGGAGCGTATGATGAGGGAAATATGCGAGATACAATTTTTTCTCCTTGATATTTTGTCAGTGAGTATAATAAAATGTAGGGGATTTTTGCTTAAAGGATTTTTTTTAGTTATGGGCCAGTTTTTGACCTCGTCTCGTCTGATGGAAAGCAATGGATGAGGTCTATGATGAAACGAGCGTGCCCAGAAGATGCCTGTTCACGCTTGCTTTGAAAGCAGATGGGTTATACGCAGAAGGGAACACAGACTCCGGCAGAGAGTTCTGGACTTTAGCCGTGCGCATAATAAATGTGGAGTTATAGTTGAAAGGACCGGTCATTCATCACGCTATAAAGACAGCAGGTGGACATTCAGAACCACGCAATGGAAGGGACCAACATGAAAAAGAAGAAAGAAAAGAAAAAAAGAAAAATATTTTATTTGGGACACGCACAGGACACGCACAAGAGTAGGTAGACCGAATAGAAGGTGGGCTGATAACATAATAGAAATAGCAGGGAAAGACTGGCAGACTACTGGCAAAGACAGAGACACATAGAAGACGATGGACGAGACCTTCACCCGAGAAGGGGTCCATAACCTACAAGTCAAAGTCAGAGTCAAATAATTTATTTCAAATAGGCCCTTGTATGAAACTTTTGAGCGTCATTTAAAAAATAATAGAATTGATTCTAGTCGCCCCTTTCAAAATGTAGTTTTCGTATGGAGAAGAATGGGCAAGAAACTCCACCGTTACTCTTTTAAAATATTTTGTATGGGTACATTAGTTAAATAGTTATATGTGAAGACGATGCACCTAGAATAAAATTACTATACCACAATAGGTAAAAAGAATTACAAATGAAGCAACGACAGATAAATTAATTATGTGATAGATACATGGTGCTCACATATTTACAAACATTGTAAAAGTACAAAATAACGAATCAGTACTAATATATAGAAAATAAGTAAAACTACTAACAACATTTGCAAATGGAAATAAAAGGCTTTTTCATTTATTTATAGTTGAAATGTCGAAATATGACTAATTTGTGAAGCCGAACGGTATTTTCTGACGCTTTTGAATACACTGTTTTACCTGCAATGTTTTATCAGCAGTTCTTTAGCCAAAGCTACGGCTTGCCAGAAGAGCGGTTCCGTCATATTATTACGGCCGTCATGAAGATCTGTCATTTTCACCTGTTTTTGACATTAAGTGTCAAAAAACGTTCTGTATTTAAACAGCCGTTATTGTGTGAGCGTTCACCGCTTTCTTAGGCAAAATTAATCTACCTAGCCTTTTCTCAACTATGATGGGGTCGGCTTCCAGTCTAACCGGATATAGCTGAATACCAGTATTTTATATGTAACGACTGCCTAGCTGACCTCCACAACCCAGTAACTGGGTAATACGATACCCCTTGGTAAGACTGGTTGTCAGACTTTCGGGTTTCTGACGACCCGTAACGACTGTCAAAGATCCACGAATGACAGCCGGAATCAAGGGCTTAACGTACTTTCCGAGGCACGGAGGAGTCTCAGTATGTAAAGATGGTCGGACCAACCCCGGCAAGCGTAGTTTAACCTGATGGATCGACCTGTGCGACTGTTATTACTTAGCCTCATCGCTTTCCAAGGAAACTAAACCTTAAACCTTAAGTCTCTTGAGCCCCTAATTTTATGCTTCGAATCAGATAATAACGCTCTCATAAATAAAGGAAAGTTAATGACTCTGAAAGCACAGGAACTTAAATAACTAAGATAACTTTACAGGGTGCGAAGCTATCTCGGCAATTTAAGTTGTCCAAGTCTTTCGCAACGGGGCAGCTCATTCTTTGGCCAAAGAATTAGCATTGCTATTCAACGTGGCAATACTGCCAGTCTTCTGGGCACGTTTCTGGATGACAGCGATGCGGACGAGTACTTCGACGCCTAAGTGCCCTTTTGCTTTTTCATTTAATTTGTACCTAATGTAAATGGAGGAGCTCGTAGCTAAGTAATAACAGCCGCACGGTTCGATTCATCAGGTTAAGCTACGCTTGCCGGGGTTGGTCTGTGGATGGGTGACCATCTTTACATTCCGAGACTCCTCCGTGTCTCGGAAAGCACGTTAAGCCGTTGGTCCCGGCTGTCATTCGTAGATCTTTGACAGTCGTTACGGGTTGTCAGAAGTCCGAAAGTCTGACAATCAGTCTTACCAAGGGGTATCGTGTTACCCAGTTACTGGGTTGTGGAGGTCAGATAGGCAGTCGCTCCATGTAAAATACGGTATTTAGCTGCATCCGGTTAGACTGGAAGCCGACCCCAACATAGTTGGGAAAAGGCTAGGCAGTTTTTTTTTGTACCTAATGTAAATAGTACCGTATTTACATAATTTAAAATCTAACAGACTTAAAATAATAATAATAATATGTACAAGTATTTAAAAAAGGTGGGAAATCATCACAGGGCATTAAAAAATTCGTCCGTATCGCTGTCAACAGGAAATGTGCCCAAAAGGCTGGCAGCCTTGCCACGTTGTATGGCAATGCTGCCTGATTCTTTGGCCAAAAAATAGGCAAGCCTTCTGGTCACATGAAGAGTCGAACAATCGCTTGGCGATGTCTTGAAAAACTAAGTGGGCACTTGGACTATAGCTCTAGTGTTTCAACCCGAAACGACTCGAACATATACATAAATGTAGTGTAAATTAATTGGTTGTTTTATAATTTGTATTTAAGCATTTTGCAGCTAAGATAACATCTGGTCATTTAAATCTAAGTTGCATACTAATACACAATTTCTGAGTAACTTCACATTGTACTCAATTAAAACATGCATTCCTAATAAGATTCTCAACTAAAATTGCGAAGTGAGCAAGTAGTTTACACAATTACTCAAACTTTTACTCAACCCGAGAGATAAATCAATTCAATTTCCCTACAGAGTTGAGTATTTGAAACTTCTCAGTGCTTCAGTACGTTCGTCTTTATCGGCTTTTACTAGAAGTGCCTCTATTTAGGCGTGTTTTATTCGCGTAGGGTACGAAATAAAAGTAATGATTGGGGTAAAGTGCGTAGTTTTCTTGGTGATGTATTGCTGGGTCGCTTATAAGAGCGTGGCAACTCGTGGGAATGGCACTTCCAGTTTATTTTATTTACTTCTTGAATAGCTATGTGATGTTAATATATCGTTGACTGATGAAGATATCTAACATATGGTGATATACTTGGAAGCAGAATTTTATTAGTAGTTTATGAAACTGTTGCATAATGAGGTGTATTAAAACACGAGTGTGTGTTTAAAAACCAAGCCGTAGGAGAGGTTTTTAATAGACACGAGTGTTTTAATACCTATACTCTGTTTATAAATGATAAATGATTTTATTTCTGTAAGTAGGTTTGTACAAACACTTTTACACGTCAATCATATTTTAAAAACTAGATGAGGTCGGCGTTTCCTATCTGACTACTCTGAGAAGAAAGGCCGAAACAAACTCAGAGGTCACAGTCTCTTTTAAAGTCCAGACATAATCTTGGTCAGATCATGTGAAGGCCATGTGGATTGGTGTCTGAAGTGGTCTTTAGAGGAAAGCATCACACAGATTGAGAGGGTCTGTCCAGTCAGTGCACGCATTTGTCATTTATCGTGTAGCTCAACTCAGAATTTAAGGAGCTCAACGATTTGACGAACAATACCAAAAAAAGGACATTTGTGTAGGCCACATAAATTACTCAAACTGTCAGACCATGATTAAAAC
Source organism: Agrochola lychnidis (assembly GCA_963680765.1). NCBI lineage: Eukaryota > Metazoa > Arthropoda > Insecta > Lepidoptera > Noctuidae > Agrochola > Agrochola lychnidis. The sequence goes on along the minus strand of OY796862.1, from coordinate 5,865,932 downwards.
TAACTGAGAAAAAATTAAAAACAAAACAAAAAGGAATGACCCATATAGTCTTCATATTCACAATAATTAAAATAATATAATACTTTAAAAGTAAATATTCATGTCATTGTATATATAAAAATCATTAATGTCAATGTGTATATAATAAAATAAAAAACCCAGAAATAATCTTGGTCAGAGCATTTCATATGAGGACCATGTAGTTTTGTGTCTGAAATGATCTTTTGAGGAAAGAACCATACAGATTTGAGTGGACCTGTCCAGTCAGTGCACGCATTTGTCAGTAATTGTGCAGCTCAACTCAGAACTTAAAAGGAGCTCAACGATTCGACGAACAATACCATAGAAAGGACATTTGGGTAGGCCGCATAAAGTACTCAAAACTGCCAGATTATCATTAGTAGTAACTGAGAAAATTAAATAAATATATATACATGAGCTACATAGTCCTCACATTCACATTAATTAAAATAATAATAATGTTATACTTAACAAAGTAAATATTCATGTCATTGTGTATATAATTTTGAAGTTTGCAAAATAAACAAAGTTCCAAAAGTAAAAAATAAAATAATAATTGGAGCAGCTTAATCCCAAGCCTTTTTGTCCTCAATGTAATCTTTAACGGTATAAAAAGCTTTCTGGCACAACTTACGTTTAATGAATGATTTAAATTTATTAAGGCTTAGATCTTGTACGTGGCTTGGAAGTTTATTATAAAAGCGTATACATTGACATCTGAACGAGCCACCTATTTTCTTGAGCCTTGTTGTAGGTACAACAAATTTGTGTTTGTTTCTAGTATTTATGTTATGGATATCACTGTATTTTTTAAACAATTTTATATTTTTATGGGCATATAAAAGATTATCAAAAATATACTGAGAAGGCACAGTCATTACATTAATCTCCTTAAATTTATCTCTGAGAGACTGTCTCGGACTTAATTTATAAATTGATCGAACAGCTCTTTTCTGCAAAACAAAGATAGTCTGAATGTCAGCGGCATTTCCCCACAACAGAATACCGTACGACATTACACTATGAAAATAGCTAAAGTACACTAAACGGGCTGTCTCTATGTCAGTCAAATTACGAATTTTTCTAACAGCATATGCTGCGGAGCTTAGCTTTTTTGACAATTTATCTATATGTGGGCCCCACTGAAGCTTAGCATCCAAAGTTAAGCCCAAGAAAACTGTGCTATCTTCAGGATTCAATTCTTCGCCCTTTATTAACACATTAGTTTTCACCTGCCTAACATGAGGTAGGGTAAACTTAATGCATTTGGTTTTTTTTTGATTAAGAAGTAAATTATTAACATTGCACCAGTGAACTACTTTTGAGATCGCGCTATTTACATCGTCAGTAACCAGCTGCTGACGTTTAAGTTTAAACAAAAGTGAAGTGTCATCCGCAAACAACACTATATCGTGGTTATCCTTTATGAGGTAAGGCAAGTCATTAATATAGATAAGAAACAAGAAAGGACCAAGAATCGAGCCCTGAGGGACTCCCATTGTTACTATAGATCCGGGAGATCTTTTTCCATTAACGTCAACACTCTGAATCCTATTACTCAAGTATGAAATAAGAAGATTCAGAGCGCTGTTCCGGATCCCATAGTGGCGGAGTTTCCTGATTAACGTTTCATGAAGAACGCAATCAAACGCCTTGGACAAATCACAAAAGATACCCAAGGCATCGCATTTATCTTCCCATGCATTATAAATATGACCTAAAAGTTCAACACCGGCAGTAGTTGAACGACCCCTTGTAAAACCGAACTGTTTGCTATGTAATAATTTATGTCTATTAAAAAATCTTTGCAATTGCTCTAAAATTAATTTCTCAAAAATTTTACTAAAGGTAGGTAGTACTGAAATAGGTCTATAATTAGTGGGGTCTGATGTACTACCTGATTTAAACAAAGGTATTATTTTACTATTTTTCATCAGGTCAGGAAACTCCCCACAGTCGATACAATTATTAAAGATAAGAGCTAAAGTAGGTGCTACAATGTCAATAATAGACTTAGCAACTTCTACAGAATTACCCCACAGATCTGCAGTCTTTTTTACATTTAAAGTGTGAAAGGTTTTAATTATGTCTCTACAGGTAATATGTTCAAAAAGAAAGTCCGAATCGCAAACATTAACATTTTCCTTTAGCAAAGACTCAGCAACAGAAGGTGATGAGTTTAGGGATTTAGTAGTTGAAACAGGAATATCTGAAAATAAATTTTCAAAGGCCGCGGCGACTTGTGAGTCTGATTTTATTATGTTGTCATTAATAGACAGGCTGTAGTCAGTATTTCGGTTATTAGACCTTCCCGTTTCACTATTAATAATATTCCAAGTCGTTTTAATTACATTACTACTATTTTTAATCTTCGAACTCAAATAACGCGACTTGGCCATACAACAAACTTTTTTAAATAATTTTGAATAATTTCTAACATATAAATTAAATTCAGCTGTGTTTACATAAGTCCTTTCATTGTACAGCTCATAAAGCCGTGTTCTACTTTTATGAATACCAATGGTAGCCCAATCACTAAAAGATGCGTTACTATTAACCGAAATAGTCTTGGGAATAAAGGTGGAATTAAATTGCTTACAGTATATATTAAAGAAATCATCATATAGATTATTAGGATCAGCATGAATAGACAAAACTGGTAAATTATTAATAAGTTTAACTTTAAAAGTCTCCAAGCGACTTCCAGTTTTGGGGTTAACCGTGATATCCTTTTTAGCCACTTTGTTGTTTTGGTTTGGGATAGTAATCCTCTGCCCGCAATGATCAGAATCTAGTAAATTTATAATTTCTTTGTGGCTTGGTATAACATCTGTATAAATATTATCTAAGCATGTGGCACTAGTAGGGGTTATTCTTGTGGGCTCCAAAAATAGGTTTACAAGATTGTAGGACTGAAACAGACTTACTATTTTACTACAAGAACCTGAGTTTTCTAATAAGTTAACATTAAAATCACCACTAATGATAATGGACTTATTCGAGTTACAAATCTTGTGCAACACTTCATCCATTACCTTTTCGAAACAGTCATACAATCCTGAAGGGGGTCTGTACACACTTAATACAATAAACTGCTCCAATTCTATACAGGCTATTTCAACTGTCCGCTCAACAGATAGGCTCACAATATCCTTACGGTCTTTAAATTTAAGCTGGTTACTTACTAAAATTAATGAGCCACCATGTATAGCGTTAACTCTGCTGAATGAACTACCTACCTGGTGATTATTAAAGTTGAACAAGAACTGGTGGCTTTTAAGCCAATGTTCTGTTATACAAAGAATATCAATACTATTAAAATTCAAAAATAATTCTACTTCTAAATCTTTGTTCATAAATCCTTGAATATTTTGATGCACCAGGTTAATACTATTTACAGATTTTAAACTTTTATTTGATTTTATAATACTATTTACAGATTTTAAACTTTTATTTGATTTTATTTTGCAATTCTGTACACTGTTGCTAGAGGTTGCCTCTATTGTCTTAATTTCTAATTTAAATTATTATCAATGTCAATTTTTGATACTGAATTAAAATTAGTTTGAAATAAGATTAGACATTTATCTAAACCTTTTTTACAGTCTGTTCAACCGATTTTGACTTCTATTGCGTTGGTGGCATGACAAATGACAGCTGCAGTAAACAGTTGGTTTGTAACCACTTTTTTTTGCTTTTAATGCCATCCTTATGCCTACGGTATAGAAGTCAAAATCGGTTGACCAGACTGTAAAAAAGGTTTGTTTAAATGTCTAATCTTATTTCAAACGGAGTATAGTTATGTGCAGTTTCATGCACTATATTTTATATAACATCACGCCTTGTTTCCAAGAAGGGTTGGGCAGAGGTGTACCTGTAGTAGGTACACCCACATTTCGCCAGTTATGTAATAGGGGGCGAGCCTATTGTGAACAACCGGGCACAAATCCAGACTCCAAGCTGCTACTCAGAAATTCCAGATAGAAAAACCCAATAACACTTTGCCCGATCCGGGAATCGAACCCAGGACCTCATGCTCAGCAGTAGCGCTTGCGACCACTAGACCAACGAGGCAGACAAAAAATTGTATAAAAAATTTATTTTGTTATATAAATTTTGTAAACCATTTAAAAGGAGTAACGGTGGAGTTTCTTGCCTATTCTTCTCCAAACGAAAACTACCTTTTGGAAGGGGCGACTAGAATTAATTCATATTTTTGTAAATTTTGACGTTCAAAAGTGCTTTTTAAGTGCCTGATTGAAATAAAAAAAAAAACGATATTGTGTTATAGTATGTCAATATAAACTCGTTATGAAGTTTATAATTCGAATTATACGATGAGAGTAGATAAAGTCATTTGTTTATTAAACTCTTGACTTAGCTAAAGTAACTTAGTCTTTATTAAATTAAGGAAAACATAGTGAAAGTTATATCAAATCCTTTGTTACTTTAACAAACTACGAAATTCTACTCCAATAGTATTTCGTAGAATTGGGGTAGTCATTAGTAATATACTTACTAGTTTATTCGAAATAATTTATTCATGAAAACTATATGTACCAAATGAACAAATACTAGTTCTTAGAGGCGCAAGAAATTTCTTTATTAATTCTCATGGATGACCAAAGACATTGAAGTCGGCAGCAGGAGGTTGACAAACCTCCGATTTGCCGACGACATAGTTCTTTTTGCCCCCACAGCTCTGGAACTACAGACTATGCTTTAAGACCTAAGCACGGCAAGCCTCAAGGTTGGACTCGCAATGAATCGGTCTAAGACAAAAGCCATGACCAACAGCACTAAGCGCAGGGTCGAGGTAGACGGGCAGGAAATACATTATGTCGATGAGTATATCTACTTGGGCCAGTTAGTTTCTTTCGAAAACAGGCAAGAAAAGGAAATTAATCGCCGCATCGAAAATGCCTGGAAAAGCTACTGGTCCATGAAGACGCTAATGAAGGGCGATCTACCGATCTCCCTGAAGCGAAAACTCATCGATATGTGTATTTTGCCCGTCCTAACCTACGGTGCTCAGACTTGGTCGCTCACCGAGTCGCAAAAGTTCCGCCTTGGGGTTTGCCAAAGAGCAGTGGAGCGCAGCATTCTAGGTGTAAAACGAACTGACCGAATACGCAACACCACGCTACGCTCCAAAACGGGGATCTTAGACATAGGCAAAAAGGCTGCCAAGCAAAAATGAGATTGGGCGGGTCATGTCAGCCGCATGCATCGTGACCGTTGGACAACAGTCTCCACACGGTGGGTGCCTGAGGATGGACGGCGGCGCCGAGGTCGGCCCAGGAAGAGGTGGCGAGACGACCTAGACGCGTACCGCAAGGGTTGGATGGAGGTGGCCATGGAAAAGAATGCATGGAAGGATTTGGGGGAGGCCTTTGATCAGCAGTGGGACAGTGTAGGCTAATTTAAAAAAAAAAACTCATAAAATCGTTATTTTATAATTACGACTTATCAAAACATCAAGATTTCTTTATTATATTTAAGTTTAATATTAATATTATGTATTATACAAATGCATCTTTCGGAATAAATTCTCTAATTTATACTGACAACAACATCAAAATCCGTTGTGTAGTTTAGAAGAACAACACGGCGGTCACAAAGAGAGACACGAAAAATTACTTTAATTTATATATGTAATAAAATCGCGGCAGTATTTTATTTTATACTCTCGGTGTTAAGCCGAGCGTTGAGAATTCCACGCGCTGGGACGCATTCTAGTCCCATCGTGTTGAAAAAACACACTGTTGGATTTTCAACTCTCGACGCTAAGCAGAGCGTTAAAAATCAAGTGCACGACAAAAAATCGCCGCGATTTTATTACGTCCGTGCGAACGTTAGCTTAGTCTCGATCCCGTGAAAATATCGGGATATAAAGCCATGCGCCAAATTTCATCTAAATCCGTTCATCCGTTTTAGCGTGGAAGCGTAACAAAAAAACATACAAAAATTCAAATCTTTTCTCTTTTTAGTTTCGAAGTTTAGATAGACTGTAATTAGTTTTCTACATGATCTACTTTATCACTGTCTCACCAACGATTTATCAAATAAAAAATAACGATACCTCCATAAACCTAACAAAGACTATGAGCGTCTCAACCAATTTATTGCAATAAGTCTCAAGTTCCCTCCAACACGCCATGTGCTCGTTAAGGCTAAAGGGGGTGGTGTCGGCCCATTGTCCGACACTCAACACCGCTCGACACCCGCTCGACACCCGCTCTCAGCGCTCTCAGACATTGCCCTCGAGCTGCGAAGGTGCTGACTTGCGGAAACCCTTGTTGATCAAATATAGAGATGTGGTGTTTGTATATTTTTTTTGTTTAAGGGCTCTAGAAAGACGTATGAAAACTTAGAATTAAAAATTTATTTTATCGAAGTCACAGATTAACAAAAACTGAAGGTGTACGGATGATTTTTGAGTTTTGGTAATATATATCATTGGAACAAAGCTGAAACATCACTACATATTATAAAACAAATTCCTCCCGCCGCGTCTGTCTGTCTAAACGCGATGAACTCAAAAACACGGCGTGTTGTCACACCGAGCGCTGGTCGCAGAGACTCTCTTGTTTCTGCGTCAGGCGCTCGGCGTGGCAACCCGCCATGTTCGGGTTCGCGACAAGTCAATCGTCATCCTGAGGATGCCTCGTTGACAGGTGAAACACGTGTCGATTTCTTACAGGATTTTTTATGGCTCTTTAGGAATAATTAAGCGGAACTGGTTACTAAATATATCAACGTATATTGTATTTTTTACATACTTATAATTAAATCTGGCATGAGTTTTTCAATGACATAATTTATGTATTTTTGTGATAATGATTTCACTGACAGCTGAAAGCAAATATACCGTAAGGAAACCTGTTTCAATTATTCGGAACCATCGTCACGTGCTGAACAAGAGCAATGATAAATGCTTATTCTAAAAAGCCGTTGCCCAGCTGTTGGACAGCTCTAGCAATTATAAGAACAATAGGATAGACAATTAATCATTCCCTCCCTAAGACAAGCCTAAAAAAAATACACAAATTACTTAAAACCTAATTAGTTAGGCCTTAAGGCCTTCAGCATCTAATTAAAAGTCATTAAAATTCTCTAAGTGTAATCACAAGTTGTTCCGAGGATCCAATGACGCTGCTTGAACGGGAATACCTCGTGGGCCTCAAGTTTTCCAATTAGAATATTTTCGAGACTTCCCGTGAAGGTCGCGGAACTTGTACCTGTTGTCTGGTTTAGGTTTTTGTTAAGGTTTTAAAAGTGGACCCTGAACTTTAGATAGGAGCTACAGTATTCTAGTCTAATTACAAAATAATGTTTAACCAAGGCAGCGATATTAAGATTAATTTGTTGTTGTTGAAGATGCTGACTGAACTATCGCAAAATTATGACTATTATTTAATTATTATTATTGTCTCGCACTAATAAGAAAATCATCCCTTAATTTGATGCTTAATTTTCCTTCTGAATTACATTCTTGTCAATGTTTAAAAAACTTTAATCTATACTCTGTTTGAAATAAGATTAGACATTTAAACAAACCTTTTTTACAGTCCGTTCAACCGATTTTGACTTCTATTGCGTAGGCATAAGGATGGCATTAAAAGCAAAAAAAGTGGATACAAACCAACTGTTTACTGCAGCTGCCATTTGTCATGCTACCTACGCAATAGAAGCCAAATCGGTTGAACGGACTGTAAAAAAGGTTTAGTTAAATGTCTAATCTTATTTCAAATGGAGTATAGTCCGGTCAAATTAGACCAAAAAATAGGAGTGAAGGTACAAAAATTCACACCCAGCTCAAAGTTGGTGGGATTGTTCAAAACACCATCATAAATAAAATCCAAAAAGTCCTCATCGATCCGATACCTGGAAACAAAAAGGATTGTGTGGTTTTATGAAACCACGGTAAAAGTGAAACTTCTATAGACGCCGCCATATTGGCCTTAGCTGCTCTGACGAGCGCCTTTCACTTTATCCCTACTCCGCGTCCGACCGTCACGCGACATGCAACACACAGACGAAAAAGTTTGAGACGATGTAATAAAAGTTTCACTTTAAAAATACTCGGGGTCAAAGGTCACAAAAATGTGTTTTTCGCGATTTTCAGCAAAACATCTTTATAAAATGACAGATACTTTTTTTCCTAAGAGCCACCGTTTCTGAGATATAACGATTCAAAAAGTTGGAAGGGTTGTAATCGTCATAAATATGCAGATGCACACGTTTCCACGCCACCCTTGAGCTAGTGTACTTAGACTCTGGGATTTCATTGTTAAATTAAAATTGGAGGGCGTGTCAGACTCTTACCGACTAAAACCCACCCGTGTTCCTTCAGTTTCCTGTATGTTGCCAGGGGCCACGGTAACCCTTTCGGACAAACCCGCAACCCCGGTAGGCATCGGCCCTAAAGACCTAACTGAAAGGGTACCTTCAGTTGTGCTGACATCTCTTTGAGGCGTGCGTGGAATACAACGCGCCGTCGACCCGGGCCTGGTCCTTATCGGACGGCGAGCCACCCATTGCTCACCGTCCGCGAGCCTGTTCAATCCAACGTCGTCAGTACCTATGTTTTTTTTTGTTATAAATTGCATCCACTTTTCTCTATTTATGTATCATAGTTACGGATTCACCCTGCAGTTGCACTCTCAAAGACTCAAAACTATGTCAGGACATGTTTTGTAATACCAGGTTCACACGGTTCGATTTTAGTGCGTCAACTGCCAAGTCGAATGCGATTTCAACCATGTGAACAGACTCAATCAAATTGAATGTCCAATTCAAAGTATTTTTTGTTGAACAACAAAAGTTGTTCGACTATAATCGAACAGTGTGAACTCGGTATAAGACAAGCAAACTTTTTGCCTTTTTTGATTTAAAGTGTGAAATTCCATTTCCTTGTCGAATTTTGTAAAGCAATTCTAATTTGTTTTGCGTATTTACAACGCACGTGTGCCTTGGGAGTCAAGGTCGAGGAACAAAACGTGTACGGTGATAAAGACGACATATTTTTCCATTGTAATTTACAATAATTTGCATGACATATGCTTCGTTTTCTTCTCTTGTTTCGGCACGCACTTTGCAAGAGTTCATCATAAGGATGCCCTGTAAGTCAATTTTGATATGTAGGTAAACGTCTTTTCACTCGTAAGTTCAATATTTCTGACCGTCAAAAACGTAAGGATCCGCACAAACGGAGCAACGACCACCGCGACCGGTGGCTGTCGCGCGCCACGTCCTTTGGTACCGCGCAAATGAAGGTGGTCGGTGGCTGCCACTAGCAGTCGGTGGCCGCTACAATTTGTCACTCCTGCTGTACAGTTTCACGATGGGTTCCGAGACAGAAGGTTTGATCGCGCTCCTCGTAAACGACTTAGACGACGTCGGCGACAACGCCTATTTTGGGTACACCCAATTTTAGCGCCACTGGTCGCGAGTGGCCGCCACCGGTGGCGTGTCGCGGACATTGAGTCGCGAGTGGATGCCACTCGCTACACGTGTGCGGCGATTATATACAAAACGTGTTAAAAATCATGTGAACAGCTTGTCGCCAGCCACCGGTGGCTGTGGTTGGTGGCTCGTTTGTGCGGAGCCTAACGTTTCAATTGCTTATAACTACAAGACTTTTGTTTAGCCTATTATTAGGTAGGTTGGTAGCGGCTCAACTTCAAATCTTTATTAATGGCTTTTGCAGAAAAGCCTCTACAATTTTGCCAATATCACACAGGACAAGTACTATAGACTGTCAAACGCTGGAGATTGCGTAGCTTTAAATTCCTCGACTAATAATAATCATGATCAAAACTTTGATCCAGCCCGTCCCATCCTTGATGTCCTCCCTCCGGTCGACGCCCTAAAAAAAAATCGGGCATGTGGGGTGTTATTGTCTAGAAGTCATCAAGTAAAGTACAATTATTTTATTTTATTTTTTCCTCAAAAATTAAGAAATAGGGGGCCGTATAAGTTGTCAGTTTTAGACTACTTTTGTACGAGCTCTATCGCAACAACTGACCAAGTTAGGAATTTGAAACTTCTGTATATCATGTACCATATACTGTATTAACCAAAAAATATTAAAAACGCTGATTCATGAGGTATTTCATTTAAATATGGACGATTTTCTAATTTATAGTATCGTTCAGAAATATCTTTGCATTTTTTTCAGAATCAGAATCAGAATAATTTATTTTGCAATGAATGTGTGTACAAAATCAGATGTTAACATTGTAAAAACAGTTCCAATACACTCTACCTTACGGCATGCAAAAATTAAAAAAAAATATATATATCTACAAATTATACAACCAAATAAACAAAAATTAAAAAGTACATTTATGTGGATCGGCAGCCTTCCCACATAAAACAAAAAAAAAAAACAAAAAATTAGAAATTTTTAAATATTAGAAATTGTCCTTAATAAAATAAATAGTGCTAAATCTTGTACGATATGGTACGCAACTCTTCGTGCGTGAGACCGACTCGCACTTGGCCGGTTTTTTTTAATCCCTGGTTTTCCACCTTCGATTATTACGTCAACTTTAAAACACCTAAAATAAATCAACTCTACAGTCAACCGGCTTATCGTCAGAAATGTCAGTGTTTCGGCCAGAGTCCTTAAAGGGGAAGCGTCAGGGTAGCCCGCGAAATTAAAATTTTCTTACGTTTTTTGCATTTTGCAGGTCAGTGTCAGGTTTTATGTTGATTAAAATAAGATTCGCGGTCGTAACAAATATGGCTTTACTCAATTATAATCATTGCAATCAGCAATACAACTCCATAAGTTAGCAAAGGTGTCAAATGTCATGATTTCATGAAATCATGACATTTGACACCTTTATCTTCTTCTTAATCCCTATTGCTGATTGTAATGATTATAATTGACATTATAATTGACACTGACCTGCAAAATGCAAAAAACGTAAGTAAATTTGAATTTCGCGGGCTACCCTGGCACTTCCCTCTTAAAACCGCGTGTTTCCATTCGGCTATTAATTTACGAGCGATTCATCATTAGGGAACAGGTGGCGCCTCCTTGCGGCGCTCCTGACAACTAATTTTGATTTAATAACTAAGTTTGATAATTGATATTGGCTCGTGGCGCGCACGTGGCGTTGTCTCGATGTATTGATTTTGGCATTAATATTGTTTGAAAATGAAGTTTACATACATACATACATAAACTCACGCCTTCTTCCCATGGGGATAGGCAGAAACTACAGAACGCCACCTGCTACGATCCTTACATAGTCCTTTTGCCTCGTTTACGTTCATATATCTGGTCATACACGCACGCCGGTTGCGAGTACTACGCAGCTGGCTTTTCTGAAGAACATCACCAATAAGGTCAGTATAATTATGTCCTCCTAGGGCGTCCCCGCCCGGCCTTTCCCTTTACATCAGCCTTGTAAATACATTTTGTTAGTCGCCTTTCATTCATTCTCTCAACATGCCCAAACCATCTCAGCATACCCTTTTCAATTTTTGTCACTACATCTTCTTTCGAAAATGAAGTTTCTACATCGAAAATTGATCGAGTAAATAAACAAGGTTTGGTCTGTATGTATTTGTGTTTAAATGCAATTGCAATTTACCACGAAAATTAAAGCTATTTCCTCAAACACAATCTCCTCATTATTTTATTGGAACGACGTTCTTTTAACACCGCTTGCGGTAGACGTTGATTGGTAGAAATCGTCACGTAAGAAAACACCATTATATCTGTATGCGACTCTCTCTCTCTCTCTTTGTCTCTTTGTATTATAAACGAGTGTGTGTGTGTGTGTGTACGAATATCACGTAAAGAACTTCGTTCCTGACGGGGGTCCCCCGACCGCACATGTTTTTGAATTATTGAATTATTATCAGTAATAACAACGACGATTATTATGACGAATTTATTTAATTACTAGCTGCGCCCCGCGGTTTCACCCGCATAAGTCTCGATCCCGTGGGAAAAAAAAAAAGTATCCTATGTCCTTTTCCAGGGCATCATCTATATATGTGCCAAATTTCATCCAAATCCGTTCAGCCGTTTTAGCGTGAAGGCGTAACAAACAAACTTACTTTCGCATTTATAATATTAAGGAAGGATATAAGGATCAACCTACTTATAAGATAGAGTTATACTTACAACCTTCTTAATACGTATAAATAAAGTTAAGAAAAATTACCTAAACTATCCCTCGGTTTCTAAAAAAGTAAACAATATTAATAATGTCAATAGAATTTAAATATTGTTCATGCTAATCACATTTAAATCCCAAGTCCGATTTGATTGGCCAATGTTGTTGTATAGTATTTTTATCTAACGAAGTAACGTGCGCTTTACTTGTGGTAACCAAGTGTACAAACACACTGGGAATGTGTGTGTAAGTGCAGGCTCTCGATACCGTCCGAAACACCGGCGAAGTCGAAAGTGTGTCTGTGTGTGTGTTACAATGGCGAAGGGTGGTTTTATGGAGGAGGTAAGCCGGAGGAGCAAAAAAAAAAACTATCGAATCAAATGCGTGTGACAGAAAGAGGTGGTGCAATAGCAACCATATCTTCTCGCTCCCGCGCGCGTTTTCTACTACTGTCCCTATCGTAACTCGTTGCAGATCGGCTTACCAAGAAACCGCGGTGTCACGTGACCGAAGTGACGTCATGATGGACTTTAGTTTCTAAAAAAATCGAACTCACGATAAGCCGGATGCGCCTACGAGTTATTTTAGCGCAAAGTGGTTTGTTGTTGGGATATTACACAAAAACTTTAATGTATGTAGGCGTTTTGTAATGTTTTAATTTTATGGTGTATCAAATACTTATAGTTTGATTATTCAATGACGATAGAGTGGTTGTGTTCTAAATTTCCGAAGGGAAGCCGGTAGGAATCGGATTGTATGAACTCGCCGCCCCTGGTGTGTTATGTGCTGATGCTACTCGCCAATCAAATTGGACTTCGGATATCGGATAAAAATACTGTACTTGTTGTTACGACTAAACAATTACAACAACTAACAAATGATTTTCCGCAAAATCTACTGACCGAGTTGTCAGAAATCGGTAGTAGGAACTCTTACTAAATAAAACTCTTTACTAACCCACCCTGTTAACTTGCTAACTCCACAAAAAGTGCGACAAACTTCGTATGTGTGACAATAGCTTCGTCACGCACGAGGAAGCACGTGACACGCGCCGCTACCTTTACTGGCCATTCGATATTCTAGCAAAGGCATAGATTAATACAGATAGTTCACTCCGCAAAATCATTTAAATAAAAAGCGACTTTTGCTACGATACAATAAAGTACAGCTTAGGTAGCACATCGCTTGGAGGTCTGCCCGGCTTGGGCGGAGCATCGCTTTGTCCTCGTGGAGGCGATCGGCGGCGGTGATCTCTCGCGTCCGGCACTGGTTCAGGCCATAGTATGGAGCGAGAGGAAATGGGAGGCCGTCACCTCCTTCTGCGAAGCAGTAATGCTCGCGAAGGAGGAGGCAGAACGCGTGAGGGAGAGGCAAATTTCGCGCCCTCGCACCCCTAACCCCCGCAGGAAGAGACGCCCTGGGCGTCGGTAATCACAGGCAGATTTCCGGCCACCGTAGGCGCGGGCTTGCGGACGGTGAGCAATGGGTAGCTCGCCGTCCGATAAGGACCAGGCCCGGGTTAACGGCGCGTTGTGTTCCACGTACGCTTCAAAGAGATGTCAGCAGAATTGACGGAGTCCACTAGGGCCAATGCCTGCCGGGGCTGCGAATAAGGGTCGAAAGGGAAATCGTCAGTAAGAGTCTGACACGCCTTCCCGCTCCACTCAGAGCTGGAGAAGTTATTTGATAATTTCCGACCCAAAAAAAAAGGTAATTATCTACAGTTATATTCACCTAGAAGTTGCCTCTCTTTCCATCGCATAACTCTTAAGTTGCACTTTATTGTATTGTAGCAAAAGTCGCTTTTTCTTTAAATGATTTTACGGAGTGAACCGTCTGTATTCATCTGTGGCTTTGAGTATTTATGTCTATATATACAGGGTGTAACAAGATCCATCACCTAGCTGTCAACTACGCATTCTGTACAGAACTATCCTCTATTTATTTATAGCATTAGGAAAATAACAGCCAAATAACAATAGTTATTGTGTAATATTGTTGAAATGACATCTAAGAGTTATTTTTAAAATGTAAATGGTGAATAGATTACATTGCTTTCAAAGTGTACGCGTATACAGTGAGATACCCCAATTATGCATATGACGTTTATGGAAATTTTTAAACTCCTTTATGATCAATGTTTTCTGACTAAATGGATTAAAATTCGAGCAGAAGATAAAATTAAATGGATTTCTAAAGGTATTAAACTCTGTAGTAGGAAGCAAAGAAGCTTACTGTGGAAATACAGATTCAATCCCTCGGGCGAAAATAAAAAAACATTCAAGACATACTCCCAAAGGTTCAAAAAAGTCATCAGACTCACACAAAGGGCTCAAAATAATAACTTTATTAATAAAGCCCAAAATAAATCTAAGGCTGCGTGGCAAATAATCAATAATAATAATAAAAACTTTTTACAAAAAAAAACAACCGACCTCCAAAAAAAACACTACAAAGTGAAAAATAACTTTAATTTCGGAAGTCGGTGTCTTGGGTTTTGTATTTTCGTTTTTTGCCACCGACTTCCGAAATTAAAGTTATTTTTCACTTTGTAGTGTTTTTTTTGGAGGTCGGTTGTTTTTTTTTGTAAAAAGTTTTTATTTTTCACTTTTTAGTTGTGGTACCTACCCCACACACATTCGAATACCACTACCTGCTACCAGTGACAGAAACTTATCATATCATCTACATACTAAGTGGAAAAAAAAAACGTATTTTGTAGTTAACTCAAAAACTATCCAAGCAAAGCTAATAAAATTTATATGGGACCAATTCCAGAGCACACTCTTTCAAACAAAAAAAGAATTTTCAAAATCGGTCCACAATTGCCGGAGAAATCGGTGGACATACATAAAAAAAAAAAAACAAACATACGCGACGAACATATAACCTCCTCCTTTTTGGAAGTCGGTTAAAAATGAACCTATTTTAAAAATTAACAACCAAAATATGACAATTGAGAATCCTAAAGAAATATTTAATGACTTTTTTATTGACCAAGTACAAAGTGTAACTAATAAAACAAATGGTAGGAATATTGACATAGACAACAACTCGAATTCAATATTTATGTCACCGAGCGTCCCAGATGACATAGTTAGAGTAATCAAAAGCCTTAAAAATACACAAAGTCATGGTTACGACGGTATAACGACCAGTGTAGTTAAATTTGTCAGCGATGTTATAGCTGGTCCTTTGAGTCACATTGTGAACGTTAGTATTGCCTCTGGTATATTCCCTAATAGCCTGAAAACAGTGGTAATAAAATCCCTACATAAAAAGAATAACAAAGAAGATATATCCAACTATAGGCCAGTGGCATTGATTCCAATATTGTCCAAAGTATTTGAAAAGATTATATGCGAAGCACTGGATAAATATCTGACTAAATATAATATGCTGAGTAATGAACAAATGGGATTTAGAAAAAAACAGAAATATTAATCTGACAATATACAATCTCGTAACTAATATTATGACGAATGTTGACAAGAAAGTTCCTGTATGTGCTATATTTATAGATATGACTAAGGCGTTCGACTACGTTAGTCATGACGTTCTTTTAAAAAAACTTTACTCCTACGGCATAAGGGGAAATGTCCTGGAGCTTATAACCTCTTACCTTAGTGGCCGAAAGCAGTACACAGAAATATCTAGAATAAGTTCTAAGACCAAACACGAGATTAAATATACATCAGATAGTAGAGAAGTCAAATGTGGTGTACCACAGGGTAGCGTTCTGGGGCCACCATTGTTTCTGCTATATATTAACGATTTACCACGGCATACGCAACATCCTATGGTGTTATTTGCGGATGATAGTACGGTCATAATAAAATGTAATGATAAAATAGATTATGAAGAAAAGATTAATATAACATTGAAAGGTATTATTAACTGGCTTGACATTAATAACTTAGTTATTAATCTTAAAAAAACAAAAGTAATGCACTTTTACCAACGGACATCCACGCCCAACGTAGTGGTTAGTTATAATGGACAAAATGTGGACTCAACAGATGTTGCAAAATTCCTTGGTATCTTAGTTGACAGCAAGCTCACTTGGAAACCTCATGCTGAAGACGTTTGTAATAAACTAAGCAAGTCAGCGTATGTGCCTACCTAACCTATCGCATAAAGTAAGCAATGATGTACTCCTGACAGCTTACCATGGTCTTGTTGCGCCAATATTAAGGTTCGGAGTAATATTTTGGGGCAATTGTTGTGATAGGGAACAGATTTTTAAGGCCCAAAAACGTTGCATCAGATCTATGTCGAATCTTAAAACTACAGACACCTGTGTGCCTATGTTTAAGTCACTGAAAATACTGACCTTCCCGTCGTTATATATTTTAGAAGTAGCAATTTTTGTTAAGATGAATTTAAATTTATTTCCGTCACTAGTCGATATTAGGAAATGTTCGGGTCCTATTAGAACACAATATAAAAATTTATTACATACAGGCAACTACAAAACAGCACTACTTAGGAAAAATATTATAGCAATGGGGCCTATAATTTACAATAAAATTCCGCACAGTTTTAAAGAACACCCTATACGAAGATTTAAATCTAATCTGACTGCATTATTATTAGAAAAATGCTATTATTGCATAAAAGACTTTTTAAACGATAAAAATATATAACTATAAAAAAATATAAATGACATACACGAGAATTTAAAAACAAAATAAATAAATAATAATGATTATTAATAATATTAATTTTTTATTTTTTTTATTTAATGACTTAATTATTAATATTGTTAATTTAGATAAAAATTGTATTGTTAGTTTTTACGACTGCATGATTTATTTGAAAACTGTATTTTTTTAGTTTTTACGACTTTGCATGCCGTAAGGTAGAATGTAGCGGAAAAACTTAGTGATGTACCATCTTATACCTGTACCTACATTGTTGGCAAAATAAATCTGAATCTGAAAGATGTAAATATGTCTAGATAGACAGTCAAAGCTGTGAACTCGTCGAAAAAAAATTGCGTCCAACTGTTGGCTGCTAAATGCATGCACAATAGTGATGTAACGAATGTCATATTTTGGACATTCGCGAACGCGAATGCGAATGCGAATATTCAGTTTTTGTTTAAATTTGGCGCCATTTGTCTATGGCTTGGTGACTTTAGTGGCAGTCCCGTTCGAACGAAGTGCGTTTCGTCTGTTTTTCGTTCCGAGAATAGCCGAGTTAATACGAACGCATCCGATTGAAGTGTCATTCCGCTCGCGCCGGTGTTTTCGTAAACAAAACAAGTGAATTTTGAGGTTACAGTGTGAATTTGTACTACACAATGTTAGTTCTGTAGTTAATTTTCTTATATTAACCAACTATTATTACCTACTTAAAAAAATTATACACGCAAAAACATTCGTAATAATTTCGCGAATGCGAATGCGAATATGCAAAAATATGCGAATATTTGCGAATGCGAATGCGAATATTCGTTACATCACTAATGCACAATGACAGACCAATAACGTGGCGCGAGTGTAAGACGTAGCTGTCACGCACACCAGCATAAAAGTAACATTGCTCAAAAATAATTGCTGGAAACAACATTTATTTTTGGTGTGAAAAATCGCTGTTTACGTTAGCGTTCAATGTCAAGCACGCAAAACATTGGCGTGGGTGTATTTAATGTCTTTTTAAACCCGTTCTATTATCCAAACAAAATACCTACATGGATAAACTTGTACAGAACACAGTACTCATAAATAAGAACAAATTTTACTAAAAGTAGTGACAACTTTGAAATATTAAAATGTTATATGTCGTCGTTCCATACAAAAGTGCAATACTTATATAGAAAGTCCATTCGCAGAAATGTCTGTAGATTTCTTATTTCTTTCTACTGATTTGTAACATCTTTCCTCTCGCTTTCCTGAAATCTGTGGGATTTTGTGAAAAGGGACGGAAGTGTGTAACAGGAAGCCGGGGAAGCGCGAGTTAAGTGTGGTAACCCTACTACAATTAGCTATGTCAGCAGTACAGTTTCTTCCGAATCTAGTGAGTAAGTAATTATAATGTAGGACATTTTCGTCACGCAACAATGGTTGTCTTAGCATAATTTAGCTAAATACCTTGTATCTTTAGGATTTGATCATTATTATCTTTAGGTACCTACTGTCACTCTGTCAGTTAAATAAAGTTATTTTTATAAACTCTCCGATTGTTGTTTACTTAATTCACGCGCTATTTGATTTGACCAATGAGCGCGCGGTGTTAGAGTTGGCCGTCAGAAACGACCTTGACGAAGCCCCGTCCCTTTAATGTTTCTTATTACCTTAATGTTGCATAAATTACCAAGGTGAGATGTCAGATGTTATTACTCTGTGCTTCAAGCCCATTAACTACTCCAATTAATTTCATGGCTTTGGTAAGCTGATTGGTGAAATATTATTGTAATTATGGTCAGGTAAGCCGTAGTTCGTGTGTGGACGTATTAGGGAGCTGCTCAGATACATAAATATCTACCCTCACCAAAGGTGTTTTGGTGACACGTGGACGATATGTTTTTGTTTATACATATTAGTTAGTTTTTCTGTGTTCATGCAAAATCGACGGAGATTCAATAAATCTGCCTATAACTATTAAATTAATGAAACGGAGTTTGTTTCGCTACAAGCCGTGTGCCGAATGGTATTTCCCTACGGCATCATCTCTTCTTAAGATGCCTTAGGGGATGAACTATCATGGCCATGGGATCTGGAGGCAAAAGTCCTCGCGCACATTTGGAAGTGGCGCGAGGAGGCGAAACGCCGGGGTGTAACTTCACTGCGGCGAGAAATCACGGCACAGCGGACAGAGCTCCGGTGGGATCTCATGGCGTCGTACAGAGTGCGATTATCGCAACCCAGCGCTGGGCACGCCACAATTGCGGCAATAAGACCAATCTTTGAGGAGTGACTAGAGAGGCGCCACGGCGTCCTAACCTTCCGCCTGACGCAGGTCCTCAACGGACATGGTTGCTTCGGGAGGTTCCTGTTCCGGATAAGGCGGGAGGAAACGCCCGGGTGTCACCATTGTGTGGATCGCCCGGAGGACACGGTGGAGCATACGGTGGAGGTCTGCCTGGCTTGGGCGAAGCATCACCGTGTCCTCGTGGAGGCGATCGGCGGCGGTGATCTCTCGCGTCCGGCCCTGGTTCTGGCCATGGTACGGAGCGAGAGGGCATGGGAGGCCATCACCTCCTTCTGCGAAGCAGTAAAGCTCGCGCAGTAGGAGACGGAACGCGGGAGGGAGAGGCAAATTTCGCGCCCTCACGCCCCTAACTGCCGCAGGAGACGTCCTGGGCGTCGGGAATCGCAAGCCGATTCCCGGCTACCGTAGGCGCAAGCTTGCGGACGGTGAGCAGTGGGTAGCACGTACGCTCCGCCCAGAGCGGGAGAAGTCATTTGTATAGTGAACACATGAAAGAATGAATCTGAGATTTTTATTAGGTAGATTCTATACTATCCTGATCATCATCACTTTTTATAATTGAACGAATCACATATCACATCTACCAATTAAAACCATTTGTCAAAGTACCTTTGATCTGCTATCTAATACGTAACACATTTTCGTAAATGATTAAGACTAATCTGTTTCATTTCGACAGTTCGACAACATTTATTGCGTTATTTACGTAGTTGAGCAGATATTTTTTTCGAACATATGAAGCAATGGATTAGCAATCTCTTTCAAAATGATTCAGATTTAGATTGCTCGTGTATTACGCAATTAAGGGGGGTAGTTCCAATTCAAGAATTTGCTTGAAAGCTCAAAAACAAACCGTTCTATTTCCAAATCCATTTCCGAATACAGCCGAGAGCTTCCGTAACCACACGAGCTTTGTCTAAAGAGCAATACCATTGGTCATAAAAGGCCACATTCAAGGGTTCCTTTTGAATCGTTTCGGGTTTATGAGGTATTAAGGTATTTAGGAGCAAGATTGTTTGTACTTACACGTGTGTGAACAAGATTTAAATTCAGATTTCTACACTTTAGTTGATTAGAATTTGACTTTAAATCGGGTCATTGAATTTAAATTCTCTGAAGATAATTTTCCATATTTATAAATGCTTCCCAATTATTATGAAATAGTATGATTGTTAAGCTATTGCATAGCTTTTATCGCGGGCTTTGAGCGCGGCGACCGAATCAAGAAATTCCGTAACGAAAAAAACCTAACACCCCCCACTCCGCCTACCATGTAATGACGGTTCCCATGACAACGTAATGTTGTCATGGGAACGTAATTTTTGTTTTATGTATCACATCATCATCCCAAGTGTAACGTTGACAAATAGGAAGTATGGAGGTTACAAATGCTATGCAATAGCTTTACCGCGGCAGTCCCCGAGTGCCACACTTTTTTTATTTATTTATAGTTCATTAAATCGGTACAACACCATTTACATTAATTAACATAGAAACATAAAAGATTACTATTGACAATTTTGTTGTGTATAATTTAATTAAAACTAACATAGAACAGTGGACTTCCTTGCATACTTTTTCTCACAGAACACCAGACATATACGCATAATTTTATTCCATTCATCTGCAAACACATCACATTCAGAGTTGGCAGTCAGAAGGACGTTGAGCATTTTCAATTCTTCATATAATATTATTATTATTTATTTATATTATTGACTAGCTTGCGCCAGCGGCTTCGCCCGCGTGATATCTTTATAAATTATAGCCTATGTTACTCAGTGATAATATAGCATTCTATCGGCGAAAGAATTTTTAAATCGGTTCATTAATTTTTGAGTTTATTTATTACAAACAAACGTACAAAAATCAAATCTTTTCTAAGTCAAAATCAAATAATTTATTTCAATTAGGCACAAAAAGGCACTTTTGAACGTCAAAATTTACAAAAAGTAGAATTGGTTCTAGTCGCCCCTTCCAAAAGGTGGTTTTCGTATGGAGAAGAATAGTCAAGAAACTTCACCGTTACTCTTTTAAAATGTTTTACAATATTTTGTATACATCATACTTCATACTAATACTAATACAATATTATAAAGAGGTAACATTTGTTTGTAAGTTTGTATGTAGGGGGTAATCTCCGGAAGTAATGAACCAATTTTAAAAATTGTTTCACTGGTAGAAAGCCACATTAGTCGTGAGTGCTATAGGCTATAAATTATAAAGATATCATGCATATTAGCCGAACTATCTCAATTTTTGTCTAGCCAGGCGGAAAAAAAAAGCTCTTACAACAGAGTTATTTGCATGCGCTGCCTTAACAGTTGTATATAATTGAAAACAATGTATAGCAACCTGGTCCGCTTTGAATAGTTCTACAAAAAAATCTGCGACACCATATTTCTATCTTTTATATTTTAGCAGATATAGTAGCTTTTATGTGTTAAAAATAGTATTTTTCGACGTTACGGACCTTATCGAAAAAAATATTATTATGATCACAAGAACTTCATAGAAATACGATTTGCCCAAAACAGTACGTCAATTGGTTAAATATTTTCGAAGATAATATAAAATTACTAAATCGCAAAATGCCGCCGTCCATTCTCGAACCGCATTAGAACATGCTTTCTACGGACGTTTTATCTATTTACCCATAGATGGCGTTGTGCAATTACGTCATTTTTCTGATTCGCGGTGAGACAAGAGCAGCTCAAGTACATCGCAGGCCCGTGCTCGGAAATCTAGCGCTGAACGTGCGCAGCGTCGGTAGCATGTCTCTGCAACAAGGGATAGGGAGTCTAGCGCTGAGCGCTCGCAGAGGCTCGCTAGCCAAAGCGCGAGAACATCGCAGGCCCGTGCTCGGGAATCTAGCGCTGAACGTGCGCAGCGTCTTTCTGATTTATATGCAATAAAAACAAAACCCTCCTTTTGGCAGTCAGGAAATAAATCATAGCACTCAACCAAACTACTTACACTCATAATTTCATCACAAGTTAAAATGTTTACCCGCCCAACGAAGTGGGCACGGGTCAGCTAGTTAATTATATAATTATATGTGAAGACGATGCATCTGGAATAAGATTACTATACCACAATAGGTAAAAATAATTAAAAATGAAGCAATGACAGAAAAAATAATTATGTAAGTAATGGATACATGGTGTTCACATATTTAAAAGCATTGTAAAAGTAGGTACCTATACGATATTCCTAAAAAAAATTACAAGTCATATTAATAAGTCAGTGCGTGAGTTCAAGTAATCATAGAATGTAAAATAAATGTTATAATAATTAATTACACAATTAAATTAGCAACCAGTTTGATTTTGTCTAGACTTTTCATAATATTAGTTTAGAAGATATGGTAGTATTCGTTTTACCTAATAACGACCAGCACCTTAATTAACACACAGGGTTTTCAAGGAAATGCCATAATCCATTGCTTCATAGGTATGGAGGCCGTCACCTCCTTCTGCGAAGCAGTAATGTTCGCGAAGGAGAAGCCGGAACGCGTGAGGGAGAGGCAAATTTCGCGGCCTCGCACCCCTAACCACCGCAGGAGGAGACGCCCTGGGCGTCGGGAATCACAGGCAGATTTCCGACCCATTGCTCACCGTCCGCAAGACCGCGCCTAGGGCTTGCGGTCGGTGAGCAATGGGTAGCTCGCCATCCGATAAGGACCAAGCCCGGGTCGACGGTGCGTTGTGTGCCACGCGCGCCTCAAAGAGATGTCAGCAGAATTGACGGGGTCCGCTAGGGCCAATGCCTGTCGGGGCTGCGAATAAGGGCCGAAAGGGAAATCGTGGCCCCTCGGTAACATGGCAACTGAAGGAACACGGGTGGGTTTTAGGCAGTTAAGAGTCTGACACGCCCTCCCGCTCCACCCAGAGCGGGAGAAGTTATTTGAAAATTTGCCACCCAAAAAAAAAAAAATATGTAAAATTCGTCTGCTCAGTAGCGTAAATAACGCAATGAATGTGGCTGACCGGATAACAAGAACGGAATTTATTTTATGCGTGTTACGCCATTACCCCACTGTAACTACCTGGGCATGGAAACTGGCATGAATCAACTAGGAAATGACAACCATAAATAAAAACAATGCTAAACCATCTCGTTGCGAGTAATAGGAACTTCTTACCCCAGACTCTTTAGAGCCATATCACACCGGCGATTTCCGAGCGTGTTTCCGCGAGGCGATTGTTAAACGCGCCACGTGTGTTCAAACTCAAAGCATTTGTTACAATGAAACCATTTACAGGCACTTTTGAACTGTCAAAGAGTCGGTCAGTTAGTCAGAAAGTTGAAGCTAGTTGTCCATTCCAAAACGTTGATCTCTATGGAGAAGAACGGGCAAGAAACTCCAAAGACACTCTTTTAAATATAGATAATTATTACAAAATCTTAGGCACATTATTCTTGTTGCTTCTATATGTGAGAACAATCTACAAAACATAAACAAAAGCAATTAAAAATATAAGATTAAAAATAAGTCCTGGCAGATAAGAGATTACCAGTCTCAACTGATGGCGCCCGTTCACGAACATGTCGCATGTGCGCAACGAGTTCACCGCGGTTTTGTAACGAGAGCGATTAATGTTATATATAAAATTCTCGTGTCACAATAAAAAGCTTTATTTGGAACAACTTATGTTAGTTACCTTACTCCTCCGAAACGGCTTTACTGATTTTTACCAAATTTTATATGCATATTCAGTAGGTCTGAGAATCGGCTACTATCTATTTTTCATACCCCTAAAGTGATAAGGGTTGTCCACCCCAAACAAATAATTGGCAAAACAACGTTTGCCGGGGTCAGCTAGTATAAGTGTATAAGAGTGAGGGAGACAAACAAGTGTACAAAATTATGAAAACGCAGAGAACACGTCGTGTAGTCGCGGCTATTTTGCTTCGCACCTACGGAGAGCACGTTCAAAAATCGCTTCACTGGAAACACGCTGGTAAATCGTCAGTGTGATAACGCTCTTAGTCCGAGTGAGACTATTAGCTGTAGTATTCTGCTAGCCTAGTACCTCTATCTATGTGTTGGTACTCGTTATCTCCTGTGGGGTCAAGCTAAAGGTCGAGCGTAGTGAATGGTGTGTGACGCACTAAGACTCCTACGTTTATGACGTTGGCTTTTGCCTACTCGGCTGCCCCATTTCAAAACCTAGTACGGGACACTTTTTATAAAAATCGTTTTATCTTGCTAATCTAATAAGTCTCCACCAGATACAAAAACATCAGCGTTGAAAACTCACTTTTAAGCAGATATATTTAAACATCGAAATCTAGTAAGTGCCCCATTCACTGCCCCGTGACCACTTTAAAACCTAGTAAGATACTTTAACCATTTCAAAACCTGGACTTTTCAAAGGCAGACCCTATTTACGTTTTTGCGCTCTCCTGTAAAATTTCGTTTTAAGTCCTTACTAGGTTTTAAAATGGGGCAGCCGTACTAACTGACTACCTTAGTGCTTGGTTGAGCCTCTTGGGTGATCTTTGAATGAGAAATTAGTTTTAATTAGAATTCTTGAAATGTGGTCGCCTCTGTCTAAGCCTTCAGGGAGATCATGATGTTATGATATATCGAGTGTACATAAGGTACCCTTCGATTGGTAAGAAACTTTGGGTCAAATTAAATGGCTTTTTGGTGACCCAGTTTCACAATTATAGTGCGACTGATGGCGCTCGCTGGCGTGCTTAATTCTATACTGTATACTAGCTGACCCCGGCAAACGTTGTTTTGCCAATTATTTGTTTGGGGTGGACAACCCTTATCACTTAGGGGTATGAAAAATATTCTCAGACCTACTGAATATGCATATAAAATTTGGTAAAAATCAGTAAAGCCGTTTCGGAGGAGTAAGGTAACTAACATTGTGACACGAGAATTTTATATAAGTATAAGATTTAAAATCCCATCAAAAACATAACATGTAAAAAAATGCAAGTCTCGCAACGCAGTTCTTCTACCGTAAAAAGAAGTGAGATCTAATATAAAACCAAGGCTGTTAATTTATTCAGTACCTATATATTTGTCATTTTTATTTCTTCAATAAATAGAATGACTTTTGTAATTTGGGTATAGGTATACCTAGTTATACTTATATCGTTCGTTATAGCTCGTGGCTAAGTACTCACAGCCGCTCGGGTCAATCTGTCAGGTTAAGCTACGCTTGCCGGGGTTAAATATCTTTCTTTATTTTCCAAAAACATATACAAAAAATCGCACTATAGGTTTACAATTTTTAATTTATGGTAGAGAACATAGACATAAAACATTTGGATGTTGCAGAAATCTGTACACAATAGATTGAACTCTGTCTCTTAAACTAGGGTATCCTGTATCTTACGAGACAGTGTATCACAATGAGGTTCCAATTGATATATGTATGAGTGGACTGTGTCGATTTACGTTCAGAAGGGAAACAAGTTATAAAGTTGGTTGGTCCGTGGATGGGTGACCATTTCTACACACTGAGACTCCTCCGTGCCTCGGAAAGCACGTTAAGTCGTTGGTCCCGGCTGTCATTTTGTAGATCTTTGACAGTCGTTACGGGTCGTCAGAAGCCCGAAAGTCTGACAACCAGTCTTACCAAGGGGTATCGTATTACCCTGTTACTGGGTTGTGGAGGTCAGATAGGCAGTCGTTCCATGTCAAATACTGGTATTCAGCTGCATCCGGTTAGATTGGAAGCCGACCCCAATATAGTTGGGAAAAGGCTAGGCAGATTGATTGTATACCTAGTTATACTAAGCCCTCTTGGTCACCAAAAATTTAGGCTTTTAGCTTTATCCACGGCGAAGTTAAAGGGGGTCTAAAATGTACTGAATGGCTTCAAGAAAAGAAGGTACGGCAGTGCCTTTGTGTTTGCTCGACTTGGCGTGTCCCCCGATATTAATCTATAGTAAAAAATCATCTTAATATTATTGATTAATCTTACATTAATATTAATTAATTAAATAGTTAGATACTTAATTTGACCTTGTAATATAAACGACAAGATGGCGGTATACTATTTGTTCCGATTTTAGCAGTGCGCTGACTTATGTTGCGAGCACTCTACCTACTTATTGGACACATAAATCAAGCTTTTAAGTGCAACAACAATAAAGTCGGTTCACATTCTTATAAAAGAAAAAATATTGCCTTCATTAACACCTTTTGTTAGCTACCAAAATGTTCCATTCAAAAAACAGCGACCATTAATTCTATCACCTAATAAAACCTATTGTGATCAACAGAGCACCATTAATATTTCTCGAAGATTGCGAGCAGCCAATCAAGGAACGTCTGCCTTTACAAAATTATACCAATTCTCTGTCCTTTGCCTAATTGTGAATTCAGCGCGGGCGACGCCTGACACGTATCCGACAGTCCCTTATAATTCGCACATTGTTCGCCGAACCTCCATCAAATAGACTCTTGTTACATTGTGCGAAAATTTACGAGAATTTTGTGCGAATTTTTGAACTTGATCGATCGTTTGAAACGTTTTGTGTTCTAGACATGAACGCTTGAGAGAGAATTAAACGGTGAAGTTGAATATTGGATGCTGGACGTGATAGATCGGTTGATTTGTATTGAGACGATTGATCGGTACGACTTTTATTGGTTGGACTTGACATTACTGAAGTCTGTAGGTATATTTATTGTCGAAATACACCCTTAAATAATGAAAGGAAAAAAAAAACAGACTTAATATAATGATGATAGTACAGTAAAACTTATGAAAATAGTGTCAGTTGTTAAAAATAGCGGCCCAGTGCGAGTCGGACTCGCCCATGAAGGGTTTCGTAGCAACAAGTAACATTGAATGAAAGGTAAATTGCGGTTTACGATTTATGACGTATTCAAAAAAAAACTACTTACTAGATCTCGTTCAAACCAATTTTCGGTGGAAGTTTACACGGTAATGTACATCATATATTATTTTTAGTTTTATCATTCTCTTATTTTAGAAGTTACATGGGGGACACACACATTTTACCACTTTGGAAGTGTCTCTCGCGCAAACTATTCAGTTTAGACAAAAATGATATTAGATACCTCAATTTCATTTTTGAAGACCTATCCATAAATACCCCGGGGCCACACGAATGGGTTTGATGAAAAAAAAAAAATAAGTTTCAGTTCTAAGTATGGGGAACCCCCAAAATTTACTGTATTTTTTTCCTATTTTTGTGTGAAAATCTTAATGCGGTTCACAGAATACATCGACTTACCAAGTTTCAACAGCAAAGTTCTTGTAGTTTCGGAAAAAAATGGCTGTGACATACGGACTGACATGACGAATCCATAAGGGTTCCGTTTTTTGCCATTTGGCTACGGAACCCTAAAAAACCGGCCAAGTGCGTGTCGGATCACGAACGATCCGTAGTTGCGATGAATTTATCCCAAATACAAACTTAACATTGTAGTTGAAAAACCAGTACAGCAATTTCGATTTATGTCGGAGAAGGTTGTTAAAATAATGTTCGGATTAGTTTGAGAAAAATGTTTTTATTTTTCAAACAAAGTAAATAGTAGTGTTTGACTGGGTATGGGTTTTGCCGATCTTTACCTAGCTATAGTTACAAAACTATTGGATATATTGGATTGACTTTTTGTTTGCAAACTGAACTTCATTAGATATACGCAGTTTCATAGTAGCTTTTGCCCGCAGCTTCACCCGCGTTTACGTCGGAAATTATCCCACAGGAACGTACAACTAATCCTGTGCTAATCCAGGTTATAATCTATCTGTGTGCCAAATTTCATCCGTCGTATCGTCGTTTCGTCGTTGTCGTATTTCCTTTCAGCCGTTTTTGCGTGTTTGAGTAACAAACATCCAAATCCAAACATCCAAACTTTCACATTTATAATATTTATATATACTTATTTTTTTACTGCTTTACTTTACTTTCTTTTTTTTAGTACTACTGCTGAGTATGAGGTCCTGGGTTCGATTCCCGGGTCGGGTAAAGTGTTATTGGGTTTTTCCATCTGGAATTTCTCAGTAGCAGCCCGGAGTCTGGATTTGTGCCCGGTTGATGGCAATAGGCTCCCCCCTATTACATGGGACTTAAAAATAACTGGCGAAATGTGGGTGAACTATGGGTATACCTCTGCCCAACCCTTCGGGGATTACAGGTGTGATGTTATGATATGTTATGTGTTATTTTATATATTACTAGCTGACCGAACAGACGTTGTCCTGTTTCCTATAACTCGATCGCAGCGCCACCTACCGGGTCCAATTGTGAGTCTAAACTATTCCCAGATCCCCTTGAACACACACAAAAAATTTCATCAAAATCGGTCCAGTCGTTTGAGAGAAGTTCAGTGACATACACACTCACAGAAGAATTATATATATAAAGATATGTATAGTTTGTAATAGGTTCTCGTGGAGAGGAGCTCGTGGCTAAATACTCACAGTCGCTCGGGTCGATCTGTCAGGTTAAGCTACGCTTGCCGGGGTGGATCCGTGGATGGGTGACCATTTCTACATACCGAGACTCCTCCGTGCCTCGGAAAGCACGTTAAGCCGTTGGTCCCGGCTGTCATTCGTGGATCTTTGACAGTCGTTACGGGTCGTCAGAAGCCCGAAAGTCTGACAACCAGTCTTACCAAGGGTATCGTATTACCCAGTTACTGGGTTGTGGAGGTCAGATAGGCAGTCGCTCCATGTAAAATACTGGTATTGAGCTGCATCCGGTTAGACTGGAAGCCGACCCCAACATAGTTGGGAAAAGGCTAGGCAGATTGATTGAGTTTGTAATAGGTTTATGTTTATTTTTATATTTTAATATTTTTTTATTCCTGAGTTTTGAGTTTTCGTAATTGCACCTACCACTGTTTGTCTTTGCATCATCCAAAGTTTGACTGGTACAAAATGCCTATGGCATTAAGTCCGCTTCTGAATATTTCTGTGCTTGAAGTAATAAATAAATAAATATATGTATAAGTAGGATAGTAGGATTGTCATCTTTACTTTAAACATAGATATATCAAGTTTGTTTTGCTAACCTTTCGCTGGTTCTTAGTAATTAACTTAATGGTCTTGTAATTATAAATCTTGTAGCGTTTTCTTTCAATTCGGAGAACATATTTTTCCAACTAAAAACAAGAAAATATAACCCTGCAGCCGTCTACTCTCGCAACAAAAACAGTCATCTAAAATAATAGTTGAATTTATCAAAATATTAAGCGAAGAACGAAGCAAACAATTCATCTTCACTGCATGCATTGTCTATTTACAAGAACAACAGTTTCATTGAACTTCAACACTATCATAACAATGACAATAACACTAATTGATTTAGTCGCAGAATTAACATCGTTAAGGGTCCCCGAAATGATAAATTGCAATTGTCAATTAATACGTGATTAATATACATTGATGCGCAAATTCATCGTCTACCAAATGCAATTGAAGCGATTGACAATATTTCTACAATACAAATTGGTGGCAATATCATTTCGGGGACCCCTTATTGATTGGACGAATTAATAGCAAATATTTAAAATAAAAAAAGGAAAATCTAAACTAATATCATTAAAAAAAATATATTTGAATGTTAGTATGTTTGTTTGTTTATAATGAATAAACTCAAAAACTACTGGACCGATTTAAAAAATTCTTTCACCAGTAGAATTATATATTATCAACTAACTTGTAGCGGTTACACCGCCACATACGAACTACGCATCATAGACATGACGTCACACAAATCCTGCATCGCGCAGTTAGTGTTTACCGAGCGATCGACATACATACAACTTCAAACTGATGGGCAGTTGCCCGCCAGACACAACACCCGTCTGGTCGAAGAATCCTCCCTTTTCTATGGTGGATGAGTTAACTTTACACCCTGTTCCTCATACCCCTAAAACCTCTTACCCGCGACTTCGTCCGCGTGGAATTCGGACCAGCCGTTTCGGAGATTAGCCGGAACAAACAGACAGACAGACAAAAAAATTAAAATTGTGTTTTTGTTGTATGTACCGTATATACTTTCATATGCATTTAGTAAAAAGCTGTTATTTTGACGTTACAAACAGACACTTCAATTTAATTTATTAAGCTATTGCATAGCTTTTATCGCGGGCTTTGAGCGCGGCGACCGAATCAAGAAATTCCGTAACGAAAAAAACCTAACACCCCCTACGTTACACTCTACGTTCCCATGACAACGTGATGTTGTCATGGGAACGTAATTTTTGTTTTATGTCATCATCCGTCATCATCCCAAGTGTAGCGTTGACAAATAGGAAGTACAGAGGTTACAAATGCTATGCAATAGCTTTATCGCGGCAGTCCCCGAGTGCCACACGTATTTTTGTATAGATGAGTACCCAACAAGCGGGTGAAGCCGCTGGCCGAAACTTGTTTTTAATAAATAAATAAATGTTGTGAGTGTACAGAGTTGCTATAGTCAATTCTTTTACATCACTCGTAACGGATCGAAAATACAACTTATGCCTGTTTTCACCGACAACTAAGTGACACTTAAATGCATAGTTAATAGATTCAGGCGTGACCTTGCGGAAATCCATTATAAAATACTATAGACGTGGATATATTTAGTAACCTGTTCCGCTTAGCTATTTCTAAAGAGCCAAAAAGAACTCCTGAAAGAAATCGACACGTGTTTCACCTCTCAACGAGGCATCCTCAGGATGACGATTGACTTGTCATCTTGAGTGCTTAAATGGATCCCTAAATAAAAGTGCATTGTTGGGTTTATAACTCTCAGCGCTGAGCCTTAGCGTTGAAAATCCAACAGTGCACTTTTATTTAAGGATACATTTAAATCACTTAGTGAAGCTGAAAACGGGCATTTAGCATGTTGGTTCAAAGGCGACAAGTACAAAAGTATCCCATAAAGTCTTCAAACTACATAAATATTATCAAAATGCATAAGAAGTGTAAAAAATGTTGGCCAATTTAAAAGTAAATTATTTTTATTTCTAGTAGAGAAGACCTATTACTCCATAGAAGATTTTTTTAAATGATAATATAAATTAACGGCTAGTGACATTTTATTTTATTCTTTGACATTTATCTACATTATTATGTTATATTACTCCCATGAAGATCGGAGACGCTACGCTCGAAGTTGTGGACGAGTATGTTTACCTAGGACAAATTGTCCAGCTAGGTAGGTCCAACTTCGAGAAAGAGGACAATCGTCGAATCCGACTCGGCTGGGCAGCGTTCGGGGAAGCTACGCAATATCTTTTCGTCCCACATACCACAGTGTCTCAAGACGAAAGTCTTTGACCAGTGCGTGTTGCCAGTGATGACCTATGGTACTGAAACGTGGTCGCTCACAATGGGCCTTATCAGAAGGCTAAAAGTCACCCAAAGGGCAATGGAGAGGGCTATGCTTGGAGTTTCCCTACGTGATCAAATCAGAAATGAGGAGATCCGCAGGAGAACCAAGGTAACCGACATAGCCCGAAGAATTGCCAAACTTAAGTGGCAATGGGCAGGGCACATTGCTCACAGAACGGATGGCCGATGGGGTCGAAAGGTTCTGGAGTGGCGACCACGTACCGGAAGACGTAGCGTTGGAAGGCCTCCCACAAGGTGGACCGATGACCTTGTGAAGGCCGCAGGAATCCGCTGGATGCGGAAAGCACAGAATCGGTCGAAGTGGCGGTGCTTGGGGGAGGCCTATGTCCAGCAGTGGACGTCTTACGGCTGAAATGATGATGATGATGATGTTATAGTAGAAATTGACTTAGACTTTTGAAGTCATTTATTTAATCTTGATTAATTCTTTTGCATTGATAGAACATTGAGATCACGCTAAAATGTATATTTTAAGACCTTTCTGTACCCTGTGTTCACAAATAAAGTTTGATTTGATTTGATTATGTGCGAAACTCGTATTTCTAATACAAAAAAATCGTTAGAATTAACGTTCGTGCTAACCCCACAGAGTTCACTCAACTAAGTTTATTGTGTGCGAACATCAAATTATTTGCAACCACAAACAATTACGTATTATGTTGAGGCTGCCTTTCAATATATTCTAGTTATACATTCTAGCCCTTTATTCATAAATGTTGCTTAAATTTAAGCAATGGTTAGCGACTGTTTAACCTTACCTTTCTGGCGTTTAAACGTCTCTTAACTTTAATGTTTCTTTCTTTTTTGGGTGACTAACCGGTGTCAGAATTTTAAAGCCGCCCATGGGCCTCTGACTTGGCTACACATGCCGTCGAGAAATATCTCTCAGGCATGGTTTCCTCACAATGTTGTGACCATATTTGTTACGACCGCGAATCATATTTTAATCAACATAAAACCTGATACTGACCTGCAAAATGAAAAAACGTAAGAAAATTTGAATTTCGCGGGATACCCTGACGCTTCCCCCTTATACCTACACATCTGATTGGTCCACTACTTCTGCCTACCCTGCCGGGAAACACGGGCGTGATGTGACTGTGTTTTGCTATACGATTCGTGTTCGACCCATAAATTCTCACTTCGAGACGTCTTTCGACGGATCAAAACCAAGTATATCAAACAAAACGAATTAAATACGGATATGTGCGCAGACGCTAGGACGTGAAAACCCATCTGTCTTTTCCACGTATCGAACACGAATCGAATACGAAGTGGGCAAACGCTCTTAGGCGATTTTTTCTTTTTGTCGATTTCAGCCAGTTTTGTATAAAGAAGGGGTTTTGTCGTTAACATTGGTTTTGCTTTACAGACTACAAGTCGTAACTTATGAACCCAACCCTGTTGAAAATTTGCTTAGTTTTAATGGAATTGGGATCATTTTGGTACTAAAAACGTGCATTTTAAATAGCAATAACTTTTTATTTTCAATAATAATAAGATTTTTATTACTTTTTGGTAACGTTGTTGCAGTACCTTTGTGCCCCTTTCGAATCGGACAGGGTTTTCTACACATTGTATAAATATGCCATATTACCATACCCATATAAAAACGATGGATGGATTGTGTGATAGATGATATAGATGACAGTTAATAGAGAAATATGGAAGTCAGAAACATGTTGCGCTGACCCTAAATAAAGCCTCGTACCGACGCGACGACAACGGCAACGCCGACGGTGCGACGTGACTCTAACAAAAACAACCGACTTTCAAAAAAACACTACAAAGTGAAAAAATTACTTTAATTTCGGAAGTCGGTGTTTTTGGCAGCGGCTTCCGAAATTAAATTTATCTTTCACTTTGTAGTGTATTTTTTGAAAGTCGGTTGATTTTTTAATTTTATTTTTCTCTTTTTAGTTGTGGTAGGTACCTACCCCACACAAATTCGAATACCACTACCTGCTATGTAATTATCAGTGACAAGAAATTATTATATCATCCAAATATGATACAAAATATGTATTATTGAAGCTAACTCAAAAACAATCCTAGCAAAGTTAATAAAATTTATATGGGACCACCTCAAGAGCATACCCTTTCAAACAAAAAATAATTTTCAAAATCAGTCCACAATTGACGGAGAAATCGGTGGACATACATAAAAAAACATACATACGCTACGAACCTATAACCTTTTTGAAAGTCGGTTAAAAACAATTTCTAAAGGTATGTCCATATATTGACCGGCAAGAGCGTGGCGGCAAGAGCGTGGCAGCAACACGCGGCGTTTACAGGACACATTTCTGCTGCGCTCTAGTTAGGACTAAACCGACGAATGTTTGCGGTAGACAGAAGTGTTCGCGCGCGGCAGTCGTCTAATCAAAGCGCGGCAGCCGCGCACGATTGCCGCTTTATATTTGGACACACGGGACACACCTTAAGAGGGTATATCCTAAAAGTTGGCAACGTCGCTATTTATAGCTGTCAAATATTTATCTGTTTTGATTAATTTAGCAATATTACTGTATAAAATTAAGAAATGTGGCTAACTAGGGAACTAAAATATTGATTATGAAATGCAATAATTAATATCGTAATACCGAATATTTGGTTTCAGATGTAAAAAAAAGTATTTGGAAACTTTCCAAATGCCTTTTTTACACCGAAAATTGTTACAACATCAAATTCAGTGTTATAATTACAATTCATTATTAATATTCTAGAGAACTAATTACTTAGCCACATTTCATATTTCCATACAGTAATAATGTATTGCCAAATTGATCAAAACAGCGAAATATTTGACATCTATTTGCGACGTTGCCCACTTTCAAAATAAACGCTCCTAAGAAAACTTCACGGTTGAACGAATACCGGTGTCGGGTCGCGCCGTTTTGCACGAGGCTTAAGACGCAGATATATGACAGTGACCTTGAATGATTAGCTTGCGTGTTCTGTACTGAGCTCACGCAACGCGTCGTCCGTCCAGCTAGTAATAGGACTCGCCCATCAAGGAGCGCTGTCCCAAATTAGATACATTATTAATTTATTACTCGTAAAACAAAAGAAATTTTAATAAAACACGTATACGAAAATATCAGTAATTTAATTATCTTTAAAATGGTGAAGTTTTCAGAAAAATACGCTTGACGGATTTTGCGTCATTCTCAGTTTTTTATCCGCGTTAGACATAACTTTACAAATTAATTTCACTATGTAATATAAACATAATAAAAAATATGCCTATATTGAAATATTAAAAAAATGCTCCAATTTAACATATATTTTTTCCAAATCACCAACACTACTCGTTTAGACGTAATCTTCAGTATAAAATCATTAAAAGTCAGCTATCGTCCCCTTAAATTGGTAAGGGCAGGCGATGATAAATAACCCAAATACGCACCACCCAGAAAACCAATAAGTTTTCACACAGGTGAGGGCGCCACCGCAGCCATAGGTAGTAATTAAAGCCTCACCGCATATAGGTACAAGTATTAGTTAACCACATCCCACCGCCGCGTTCATTTACGAAATGTCTGGCGTCACAATGAATATGAGAAATGTTGTTATTTCGTGTGCTCTTTCTAATTGTTATTATTTTATGAAAGGTAGGTTTTTTTATTAGTGTTATCATGAAAATCGAGTGAAGTTGAAATAAAGACAAGATAACAAACATCGCGGATATTGTGATAACTACCATCCTCAACTATAAACAAAAGATATTCACTGCTGAATTATGGTACCTATACGTCATCAAAACTTTACCACATAAACATAATCAGCCTATAACGTTCCCACTGCTGGGACACAGGCCTCCTCTCTGTGAGAGGGAGTGGGCCGTAGTCCACCACGCGGGCCCAGTACGGGTTGGTAGATGTCACATGTCTTCAAATTTTTCGGTTCTAGGACATGCCGGTTTCTTCAAGATGTTTTCCTTCACCGTTTAAATTACACAAAGTAAAGTGCCTGCCTGTGTTTGAACCCACGACTTACAGCTTGTAAGTCGGGGCCACTACTGCTCTATTGGACCACCACTGCTCACCACGAACTTCACCACATTTCCACTTTATCTGATTTTTTTGGCAAACAATCTAGCGGCCCTCCTGATGGTAAGAGATCACCAGCTCTGGATATCGGTAATGGTTTCGCAGTTGTATTGTCACCCCTAACTTGAGTTAGGAGTATGACGCACATTATTTGTAAGACGTTAATTATAACTTTTTCCCTCTGATTACAAAACGTGGTTTTACGACAGTCTTGGTTTAAGTCATACATAACCAGCTTATAATTTTCCCACTGCTGGGACACAGGTCTCGTTTCAGTGAGAGGGAGTGGGCCGTTATCCACCACGCAGGCCCAGTTAGTAGATGTCACAAGTCTTCGAATTTAAATACAAATACAAATTATATACTTTTGTTCAAATACAACAGACGTTGATATATTTAGTAACCTGTTCCTCTTAACTATTCCTAAAGAGCCATAAAAAAACCCTGTAAGAAATCGACACGTGTTTCACCTCTCAACGAGGTATCCTCAGGATGACGATTGACTTATCGCGAACCCGAACACGGCGTATTGCCACGCCGAGCGCTGGACGCAGAGCGTTCTGCGTCGTTAAGCGGAACAGGTTACTTAATAATTATATCAAGTATTTTATAAAGGATTTCCGCACGATCACGCCTTAAACTATCATATACTTTTTATTTTTATTTGTAACGCTGACACATGCTTTCTGTATCACGACGACATTCAACTCGTCACAAAAAACTTTCCCCGGACAAGCTTATTTATTAAAAATCTTTTTTACAAAAAATACAACCGACTTCCAAACTACAAAGTGAAAAATAACTTTAATTTCGGAAGTCGGTTGTATTTTTTGTAAAAAAGTTTTTTTTTTTTTCACTTTTTAGTGGGTTGATTTGTAATTTATCTAAGTTACAATAGCCTTATGTCAACTGCTCATCAAAAATACCCAAATCGCTATAGATGTGCTTTTAATATTTGAAGAGTTCCCTCGATTTCTCCAAGATTCCATCATCAGATCGTGACCAAATGACAATGGGACCAACTTGAAAGTATACCCTTTCAAACAAAAAAAGATTTTTTCAAATCGGTCCAGCCGTCTGCGAGTAATCGGGGAACACACATAAAAAAAAAAAAAACCCAACGAATTGAGAACCTCCTCCTTTTTTTTGAAGTCGGTTAAAAAGATCCATTACTACCTTTAAAATTCTGACTCCTGTATCTATAACTTTCTCTTTTTATCCACAGGATGCTTCAGGAAAATGCATGGCGACTCAGAAAAATCTGGTGAAGGAGTGTCCCGAAATGCTGGCCATCTCAACATGGACAGGACAGGTGCCTCGCAGACCAACCCTACCGCTTGGAGCCAAGCTGTCACAGCTGATGGCACTGGGGTCCCGTCGCAATCCAGGATCTGTCGTCTGGATGCTGGCGAAATCTGATGCGGAGATGAAGTAAGTACGATGAATATAGCACAGGGTTCTAAAAGCGTTGGTATGTGTTTGTTAAAACAACTTTGATATCAAAGCATTCGCTTTTTAGGGTTCCGTAGTAAACAAGGAACCCTTATAGTTTCATCATGTCCGTCTGTCTGTCTGCCCGCAGTCTAGCTCCGAGACCCTTAGTACTAAAAGCTGTAATTTTGCATAGGTATACATATTAATTACGCCGACAAAGTGGTAAAACAAAATTATGAAAAACATTTTTTTTAGGGTACCCGTAAAGGGCTACACGTAAAGTGGAGATGTTTTTTTTTATTTTTTATCGCATGGTGTGGGGTATCATTGGAAAGGTCCTTCAAAAACATTGTTACAGTAGTAGTTTATATAACGAAATTAAAAGGAAAACTATCACAGCTAAGTAGGCTCTACAAGTTAACAAGTAATAATCGAGGAAGGTTGCCTGGAAGAGATCGCGGAAAGCGATAAGGCCGCCCATTGTATATTTTGTAGTGTTTGATTTATTTTTTGTTATGTATTTTTGTGGTGTACAATAAAGTATATAAATAAATAAATCGACCAACTTAACTTTGCATTTGTAAAAACAATTTTTCCCATACATTCCGTATGGGAGAACATATTTTTCAACTACAAAATTAAGTTAGTTTTTAGGATAAATTCATCCCAACTACGGAACCCTTCATTGTGCGTGGTCGGACACGCACTTGGCTGGTTTTTTGTGATTGGATGAATAACAACGAACATTCATGTTATTGGACAGCAGGTTAAATTGAATTTAAGGCGTTTAGGAACTGTAGAAAAGCTATTGACATTAACTTAGCTACAAATGGCATACAAAACGACATGAAATTCGATCATTTTGATGCACGAGTAATTTAATAGGTAATGAAGATACAACCAAGTTAAATATTGGTCTTTTGAAATTACTGCTACAATGAACAGTTAAAAAGGAATATTGCCAATTTGCCATATTTCAACAAAACTTAACATAACATCTGAATATCTGATTATTCACTTTTTGAAGTGAAAACTTGTTTAGGCGCGTTGGGAATTTTTGAGATGGGACATTGATTTCGCGACACTGTAGCAACACCTTATTTTTGCTTACGCGATTGTGCTCTTTATTTATATTACGTTACGGATTAATGTTCTTTTCAAGTATTTTTACTTTAAAGGTTTTGTAAACGCGATTGTGCTGTTTATTTATATTTGGTTACGGATCAATGTTCTATGCAAGTATTTTACTTTAAAGGTTTTGTAAACGCGATTGTGCTTTTTATTTAGATAACGTTACGGAGCAATGTTCTATACAATTATTTTTATTCCACTAAGGCGATCTTGTTTTCAAACCACCAGCAATAAAATAATAAACTTATGATGGCCGCCCGTGTAACCCGATATTTTTCAAGTTTTCACTTCTGTCGTCACTCACGGAGTGCCAGTTTTTTTTTTTGTTTATTTAGTCATTTTATTTCTTTTATAATATTTAACACAACTAACTATTTACACTAGGTACTAAATGACTAACTAACTAAACAAATAAATACAAAAGGACACTTGTCAAAGTATTTGTCCGCATCGCTGTATTCGCTGTCATCCGGAAACGTGCCCAGAAGGCTGGCAGCATTGCCACGTTGAATGGCAATACTAATACTTTGGCCAAAGAACGAGCCAGTCCTCTGATCACGTGAAGTGTCGACCAGTCGGCGAGAAATTTTCTTAAAAAGACGCGCACCCGGACCCCACGACCCGAGCATTTCGACCCCAAACAGCAGGTTACAGTATTTGCACCGCTTGAGGGTCTCAGCAGCCACAGCAGCGGCGCCAGCACAGCCCGCCATGCTAGGAACATGAGATGTCGCAAGGGTGTCGACACAGGTTGCGTCCCATACAATTATTGACGCATAGAACGAAGGTTTGCCAATCCACTAAATACTACAATGAATAAATTACATTTTCTATCACCTACTGTTGATTTCCAATACCACCGACACTGCCGATGTTTAATCCCCTAACTGAACGAAGAACGAGTTTTATGCCGAACTAGATAAACAATTTGCGACTGACTGTAACCCCAAATACTGCTCCTCAAAGGTGCATAATCAGCCTAAAATGTTTCCACTGTTGGGACTCAGGCCTACTTTCTTCAAGACGGAGTGGGCTGTAATCTACCACGCGGGCCCAGTGCGGGTTGGTAGATGTCACATGTATTCGAATTTTTGGTTCTAGGACATGCCGGTTTCCTCACGATGCTTTCCGTCACCGTATTGAGAGCAGTGGTGATGAAACTATACACCGTGAAATTTGAATCACAGTTTTCCTAGAACAAACGTTGTTCAGACCATGGTCTAATATCATTCTACAGCATCCAATAAAAAAAACATACTTGGTTTTTGAAAAAAGACAAAGATTAAATTTTCAAGATTATCGTTATTCCCTACAACACAGACACCACGCACGGGACACAGCATTGTCTACAGGGAAATTTACCTCAATAAACGAAAATTAGTAAGCAGTAGATAATCTTGACATGTTAAACTTGGTCTTTTTTGTGTTTTTTTCAAAAACCAATGATGTTTTTTTTTTTATTGGATGCTGTAGAACGGTAGTAGACCATGGTCTGAACAACGTTTGTTCTAGCAAAACTGTGATTCAAATTTCACGGTGTATACACAAAGTAAAGCGCCTGACTGGGTTGGAACCCACGACCTACAACTTGTCAGTCGGAGCCGTTACCACTGAGCCACCACTGCTCACTGGGCTACTACTGCTCAAAGGTGGTTATCCACTATATTCGCGCACGAATATGCTTAGCGCAAATCTTCTTTTTTTTGGATAAAATCGGCCCCCACGATAAAAAATCGCGGATGCTGGATACCCGCTTACCGCAGTCTGACTGCAAGCCTTTAATTTCATTAGCTTTGTCCTGTATCAGTAACATTTATCAGACAGCTGTAAATTACTTGCGAAATCTGGTCACGCTATGCCCGTAATCTCGTACCATGACATCCTGTTGCTCTTGTTAAATTGGAATATGAATTTGTACAACTTTAAAAAGTGATTTTCTCCTACTGTGTTGATGGTAATATTATGTTGTAACGAACATAGTATTTTGGAATCAAACTCAAAGTTGCAGTCGTTATTCCACGAGAAAATCGCTTTTTATTATTGCTCGTGGCTGTACGATGACGTCTTCTATCCTATACGATTTATTTCAATTGTATGGAATTAACCATCAAAAATTGTGAGCAGTGGTGGCCCAGTGGTATCGGCCCCGACTTACGAATTGTAAGTCGTGGGTTCGAACCCAGGCAGGCGCTTTACCGCTAGGGCCAATGCCTGCCGGGGGTTCGAAGAAAACCGATAGGGAAATCGTGGCCCCCTGGCAACACGGCAACTGAAGGAACACGGGTGGGTTTTAGTCAGTAAGAGTCTGACACGCCCTCCCGCTCCGCCCAGAGCGGGAGAAGTTATTTGATGATTTCCCACCCAAAAAAAAAAAAAAAAAAAAAAAAAAAGGCAGGCGCTTTACTTTGTGTATTTAATTTCATCATCACTGCTCTCAATACGGTGAAGGAAAACATCGTGAGGAAACCGGCATGTCCTAGAACCAAAAAATTCGAAGACATGCGACATCTACCAACCCGCACTGGGCTCGCGTGGTAGATTACAGCCCACTTCCTCTCACCGAGAGGAGGCATGTGTCCCAGCAGTGGGGACATTATAAGCTGATTATGATGAACCATCAAATCGTACCAAATAGACAGGAAAATTGAGACTGAGATCCCATATTAATTCATTAATCCTCGTAAATATTCTGGTAAAAAAGTTCATACAACTGTATTCGAGAACAATAAAATTATGTGTCTCTCATCCACATGTAGTTTTTAATCAATCAAGCTCTTAATCCCTGAAAAATTAAAAGCCTTTTCAGTGCGCTACGACGTTTTTAATTAACTACGAAAATAATGAACATTTATTAAGTGTTTGCCGTCACACACATTACAAAAGAATCACTCTACTATCAATGGCCTACAGATCAAGTAGCTTTTAAAGCGATTCAGCAGATAAGCCCTAGGCTAAAGCCAGTACCTAACCACAGAGTAGAGAGGCACAGAAGGTCGACACCATAAAACGAGCGAGAATGCACAAACACACACAGACACGCTTCACGCACAGCGAGCATTCGCTACGAGGATTCGTTTGAGATTCACGTACAGTATAACTATTTTCTAAATGTCCCTTGCCAAACTTCGTGTTTCGTCAGTCGTCGGATTTCTATCAGTTGCCCTTTGCACGGTGCAGACTGGACGGTCTTAATCGACTTTGAAGTATATAGAGTTGTTCATACTCGTTTAACTTAATGTAATTTATTAAAAAAATGGGTGGAAAGTTGCTAAAGTCGCAGGCACGAAAATAGTTTTACAGCTCTATATGGTTCATATGGAAATCAAAACAAAACAACAGTAAAGTATTTATTTCTGAAACGATAAATCTAATAATTGATTGACATGGAAATTAGCATTCATTTGTATTCGGAAATATGATTCTCGAGGGACATTAAGAAAATAGTCAGACTATGCGTACGCTTCTATCCCCGCGTCCTATTTAAAAACGATGATCGCGCGAACGCGATGATCGCGTTCATATGTCACTTTTGACGTGACAACGTCTTATAAATTGGTTTGCTTGGTGACACTTCAAGAAACTGCGTTACGCTCCGCTCACGTTATGCGCTCACAATGAGAGCGAGTGAGAGGCACGCGTCCCTTCCACTCGGGCATGGTTAGCCCGCCTAAGAGCGAGAGAGACAGACATAAAAAGTGAAAGGCACGCGTCCCTTCCACTCGA
The DNA here is from genome assembly GCA_963680765.1 of Agrochola lychnidis. NCBI lineage: Eukaryota > Metazoa > Arthropoda > Insecta > Lepidoptera > Noctuidae > Agrochola > Agrochola lychnidis. The sequence continues at coordinate 5,824,145 of OY796862.1, read as the reverse complement.
GCACAGTTAGCCCGCCTAAGAGCGAGAGAGACAGAGCGAGAGAGAGAGAGTGAGAGAGATAGGCATACACACCGGTTCCGGTCACATTAAAATTATTTTACCACTCAAAGTCGTTGTCACGTAAAACTTTCGCCCGTATACCGACTTTACAGGCAACCAATTTTTTTTGTTAGGAAAACTGGAAAGCGCCCTCTGTCGGCGCGACCACGCACTCATGTTCACCAAACAAAAAGGGACATGCACGCGACGAGGCTGACAACAGCTAAAGCGCGGTCATTGTCGGACTGCATAGAAAAGAAAGACACGCTCGATGACACAACGCTATTTTATTGCAAAATGTGAAGCAATTAGGTATCTATTTACAAAATATCTATTGATTGGACGAAAAATTAAAACACTATTACGTTCAAATGTTGCTTGTAGAATAATCTGACAAAAAATGATTGCATGATTAATATGGTATTTAATCGTTAAAAGATATTTTTAGAGGTATCTTCGTGATTTTTTTCTATCGTAACAAATTAGTTGTATTATGTTTTCAATACACTATCTAACTAGCATATATCTTGAAGAATATCACATATTTTTTTAAATTTGTTTACTGCAGTGGATCATATACTTTTAGGCATTATAAAACTTGCGTTTAGAGCTCCTGCAGTCCCCTAAAATAGGGGACGCGGCCTATGAGCACGTGCGCCTGTTTTGGCTCGTGTGCGTGGAACCAACCTTCTGTTTCTACAATTCTGTGCCGTAACCCTAGACCAACAGCCGACAAGATTAATGTGCTAGCCTTCCAATTAAATGGATCCCAGTGACCTTAGGCCTTACCCCTTACCCTAATGCGAATGAACTCAGAATAAATAAGTTCTCACGAGTCATTACGTCGACGGGACATGATTAAGTGGTATTTCTTTTAATTATTAAAGTTTGAAGTGCAATCGGTTTTCATTGTGATTTTACTTGGTTTGGTAATAAAGTGGCCGGCGCGTCGCACGCAACTTTAAGCATTTCATAATAAGTAATTTTTGGTGATGTTCTTCAGACCAGCTGCGTTGTATTCGCAACCGGTGTGCGTGTATGACCAGATGTATGAACTTTAACGAAGAAATAGGTAAGTAGGTATGTAAGGATCGTAGCAGGTGGCGATCGGTAGTTTCTGCCTACCCCGAAAAAAGCATGAGTTTATTTAAAGTGTCATATCAATTAAGCGTATCTTAAAACGCAGATTGACCTTGAGTGGTTAGCTTGCGTGTTCTGTACTAAGCTCACGCAACACGTCATACGTCCAGCCAGTAATAGGACTCGCCCATCAAGGAGCGCTGTCCCAAATTAGACGCATTATTAATTTATTATACATAAAACAAAAGGTATTTTAATAAAACACGTATACTAAAAGATTGATAATTTAATTATCTTTAAAATGGTGAATGTTTTAGAAAAATACGCTTGTGAAATTTTGCAAGATTCTCAGTTTTTTATCCGCGTTAGACATAACTTTACAAATTAATTTCACTAGGTAATATATACATATCCAAAAATATTCCTATGTTAAGTTATTAAGAAAATTCTGTAATTTAACATATATTTTTTCAACTACTCGTTTAGACGTGATCTTCAGTATAAAATCATTAATAGTCGGTTATCGTCGCCTTAAATCTCAAAGACCCGCTAAAACTACTGTTAACAGAATGTCAAACTCGTGTTACATACCTTATTCTTGTGGTTGACTGACAGAAACAAGAACATCCAATCAAATCAAAATGTCTGTGTCGATCAATCAAAACCATTCGAAACCGTTTATTTGACGAAACTGGTTCAGCGAATAGTCACACTGAAGAAATCAAATCAGGTTTAAAAAACTTTTTACAAAAAAAAAAAAACAACCGACTTAAAAAAAACATTACAAAGTGAAAAATAACTTTAATTTTGGTAGTCGGTGTCTTTGGTTTTGAATTTTCGTTCTTTGTCACCGACTTCCGAAATTAAAGTTATTTTTCACTTTGTAGTGTTTTTAAGACGGTTTTTTTTTTGTAATTTTTTTTATTTTTCACTTTTTAGTTGTAATACCTACCCCACACAAATTCGAATACCACTACCTGCTATGTAAATAACAGTGACAGGAAGTTATCATATCATCCACATACTAAAAGTGAGGAAAATATACGTATTATTGAAGCTAACTCAAAAACTGCCCAAGCAAAGTTAATAAAATTTATATGGGACCACCTCTGAAGTATGATCTACCAAACAAAAAAAAAATCATCAAAATCAATTCATAATTGACGGAGTAATCGCGTAACAAACATACAAAAAAAAAACACACAGTCGAATTGAGAACCTCCTCCTTTTGGAAGTCGGTTAGTAAAATCGTTTATTTCATCAACTTAGTACCTCATATAATGTGGCCATGCCTTTTATAGGTTATTGGGTTTTTCCATTAGGAATTTCTTAGTAACAGCCCGGAGTTTGGAAGTTGGCGGTGTGATACCCCCGTGCCTGGCAAAGCAAATTAAGCCGTTGGTTCTCCGCCTGGTCTCTCTCCGGTCGTGTCGGATTGCCGTCCCATCGGACTATGAGAGTGAGGGAAGAGAGAGTGCATCTGTGTCTGCGCACACACTTATGCACTATAATATCTGCCGCGTCGAAGGCTAGTCTCCGTTAAGATTGGCTGCCATGGCTGAAATACTGTCTGGAGGACATTATTACCTTAAATAATGAACTGTCATTGCTGTAGTAAAAACTGATGAACATCAAAATACGCATTTCAAATCCTTGCCACTTATTACTAAGACATGATTGGCGATGGTGCAAACGCGCGAAGATTATTCTAAGTATAATCCCCGTCGTTCCCGACAATTATACTCCATTATCGTGCCTCCGTGTCGGGTTCCATCGGATTATTTACCTAGCTGCAAAGATACGGCAGATCAGGGTTGAATTTCTAAGGTTTAGATTTTGAAATCATTTTGATACGGGTCTGAGATATCATGGCTTATAAACTTACCTATTTGTAAACACTAGCTGCGCCCTGCGGTTTCATCCGCAAAAGTCTCGATCCCGTGGGAATATCGGGATAAAAAGTATTCTATGTGGTTAATCCAGTTCTAATCCAAATCGCACAGAGTTTGTTCACAAACTCTCGCCTTTATAATATTAGTGTGATAGTGTTATGCCCGTTTTCTCCTTCACTAAGTGACACTTAAATGAATCCCTAAATAACAGTACACTGTTGGATTTTCAACGCTAGGCTCAGCATTAAGAGTTGAAAATATAACGGTACAATTTTATTTAGGGATTCACTTAAGTGTCACAATTGAAAACCTCCTAGGACTGCGGAGAACGCCATATGGCACACATGTGTGTCCACAATTTACCATCGAATGACGAGTGGGTGGAAACGCTCTCTAGGGATAGAGAGCGTTTTAGGGCCCGCTGCCCATCATTTTCATGTTATTTGGCGGCGGTTGTGTTGTCCGCTATGTGGCGGCCGATATGCCACATAGCGGCCACCAAATAACGGCCACCAACGGCTGTAATATGGCGGCCGTTATCTGGCGTCCGTTATGTTGCGGCCGCTATGTGGCGACCGTCATTTGGCGACCGTAATGTGACGGCCGTAATGTGGCGGACGTAATGTGGCGGCCGTTATTTGGTGGCCGCTTTGTGGCGACCGTCATGTGGCGGCCGTTATGTGGCGGCTGCTATGTGGCGACCGTCATGTGGCGGCCGCTATTTGGCGGCCGATATGTGGCAGCCGCTATGTGGTGCCTGCTATGTGGCGGCCGCTATGTGACGGCCGTAATGTGACAGCCGTAATGTGGCGGCCGTTATGTGGCGGCCGTAATGTGGCGGACGTAATGTGACGGCTGTAATGTGGCGGCCGTTATGTGGCGGCCGCTATTTGGCGGCCGTAATGTGGCGGCCGCTATTTGGCGGCCGTAATGTGGCGGTCGCAATGTGGCGGACGTAATGTGGTGGCCGTAATGTGGTGGCCGTTATGTGGCGGCCGCTATGCCACATAGCAGCCGCGAAATAACGGCCGCCAACGGCTGTAATATGGCGGCCGTTATCTGGCGTCCGTTATGTTGCGGCTGCTATGTGGTGACCGTCATTTGGCGACCATAATGTGACGGCCGTAATGTGGCGGACGTAATGTGGCGGCCGTTATTTGGTGGCCGCTATGTTGCGGCCGCTATGTGGCGACCGTCATGTAGCGGCCGTTATGTGGCACGCACAACAGGAGTTTACTCCTTAATACGATTGTCTGTGAATATGTAATAGGCAAAGAGGGTAAACAAAAGCATCTCTTAAAAAAACTAACCCCCCCCCTCCCCCCCGCCACGCACCTTTACCCCCCTGTATACAAATATACACATACATGATTTCAGATTGAAAGGTGCGCAAGGTACGTTGGCAACAAAATATAACGCTTTTGAGTTAACGCTTGTATAAATTTCACTCCTAATAAAATTTCCATACCCGGCCTTATACGTAAATCGATTCTTAAGGAGTAAACTCCAAAAGTATCCGGTGCAAAGAGCAAAATATATCTTGGGCGGTCAGTTCCACTACCAATAACGGTTTCGACTGCCCCATAGTGAAAAAAAAACCATTTGAAATGGGTTAAGCAAGTTCATTCCTGAAAACTGTGCCATCCATTTAATTACTGTTTACCTACTTACTTATTTACTAATAAAGCCCAAGTTATTCAGCTGCACAAAAGTCATCAAAATAGTATTTATTTGCTATAAAATGCACCTACCAAAAATTATTATTTTGCTATCAAATATAGTCCTAATACCTTACGGCATGCACTTTTTTTTGATATTTTTAAGGTATTGCATAGCTTTTATCGCGGGCTTTGAGCGCGGCGACCGAATCAAGAAATTCCGTAACGAAAATAAAACCGTAACAAAAATAAAACCTAACACCCCCCACTCCGCCTACCATGTAATGACGGTTCTTTTTGTTGACGGTAATTTTTGTTTTATGTTATCATCCGTCATCATCCCAAGTGTAGCGTTGACAAATATGAAGTATGGAGGTTACAAATGCTATGCAATAGCTTTACCGCGGCAGTCCCCGAGTGCCACACTTTTTTTTATTTTTATTATTATAACCATTTTTCAAGAATCGAATAATCTTAAGAACAAAAATATCCATATGTAACATTTTATATATTAAAAATTCTAAGTTTTACGTTAAAAATGCAAGAGAATTGGGGCACATTCATACCAAAATATTGGATTACTCTGAAAAACAAAAATATCTAGACTTAATATTTTACGCGTCACACCTCGAAAGGGTACAGAAGCTTTTAAATGAAACAAAGTACAATAAAAACAAAACTAAAATTTGCTTTCTGAACACTGAATTATTTATTAATTCCTTGAATTGATTATAAAAGTTCCAAAGTTTTGAACCGTTCAGGTAGATAATCCCCGTTGGAGTTTTAAACGGAGTAACTTGGAAGATCGTATCTGATATTTCTGTTTGTTTTAGCCAACTTTGGTGTTAGAAGTATTTTGAGCTGGGTCTACAATGGAAGTTGATTGACCTTTGCTTACTCTTGGAAACAAGTTTGGGTCCTAAGTTAGAACTATCGTTTCAGACGCTCTGAATTTTGTTTGTCGTCAAAAACAGTATCGGTTTTCCATTTAGTTTAGGTCGTCTAACTCCTAACTTGTTTATAGTGCTGCTTGGGTACCTACCTACGTTTAGAGGCTTTACATGCTTACACATTACATACTTTTTCCATAGTTGAAAGTTGTCAAAATCGATTCTTACATGATTTATTTTGCTTTGTGAATATTTTCATACAAGCGCGCTGATAACGCCCTATAAACGACGCGACGCAAAAACTGTTACACCAAGGGTTTCAGGACATGATTCTGAACCCCCATGCGTTAAAATTTTTCGTCGGTTATTTAAAAAAACGTGTGGCACTCGGGGACTGCCGCGGTAAAGCTATTGCATAGCATTTGTAACCTCCATACTTCCTATTTGTCAACGCTACACTTGGGATGATGACGTGATGACTTAAAACAAAAATTAAGTTCCCATGACAACATCACGTTGTCATGGGAACCGTCATTACATGGTAGGCGGAGTGGGGGGGTGTTAGGTTTTATTCGTTACGGAATTTCTTGATTCGGTCGCCGCGCTCAAAGCCCGCGATAAAAGCAATGCAATAGCTTAAAAAAAATCTGCTGTTTCATAGAAAAGTACAATACAATACCTACGCGATTCAAATGTATGGAGAAGCAGATTAAAAAAAATATAACCAATGAAAAATTTCAACGCAGGGGGATTCAGAATCATGTACTGAATCCATGGTAACAGTTTTCGCGTCGATGTCCCTGCTACCCTGTATGTAATTAATACTAATAACTGACATAGCCCGAAAAATTGCCAAACTTAAGTGGCAATGAGCAGGGTACATTACTCGCAGAACAGATGGCTAATGGGATCGAAAGGAGTTGCGACTGCATACCGAAAGATGTAGCGTTGGAAGGCCTCCCACAAGGTGGACCGATGACCTTGTGAAGGCCGCAGGAATCCGCTGGATGCGACAAGCACAGAACGCTGATGCTTGGGGGAGGCCTTTGTCCAGCAGTGGACAACTTTCGGTTGAAATTATGAATATACATATATACCTACTCAATTTCAACAAAAACATTCTATTTTTATTTATTTACTAGCTTCTGCCCGCGACTTCGTCCGCGTGGAATAGTTACTTTGGGCGATTTATTTGGATAAGGATTAATATCATCATGTTTATAAAAACACCTTCGCAAATAATGCATTATTTTAGAACAAATTTGATTAGCATAAAAAAGGTTACAGTGAGCCAACCTTAAAAGATAGACATATGCTGTCGCGGACTTTTTTTTAGAACTTTTAAAGGGGAACAATTCTGTGATACATGATTTTTGCGAAACTTTAACGCAGCGCACGCAGCGGAAGCTCTCAAAAGGAAAAAAAACCCCGATTTTGAAACATTCTTCATTGGTGCTCCGCTCCTATTGGTCTTAGCATGATAATATATAGCCTTATAGCCTTTCTCGATAAATGCGCTATCTAACACTGAATATTTTTTTAAATCGGACCAGCAGTTCTTGTAGCGCGTTCAAGCAAACAAACAAACTCTTCAGCTTTATATATTATTAGTATTTGTATAGATTCAAACTTCTCCCACACAAATTAGGTACAAACGCGGACTTAATGCATTAAGTATTCTCTACCAGTCAACTATGGGTATTAAGTAAGATAAGATGGCAGGTGCTCTGTTAGAGAGGAACATAACAATATACAAACAAACAAAAATATATCATAATGAATACCTATTCTTTCCTATTTACATTAATAATAAGAAAATGAGAACGTAAGCGAAAACTTTTGCAAAGGTTATTAATTTTCGAGATAAGACGCTTTTCCACTATCTTGATTTCATCGTTTATTTCCCGCGCTTCGGACACTGACGAATTACTGACGATGTTTACCTTTTAATAATGTTATTCCGCCATTTTGTGCGAAACTTCGGTAAGTGACAGGCCCCATTAATTAAGTACATTATTTAGGAATGCGATTATTAGACAATAAAAATACCGGCCTGTAATTCTCCTAAAGGTGAGTATAGACTAGAGCATTTACTTGTAACAAAACATAGAGCCGCTCGAATATGTCACCATTTCACGAACCAAACAACAAGCACGACGCTCGACGCCTTTTTACAACTTGATTTTGCAAACAAACGAGCGAATTTGTATTACATTTCATCGAGCAAGATAAACGCATCACACGTGACCTGAATCTGACTATTCAACGACGAGTTAACGCAACACAGAAAGGAATGTTACAGGTAAATGCTCACTCGCCGTGTGCATTACTTCGACCACCGTGTCGAGCATTCGCAGGAATGTTACGTGGAAATGCTTTTTTAACTGACTTCAAAAAAAGGAGGAGGTTCTCAGTTCGGAACATATTTTTTTTGTTTTTATGTGTGTTCCCCGATTACTCGAAGGCGGACAGATTTGAAAAAATCTTTTTTTGTTTGAAAGGGTATACTTTTAAGTTGGTCCCATTGTCTTTTGGTCAACATCGGACGATGGGGTCTTGGAGAAATTGAGGGAACTCTTCAAATATTATAGGCACATCAATAGCGATTTGGATATTTTTGATGAGCAGTTGACATTAGGCTATTGTAACTTAGATAAATTACAAACCAACCCACTAAAAAGAGAAAAAAAAACTTTTTTACAAAAAATACAACCGACTTCCGAACTACAAAGTGAAAAATAAATTGAAGTCGGTTGTATTTTTTGTAAAAAAAATTAAAGTTGAGATTTTGCCTGTATTGTACCATTCGTAAGAACGCTACATCACATGGAAATGCTTGAAAAAATGCTCTAGTAAGAGTACTAGAGCATTTTTTACACACTATACAGTATGTACTCACTTTAAGGCGACCTTAACCGACTTTTAATTATACTGAAGATCACGTCTAAACGAAATGTGTTAGTGATTTGAAAAAAAAAAATAGTTAAATTAGAGTATTTTCTTAATAACTTAATTTCTTAGGTTATTTTTATATTACATACTGAAATTAATTTGTAAAGTTAGGTACTCTAACGCGGAAAAAAAACTGACAATCACGCAAAATCCATCAAGCGTATTTTTTTTTTCTAAAACCTTCACCATTTTAAAGATAATTTAATTATTGATCTTTTAGTGGGTATACGTGTTTTATTAAAATACCTTTTGTTTTATGAGTAATAAATTAATAATGCGTCTTATTTGGGACAGCGCTCCTTGATGGGCGAGTCCTATTACTGGCTGGACGTACGACGCGTTGCGTGAGCTCAGTACAGAACACGTAAGCTAACCACTCAAGGTCACTGGCATATATCTGCGTCTTTATCTGTAGATCAAAGGCCTCTTCTCAAACAGAGAAGGTGCAAACATTGATCACTGCACTTGCTCACTACACGTTGATACTTAATAGGTACTGTGAGCGACTCGCTTGGCTGCGGCACTCGGGGTCGTGTGTAATGTGTAATAATTAAAGGACTTTTGAGAACACAAAATTATATTTAAATCAATAATACAAAGCAAAGGATGATATTACGCGACCGACGCCATGGGCTCAACTAGTTTTTCTTACAACAAATGCACACCATACGAAAATCCTAATTTAAATACAAAATGTTCGAATGTTCGGATACCATAGAGCGTTCTTGCCAGCCTGCATGATGTGTGAGGTTGAATTCCAATGATAAGTCCTCACATGAGCTACGCCCCACTTGAATAAAGGGATCAGGCAGAGACCTTTATTCAAAGTATCCGAACAATCGTACCCTTCCTGCCTATACCTAACAGAAACGTTACCTAACGATGGCAATTAAAATACAAGGTGAGGTCTTTCTCTTGCAGGAGAAGGCTTAAGTCAGAACGTACGAATCGCAAAGTCCTGATACCAGGTTAGGTATCAGCCAAGTTAAATAACAATATGTGCTAACAGTGCACAAAAAATTAACATACTTCTGCTTAAACCTCACTGTACCAAAACCACCGCAAAAGATACAGCAAGCCTCTGACAACAAACAAACAGATGTGACAGTTCACAGTACACACATACATACATAAACTCATGCCTTCTTCTCATGGGGGTAGGCAGAAGCTACAGAACGCCACCTGCTACGATCCTTACATACTCCTTTTACTTCGTTTACGTTTATATATCTGAACCCTAATTACGTAACTTATATTCGTAAACAATTGTAGAATACTCAAAGCCTCAGCGGTCACAACTCTCAAAGGGAAAATATTCTAGCTGGGAAGACTGTATAAAGAGAAACTCAAATTATTCACTTAGTTTTATTAGGTACGCCAAGAACAAAAATGACTCTGTTATACTTAATTACACTGTTCAGAACTAATTCTAATCGAATGTCGCAATCGACGGTCTGGGAGCGAATGCCCGCCTGCGCCAACGTTCCCGCGGCAAATTCCGCTCTCCGATTGGCCCACGATATCGGACGATACCGTTGTCCAATCGTTGAGCCATTCATTCCACTAATCAATATTAAATCAAGGGTTGACATTACCAAACAGTAGAAATTAATCGTTAACACAACATTCCCTTGATGATATCTAAAACATATATTAAAATAATATAAGACAAAAATCCTAACAAAATTAATCCATTTTAACAATTATTATCTTTGAAAAACATACCTAAGCTACTTAGCATAGCTTTATTAAAAGGAACAAAACCTAACACAATTATGCCTAATTTGTTTAATTTTGACAGTTCAACAACATTCATTGCGTTATTTATGTTGTTGAGCAAATTTTTTTTTTCCAGCTTGTGATGCAATGGATTAGTAATCTGTTTCAAATCGAAACGGATTGTGATTGAATTGTAATACTCAATTAGGGTACTAGTCACACACGCACCCCGGTTGCGGACCTTACCTACCGGTTAGAGACCTTTCTGAGGAACATTAGCACTAAGGTCACTATAATATTTATGTCCTTCTGAACGTCCCCCTCCCGTCGTTTGCACTCACACTTGCCTTGTAAATAACATTTGTTACTCGCCCCTCATTCATCCTCTCAACATGACCAAATCATTTAAGCAAACATATTTATTTTTTTGATCGCTTTTGCCCCTTTTCTTTCTGTCTCTTCTCTTCAAGATTGAAAAGATTGAAATAATTAATATCTAATAATTATTAACTAATAAGTGGAGGAGTTCACTGACCCTGTCAATAAAGTTTTCCCCAACAGTCAGTTTTAAATTGTCAATAGTTTTAACTTAGATTGGAATTAGAGTGACTTTGATTAAAGTTATAGTTACTAAGCTTGAAACGTAACTTGAGAGTCAATTAGGGCTATTTTCACTTTACTTATTCGTCTCGGTTTTTTTGTAAATCCTGAAGAAGTTCAAATTCAAATTCAAAAGTCATTATGTAAACTAGGCTGAGAATCAGCACTTTTCGAACGTTACGAACAAAATTACATAAGACAGTCCCCCAAAACGCCCACCCTTCACCACTTCCTAGTGCCTTTTTGCTGGGAAGAAGAAGTGGCGCAACAAACTCCCCAGCAGCACAGCTGTCTGTTCAAGTTAGAAAAAAAAAAAGATTCTATACAATGGTATGCAAAATAATTTACATTACGCAACACAAAACATAATTTAAATGATAAATTATTGGCCATATGTCAGCTAGCACACGGCGTGTTGCCACACCGAGCGCTGAGTGTTATAACACTCAGCGCTCGGTGTGGCAACACGCCATGTTCGAGTTCGCAACAAGTCCATCGTCATCCTGAGGATGCCTCGTTGAGAGGTGAAACACGTGTCGATTTCTTTCAGGAGTTTTTTATGGCTCTTTAGAAATAGATAAGCGGAATAATAATATAATGTTACTAAATATATCCACGTCTATTGTATTTTTTATCGAGAACTATACTCAAGCAAAAATAAAAAAACAAACGTAAACAGAACTAAATATCGAAATAAAAGCTTCCAGGCATAAAGGGCGTGCCCGCTTACATAAAGCTATTTAAAGCTGTAATAAATTGAAAGTTATTATAAATGATAAACTATGACCATCGAGGTAAAATAAATAAACAGTTATTTACTAGTTACAATAACAAAGCCATGATCAGCAAGACGACCAGTGACCACAAGCAGCACTCGTTTACGAGCATAACGCAAAGATCAGGCATTACTCCCCTCGCCATATTTGAGGGAAGGAGGCAACCCGGCCCCCGACGCCACCGCAAGCAGTGACATCTAAGGGAGCATGACGAACTTGCTGCCGGTTGCTCAGACAAAAAAATAATATGATCAATTGTCGAGGTCGCTAGCTAACCACAAATTGCAATACAACTCATAACAAAAACATTGTAAATCTACGGTTCAATTTCATGTACACTATTGTGGCTGTTAATTTACCAAAATAAATACTTTTCTATCATATTTTAACCGGCAACAGATTGTAATTTTTTTTTTTTAAACCGTGTTACGGCAATCTTGTTTTGAAGCTCAAGGATACCCGTAACGACTGTCAAAGATCTACAAATGACAACCGGGACCGGCTTAACCTGCTTTCTGAGGCACGGAGGGGTCTCGAAATGTTATGGACATCGAGACGAAAATTCGCGAATTTAACGAAATTCCTAGTTTAAGTTCAAAAATAATATTGTGTTGCTAAAAATGTGATTCTTTAAAATAGTTGTGTTATACAGGAAAATTTCAGTGCGCAAATTTAAACCCGTGACTTTACTCATCATTATGAACAACTTATACTGTAGCGGTTACACCGCCACATACGAACTACGCATCAAAACACATGACGTCACACAAATCCTGCATCGCGCAGTTAGAGTTTACCGAGCGATCGACATATTTACAAGATTCCGACTTCAACCGTCGGGCAGTTGCCCGCCAGACACAACACCCGTCTGGTCGGAGGATCCTCCCTTGTCTATGGTGGATGAGTGAACTTTACACCCTGTTCCTCATACCTCTAAAATACTATGGGACCAAACCTGAAATCGCGAAACAAAAACCTGCTGTTCCCTACATTTTGACGAGTTATGCGAACATAAATGTAGGGAACAGCAGATTTTTTTTACGTAGTAAAAGTTGTTCATAATTATGAATAAAGTCACGTGTTAAGTTTGCGCACTGGTTAAAAACTTACCCTGTATATTGTACATAATCATTTTAATGTATATGAAATTAATATTACCTAAGTTTTGTGTAGCTGAATAAAATGTAGACGTGGACCCATAGAAATATCTTATTATGCGTGAACCATTCTTTAAAATTAAACAACTTCACTTTTGGCTCAAGTAGGTAAGTTATCATTGCATCACTACGTTGTAAAATATCCTTACATTCATAGCACTAGTTGCGTGTAGGTAACCATTTACGTATACCCAACAGAGCTATCACGTTAATATAAGGCCCATCGTCCACAACGCTAGTCAAAAGTAACCTGTAACATACTAAATCAGCAATTAGTAGCCAGAATGTCACAGCACTAGTGTGTCAATGGCGGTTCATATACGGCACAACCAATCACAAACTAAATTTAAAAAATCAAAATGCAAAATATTTTATTTCACATAAACCTACAAGGGCACTTATGAAACGCCAGAAGCTAGGTGCACGGTTCCAATTGGTCGCTTCCTATGGAGAAGAGCCGGCAAGAAACTCCACGGTTACTCTTTTCAAAGTAAGTGGTTTCTACAATGTTTTCAAATTACAGTGTTAATAGGTATGGGAGGACAGTGGAGGCCTATCAAGAAATACCAGGTACTTAATAAAATAGATAATGGTCCACAAGTCTACAGCCTATAACGTTCTCACATTCACAAAATCTAAAGAAAATTAATAAGACTAGATAACTAAGGCCGTACCGTGTTAAAAGCCATCGTCGCGCGAATACGCAATCGGCCGCGTGCATAAGGCACAGCCGCGCGCCGCCGTTGGCCATCGTAAGATCGCGCGATTTTTTTTAAAGTTATATTTTAGTATACATCATATTAGTTAGTTTAGTGTTAGATTGTATATAAATAAGATTTGTCATTTATGGTTATAATAAAAAGTTTATAACCTGGAGTAACACATGATACTTTTAATCCCGGTAGAACGTTCCCGTGGAATATTTTCCGACATCCACGTGGGGGAAGCCGCGGGCAAAACCTAGTAAACAATAAGATTAAGCATTCTGTAAATAATTTTGTGAACTAGAGCTATAATAAATAAATAAACACGTTACTTTTGAGTAGCGTCATCGTGGACGATAGTCTTATTAAGATAAGGGAAGCTTCTGTAACCTAACCGTGAAAGATGGCGGGATCCGACAGTGACGTAACCCCAATATCAATAAACCAAGGTTACTTGGCGAGCATGTTAACAATGAGAAATCTGCTCCTTTGGCCAAAACTCTTAAAAGCCTTTGAGCTTCTATTGCTAAAAGTGAGCCCCTTCATAAATCGTAGTTACAGGCCTTGAACAGTAGTAACCTCTGATTTTCCATCACTGTCAAAATCTAAATGATCTTTATTGTCATGGTTATAAGGTTCCCGGTAGGTTACTGTCGATGGTAAAATAAACTGTAAAATAATATTGAATACATCCTATTCTATTAAATCCTTCCTTAATATTATAAATGCGAAAGTAAGTTTGTTTGTTAGGCCTTCACGCTAAAACGGCTGAACGGATTTGCCCTGGATTTGGCCCTGGAAAAGAACATAAGATACTTTATTTTTTTTTCCCCACGGGATCGAGACTTATGCGGGTGAAACCGCGGGGCGCAGCTAATAAGCAATATTTGTGTATGTATTTATAATCACGTTCTCTATATTATATTCACGTTCTCGAAAACGGCTCTAACGATTTCGATGAACGTTGCAATATAGGGGTTTATGGGGGCGAAAATCGATCTAGCTAGGTCTCATTTCTAGGAAAATTCGGTTTCTCCGTATTTTTATCCGAGCAGAGCTCGGTCGCCCAAAGTTTAGACCAAGATGCCTATCTTAGAATAATGACATGGCAGCATGGAGCATGTAAGAACCTAATTAATTAAAAATAATAATAAAAAAATGTATAAATTAATTAATTTTTTATTTTCTTTTCATTTTATTTTCTATTTTTTTTAATAAAAAAAAAAAAAAAAAATTCTTTCTTTCTTTCTTTCTTTCTTTAATATCATGGCAGCATGGAATTATAGAATTAGTATGAACTGTTCTATACTAATAAATGAGCATTCTATATTTTCAAACCGAGCAGAGCTCGGTCGACCAGAAACCTTGTGAATCTTGAAGATTGTATTTTTTTTATATTCAATTATCTTACAATGTTTTTGTTGACGGTCTGTCTTACGGATGTCAATAGGCTTGCCCCAATTACATGGGACTTAAACAACCTGACGAAATGTAGGTGTCCTGTACACCTCTGCTTTGCCTTCAGCAAAAAAAAAGGCGTAATGTTTTTGATATCTATACACATAAACGTTCCAGAATACATTCTCTAAATTATGTTGACAACCTGATCAAAATCCGTTACGTATTTTAGAAGAACAACGCGGACATACAGACAAACGCGAAAAGTTACTTTGTCTTATAATATGTATAGAAGATGTACAAACATATAAAAGAAAAAAAAATAAGTCAGTAATTTATTACCCACGAAGATTAAAGTCGATACAAAGTTCCCTGTTTTCGCCTCTTAGAGAGATAGTTTCGTCTCAAAAGAAACTTCGGTACACTGTTAAATACTTACTAAACATTGTACTATTAACACGCTCTAATTCACTGAGTTACAAGCCGAGGTTTCTGAAGTCTGTCTTGAACATGGAGGTTAGTTAAAGTTATCTATAGGTCAAAGTAAAGCAAAATTATTCATATTTATGAAACAAGCTATAGACATATAGACATAAGACGTGTGCTCGATGAAAAATTTCATCAGGCAAAAATGACGAATTTTCATGCAAACTTTCCATGGGGTGCTGCATGCATGGGGCTATTATGTATATGTCGGAGAAGGGTATGTGACTCTTTCGTTATTATCAGCGATATTTTAACTACTGTGGGCGTAGTGTGGGTAGTGTTGGATGTGCAATAGAAAAACCGTTTGCAGTTCAGATCACATTATAATTTACTATCAAATTAATCACACTAGCTAAATTTATACACACACTGGGTGCGACGGCGTTTATTAAAATCACCAATTAACACAATGATCACAAATTACAACTAACACTATAACTGAGCACAACGGATCGAGAACAGTTCCGCGACGTCTTGACTCCAATGCGACCAGAGGCTGAATGCCCTCCTCGCCGCAGCCTTAAAACATCACGACTCTGTAGAAGCGTGCTTGGTGTGGGTAGCTCACGTAATGTCGCCAGTGCAGTGGCGCGCTTGCGATTCGTTTCGTGTCCATACTAATGACCGGATCCGACATATAAAACATTTTTTATTTATTAAATTAGTTAAACTAATGAGGAAATTGTGGTCATATTACGAATCTAGGCACGCACACAGTGGAGGTCTGCCCGGCTTGGGCAGGGCATCGCCGTGTCCTCGTGGAAGCGATCGGCGGCGATGATCTCTCGCATCCGGCCCTGATTCGGGCCATGCTACAGAGCGAGAGGAAATGGGAGGCCGTCACCTCCTTCTGCGAAGCAGTAATGCTCACGAAGGAGGAGACGAAGCGCGTGAGGAAGAGGCAAATTTCGCGCCCTCGGGCCCCTAACCGCCGCAGGAGGAGAATCACAGGCAGATTTCCGGCCACCGTAGCGCGGGCTTGCGGACGGTGAGCAATGGGTAGCTCGCCGTCCGATAAGGACCAAGTCCGGGTTGACGGCGCGTTGTGTTCCACGCGCGCCTCAAAGAGATGTCAGCAGAATTGACGGGGTCCGCTAGGGCCAATGCCTGCCGGGGGTTCGAAGAAAACCGATAGGGACATCGTGGCCCCCTGGCAACACGGCAACTGAAGGAACACGGGTGGGTTTTAGTCAGTAAGAGTCTGACACGCCCTCCCGCTCCGCCCAGAGCGGGAGAAGTTATTTAATGATTTCCCACCCAAAAAAAAAAGGCACGCACACAGTCGCACACCTATAAGCATAGTATTTCGACCCTTTTGATTTGTTTTGACTGTACAACGGAAATATGGCTGTAATTTACGTAGTTTTAATTATATTTAGGATAAAAAATTATGTATATTCAAAATGACAGAAATCGATTCTGAGCAAACTACTTTCATAATGTACTAGTTCAGTTACACATTATACAAATACCTATTGATGATCGTATGGAGACACAACTGACTTATCTGGCTCTCTGGCTCCTTTCAAATTGCAGAGATAATCTGTCGATTGATGGATTCATGTGTGTTCAGTATAAAACGTGTCGGAGCAACAAAGACTTGGTTCTTTCTTCTGAAATATATCGACTTTTATCTCAGTCATTATCCATCATATAAGGCTTTATACAAAATGAAAAGAAATTGCCTTCACATATCTCTTCATTATCCTTTCAAATCTACGCAATATAGTCAAGGTCAAAATGTGTGTGAAATTCAAAAGCGAGCTACTTGTTCAGAATAGGTTTGATTGTTGAAATGTCGTACAATTCATAAACCTAAGTATCTGTGACAAGATGCTGTATGCACAACACCTCATTTCAATCAATATTTTAGGAGAAAATGGTTATTTAATCTCACCAAGTACGTAAAAACTTTTGCCCTCGACAGTACGATACAAGCTGTTACCCGTGTCTTCGCTTCGTTTACATTAAATTTGAAATCCCTGTTTCAACTCTTTACGGGCTGAATTTCGATAAAACCTTCCTAACGAACACCAAGAAGACAAGAGAAACATTACCTTTTATATTTGCAGTAACAGTTTCAGTAGAAACATGAAATGTCGTATCAATTAATTACGGCATGTATTTAATCGAACCTCTAATTCCTAAAAATATTATTGAACACTCTTAACATAATAATTGCGCCTCTTTTTGTGAACCTCAAATAATTACGATTTTGGGGTCCTAAAAATACTAAATAGCCAAGTAACTGCGAACAACTTGGATCTAGCGCTCACCGGCGGCGGCGACGCGGCCGCTCTCGCGGCACCGCTCGCTGCGCTCGCTCGGCTCGCGCACATTTGGTCACAGTTTTAACCTAACCTAAACTATTTGGTCGGGGTTACTGCGACCAACTGTGAAAAAGGCCAGAAAGTTTAAAAAAGGCTCAATTTTTAAAAAAGTGTGCCACATTAGAAACAAAAAAACATTTTAGAAAATTAATAAATTAATTTAATTAAAATAATAATTAATTTAATCATTGCGCGGCTGGGTCAAGGGCTTGATTCAGAAAGCAGTACTCCTAGACCCGGCACGCATAGTGAGGAGGTTCCTCTCTCTAGAGCCCTGACCACCGCCAGCTTGGACCCTGTTCCTGATGCCGATGGGCCACTATTTTTTATATTTTTAAATGTTTTTTTTTAATGATTTTATAAAAATGTTTAAAAATGTATTTAATATGTAAAAAAATTAATGAATGTTTTTTTTTTTTTTAGTAATTAAAAAAGTATCTGTCATTTGAAGGTCATAAAATTTTTAGAGGATCAGTTAAATATTTCCCATTAATTAATGCCTACACGAACATTCTAGACTGTCGGAATTTGCATGAAATCACTGTTATTGTCAATAAGATGGAAGTAATGAGCTCCTTGCAATTTCCTGTAAATACAGATTGCGATTTCCTGCGACAAATACCTACCTTGATGTTATTATTATCACATTACATAACATACAACATCACGCCTGAATTCCCCGACGGGATAAACAGAGGTTATCTGGACTTGTAGTATATCCTATAATATAAATTAGAAATATTTGTATAAATATATTTGTAATTACGTTCTCGAAAACGGCTCTAACGATTTCGATGATAGTTGCAATATAGGGGTTTACGGGGGCGAAAATCGATCTAGCTAGGTCTCATATCTGAGAAAATTAGTTTTCGCTATTTTCACCCGAGCAGAGCTCAATCGCCCAGGTACTAGGTAGTAATAATAATCTTATAAACAAGTAAAATTTGTGAGTTTGTATGTAGGGGTAATCTTCGGAACTACTGATCCGATTGTCACTAATATTTTGTAACAATGTTTTAATTTTAAAAGAGTTTCCGTGGAGTTTCTTGTACGTTCTTCTTCATAGGAACCTACTACGCTCTGGAATGGACATCTAGCTTCATTTTTCTGACTGACCGACTCCTTGACAATTCAAAAGTGCCTGTAATTGGTTTATTTGAAATAAATGGTTTGAGTTTGAATGGGAAACTACGGTTTTGCCAAATGTCATAGAACATATTTTTTGAAGTGAAAAACTTCTTTTGGTGCGTTGGGCATTTTTGAGATGGGAAAAAACAAATGAACTCACGACAATGACAACGACATGATTGACATTTCCTTTTTTTACCGACTTCAAAAAGAAAAGTATTTCCTGCATCCTGCACAGTAAAATTATTCGAGTTCTGTCTTATGTCTCCCGGAGTGCCAACGTTTTTTTTTTTATATATTTCACGGGGACGAAGACGCAGGCAGAAGCTAATAGTACATATTTCGCAACTGTCCTTTTTATGGGGTGTGGAGTGTGGTGATCAGTTGCCATAATCCAGACACCGGGATGCTACTGAAAATTTCCTAATGGAAAAATAATAGAAAAAACAGTGGCACTCCGGGAGTGCCGATAGAAGTGAAAACTTGAACAAGAGCGCCTTGGTGGCAGAAACATACTTGTATAGAACATTGATCCGTAACGTAATATAAATAAAGAGCACAATCGCGTTTACAAAAATGAGGTGTCGGTAACGGTGTCGCGAGTTCAATTGTTTTTCTCATCTCAAAAATGCTAAAAACGCGGCTAAAGAAGTTTTCACTTCAAAAATATCGAATTTTCTAGAACCGTCCAATTTGTTGTTACAAAAACAATCACCAACCGTAGAAGCTTTTCAAACTGCGCAGAGGGGGTCAAAATTGGCAACATTATTCACAGGAACATCCCGACGGAACCCGATCTTATCTCATTATTTATAATAATTGGGTGAAAGGGGATGAAAGGGGTGAATGACGCGTATCCGTGTGCCCCTAAGCGTGGAGGGAAAAAAACGCGTCAACTCATCACGAGCAGGTCTTAGATGCGACGGTTGATGTAGTGTGGGGACTGCGTTGGGCCCTGGTATTTTTATTATGCTTGAAATTTTACGGTACGAAACTTCAAACACATAACCGCACTATAGATAGGAGCATGAAAAGAAACATGGCTGAAAAAAACCTAGTCTATGTCTATAAAATTTTATCACACTAATATTTATAAAGGCGAAAGTTTGTGAGTGTGTGTATGTTTGTCTCTTCTTCACGCTCAAACGGCTGGACCAATTTGGATGAAATTTGGCACACAGATAGTTTATAACCTGGTTTAACACATAGAATACTTTTCATCCCGATATTCCCACAGGATCGAGAATTACGCGGGTGAAACCGCGGGGCGCAGCTAGTATCAAAATAAAAAGCTCAGGCCGTGCGCCCTTTGGACGCGTTTTCGTACGAATTTTACTCGTGCGAACATATACGAGCACGCGCGAACGATCCCGGCCTTCCAAGTACTAAGGGAGCGCGCAGACTGAGTGCGAGTTAGTCGTACGTATACGTACGTATAGTTCCGACCGACGACGTCCGAAAACAATCCGAACTTGTTAGGATTTTTCGTGCGTTCAATGCGATATCACCGGAACACTACCTACTTGCTGGAGAAAAAGGTATTCAGTGTGCGCACTCAATTCGTACGACCACGATCGTACGTTTAGGTACGTACGATAGAAATTCGTGTGCAAAGTTCGCGCGGCCTTGCAATAGCTTCATATAAACTTACGCAACTCTGTCTTAACACCCTTTTATTACCGTACCTATACTCCGTTTGAAATAAGATTAGATATTTAAACAAACCTTTTTTACAGTCCGTTCAACTGATTTTGACTTCTATTGCGTAGGCATAAGGATGGCATTAAAAGCAAAAAAAAAGTGGTTACAAACCAACTGTTTACTGCAGCTGCCATTTGTCATGCCACCAACGCAATAGAAGTCAAAATCGGTTGAACGGACTCTAAAAAAGGTTTAGTTAAATGTCTAATCTTATTTCAAATAGAGTATAGATGTAGGTAAGAAACGCACTCTGTAGTCCTATGGGATCTGAGGAGGATGTAACCTTTAAACTCAAACCATTTATATTTCACTTTTGAATTGTCAAGGAGTCGGTCAGTTAGTCAAAAAGTTGAAGCTAGTTGCCCATTCCAAAATGTAGATCTCTATGGAGAAGAACGGGCAAGAAACTCCTAGGACACTCTTTTAAATATAGATATTACAAAATCCTGGGCACATTATTCTTATTGCTTCTATATGTAAGAACAATGTACAAAAAATAGTCAAAGCAATTGAAAATATAAGATTAAAAATAAGCTCTAGCAGATAAGAGATGACCAGTCTCAACTGACGGCGCCCGTTCATGAACATGACGCGTGGATCAGCACCATCCAGCTCAACCATTTTGTAGGGAACCGAATAATCCAACACACATAAAGTTAATTAATGTCTGCTTAAATTATGTTTTCGACATCCACACGGACGCTGCTGCGAAAATAAAACTGCATAAATATTCTGCTTTTAAGAGCGTTTATTGTACAAATAGCTGTCAAATATTTCGCTGTTTTGATGAATTTGGCAATATTACTGTATGGAAATAAGAAGTATGGCTAACTAGTGAACAAAAGATATTGATTATGAAATGCAATAATTAATATCGTAACACCGAATATTTCGTTTTAGATGTAAAATTGTATTTGGAAATTTTCCAAATGCCTTTTTTACACCTAAAACGGTAACAACATCAAATTCAGTGTTATAATTGCAATTCATTATTAATATTCTAGTTCAGCGGTCGGCAACACGCGGCCCGCGGACGTATTACTTGCGGCCCGTGAATTTGTCAAAGTCAAATAATTTGACTGTCACGAGCTCTCCTGGAGATCGATAGCAATTAAATTCTATTGTGTCTCATTGATGACAGTTGAGCTTATAAAAGGCACATTTGAACGTCAAAATGTACAAAAAATAGAATTAATTCTAGTCGCCCCTTCCAAAAGGTAGTTTTCGTATGAAGAAGAACCCATAATCAGTTACCCATTTAGGTACTTTCATACTTTGTAGTTTTCATTTCTGAATGATTTACGGTGGTTATTTTATTAAATTCCGTGTGTTTTATCAATTTTTAATACCTACCATTTTTATTTTTTCTATGGGATGTTTATTTTTTCTATACCAACTATACGTAGGTATATTGGGCTTCTAAGGTTAATATCCCAGGTGTGGGCCCGCCTTTAGTTTATTTTGCCACCTTGTGGCCCTTGCGTGCCAAAAGGTTGCCGACCGCTGATCTAGTTCACTAGTTAGCCATATTTCTTACTAGCTGCGCCCCGCGGTTTCACCCGCATAAGTCTCGATCCCGTGGGAAAAAAATAAAAAAAGTATCCTATGTTCTTTTCCAGGGCATCATCTATATATGTGCCAAATTTCATCCAAATCCGTTCAACTGTTTTAGCGTGAAGGCGTAATAAACAAACTTACTTTCGCATTTATAATATTAAGGATTTCCATACAGTAATATTGCCAAATTATACAAAACAGCGAAATATTTGACAGCTATTTGCGACCTTGCCCACTTTCAGAATAAACGCTCTTAAGTCCACAATAAAGAGCTCCGTTTGCAGTGGAGCTAGGAGAACTGAAACTCGGAGATTAATCTAGCTAGTAAGGACTTAAAAGAACTATTTAGAACCTGTGGTAGACTGATCTTGTTGCTTCGTTATTGGAGATAGTTCTTTATTCGTGAACACAAAGCTAGGTTTATGCCTGTCACTGAGGCACTCAAAAGTTTTTAACGTTTCATTTGTTTTAGTACTAAAAATTGGACGACATGTGACATCTACCAACACGCACTGGGCCCGCGTGGTGGATTATGTACGGCCCACTCCCTTTCACAGAGAGGAGGCGTGTGTCCCAGCAGTGGGAACATTATAGGTTGATTATGCTTAAGTTTTGTTTTCGATTTATGGAGCTACCTCCACAAAACTTAGATAGAAACTTAATTTCACCAGATTATCTGATTATGGCTGAGAAAGTCGATTGCAGATGAAGAAGGGGAAAGAAAAAGAAAATTGGGAAGGTGTCCTTACCTCACTACATACCTTTAGTTTTAAATCTTGATCATGATGTCATCTTGCTGATTTCCATGGCTTTCAGTCATGGTAGTTACAATGTGGTGCTGCCCTCGTGAGCTTCCTGCTCACGTGTATCTTACCGTTTACACCAAAGTATAGTATTTCTATTATCTTAATGTCCCTCGGAAAACTTCGTGTTTCGTCAGTCGTCGGATTTCTATCAGTTGCCCTTTGAACTTAGTGCAGATCGGACGCTCTCAATCGACTTGGAAGTATATAGAGTTGTTAATACTCTTTTAACTTAATGTAATTTATTTTAAAATTGGAAGAAAGCTGCTAAAGTCGCAGGCACTACAGATAGGAAAATATTTTACAGCTCTATATAGTTCATACGGAAATCAAAACAAAACAACAATAATGTACTTAGTTCTGATTTCAAATTATTATACACGATACCTAAATCTAATAATTGATGAACATGGAAATTTTGTATTCGGAAATGCGATGATTCCCGAGGGACATTAAGAAATACTGTATAGAAAATGTATTCTACATGTGTTGTCGACTAATTTCGTTTATGTACAAAACTTGTCAGAAATGTCAAAAATGTGAATAAAATAGTTAAATATACATTTCACTGGAGGATCATACTCGAAACGCCTACAAGCACAGATCGCATCCGCTAAAGGCTTGACCAGCCCGTTGCAATACAAATTTATAAAAACCGGCTAAGTGCGTGTCGGACCACGCACAATGAAGGGTTCCGTAGTTGGGATGAATTAATCCCAAAAACAAACTTAACTTTGTAGTTGAAAAATATGTTCTCCCATACGGAATGTATGGGAAAACATGTTTTTGCAACTGCAAAGTTAAGTTGGTCGATTATTACTCGTTAACTTGTAGCGCCTACTTAGCTGTGATAGTTTTCCTTTTAATTTCGTTATATAAACTACTGTTGTGATTTTTTTCACACACCCAAAACCAACCATTTAGCCGGCAGGGGGGGGACACTTGACTCTAACAAAAATTAGCACTTTAAAGCTTAATATTTCGCAAACGGATCCCTGAATCCAAAAATGGTTTTCACAAACTCCCAATGTTTTTAAAGGACCTTTCCAATAATACCCCTCACCATGGGTTAAAAAAAGAAAAAAAATAACATCACCACTTTACGTGTATGAGAGGTACCCTAAAAAAAATGTTTTTCATAATTTTATTTTACCACTTTGTTGACGTAATTAAAATATATACCTATGCCAAATTACAGTTTTCTAGTACTAAGGGTCTCGGAGCTAGACCGCGGACAGACAGACAGACGGACATGACGAAACTATAAGGGTTCCTTGTTTACTACGGAACCCTAAAAAGGTACAATAAAGAAAAGAAAAATAAGTAAAAAATATAATACATGTCTGAAACAACGTCATTACGAGGAGCTCGTGGCTAAGTACTAACAGCCGCTCGGGTCGATCTGTCAGGTTAAGCTACGCTTGCCGGGGTTGGTCGGTGGATGGGTGACCATTTCTACATACCGAGACTCCTCCGTGCCTCGGAAAGCACGTTAAGCCGTTGGTCCCGGCTGTCATTCGTGGATCTTTGGCAGTCGTTACGAGTCGTCAGAAAGTCTGACAACCAGTCTTACCAAGGGGTATCGTATTACCCAGTTACTGGGTTGTGGAGGTCAGATAGGCAGTCGCTCCATGTAAAATACTGGTATTCAGCTGCATCCGGTTAGACTGGAAGCTGACCCCAACATAGTTGGGAAAAGGCTAGGCAGATTGATTGAAACAACGTCATTAAATGTATGATACATGTTTCATACGCGACATGTTTTTGACAAGTCTTACTGTGCGTTTGCACTGGCTACATGTTGAAATCTCTATTTCCTGTCTAACTTTTTAACTTTTTAGGGAACAATGGTGCCGATTCCCTTGTTCACAAACTAAACTAAATTTAAGTTCAGTGCATCTTTTTCTTTCTATTTAATTATGAAAAGGACATTATAAATTTTAGTTTAGTCCTGTCAAATTAATCAGCGCTTGACGTAAATTGACGTAATTTTAGTCGGCAAGTTTTTAATCACGTCTAAACTTGTATGGAGTAGTATCAGGCGCTGATTAATTTGACAGGACTAAACTAAAATTTATCTTCTGTCCTTTTCTTAATGAAATAGAAAGAAAAAGATGCACTGAACTTAAATTTAGTTTAGTTTGTGAACAAGGGAATCGGCACCATTGACAGAAAATAGTGATTTCAAAATTTTTATTTTATTTTTTATTTTCTTTATTTAGGCAACCAACAGCGATACATGTTTTGTTGTGAATGTTTCGCCAGTGCAAACGCAAAGTTAGTAAGATTTCTCGAAAAGAAGTATCACAACTTGTTTAAATGTAAACGTAGGGCGTCGTGTTCCACGCGCGCCTCAAAGAGATGTCAGCAGAATTGACGGGGTCCGCTAGGGCCAATGCCTGCCGGGGGTTTGAAGAAAACCGATAGGAAATCGTGGCCCCCGGCAACAGGGCAACCGAAGGAACACGGGTGGGTTTTAGTCAGTAAGAGTCTGACACGCCCTTCCGCTCCGCCCAGAGCGGGAGAAGTTATTTGATAATTTCCCACCCAAAAAAAAAAGGTAGAAACCATTGTATGTTTTGGTTAGAATCCCGCAAAACTACGTCTCATTAATTGTTCTCCAAACAGAACACAGAATAACTAATATTATTTCGCCGACAGATAAACGGCGCAAATTATTCTTAATACCGATAATAAAAATGAAGCTAATAAAAGATTAGGGGAAGGCTCAAGGCCGTTATCCGATAACTCGATTATTTATTCGATATCTCGAATACTGGCAATTGTTTTATTAGCCCATCTCTAGCATGAGTTGCTGTTGCTATGGCAACGTGTTACCACGTCCCGGGTTAACGTGAAACCATCGTGGTTACTATTACATCATTAAGGTTTTTCTGGCGTTCAAATTGCCTACCGGTGGCAAGTGTGAAAGTTTTCATGAAGGATGATGGTTCAAAATGTGGGGAGAAATTCATAAATATATAATATCTAATAGTACCTAATTAACCTGTAAATGATATGCTTAAATTACAAAAAAAAACAACCGACCTCCAAAAAAAAAACACTAGAAAGTGAAAAATAACTTTAATTTCGGAAGTAAGTCTTGGGTTTTGTATTTTCGTTTTTTGCCACCGACTTCCGAAATTAAAGTTATTTTTCACTTTGTAGTGTTTTTTTTTGGAGGTCGGTAGTTTTTTTTTTTTGTAAAAAGTTTTAATTTTTCACTTTTTAGTTGTGGTACCTACCCCACAAACATTCGAATACCACTACCTGCTACCAGTGACAGAAACTTATCATATCATCTACATACGAAGTGGGAAAAAAATACGTATTTTGTAGCTAACTCAAAACCTATCCAAGCAAAGTTAATAAAATTTATATGGGACCATTTCAAGAACCACCCTTTCACACAAAAAAAGAATTTTCAAAATCGGTCTACAATTGACAGAGAAATCGGTGGACATACATAAAAAAAAAAACAAACATACGCGACGAACATATAACCTCCTCCTTTTTGGAAGTCGGTTAAAAAATAACAAGTACCAATCGATTTTATATTTCACTAGCTTCCACCAGCGGCTTCGCCCGGGTGAAATCTTTATAATTTTAGGCTAGGTATAAAAAATTTGAAAATTAAATAAAACTTTATTTCAGACTAAGGTCCATAATTTTGTTAGTATTTTGGTGTTAGTAACAATGGTGCTTAAATAAATAGGTTAGTATTGTTATTTTTTTTACAATTTTATTTATTTATGCAGACCTATGACTGTCCCCACTCAGTGTCCCTGAAAGGCACAGTCCGGTCTGGCAGCGATCATTTTTAGAATGTTGTTGTCACTACCATGCAGGCGTTGGAGGCCGCTTTCTTTCGCATGATGGCATGGAAACCATCTATGCGAGTCTCCGCGAACATTCCTGAAGCGCTACAACGCCATGGCAGCCCCAACAGCATCCTAAAAGCATTATTATATTGAACACGCAGGACGTTGTAGGCTCGGCGCGTGTATGACACCCACAGGCCACTCGTGTAAAAGGATTGACAAAACGCCTTAAAAAGGGTTACTTTGACGTCTGCAGTACAACGAGCGAACCTGCGGGCAAGCATATTGCTCCTCACAGACAACGCCCTGCGCTCCCTCTCTATATCTACGTCATCTCTTAGGTCGGTCGTGACAATGTGGCCAAGGTACCTAAAACTGTCAATAATTTTCAGTGCTACGCCGTTGAGACTTATAGCATTCTACTGGTGAAAGTATTTTTAAAATCGATTCAATAGTTTTTGAGTTTATTCATTACATATAGTGATGGGTAGCTCATCATTTTTATATGAGGTTGAGGGAGTACCTCATTTTACCTCGCGAGGTCCTCACGAGGTACCCCTCATTTGAGGCGAGGAGTCGTACGTCAGCGTATTCACCTCACGAGCCGAGCCCGAGCCGAACTCAGCCGATAGTCCGAGGCAGCGGCGCGGACGAGTGCGTCAACTCATAAGTACTCACGATTCCGATTTTTACGTCTCTCTCACACATAATTTTCTTTCGCTCATAAATTTTTGACCGCCAAAATAAACGAATCAATGACACTTTACTGTGTTTTCAAAATTTCGAGACTCATTTTATAAATTCTGTACAATTATGAAATAAGTCGGTTCATTCGCTCACTAAGCTCACTCAATCATTCAATACTCACTCGCGAGTACTCGCGTCAATAATGTCAATGTCAATTTTTAAGTGAGGACGCGTGAACGAGTGAGGTGGTACAATGTTGAAATTCGAGTAACTCTTTCAATTTGCGATCACGAGTACCTCAAACGAGGCACCTCATAAGTGAGGGACACATCTCTAATTACATACAAATCTATAAACTTTAATATTTCACTTATTGTGAGAACGTAAGAAAATGTATGGACCTACATTACGTAAACTAACTATTTACACTAGGTGGGTACTAAATTAAATTACATAATTATTTCACCAAAACCATATTTTCACTATCATAGATAGATCAAATCTTTCTACAAGATAACTCATAAAACCAATTGTAAACAAAAGTTTAAGTATACTTTAAAAAACTATTTTAATAACAACCATATTTTTACTTTACAATACTCCATATCTCTTAAACTTGCAATATTTAAAAAGTTATGAAATTGATAAACTTAAAGTAAAGATATTTATTTTCATAAAATAAGTTATCAGATCGTTTATGTAAACACACAAAAGGGTCCTGCAATCAAGCCTATCTCTTTGTTATGTAAATGTAAACATTCAACTTGATACAAAGACTTTCAAAATGAATGACTTCGTCGAAGATTCTAAAGACTTCGATTTATTTGACTTCGGTTTAGGACATTCACTTTATGGAATGCAGTAAATTATAATATTAGACTCGTTGGTATATCGGTCAGAAGCGCTACTCCTGAGCCTGAGGTTCAGGGTGTGATTCCCGATTTATGCCCGGTTGCTGGCAATAAGTTCGCACCTATTACATGGGACTTAAACATAACTGGTGAAATGTGGGTGTACTATAGGTACACCTCTGCCAAATTTGGATAGTTTGAAATTTGCGTGGTGACTGTCTTCCATAGAGTATTAGTGTATTATTTAAAAATACGATAAAAACTTTTTACAAAAAAAAACAACCGACTTCCAAAAAAAACACTACATAGTGAAAAATTACTTTCACTTCGGAAGTGGGTGTCTTTGCCTTTGAATTTTCGTTTTTTGCCACCGACTTCCGAAATGAAAGTTATTTTTCACTTTGTAGTGATTTTTTTGGAACTCGGTTGTTTTTTTAACCGATTTCAAAAAAAGGAGGAGGTTCTCAATTCGACTAAATGGGACCACACGGGAAGCACCAGCTTTCAAATAAAAAAAGAATCATCAAAATCGATTCACCCAGTCGAAAGTTCTGAGGTAACAAACAAAAAAAAAATACGGACGAACTGAGAACCTCCTCCTTTTTTTGAAGTCGGTTAAAAAGTTAATAGGAATCACCGAAAAGGTCAGATCTGAGTGACCTCTTCGGTGATTCCTATTAACTTCTTAGCAAAACTAGGCGGCGCCACTTGCTACGCCGTCAAATGTAGGTATCAGTAGAATTTTGATGTCAATGCCCCGAAGAGTTCACTACACAAATTCATATTAGCTTAAGATATGAACTTCTATTTTCTTAATGTAATTATGACACGGTTTACTTAATTAATAATTAGATTTAGGCGTCAGACTGAGTTCTCGTTGAATATTTTAGAAGCTGCGCCATCGTTGGATTAACTTATTAAGATATTTATGCTTGTTTTCTAAAGAAAGTAAATCTAAAGTTCACGGCGAGGGAATTAAACATACAAAGAAAGAAATAAAGAAAAAGTATTTATTGAGACTCGCACAGGAAATCACAAATTAAACTAAACACCTTCATTAAAAACATTTTAAAAAAAAAATTTTTACAAAAAAAAAACAACCGACTTCCAAAAAAAAACTACAAAGTGAAAAATAACTTAAATTTCGGAAGTCGGTGTCTTTGGTTTTGTAATTTGTTATTTGCCACCGACTTCCGAAATTTAAATTATTTTTCACTTTGTAGTGTTTTTTTGGAAGTCGGTAGGTTTTTTTTTTTGTAAAAGTATTTTATTTCTCGCTTTTTAGTGGTTCAATTTGTAATTTATCCATGTTACATTAGCCTAATGCCAACTGCTCATCACCTTTTACAAAATATTGCTTTTGCCGATGCAGGGACCTTAATCACTACATAGTATAAAACAAAGTCGCTTTCTCTGTCCCTATGTATGCTTAAATCTTTAAAACTACGCAACGGATTTTGATGCGGTTTTTTTTTAATAGATAGAGTGATTGAAGAGGAAGGTTTATATGTATAATAACCCGGTTTATACCCGTGCGAAGCCGAAGCGGGTCGCTAGTCGTATAATATTTGAAGAGTTCCCTCGATTTCTCAAGAATCCCATCATCAGATCCTGACCAGATGACAATGGGACCACTTCGAGAGCATACCCTTTCAAACAAAAAAAGAATTTTCCATTTATAAATGACGGAGTTATGCCAGAACATACATAAAAAAATATATATAAACATCCGAATTGATAACCTCCTCCTTTTAGAAGTCGGTTAAAAAACAAAGTAAAATTAAAATAAAAGCAGAAAGTCATGTACGAGACCAAAAGGCTCCTATCATACACATACATTAACTCACTCGAAGGAGCTCGTGGCTAAGTAATAATAGCCGCACGGATCGATCCACCAGGTTAAGCTACGCTTGCCGGGGTTGGTCCGTGGATGGGTGACCATCTTTACATACCGAGACTCCTCCGTGCCTTATGGAAAGCATGTTAAACCGTTAATCTCATTCCGCTGTCATTCGTGGATCTTTGACAGTCGTCAGAAGCCCGAAAGTCTGACAACCAGTCTTACCAAGGGGTATCGTATTACCCAGTTACTGAGTTGTGGAGGTCAAATTCAAATTATTTTATTTGACATAAACCTACAAGGGCACTTATGAAACGTCAGAAGCTAGGTGCACGGTTCCAATTGGTCGCTTCCTATGGAGAAGAGCCGGCAAGAAACTCCACAGTTACTTACTCTTTTCAAAATAAGTGGTTTCTACAATGTTTTCAAATTACAGTGTTAATAGGTATGGGAGGACAGTGTAGGCCTATCAACAAGTACCAGGTACTTAGTAAAATAGAAAATGGTCCACAAGTCTACAGCCTACAACGTTCTCACATTCACAAAATCTAAAAGAAACGAATCTATATAAAAGATAAACAAAATAATAAAAGTAAGGACCTATTTAAACCAAATGACATGATTGCCACTACAGCTGTGACAAATCTAATTTGATTAAAAAAATATAGAAAATTATAGGTATATAATGTCAAATAATGAACAAATTATATCAATAAAGTATGTAAAAAAAGTAGTAGTAGGTCAGATAGGCAGTCGCTCCATGTAAAATACTGGTATTCAGCTGCATTTTGTTAGACTGGAAACCGACCCCAACATAGTTGGGAAAACGCTAGGCAGATTACATAAACTCACCCCTTATTCTCGTGGGGGTAGGCTGAAGCTACAGAACGCCACCTGCTACGATCCTTACTCCTTTTGCCTCATTT
This sequence comes from Agrochola lychnidis, assembly GCA_963680765.1. NCBI lineage: Eukaryota > Metazoa > Arthropoda > Insecta > Lepidoptera > Noctuidae > Agrochola > Agrochola lychnidis. Next base: position 5,793,150 of record OY796862.1, on the reverse strand, counting down.
ATGTTCATACATCAGTGGGGTAAATTGTGTCTCACACATAAAATGACAATTGATCGCAATGGTTTTTGAAGTGAAAACTTCTTTAGGCGCGTTGGGCATTTTTGAGATGGTACTAAACCATTGATTTCGCGACACTGTTATGCAATTTACCGACACTGTGGAGTAAAAGACATCAACGCGTTGATTACCGCGGTGACGATTTTTTTTTAAGTTAACATACATAACATAACATCAAACCTGTAATCCCCGAAGGGTTAGGCAGAGGTGTATCTATAGTACACCCACAATTCGCCAGTTATGTTTAAGTCCCATGTAATATCCCGGAGCGTATTGCCATCAACCGGGCACAAATCCAGACTTCAAACTTTTTCAAGTTTTCACTTCAAACTCAAATTCAAAATATTTTATTTCACATAAACCTACATGGGCAATTATGAAACGTCAGAAGCTAGGTGCACGTTCCGTCAACACTCCGGGTATGCAACTGTTTTTTTTTTTTGACAGTTCACCCTTATTCATTGCGTTGCATTGGTGAGCAGATGAATTTTTCAAACCTTTGAAGAGATGGGTTAGCAATATCCTTTAAGCAATAGATTATCAATATCCTTCAAGCAATAGATTATCAATATCCTTCAAGCAATAGATTATCAATATCCTTCAAAAAGCTTTCGGATTGTGACTGAAAGTGTGTTACGCAATTAGGGTGCTGGTCACAAATGGTCGCCGCGAGTACTACGCACTTGACCTTTATCAAGCACATCCCCAATAAGAATTATTTTACGATAAATAACTGCTCATGGCAGAGCAGTGTAGGTACCACTTGTTACATAGCTGCAACTACTTCAAGATTACTTGTAAAAGACATGTAGGAATAAGCTAGATTATACATAATGAAGTATATGTAATGATGATGTTTTAGGAGAAAGGAAGTGTTTTCTCACCAGAATTTTAAAAGTGGATAAAGATTGAGCACGCCTTATTGACACGGCCAAGGCATTCCATAACCGTACTGCTTAAATCTTATAAGATTTGTCATAAAAGCCGGTGGAATGCATCCGATCTCTAATCTCAAATTTTCCGATGACCTCAGATATCTATTATGTGTGTCATGAAGGAACTTGAAACGTTCTTTAAGATAAGAAGAGTTTGTAGGATTGAACAGAATACTCTAGAGCTGAAATAGGATATGAGAATTCCAGCGAAGACGTATGGGAAGCCACTTGAGCTTATTTAAGTCCTATTTAATAGGAGGAGAGCCTATTGCACATATTAATACCTTCACATGCGTAATAATTAAGTATCCCTAAACCTGTCTGTACCTCGTTTAAAAAAAGGGTTAACTTAATCAAACCATGTCGAGATATTACACAGCCATTTCAAAATAAAAACGCGCAGCTAACCATCCCCGCACATGACACAAACCGCACCTACGTCAGCTCGAAATTAACCCCGAAACATATTTCCAACTTAATTTGGCGTCCGAAATAACGTGTACATTAAAATATGAAGCTACGTGTGAACCCTAGTCTCATTTTTTTGTGTGGGGAAACACGGAATAAAGAGAAAATGGAGAGTTCATGTTAGGGGTCATAGATGTTAACCGATTTTACGAGCAACACCCTATTTTTAACACATTTTCAGTCACAATCGGAATGATTTTGAAGGATATTGCTAGTCCATTGCATCATATGTTCGAAAAATTTGTCTGGTTTACAATATAAATAACGCAATGAATGTTGTTGAACTAACAAAATAAAAGATAATACTGCTATTAGTGTGTTACGCAATTACCCTGCTGGTGTAAATACCTTAAGAATTTACATGAGTTTGGTGTACTTTAAGAAATCAGTCGCTTATCAACTTCGTTGACTGACTTTTTTACAAAGGAAAGAAAGAAAATACATTTTTTTTAACACAGCCTAAAGACACACTGCATATTATGTGCTGTGTTCATAAAAAGAGATCATTTAAGATACCACAGAAGATGAAATGAGCAATGTGTGGTGTCGTTTGATCATTGGTCGCTATCTATAAATCTTATTCTTTCTTACAAAGGGTTCTTGCAAATAAATACACTGGCTCGTTGTTTGGCACAATAACAAATACACGGGAAATATGCTAAATCAAGGTGAAAAACAACACCATCCTCCTGTCTGCTTATAAAAACATTGAAAGGACTGGTTCTTAATCTTCGTTGTCGGGCGTATTACCTACCTCCATTTCGCCGTTTGGACTGTACCGTCGGATATTTTTTTACTGAAATACATATTAACACTCCAGTCTTTCTTTCTCCATGGTGTAATAAAACAAACCATTTTATCTTCGCCTCTGTCAGCGAGGCACGAACTCCAACGAGCTCGTCCGAAATAAAATTAATCCTTTGGGAGCCCGTCTCCCTTAGGATTACGAAGCGCTAAGGATTCTCACACTCCGTGCTTCTGTATTGTCAAGTTTACTCGACAAATTGGAAAGGGTTATGTCGGATCTTGAGAATGTAGGTCATTCTCATTCTTGTAAAGGAAAGAATATTGTTCTATTTACATTTCCGTTTGTGCGGAAAAATTCCTACTGGAGCGTGCATTTCTACAAATATATAACAAAGTTTTCATCGACTAGAGAAGCGTATCTACTCTCTAACCAAAATTCACTGGAATCGAATAACCTACTCTAAAACCTTGCATAACGGTATCCGAAAGCATTTTACTTTTAATAATGTATGACATGAATTCGAATGAGATAATTTGCACTTAGTATCTGCGAACATATTCAAATTATGGTTTTGAACATTTTGATTATTTCACAATATTTTCTAGGTATACGTTAGTTGATATGCAATGTACAGACACCAGCACATCAAGCTTCTACAATCTGTCAAATTTATTTAATAGATTTTCAACTTTATCGCTGAAGTATACTAAGGTTCAAAGTTGATTGGGAAAATTTGACAGTTTTGGGTGGCTTGATGTGCTGGCGTCTGTACAATGTGTGTTGCTGGCTGTGGGTAAGTGGGAGTCGGGCCTGTGGCTTCATGCACTACCGTCATCGAACTTAGGCACTTTGTTCGACGACACTACCTTCCGCGTCGCTGCTTTCTCCGCCACTAAGAGCTCCTTGTTGCTCTCCTCATTGCTGTCACTGTGGCGAAGTTGTCAACAGCCTCGGACACCACGGCCTGTCTTGCAGCCAAAGTGCGGGTCGCTTAGTGCGGCACGCGAACATTAATAACATCATTACGAGTGTAATTGCATTGCATATGACTGCCATATTGGTCTTGTGGTAGCAAGCGCAACTACTGATCGAGGGACCTGGTTTCGATTCCCAGGCCGGGCAATGTATTATTGAGTTTTTCCATGAGGAGTTTCTTAGTAACAGACCGGAGTTTGAAAGTTGGCGGTTTGAAACCCCAGTGCCTCGAAAAAACTTTTTACAAAAAAAAACAACCGACTTCAAAAAAAACACTACAAAGTGAAAAATAACTTTAATTTCGGAAGTCGGTGTCTTTGGTTTTGAATTTTCGTTCTTTGTCACCGACTTCCGAAATTAAAGTTATTTTTCACTTTGTAGTGTTTTTTTTTGAAGTCGGTTGTTTTTTTTTGTAAAAAGTTTTTATTTTTCACTTTTTAGTTGTGATACCTACCCCACACAAATTCGAATACCACTACCTGCTATGTAAATAACAGTGACAGGAAGTTATCATAATATCATCCACATACTAAGCGAGGTAAAAATACGTATTATTAAAGCTAACTCAAAAACTACCCAAGTAAAGTTAATACAATTTATATGGAACCACCTCTGAAGTATGATCTACCAAACAAAAAAAGAATCATCAAAATCAATTCATAATTGACGGAGTAATCGCGTAACAAACATACAAAAAAAAAAAAACAACATACAGTCGAATTGAGAACCTCCTCCTTTTGGAAGTCGGTTAAAAAGTGCGTTTAGCCGTAGGTCCCACGCTTAATCTTTCTCCAGTCGCATCGGACTATGAGGGAGCAGCGCCGGCCCGAGAATTCCTGGCACCCTAGGCGAAAGGCTGGAACGGCGCCCTTTTAAGAAAATTCGTGACAAAATAAAACTATGTTCTTTCTTTTTCGTGTGGTTAGTGACTAACCTGGTGTCAGAGTTTTAAAGCCGCCCATGGGCCTCTGACTTGGCTTCACATGCCGTCGATAAATATCTCTCAGGCGCGATCGGTACAACGATCGCGGTCAAACTATAATAGTCAAATCAATTTCGAACAAAACATTAGATGTTCATACAACAAGAGAAGCAATAAATCTGAAATCGCGATTATTTTTTAGCAATGGAGCGAGTTGAGGCTATCAACTAAACTCGCTTTTGATTTCCGTATCGATGGTTTCGTAAATATCCTCAAGCGCATTTTGGTTAAAAAATTGAAAAAAAAGATTGGGAGTATTTAACCGACTTCCAAAAAGGAGGAGGTTATATGTTCGTCGCGTATGTTTGTTTTTTTTTTTTTATGTATGTCCACCGATTTCTCCGTCAATTGTGGACCGATTTTGAAAATTCTTTTTTTGTTTGAAAGGGTGTGCTCTCGAATTGGTCCCATATAAATTTTATTAACTTTGCTTGGATAGTTTTTGAGTTAGCTACAAAATACGTATTTTTTTCCCACTTTGTATGTAGATGATCTGATAAGTTTCTGTCACTGGTAGCAGGTAGTGGTATTCGAATGTGTGTGGGGTAGGTACCACAACTAAAAAGTGAAAAATAAAAACTTTTTACAAAAAAAAAACAACCGACCTCCAAAAAAAAAACATTAAAAAGTGAAAAATAACTTTAATTTCGGAAGTCGGTGGCAAAAAACGAAAATACAAAACCCAAGACACCGACTTCCGAAATTAAAGTTATTTTTCACTTTTTAATGTTTTTTTTTTGGAGGTCGGTTGTTTTTTTTTTGTAAAAAGTTTTTTTTCAGTTTATTTTTTAATTTCGAGGCCGCCGATTGCCGCCCCCTAATACGAGCGCCCTAGGCCATCGCCTAGTTCACCTGTATGAACGGGCCGGCCCTGCGAGTGAGTGCACCTAGGTGTGCACACACTTGTGCACTATAATATTGATTTAATTTTATCTCCGTTGAGATTAGCCGTCATAGCCGAAATACGATCTAGAGCAGCGGTCGGCAACACGCGGCCCGCGGGCCACATGCGGCCCGCGAACGTCTTACTTGCGGCCCGTGAATGTTTTGTAAATAAGTCAAATAGCGCGCAAACTTCTTCATTATTGTAAATTATAGAAAAAATAAATATACTTCTCGTCTCACAGATGAGCATTTGAGAGCCATTCTACGAATTGTAACTACAAATTTGACAGCTAACATACCTACAAGAAATAGCCTCCCAAATGCAACCTCAGACATCACACTGAAATTTTTATAAAATCGGATACCTATTTAGGTACTTTGTAGTTGAAATGAATTTTTGAATGATTTACGGTGGTTATTTTTCTAGCTATAAAGCCCAAACATTTAAACATAAAGTAAGTATAACGTGTACGAATTAAATTTCGTATGGTTTAACAATTTTTAATAGCATTTTTATTTTTTCTATGGGATATGACCAATTAATTATAGTAGTAGTAGTAGTAGTAATAGTAGTAATTTATTTATTTTCTCTCAAAAAGGTACAAATTCGGTACATGGTATACTGGGTTACAAACAGATTCAAACCTTTGTGAGAGCTGGAGTCTATACTGGGTTCGGGACCTGTATGACAGATCTCTAGGCTCACACTCTTAAAATTACAACATTAAATTGCACTTACGTACTACATACAATATTAAAGCTCCAAGTAATGAGAGGAAGGGAATTAATTTAAAAACAAAAGATGTGCTATGTGTGTCTTGGAGGTTGTGTGTCCGTGAGTACAATATAAGTCCTAGCGCCCAGCCTCCATGAAGAGCACTGTGCGCGAGCACCTACTTGCCCGAGAGTGTGTGTGTGTGTGTCTGTGTGTGGTTAACAAGGTGAAACGCGATAAAAGATAAATTTGAGTAGGTGCATATTCCCGGAAGGCGAAATTATTTTAAAATATTTAGTAAATGTTCAGTCTCTGCATAATTTAATTCAAATAGCCATTTCGTAACAGTTTTTTTACATTCTGATCTGCACATTGGGTGGTGCTAGGGTTAATATCACAAGTGCGGCCCGCTTTTAGTTTATTTTGCCACCTTGTGACCCTTGCCTGCCAAAAGGTTGCCGACCGCTGATCTAGAGGACTATCACTACCCACTACAATACTGTGCAACAAAAATACTTTCCAAACATTGTGGCAGCTAGGTAAAATACCCCACGTTTTAAAAACGCATTTCCCCGGATCAGTGGTGACTTATGGCGACCGCCAAGCCACCTCGTGACACATTGACCCACCCACAGACCTTTTTTACCACCATTTTTTAAAGCCAACCTACGGGCTGCGATGAGAAATGTTGCCAGTTAAAATAATTGCGCTTAATAAATTCTGATACGGGCCCGATAATTAACAAATTGATGTTGGTTTTGAGCTTTCATTATAAATATTAATATTTGATAGATTCCTATAGATATTTAAATGTCATTTATTAGAAGTGAATTCGGTAATCTTTTAAGTAGATATTATAATATTGCAATAGAATAAAAACGATGACACGGTTTGTAAAGAATAAGGTTTGTATAATAATAAGGTTTGTAATAAAAGATTTAAATAAAAAAGTTGAATTGTGTACAATTCAACTTTTTTACTTATATTTTTTATGATACGGTTTACACGAGTCACCTTTTTTTGCTTGGGTATATATTTTCGGTATTCGAAATGAGAATCTCGCCTCGTGTAAATGAGTCTTAAAATACGTAAAGTGTATCTACGTGGGCAAGCCCACGTAATTAGTTTTCTTGGAAAATGCAAACTGTGATGATGTTCTCCGTAATTAGTTCGAAGACAAGAAATTGCACGTTACATTTATACATTACTATTATTATTATTTTTTTACACTTTCATTAGGGTTTAGGGCTTTTTTTAATCCTTTATTAAAAAGAACCAGGTTCTTAATAATTAATTACAATCTAACCTATAAGACTAATAAGCAATTTTAATCTAACTTGATTTTTTACGTGATAATTATTTTAAAACTTAGAATAGTGCTGATTGTACTTTACACAAGTCCGTTCCTCTTTCAGTCTGATATAATATAATAAACACTTTGTTCATGTGTTATATGTGTGTCATTGTCACTTTTATTTCTACACTTTTTACACTACACTATCTCAAAATTCTTTAGGGAATGAAGAACTTTGACTGGCTCTGACTTTCAGTGTGGCTTTGCGTGGGAAGCTTCAAATGACTATGTTTTACCTTACATATGGGTGTGTACATGAGGGAAATGAAAATGATCATCCGCCTTTCTCAAATCTCAAAACGACCACCTTTTTAAGATAGATGGTAGATACTTTGCTATGAAGATAAAGATAAAGATCATTTATTTGTCCAAAACATGAGTATACACACACATGGCATGCAAGATGTTACAATAAAATTATATCACAGTCATGTTTTGCCTTAACGGCGTACAAATATAAGTAGGTAGGTTAATACATTTAATCAATTAATTATAAACTTATTCATTATTATTAACAGTCCAAATTAGAATTTAAAAATTAAAATGTACTACAGAATAATGTCAACAACTCTTAATATTTTAATAAAATAATCAATTTAATGTCAAAGTAATTAGAAATAACATAATTACAAGAATTAGATTAATTTATCATTCAGAAATTCGTCAGTGCTGTAATAGGCTTTCTCTAACAGAAGGCTTTTCAACCTACTTCTTAATTTTTCCGTTGGATATTCCCTCCAAGATTTTGGCAACGTATTATAAAGGATTGGTGCCATACATATTATACTTTTACGCAATAGAGCTGTCCTGGATCTAGGAATGCAAAGTGTGCTATTGTCGCGTCTATTCCGAATTACTTTATCTGATAATAGGGGGAATAGGTGTGGGTTTGATTTGACAAATATAATAGTCTCTAAAATGTACATAGATGGAAGGGTTAAAATTTTATATTTTTTGAAAAAAGGTTTACAGCTCTCAGTAACATGAAGTCCAAACATAGTTCTGAGGCACCTCTTTTGAGTTTTAAAAATGACATCCTCCCGTATTAATATTTGCATTAGTTAAGTAGCGAGTTTAGTTCAAGTAGCAAATTAAGTGTCCAAACGTCAGTCCAAAAGTGTCAGTTTTTCATTGCTAAGTGTCAGGGATAGACGCCCAGGGACTAACGGTGAAAGTGTCAAATTAGCGCGCGAAATTCATTAATTTATTTATTAATTTAAAAACCAATGAGGTTAAAAACTTAAAGCTCAGCATCTGTTCTGAGCTTTTAGTTTTTACCTAACCTATTTGTTGACTTTAAGTTCGTTTTTTGTTAAAGACGGAAGCGTACCATAGAAATAACCTGATCAAAGTTAAAAACCAACTCGGGCATAATCTTCCTGACTGAAAAACCTCAGAGATAGCACTTCTAGCACTGATCTAATATGATAATTTAAACACACACATACTTTACTATAATTTACATAATATTACATCACAAGTGCCCGTATGTAATGAAAACAGACTTAGTTCTCTTGGGAGCATCACCTATAAACCATTTTCTCCCATAAAAGGCTTAAAAGATAGCACATCGTCTCGACGAAATATCGAATTACAATTTTTTTCGGAGAGCTTTCTCCCACAGTTTTCTTTTTATAACATCTTTGGCAAATATATTGATCCCCGTTATTTTGCAGTAAACAGCTGCGCAACTGAGCTCGATAATTAATTATGTGTAAAGAAGTCGCTTGTTTAGAAAAAAATTATGGCTAGCTGTCAAATTATAAGACGCTGAAGATCAGCGCCATCTGAAGTGAGCAAGTGGCAGTTTTTATCCCCATTCAATTGTTATTATTTATTAAAAATTTCTTACGTTTTTTTGCAATTTGCAGGTCAGTTTCAGGTTATAAAAGTAAATATGATTCGCGGCTGTATCAAATATTTATTTATAGAATTATAATCATAAAATCATCAATACAACTATCACTCACTCACTGACCTGCAAATTGCAAAAAAACGTAAGAAAACTTGAATTTCGTGGACTAACTTAGTGCATCCCACTTAACTCGCTACTCAACTTATGCAAATGTAGATCAGCCTAATCTACCAGTCAAATATATACTTACCTATTACTTACGTAGTCAACAAGTCGCGCGCGTCTTCATAGAAAATGTACTATATTGCATAGGTTTAGGTAGTTATTTTTTTTTATGTTAAATGTTATTACTCAAATTGGCAATTTTTTTAATTTAAATTGATAATTTATGACATCTCTGTACTCCTGACTTGTACTAAATCATTTTAATTTAACTATATTGACCTTGAACTTGACGAATTTATAAACTTGACATTATGTATTGTATTGCTTATTTCAAATTAATTGTAATTGTTTTGCTTATTTGAATTTCATCTTGACATGGTAAACTTGTATTGATATGATATGATATTTTATTGTGTTAATAATAATATTATTTTGAGGGAGTCTTTATCATTTTAACTTAAACTGTTTGCATGTCTTAGTTAAGGTAATTAGTATAAGGATCATTTTTTAACTTAAAATCTGTAACCTGTACCTACTTTCTGTGCAAATAAAGAACTATTCTATTCTAAATAAAGGTAAACAAAAAAAATCACTTGACAAGACAGCTGTCAAGTAACCGACTAAACGTAATACCTGTCACTTCAGTTGTCATGCTACGTTACAGTTGTACTCTTCAATTTAGCAACGTTATAATTCGTTGACGTTTAGTGTTTGGGCTCTTTACAATAGACTGATTACAAATTATTATATTATTACTATAAATCTAATTAAAAAATTGTGCTCAAGTAGTTACATCTACAAAGAGTAGTTTAAGAATAAATGATAAAGTTTAAAATACATTAATAAAAGTGGAAACTATTGTAAAGATCTAAAATCAATTAAATTTCGTTTTATCTTATTTTTAAACAAGAAAATGTCATCTATAAAAACGCTTTTTACGATTTGTTTACCTTACATTGTTTAAGTACATTACATGTTTAACTATCTAAACCTATGGAATATAAGCTTAGATATCACAAAGCCGCTTCGCGCCTGTGATCCTGAACAGATTATATCAACACGACTGCACCCCTTCTATTTACCCACGGAGCATAAGTGTTCCTTGTATTTACCTAACATTCATTTTTAGATTACTTAAGATAGATACACTGTTGACTAGTGCAATAATTTTTTAAGCCGTTCATTGTAGAGATTTATTACGAGTGTCCCTATTGCAAATTTCCAGCACTAAATTATATTTATTTTGTAAAATGGATAACAATAATACTTTTACACATAATATTTTATTTAAGTAAAACTAGATTGATTGCACTGATTGAACTGCCTCGTTGGTCTAGTGGTGGGAAGCGCTACTGCTGAGCATGAGGTCCTGGGTTCGATTCCCGGGTCGGGCAAAGTGTTATTGGGTTTTTCTATCTGAAATTTCTCAGTAGCAGCTCGGAGTCTGGATTTGTGCCCGGTTGATGGCAATAAGCTCGCCCCCTATTACATGGGACTTAAACATAACTTGCGAAATGTGGGTGTACCTGCTACAGGGACACCTCTGCCCAACCCTTCGGGGAAACAAGGCGTGATGTTATGTTATGATTTATTTATGCACGATTTATTACCTTAAGGAGAAAGCGTTAGGGTAGCCCGCGAAATTCAATTTTTCTTACGTTTTTTCCTTTATCTTCTTCTTAATCACTATTGCTGATTGTAATGATTATAATTGAGTAAAGCCATATTTGTTACGATCGCAAATCATATTTTAATCAACATAAAACTTGACACTGACCTGCAAAATGCAAAAAACGTAACAAAATTTGAATTTCGCGGGCTACCCTGACGCTTCCCCTTTAAGTATACTGTTAACATTATAATATATAAGGCCGCTACTAACAGTCACAATACCCCTCGTACTACTTACGGCCGAACCCAATAACCTATTGTCAGCAAAAGACAGATCGCTATTGATGGTAGACAGTACAATTCTATCTGTTATTGTGTCACATTCCTTAGGATTCCTAGTCTCTAACAGATTACTGGGACGTTAAAACCGTAGATAGATAGGTATTTCTATATCCAGTATGCCAAAACTGGAGATAGATAGGTTATTGGGTTCGGCTGTTAGTTATTATTGTATTACGGATGAGGTCGGTATTTCTTAACCATCTTTTCTGCAAAGTCGTTAAGACCAATAGATCTGCTCTTGGTCCTAGGAAAAATCGTCGAGAAGCTCCTAGTAGGCAGACTTCAGCACCATTTCCTCCCAACACTACATAAAAACCAGTACGGATTCATGCCGCAGCGCGGAACTGAGGACGCCGTCTACGCTCTAACTAATGGGACAACTACGAGCCGAAATTAAAGCCAAAAAAATCGTGCTTTTGTAAAAAAAAACTCAGAGGTCAAAGTCTCTTTTAATCGTTGGATCATGTGAGGACCATGTAGGTTAATGTGGTCTCTTGAGAAAAACACCACAAAGGATCTAGGTCCAGACATATGTGCATGTCTGGACCTAGATCCTGTGTGGTGTTTGGCGTACTCAGAACTTAAAGTGCTCAACGATCCGACGAACAATGCCAAAGTAACGACATTTTGGTAGGTCACTATGAAGTACTCAAACCGCAAGACAATAATGAAATGTAATGATGACCTACATCATAGTCCTCACATTCACAATAATTATGATTCTTCAGTCTGCCTAGCCTTTCCCCATATGGAGAGATTGCCAATCTGACTTCCACATCCTATTTACTGGGTAACACGATACCACTTGGTCTTTTGGGCTTCTGACTACCCGTAATGACTCTCAAAGATCTACGAATGACTGCCGGGACCAACAGCTACGTGCTTTCCAAAGCACGGCGGGGTCTCGGTATGTAATGGATGATCACCCATCCACGAACCGACCGCAGCAAGCGTAGCTTAACCTTCGATCGACTCGTGGGGCTGTTATTATTTAGCCCTCAAAAATAAATACAAATATGATTGTGTAAACTGTGGTCAATCTGTATTAAGAAAGCACTTTCATCATTTATACCAACGCAAAACAGGCACAAGAGACATACAAATAAGAACTATAATTGCAGAATGGATTATACCAAAACTATAAATATGTTTTTTATTAACCTTTAATTTATAAAAGACCCACCGAGTTCTATGTGAAAAATAGTGGTTGTTTCTTTATCTATAATGTTAACCCTAATGCCTATAACTTGTTTCTTTCATGGGCGTCACTTGGCCAAAACCTCCTTATCAAATGGGCATTTCCCTGATTTGACATTTTTAAATACTTACCTGTTTATAAAATTAATTAATATTTTCTTCTCTTTTTTCATTGCTGACTAAAGGGAATGGATGACGGCAATAACGAAAACGGTAAGTTGACCATGAAAATGGTTTTATTACATAAAATTAAGTGGCCCTTTTATGTGTTTCATCGAAAACCTTTTATATAAAAGTGCATTGTGTCATTAAGCCGCTGTTAATGGCCTTTCAACACAGAGTTTTTAAATCATGTAATATTTTCAATTAAATTTGGTATATTATCGTCATATCAGTTTTTCTCCACCCACTGAAAGCACTTTACTTTAACCTTTTGATAAGTGGGTAAACTTGTAGCTGATATTTTCATGACTTAAGACGCAGATATATGACAGTGACCTTGAATGGTTAGCTTACGTGTTCTGTACTTAGCTCAAGCAACGCGTCGTACGTCCAGCCAGTAATAGGACTCGCCCATCAAGGAGCGCTGTCCCAAATTAGACGCATTATTAATTTATTACACGTAAAACAAAAAGTATTTGAATAAAACAAGTATACTAAAAGATCAATAATTTAATTATCTTTAAAATAATGAAGTTTTCAGAAAAATACGCTCGTTAGATTTTGCGTCATTCTAAGTTTTTTATCCGCGTTAGACATAACTTTACAAATTAATTTCACTATGTAATATAAATATAATCAAAAATATGCCTATATTAAAATATTAGAAAAGTGCTTTAATTTAACATATATTTTTTTCAAATTACTAACACTACTCGTTTAGACGTCATCTTCAGTATAAAATCATTAAAAGTCGGGCATTACATTTTCCAATTTGCAGAGCGCTAGTGAGCTAGCGTGCTAAAATTGGGTGGGTTAAAGGCATTTAGGCAGTTAGTGCTCCAATCTAGTGCGATCGTATGGGCTCTGCCACGCTTGTTCATCTAATGCACTAGCTAGTGCACGAGTACCCTAATTGCGTAAGGCTTCTGCCTCGAATCTTGCGGGCAGCGGGGCGGTGGCGACGGCGTAGCGGGAGCGGCATGGGCAACGCAGACCCGTTCTCGAAACCAGGCGGGCAGATCGCGCGGCACTATAGCGGCGTAGTGTTATGTTCGTGGTTGTATCGTCGAGATATTTGTTTTTATTCGCGAACGAAATGTCTGAACAACGGCGACAACATCTTTTTGATTCAAATTTATTCCTAACGCTCGATTTTAAATTTCACAACACTGGATGGATACGCGTGGATGGTCACCGCTTGACTGGAGTACACCGCTCGTTGCCCGCCGCCGCACCGCTGTTTTCGAAGGCCGGTCCATTTGATTTTACGCATTCAATCCTGGCGCTCCCGCGCCGCCGCCGCCGCCGCCCCGCTGCCCGCAAGATTCGAGGCAGAGGCCTAATACACGATCAATCACAATCTGTTTCGATTTGAAACAGTTTGCTAATCCATTGCTTGATAAGTTGGAAAAAAAAATATGCTCAACATCGTAAATAACGCAATGAATGTATTGTCAAAATGAAACAAATTAGTTGTAATCGTTTACGAAATTATGTTACGCAATTAGGGTACAGTTTAGCGCTTTGCAAACTGGATAATGTAATGCCCGCTAAAATTTAAGAGTGTTTATTCTGAAAGTGGGCAACGTCGTTGCTGTCAAATGTTTCGCTGTTTTGATTAATTTTGCAATATTACTGTATGGAAATATGAAATATGGTTAACTAGTGAACTAAAATATTGACTATGAAATGCAATAATTAATATCGTAACACCGAAAATTTAGTTTTAGATATAAAAAAGTATTTGGAAACTTTCCAAATACCTTTTTTACACCTAAAAAGGTTACAACATGAAATTCAGTGTTATAATTGCAATTAATTATTAATATTCTAGTTCTAAATGCGAGCAGTGGTCGCCCTGTGGTTGCGGCCGAGACTTACGATTTGTTGGTCGTGGGTTCGATACCAAGCAGGCACTTTGTGTAAATTATTTCATCACCTCTGCTCTCAAAACGGTGAAGGAAAACATCGTAAGGAAATCGGCCTGTCCTAGAACCAAAAATTCGAAGACATGTGAGTTCCACCAACCCGCACTGGGCCCGCGTGGTGGATCTACGGCCCACTCCCTCTCACAGAGAGGAGGCCTGTGTCCCAGCAGTCGGAACGTCATAGGCTGATAACAGAGTTAGTTTTAGTCATTTATTATGTGACTGGGTTGATAAACTTGACTTTTCTTCCAGCTACCCGCGCCTCCTCACATCGAACTGGTGATGGCTATGCCTTACCTCCGCACAGCGTTCAAGAGGCCCACAGTCAGAGTGAGACGTAAGTACCTCTCTTTTTAAATAGCCAAGAACTTCTTACAGACTCCTACCGCAGAGTCAATGGGACAAGTGCACGTACCCTGTACAGTCAGCGACAAAAGTCGATTAACACTTCATCATTAAGCTAATTCATAATCATCATATTCATTTGCCTAGCCTTTTCCCAAATGATCTAGGATTGGCGCAAAAGTATGATAGAAAAAGACATGTTGTCTTTTTCTTTCATACTTTTCTATCACTCGTCAAAATTATGTCTAAGTGATAGACATAATTTTAATACTAGAAATAAAGATAAATAAAATAGATCAACCATTTTTCAGATTATCCAAAGTACAAACATCTTTTATGGGGTACTGTGTTAAATGTTACAATAAAATACCTTGTGATATATTGCAGTTAACTGAAAGAAAATTTAAATCTCATATTAAAAGTACTCTTTTTTTATGTTTTTTTTTTTTAAATGAGTTTCTTTTTAAATTAGAGGATTATATTCTAGATAAGAATGCTTGGAAGCATGCTGGTCTAGCTCCATAGGACAATTTAGAGTCTAGACAAAATCAAACTGGTTGCTAATTTTATTGTGTAATTAAATATTAATTTTTTTTTTTACATTCTTTGATTACTTGAACTCACACACTGACTTATTAGTATCACTTGTAATTTTTTTTTTTTAGGAATATCGAATAGGTACCTACTTTTACAATGCTTGTAAATATGTGAACACCATGTATCCATTACATAATAAATTTTTTCTGTCATTGCTTCATTTTTAGGGTTCCGTAGTAAACAAGGAACCCTTATAGTTTCGTCATGTCCGTCTGTCTGTCTGTCTGTGTCTGTCTGTCTGTCCGCGGTCTAGCTCCGAGACCCTTAGTACTAGAAAACTGTAATTTGGCATAGGTATACATATTAATTACGCCGACAAAGTGGTAAAACAAAATTATGAAAAACATTTTTTTTTAGGGTACCTCTCATAGACGTAAAGTGGTGATATTTTTTTTTTTTTACCCCATGGTGAGGGATGATTGTAGACCGTAGCAACAACAACTCGCCAGACATGACACAGATTGCGAACTGCGACGTAGTACAGTCCTACATATATCTTGGTGCTATGATCAAGAACAATGGCAGCTGCGTGGATGAGGTGAAACGGCGTAAGGCTATGGCTAAAGGAGCAATGGACAAACTAAAAAAAACATGGAGGAATCGCAACATAACTAAGGCCACTAAGATCAGGCTGGTCCGTACACTCGTATTCCCCATATTTCTGTACGCAGCTGAGACGTGGACATTACGAGAACTGGAAAAGAAAAAAGTAGATGCTCTAGAAATGTGGTGCTGGAGAAAAATGCTTGGAGTATCATGGACAGAATTCCGCACAAACGTCTCCATACTCCAAGAACTCGGTATCAAACAGCGTCTATTAGCACTAGTACAGGCTCGAATACTAAAGTTTTTTGGTCATGTCTCCAGGCGGAATAATGACTCCATAGAGCGTCTAGTGGTGCAGGGCAGAGTGGAAGGTAATAGGCCACGCGGGAGGTCACCAATGAGGTGGACCGATCAAATAAAATCCGCGGTTGGAGGCCCTGTTAATGAATGCGCTAGACTGTCATGTAACAGAACCAGATGGAGGGAGATCGTGAGGCGGGCAACGACTACACCTGCGATTGGACATAGTTTATTGTGACCACGACCGCTCTGTCAAGAGCGATACGAAGAAGAATAGGGATATCATTGAAAAGGTCCTTCAAAAATATTGGGAGTTTGTGAAAATCATTTTTGGATTCAGGGATTCGTTTGCGAAATATTAAGCTTTAAAGTGCTAATTTTTGTTAGAGTCAAGTGTCCCCCCCCCTGCCGGCTAAATGGTTGGTTCTGGGTGTATGAAAAAAATCACAACAGTAGTTTATATAACGAATTTAAAAGGAAAACTATCACAGCTAAGTAGGCTCTACAGGTTAACGAGTAATAATTGACCAACTTAACTTTGCAGTTGCAAAAACATGTTTTCCCATACATTCCGTATGGGAGAACATATTTTTCAACTACAAAGTTAAGTTTGTTTTTGGGATAAATTCATCCCAACTACGGAACCCTTCATTGTGCGCGGTCCGGCACGCACTTGGCCGGTTTTTAATTATTTTTATCCAAGGATAGCATAGCTTCCTTACGGACTGCCTGAAGCCCGATGTCGAGGTCCACCATTTCTCCACTTGTGTGTGGGTGAACTCCTGTAGCCACTTGCGTATTTGCTCGAAAGGAATGATGTTAGTGTGGTTTTCTATTAAGAAATTCTCTTTAGCACTCCGAAGCCAATTTTTTTGCCTTGCTAGTGGCAAAAGACTTTCGAAATGTGGATATAGGTAGTTACTGCAGTCTTCTGCACACCTCTATCTACCCCCTCAGATAAAACAAGCGTGATTATTATGTCTGTCGTAGGTATTATAACCGCTGTAATATGTACACCGCAAACACAGACCATATATAATCTACATAATTGTAATACAGGTGTACATTAGTAGGCACTCCGCTGTATTCAGACCGCAGAGATTCCCATAAACCCTTCAAGTATATACAGCGTGGCGCTTTAATGGTGACATTAATTTAACACACGTATACGGATTAGCGTTTTCTTTTTATGAAGATATTCTAATTTCATTAAATGTTATTATTTATTGATTTATTTTCAATTTTCTAAAATAATATCTTGGTGCAATCACTACTTAACAACTGTAGCGCAGAGGTCATTTACCGGGATCACGGATCATGACATCGCATCAATGAAAATAAAACGAATAACGTGCAAACAGAAGACGAATTGAAGGAAAGAGAGAGCCCTATGTCGGCGAGCGATTGAAAATTTAAAATTTTCAATTAACAAATAATTTTTTCTTATTATATTTTTATGATTACTGGCCACTAGCCCTACCCGTGTGTTAAATTAATGTCGCCATTATAGCGGCACGTTGTATAATACCTATTCATCAAGCAAACAACAAACTGCAAACTGTTTTTATAGTATTAAAGAATTTATGAATTCTAGAACAAATAGGAAAATTGCAGGACATGTAAATTACATTTGACATTTTTATTTTAAGCTATTGACATAATATTTTGTAATTTAATTTTCAATTTAATTTTTATTTTTTATTTTTGTAAGTAGATTTTTAGAAAATTTGTAATTGAATTTTTTTTTATTTGACATTTGTAATTTGATAATTTAGACAATTCTTGATTTAGTACTTATTTTTTCTGACATTGGAATTTAATTATTTTGTTAAATTAGAATCATTGTTATTGTCACAAAATTTGCATGCCGAATTTAGTTGGCGGAATATGTAGAACTATTGTGTATTTGTTATAAAATCTGTAAAATACCATATTTCAGGCAAATAAATGAATCTATCTATCTTAGAGCAAGATTCTTTAGGATAACCGCAACCGTAATTGAAACTAACGGATAATGTATATTTCCTATCTGATTTGTTTCTATTTTCCTTTGTTCAAACATTTTAAGGCGACACTAAGCGACTTTCAATTACTTATACTGAAGATCACGTCTTAACGAGTATTGTTAATGATTTCGAAAAAATATATGTTAAATTAGAGCATTTTCTTAATAACTTAATCTGTGAATATTTTAGATTATCTTTAAATTACATAGTGTAATTAATTTGTAAAGTTATGTCTTACGCGGATAAAAAACTGAGAATCACGCAAAAACTGTAAAGCATATTTTTCTAAAACCTTCACCATTTCAAAGATAATTTAATTATTTATCTTTTAGTACATTTATTTTATTAGAATACCTTTTTTTAGTATAGTAAATTAATAATGCGTCTAATTTGGGCCAGCGCTCCTTGATGGGCGAGTCCTATTACTGGCTGGACGTACGACGGGTTGCGTAAGCTCAACAACAAGTACCTACACAACAACAACAAGTTAACTACTCAAGTTCGCTGGCATATATCGGCGTCTTAAGCTTCTCCTCAAAAACTAAGCTTTTAATTGAGATGACCCTTTTCCGTGATTTTCGGCGTAAAATATACCTACCTAATTCATATACCTTTTTCAAAGACATTTATTAATTATTCGTCGGATATGGTAGGTACAAAGTTGGTTAGTTTAGTTAAAAATAAATCAATAAAAAAAACGTGTGGCACTCGGGGACTGCCGCGGTAAAGCTATTGCATAGCATTTGTAACCTCCATACTTCCTATTTGTCAACGCAACACTTGGGATGATGACGTGATGACATAAAACAAAAATTACGTTCCCATGACAACACATAACAACATCACGTTGTCATGGAAACCATCATTACATGGTAGGCGGAATGGGGGGTGTTAGGTTTCACAGAGCATGAGGTTTTTTTTCGTTACGTTACGGAATTTCTTGATTCGGTCGCAGCGCTCAAAGCCCGCGATAAAAGCTATGCAATAGCTTAAAATATATGTTCAGGACACATCCGCCGCTAAAAGCAGCATACGAATATTTAAAATATTTCACATGGGCAAAAAACCTAACTTATACAGGGTAAGTTTTTATCCAGTGCGCAAACTTTAACACGTGACTTTACTCATCATTATGAACAACTTTTACTATGGCACCAAAACTGAAATCGCGAAAAAAATCAGATATTCCCTACATTTATATTCGCATAACTCGTCAAAACGTAGGGAACAGCTGATTTTTTTTTTTTCGCGTTTTCAGGTTTGGTCCCATAAGGAGCTCGTGGCTAAGTAATAAGAGCCGCACTGGTTGATCCATCAGGTTAAGCTATGCTTGCCGGGGTTGGTTAGTGGATGGGTGACCATCTTTACATACCGAGACTCCTGCGTGCCTCGGAAAGCACATTAAGCCGTTGGTCCCGGTTGTCATTCGTGGATCTTTGACAGTCGTTACGGGTTGTCAGAAGCCCGAAAGTCTGACAATCAGTCTTACCAAGGGTTATCGTATTACCCAGTTACTGGGTTGTGGAGGTCAGATAGGCAGTCGCTCCATGTAAAATACTGATATTCAGCTGCATCCGGTTAGACTGGAAGCCGACCTCAACATAGTTGGGAAAAGGCTAGGCAGATGATGAGGTTTGGTCCCATAGTAAAAGTTGTTCATAATGATGAGTAAAGTCACGTGTTAAAGTTTGCGCACTGGATAAAAACTTACCCTGTATACTACTTGAACTCTAATAAACATTACATTCTAATTAACTGTATTCAAAACACACCGGAAGACTAAAAAAAATACAATTAACCAACCAATATAAGCTATTGAAAAATAATCTAATAAAAATTAAATTGCAAAATGGGTTTCCTAAGTAGGAAAATTGATTGAAGTTGAAACTCCATAGCAACATCCGTCGTGGGTGCTATTGAAAAATACTCAAATATAAATTCAATTTCAAAAATGTATACTGTGGGTTTCCTTGTATAATAGAGGAAAATGGGCAAATGAAACGCCATAGTATAAAGAGAGGTAGTAAGCTATCTTCATAGAAACGCACCGCGCGCGGCTTGTATGTGTGGGGCCATAGTATCTTTAAATATAAAAACTTTACTGTTCAAGTAAACAGTACAAATTCAAATAGCACTAGCCTCCACACTAGGATTCCCTGTGTCGTGGAGACTAGTCTCTTTCGTCTTACAACTCTAATACATAGTAGGCACTTAAGTAACATCAGTCGGTAAGATTTATGAAGTGACAATAATCGAATGTTATTCCAGTACAATAAATTCACCTTAAAATATTGTAATAAAGTTACATGCATTATATTTAAACGTGTTTGGTGTATTGTATACGTGTGTGGTGTGGATGTGTGATGAATGAGTGAGTTAAGGTGGGTTTGGACCAAACGAAGATAAGACAAGATAAGAGCAAATCCTATGCGTCGCCGCACGCACATTTAATAAAATCTCGACCCGTTTCTCGTGAGAAACCGGTCGAGATTCTATGAAGATAGCTTACTACCTCTCTTTATACTATGGAAACGCTATGGCAACATCAATATAAGTCATCCTTACTACTCGTAGTACGGGAACAAACAGACGTGTGATCGGTTTGTTTCTAAAGCAGCACGTGCTGTTTTGTCCCCTTGGACACGTGCTTGTGCCCTAAAGAAATTACACGTGTGTTGACTGGCGCGCGACTCGAGTCGAGAACTAGAACATAATTTAATAAGTGATCGAGAAATTATCGATTTTTAATCTAATGTTCATTGATTTTGTCTTGTAACCTTGTGTTGTAGATGAAGACGTGTAACATTTCCCTGGTGTCATACATTGTTATTCTAAGCATCAACAGCCTCGTAAAATTACTTTCTGGCGCCGGCAGCCAATTCAGCAACCGACAGCAGCCAATTCGGGAGCTGGCGCCAGTAGCTGAGGCACTCCAAACTAATAAAATTATACAATTAAATTAGCAACCAGTTTAATTTTGTCTAGCGTTTTTGCTATGTTTGCAAAATATTCGGAAGTATTGAGAAATAACATCATTATCAGCCTATAAATGTTCCCACTGCTGGGACACAGGCCTCCTCTCTGTGAGAGGGAGTGGGCCGTAATCCACCACGCGGGCCCAGTGCGGGTTGGTAGATGTCACATGTCTTCGAATTTTCGGTTCTAGGACATGCCGATTTCCTCACGATGTTTTCCTTCCGATGTTTTCCGTTTTGAGAGCAGTGGTGATGAAATAATTTACACAAAGTAAAGCGCCTGTCTGGGTTCGAACCTAGGACCTACAACTTGTAAGTCGCGGCCGTTACCACTGGGCCACCACTGCTCTAATAACTAACAGTTATGTTTAGGTCCCATATAATAGGGGGCGAGCCTATTGCCATCACCGGGCGAAAAATATTCGGAATCTTTTCCTGTGGGTAGTGACTAACCTGGTGTTAGAGTTTTAAAGCCGCCCATGGGCCTCTGACTTAGCAGGCGCGGAGCGAAGGGGGTCATGACCCCCCAAAATCTTCCACGCTGTCAGGAGCTTGAATGATTTACATGTATTACTAACTTATAAAACTGTACTCAACTGACATCTACCAACCCGCACTGAGCCCGCGTGGTGGATAACGGCCCACTCCCTCTCACAGAGAGGAGGCCTGTGTCCCAGCAGTGGGAACATTTATAGGCTGATGATGATGATGAAAACTGTACTACAGATACGGGTTACCGTAATAGTAATGTGGAGCTGGAGATATATGCACATATCATTCTAGATGGAAAAACCCAATAACACTTTACCCGGCAGTAGCGCTTGCGACCACTAGACCAACAAAATATACCTCCCTAAAAATATTCCTCGGCACCCATGGTGAACCCTCGCGATGGTGGTGGAGGAGCTCGTGGCTAAGTACTAACAGCCGCTCGGGTCGATCTGTCAGGTTAAGCTACGCTTGCCGGGGTTTGTCCGTGGATGGGTGACCATTTCTACATACCGAGACTCCTCCGTGCCTCGGAAAGCACGTTAAGCCGTTGGTCCCGGCTGTCATTCGTGGATCTTTGACAGTCGTTACGGGTCGTCAGAAGCCCGAAAGTCTGACAACCAGTCTTACCAAGGGGTATCGTATTACCCAGTTACTGGGTTGTGGAGGTCAGATAGGCAGTCGCTCCATGTAAAATACTGGTATTCAGCTGCATCCGGTTAGACTGGAAGCCGACCCCAATATAGTTAGGAAAAGGCTAGGCAGAACGAACGAACCCATGGTGAACCCTCCCCCCCCCCCAAATCTTCGGCTGCGTCCGCGCCTGTGACTTAGCTTCATATGCCGTCGAGAAATATCTCTCAGGCATGCCGGTTTCCTCACAATGTTTATTTGGAATTATTCGCCGAGAAGAATTACATGGAATTACAAGTACTATGTTCGGTTACGCATAGAGTAGGTAGATTAGACATTTTGATGCGTAAATACGTACAGGTGCTTAACTTACCATCGAGTGGATGAGAAGATAAAATGATACACAGTGTGGCTGCATTTACATCGCCACATGTGCATCACACTGATGTCATACAAAATTCTGCATCGTCCAAGCAAAGTTTACCGCGCGACCAGCATATACAACGTGTAACGTTAAATGCGCAAAACCTCAGATACCCCAACTGACTTTTAATTCAATTGACCTATTTCAGAGAGAAAAATAGTAGATTGTTATACGAGGGGCTAAAATAACCCATTGTAACGAGGTAGTTTTACTCCCGAGCTTTAGGGAGTAAATAGAAACCGAGTTATAATGGGTTTTAGCGCCGTGTGTCTACACTCTACTTTTCACTACGATTGCGAGAAAATAAAATAATCCAATACAATATTAAATAGTTTATTTTATTTAAATGTACAATTTGTACAATTCTGGATATTTAACGAGATGTTTTTTTTTTTCCGGCAACTTAATTTCATCTGTGAAGATATTCTCACTAGATGATGACATTTTCACTGTTATAAAATATATTACGGTCACCAATTCAATTCGTAATTAGAGAAAAATTCTAAAGATTTCGCGCCAATGCCTTTTTTATTTCTTCTGTAGCCGCAACGCAATGCACGCATTCTACCGAAGAGATAGCCGCATCTAGTTCCATTTTCAAAAATAAAATGTTCTTAGTAACCAGTAATAAGTCGAAACCATAATCATGATTATTCTACATAAGAATAAAGACTATTTAGTTTTTCAAGGCTCGTTGGAACAAACAAAAATTTAAAAGAAATTACTTTTTCCCCTAGAGCAAGAAATGCTATTTTTTCCCCGCTCTACAAAGACGGCCTTTTTGAGCAAGAGGTGTGAAAAAATCATTAAAAAAATTGTAAAGGTTTTATGTGCTGTTTTAGTTCGTAAGATTCGTATTTGCATTGAAATAAAAGCTATTATTATCCCGCGTATGAGAAAATTTTAATTGGTCGACAACAATTTGTGTTTGTTTACCTAATTTGGCGGGTTTGTGATGGCTTGACATATTAATAAACAGACACGGCAACGTTTTTAATGAAGATTTTTTGAAAAATGTGACCTATATTCAAAAGTGGTTCAATTTATTCTGCTCGTTATTCTGATCTAACTATTTTCAGGTTTTGCGCATTTAACGTTACACGTTGTATACAACGTCCCGACATAAATCATCAGCCAGTAACCCACCAAACACAACTCTCGTTTGATTGGCTCTAAGCAACAAAATCGCTTGTCAGTAGAACACCTAATAATGTTAGTACTTCATTCCGACCTCGTCGTCGAGATCCTTTGCGATCGCGACCGCCGCGCCCCCGAGTAAATGTTACTCCCCCCCGACCCTTGCTCGAAAACGAGGTGCCAGCAGTTGTTGCAGCTGAGTACGTAGCTTTAAATTCCCCGATTAATAATCATGATCAAAACTTTGATCCAGCCCGTCCCATCTTTGATGTCCTCCCTCCGATAAACGCCCTAAGCCGTGGCTCGTACCCCACAGGGGATGCCCTTAGCGAGCGTTCAGCTAGTTTATAAGTTTAGTTTGTAAGTCCCTGGCTGGAGGCTTTGAGTGTAGCAGCTTAAGGCACCCACAGGTTTGCTCGGTTAAATAGTCATGGCCTCAGAGGCCAGCTATGAGATGCCCAAAAGAAAAAAAAAAATGTTTGTACTTTCCCGTACAATGATCTTTTAGTTGTACTACTCAAGCAAGATTTAACTAACTGTGTAGCAACAGCATTCCCTTATTTACTGCAATTTGAGTTATTATTCTAATGAAGTTCCAAGGTAAATAATATTGAAGTAAATAGGTAGGAATGTGCTATACAAACGCCGTTGTTAATTCCATTATGCAATGGAACGGAGCAGTTTGACTAATTATAAAATTATTTTGAATTTGCGTTTTGATTGCTGCTTTGTTTCAATTGTTATGGATCAGAATCCTAATTAATATTATAAATGCGAAAGTGAGTTTGTTTATTTGTTTTGTTATTAAAGTGAAACTTTTATAACATCGTCTCAAACTTTTTAAGCTATTGTATAGCTTTTATCGCGGGCTTTGAGCGCGGCGACCGAATCAAGAAATTCCGTAACGTAACGAAAATAAAAACCTAACACCCCCCACTCCGCCTACTATGTAATGACGGTTCAACATATTCGCCACCGTCAATAAGAAACCGATCGGTCTCGAGGCACAACGGTGGATCGACATTTCTTATCCTCGGGTTCGATCCCGGCCACAGAGATTTCTTTTTGTGTTTGTTCAAAGATATTTTATTGCATGTTGTTTACTTTTATTTTGTTTTTCATTGTTATGGTTAATTTTCTGTTAAAGATTTTGTTAGTTTTTCGTTTCCGATGAAGATTTGTAGTTGTTAAGGTGTTAGTTTGTATTTAAATTTTAAAATTAAATTGTTTGTGCCACCTATGTTCTTCTTTCATTAGGTAGTCTGTTTACTTGGAACCCCGGTCATGACGTTGTCATGGGAACGTATTTTTTGTTTTATGTCATCACGTCATCATCCCAAGTGTAGCGTTGACAAATAGGAAGTATGGAGGTTACAAATGCTATGCAATAGCTTTACCGCGGCAGTCCCCGAGTGCCACACGTTTTTTTTTTTTTTATCGGTAGTGGCTGTAACACGGCAAATTGTCGTAGGGTGTCGTTTTTATGAACAATTTAGTTAAGTTAGAGAGCTCCAACTGATAACACTGTTTTTAACTGATAGACGCTTCTCATCATCTTCCTGCCCTTGTCCCATGTTACGTGGGGTTGGCGCACTACTTTTCTTTTTCCAGTCTCCCCTGTCAACCGTCACACTATCATTCACTCCCTTCTCTTTCATATCATTCCTCACACATTCCATCCATCTTTTCTTTGCCCTTCCTCTCCCACTCCATCCATCAACATTATATTCATCACTATTTTAGTCAAATGCGTTTCTTCTCTCCTCATCACATGCCAATACCAGGCCAAACGCTTTCCTTTCAATTTTTCTGTCAATGGCGCCACTTTTAAACTTCCCCTTATATACTCATTTCTTACTTCATCCATCTCAACATTCTCATCTCTACTACATGCAATCTTTTTTCATCCGTCTTCTTCACGGCCTAGCATTCCGATCCATACAGTACGACATCGACAGGCCTTATCGCGGACTTGTAGATTTTCCCCTTTAACTGATGGGCGCTCCTGCAGGTGCCAAATTCTGGCCCGACTCTATTTCGATAGCCATTGATACGCTAAGATAAGGAGAAGAGAAGTTTCCTGACTTTATAAGGAACCGAGCTTCACAACTGTCAAACCGTTTGATATCCAATATGTTTTTGTGGAAACCGAGTACCATTAGGCAGATACCAAACGCTGGCCTCAAAAACAATCTGCACAGCCTTCTCCCAACTATGTTGAAGCCGAGTTCCAGTTTAACCGGATGCAGCTGGATTCTTCTAGTATTTCACATGAAGCACCTGCCTATCTGACCTCCACAACCAAGTTACTGGGTAACACGATACCCCTTAGCAAGACTGGTTGTCAGACTTTCGGCCTCCTGACTACCCGCTCTGTCCTCAAACAAACAATTTAATCCATTACAAACCCCTTCCTCGTCGCCGATAACAACCGATAAATATCCATTCTATTTCCCTTTCCATTCTAATCACCCTCAATAATCACCAACACGTGACAAAAGAACAGATAAATCAATTAAAAGGCTTAATTTATGCGCGTTAGTTGATTAAGAGCATTACGACATCAATCAATCAATCTCGGAGAAACGAAATTCAACTTTGATTTGTAAGGTGGAGGGTTGAAATTCATTTACAAAGTTCTTAAGCCTTTTGCAGTGTGTACGGTTGAATGGTTAGTTAGATTAATATTCGAAGTTACGTGATCAATTTGTTGATGCGATTGTTTCGATAAAATCGAGTATCGATATAATCTAGAAAGTATCGGGTTTCTGGTACATTGTTATTACTTTGAAGGCGCACTTTCATGATTATTCATGTAAGATGAAGATGACAACGCTCTAGCCTAGCGGCTTTTCGTCGCCTATCCCATAATGTTTGAAGACTAAGCAGTGGCGTAGCTAGGTAACCAAGGGCCCTGGGGCAAATAAAAAAATGGGGCCCCACTGCTATCTAAACTGTTTAGGTTTTATCAAGTAAAAATATTAAATATACGAGGTGTCACCCATCAACGCGAAAACTTTTACCATGGGTTCAGTACAAGATTCTGAAATCCCTGCGTTGAAATTTTTCATCGGTTATATTTTTTTAAAAATCTGCTGTTTCATAGAAAAGTGCAATACCTACGCGGTCAAAATGTATGGAACAGCTGTTTTTGCAACCTTATCATATTTATTTTGAAAATGGGAGAAATTTTCAAAAGTTCAGTTCGATCGAGATTTTCTGGAAAGGAAGGATTCGAGGGCCCCCTAAGCTTGAGGGCCCCGGGGCACTGCCCCGTCTAGCCCCTAGGTAGCTACGCCACTGAGACTAAGGTCATCAACCAGTGCGTCCTGCCCGTTGTGACATACGGTGCTGAAACATGGACACTGACAGTCGGGCTAGTCCACGAATTCAAGGTCGCTCAGCGCGCTATGGAGCGGGCTATGTTCGGAGTTTCTTTGAAGGATTAAATCAGAAATTAAATTATCCGGAAAAGAACCGGAGTTACCGAAATAGCTTACAAAGTAAGCAAACTGAAGTGGCAGTGGGCTGGCCATGATTTGTCGAAGGACCGATGGCCGGTGGAGCAGACGAGTCTGGAGTGGAGACCACGTATCGGCAAGCTATAGCATGGGACGCCCCCCAGCTAAAATGGACCGATGACTTTAAGAAAGTGGCTGGGACAGAATGGTGGAGGACAAGGTGTTGTGGCGCGGGAATCTCAGGCCGATTCCCGGCCACCGTAGGCGCGGATTTGCGAACGGTGAGTAATAGGTAGCTCGCCGTCCGATAAGGACCAAGCCCGGGTCGACGGCGCGTTGTGTTCCACGCGCGCCACAAAGAGATGTCAGCACAACTGACGGGGTCCGCTAGGGCCAATGCCGGCCGAGGTCGCGGAGAAAGTCCGAAAGGGATACCGTGGCCCCTGGCAACATACAGGCAACTGAAAGAACACGGGTGGATTTCAGTCAGTAAGAGTCTGACACGCCCAGAGCGGGAAAAGTTATTTGATAATTTCACACACAAAAAAAAAGGGTCTTGTGGCGCAGTTTGAGGGGCCAATGGTGCCGATTCTCTTGAACACCGAACTAAACTAACTAAACTATCACTAAAATTCCTTACTTTTGACTATGAGAATCTCAAAGCTATTCTGCAAAATAAATTCTCTATCTCAATGGGCCATGACCATGGGCACTTTTGTATGAACACTGGGCCCACTTTTTCAACATTATTCAACAGTGATAAAACCTATGTCATAGAATAGAATAGAATAGAATATATTTATTTGCATAAAACACGGTATAAAAAGATGGTAAAAGAACAATTTAGAACAAAACATCATATGAAAGCTCTTGGCGTGTACTATATTTCATTCTATGGCAGCTAAGTTCAAATCCAGCGCAAAATTGGCGTTTTTGTACGTACGTTTGTACCAGTCTTACCAAGGGTATCGTATTACCCAGTTACTGGGTTGTGGAGGTCAGATAGGCAGTCGCTCTATGTAAAATACTGGTATTCAGCTGCATCCGGTTAGACTGGAAGCCGACCCCAACATAGTTGGGAAAAGGCTAGGCAGATTGATGTTGTATAATATAAAAAGTATGTTTTATTTCCCTGCATTCTTTTGAGAAAAGCACTATATATGCCTCGGCGGAAATGGCAATTGCCTGTGTCGTATTAGTGAAGTCCTCGCCTGCGGCTCGGCCTTCAAACTCATACTCGACCTGCAATTGCCTATTTCACGGCAATAATGTACTATTACACAAACTAATATCAGAGTCCAATAACAAGCCGGGATCAATAAGTCGTAATACAAGCCGAGATTAACACAAGTACACCAAGCGTAAATATTGTACGAGCAACGACTGAAGTTCACTGAACAGACATGATCATCCCGTCATCCCCCTTACATGGGTGTAAGAGGGCGGAGGAAGGGTGGGTTGTGTCTTGCGTGCGCGCAGGCACTAAAAAGGTTTTTGTTACAGCAGGTAAAAAAAACCTGTCCGTTATGTCGCATAGTTGTCTATAACGATCGTAGAAATGTAAAACTAACAAATCATTAAAAATCAAAATAAAACGTTCCAGGGCAATAAATGGCCTATGTGTTTAGTGTATTTTTAGTTAAACACGAGCAATCTATAGTCCTAGCTACTGACTGACAGCTTAAATAATTTAATATCAAAACAAACCAGATTTTAAAAAACCGCAAAAAAAAACATTTTCGCGCTGGGTTTGAACTTAACTGCCACAGAATGAAATAAAGTACACGCTAAGAGCTTTCATATGACATAGGTTTCATCACTGTTGAACAATGTTGTAAAAGTGGGCCCAAACTGACGCATGGTCCTTTAAAAATAATTTTGACACATCTAAATCGAATTTGACAATCGCGACTCCACACGTGATACCTAACCACGTGAATCTCTTTTAGAGCCGCAAGCACGGAGGAGGGACAGCCTCGACGTGTTTTATATGGAATTTTTCACTTTTTACATGGAAAATAAGAAAAATTATACTACATGTAGAATGTTACGGGTTAAAGTGTTTTATAAAGGGGGTAGAAATTTTCATTGTTTTTACGATTGGACACACCGTTTTCGAGATATAAGCAAAAGAAAAAAAAAAAAGATTCTGAACTGTTTTTAACCGACTTCAAAAAGGAGGAGGTTATATGTTCGTCGCGTATGTTTGTTTTTTTTTTTTTTTTATGTATGTCCACCGATTTCTCCGTCAATTGTGGACCGATTTTGAAAATTATTTTTTTGTTTGAAAGGGTGTACTCTCGAATTGGTCCCATATAAATTTTATTAACTTTGCTTGGATAGTTTTTGAGTTAGCTACAAAATACGTATTTTTTTCCCACTTAGTATGTAGATGATATGATAAGTTTCTGTCACTGGTAGCAGGTAGTGGTATTCGAATGTGTGTGGGGTAGGTACCACAACTAAAAAGTGAAAAATAAAAACTTTTTACAAAAAAAAAAAACAACCGACCTCCAAAAAAAAACACTACAAAGTGAAAAATAACTTTAATTTCGGAAGTCGGTGGCAAAAAACGAAAATACAAAACACAAGACACCGACTTCCGAAATTAAAGTTATTTTTCACTTTGTAGTGTTTTTTTTTGGAGGTCGGTTGTTTTTTTTTTGTAAAAAGTTTTTGCATCTGAAGTCGAGGTGTTGGTGTGAATTTAACGTTCATGACAACCAATTTTATTCCACACGTTTTTAGTCGCGATTAAAAATAGAGAGATTTAGTTCGAAAATCTAAATTTTAGGTGAAAAACGTCAAATTCAGTATTAGTATTCAGTATTAGCAAAATTGCCATTTTCACTAAACTAATATCTCAGTACCATCTTAGTGCTGTCAAACTAAAATATAGTTAAGTTGTGTCACTTTAGTCTAGATCAGAATGGGAAATCGTCGTTTAACAGGATTAAACTAAATTTTTGTGATTTTTAGTCTAGTTTAGAGGCATTGTGACAAGAGAATCGGCACCTATGTCCAGCAATGAATGAACTGTGATAGACTGAGTTGATAAACCCATCCCCGCGTCGCAAAGCTTTTACGACTTGCCAATACATTGACATTTCTTTATTACATGTACATAAGTTTAATGGTAACGTATTATGCACATAAATCTTTCAGAATAAATTCTCTAAATGTTGTTGACCGTACAAAATCCGTTGTGTAGTTTAGAAGAACATTGCGGTTACACAGACAGACACGAAAAGCGACTTTAATTTATATTAAGACTTAGAGAAGCTGAAGAAATTAACTATACGATATTCGTTTTGAAGTGAAAACTTCTTGAGGCGCGTTGGGTATATTTGAGATGGAACTAAACCATTGATTTCGCGACACCATGATGACACCTCATTTTTGTAAACGCGATTGTGCTCTTTATTTATATTTTGTTACGGATCAATGTTCTTCGCAAGTATTTTAACATTAAAGATTTTGTAAACACGATTCTGCACTTTATTAGGATTCCGTAGTAAACAAGGAACCCTTATAGTTTCGTCATGTCCGTCTGTCTGTCTGTTTGTCTGTCTGTCCGCGGTCTAGCTCCGAGACCCTTAGTACTAGAAAGCTGTAATTTGGCATAGGTATACATATTAATTACACCGACAAAGTGGTAAAACAAAATTATAAAAAACATTTTTTTTTAGGGTAAAATATAAAAAAAATCACCACTTTACGTGTATGGGAATACACGTAAAGTGGTGATTTTTTTTATATTTTTTTTTAACCCATGGTGTGGGGTATTATTGGAAAGATCCTTTAAAAACATTGTGAGTTTGTAAAACCATTTTTGGATTCAAGGATCCGTTTGCGAAATATTAAGCTTTAAAGTGCTAATTTAAAAAAAATACAATAGACGTGGATAAATTTAGTAACCTGTTCATAGCTAAGCGGAACAGGTTACTAAATATATCCACGTCTATTGTATTTTATAATGGATTTCCGCAAGGTCACGCCTGAACAATTAACTGTGCAAATTTTTGTTAGAGTCAATTGTCCCCCCCCCCTTGCCAGCTAAATGGTTGGTTTTGGATGTGTGAAAAAAATCACAGCAGTAGCTTATATAACGAAATTAATAGGAAACCTATCACAGCTAAGTAGGCTCTACAAGTTAAGGAGTAATAATCGACCAACTTAACTTTGTTTGTAGTTGCAAAAACATGTTTTCTCATACATTCCGTATGGGAGACCATATTTTTCAACTACGAAATTAAGTTTGTTTTTGGGATAAATTCATCCCAACTACGGAACCCTTCATTGTGCGTGATCCGACACGCACTTGGCCGGTTTTTTTTAATATTACGTTACGGATCAATGTTCTATGCAAGTATTTTTACTTTAAAGGTTTCGGAAGTTTTTTTTTTATTTTTCGTCCACCAAGTCGATCTTGTTCAAGTTTTCACTTCTGTCGGCACTCCCGGAGTGCCACTGGATACTTCTAAAATATGGATGCATCAATATCAATTGAAGTTTGTAGGAAACTTTCAGCCATTTTGTGAGTGGAAATTGGATTGGTTTCTTATTTCAGTTGACGAATAATTCATGAATGGCTAGTTCTTGAGAGGGATTTGTTACAGACTCTTTGGATATCGTAGTGGAAAATGTAATGCAGACTCTGTTCAGGCACGGCAAGATTCAGATTTTGACTTTGCTTTACCAAGGGCTGATTTTTCGATCGTCTTAAATTTTTAATCTGGGTTATTTGACATATTTATACAGCCTCGTGTTTATTCTTCAGATAAAAAGTAAAGTAAGCGTTCCATACGATAGTATAGCTTATTTTATTTGAAAGAAGAATTTATTTTGTTAAAAAAAAAATGTTTTTTTTTTTCTTTTAGAAGATTATTTTTATATTTTGTGTGTGTGTTTTTTAAACTTAAGTTACATAGTCTAGTTAATTTATTCAGGCGTGACCTTGCGGAAATCCATTATAAAATACAATAGAAGTGGATATATTTAGTAACCTGTTCCGCTTAGGTGTAACACGGCGTGTTGCCACGCCAAGCGAGCGGCGCTTGGTGTGGCAACACGCCGTGTTCGAGTTGGCAACAAGTCTATCGTCATCCTGAGGATGCCTCGTTGAGAGGGGAAACACGTGTCGATTTATTTCAGGGGTTTTTATGACTCTTTAGAAATAGCTAAGCGGAACAGGTTACTAAATATATCCACTTCTATTGTATGTTACATAGTCTCTAATTTAAAAACTCAAAACCTACTGGACCGATTTCAAAACTTCTTTCACCAGTCGAATGCTATATTATCACCGAGTATATAATGAGGCCATAATTTATAAAGATATCTCGCGGGCGAACCCGCTGGCGGAAGCAAGTGATAAATAAATGTAGGCAATAGTTACTGGTTTAATGCAAAACAAAGGAAATCAAGAGCTTTTATTAATCTAGTCCATTTAATCTAGCACGATATGCATAGGTTCACCTATACTCCATTTGAA
Source organism: Agrochola lychnidis (assembly GCA_963680765.1). Classification (NCBI taxonomy): domain Eukaryota; kingdom Metazoa; phylum Arthropoda; class Insecta; order Lepidoptera; family Noctuidae; genus Agrochola; species Agrochola lychnidis. The sequence goes on along the minus strand of OY796862.1, from coordinate 5,760,364 downwards.
ATAAGATTAGACATTCAAACAAACCTTTTTTACAGTCCGTTCAACCGATTTTGACTTCTACACCGTAGGCATAACGATGGCATTAATAGCAAAAAAAAAAAACAATCAACTTCAAAAAAAAACACTACAAAGTGAAAAATTACTTTTATTTCGGAAGTCGGTGTCTTTGGTTTTGAATTTTCGTTCTTTGTCACCGACTTCCGAAATTAAAGTTATTTTTCACTTTGTAGTGTTTTTTTTTTTTGAAGTCGGTTGTTTTTTTTTTGTAAAAAGTTTTTATTTTTCACTTTTTAGTTGTGGTACCTACCCCAAACAAATTCGAATACCACTACCTGCTATGTAAATAACAGTGACAGGAAGTTATCATATCATTGTGTTTATGTGTGTCTTTTGTGTGCACTAAATAAATGTTTTATCTATCTATCTATCCACATACTAAGTGGGAAAAATTACGTATTATTGAAGCTAACTCAAAAACTACCCAAGCAAGTTAATAAAATTTATATGGGACCACCTCTGAAGTATGATCTACTAAACAAAAAAAAATCAAAATCAATTCATAATTGGCGGAGTAATCGCGTAACAAACTTACAAAAAAAAAGAAAAAAAAACATACAGTCGAATTGAGAATCTCCTCCTTTTGGCGGTTAAAAAGTGGTTACAATACCAACTGTTCACTGCAGCTGCCATTTGTCATGCCTCCATCGCAATAGAAGTCAAAATCGGTTGAACGGACTGTAAAAAAGGTTTAGTTAAATGTCTAATCTTATTTCAAATGGAGTATAACTCATTATCCAGCTTTTTTCCAGGAACGTTGAGGCTAGCTTCCAGTAGGTAACTAGATGCGACATGCGCTCGAATCTCATTACGTATACACTATACACTACACCGACCTCGTCCTAACTCTGTATTAACTAGATGTGCCAGAGACGAACACATTTGTACGGAGTACGGAGGCACGTATATATTTAATTTGCCAGAGATAAGATTAGGCTACGTATAATAACTATAAACTCCTTTATGTTGAGCTTACTTCTGACGGCATATTATGAATAGCAACCTCAGTGTGGTCATCCATACCATAGTATAAAGAGAGGTAGTAAGCTATCTTTCATAGAAACGCACCGCTCGCGGCTTGTATGTGTGGGGCCATAGTATCTATGCGTCGCCGCACGCACACTTAACAAAATCTCGACCCGTTTCTCGAGAAACGGATTTTGTTCATACAAGCCGCGCGCGGTGCGTTTCTATGAAGATACTACCTCTCTTTATACTATGTCCATACTGATCAATCTGCCTAGCCTTTTCCGGGTCGGCTTCCAATCTAACCGGATGCAACTGAATACCAGTATTTAACATGGAGCGACTGAAAGAAAGAAAGAAAGAAAAGAAAGAAAAATGCGTTTATTGGCATTACAGCAGAGAAAATACACCTTTTATCTATAAAAACAAAAAACAATGATTATAATGCCAAAAGGGCCTCAGCTCAGCATATTGTCAGATGACAACACAAAGTGTACCAAAAGTACCTGACGCTGATTTTCAGCTGCAACCCACGAGTGCCATACGCTAGAATAATAAACAGGGAAGTGTGTGTCCGCTTTAATAAATTAGATATCAGAATAAAATATAATGTAATAAAAGATAGGTTAATAATAAAAAATAGCTCACAAAATCAAATATACTGTAGTGACATACATGTGTGTGTGTTGTGTTGTGAATAAATACCCAATATCTGTGTCATAATAACTATCACATTTTATATACCATATCTATTAGATATTTAAAAAATCAAAAACTATCATCTTTCTAAAGTAAGAAGGTAGGTATGTACCTTCAAAGGCAAAATCATGTGACTGCGTTGATCTTCCAAAACTACTTAACATGACTGCCTATCTGACATCCACAACCCAGTTAGTAGGTAATACAATACCCCTTAGTAAGACTGGTTGTCAGACTTTCGGGTTTCTAACGATCCGTCACGACTGTCAAAGATCCACGAATGACAGTCGAAACCAACGGTTTAACGTGCTTTCCGAAGCACGGAGGAGTCTTGGTATGTAAAGATGGTCACCCATCCACGAACCAACCTCGGCAAGCATCAATATTAATATGAATTATAATTAGGTATTTTGTTAAGATTTTTTTTTTGAATGAAAATTTCTTTAAGTCGCTTCGTGCTCTTTGCGCTCTTTCTGAACAGTGTACAAAATGCTAGGGATATAGCTATATATTATTATATACCGTAATATAGTTATATGAAAGCGGTTCACAACTTTTGGAGTACCCTAATTTTGTTACTGCGATCAATTTCGACTGAGCGCTCGCCAGCCACTACTGCTTCACCGCTCGCTTCGCTCTCTCGGATCGCGTGTAGTTGGTCACAGTTCTAACCTAACCTATTTGATCGGAGTGCCCTAATAGTTATATTACCTACTAGATCGTGCTCGTATTATAGCTATATTCCTAGTAAGACAGTTACAAACAATAGTAAAACATTTTAAAAAGTAACGGTGGAGTTTCTTGCCCATTCTTCTCCATACGAAAACTACCTTTTGGAAGGTGCGACTAGAATCAATTTTATTATTTTGTAATTTTTGACGTTCAAAAGTGCCATACATGGGCCTATTTGAAATAAATGATTTGACTTTGTTATGAACCGCTTTCATATAACTATATTACGGTATATAGCTATATTCCACATTCCCGAGGCTGTGGAAAATAGAGAAAACGAATTTTCTCAGATATGAGACCTAGCTAGATCGATTTTTCACCCCCGTAAACCTCTTTATTGCAACTTTCATCGAAATCGTTACAGCCATTTTCGAAAACGTGATTACAAATATATATCTACATTTATTCAAATATCACTCATTTAATAGTGTTGGATATTTATACAAACACTAGCGGACCCGACAGACGTTGTCTTGTCAAAACATTGTCCAGCGGACAAAATTGTGAATCTAAACCATTCCCAGATCCCCTTGAACACACACAAAATATTTCATCAAAATCCGTCCAATCGTTTGAGAGAAGTTCAGTGACATACACACTCACAGAAGAATTACCTATATATATAAAGATTACTAATTTAATAGTATTGGATATTTTTTATATACGATTAAAACAAAATCTCAAAAATATGTCAAAAACAATCTGATCGAAATTCGATTATCTTCAACCGATACTTTTACGAAAGCACTTTCTTTTACATAATATAATTATTTACGCATTAAATGATATCATAAGTCAGTCATTAGCTTTCTTTGAAGTGTAATTGGTCGCAAGCTGCGCACAGATTGACAAATTTATTGAAAAAGAAGATCGTATTCATTCCTTTTGATTGATGGTAATGCAAGTGACGTTTTTATTAGATTTTCGGTAAAAGATTAGATATTTTATAAGAGAGGTGGATCTTTGTTTTGATGTTAGATGATTTATAGATTAAAGAAAGTGCGTCATACACTTTTTTTTTTTGGATGTGAAATTATCAAATAACTTCTACCGCTCTGGGCGGAGCGGGAGGGCGTGTCAGATTCTTACTGACTAAAACCCACCCGTGTTCCTTCGGTTGCCCTGTTGCCGGGGGCCACGATATCCCTATCGGTTTTCTTCGAACCCCCGGCAGGCATTGGCCCTAGCGGACCCCGTCAATTCTGCTGACATCGCGTGGAACACAACGCGCCGTCGACCCGGGCTTGATCCTTATCGGACGGCAAGCTACCCATTGCTCAACGTCCGCAAGCCCGCGCCTACGGTGGCCGGAAATCGGCTCGCGATTCCCGCTCCGGACGTCTCCTTCTGCGGTGGTTAGGGGCGCGAGGGCGCGAAATTTGCCTCTCCCTCACGCATTCCGCCTCCTCCTTCACAAGCATTACCGCTTCGCAGAAGGAGGTGGCGGCCTGCCATTTCCTCTCGCTCCGTACCATGGCTTGAACCAGGGCCGGACGCGAGAGATTACCGCCGCTGATCGCCTCTACTAGGACACGGCGTTGTTCTGCCCAAGCCGGGCAGACCTCCACCGTATGCTTCACCGTGTCCTCAGGCCGATCCACACAATGGTGACACCCGGGTGTTTCCTCCCGCCTTATCCTGAACAGGAACCTCCCGAAGCAGCCTTGTCCGGTGAGGACCTGCGTCAGGCGGAAGGTGAGGACGCCGTGGCGCCTCTCAAGCCACTTCTCAAAGAGGGGTCTTATCGCCGCAATTGTGGCGTGCCCAGCGTCATACACTCAGACCAAATAAAAAACCAAGACATAGCGCTGTCAACAGTGACGTGAGGCCGGTTTCGTAAACATGTGTGCACTTAGTGAGGTGTAGTTTGATTGTAAATGGTTGTAAATGTGTGCGTGTGAGTGTGTATGCACAGAGCGGAGGTGTAGTTTTGGCATGCTTCACTGTATTGTTCGCAGCGCATGTCTTCGTTTTTATTTGGTCTGAGGTCATTCAGTCGGGACGTACTTAAAAAAAACAGTGGCACTCCAGGAATGCCGACAGCAGTAAAAACCAATTTTTTTTAAGCTATTGCATAGCTTTTATCGCGGGCTTTGTGCGCGACGACCGAATCAAGAAATTCCGTAACGAAAATAAAACCGTAACGAAAATAAAACCTAACACCCCCCACTCCGCCTACCATGTAATGACGGTTCCCATGACAACATCACGTTGTCATGGGAACCGTCATTACATGGTAGGCGTTTTCATTGTTATAGTTAATTTTCCGTTAAAGACTTTGGTAGTTTTTCGTTTCCGATGAAGATTTGTAGTTGTTAAGGTGTTAGTTTGTATTTAAATTTTAAAATTAAATTGTTTGTGCCACCTATGTTCTTCTTTCATTAGGTAGTCTGTTTACTTGGAACCCCGGTCATGACGTTGTCATGGGAACGTAATTTTTGTTTTATGTCATCATCCGTCATCATCCCAAGTGTAGCGTTGACAAATAGGAAGTATGGAGGTTACAAATGCTATGCAATAGCTTTACCGCGGCAGTCCCCGAGTGCCACACGTTTTTTTAAATACTAATAATTCTAAAACCTTTAAAGTAAAAATACTTGCATAGAACATTGATCCGTAACGTAATATAAATAAACAGCACAATCGCGTTTACAAAAATGAGGTGTCGGTCACGGTGTCGCGAGTTCAATTGTTTTTTCCCATCTCTAAAATGCCCAACACGCCTAAAGAAGTTTTCACTTTAATAAGGTCTCAAAATTGGAGTGTACAGACGAACAAACTATTTGGTATACAGGAGGGACATCTTTGCACTACGCTACACTGCCAATATTCGTTTTAAGCTTGTGGCATACTTATGGGAGTGATGAAAAAGAATTGACTACTCAGCACACTCACAACATTGAACATTCATTTAGTGAATTACCTATTTAGTAACGTACGTATTAATGTTATTACGGTATCGGAAGATATATTTGGACAAAACCTGCCACAATTCATTCAAATGGCACAAATAATAATTGAAAAGGTTTGATAGAATAAAAGTTGTCATGTTTAGAATAATTGTTATATTTCATTATATATTCGTCGCTTCATTCTTCAGATATAATATGTTTACTAAGTAGTCCCTTTAACCTACAGGCAACATCGCACGATTTCAGAGTTTTTTTTTTTTTTTTTCTACCTACATTACGGTTCTTCCGTCTTATCTGTTTGACACTGCTCATTCCTTTTTCGTGCGAGGCAACGAGCGCACGCGCCTTATAAAAATGCCGAAACGTAGTGCACAGGAGAAATTGGAGAGATATAAGCACAAGATTAGAAAATTAGAAGAAAAAGAAAAGGACAAGGAGAAATTTCGGCGTCGAATACGACGACCGTTTGATTCATCTGATGACGAAAACTTTGCAGGTTAGTTGAACATTATTACTAAGTGTTACAAGGTGCTTACATCAATTTAACTCGAGTGAAAATCGGGATTGACTGCGAGTCAATTGCGATAACATAATTAGCTGCGAGCTAATTATTAGTCATGTTCTCATGACAACCTATGTAGAAAATATGTGTAATCTTGAATGGATATGCACATTAACTACAAATTATTGTCCGCGAAATAATACTAACGCAAAACGCGTTACATACCTACCCCCTTATTCGTTCGCTATATTATCGTAATGTTTTATAGATACGAACGACGTCGAGCCCCGTGAACCACAAGATGGTCCGCCAACCTCTTCATGTGAAGAAGGCCAACCGGTGACAACTCCTGCCATGCAGGATATACCAGACCTCGTGGAGGATACGGGTGCTCCGCCAGCTGAAAGAACCCCAGAAGTAAATTTGGATCCGGAGCTATTGTCTGCGTTGGGGTCTTCTACGTCTTGTACGCCAGACTTTGGGGAAGATGTCCATGAGAACTTAGCCAGTCTATGGACTCCCCTATTGAAGAAAGGATTAGCCAAAGAGGATAAAGATAAGCTCATGAAAGAGCATCTTATACCCGCCAATTGCACATTATTGCAAGCACCGAAGTTGAACGCGGAAATTTCAGCCGCCGTATCAGACATAGTCAGAGGCCGAGATAAAAAACTGGTCGGTTTTCAACAACAGCTAGGAAACGGTACTGCAGCTATAAACAAAGCAATGGATACTTTGCTCAAAACAAATAATAAAGCTCTGGCCTTAAAACACTTAAGCGATGGTTGCCGCTTGTTATCTGATTTACACCATTGTTTGACTAAAGACAGAATAAAATTAATTACCCCGAGTCTGGAAAAGAACTTTCTTCACGTCATTCAAGACTCAGAGCGTGACGATACCCTATATGGTAACTCCTTATCCGAAAAAATAAAAGCCAGTAAGGCCATTGAAAAGCAAGGAACTCAGATAAGAAAAACAATGGCAAATCAGAAAAATATTATTCCTCAACAGTCGGTAACTCATCCTGCCACCCAGGGAAACTGGTCAGGACCTCCTCGTTACCCGTCGAACAGGGGGGGGCGGGGAGGTCAGAGGAGACCACCAGTGACGCCACGTCGGTCATATCCATCGCAGTCTCAAGCGCAAGCGAAGAGCTCCTACGCATCGAAGACCCGGGCGTCACAACAGAAATAACCAAGGTACATGCAGGCAGAATACGATTCTTCCTCAGTTCTTGGTCTCACTTAACTAATAACGCAGTTGTGTTATCATGGATAGAACATGGTTTTACAATTCCCTTTTGTACTCCAGTGACTCAGCCTGTCGTACCAGTTTGTAACTTTACTTCCGATGAAGCTCGAGATATGCATGTAGCAATTAATAAATTATTAGAACTAAGGGCTATAACACGTTGTATCCCAACTCATGACCAGTACATATCAAAAATATTCTTGGCACCTAAAACTAATGGAGGCAAACGGTTTATTCTAAATTTAAAATCATTAAATAAATTTATTACAAGTACACATTTTAAAATGTAGGATTATAGGACGGCAGCTAAACTAATCCCTCAAGACGGATTCTTAGCAACAATTGACCTCAAAGAGGCCTACTTATTAGTTCCTATATCTAAATCCGATAGAAAATACTTACGATTTAATTTTCAGGCCCCTAATTCTAAGAATTTATGTACATACCAGTTCACTGCCATGCCGTACGGCCTATCAGTGGCACCAAGAGTGTTCACGAAAATCATGAAGGAGGTTATAGCCTACCTTAGAAAACAGGGACACAAATCAGTCATTTATTTAGACGATGTATTATGTATAGGTAATAATTACGAGGAATGTGTTATTAATGTACGTGAAACCCTAAAACTTCTAGAATGTTTGGGTTTCATAGTTAATTATGATAAAAGTTCATTAGTACCATCTAAAATATGTAAATTTCTAGGATTCGTATATAATACACATGATATGTCTTTATCGTTACCTACTGATAAACGTAATAACATTAATCAGTTAGTTAAAAAGTTCTCGAGCTTGCCAAAATGTACAATTCGAGAGTTTGCGCAATTAATAGGTGTCCTGGTCGCAGCTTGCCCAGCTGTTAGATATGGGTTTCTCTATACAAAGTTGTTGGAACGTCAAAAATTCCTGGCATTACAACAACATAATAATAATTATGAACATAAGATTAATATTCCCGAAACGGTTCTAGAAGACCTTAAATGGTGGCGTAACCATATTTTCACAGCTATGTGTCCTATTAGAAATCAAAGTTATAAGAAAGAAATATATTCAGACGCTTCTAGAACGGGTTGGGGTGCTGTTTGTAGTGGCGCAAAAGCCCATGGCAAATGGAAAGCTATAGAAACAACACACCATATAAATTACCTAGAACTTCTGGCCGTATTTCTAGGATTAAAAAGTTTTGCCAGTAATGACTATAACTGTGCAATATTGTTGAGGGTAGACAATACTACAGCAATTAGTTACATTAATCGCCTAGGTGGAATTCAGTTCCCGCATCTAAACGATCTGACAAGACACATTTGGCAATGGTGCGAGAAGCGTAATATTTGGTTGTTCGCATCTTACGTGAACACGAAAGATAATTATGCTGACGAAGAATCTAGAAAGATTAACCCTGATACAGAGTGGGAATTATCAGATCACGCTTATAATACTATTAAAAGACACTTTGGTTATCCTGATATTGACCTCTTTGCTTCTCGCGACAATGCCAAATGCGATTTGTTTGTTTCTTGGAAACAAGAACCAGATGCATACGCCGTAGACGCTTTTACTTTGAACTGGCAAAACAAATATTTTTACGCTTTCCCGCCGTTTTCCTTAATTTTAAAATGTTTACGCAAGATTATTGAAGATGATGCCAAGGGAATTTTAGTTTTTCCCCATTGGCCTTCGCAGCCATGGTACCCACTCCTACAAAGTTTACTTGACTCCCACATACTTTATCTGAACCCTAGTAAATTTCTTCTTCAATCTCATTTCAGGGAGTACCATCCACTGCACACCAAGCTTACCCTGGGTGTCGCGAGGCTATGCGGACGGCATTCATCCGCCGCGGGACTCCGCTCGATTCATTAAATCTAATGATGGCTTCGCTAGCCGACAATACTATCAAACAATATAATGTCACATTAAAACTTTGGTGGCAGTATTGTTCTTTGCATAACATTGACGTTTTTAGTGGGTCAAAAACATCTGTTCTTTCCTTCTTAACGGAGCAATTTAATAAGGGTTGTTCATATGGCTCCCTTAATAGCCACCGCTCCGCGTTGTCATTGATTTTAAACTTTAATGTAGGTTCCGATGATTGTATAAAACGATTATTAAAAGGAGCTTACAAACTAAAGCCCAATAAGCCCAAGTATACTTCTACGTGGGATCCACAATTGGTGCTCAATCATGTGTCCAATTGGTACCCTAATTTAGAACTAAGTATCGAAAAGATTACCAAAAAGTTAGTTATTTTATTAGCACTCTGCACAGCCCATAGGGTACAAACATTTTCTTTTATTAAGTTAGATAATATATCAATTACTTCAAGCGGAGTTAAGATAGCCATAACAGATATAATTAAGACGTCTGCTCCCGGACGAGATCAGCCGGTATTGTTTCTACCATTCTTTCGAAACAATATAAATATATGTCCTGCTTCAGTCCTCAAAGATTATATTTTTGTGACAAAAAATATGAGGACAACGAATGTAGGAAATCTCTTACTAACTTATAAAAAACCACACAAAGCCGCTTCAGCTCAGTCCATCAGTCGATGGATTAAGCACGTGCTGTCAGAAAGCGGTGTGGACGTGAGTACATTCAGTGCACACAGCACGAGACATGCCGCCACGTCAGCCGCTCGCGTCTCTGGACTCAGTGTCGATACGATTAGAAAGACAGCTGGTTGGACCAGCACGTCTTTAGCTTTTGCCCGATTTTATGACCGACCTATCCTAAGCGATGATGATTTCGCAAACGCAGTAGTGTTTCCTATAGTTCATTGATTGTAATTGATTTTTATCACAATAATTAAGAGTTAAGTTCAGCTGTGATTTATAGTACGTTTCATTTTCATTATTAAAAAGATACATTACCCAAACAAAACTTGTTTCTCTGAAAATTTACTTAGTAAACATATTATATCTGAAGAATGAAGCGACGAATATATAATAGATGATCAAACGAACTTCCTGAAGTGAAGTTCGATCATTATTATATGAGTCGCTTCATTCGAAGATATAATAACCCTCCTCTCCCATAAAAAAAAAAAAAAAATACATTTCATAAATTTTAGTAATTTTAACCCTGAAAGTTTCGTTTTGATAGAATCTCTAAAAAGAATGAGCAGTGTCAAACAGATAAGACGGAAGAACCGTAATGTAGGTAGAAAAAAAAAAAAAAAAAAACTCTGAAATCGTGCGATGTTGCCTGTAGGTTAAAGGGACTACTTAGTAAACATATTATATCTTCGAATGAAGCGACTCATATAATAATGATCGAACTTCACTTCAGGAAGTTCGTTTGATCATCTATAATATTATATAAATGATTGTAATTCTGCTTACAGGTTATTAATTTTTGGAAATTTGTGTATATTTTGTGATTTATAACATCGCCTTGGATGAATCTGTTAAGGTGTTATAATTGTGATTTAAATAAATAAATAATAAAAAACGTGTGGCACTCGGGGACTGCCGCGGTAAAGCTATTGCATAGCATTTGTAACCTCCATACTTCCTATTTGTCAACGCTACACTTGGGATGATGACGTGATGACATAAAACAAAAATTACGTTCCCATGACAACATCACGTTGTCATGGGAACCGTCATTGCATGGTAGGCGGAGTGGGGGGTGTTAGGTTTTATTTTCGTTACGGTTTTATTTTCGTTACGGAATTTCCTGATTCGGTCGCCGCGCTCAAAGCCCGCGATAAAAGCTATGCAATAGCTTAATAAACATTGTTTTTGTTTTTTTTCTGGTACTTGTTGGCAGGCTTACACAGTCGTCTCATACCTAAAGAAAAAGAAAGAAAGAAAGAAAACTTGTTTATTCTGCATAAACAAAACGCACATTTTAAAAAACGAGACATAAAATATACACAATACAAAAGTAGCCAAAAGCCTCGTATTCAATCCAAAAAAAGTTTGACATTGTTGTTCATAGCTTAAATTAAATATAACCATGGACTTATTATTAATAAGTCCATTATATTCATTATAACACTGGTTCATTGGTCGTTGTCAATGTCACGGACCAAAGACAATATTGCGTAGGTAATTACTGTTGCAACATTGGCAAATGACAACAAAAACAAAATGCCGATTGCAGAGTTATCTAATTTTGTAACAAATAACCTATTAAAACTGTAATTTGAAAACATTGTAAAAGCCATTTTTTTTTTAAAGAGTAACCGTGGAGTTTCTTGCCGGCTCTTCTCCATAGGAAGCGACCAATTGGAACCGTGCACCTAGCTTCTGACGTTTCATAAGTGCCCATGTAATTTTATGTGAAATCAAATAATTAGATTTTGTTTTTAGAGTGGTTGCCAGTGCCGATAAACCAAATCACATCAGTACCGCAGAAAGTTATGAGGTTTAATGTAAAACCAAGTCGGTTAATTTATTCAATACCTATCTATGGGAGCATTTATCCAACAACATTGTCATAAATTCTTCGTTAAAAATATTTAGTAACCGTATCATATTAATTATTATTAAATTGAGCTTAAAGCTTTATCAACATTAATGTTCAGAAACAAATAATCAAAAGGGTTATCAGTATCAGAAAGCACCCTCCTAAACTCAGGATTATCGAAAATACATGCAAATGTAATCGGCTCGTGTCATCGCTGCCATTAAGCGATGGGGACACAGCGAGCTAAGCTAAGTTGGCTTAGTTTAGGTCACGTAGCTGAGACACACTTTTCGTAAGTAGTAACACTGTGTGGCTCCTAGCGCGAATAGTTACTGTTACTAGTAATTAACTGTTTATTTATTTTACTTCGATAGTCCATGTTATAGTTTTAGCTATATGTAAATTAGGCACGCCCTTTATGCCTGGAGGATTTTATTTAGATATTTAGTTCTGTTTACGTTTAGTTTTTATTTTTGCTTGAGTATATAGTTCTCGATGTTTTTGGTTGGTATATTGGCGTGTGCTAGCTGATATTTGGCTTATAATTAATAATTTAATTTATGTTTTGTGTTGCGTAATGTTAATTATTTTGCATACTATTGTATAGAATATTTTTTTCTAACTGAACAGACAGCTGTACTGCTGGGGAGTGTGTTGCGCCACTTCTTCTTCCCAGCTAAAGCACAAGGAAGTAGTGAAGGGTGGCGTTTTGGGGGACTGTCTTATCTATAAATAACTAAAAGTGCTGATTCTCAGCCTAGTTTGAATTAATGATTTTTGAATTTTAAATAATTTGACGTATGCCACGAAACTGTATCGTAAACGTGAATGGATTTAGAATTGAAAATATTCGATCCGCTCATACTAAATGTTTTTATTTTTATTGGAGATATACCTATGAAAGATGCAAACTGTGCATCAAACCATTATTTTGAGAGTTTCTTGCCCGTTCTTCTCCATAGAGATCTACGTTTTGGAATGGGCAACTAGCTTCAACTTTCTAACTGACCGACTCTTTGACAGTTCAAAAGTGCCTGTAAATGGTTTAATTGAAATAAATGCTTTAAGTTTGAGTTTAGGTCAGCCGTATTTTCGTTTTATACTTCACTTTCGACTAAGTTATATTACGTTACCGAAGCAAACGGTGTGTATCATAACTACGCTAAGCGAGCTAAGCTAAGTTAGCTTAGCTCGCAGTGTAGCCTGCGCTTTATCCTTTCATAAATTAGTTCCACAAGTTACAACCGTCGTCGGTACAATTGGCGAGATATTAATCCATATTCATTTGTTTCTCTGCTAATAGAAAAGGGTTGCGGAGTGATCCGTCACCGGTTATATTACAAATATCTGTCAGCCATTTTGTCCTTTGTTTAGCGAGAGGGATCAATTATTTTGATTATGTTTGTGTCTTTCGTCTAACTGTCCTAGGAATCTTTTAGATACTATGTAAATTGTTGGCATCGTATTCCATACCGAGACTCCTACGTGCCTCGGAAAGCACGTTAAGCCGTTGGTCCCGGCTGTCATTCGTGGATTTTTGACAGTTGTTACGGGTCGCAAGAAGCCCGAAAGTCTGACAACCGGCCTTACCAAGGGGTATCGTATTATCCAGTTACTGGGTTGAGGAGATCAGATAGGCAGTCGCTCATCTGGTTTTGATAAAATTCACCCTAATTTTCGGTGATAAATCATCGGTAAGGAGTTTCCAGAATTGTAGTAGACATTACATCAATTATAACGATTTTGCAATGGGCAGCTCGCCGTCCGATAAGGACCAAGCCCGGGTCGACGGCGCGTTGTGTTCCACGCGCGCCTCAAAGAGATGTCAGCAGAATTGACGGGGTCCGCTAGGGCCAATGCCTGCCGGGGGTTCAAAGAAAACCGATAGGGACATCGTGGCCCCCGGCAACATGGTAACTGAAGGAACACGGGTGGGTCTTAGTCAGTAAGAGTCTGACACGCCCTCCCGCTCCGCACAGAGCGGGAGAAGTTATTTGATGATTTCCCACCAAAAAAAAAAAAAGGGTGCCTACTACAGATATAGATATACCTAGATAACGCAAGAGCAACTACTTCGCGTACCATTTTCGTGCCCAGCTTACGTACAATAATCGTAAGCTGCCACTTTCGCGCTCAGTCTGCATCGGTGCCACGCTTGTCAAAATTGAAAATGGTTCTGGAAAATGGTTATGGATGCTGTTATAAATAGTAAAAACTGTTTTAGTCAGTAAGAGTCTGACACGCCCTCCCACTCCGCCCAGAGCGGGAGAAGGAAAAAAAATAAAAAAAAAAAGGGAGGTGGCAACCGGATGATATTGATACACACAAATTCCATGCACTTATTAGAGCTTAAATTATGAATATCACGTCAAAAAAAAAAAATTTTACCCCCATCCTCTATATCTACGCCCCAGGCCATTTGGGGTCCATTCGGACGGTACGGGGGGTTCGGTATCACTTCAAGACCCAGATTACCATTCGCCATGCGGTTGCCTTTCTGATTATATTTTACGTGCCATTTGCTTTAATTATTTGCATTCTTTCTGATATTTTTAATTTTGCTCGGCTTCTAAGAAAATAACCCATAAATACCCTATAACCATCCTCAAGAATTGGGCTCTCAAATGCAGCCGTAGAACCGATGACCGTTGGGGTGCACGTGTTCTTGAGTGGAGACCGTGACTCGGCAAACGTAAGGTAGGACGTCCTCAGGCTAGATGGAGTGACGATCTTCGCAGGGTGGCTGATAGCAGCTGGATGAGAGTTGCCGAGAATCGAGCTGAATGGCGTGCAATTGGAGAGGCCTATGTCCAGCAGTGGACTGCTATAGGCTGATGATGATGATGAGAGGATGAATGAAAGGCGACTAACAAAGTGTATTTACAAGGTAAGGCCAGGAGGGGATGCCTTAGGAGGACATCTTACTGACCTTATTGGTGATGTTCTCCAGAAAAGCCAGGTGCGTAGTACTCGCAACCGGCGTGCGTGTATGACCAGATGTATGAACGTAAACGAAGCAAAAAGAGTATGTAAGGATCGTTGCAGTTGACGTTCTGTAGTTTCTGCCTACCCCCATGGGAAGAAGGCGTGAGTTTATGTATGTGCGTATATAAGTATAGATGTACAAGTTATTGTTCATTTGAACGGTTTTACACACTCCAGTGCGTCAAGCAATCGACAACGAAGACAAATATTTATTTTTAAGACGCCGATATATGACAGTGACCTTGAATGGTTAGCTTGCGTGTTCTCTACTGAGATCATGCAACGCGTCGTACGTCCAGCCAGTAATAGGGCTCGCCCTTCAAGGAGCGCTGTCCCAAATTAGACGCATTATTAATTTATTACACGTAAAACAAAAGGTATTTTAATAAAACACGTATACTAAAAGATCAATAATTTAAATATCTTTAAAATGGTGAAGTTTTCAGAAAAATACGCTTGATAGATTTTGCGTCATTCTCAATTTCTTATCCGCGTTAGACGTAACTTTACAAATTAATTTCACTATGTAATATAAACAAAATCAAAAATATGCCTATATTAAAATATTAGGAAAATGCTTTTATTTAACATATATTTTTTCCAAATCACTAACACTACTCGTTTAGACGTCATCTTCAGTATAAAATTATTAAAAGTCGGTTATCGTCCCCTTAAGACGGAAAATTAGAAACTTTTCATGCGGGCCTAAAGTAAGGCTCGATCTACTTACTCACGACGACATTTTGAGGCATGATTCAAACTCAAACTCAAAGCATTTATTTCAAACTAACTTTCACCCGCGGCTTCGCCCGCGTGGTAGTCGGAAATTATCCGGAATTATCGGAATAAAAAATATTCTATAGGATAATTCAGGTTAAACTATCTGTGTGCTAAATTTCATTCAAATCCGTTCAGCTGTTTTTGCGTAATTGAGTTACAAACATCCAAACACACAAACATACTCGTACATATGAAATACTTGTATTAGTAGGATGAGCCAATTACAGGCACTTTCAGGAATAGGCCTGTCTGTATTTTTTTTTTGTCCC
Organism: Agrochola lychnidis; assembly: GCA_963680765.1. NCBI lineage: Eukaryota > Metazoa > Arthropoda > Insecta > Lepidoptera > Noctuidae > Agrochola > Agrochola lychnidis. The sequence goes on along the minus strand of OY796862.1, from coordinate 5,744,793 downwards.
TCTTGTAGATTATTAAAAAATATTGAAAACGTATTTTTTTCTTTTTGACGTAATCAAAAGATTACGGCGATACATTGAGTTAAAATGTGGCATGACGTCACGCCTTGCTAGATTTAATACTGCGTTGTGACGTAGCGAGCCCCCACTCCCCAACTTTAATTATTGTTTTGTAAATTATTTTTGATTGATATGATAAAGCAAAAAATACTATATTTTTACCAAATAGAATTTCTTTTTAGGGTTTCGTAGTAAACAAGGAACCCTTATAGTTTCGTCATGTCCGTCTGTTCTGTCTGTCTGTCTGTCTGTCCGTCTGTCCGCGGTCTAGCTCCGAGACCCTTAGTACTAGAAAGCTGTAATTTGGCATAGGTATACATATTAATTACGTCAACAAAGTGGTAAAACAAAATTATGAAAAACTTTTTTTTTAAGGTACCTCTCATACACGTAAAGTGGTGATGTTTATTTTTTTATCCCATGGTGAGGGATATCATTGGAAAGGTCCTTCAAAAATATTGTGAGTTCGTGAAAACCATTTTTGGATTCAGGGATTCGTTTGCGAAATATTAAGCTTTAAAGTGCTAATTTTTGTTAGAGTCAAGTGTCCCCCCCCCCTGCCGGCTAAATGGTTGGTTTTGGGTGTGTGAAAAAAATCACAACAGTCGTTTATATAACGAAATTAAAAGGAAAACTATCACAGCTAAGTAGGCTCTACAGGTTAACGAGTAATAATTGACCAACTTAACTTTGCAGTTGCAAAAACATGTTTTCCCATACATTCCGTATGGGAGAACATATTTTTCAACTACAAAGTTAAGTTTGTTTTTGGGATAAATTCATCCCAACTACGGAACCCTTCATTGTGCGTGGTCCGACACGCATTTGGCCGGTTTTTTTTACCTAGGCAACTATCGTATTGTCAAGGGGTCAGTCAGTCAGAATGATGAAGCTAGTTGCCCATTCCAAAGCGTAGTAGGTTCCCATGGATAAGAACGGGCAAGAAATTCCACGGACACTCTTTTAAATCAAAATATTGGTTACATTATTCATGTTCAAATTAGACATGTGAGAACATTTGAAACACAGTTTGAAAGAAAATGTCGTCAACTGTGTGTTGCCATTAACTTGAAATAAATAATGCTTTTCGCTGTAAAAACAGCAGGATAAAACATCTCTGGACCCAAAACAAATTATTATTAATACCTTTCCCGTACGGGCCAGCGTTTCCTTAATAACAGTCCGGGGGACCAGCTGACGGTAATGATGTACCATCAACGTCTTCCGGGAATCCTTCCACGCTGCTATTAAAACAACCCGAACTCCAGTTTAATTTCGTAAGTGTAGGCGAACGAACATCGCTTAAAATCCTAATCCTAACTATCCTAATAATAGGTAATATATGTAAATGCGAAAGTGAATTTGTTTGTTTATTTGTATGTTTGTTTGTAATGCTTTCACGCTAAAATGGGTGAACGGATTTGGGTGAAATTTGACACATGAGTAGACCATGACCTGGTTTAGGACATAGGATACTTTTTATCCCGATATTTCCCGATATCGCTGCCTAGCCTTTTCTCATCTATGTTGGGGTCGGTTTCTATCCACGAATGATAGCCGGGACCAACGGCTTAACGTGCTTTCCGAGGCACGGAGGAGTCTGGGTATGTAATGATGGTCACCCATCCACGAACCAACCCTAGTAAGCGTAGCTTAACCTGAGGGATCGACCCGTGCGGATGTTATTACTTAACCACGAGCTCCTCCTATGTCATAGACTATATTTTATGAACACAAACAGAGCACGATTCTTTCTTTTTCGTGTTGTTAGTGACTAACCTGGTGTCAGACTTTTAAAGCCACCCATGGGCTTCACATGCCGTCGAGAAATATCTCTCAGGCATGCCGGTTTCCTCACGATGTTTTCCTTCACCGATTTTGAAGCAAGTGATAAATTATACAATACGCACATGAATCCGAAAAGTCAAAGGTGCGTGCCTTGGGTTCAAAATCGAGACCTATGACTTGGCAGTCCGATGACGGTCACACTTCTAGGCTATTACCAGCAGCCCATTAGCCGCTACACTAGAAAATTCCTTAGTCGCCTTTAGAGATACTCACAGACAGATGTATAATTCCATACAGTGCACGCTCTTTCTCCTTCTTTCCCCCGGTTACCAAAAATTATACTTTCTGTAAAGAAAACACAACTTATCAGCCAGTACGAGAATATTTTTTATCATTCAAACTCAAACTCAAAGCATTACAAACACAGGCACTTTTGAATTGTCAAGAGGTCGGTTGGTCAGATGAAGCTAGTTGCCAATGGGCAACTAGCTTCATCTGACCAACCGACCTACGAACGTACTACGCTTTGCGAATGCCAAAGCGTAGTAGGTTCCTATGGAGAAGAACAGGTAAGAAACTCCTCGGACACTCTTTTAAATCAAAGAGTAGGTATTATGTAAAGTAACTCTACGCTATAAATCGTTAATTATTATTCTGCATTACAAGTAAATTTGAATCTTTTACTCAGTTAAATACAGTATAATCCATCGCCCACATTTTAAGACAGCAGAGTTTCAACCAACTCAGGACCAAGAGCTTAGTACTGAGAACCTTCAACAGTCCAGCGACTTTGAAAGTTTAATTTAACGAAGGCTAGAGGGATTGCACACCCGCCTATTAAATCACAAGTGAAATAGCTGCAACATGATGTCATCTCATTTAAAACTACTTACTACTTCTAAAGAAGCATTTACTTGGCATCCCAGATTATGCGACTGTTGGTTTAGAGTAGAAGAGGGTATCGTGTAACACAGTAACTGGGACGTGGAGGTCTTTTTTTTATTCCCAGCGGGAATGCTCTTGGCCTAATTCTCACCTAATGGTGAGGGATGATCAGGCCGAAGGTAGATGCGAGCTTTACCCGGAATCCTCAACCACAGAGGAACTGGCAATCTTACCTCTAACTGCAGAAACACAATAATGCTATTAACATTGTTTTTATGGCGACAGACTTAGATAAGATGGTGGTTATAGCTAGTCAGGTGGACTTAGAATAAGTCTTACCACAAACCAAACCAAGCAGATAAAAATTAAAATAATATAATTTCATGTAAAATACTGTTACTGAGCTGCATTCGATTCGACTGGGAGCTGACCCCAACATGGTTGTGAACAGACTAGTCAGGTGATGATGTTTTATTAAGAAAAAAGCAGTGATAGTCCAATGACAAAGTTGAGGCACTTATGAGTTATAACTCAGAAACTCGGGGTTTCGAACTCAGAAAAGCATGCATTTACTTTGCTTAATTTAATCTCCACGAAAAAAAAGAAAAGATCCAAGAAAAGCAAAAAATCTAAAATCTGTGACACCCTACATACTAGATTTAGGTCTGCTCCCTATCACAGAGGAGGCCTAAGTCCGTCCCAGCAATAGAAATACTATATAGTCTGATGGTTATTTCCAAAAAAGCCGAATTTTCTTGGCATCCCACCCAAATAAGCGACCGTTGTTTTCATAAAATGCATTTACTTACGTGAAATATCTCGAAAGGTTGTTTGACCCCCGTTATTAATATTAAAGTGGATACCGTGTTAAAGGACACGCTTCAATCTTACCCTTTTAAATTACCTCTACAAGAAAAATAATAAATTTTGTGAACAAAACACCCGTGGTCCTTCGGAGGAAATTTTTGGAAGTCGTTTTATTTTTTATCTTGTGTCCTGTTTGGTTGGTGAATACGGTAATTGCTTATGCAAAAATAAGCTAGTCTGGAAAATTTTCTGCAGGGTTGGACGCCTAGGGTTTTTTGGACATTACATAGCTCGTAGAATAACTACACATGTGGCGTTTTTTTATAAAAGCTCGTAAGGCCATACGACCATTTTAATCGGGACTTATAGCTTCTAAAATTAAACCTCGTCCAATCCGTGAAAGCATTATGTGAAAAAATTGGTTTTATTAAAAGTACTAATGGCCGCCGTGCGTCAGCTGGGCACCGCTGACCGCGGCGATCGCAAAAATGTAGCCAGATTGAATTAAGACCATTTTAGGCGAAACCCTTTGGTTTGAATTGAAATAATTTGTTCTGAAAACACTTATTCATTATTTATTTTGTTTAGTACTTTTCTTTATCTATAGAAGTATTTATTACTACGATCCTTCGGGTTTCATTTGGTTTTAATTTCATGAATGGGCTGCGTTTATTCCCAAATCCCAATAATACATCTCGAAATAATCTTTTAAGAGATTACTGAAAATAAAATATCCACGCTCTTTCCCAATATTCAAACTTTGACCTTTCATTGACTTGGCCATTCCGAAAAGAATCCTTTTAGCAGTTTTTAAATAAAAACAGAAAAAAGTAACTTTAACAGGTCCCAAACTCACCCCAAAGGTTTCGTTCGTGGGTTCGCGTTAGCAAAGTTGTAATGCGTTATCCCTGTCGCCGTTGGCCAAACAATGCCTTCGTACATATACGTATAGGAAAAGGTCGAAATTATTCAGCTTTAGCAAAGGGTAGAAATGAACGGGGGTATTGCAAAATGAGCTTACTGAAAGTGCGATTCCATTTCTAATTCCTTTTGTATTTATTTCACTAAGATTTTAATAATTCTCCACAAAACGCAGACAAGGAGTTTCAATAATTATTGCGCCGTTAGATTTTTTTTTCGGCAAAAAGTAATCTTTACTTGTCATCTCCCGTGTGCATGGAGATCTTTTGTCCATGTCCAGAAAAAGATGGACTGTGTGCTAATCTTAACTATATATCCTAATCCTAATATCCTTACATCCTTACATATGTATTATAAAACAAAGACCCCCGCCACGTCTGTCTTTCTGTCTGTCTGAACGCGATAAACTCAAAAACTACCGGACGGATTTTCAAACGGTTTTCACCAATAGACGGAGTGATTTTTGCAGAAGGTTTTGGTGTATAATTCATTAAGGTTTTATGTAAATTGGCTGAAATATGACGATTATTGTCGAAGATGTCGGAAAAAATCATGCTGACTGGGAGCTTTACTAGAGTGCGCCGCGTAAACCGTTAGAGATACATCAAATTTATGTTCTACAGGATTGAAGATCTTAAAAAGTCCGCGATGGCATATATCTATCTTCTAAGGATGACCCACAGTAACCATTATCATCTTTCAGAATTTGATAAAAAAATCATTGTTATTTCCGAAGCTATATTGACCGGTGTCATATTAATCCATATCCAATAAACTGTGTTACTTAAATTGAGCATTTAGTTTAGATTAAAATATGCATTGACATCATTTCATTTAAATGAATGGTTTTAAAGATATCACAGATTCAAAATTGCGCGTAACAAAATAATTATATCGTGTGTATTCGTCAATGACATTTTCCTCGGCTCTTAGGTATGTAATCCCGGTATCGGTAGTACGTTCCCGTGGGATATTTTCAGACATCCACGTGGGCGAAACCGCGAGCAAAAGGCTAGTCCTTAATATTATAAATGCGAAAGTAAATTTGTTTGTTACGCCTTCACGCTAAAACGGCTAAACGGATTTGGATGAAATTTGGCACATATATAGATGATGCCCTGGAAAAGAACATAGGATATATTTTTTTTCCCACGGGGTCGAGACTTATGCGGGTGAAACCGCGGGGCGCAGCTAGTAATATTATAAATGCGAAAGTGAGTTTATCTGTTTGTATCGCTTTCACGCTAAAACGGCTGAACAAATTTGGATGAAATTTGGCACATGGATAGACCATAACCTAAGTTAGGACATAGGATACTTTTTATCCCGATATTCGCACGGAATTGAGACTTATGCGGGTGTAACCGCGTGGCGCAGCTAGTAATAATATACTATTGTGGACACACTGACCAGTCTATTAGCTTAGCGCATAAAACACGGTAATAATAAACAAATAACAATATTCTCTACATATAAGTATAGAATTTCCATTTACTTCATAAATAAACTGTTTTTAATAACATTTAACTTGAAAATCGTGCTCTAAACGTAATAGAAAATGGCGGGCACATCGCGAAACGTGAAAGGCCCATTAAGACAAAATCTTTGAACATTATGCCTCTGGCTGTAGTAAATTAGTCTTTACGTGTCAATGTCAGCTGGGGAATGACCTGGCGTCACTGTAGTTTAGTTCTATGCAAAATACCAATGAAATAGGTAAGTATGTATAAATAGAATCCTTGGGTTCTTGAGCTAAATTTACATCAGATTTTTGATTGCTGAACCCATTAAGTTGAACTAAATGACAGTTTTTTTTTTTTTCAACATATAGAAGTCGGCATCAAATAAGAGCTTCTAAAGGCCATTAGATACTTTAAGAAGTTGCTGGTTTATTGGCTAAAATATTAGATTAGAGTTAGTCGTCAGGACTCGATCGTAGTCTTTTAGAAACATTGAAATTCGTCGTTCAGACGGTACATCAATAAAGTTCATAATACAGAAGCAGGCAATTCAACAAAGTAAACATGCAATCTATAGACAATCCATCATGGCCACCACACGAGCTGTCATTGTTCTCGCCAAAACTACAGGCAACAAGCCACTTCATTAATTAAGGCGAGTGTTATCAGCATTACCTACCTCAAGCTCTGTTGACTCGACAGCGCCTTTACAAGAAAAATATCTATATTACGTATTACCGTGATTGCTATTCGGTTCTGTCAGGCGTTTCTTGTTTTTCGTGATCAGATTTATTTGTCAGACTTACTCAATCCGTTCGATGGAAAATTATTTAATTTAAATCCAGATTGTTTTATTTTTTCAGCGCTGCTATTGACATCTACTTATTTACGTATGAAATGAATGGGATACGCATTTTTAGTGTTCGTCAAAACTGCGGCGTCTAGGAAATAAAAAAACACCGTATTTCCGAATCTATTTTATAGCCACGTTTATTAGGTATCTTATTACGTACTTAACTCCCGTTTGACAATAAAATTTTCATCCCATAAAACCCACGACTAAGAACTAGTTAAAATGCCAATTAAATTGTTATTGTTAATAGCAGATTACAGTTTTCATGGCGAGACGAAAGGATTAAGTTTTTGATTACTGCTGATTTGCAAGAAAATGTATTATTCAAGAATAGGGCCTAAGTTTTATGACCATTAATAGTAACTGGGTAATACAATACCCCTTGGTAAGACTTTCGGGCTTCTGACGACCCGTAACGATAGTCAAAGATTCACGAATGACAGCCGGGAACAACGGCCGTGCTTTCCGAGGCACGGAGGAGTCTCGGTATGTAAATATGGTCACCCATTCACGGAACAACCCCAGCAAGCGTAGTTTAACCTGATGGATGGATCCGTGCGGCTGATAAGCTCCTCCTTGATCATAAATAATCTACTGTAACATAATTCTTTTTCCCACGGCCAGGAACTATGTAAAGATTCAAAATTTCAACAGACTGACGAAAATTCCGTGCGGGATCTGTCTCAATCTGTTGGAGTTGGAGCCTTTAGAAGATTAAAACTACTCATTCCGAAGTGAAAATTTTTGCCAGTCAGCAAGATGGTCGCAGCATTTACTTAAATATCCGTGAGACTCACATACGTTTAAATATCATCTCACGTGGATGCTATTCAAATGCACAATGATTTTGATCAAAAATACCTATACTGCCGTAGTTTTCTCTATCCTTAATTTTTCCGTGTAGTGTACATAATCTATAGACCCTACCCTTGTTGGTTTCAGCAGCAACTTCCTCGGAGATATACAACAGGAACGCTCGCAGCGCTGTAGGCGCATTAGACGGTCGTGGCCTGGTCGCCGTGATCAAGCGCCAGGTGCCGCTGGCTGGACAGCTTGACCACCAGCTCGCTTGGGGTCAGGGCTGGGGGTGGGTCACCTTGCCTAATGGTGTTTGGAGTGGACGTAAGTATTTTTAATCAGGACTGTTGGTAACATAATTTAAACATAACTCCTAATAGAAACAGGAACATGAGCTCTCAAGGTGAAAATGTTAGCAGAAAAAATTGAGGGTCATCTTTGGGGACGTCAAACTGATTTTGCATTAAGAAATAAGGATCATAATGCCTGTAGTTTTAACAAGAAAGGTGATGCCTACAAAGATCGTCTGTCTTTATTAGTTGTATTGTTAATTGCTATTGACTACATATCGTTAGCATTATGATCAGTGATCGGAGTAGGTAGAGTGATTTTATGTACTCGCATCATGAATAGTCATAGAAATCATAACATGGATAAGCCTTTTTTCCGGGATTTAATTTTGGTTTTTCTTTTTTCCTACGGGATTGAATCAAATATTGTTAAAGTAAGGATTTTTAAACTACTACATTAGAAATTTATAGAATACGATAGATAAACATTTAAAATATATTATATTATTATATTGTTTCTATAGTATACCTATCCTTTTCTTGGAGTCCGATCACCTATACCTATACTATTAATAAGACAGCAAAAGGGTTAAATATTTCTTATTCATATTGATGTATTCTTTATTCTACACATTACAACATTTAAAATTCCTTAAAAAAGTCTTAATAATTTCAAAATCCCGGAATCCCGGGGGCATATCCATACTAATATATACGTGCCAGTGCATTGACCCCCAATCACTCTACCTACTCCGATCACTGATTATGATCCACGTCTGTCTTGTAAACCCTGATCCATCAAAGAACCCAATTCTCCACATTAACGAAAGTTTTACACTTTTTCAGGCCTCACCTGGTCCCAAGAAGGCGAAGACTTCGCCCTCCACGCCATGCCGATCATGCACCACACCAACGTGTCCCAAGCTTGCTCCATGCTTGACGGGGTCACGGCATACGAAGCCTCGGTCTACGAACAGGCTCTGGCAGAGTACGATGATTCTGCCTCCGACGACTGGGATTTCGGCGTTGACTGCGGTGACTTCATGATGTAAAACCTTTTTGAAGAACACCCACGTCTTGATCTAGGGAGTGGATGCGCTGTTTTGAACTTATGAAGAACTGGAACCTTGCTTTTTGTCTTAGCTAGGCGGTGCGTTTGGTATTTGCAAATGTTGCATTGCTTTAGCAGCAATGCCACATTTGCGTTACGTGAAGCACATACGTACTCGTCTTTGGCAATCTTTTGGTATTCACGTTGCATTGCGATTACGTCCTAGCCTGCACCCTAATTACGTAACGGGTGAATATTTCATTTCGTGCACATTTTTTTAACAATTCTCCAAAGATCATAATCTTTGGAGAATTGTTAAAAAAATGTGCCTAATCATGTTCATTTTTTGTTTTTTGAAAGTGTTTAATGATGTTATGTGAAATATAAAAAAGGGACAGTGATCAGACTTTTAGTTTTGAAGATATTAGCGTTTGTTTTTTTTGAAGGAACGGTAATGAGATTTAACACAAACGGTAATTAGATAGATATCTATTTTTGGTACTGAGGTAGAAAAATGGTAATTAATAATACAACAACAGTTTGATAAATCAGCCTTTAATTGCACTAAAACAAACCTATAATTAAACTTCGAAATAGGTACATCTTTTTTCTTTCTTTCTTTATATAATAATGAAACTATAAAATAATACAGAAACAAAACTTAATCATACAAAAACTCTAAAATAATCTTTGATATTGTAGTTTTCTTTATTATTATTTATTATTATTGTAGCTTTTTCTTTGCTGTCTCCTGGTTCTTGGGGTCATATCGCCTATTGACAGAATTGATTTTTCTTCCTTTCTTTTTAGGTATCTTTCGTGTTATTTTTCTTTTTGTAAAGCATAAAGAACAGGATCTGATTTAATATTTTCATATCTTTTTCTGCGTGCTATTTTTGCCCTTTCTAGTATTTCTTTTCTTGTAAGTCTTCTTCGAGTCATTTTGGTCTAAAACAATACCTATTATTGTTTTTATAGAGACATTATATGACGAACGACAAACGATCACAATATGTAAGTAAGTCCCTTTTAGTCCGTTACTAATTAAATTAACAAACCCTGTGCATTTTTTCTTACTTGTCTTACTTTGAAAAATATAATGGTGTGCTGGTAACCAAAGACAACTGATATGATTGGGAAATGATTGAATATAATGACTGAATTAATATAATCTATCATAACGTATTCGTTATATCCCAAATAAGACAAGTAAGGAAAAATACAATGTATACAGTTTTGAATCACAGAATATAATCATTACCGTTCGTTTCTCCTCATTACCATTCGAATGAAAAAGGACGGTAATTAGAAGGATGGTAATTAGATTTGTAAATATTTTCTATAAATTACCGTTATTTGGAACAGGTACATCATTGTTAAGGTTATCAGCGGAAAAAGAGACTTATACCGAATACATCTGGCAAATAATTCTTTGATAAAAAGAAATATAACTACCTTTCATTACACGAACGGTATGTAGAAATATTCCGAACCACGTCACTTTTTGGACAGGAGAACTTTAATTTACGTAGCTAAAATCACTCTTTCATGAGTTTTTTCGGCTCGGTAGCCGAGCGTTGAAGTCGTCAAATATTTTGTGAGAGCGCAGTGCACAGTGACGCGTAAATATTAAAATATCTGATCGAACATACCGTCGAATGGTAATTATGGGAAAGTGTAGGGACATTTTTCAAAGTTGTATGAAACCGCTTAAATATGATCTTCCTTCAACCATAAATCATCTATGTATAGTTTAACTGTCCTGTTATCCTTATAAGTAATAAAAATGTCGTTCTTCAAACACAGTTTTTAACAGGATGTGCCAATTTGGTAAAATCTGGTAAAAGGGACACAGATGGTAATTAGATTTTAGATTCTTTGTTTTAAATTTAGTGCATTTCTAATTTAAAAAAAGTTGTTCTAAGCCTTGCGCCTAATAGAACACCATATTAACTATACAACAACAACGTTAGGTTCAAATTCTTTCAGCGTTTCATATATTCTTTATCGTCTGCCATATAATATGCACGAAATGAAATATTCACCCTAACACACTTTGAACACTGAGAGTGTTGAAAGATATTGCCAATCCATTGCTTCGTTGGTTTGAAAAAATCATCTGCTCAACGACGTAAATAACGCAATGAATGTCGGTGAACTGTCAAAATGAAACCCATTGCGATCAGTTGTCATTTTATGTGTTACGCAATTATCCCGCTGGTCAAAGGCTAAAACCAAAGTCAGTTGGTTCCCGGGAACAGCGTGTTTCTTTCGTAGATTTTGACAATGTTCTAAATATCGGTGAAGGACACTAATCCCAAAAAAAAATGTTATATGCTGGTCATGATTAACATAACATTATTTTTGGCTTGAAATTGTACGTTATTTTGATAAATCCAAGTATTGATCTATTATTTTGTAATGCAAGTTCTGATTTCCTGATTTAACCTATTTTTGTATTAGTGTCCTTTGAAAAAGGAATTACTGTAACAGTATCGATTCATAAAATGAACATTTCTCGAAGTGACATAGAGTTTGACGATGCCAAATATATTTTGTGTTGTATTTAATTATATTTATAATGTGCTGGTCACAAAAAAACTTATAGTGCCAATTATAAAGTTCATTAATGAAATAAAATGTTCACCATCTTATGAATTTTGAGAAAGCAATTATTAAAGGATTTTATTTTTACTATCTGCAACTTCTAACTCATTTATATCTTGGTCGAAACTTCATGATGATGTCGAAAAAGAAAAAAATAATTGTGGATGCTTAATCAAAGATTATAATAATAATGACAGAAGTGATTTCTAGTCAACTGCCATAAACACCAATTGGAGAAAGCTTTTACTTTTCTTTTCAGAATTTTATTAATTTGTTCGATATATTATTGTGATAAAATAATATCTCGATATCAAAACAAATAACGATGTGCAACAAGAATAAATAAATTAACTCAACGCCTTCAGTCGATATTATAGCGGTCATGAAGGGCATACACAATTATCTTATAATACATTTAATAGATGTGCTCTTTAGAGATACTGCATGTTGTCATAGAAAAGATGTGTGTAGCCATAAAACTAGATATTTTCAAATTCTTGAAGTTCGGCCTATTGATAAAAGCCATAGGATGTTCATGTAGGTTAGGTATAGCCCTAAATCTCGATCTCTCAGAGCGATGTTTATTAAAGTATCTATAATATTATTTATAAAACGTTTGATACTGTCTTCTCTTCGATCTTTGATAAACTGTAACGTTGTTTGTTTCCCCATTTCTTGTAAAATAATGCATTTTGAGGAATTATTGAAGATGTTAAAAAAAGACATTTGGAGATAATGCCTTTTTTAAATTTGTTAAATGACAGAAGAAGTTTTCGAAGGTTTTATGTGATTACACAAATCAGGGTACACATTATTCTGCTTTATTGAAAACTTTTTCATGTTCACTGAACACAAAGTCGCACAAAATGAGAGTAACTTGAGAATAGTCTATATTTAAGGGGATTGCTCTAAGGTAGCCAACGAAATTCATGTTTTCAATATTTAAATTTTGCTGGTTGCCTTGGAGCATCCGCCTTAACACATAGGATAAGTACATTCAATGCTTGTCCCCAGATGACACCAATTACGAATTGAGAAAGTATATTTACTCATTGAATTCGTAAATAAAGAATGTTAGTGTTAAGTTGATGTTAGCATTAGTTAACGTGGTCGGTAGAACATTACCTAATTGAACGAAATATAACGTAAAGGTCTTTCGAAAGATAAACTTTTTGGGATATTGTCGGTATAGTTAGGTGTGTATTAATTAGAAAATTATTTAAAGAAAATATCTAGACGCTACAAAATCTTCCGACCTACCCAAAGACTGCCTAACGTTATTTACCTAATTACCTATGTTGTGTGTAACCCTAGGCATGGTAAACGCGATTTAATGTCCCTCGCCCCGCGAACGCTACATTGCATGATTTAACTGCTACAAAATCAATGAACATTATCAAGGAGGAAATAATTTTAAAAAGCTGTGAAAACAATGATTAAATACTGCCAAAAATAACTTTAACTAACTTACAAGAAAAAACATAATAATATCTTATATTATTTGGAAGGGTTTCTTTGGCATTCGATGGAATGCCATAAATAAAAGGCACAAAATTAAAACAAAAGTGACCTACTGTCATGTCCACATTGACATAGAGAATGGACTGAGCATTTCGTATTCAGCTGTGCAGTGAATACAGACCGAAAAGTACGAGAGAGACAAAGCGAATTTGCGGCCAGTAGTTGTCTCTTTTTTACTATTACATACAATGTCGCCCATCAGCATGTGACCGCACATATTTTTCTGAATATTTATGAAAAATTATCGAAAAATAACTTTAATATTTTTCATGTTATTACATTTTTTATGATTTGAGTGGCGTTTGCCATATCTCCGATGTTATTGGCTCGATTTGGGTTCTGTTTATTATTTCAAAAAGCTTGTGAGTTATTTTATCGGATTAACTAACATTTTTATTAAAATTTGATAACTATGCAATAAAAACGGAGGTGATTTTTTTTTTCTAAAAACGAACATTGTTTTATAAATAAAAAAAGTGTAAGTAAGTTCATAAAATCATAAAAGACGTTGAAAGAAAAAAAAATAGAAAAAAAGACGAGTTATTTTTCGATAATTTTTCACGAACATTCAGAAAAATGCGGGCACATTGTATATGGGCGACATTGTATTGGCCACACAGTAGCTTTGTCACTGCTGTAGCTTTGTGAGTGGTCACTTTTGTGAGGCTGATGCTCAATCCAATTCTCTGTCTATGGTCATGTCTGCGTACGTGCCTAGTCATTGACGACTCGAACGAAATTTTGACAGCTGTCGAATGGCGGGAAATCTTTCTACAAAATATAATTTATGTGGTCTTGCAATGTAGCTATAGATGTCGTAGCCAATTTATTGTATTATACGAATGTATATTAGAATAATTAATTAGACGTTTATAAGATATAGATAATAGGTGCCGCGATTTTTTTTCTGATTGTGTAAATTATTTTAGCAATTAAAATTATAGTTGTTTTTTTTTGTCTCCGTATCTAAAAAAAACCTGATTTATTTTTGCGAAAATGCTATTTGTTTTTTTTTTTTTGCTACTTACCTACTTCTCTTGCCCGACTCGAACACCGAACTAAAAATAAATTCAATTTAAATACAAGATATTAAGACCACATAACAACGCATTGTGGTGTTAGGTTTGTCTGTGAGGATAAGTTTTATTGTTTATTTATTTAACTTCTGCGGTTTAACATAAATGCAATTAATTAAGTCGATGTTTTGTACACTTAAAACATAATTCACCGACACTTCTCCTATGTTCAAAAACACTCTAGATCTTATACTTTATTTGGTAAAATATACAAATTATTTGTAAAATTAATGGATATTAGACAGCAATAAGACGTTGGTTCTAACGTCTAGTAATATAATTATTGAGATATTTTTGTATGAGAAGCTTGCATGTTTGATTTGAAGTGGAATCCTCTCGATGTGTTCGTTCTTTCATGTTGTTTGTAAGTAGTTTGTGAAACTCATTTCGAAGCGCTTGTTCGAAGGAATAATTAATTTTTTTAAATTGTCTGCACAAGTATCTATCTACCTTTACTTTTTCTTTAAATGGTCTTAGTTCAGGTGTAACCCAATGTGTCTTATAAATTTTTAATCCATGATAATTATTATGATAAATGGAAAGAAGCAGACTGATTCACATCTCATGAAAAACATATTTCAGTCAATTGTGAGAGTGAGAGAACAGATTTTGTCAATTGATAAAGAGAGAGAAAAAGTCAATGGGTGGTCATATTAGGTATTTGAACTCTAAATGGAACGCTATGGTATTAAACGTGAATAGTGCTCAAAGTGAACAAGAAAATGAAAAAAAAATTACGTTTTTTTCTCCATAATCACGATTTTTTCTTTATCGCGATTTAATAAATTACTTTTAATCCTGTTATTTGTGCAGACAATAAGCTATATTGTTTATAACATCACTGGTATTATCAATGTGTCTAAAATACTTTATACGAGGTTATAAATTGAGAGTAACGTTAGACGAATGATGGATAATGTGTGATTTACATAAATGATCAAACAAGGTACTGCTGACCGCAAAGTGACATAAATACTTGACCACGTAACATACTCACTACATAACATGACACTGATAAAGAAAATAAAAACTAAGCTAAGCGAATAAATACGTACTTAAACAAAAGTTCTCATTCACTAAATTTAACTTTTCAACAATAAAAGAAAGTCCCAAAAAAGAAGCTAAATATTTGAAGTCCGTTATTTAGTGAAAATTGTTTGTATAGGGGTATCGTATTATCCAGTTACTAGATTGTGGAGGTCAGATAGGCAGTCGCTCCATTTAAAATACTAGTATTCAGCTGCATCCGGTTAGACTGGAAGCCGACCCCAACATAGTTGAGAAAAGGCTAGGCAGATTGATTGTTTGTGAATAAAAATGCATCAGAATTTGAAGCTTGGATTTAAACTTCAAGACACGATTTAAAGAGTTTTGTCACTTTTTGTGTCAGTAGCTACCTTTAAGAACACTGGTATTTAGCTGCATCTGTAGTGCTATTCTGAAGCCATCTCACCGTGTTATCTAAGGTGAAGTGAGCGTGGAGTGAGCTGTCAGTTGCTAAGGATTGACACTATTGGCAGCTCACTTCACCTAAGATGTCACGGTGAGATTTTTACAGAATAACACTACTGGTTAGACTAGAAGTCGGCCCCAATACAGTTGGGGAAGGCTAGGCAGGTGGTAAATCCATTCTCTTAAAATTAATGTACTTCCCTACTATCATAAATTCAACCAATAATACCAGCGATGTATCTCAAAACTTACACAGTAGAGGATAGCGGTGTATCGCTACGAAATGGACAAATAAGTATAGCGCGTGCGTAGTTAGATCGACGTCGTGTGTTGTATGAACTGTATGAACGTTCAATCACAGATTATGAATGTTTGTATGTAATTTTTTTAATAAAATATACCGTATGGTAAATGTTTGTGTTTCATTTCTTTTGTTAACCTAAGAATCCTCCATTTTTTCCATCTAAATGATAAACCATATCTGAAAGACTGTAGGTACCATGTGGTTATGATCGACTTCCAAAATATCATAATATTTGGGCGTATGAAAGAGCATGGGTCACAGAATGCTCCCTTGAGGTACACCCTGAATCTTCATTCACTATCAAATTAGGTCAACATTCTCGTAATACCCTTCTTACGAGAATGTTGACCTAATTTAATGATTCAAAGGATGGCTTACTTAGGACTATTACAAATAATTTACTTTGAATCTTTCTGCTAATAAATCACTACCCACAAACAGTATCAGTCTATACAGTCGAAGGCTTTAGAGAAGTCAACAAGGCTGATGACAGATATTATATTAGATAGATCAAAATACTTGGGAATGTATGCAAAGAAGTGAGAGACCAATGGACGCTAAAATGCACTATCATTTATCTATGCGGCACTTGTGTTAAGATATGAAAGTGTAAAGACAAGAACATTTTTTATGTATGAACTCAACAAAAAAAACAGGATAGCATTTTTATCTAAATCATAATTTATGAATATTCATTAAACTCTATAAAATCACCACTTTTAGTATCAGCAGATCAATTTATAAAATGTAGTCCAAGCAGTATATTAGCACACAATTCCAAAAAAGGCGCAAGTAAAAGCAAGCGTTCATAAAAATGTACAAAAAATATAAAACCATGTCGTTTCTTCGAAGTGGACGAACTGAGACGAGTGTAAGGAGATGTTATCTCCGTATCCGGTTGTCTTTATTTACAGGATTAGCTCAAACAAGTGTGCACTGCGATTTATTAAAGAGATGCACGCACTTAAGATGTCTGAAGACTGTCTATCTAAATTGAGTATCTGTTGTAAGAGGAACATCACGGTTATTAAAACACATGATTCACATTTCTTCTGCTTTATCTTTAACTTATCTCAATGTTAACTTTGATCAAATGAATGGAATTTTGAACCAAATCATTAATGAAAGTCAATAGAAGCTGCGCTACTGTACCTACTGCATAAAATATTAAGCATAGAATTTCAAGAAACCTCGACATCATTGAGATATACTTGATCAATGCTCGACATCATTAAAAAGATCAACCCTACCAAATAAACACACTCAAAATAAAAAATAACTTATAAGCTTATCACGTCATTAAATCGATACTTTTTATGCAACAGATGGTTTGTTTCATTAACCAGTTCTCTTGCGTAAACTACCTCCAAGCAATGTGAAGCTGGCATTTTATGCTATCTACTATAATTACCCTGACGGCCTGACACCACCACCAGGTTAACGTCCGTGTGACTTGTGATAACGCTTTCACTGAATTTGGCTGCGGGCTCGCGAATTTCTTCAATGTTTATGCCATTTAACTGAATAATACCAATTCCACCCGCAAAACTTTTACCGGCAAGTAATAAAAAACATTTTCCTTTACTTCAAACGTAAACAATCGTTTGTCTATTGGCGGCCGAATACAAACTCTTTTTTACAGACAAATGTCAGTGTCAGTGGAAAATATTCTTTATAGTGCTATGAAAAAAGGTGGATCGAGTTATGATAGCGGCAAATGTATTGTTGTTGGTTCACAGGGCGTGTAGGTGCAGCCAGTCGATTACTCAGCGAGTAGTCATGCAGGCTGCTCGCTCCCCGTCCCGCCATCTCTCGCTAATTTGCCTCGGTGCTTCCACAACAGCTGAGTCGCTTGGCGACCGCTGACTCGTTTGATCGGTATTGCGATTAAATTATTCTAGTAAGCGAGAACGCGCCGATAAATTAAAAAATTAAATCATAAAAGGATTCTAACTTTAAATTGCGCGCGAAAGCTCAACGTTGACGACAAAAATAATATTCTTGACATTTTTGCATTTTTGTGTCAAATTTTGTGAATGGTGTTTGATAATAATGAACAATACAAAAATCGCGTGTAGTATTTTATAATTTTTTTACACGATTCAATAACTTGACACATCGGATTTTTTTAAATTTTTGTTGTCGTCCAGATTCCTTGATATTTCTTATTTTTGTGTGCCACTGAAATTCTAAAAATGGAGAAGAACGGTGGTTCCAGGCTCATGCAGATACAAGTAAGTAATTTTATTTACTTTTTACGTACAAATTGTCGACTACAATGAAAGCAAAGCTGTAATTTTTATGTAAGTAATGTGATGAATAAGTGTTTTTCAATTTTATTGTTTTTTTGTGCAATAATTTTGGTGGACTCTGGTAACTGAATTCCAGTAACATCAGCCAGGCATATTGACTTGTTATTATCATTACCTACTTACTTAATATCCCTATTGTGATAAATTGTAATGAGTGATTATTCTGTATTTTATTACGAAGTGTTGGCTTGTTTCACATTAATTAAAACTCTAACCATACTTCCTTAAATATATAAATAGGCATACAACAGGAAAAATGCTCCAGGAAAAGACAAAAATAATGATCTAACAGACCATTCGTTCCTGTGATACCAATAACATTAGTAAACCATTACCTATAGGAGATATCCTTTAAAAAATCGTTAACTTTGACGATCTCATAAATAAAACAAACAGACCAATAGCAGCTGGGCACACCATGAATCAACAACGAACTTTTTTTATACCACCGGGACCACAGACTAAGATACTATCTGCAGTAGGTCAAAATATATGAAGTAGCTTGAGATAACTTGGAAAATAATAAAGTAAATAAGTCTGTAGTGAATATTGATATTATAAAAATGGTATTATTGATTGTAATTATTATTATTGTAATAATAAGAAAGCCAATGAAGCTACAAAATATGAAAACGTTGATAATTGTAAATAAGGAAGTTATACAACTCCATAAATTCTCTAGTCTTCTACATCTACACTATAAAGAGGTTAAGTTAGTAAGTTTGGATGTAGGAGGTGGTCTCTGGAAATACTTGATCTCATTTCGAAAATTCTTACACTTGCATAAAGCTACTCTATTGCCAAGTGCCATAAGGTTTGTTTTATAGTATAGTTGAAGAACTAAACACTGAGAAAGACTAAAGACAAGACAAAAGTTGAATAATCATTGATGATTCTGTAGTTTCGTGTCTATACAAGTCAATGCTGTCCTTGACTGACAAGAGGTTCTTAACTTGATGATGTCATGAGTTATCTACGTGCTTGGATTTCTTGTGCTAAGTTCATATTATTAGTCAAACAACTTGAAGCCACCGTTTACTCGTACATATCATACCATGCTTATGTTAGAAGTTTGGCTTAATATGCTCATATATTTTGGCAGAAATATTTTTTTTAAATATCTTTTCTCAAACATTCTATGCAAACTGTTCGTACTTACCTACTTATTTAAATCAATTATATCTACTGGCTCTTTTTCTACTGTTATCATCTGTGGCACAGCTAAGAGTTCGGCGAACGCTAGCCGGGATACGAACCTTGACCTCGACGGTGACGATTATTATTACACTCAGCAACTGGAACCTCAGAATACAAATGTTTCGGTTTATTCCGTACTCTATGTACTTGTTCTTGATGTACTTGATGACGTCAATGGGGATAAAGTGCCTCTGTTTAACAGACAAATATTATTAGCTTGTATAACTTCTGTCGTTCTCTTAGAACCATCAGAACATCGGCCGTATAAAGCTTGGTACACATTTGTGCAACAGCCTACGTAAATTGTAATGTAACATGTAGAGCACCAATTTTATAAAAATGCTAGCTTTTGCCTGCGGTTTCGTGAGCGTGGAGGCCGGATATTATCGTATGGGAACGTACTACTGGAACAAAAGGTACTATGTCCTAACCCAGGTCAAGATATACGTGTGTGCCAAATTGCAGCTATCTATTCAGCCGTTAAGGCATAAAAAGGTAACTGACAGACCGACAGACAGACAAACTTTCGCATTTATAATATTAGTATGGATTGTTTTGTCTACATTTTGCTTAGTGAGAAAAGTATGTATTTTTGAAGCTAACTCAAAAACTACCCAAGCAAATTTAATTAAATTTATATTACTACACAAGCTTCTTCTACCAATGGAAAATAATTTTCAAAATTTGACGAAAATTTTGAGACAGTTACAGACGAACCTAGAAGCTCATCCTTTTTGGGAGTCGGTTAAAAAGGCTATCGTTGGATCTGTAAATAGTCTCATATTTTTCTGCAGATTTCTTATCAAGCTCACTGGAATCTTTTGAAGAAATCTTGAATATCCAATTAGTACGTTTAAGCTTGGACATAGAATATGTAGTACTAACCTATACCTATTATGACGTTATGTGAATGCAGTTAATGTCACTATGCAAGAAATATGTATATTGTATACTGCATAGATATATTTGTCTGATACATAATTGAATCGTCTGTCTTCGCAGACGACGCGATAGTTCAAAGGATTAGGCTGAGCGTATGCTGAGACGCAGGTAACGCAGCACAGCACAGTACAGATTTTACAGGGTAGGGCAGGCGAGGCAGACATAGGCCGCGAGCGTATGCTGCGACGCAGCTACATAGTCCTAGCTAGTAAAATTTGTCATTGAAACAAAATTATGAATCAGTGGTAAAAACAAGTGATCACCTGCACGCGTCGCGCAGAAATCTGTGCAATACAACGAGACGCAGAGCAGGACAGACACATGTCTGCGTCGCACGTGCCTACGCCGCAGCGTACGCAGCTGTCAGTACGTTCATGCATTACAAAATCTGCTCTGCCCTGCGCTGCGTGGACCTGCGTCTCCTGCGTCTCAGCATACGCTTAGCCTTCTTGTCGGCAGTCAATGTTATCAGAAGGCCATCATTTAGAATCGACCTGTGTCTTATTTAAGTGAATTTGCTATTTATGCATCCTTAGGTGAAGAGGTGCAGGAGCTCGTGGCTAAGTAATAACAGTCGCACGGGTCGATCCATCAAGTAAAGTTACGCTTGCCAGGGGTGTTCCGTGGATAGGTGACCATCTCTACATACTGAGACTCGCTGGTCCCGGCTGTCATTCGTGGAACTTTGACAGTCGTTACGGGTCGTCAGAAGACCGAAACTCTGACAACCAGTCTTACCAAAGGGTATCATTGTATTACCCAGTTACTGGGTTGTGGAGGTCAGATAAGCAGTCGCTCCATATAGACTACTGGTATACAGCTGCATCCGGTTAGATTGGAAGCCGATCCCAACATAGTTGGGAAAAGGCTGGGCAGATTGATTGGGTCAAGAGGTGGATAGTTATTCTGCGCAGACAATTTCAAGTAGGGTCATAAAATGTCCTGTTAGGAACCTGTGTGTGTCTACTATAGAATTCTACTATAGGGTTCCACGAACTGTTTTTTTGCGAGTATATTCTGAATATTTTTTGGGGCGTGTTGATAGCTTGGTCTAAAGCCTCGTATTCATGGTAAACATTTGTTTAGCAACATGGTTGCATAAACATGTTGCCGAGTTGCTATCAACATATTGCGGGCAACACTTGTGTTGCAGAGTTGACGCCCGGCGAGCGAAAACATCAGTTTATCAACAAATGTAGACGTGTGTGGACGTGTTTGCAACTGTTTATAAACATCTTATAAATCAGATACAGAGAACACAACTACACTACTTCCTCG
This sequence comes from Agrochola lychnidis, assembly GCA_963680765.1. Lineage (NCBI taxonomy): Eukaryota > Metazoa > Arthropoda > Insecta > Lepidoptera > Noctuidae > Agrochola > Agrochola lychnidis. Next base: position 5,723,194 of record OY796862.1, on the reverse strand, counting down.
GGCAACATTTTAACGCAGACTGGCGTGTGTGCACAACCCATATTGATTTAAACAAAGTTTCCAGCAGCATTCTCGCCGTTCATCAACAACGTTGATCAACTGTTGCTAAACAAATGTTTACCATGAATACGAGGCTTTAGAGTTTGAAATCTTAACTAAACTCTGTTATGCTCTTGGTTTTGCTATCTATAAGCCTATAGTGGAAGGTGTGGCAGCTAACAGGTCTTACCACATTCCCTTGATATCTTCTCACGTTTACATCATTGCCGGTGGTCTTATCTTGGGTGTTATTACCTATATCGCGACGATAACCGCAAGATTGCTAGAAATTATACAAGACTTATAACTACTTTCGCAGCCATTAATACTTGCAATTTTGCGATAGCTTTTTTTATAAAGGTAATAAGAGTTGCTCTGCGTTTATCAGCGTTTGCAATTATACTCAGAGCTCTTCAATTTCCTCTCGGTAAAATTAATATTACGGTTCTACTTTTGATATCAACTACAATATCTTAAGAATGCGGCGACGCATGAATTGTCCATACAAACGTAATACCTAAATCATTTGCAATTTGGGCATATTTCCACCATTATTATTTTGTTATTCAGATTTAGACAGTGTTTTTCTAGGCTCCTACATCTTTTTTTTTTTCAAAAAACTTTTCTATAATGAAGTTTAAACGAATTTAATTTCGCACATTTTTACAGCGCAAATAACATGTCTTTATATTGTTTTTTCTGTATTATAAACAACAATATTTATAATATTGTTCCTGCAGAAGCATAGCTTGATTATCAAAAATCGAAAAAAAAAATGGAAAGACATTAAGTTTTCATTCATCATTTTTGGTATCACGGAACAAATCCAAATTTATCATAAATTTTCGAAAGCTAGTAGTGCTATCGCGTCAAGCAATAATTGTCAATGTGTGCGCGGTAGTATTGCTCACTAGCGCAACGTGCTTTGAATTGAATTTTGCAATCATCTCGATTTGTAGTTGCGAGCCGTGTTCGCAAGCCTCTTAAGCCTTAGCTCTATACCAGTCATTAAAAACAAAACCTCGTCAATTAATTGAGCTTAGTTAAATATTCTGATTAAAAGTACGTGTACACCTTCCTTTTCTTTTTACAATCTGTCTGCATCGGCGATATCTCCGAACCTTGATGGAATCCGTCGATCCTTTTCTTCTACATATTTTTTACCTTGCTCACATTTTATTACCCTCTTTTACATAAATTGTCCCAGTTCACCGGTTCGATAGCCGACAGTGTCGAGACAATTAGGCATACGCCATACAAACAAAGCTGTGACCCGATGCCCTAGTTCTTATTATTGATAAATGTATCCACGACCTAATGTATTGCCTCTTATGTATAATGCCGTAATGCGAATACATCAGTGATTCGCTTATTGGAATTTACGACATTTTTATTGTCTACCTGAAATTGGTAATTGGTGGTTCTGGAATATTCGATATAGATCGCATGTAAGTGGTTCAATTTCCTGATGATTGGATGCTTTTTACTCAATCACTGTAAACAGCTGATATAAATTAGTAATTAAGATTGAAAGTAGAATGAGTCCTGAAAAATTTACCTTTCATCCTGACAAACTTACGAACTTTTATCGTGTGTATAAGTGCGAGCATAGCTTCTAACAAAGGATGTAGCGTTTTGGATAGTAAATAGATCACTACATAGTTATTACAGAACAAAGTCCCCCCGCCGCATCTGTCTGTCTATCTGAACGCGATAACCTCAAAAACTACCGAACGGATTTTCATACGATTTTCACCAATGGACTGAGTGATTCATGAGGAAGGGTATAGGCTATTTACCATCACGCTACGACCCTAAGGAACCGAGCAAAAAGATAAGAAGTCAGCGCGGGCGGGCGATGCGACGCGGTGGATCGGGGGTTGAGGGAGTTTTATAAAATGTGGCTATTAAAGTAAAACTTTTATTACATCGTCTCAAACTTTTTCGTCTGTGTGTTGCATGTCGCGTGACGGTCGGCCGCGGAGTAGGGATAAAGTGAAAGGCACTCGTCAGAGCAGCCAAGGCCAAAATGGCAGCGCCTACAGAAGTTTCACTTTTACCGTGGTTTCTTATGACCACACAATCCTTTTATTTTAGTATATCTTACGAATCAAGTCCTGGACAGAAGCTAATGGTGCCGATTCCCTTGTTCACAAACTAAACTAAATTTAAGTTCAGTGCATCTTTTTCTTTCTATTTCATTAAGATAAGGACAGAGGATAAATTTTAGTTTAGTCCTGTCAAATTAATCAGCGCCTGTCACTCTCCATACAAGTTTAGACGTGATTAAAAATTTGCCGACTAAAATTACGTCAATTTACGTCAAGATAAAATTATGTCAAGCGCTGATTAATTTGACAGGACTAAACTAAAATTTATCTTCTGTCCTTTTTTTTTAATGAAATAGAAAGAAAAAGATGCACTGAACTTAAATTTAGTTTAGTTTGTGAACAAGGGAATCGGCACCATTATCACATAAAAGCTAGCATGTTTATTCGTAAGTACACGTAGAACTGACAGTATCTCATTGTTTAAAGCGTGAATCGATAAATATTGTTTGTTTAATTAAAACTGTAGCGACTACCAGCAGCTGACTGATTATTGATCTAAGAACATAATACGTAAATATTATGTTTTAAAGTAGACCAGTTTTCAGTTTTTAATGTAAAATGCTGCACAATGTTTTATTTTTTATTTTTAATCTGAAATTGCTAAGTTTATCCTTTATTATTTATCCGAGGGGCTTGTAGCTAAGTAATAACAGCTGCACGGGTCGATCGATCAAGTTAAGCTACGCTTGCCGCGGTTGGTCCGTGGATGGGTGACCATCTTTACATACCAAGTCCCCTCCGTGCCTCGGAAAGCACGTTAAGCCGTTGGTCCCGGCTGTAATTTGTAGATCTTTGACAGTCGGTACGGGTAGTTAGAAGCCCAAAAGTCTGACAACCAGTCTTACCAAGGGGTATCGTGTTACCTAGTCACTAGGTTGTGGAGGTCAGATAGGCAGTCGCTCCGTGTAAAATACTGGTATTCAGCTGCATCCGATTAGACTGGAAGGCGACCCCAACATAGTTAGGAAAAGGCTAGGCAGATGATGATGATGATGATCCTTTAAATATTTTCAGTATGTACCTACCCCTGTGTACGCTATATTAAAATACAAACTATTATATTAGTGCAACATCAACGTGCATACATTAAGTACATTTCAAAACATATGATTTATCAGACATGTTATCAAACAAACGTTTAGATAACGTTTATAGAATGGTGGGGCTTAAAATAAGTGCCCTACTTGTGGTGCATAGTTTATTGTGGATGTCATGTTAAATTAACCGTTGCTATTTCCAAAAAGGGGGCTTGTGGCTAAGTAATAACATCCTTACGGGTCGATCGGTAAGGTTAAGCTATGCTTGCCGCGATTAGTCCGTGGATGGGTGACCATATTTACATACCAACACCTCTCCCTCCGTGCCTCGGAAAGCACGTAAAGCCGTTAGTCCCGGCCGTCATTTGTAGATCTTTGACAGTCGTTACGGGTAGTTAGAAGCCCGAAAGTCTGACAACCAGTCTTACCCATACCTCTCGAAGAGAAGAGGCCTGTGTCCCAGCAGTGGGAACATTATAGGCTGATTATGTAGTATCTGTAACGTTAGCTCTTCTAGCGCCCTTGCTTTCTTACATCTCAGTACATATATTTTATTTTTTTGGCTTGCAAATTATCAAATAACTTCTCCCGCTTTGAGCGGAGCGGGAGGACGCCTCAGACTCTTACTGACTAAAACCCACCCGTGTTCCTTCAGTTGCCTGTATGTTGCTAGGGGCCACGGTATTCCTTTCGGACTTTCCCGCAACCACGGCAGGCAGCGGCCCTAGCAGACCCCGTCAGTTCTGCTAACATCTTTTTGAGGCGCGCGTGGAACACAACGCACCGTCGACCAAGCCTGGTCCTTATCAGACGGCTATATCTCAGTACTGTACTGTCGTTATAAGAAGACACAATATAAAGCTTTTACACTATCATACCAGTCCACCAGCCTTTATAAACCTCGTATTATTCAACATTTTGTTCTAAAAACCTAAGTACAGTTACAATACCAACTGCAACATGATAAACCCCGCTATCATACTCACGACCCATTTCGCATGTTTTATCGCACTTTCAATAGTTACCACATTGAGCCACACCGTTAGCATCATTTACTTGTAAATTCTCCGTGCAAGTGCATAAGGTTGGCTTTGAATTGCTGACCCCCACAAACGCTGGCTGGTCGCCAGGAAGGCTTGAAATGTTGGCGTTGGAATACTTAAAATGCGATGAAATGCTTGATTGTGTTTGTAGGTGGGTGAGTTTTGTTTTTTATATTGGGTTTCGTTTATCCGCTATCTGACCTGATCGGTATCTAATCTACTATAGTGGATATTTCGACGATATGGTTCGATTTTTTACGCTCTCGTAATTTGTTTTAGGTTCTAACAATTTTTTGTGTTATCTATCACCCACGGCTTGGTCTAAGGATATAACGGATATCCGTATCCGCATCCGCATAAATTTTGATATCCGTAAATATCCGCTTCCTCAAGTTTTGATTTTAAAAGCTCCGCATCCTCATAATTTCTATGTGGATGTGACTCTGCCTACGTTGTTCACTCAAATAGTGATATTTTTAACTCGCTCCAAGTTAAATGCGCGGGCTGGAGTATGAGTGACGCAGTCCTATTGCCTGAATTCGCAGTGTCTCTGTCCTATGACAGACGATCGGCCGCACGTGACAGTGGTGGCATGATTGTGGTGTCAAGTGTCAAAACAAGGGCTATTTTTCATACGACATCTGCATCCGCACCCTCATCTGCATCCTCAATAAGGAATTTACCAATATCCGTATCCTCATCCGCATCCTCAAACCCGATTATCTCGATATCCTCATCCGCATCCTCATCCGTTATACGACATCCGTTACAACCCTGGCTTGGTCTGCATACATTGGAATATAAATGAGGACATTAAAGGGATTGTCCAACCCTATCTCTGTAAATTCCTTTAAAGCACAGGGAATTTTATGAAAATTCTACTCTAATAATATATCGGCCTATTATTGACCCATCACAGGACCAAAGGCCTCTTTTTCTCATTCATCTAACAATTTCATCACGTAAATTCGACTTTTTTTTAAAATGAAAACTACTTTAGGCTCGTTGGACATTTTTGAGATGGGACTAAACCATTGATTTCGCGACACCATGACAACACCTCATTTTTGTAAACGCGATTGTGCTCTTTATTTATATTACGTTACGGATCAATGTTCTATGCAACTATTTTTACTTTAAAGGTTTTGTAAACGCGATTGTGCTCTTTATTTAGATAAGGTTACGGACCAATGTTCTATACAAGTATTTTTCTTCCACAAGGCGATCTTTTTCAAGATTTCACTTCTGTCGGTTTATCGTGTCTTACTTTTAAAGGGCCAAACAACTCCACAACGGAATTGGAAACGTAACGTTCCGGGATGTCTCGAAAAATCGGGACATCTCTAACATTCCCTAGAAATTCATTATTTTACGACTCAGTCTTAACACGCCATCATAATCTTTTACAAACTAAGGTTTCAGGAATGAAAGGATACTGCTAAGTCACCTTATCTTGTCAAAGGGAAAAGCGTTGCTTAAGATTATAATCTTGTCTGTTTTAAGTAAGAGATTAAGGGATATTCAAACGAGGGCATGCCCACAATCATAAATCTAAGTATCTGAGACAAGATTGGTTCACAAGATTGTTTGTTATTTTACGAAATCTTAAACAGGACAATGTTACAACATGTTTTAGGTTCTCGTGTTGAATTAAAAAAAAAGCGAGACACAAATTGATGGTGACAGCTGATATGACCAAAATAGAATGTGAAGAGTAAATAATTATCTACTGGTGCCGATTCCCTTGTTCACAAACTAAACTAAATTTAAGTTCAGTGCATCTTTTTCTTTCTATTACATTAAGAAAAAGCAGAAGATAAATTTTAGTTTAGTCCTGTCAAATTAATCAGCGCCTGTCACTACTCCATACAAGTTTAGACGTGATTAAAAACTTGCCTACTAAAATTACGTCAATACGTCAAGCGCTGATTAATTCGGCAGGACTAAACTAAAATTTATCTTTTTTAATGAAATAGAAATAAAAAGATGCACTGAACTTAAATTAAGTTTAGTTTGTGAACAAGGGAATCGGCATAACTGTTCTTTTTTTTTGCCTTACTGTCAAAAAGTGTGAAAACAAACACTGCTATGGACTTGGTTTATATCAATATGAATGATAATTAACTCCTTTTTTGCCCGTAGTAACGCAAACTCAAGTTTTTATGGCCACCCATCCATCTATGTAAAGCATATTTTCTGATACCACATCTGCATTAAAACCTCTGGACATATTGCTATTATTTTATAAATAACATTAAATGGTTGTTGTAAATCAGAAGCAAGTCTTGAATGTTGTTATTACTATATGTTATCTTATTAACTATTTGTTGCTCGTAAGCCCACCCGCAGGGCTGTAGTTAAATGGTTCAACTTTCTATCTAGGACTTGTTATGTGGCTATGTTTAATTAAATTGAAGTGTGTTTTGCAATGGTGTTTCTTAGTTACAGGGGCTAACTGAACCCATATTTCCAAGTAACAATAAAATGTATATGTCAATCTTTTATTGCTATAGATTTTTTTATGTGTAACATATTTCCTCTCGCTTTCCCCTCAACCTGTGGGATTAATTTCGTGAAAAGGGACGGAAGTGTGTAACAGGAAGCCGGGGAAGCGCACTATTTAATTTTACCAATGAGCGTACCGACTATTTGCCTTTGTCTCTGTCTTTTTCTTTACGTGTAAAGAGTAAAGAAAATAACCACACTTTTGCACTTTTTCAATGTTTTTCGTTGTTATTTTTATCATATTGCTCTTAAATAAAAAACTAACGCGCAAAAACGCTGGAGTCATCTATGAACTTTATTTTTGTAAATTAATCATAATATGTATTTACTTATTTATATAAAAAAGTAGCAAAATAGAGAAAAAAATACTCGATAAGAGGTTTCTTTGTGAATTTATTCTATCGAGTCGACTTTATCAAATCGTGTTTCCATCGCAGATGATGTTTAGTATATGTCCCCAATAATACCAATTTATTTCCTTACATTTTATTTTAACTGTTTACTTCAAATAAGCTTAATAGAAACATGTTTGTGTGCATAAAAAGCTCGGTACCCTCTTAAGAGTTGGCCGTCAGATGGTACCAACCCATTTTCCGAGAGGTTGGTACTGTCAGCCAAGATTTTAAATGTTACACATAAATATGCGACTACAGTAAGACTCGCTCGGTTTTTATAAGTTCACGAATCCCTGTACCGGCACAGGCTCTGAAAGGCCAAATTCCCTACTAAATTGTAAGCACAACATGAAATTATCCATTTGATGAAAAGTCCACTTTGAGATCTAGATATTGAAGTTCAGATTCGAAAAACTTATATGGATATAAAGCTCCTTTGTCCCAAAAAAATCCGCATGATTCACACACCGTAACAAAGTTTCATTATCGCATACGACCAATCGATCGTAAAAAATGCGTGCCTCATTCAAAAAGCCACTACATTTGTCCTAATTACTTAAATTCGTGCGTAGGTTGTCCCTCCCTAGCGATCGATGCATAGAGATAGACCTATCTACAAGTCTGACGTAAGAAATGTGACCGAAAGTTTTGTGAACGGGAATTACCTGATAGGGTCAATCAGGGTAGAACATGTTGATGTAAGTACATGGAACATCTGTTGACAATTTACGTTACCCTGTCTCTTAAACTAGGGTATATCTGTATATTAAGAGACAGTGGACGGCCATAAAGTTATGTTTAATATTACCTATATTTAAGTAAGGACCCTGTCGATCCACCCACAAGTAAACAATTTACAGATAAGTGAAATTGAGTAAAATTAAATTAAATAAAGAACTTTATTCTAGTGAGTGTGTATGTGTGTGTGAATGTGTGTTTGTGTGTGCATGTATGTGCGTGTGTCCATGAGTGTTCATGAGCTAGGTTATCTTAACAGAATAGTGTTCTTTGTGAAGGACACCTCGTCTTGGGAAGAATCCAGATTTCTACGGCCAAGCGGCGTTGCTGAGTTCCGGAATAGGTATGGTGTCTGGGTAAAAAAAAAGAAATTATATTTAGTCCGTCAGTCAGATAATAAAAAAATATTAGACACGTATTTTTTGCTTTATCATATTAATAAAAAAATACTTAGATAAAACGCATTAAAGTTGGGGAGCGAGGGCTCGTTACGTCACAACGAAGTATAAAATCTATAAGGTGTGACGTCGTTGATTTTAACTCAATGTATCGCCGTAATCTTTTGATTACGTAAAAAAATAAAAAATACGTATCCAATATTTTTTTATGGATAATCTATATGACTGACAAAAAAAATCTTGTCGTCACCCCTGTTAGGGACAAGCACATACATGTGACTTGTGAGATAGCAAAGAATTTGTAATGCTTCTGATGTAGCAGAATATGTCCTTCGACGGCGGTGACGACTAAAATCAGGCTTTTTTGTCATACATATGAAAAATGTCTAGATTGCAAGAAATCACATCCTTTGCGTCTATTGATTCCAAAAGTTTCGTCAATATAGTTAATAATGCTGCAATGGACGTCATCCATTGCAGTGAGCTCGGCATTGTGTATGGATAGGGGATTGAAAGCTTTCACACGCTAAATGTGTTGAATGCAATGCAAGTGTTAAAGGAATGTGCGTGTACGAAATGTGTTATTTATTGTTTTGTATTATAAAAAGAAATGCTATCGAGATCAAGTTTATTAAACATATGTTGAATATTATTATGATGTATGTAAGTTGTTATTATGTATTCCCAAATGTCAAATTTTCATATTTTTATAGGATTATTTTTATATATATATTTATAATTTACTTTGAAACTAGTTTTAATAAATAACATACATATAATAAAAAGTACAACCAAACACTATGTTAATAAACTTAGTATACTTAGATACTTGGAGGCTTTTTGCCTTCGCTGTGACCCGCCAGAATGTGAGTCAACCTAAAGCCCTCATTTTGATGACTCAGTTTTAAGACACATACACAGGATGAAATTGAATTCATAGGCATCCTCTTAGGGACTTATTATACTCATCATTATGAATAACTTTCACTATTAGACCAAAAAAAAATCTGCTGTTCCCTACATTTTGACGAGATATGCGAACATAAATGTAGGGAACAGCAGATTTTTTTTCGCGATTTCAGGGTGGTCCCATAGTGAAAGTTGTTCATAATGATGAGTATAAAAAGCCCCTAATAGGATGCACATGAATTCAATTTTATCCTGTATAAGTACATGTAAATAGCAACACAAAAGACAAAAAATTGTTTTCGAAAAAATACAAATTAAAGTTATTTTTCACTTTGTAGTTTAGAAGTCGGTTGTATTTGTTGGAAAAAAACTTTTTTTCTCTAACAAACCAACCCACTAAAAGTGGGTTGGTTTGTTATTTATCTAAGTTACAATAGCCTAATGTCAACTGCTCATCAAAAATACCCAAATCGCTATAGATGTGCCTATAATATTTGAAGACTTCCCTTGATTTCTCCAAGATCCCATCATCAGATCGTGACCAAATGACAATGGGACCAACTTGAAAGTATACCCTTTCAAACAAAAAAATAATTTTTCAAATCGGTCCAGCCGTATTCGAGTAACCGACGAACTGAGAACCTCCTCCTTTTTTTAAAGCATATGATTGATTGAAATATTATTTATCAAACACGATCCTTTATCTTTCCTGTTCTATAAACTAATCCTATTTTCATATATCAGTGTCATATTATTAACAAAACGGACATTTACGACGCCAATTCATATTGGCGATACCAAAACCGTAGTCCCGCATCCAAAAATGTTCACGGCCGTTTAAAAGTACCGCAGTGGGTGTAATATAATAATGCCAAGATCGGATACCGATATCTGATACCAGATTGCCACCATCCCACACTGGTTTTGGTCTTAACTGTCGGTTTTGGTCTAATTTATGCTTGTCATTGTCTAAATTGTTTTGGGGTTTTAAGTTTTCAAAATTGTTATTATGTAATGATAGCTATAAAAGTTTTAAATGGTGTGGAACGTATAACTTAATAGCTGCCATATTAGTTACTAGCGCTTGCCCTCGGTTTGGCCCGCGTGGATGTTGGAAAATGTTGGAACGTACACCGGGATTAAAGTCATCATCATCCTATAAATGTTCCCACTGCTGGGACACAGGCCTCCTCTCTGTAAGAGGGAGTGGGCCGTAATCCACCACGCGAGCCCAGTGCGGGTTGGTAGATGTCACATGTCTTCGAATTTTCGGTTCTAGGACATGCCGGTTTCCTCACGATGTTTTCCTTCACCGTTTTGAGAGCAGTGGTGATGAAATATTTTATACAAAGTAAAGCGCCTGTCTGGGTTCGAACCTACGATCTACAACTCGTAAGTCGCGGCCATTACCACTGGGCCACCACTGCTCCCCGGGATTAAAATCATCAAATATATCAAAAAATATTTGGCTTACGTCTTAAGGCGGAGGCGTGAAAATTCGCTGTTTCAATGTATAATAGTTGTTACTATACTAAACTAGAACAATTTAATCATAAAAAGAGTGTTCAATTTAAAATTAAAAACATGTCTGCATTTTTTCTATTCAAACAAAAATAAAAGGTGCTTTAAAACTAATTAGGCTAAGTTGTCGCTTCTGTATTCTTTAATTACTCTAATGATTTCCATGGCACACTTAAATAAATTGTCTGGCCCATTGTTTAGCATGCATTTGACTTGCATATTGCGCTCTGCTGCATTCTTAGATTCTTACACAGAAACCATTCCCCTAATTTAAATGTAGCCTTAAATTATTCCTTTAAATTAATCCACGCGGTTTTCTCCGAAGCATCTAACAGCTTTGTGTTTTTTAAAACTTTTTAGTCAGGATTAAATCATGTTACTTTATAGAGCTGAGAATCTATTAGAATACCATTATGTTGCATTATAATTATATCCCTTCTAGCTATTTCCAGGAACTTCATTCCATTCAAGAGAGTCTATTTTTATTTTTATGTAGGGCATCTCGTAGTTGACCTCTGAGATCATGACTACTTAACCGGGCTTTCCTGTGGGTGCCTTAAGCTACTACACTTAAAATCTCCAGCCAGGGGTTATTCAACTATGCTAATTAAAACTAGGTGAACGCTCGCTAAGGGGCACCCCCTGTGGGGTACGAACCTCGGCTTAGGGCGTCAACCGGAGGGAGGACATCAAGGATGGGACGTGCTGGATCCATTCAAGAGAGGCGGTCTCCTCTATATACCGTCCAAATGTATGTTCAGTATTTCTGTTTTCTTAATGTCCCTCGGGTATCATCGGATTTCCGAATACGAACGAATGCTAATTTCCATGTCCATCAATTATTAGATTTATCGTATATAATAATTTGAATTCAGAACTAAGTACTTTATTGTTGTTTGTGTGAACTATATGGAGCTGTAAAACTATTTTCCTATCTGTCATGCCTGCGACTTTAGCGGCTTTCCCCACATTTTTTAAAATAAATTACATTAAGTTAAAAGAGTATTAACAACTCTATATACTTCCAAGTCGATTGAGAGCGTCCGGTCTGCACCAAGTGCAAAGGGCAACTGATACAAATCCGACGACTGACGAAACACGAGGTTTGCCGAAGGACATTAAGAACATATTTGCACTGCACCTCCATTAATTTGGGCAGTGTGTTATCAGTCAGTCAGTCTAACACTTAGATCGAATTTCGTGAAAAAACTGGACGCGATCAGAACCGCCTTCAAGAGCTGTCAGCCACAACAATAATGAACAATGATTCTGTTTCATTGGTGAAATTCACCCTCAGTCATCTAACTGGTTTTTATTTATAGTCCTCTGTACTGTACCTTCAATTCCATTAAGTCCCCTTTGTGAGTGAAACTTCTCTATAATTTAGATGTTAGTAATTCCATACAATTAATACCCCAGTCGCGAGCTATTCCCCGAACCATCTAGCAGATATGCGTTCCTAGTACTTTTGTTGGTCGGTCGGCAATATGCTGCCCTGACTAATTGAAGAATGTATCATAATGGGCACTTGACTCAATAGAACAAGGAATCTATGGAGCCACTTTCAGTTAACAAATCTGTGACAAAACTAGCGAATAATGTATAAGTTACAATCAGAGAATATTTTAACTAAAAATTCACAATTTAAAGCAAAGTTTTGAGTTATTCCATAAGCATACCCTTACTAGAGTGGAGTTTCTTGCCCATTCTTCTCCATACGAAAACTACCTTTTGGAAGGGGCGACTAGAATCAATTTTATTATCTTGTAAATTTTGACGTTCAAAAGTGCCATACATGGGCCTATTTGAAATAAATGATTTTTGACTTTGACTAGCTCAACAGGTTCTTTCTAACAATATTTGAAAGTAGATCTTCAAGAAATTACTTGCACCTTTTACCTACTTAAATAGAGAATTTTTCGAATCATCTTCGCCATTAACGAAACACATTTATACTCCATTTGAAATAAGATTAGACATATAACTAAACCTTTTTTACAGTCCGTTTAACCGATTTTGACTTCTATTGCGATGGCGGCATGACAAATGACAGCTGCAGTAAACAGTTGGTTTGTAACCACTTTTTTTGCTTTTAATGCCATCCTTATGCCTACTGTATAGAAGTCAAAATCGGTTGAACGGACTGTAAAAAAGGTTTGTTTAAATGTCTAATCTTATTTCAAACGGAATATAGGTCCTTTCAAGTTTAGTTTCTTCCTAAAAAGATTCCATAAAACTTAAATTAATTCTTCATTGTTCCATACGGTTCAGTACGTCACGATTATTCTGCGAACCACAGTTAGTACACTTGCATTAATTCCTAGTACTGTCTAGGTACTAACAAGCCCTTCTGACTAGTCGGTAACCAGAGATGTATGAATATGTAACAACATGCAAAGCTTAGGTTACTGTGGCTCTATGTAAATTCCAATGGGTTTACGTGTGTCGTCTTTGTGAAACGGGCAAAAGAGCAACAAGATAAGGCATAATTATCTTGTACTAGCAACGACCCGCGGTTTCACCTGCATAACTCTCGATCCCGTGGGAATTTCAGAATTTAAAAAAATAAGAGTAATTCTGTGTGATTCATGGCAATTGTTTAATTATTATGTCTGCTTTGCGGACTCTGAACGTAAGATTGAATTATTTCACTTAAGGATACTAATAACTAATTGCTACCTACGCTAAGTAATCAAAACAGACACTCTTTACAAATCCGGAAAAAACTGACTCCATATTATTAAACACCGCACATCCCTTTAATTCAACAACCTTTGTACGTTTATCATTCCATAAAAGTCTACACAATAACTACTCCATAGCAGCGTTGTTTTACTTAAGAACGTTGCACTTACACTGCGTTCGCGAAATGGTTTCCAAACTTGTAAACAATGAGTATTTATGGAAAAAAAACATGAAAAACTTCACATAAAGTTCAGTTTGCGATACAGCCCCAAAAATTTTCATGACATTTACAATAGTACGAGTCATTCTGAAATCAACTTAATCAACAAAGGCATAAAGTTAATTTTCGTTTAAATAAAAATAATATCAATTGGAAACAAGGTTTTGATTAGACTTTATGCGCATACGCCGTGTATAATCATACGCAATGGAGTGGCGCACAACATGATTAGTGACGCTATTAATAGGAGTATACTTGCTCTTTGTTATGCTATTAATTCGTCTGGGTACTGCGTGTGGTATGTGCTTGAGAGATGGCTGTTATGTTCGGTTATTGCTTGTAGGAGTTTGCGCTGGCGCTGATATACAACTCGTATATCAGCGCCAGCGCGTTTTTTTGTATTTCCGGGCGGTGTGTACCAAAATAATTGATTAGGTTGAAGTTATAATTATGACAAACAGCCATCGCTATGTAGCTAGTTCGATGAAAAACATTAGGTGGGTAGGTACACATGGCTACACATCAAGCTATAATTTCCAGTTTATGCTGATCCCGCATTGCATAGGATTTCCGTAAAATGCGAGGTCAGCTTATACTGGATTTTTTTAGCTTGATGTGTAGCCGTGTGTATTGTAAAGTACCCAAGATAAAAAAATTAAAATGTTTCCAAAGTAAAGAATTAATTACACATAATTATTATTAGGATACTAGCTGACCCCGGCAAACGTTGTTTTGCCAATTATTTGTTTGGGGTGGACAACCCTTATCACTTAGGGATATGAAAAATAGATAGTAGCCGATTCTCAGACCTACTGAATCTGCATATAAAATTTGGTAAAAATCAGTAAAGCCGTTTCGGAGGAGTAAGGTAACTAACATTGTGACACGAGAATTTTATATATAAGAAGATTGACTGCCTCGTTGGTCTAGTGGTCGCAAGCGCTACTGCTGAGCATGAGGTCCTGGGTTCGATTCCCGGGTCGGGCAAAGTGTTATTGGATTTTTCTATCTGGAATTTCTCAGTAGCAGCTCGGAGTCTGGATTTGTGCCCGGTTGATGGCAATAGGCTCGCCCCCTATTACATGGGACTTAAACATAACTGGTGAAATGTGGGTGTACCTACTACAGGTACACCTCTGCCCAACCCTTCGGGGAAACAAGGCGTGATGTTATGTGTATTATTAGGATAATTTCAATATTTTGAAGACTAGTTTCGTAAAGACCTAACGCTCATAAAGAGTAGATGAAATCAATCTTCTATGAAAATTGAATTAAGTAGATAATGGTGCCGATTCCCTTGTTCACAAACTAAACTAAAGGATCATGGGCAAAATTGTATGAAGCCTGGTACTCGGCCCAATAGCCATAATATATATATCATTGGAAAGGTCTTTTTACAAGGATTAATGATAACTGAGTCGCTTGTCTCCATTTGCTGTCGGAACGGAGTTATTTTGTGTTAAGTATTTAATACATTTTTTTTTTGTTTTTGTTTGATTTTGTTAAGATAATGGTGATATTATATCGTTGTCTTGTATAGAATCATGTGCGTGTTGATTAATTGGTACTAAAATGAATAAACAATTAGGAAAAAAAGAAAAAAATATGAAAAACTAAGAAACTTTATTTATTTTTTTAAACAGGATTATCAATAATGACATCGTTGAGGAACGCTGCAGGAGCAGTGAAGCCTTCATGTCTGGCATACCCTAGATACCACACAATTGAAACTATATGAGCACAAGTGCCGACTGTTCGTCGTCCGGTCAAACACGTGCAGTAATAATTGCATAAAATGTTATGGATATTGGTTTCATTTTCATTAACATTGTTTTTTACCAATACATAACAATAATATGTTCTTGACCGTACGTGACGCGACTGTATGCGTCCACGTAAAAGCCAAGCATCTTCGTTTATGCCATATTCATTTAAATCTTGGAGTGTGCTTTCTCTGTATATTTCTAAAATATATAGTCCATTTGATAAATGCTCGTTGCAGTAGGATCGCGCTAGCTTCAGTTGATAGGTGCCCAAAGAAAGTAAAATAATCTGTTCCTCCGTCAGTAGTGGGAAGTTCTGTATTTCATGACTTTCTATTCTTTGAAAATCCGCTCTTCTGCTATTCAAACGGTTTCTTTCTACATAATCATAAAGTAGATTCGGGGAATCTATTCTCTCCCTGATTATGTTTAGGAAGGCCTCTGCGTGAATGTTATCATCTATGGGTATGTGGAAGTTATTTAACATAGCTGCGGCGATTTTAAAATCAATGAACATTTTTGGTAGTGTTTTATTAAAATATTTTTGCCGCAAAAGCTTGAAATCTCGTTTGAACCTCCCGTTCACCACTTCCACTACCCACCGGCATATTGTAACTGAACGAGCTTTATTACCTTGCGCAGTAGTTAGCTGTGTCTCCCATGTATCTTTAGATGGCGGAACGTAGGATTCATACCCATATGCTTCGATAGCATCTAAGCTGTCCCGGAAGCCGCGATCTAATATGAAGACATCGTTCGTTTGAAGAAAGCAATGTAATGGGTTTTCTCCATAATTCATTATGTCGCTCATGATGTTCGCATCGGTCTTAGTGGCAGCGTATGGTCCCAAAACATCAATTATATAGCCATTGGTACACACAAGTAAAAACGGCTTCAGCAAGTTCTGGAACTTATGCAGGCTATAAGATAGACGCTGGAACAAAAAGTTCGAGCTTTTATTGATATATATATAAGTTCCATCGCATATCACGATAGCTTTACTGTTGTCTTCATTGCCAAATAACCCTCTTGGTATAGTGAGGTTCTTTTCTAAAACGTCGTTTCTATTCATATGGTCCACTCCCAAGTGTAATATTACATATTCATTTATGAGGCATTCGCGCACAATAGTTAAAAAACGTTCCAGCTTTCTTCGTGACATATTAAATAATGTCGCTAGTCTTTCATCTGAGTCTCCGGTACGTAGTTTTGTCAGATATATGCCTAACGCAGTTCGAGGCTCCTTGCACCTCTCACTTAGTGAGGGTGTTTGTTGTAATATGGAATCATACTGTTCGCAGTTGCGTCCTGTCCAAAAGTGCATATCCTCGTTGGTTAAAGCACCTCTCGTGTTGAAATCTAGCCTAGGTCCACGATGTAAAGCCATTCTCAACATGTCACAAACGTCACTAAACTGGTGTGCATTGAAGTTATGTGTGACATTGCAGAATTGAGGCAGCTCTTCCCAAGCATTGCTCTCAAGGTGTTGTCCACATACTCTAGCACCGTCAGGAATATATAACTTATATTCACAGAAAATGTGAATCTTGATCGTTTCTGGTATTCGATGGCGGGTTACGTTTTGGCAAGTGTTAAAGATACAATGCCCTGAAGTGTTTGGAGCTCGAATGTAGTCTGGAATCTGAAGCTCTCGTACATTCTGTTCTACTTCTGGTATGACAGGTGGTCTTCCTATAACGTTGTCAATTCTCTGCCAACATCGGTGACACACACTTCGTGTGTTGTTGAACTCTACCTGAAAATAGTAAAATACGATCTTGTTGATGTTATGTTGTATTTTTATGAAAACATTTAAAACAATGCGGTCTCTATGTATTCAAGTCTAAAGTCATGGCATACTGTATTATTTTCACATTTTAAGTAATGCAAGTAAAAAAATATCTTATGTATAGCCGAAGCGACAGCTTAGTGAATAGATAACAATAGCAAACGCACAATAAGTGGTCAGAGAAGTGTTTTAATAATAAGAACTATAAACGTACGAACTGAGTCATAAAAGGATCTAAGGATTGTGAGAAAGCCGCACAAGTAATGTTTTATATAAAGAAATGCCGCTCGGACGCAGGTGGCTGGGGCTGGACGTGTTTTTTTTTTTTTCTATGTAGCGAACATCTTTAGCCGCGGACCATACAGCCGCTCTACATCGAAAATAAACACGTGCAGTTGGTAGTCTGCAGCTCGGTCTGAAAACGCACTTTTATACACAAAACTAGGGCAATTCAATAAGACCTGTAAGTGAGACCAAGAAGTCCGATTTAAATGATTTATGGCTCAGTTCGCACATTTGTAATGGCTCAAGTATAAAAATATAACAGACAATAATAATACTAACAAACCGCTTCTTAAAAGAAAAACTGAAGCTGGTGAAGTGCGATATAGTTTAATGAAGTACTAACCTCCAAAACGGCGTGTTCTCGTATATATGCCACAAACTCGGGGCGCATTCTTGGAAGATCATCAGTTAAAACATGCTGTTGGTATCTAGCATGATGTAGGCCTCGCCGACACATCACACAGTTGTGATGTTCTTCCATAACGATGTTCCAAAACGATAAGTACAACAATAGTCCCACAACACTAGCCAAGATAAACAATTATAGCGGGTAACAATGTCCAAAAGGGGCGCCGGGGTCAGTGATGAAAACGTATAAGAAAATACTAGGTAGAATAAATAGCTGTGGAACGTCGTCTCACGCACAGAACGATACAACGACTAATGAAATATGACGCGGCACAAGAGGCTGTCCACTGGCAACGCGTACCACCCACCCCACCCCGCAACTGGTTCTCTATCCCGAGGTCTATAGTCACCGTAGTAAAAAAAACAGAAATCTTAAATGTAATACTACTTTTTATGTTAAAAAACATATTTTCAAAAATCATCACCATTATCATATCATATCACGATATATTATGCATGAATAGTAACACAATACATTTCTCGTTTTAAATAATGTTGTTTTACGTTGTTATTTTTCGTATTTTCCACCATGATAGGTATGTAATATTATCGTATTTGCAATTATGATATCAACTAAAACTGGAACTTTGGGGGCTTCCCGCGGTTTTCGGACAAGGATTTGGGACAAGTCGCCATAGTAAATATTTTTCCTGATTGAAAGACCTATTCAAGGACACCACAATGATTGCTATTGGAGCGAGTACCAAAATGCCCATTCTCCTTTAAGTTCAGTGCATCTTTTTCTTTCTATTTCATTAAGAAAAGGACAGAAGGTAAATTTTAGTTTAGTCCTGTCAAATTTATCAGCGCCTGTCACTACTCCATACAAGTTTAGACGTGATTAAAAACTTGCCGACTAAAATTACGTCAATTTACGTCAAGTGCTGATTAATTTGACAGGACTAAACTAAAATTTATCTTCTGTCCTTTTCTTAATGAAATAGAAAGAAAAAGATGCACTGAACTTAAATTTAGTTTAGTTTGTGAACAAGAGAATCGGCACCATTTGGTACCTAAGGCGATTATCACACTGCACCGCATCACGCTGCATGTTGCGTGTCAACGATCTGTATGAACGCGCGTGGATGCATTTTCTGTGTGTTGGACTGTGCGTGTTTTCTATACAAACGGAGATACTTACAAGCAACGCATTCACGCGCTACGCTGCGTGGTGCGTGACAGTGTGTTAATCGTCTGTTTGTTTTTGTATGAAAATGAAATCTCTACGGCAGTATCACACCAGTCTGCAACCAAAATAATTCACATTCATGGTTTATTATCATAACCATGAATGTGATGATTTCATTTCAGAATTGCGACAACATCAACACATCCCATAACATTAAAATTATTACAATAAGTATCTTTTTAGTGTACCTAAATTATTATTTTCCTTGGCCGGTAGTTTCGCATCGTCCGTCCGGTTATCAAGTGTGCCGTAATAATAACGAGTGTGCTGTAATAATACATGTCTCGCTGTGTATTGTAATAGACTATTTTTCTGGTCATGTACCGTGACTAGTCGGCAATAATGATCTGTTGGCTAATTTTGTACTTGGGAAATAAATTGATAGTTGTTTGACGGTTTAATTTTAATATTTTTGATTTAGTCAATGCTTTGGTCACCTATTTTATGCTTAATGTGACGTCGGTGACGTCTGACTTTATCGTCAAAGTTCCGATCGACGCGACGTCTGAACACTACGCACAGCGTCGGCGGTCAATATGTCCGCAGTGAACCACGACCACGACGCTTCACTCGTTGCTCGCGAGTGGTCGTGTGGCACTTGACACGACCTGACGCTGCAATGGTTTGAAATAACTAGAAACGCGACGCTAAGCGTTTAAATGCTGCGTACGACGTTGACGTCGACGTGTGTAAGAGACCAGAACAGTAAATTTCTATAGTAAGCGTCATAACGCGGTATACGGCGGCGGCGGTGACGCTGTAAGCGGCCGACGGCGTTTATAGGAGACCGGTATTTCTTTGCTGGGCCTCTCATCGACAAATATCATAAAATAAAGTGAACCTTTTTGTGTAATGTTAGTTAGAGAGTGGTAGGGACTGATATGTACTTTTTATTAAATGTTTTCATATCGTAAAATTAAAATTCTAAGGAGGAAGTTTATTGGTCAGACACATTTTATAATTTTATATGCTAATATCATCGTTCTGTGATTGATAATAAACAATGTTCTGTGCGATTCTGTTCCCACTCAAACGAGAATATATTTCCAGATTCGAATACCATTGACCAGACCACTCTTAACTCCCAATGGATTGCATCCATTCACAGTCTTGACGCATCCTTTCAATAACCCATTTCACTCAATTGACTTAATTTTAGACGTATAAATCGTATGATTCACACAAGCTAGAATAACTCTTAATGATTAGGAATATTTTGCAATTCTTTTCACGTACAGACGCCAGCACATCAAGCTACTACAATCTGTCAAATTTATTTAATAGATTTTCAACTTTATCGCTGAAGTGTAAGGTTCAAAGTTGATTGGGAAAATTTGACAGTTTCGGGTAGCTTGATGTGCTGGCGTCTGTACATATGCGTCATAGGATGGCTTCTTGTATGTCCGCTGAAATAGTAGTACTTAAGAGTGTGCATTCTGAAAGTGGGCAACGTCGCAAATGTTTGTCAAATATTTCGCTGTTTTGATTAATTTGGCAATGAACATATGAAATATCGCCAACTAGTGCACTAACCGTGTAGTTTCTTGCCGGCTCTTCTCCATAGGAACCGACCAATTGGAACCGTGCACCTAGCTTCTGACGTTTCATAAATGCTCTTGTAAGGTTTATGTGAAATAAAAAAAATTGAATTTTTTTAATTGACTAAAATATTGATTACGAAATGCAATAATTATATTATTAATTTCGCAACACCGAATATTCAGTTTTAAATGTAAAAAAAGTATTTGGAAACTTTTCAAATGCTATTTTTACACCTAAATCAAATTCAGTGTAAATAATTGCAATTCATTTATAATATTTTAGGTCATAAGTTAGCGATATTTCTTATTTCCATACAGTAATATTGCCAAATTAATCAAAACAGGTAAATATTTGACAGCTATTTGCGACGTTGCCAACCTTTTGAATGCGCGCTCTTAAACAATTTTGTCATACGAAATTACTGAACAATATAGATAAATAAATGGGTCCGTGGGTTACGCCCCCGGTGTGTTTTGCCCCCGTGGTGGAAGCCCCCGATTTCGTTTTAGTACTATAATATTTATTAGTTAAATATTTTTATCAAAAGTACAGTCAGATAGCAAAGTGTAACCTATTATAAAAAATGTCTAAGTCATGGTTCATTATTAAAATCAAAATCATAGTTTATTATTATAAATCTTTAATGTCGGTGTAACAAACGTTTGCTTATCTAATAATAGGTACTAATGGGTAATAATAGGTAATACGTAGGTACTTAATATGTAATAAAAATTAAATTAAATGTCTAATAAATAATAATAGGTATCTACGTAAATACAACTTTGATAACAAATAAAACCAAACATTAAAATAAAGCAACAATAACATGCAAAATCACAGATACGAAATTAAAAATCACAGTTTAAAATTAGGATTATTTTAAGTACTTATATACTATTTACGTACTAAGTATATAGGTAGGCATCTACTTAAATATTTAGAAGATTGGTAACAGAATGTTCAAACACTAAAATATAATAAAAACAATTAACATTTAAAATCACAGATAACAAAAGTAACAAAAGAAGAAAAACATAGTAAAAATATTAGGATGATTTGAACTTTGTAATTAAATTATGTAATTTAAGTCATTTATATGCAGTGACTATGGAGGTTACAACATTGATATAGATATAAAATTAAAATGTAGTAATTATGTAACAATAAACATGCAAAATCATTATTTTTAAGCTAAGTAAGTAGGTGATTATTTTTGCTTGACTTGCACATACGGACGGATTTGTTCCAAAAACTCCATAATTGTAATTTGTTTCTTTTCATATTTGTCTGTCAGCTTAGCAATGAGTTTGTCATTGATTATTGAAGATTTTTTCCTTTTACTTATAGGACTGTCATTTCTTCGTAATCTGAAAGTATAAGATAAAGATTATTTACTAAGAGTAAAAAAAATGAATTACTGATATATTAAGCGTTATGTAAGTAATCAGCATTTTACCTCACTTGACCTGTGCTATACGTAGAAATATCAGTTGTTATAATTTCCAAAAACGATAATAATGATGGTTTTCGGCCCAGATAGCACTGAAGCCGTTGATTCCAGGCCTCCACTAAATTTGTGGTTCTATGTCGTTCTTTATAGCAACACCACTTTGAGATCATCCCCGGAGGCTCAAGCCATTGTTCAACGAAATAATCGTTGAATTGGGTGACTTTTTCATCGGGAATACTGAAAACAAAAATTATGATATATATGACATGTCGTATATACCTAAGCATTATTTTTATTTTTGCGTACTTATAAAAACAATCTATGAGCTGTTAAAACTTTAAAATAAAATGAAAATTAAAATTACCTGTTTTCCATTACGGAAAGCCAACCATCTTCTATATCTTCTTTAGGAAGAAATGCTAGACAGGTGCACAGTTTCACATACAATGTTGTTTCTTCGTGTGCCAATAAACCTAAAGACTTCGCTTTTCTGTAAATGGCTCTTTGGAAGTGAACATTACAGCCATGTATTGTGACCGCTGGCAATACCTCTTTTATTGCCAGCATTGTAGCTAATTCAAAATCTACAGTGAATTTCATGGGGCTGAAGTCCGGCACAGCTTCTTTAATTTTTTTAAACATGACTTCATATGTACTTTTTTCTTTATTAACTAGTAGCACATAAAATATAGGCACAATATTGGTTGCTTGTGCATCACTTCCCATATCTCCATGAATGGTAAATATTTGGTAAAATGGACCTGGACAACAATCAAATGTACCATCCCCGAAGTAGTGTTGTATATTTTTGATGTGTTTTAAAGCCTGTGCTGATACGAATACTATAATTCTGTTGTCGTTCTCACAGTAATCAACTAATAGATATTTTTGAAAAATCTCAGGTATAATGACTTCAGCTGGATTACGAAACTGTGTCTTTTCTACATTTAAGGCTTTCTTTCGAGAGTTGTATAACTGTTGCTTGATATTATTGAATTTGGGTATGTATTCATCGAAGGCTGTGTCTGTGTTTTTTAACTCGGCAAATTTTGTTTCAAATTTTTGTTGTATAGAGCTCGAGAAACTCGTTTTCACTTCCTTTTTTAATTTTTCCATAACAACTCTAACTTCATTTTTCATTAAGTTAGGTTGACACTCAGCATTATGACACTTTTGGATTTGTACATTGTCACTTTCCTCACTTAATTTTATAGAACCACTACACTTGCCATGTCTTTTATTTACGCATGTCCACACACTCGATTTATTATTTTTCCTATGAAGATTATAAGCAAATCCGACATGTAGTAACGTTCTTCCACCTAGTTTATTTGAAATTATTTTGTAATTGGTTTGTGCTAAACCCCGTGAAGGACCTGGACTTGCCATTTTGAGTTAACATGACCGACTAAACTTTCTTATCAGTAACATATTGCAACTATGTGGGAAAGGGATAGAAATAGTGCCCATCGCTATGTTTGCTATTTTCACTGTCCGTCACCCTGGACTCTATTGTTTTCAACCCTATCTTTCCCTTTCTTTGACTACCTATCTCTTTCTTTTAGAATTCGATCTGGCTATTGTGTAAAACCAGTTTGGCCGGGCACGGGCGCCTCGTTTAGACAAAGTACAAAGTAATGCATCTAAAGTAAATAATTGTAATATAGTAATAAAGTGAATATCCTTGTAGCATGTTTATAGTATCCAATATTGTGTTAGTTAGAATACTTATTTAGTAAGTTTGTCTACGTATTTGGTTCCGAAACACTTTTTTCATCGTCTGTATCTAGTAAAAAATATTTTTATTTCGGCGAAATCAACTATAATAACTTAATTTAAAATCGGGGGCTTCCACCACGGGGGCAAAACACACCGGGGGCGTAACCCACGGACCCAAATAAATGCGGTCGTAGAAAAACGTAAAACGCAAAAGTAGGTACAACTATTTGATTATTCATTGAATATTCATCTTCTTTTGACGTCGTAGGCACGACCATTATGAACTTTGTCCATTGCAGATCCATCAGAATTTTCCGAAGAAAATTATTCTTGAATCAACTCAACATTACCGACTGTCAAAAATATCTGCGTTTTGTAATTAGTGGGCAGACACAGTGACTTAGTATATTAGTCCACGCCTTCACAGGTCTGCCCAACCCTGCGATTATTATCATTGCTAACCTAATTAGGTACCACGACACACGTCCGTTTGTATTCCTGTTTCGCACGCCATAAAAATATGGAGTGCGCATGTTGTGTTTACTATTATAGTGTACATAATTATGCATAATGATGATATCTGCACAGAGTAGGACCTAATACAAATACAAAATACAAATTAGTTTATTGTGCCAAATAGAAAAAATTACATTACATTTTAACGTGTTTGGAGCCTCCTTTTAGGCAAACAATGCCTGTATTAGAAGGCTCCGCTCTTTCACAACATTGTAAAACATTTATGGGTAACTGTATAATGTAAGTACATTTTTCTGTATTTAGCTAAAATTTATTAATCTTAAGAAAATAAAAATAAAATCTATAAGCAAAGTTGCAATTTAAATTTATGAAGCTTATTCCTAGTTAGTGCATATGATGTGGTGTATAGTGTGGTGTGATGTGGTGTGGTGTGTTTGGTGTGGTGAGTGTGATGAGGATACCTACGATTCACCCAATACTTATGTGTTAACTGAATAATTATAACAGTGAAAAAATCATTTAAAAAACTAAAAAACCCGACAGCAAAAACACATAATTGAAAAGAGAAAAAAAACAAGCATTATAATCTATAGAATTTCGGTATTGCAGACGGGACAAACCAATAACCTGAAAATATGGTTTAACTTTTGTTTTTAAACATTATCAAAATTAGTTCAGCCGTTTATTAGTTACGAGGGAACATAGAGACGGGCATACATTCATACATACAGGTCAAACAGAACCCTCCTTTTTGGTTTCGCCACAGTCGGGTAAAAATACACGGTGTATCAGAGGAATAGTTGGCAAACACTTCAGTATTTGCCAAAAAAAAAACCAATGCCTATTTATTCATATTTTTCGACAAAAACGTATCCTGTTTTCGGAAGCAATATGAAAATGTCCACTCAAATACAATAATATAAACAATACCTAGCATACAAATACAAAATAGTTTATTGTGCCAAATAGAAAATTACATTACATTTTAACGTGTTTGGAGCTTCCTTTTAGGCAAACAATGGTGCCGATTCCCTTGTTCACAAACTAAACTAAATTTAAGTTCAGTGCATCTTTTTCTTTCTATTTCATTAAGAAAAGGACAGAAAATAAATTTTAGTTTAGTCCTGTCAAATTAATCAGCACTTGACGTAAATTGACGTAATTTTAGTTGGCAAGTTTTTAATCACGTCTAAACTTGTATGGAGACTGACAGGCGCTGATTAATATGACAGGACTAAACTAAAATTTATCTTCTGTCCTTTTCTTAATGAAATAGAAAGAAAAAGATGCACTGAACTTAAATTTAGTTTAGTTTGTGAACAAGGGAATCGGCACCAATGCCTGTATTAGAAGGCTCCGCTCTTTCACAACATTGTAAGACATTTATGGGTAACTGTATAATGTAAGTACATTTTTCTGTATTTAGCTAAAATTTATTAATCTTAAGAAAATAAAAATAAAATCTATAAGCATAGTTGCAATTTAAATTTAAATTGCAACTTAACATAACATCACGCCTATAATACCCGAAGAATTAGGCAGAGGTGTATCGATAATACACCCACATTTCGCCAGTTACCTTTAAGTCCTAACTTCAATTCTAAAATACATTCTGCTAAAAATAAACGCTTCTAAATTGTCATAGGGAGGGATTCACCTCGACCTTGACCTTTCAAGGCCGCCCCCGATATTTTCAGCCACAGCAAAAAGAATTAATGAACACATGAAACCTTTTTTTAATCGCGTGCCCCAAGGTCAGTATGTTACTTGTGCTTTCATTTACATTTATTTAGCTCACAAAGATGCGAGCGAGTAGAATATTTTATTTACTGAAACACGTCAAAACCAGTGATCGGATAATCGGAAGCATATTTACCTAAAGTTCATTTTTGGCGGCTTCTTAAAACATCATCATCAGCCTATAAATGTTCCCACTGTTGGGACACAGGCCTCCTCTCTGTGAGAGGGAGTGGGCCGTAATCCACCACGCGGGCCCAGTGCGGGTTGGTAGATGTCACATGTCTTCGAATTAAAACATATATTTTTAAATATAAATCCCGGGATTCCAGAAAATTCGGGAATAAGAAACTAGTCTGTAACATGGTGAGAAAACGTCGTCTTTAGCATGTGGTACTTATTAAAAAAAAAAACAGGGGATTACATAATTATATGTATTTATTTACTTGAAGTTTATTTTAAGCTCCCCATAAATTTATGACCATGTTGAGTGTAAGAGGAATAGTAGGTAGTAGGTACCTACACACGATTTGACTCTATAATAAAAATAGCAGTTGATTCCGAAATCCCGGGATTTTTTCGATACAAAAGTGCATTCCATTATATTAGCCAACACCTTAAACTAAGTAAATATTCCTTCACCCGATTTGATTCTATAGTAAAAAAAACTTGTCGATTCCGAATTCCCGGGATTTTTTCGATACAAAAGTGCATTCCATAATAGCCAACACCTACGCTTTAGGTAAATATGCATCCGATTATCCGATCACTAGTCATAACAAAACCCACTTCTTCGAGTAGTTACTTAATCTCCGAGGATTGAGTCCCTAATATTTCAAAGTCTTCTGTTCCCAAACTGATGGAAGTCTTCGCAAGGATTTGTACCTTCTTCTGTCGTGTCCGCAAGACTCATCATTTGCCTTTTTCCCAACAATTTTGAGTCGGCTTCCAGTCTAAAAGATTTATGTGTATACTATTAAACTACTTGGTCATCTTTTTTTTTTTTTTTGGCTGGGAAATTATCAAATAACTTCTCCCGCTCTGTGCGGAGCGGGAGGGCGTGTCAGACTCTTACTGACTAAAACCCACCCGTGTTCCTTCAGTTGCCATGTTGCCGGGGGCCACAATTTCCCTATCGGTTTTCTTCGAACCCCCGACAGGCATTGGTCCTAACAGACCCCGTCAATTCTGCTGACATCTCTTTGAGGCGCGCGTGGAACACAACGCGCCATCGACCCGGGTACTTGGTCATCTGAGATTGTATTGTTGTATTTTTATAGCTCCAGAGAGTAGGTAGTGTTAAAGCCTACATCATCATCTGCCTAGTCTTTTCCCAACTATGTTGGTGTCAGCTTCCAGTCTAACCGGATGCAGCTGAATACTAGTAGGTATTTTACATGGAGCGACTGCCTATCTGACCTCCACAACCCAGTTGTTGGGTAAAACTGTTTCGCTTGGTACGATCATGTCGACAAGTCTACCATATTCTCACGCCTTCTTCCCATGGGGGTAGGCAAGAACTGCAGAATGCCACCTGCTAAGATCCTTACATACTCCTTTTACTTCGTTTACGTTCATACAAGAATAATAATAATTCATTTATCATTTCGCACGGACGTAATAAAATGGCGGCGATTTTTTTTTCGGGCACTGGATTTTCAACGCTCTGTTTAGCGCCGAGAGTTGAAAATCCAACAGTGAGTTTTTTCAACGCGCTGGGACGAGAGTGCGTCCCAGTGCATTTAATTCTCAACGGTCTGCTTAACACCGAGAGTTGAAAATCCTGTTTCCGATAAAATACCGCCGCGATTACGACGACTTTTTTTCGTGCACTTGATTTTCAACGCTCGACTTAACAGCTAGAGTTGAAAGTCCAGTGTGCGATAAAATCCCACCGCGAGTTTATTACGTCCGTGCAAACGTCGGCTAACTTGCCCTGGGTATACCGGATAAACGCTTATACCTATACTCAGTCATAGATGCTTTTTGGCTAAGCATAACCAGCCTACAATGTTCCCACTGCTGGGATACAGGCCTTCTCTCTGTGAGAGGAAGTGGGCTGTAATCTACCACGCGGGCCCAGTGCGGGTTGGTAGATGCCACATGTCTTCGAATTGTTTCACGATGTTGTTCTTCACTGTTTTAAGAGTAGTGGTAGTTAAATTATTTACACAAAAAACTTTTTACAAAAAAAAAACAACCGACTTCAAAAAAAAAAACACTACAAAGTGAAAAATAACTTTAATTTCGGAAGTCGGTGTCTTTGGTTTTCAATTTTCGTTCTTTGTCACCGACTTCCGAAATTAAAGTTATTTTTCACTTTGTAGTGTTTTTTTTTTTGAAGTCGGTTGTTTTTTTTTTGTAAAAAGTTTTTATTTTTCACTTTTTAGTTGTGGTACCTACCCCACACAAATTCAAATACCACTACCTGCTATGTAAATAACAGTGACAGGAAGTTATCATAATATCATCCACATACTATGTGGGAAAAAATACGTATTATTGAAGCTAACTCAAAAACTACCCAAGCAAAGTTAATAAAATTTATATGGGACCACCTCTGAAGTATGATCTACCAAACAAAAAAAGAATCATCAAAATCAATTCATAATTGGCTGAGTAATCGCGTAACAAACATACAAAAAAAAAAACACAGTCGAATTGAGAAACTCCTCCTTTTGGAAGTCGGTTAAAAATAAAGAGTGAGTACTTTTTGGCTTGATTTGCTCTAATTTGCCAAGTTGCCATAACACAACACTTATTATTTTTCCGTGTAGTGGGTTGCGCCCCATTAGAGCCGCGTGCCAGAGGTTCCATACCCAGTTCGCACGCCAACATCCGCTGGCCCACTAACATAAAAGGCTATATTTAACTAAAACGACCATAAAAAGCTAATTTCGGACCACATTCAGAACTAAATGAATATTAAAATAATAGCGCCATTGATTTAGATTTGCTGTTAATGTCTTGTAAATTGAGGTTCTAATTCACGCTAAATTGTTCACACGTTCATGATGAAGTGTATAGTTTTATCTTAATTTTAATCTATATTGGACATAATAACAAAAATTATGTAAGAATCGAACGACGGCTTTATTAAACGGAAAGCTTTGTAAAAACGGTAAAGATCGAGCATAATTTGGATATTCAAAAATTATTTGATTGAGATCCAAGTGAACCTCAGTGGCCCAAACCCAAACCCAAGCGGAGAATTGGTGGACGTCGACACCGGGCTGCAGGCAGTCCAAGGAAGCAATGCCATCCTTGGATAGCAGGCTAACGAGGCATTTATTAAGCCTTGACAGGAATGGCCTGCGCCTGATGACGGGGACCATCACGGGTCACTGCTCGCTAAACAAACACTTCCACACAATAGGCATAACGGACAGTCCTCTGTGCAGGGCGTGCATGGCTGAGGAAACCGTCGCGCACGTACTCTTCGAATGCACAGGTGTTACTAAGATTAGAACAGAAACCCTCGAGTCACCCAGATCTTTCACTGACGTTCTGAACAGACCAGGAGTTTTAATTAACTTCTGGAGGGAGGTGGGCTGGTTGGAATAACCACCAAACGGCCGCCATGGCCCACGCACAATGGTCCACCTGACGGATTAAGTGCGGAAACCAAACCCCATAACATAGAACCTCAGTGGCAATCATGACCCACAATGAGGGCTAGATGATACCGAAAGGATAAGATTAGCTCAGGAAGTCAAGACCTGGAAAGAGAACGATGAATATCTAGCGAAAGATACATAAATAGATAAGCAATATAATGGCCTGCGCAGACTGGTGAATTTTAAATTTAATACTTATCCATTCGAAATAAGGTATAGTATATATTTCAATGCTCGGTGATAGACCTTGAAGCACCGCAGCGCTGTTTTCTCTGGAGCTTCGAAGAGCACGCTGGAGGGAGGCGCCGCCGGTATGCAAAAGCAACTTTTCGACTGTAGTCGCTAGTGGAATAATCAAATCCCGGCGAGCGGTGGCTACTCGGCGGATGCCGTAGCATACCGGTGGATGCTCCGGTAAGCTGGCGGACGCTCGCGGTATCGCAGAGGATTTTTCTTGTCAGTGTACGCTGGCTGATAGAGGAATCCTCCTCGATGCTCTCTCCTGCCGTCCACCAGTATGCGCAGGCCCTTAAGGTAAAAACCCAAGTTAAGAACAGTGACAGATAAAAAAGAAAAAAAGTTTAAAAATAAATTGTTAGTCTTATTAATTGATAAATGTTATTACTCCATTTGTGAATTTCTAAATGATAAAACTTTATAGTTACCTAATGAATCCTGATATCGTTAAATCTTTATTTTATTTTATTGACCATATTATTATAAGAATTTTCATATTGACAGTATTTTTAGACTATTAAGCACTTGTACTAAATGTTTACATGCCTAATTTAAGGTAGAAAGTATAAAGATCTCTAATTATAAAACATCAAAAAAAATTGTACCTACTTTCTATGCTAATAAATAATTATTCCATTCTATTCTATTCTAAGGCCCGTATTACAGAACGTTACTCAATACTCAAGCATTACTTAAAACTAGATTCAAGCCATTTGATTGGTTGAAAACTTGAAACTAGTTTTAAGTAATGCTTGAGTATTGAGTGACATTCTGTAAAACGGGCCTAATGCCCGTTTTCACCGACATCCCCTAAGTTTAAAGGATCCCTTAGCATGGTTAGGAGGCTGTTAGAAGGTGGTTTCTGTTTCACCAACAGTGAGGGGTCAGTTAAAAGTTAACGTTTTAACTGACCCCTTACTCAACAGTAAGGGGTCAGTTAAAACGTTAACTTGCGCTGTTAGTGCTGTTGCGCTGCCCCCTAACCATGCTAAGGGATCCTTTAAACTTAGGAAGTTAAACAAGTAAGTTAAGCATTAAGTTTAACATTGAAAGTCAGATGTCACAAAATCCCGACAAGACTACTTTAAAGAGGCGTACAAACAAGAACGACGAAAGATAGTATTAGACAGATAAGGGATAAGCGTTATTAAGGTGCTGAATATCTTTTGTAAATCTCTCTATGGGTCACAAACATGAAAGACACAAACAACACCATAAATCTGACATTCTTCAGAAAAAGGCAAAGTAGATCTAACATTCCACGAGACAGTTGACGCTAAAACAAATTGCTCTACGTCTTTCTGTATCTTCAAAGCACTACATCTTGTTACTTAACTCTTTAATTGGTATGAAACAAGATAAATTGTATCGATTTATTAACAATATCGTTAATCAATTGAGATCAAGTATCGCGTGGTGATACACCCACACGCAAGATATTGGGTAAAAGGGTTATAAACAATGCATTTTTTGCTGGTTAAACCATTGTTTATTGAGCCTTTTTTATTAGTTACCAATGTATTTTTAACGTAGGTACATATTAAAAACCCCCACTCACCAAAAGGATATAAAACCTACGTACTTCATTTAAAATAATTTTACAAGCATTATGAGGTGGAATGTTGAAGACAAGACACCATTTCTTTGTCTCATTGTCTTGCCTTGGTTAATTTAAGGTAAAAATTTATTAATTTGTTTTTTTAAGTTCCTCTGTTTACTATATTAATGATTTTTGTTCATTTCTTGTAGACTTAGCACTAAAAATACAACAATGTCACGATGTCCATCTCTTTTTATCTTCTGTCCGATCGCAGGTATGCTGGAAGAGATTTCTTTAGAAATAAGCATCGCCTTTGTACGTATTTTTTTTTAAGCTATTGCATAGCTTTTATCGCGGGCTTTGAGGGCGGCGACCGAATCAAGAAATTCCGTAACGAAAATAAAACCTAACACCCCCACTCCGCCTACCATGTAATGACGGTTCCCATGACAACGTGATGTTGTCATGGGAACATAATTTTTGTTTTATTTTTGTTTTATGACAAATAGGAAGTATGGAGGTTACAAATGCTATGCAATAGCTTTACCTTTTTTGTTTTTTTTTGTCTTGTCTGTTAATTTATCATCATCTGCCTAGCCTTTTCCCAACCATGTTGGGGTCGGCTTCCAGTCTAACCGGATGCATCTGAATACCAGTATTTTACATGGAGCGACTGCCTATCTGACCTCCACAACCTAGTGACTAGGTAACACGATACCCCTTGGTAAGACTGGTTGTCAGACTTTTTGGGCTTCTAACTACCCGTAACAACTGTCAAAGATCTACAAATGACAGCCGGGACCAACGGCTTAACGTGCTTTCCGAGGCACGGAGGGGACTTGGTATGTAAAGATGGTCACCCATCCACGGACCAACCGCGGTAAGCGTAGCTTAACCTGATCGATCGACCCGTGCAGCTGTTATTACTTAGCCACAAGCCCCCTTGTCTATTAATTTATGTGTGTACATAAATGGTTAAATAAATAAACAATACAATTTCAGACCACCAAGATAATTAATTGTTGGTGGTTTAGATACTGGAGAGGATCTAAACCACCAACAATTACTAATCTTAACCACATGTCTATAATTAAGAGCAATAATAATCTAGATACATTATCATCTGTTCAGTACGCAGATAAGATCACTAGTTTGCAAACCAGCGCAAGCGCAGCGCACGGCCTTATATGTAGCAAAACGTGGGAGGAAGTAAGGGTGGACGGAGACAAATCACTGGGAAACCGGTTTAGAGTAACGCTTTGTTTATTGTTTGGATCAGGTGTTCTTGATACAGGTAATAAACAGGCTTACAGGGTTGTTATCGGTTCGAAGGAGGAGACGGAGCGCGTGAGGGAGAGGCAAATTTCGCGCCCTCGCGCCCCTAACAGCCGCAGGACGAGACGCCCTGGGCGTCGGGAATCACAGGCAGATTTCCGGCCACCGTAGGCGCGGGCTTGCAGACGGTGAGCAATGGGTAGCTCGCCGTCCGATAAGGACCAAGTCCGGGTCGACGGCGCGTTGTGTTCCACGCGCGCCTCAAAGAGATGTCAGCAGAATTGACGGAGTCCGCTAGGGCCAATGCCTGCCGGCGGTTCGAAGAAAACCGATAGGGAAATCGTGGTCCCCCTGGCAACACGGCAACTGAAGGAACACGGGTGGGTTTTAGTCAGAAAAAAAAAAATCGTGCCCAGCTTACGTACAATAATCGTAAGCTGCCACTTTCGCGCTCAGTCTGCATCGGTGCCACGCTTGTCGGAAGTCAGTTAGAAAATTGAAAATGGTTAATTATGCTGTTATAAATAGTAAAAACTGTGCAAATGCGTGGAGAAAAAATAAAAGAAACGTTTCCTAGTGCTTGTGACGTCATAGTAGGTAGTCAAAAAATGGCACGCTTGGTTTTCATACAGATCGTGGTACTTGCGTTATCTAGGTCTATCTACAGGGTGTTTGGCAGAACGTTGAACATACGAAAATGGTGGATAGGTGGGGTCATCTGCTACTTACTCAGCCCTAATTTATTTGGCCCTGGCGCCCTGGATATTAAATTTTTTTTTTTTGCTTTCTTCTAGTAAAGCATCAAACCGTGGATAACGCCAGGACTAGTACGATGTATGCGACATAGGGACGCTCTCCACAAAAAGGTGAAACAGTCACCAGAAAATGATGCTCTCAAGTTAACGTATAGCAGATATAGAAACTTCTGTAATAATTTGTTGAAAAAAGTTAAAATTGCTTATAATAAAAAAATGGTTGAGCAGGCGGGTAAAAATAATAAAAAAATTTGGGATGCAATAAAAAATATCACAAACTCGACAAAAGTAAAAAATTGCGCTTTAGAACTAATAGACACTACCTGTCCAGCACAATCGATTGAAGGTGTGAACGAGTTCTTTGTAACGGTAGGAAAAAAATTAGCCAGCAAGAACAACAGCTGCCTAAATCCTCAACACCCCGTTGCTTTTATTCCTCAATCTATTGGCTCATTAAACTCCTTTGTAATACTCGATACAGATGAATCAGAGGTGGAGCGCCTGATTTTGGATCTTAAGAATGTCTGTAGTACTGGATGGGACTCTATATCCAACCACCTCCTCAAAGAAAACAGAAACGTGCTTATCCCTGGTCTGACTCATATTTTTAATATGTGTTTAGACGAAGGAACATTTCCCACTGTTTTGAAGAAGTCGGTCGTTCATCCGATCCATAAGACTGGCGATAAAGATCGTGTCACCAACTACAGGCCCATTTCTATTCTCCCAGCGGTCTCTAAGCTCTTGGAACGCATCATAAACAATAGATTTGTCGAGTACCTGGAAACGAATAACCTTCTCTCAAACAATCAGTTTGGTTTTAGAACTGGCAAGTCTGCTTGTGATGCGGTCCACGAGCTTGTAGATTACGTGGTTAGGAATATTGATTCCGGTAAAAAAACTGTTGGTGTATTTTTGGACCTGGCAAAGGCCTTTGACACGGTTTCTGTGCCATTGCTTCTCAGTAAATTGGAAAGGTTGGGGGTAAGAGGTAAACAACTAAAATTGTTTGAAGATTACCTCTCGGGTCGCTGTCAATCTGTTAAAATTGGTAAATTTACTAGCAGTGACTTACCTGTCACTTTTGGTGTACCACAGGGCAGTATTTTGGGGCCCAGTCTCTTTCTTGTGTACTTGAATGAACTCTGTGGACTTACTTCTGTAGGTGGAAAGGTAATTTGTTATGCGGATGACACTGTTCTTCTTTTCTCGGCTGATACGTGGGAACGGGTCTATGAGGATGCTCAACGTGGTTTTGATACTGTGTGCCACTGGTTGAGGAGTAACAGGTTGACACTTAACGCTGATAAAACGCAGTACATAACATTTTCAATGCGTAACTTTAACTCACCTCCTACTTTACTCTCTTTAATTGCACACAACTGCTGCAACAGTGGAATCTGCCAATGTCCAACTTTGCTCAGGACCAAGTTCATAAAATATCTAGGAATAACAATAGATAACAATCTCTCATTTAAACTCCATATAGAATTAGTCACTGCTAGACTAAGAAAACTTATATATGTTTTCAAAAATCTGAGACATGTTGCAGACCCCAAACTAATGAAGCAGGTATATCTGGCACTTGGTCAATCAATTTTATCATACTGTATCTCTGTCTGGGGTGGTGCACCAAAAACCGTACTAAAGCCACTTGAAATAGCCCAAAGAGCAATTCTCAAAGTTAGCACTTTCCGTCCGTATTTATTCCCAACTTATCATCTGTACCAAGCCTGTGAGGTCCTCTCTGTCCGCCAATTGTTCATACTGCACACTGTCTTGACGCAGCATATGAGAGTGAACTTTGAAAAGCCAGCTATACCTTCCAGACGACGAAAACCTATACTCAGTACCGACAGATACATGTTTAAACACCCATTCGTTAATAGGTACTTCTGCTTCTTGGGTCCATACCTTTACAGCAGGATTGATAGAATCGTCGACATTCTTGCCTTAAATAGCAGAAGTTGTAAGCATAAAGTGTTTGAGTACATTCATAAGCTGACCTATGACGAAACTGAAAACCTATTAATTGTACCACACTAAGCATACTCACATACTCACCCTCCTACACACACTCACTCATCTACATTCGACACAAAAGGAGGTCTACTCCACACTCCACTTTACTTAATTTTTACTTTTTATTTTTTATTTTTACTTTATTTGCTACTAGTTGTTCGAAAAATAATGAAATATACATAACTACAACAAATTTAAACTTGTTAGCTTTTAAATGTATATTTTGGGAATGAGCGCTGTTGTCTGAGATACAGATATTTATTTATCTAGTTCAGGCACAGATGTCTTGTCGAATTTTTGTTATTATAAGATTCTTTAAGAAATGTTTATTTTTTATTTTTGATGTACTTGAATTTGAAATAAATAAATTATTATTATTATAGTTTCACAACTTTCTTAACTTTAAAGTGTAATTTTTATTAAAAAATGGGTAAAACAGGCATTTTTTTTTAAATCTTTAATCTTGGCAGATTCTTATAACAGAAAGATGTAAAAAATACTTAAATCCTAATTTCAACCTGCATTAAAAAAAAAACCAGGGGGCCAGGGCCAAATAAATTAGGGCTGAGTAAGTAGCAGATGACCCCACCTATCCACCATTTTCGTATGTTCAACGTTCTGCCAAACACCCTGTATATCTGTGGTGCCTACATATTCAAAAGATAGATGTCACAGTTATGCTCACATTTATCGTGTCTACCTGAATTGGGATTCAGTCAGGAGGATGGAAATCTGTCTCGTAGATCAATATTATTACAAAGACTATTTGAAGGGGACTGATTGACACCCCTTGACAATTCAAAAGTGCTTGTAATTGGTTTATTTGAAATAAATGCTTTGAGTTTGAGTTTTGAGGTGACTTGCTTCGTCAATTCCAAGTAAATTAGAATAAGAGCAGACTGCAAGATCTTGGATGATGATGATCAGTTAATATAGTTCATACAACTAAGCCACTTGTAAAAATTCATTAAGTTGAATTACATGCATTTTCTTGGGGCTGCAATGTTTTATTAATCTTTTTTTTTTACATAAAATATACCCTATGACACTCAGCAATACTCAGCTTCCTATTACTAAAAGAATTTTCAAAATCTGATCAGTAATTCCGAAGATTACCATCTACATACAAACTCACAAATACCTCTTTATAATAATTATTATTATATTATAAGTTACAGGCAACCCGCCCCGGCTTCGTACGGGTGCAATTTATAAGTGAAGACGGTTTTCTGCTCACGACACATTATGCACAAATTAAGAGCAGTAACCTAACAAAAAATACTTAGCTCACATGAATTCAAGATAGTATTTCATTAGTATTATTAAGTACTTTTTAGAAAGAAAGAAAGAAAAATTTTTTATTCTGCACAAAATAAACGCACATTACACAAAAAAATACATAAATCATAAAATATACATTCACCAAAAGCCAAAAGCCTCGTATTCAGATTAAAAAAAAAAATTGTCTATTGCTTATGTCAAGGCCAGATACCAAAGACAATTTATAATTTTGTTTGCATTATCAAATGAAAACAACAAGCATTCAAAACATAAACAAAATGTCGATTGCTGAGTGGAATAGTAAAATTTTCTGTAACAAGCAAACAACAAGAACAATTAATCTGTGCGTCGTATCTGTGCAAGAATAGGTCATTGCTCACTGAAATGCCGTAACTTTTTGTTGTATCTATATAAGTAAAATTCTCGTGTCACAATGTTAGTTGCCATACTCCTCCGAAACGGCTTGATCGTTTTTTATGAAACTTTTATACGTATATTCGGTAGGTCTGAGAATCGGTCGTAATCTATTTTCCATATCCCTATGTGATAAGGATAGTTCACCCCAAAATAAATAAAATTAATATAGCAAAACAACGTTTGCCGAGTCAGCTAGTATTTACATAATATGTAGCCTACGTCCATCTGGAATAGGGTTGCCATCCGTCCGGGTTTCCCTGGATTTGTCCTAGTTTGGATTGCGTCCGGGGAGCGTCCGAGCGGTATTTTTAAATGGTGTCCCATAGTGACGTGTGTTTTTAAGTAGTGGACACTTTGTGTCAGGGGTAATCCGATTAATTGAATTATTTGCAATAAATTAAAGCATTATCATAGTTAAAAATTCGCCGCGCGGCAAATGACCCATTTTTAATGCCAAAAAGACGAGCGTTCCTAAATTTTACTTTTGTTACCATAATACCTCAGATAGAGAATAGTGTGGTACAATTGATTAGTAAATTAAATCTTTTATTTGCATTATTGAGGCTTAAGTTGATTTTCTATTAATAAAAAAATACTAAAAAATTTACGATGGTTTAATTTATTGAAAAAAAAAATCCGAGGGCGTCCGGTGAAAAATGTCCGGGGTATTTGAAGTTTTTGTCCGGGACCCGTAATTTAGGTGATAGCAACCCTAATCTGGAATTATGTACCTTTAAAATGGTGAAAGAATTTTTCAAATAGGAGCTGTGGTTAAAAACTCACAAAAAAGATTTACTAAAAAGTGAATAGCGATAATGTTTACAGTCGTGACTGAAACTGGGTCTTATTTTAATCAATAGCTTCAGAAATGTAGCAATATAATACTTTGTAACACTTTCTTTTGCGACCGTAAGCTACTTTATCATT
Source organism: Agrochola lychnidis (assembly GCA_963680765.1). Taxonomy (NCBI): domain Eukaryota; kingdom Metazoa; phylum Arthropoda; class Insecta; order Lepidoptera; family Noctuidae; genus Agrochola; species Agrochola lychnidis. Next base: position 5,685,163 of record OY796862.1, on the reverse strand, counting down.
AATAACTACCATTTAGAGACCTACAAACCATGACAATGAATTATTATTACAGCTGCAAATAAAATTGCATCGCTGTGGGTAAAATATCTACAAATCGCACTTTTTTTTTGGGTGGGAAATTATCAAATAACTTCTCCCGCTCTGGGCGGAGCGGGAGGTCGTGTCAGACTCTTACTGACTAAAACCCACCCGTGTTCCTTCTGTTGCCCTGTTGCCGGGGGCCACGATTTCCCTATCGGTTTTCTTCGAACCCCCGGCAGGCATTGGCCCTAGCGGACCCCGTCAATTTTTTTTAATTTTACAGGAGAGGACTTTTAAAATTTCCTCATTTCTGGATTACTGTTTATAGTAGGTTTGAAATCTTTATAAAATTAATTGTTTAAGTATTTTGTTTGCTATAGTTTTACGTTAAAAATCTTATATTGAATTATCAAAAAAATCGTTATTGTTGTCTTTTAGACAACAATAAAAAACCGGCCAAGTGCGTGTCGGACCACGCACAATGAAGGGTTCCGTAGGTAGTTGGGATGAATTTATCCCAAAAACAAACTTAACTTTGAACCTGAAAAATATGTTCCCCCATACGGAATGTATGGTAAAACATGTTTTTGCAACTGCAAAGTTAAGTTGGTCGATTATTACTCGTTAACTTGTAGAGCCTACTTAGCTGTGATAGTTTTCCTTTTAATTTCGTTATATAAACTACTGTTGAAAAAAAAACCTCACCATTGGTAAAAAAAACAAAAAAAAAAACATCACCACTTTACGTGTATGAGAGGTACTCTAAAAAAAATTTTTTTTCATAATTTTGTTTTACCACTTTGTCGGCGTAATTAATATGTATACCTATGCCAAATTACAGCTTTCTAGTACGAAGGGTCTCGGAGCTAGACCGCGGACAGACAGACAGACAGACGAACATGACGAAACTATAAGGGTTCCTTGTTTACTACGGAACCCTAAAAAGTATCCTGAATTGTGACTTTCTTGCACCGAAGGTGCGAAATGAAGAACAACAGACATTGATTATGAAATAAAATAAATATTTTATATACAACTTAACTCCTTTAGAAATACGCTACAATTTGGAACGACATCATTAAAAGATTCAATGCAAAATTAAGGCAATGACCATAAACAACATCACCATATAAAAATCGCAAGCAAGGTTAAAATCCACAGACCATCAATGCACACGATTATACCATTTAACTTATTGACATAAGAGTTAAATTAGCATGTACCGTTTTCGAAAACTGTCGGAATTTCCCAACTTAACCAAAAATCTGGAGCCTTCAGACGACCTTTGAATATGTCAGAGCACTGAGATGGAAAGTACTGTCTTATTACGTCATATATTATGTTCGTCTAAGCACGGGCCAAACAAGGGCCTATGAGTCAGTCACCTTCATATATCTTCGGCACATACATGGTCAGTCGCTTGCTTAACGTGGGCGGTACATCACAATATGATGCATAAATCCTACGCGATAAGACTTAAATTGTCATAACAGTGTAAGAGATAAAGTCAGTACTACGATCTTTAGATTTGCAATAAATGGACAGGATTGTTGAAAGTTAGAAAGTGATGATAACAAACGATTTATTTGCAAAACTTTCCATAGTTCACGAAGACAAAGCTGTCTGTTATTTTTAGTAGTGCTTATTTTGAAATGGTCGTGGTTAAGTTTATAAATTCCTAAGTCTTCAGACTATTTACAGTAGGTATATATTTAAACGAAGCATTGATAAGCCCTTTAAAAATATTTTAAAATGATATGGGATCCTACAGACTGACTATTTTCTTAATGTCCCTCGGGAATCATCGCATTTCCGAATACAAACAAATGCTAATTTCCATGTCCATCAATTATTAGATTTATCGTGTATAATAATTTGAATTCAGAACTAAGTACTTTACTGTTGTTGTTTTGATTTCCGTGTGAACTATATAGAGCTGTAAAATTATTTTCGTGCCTGCGACTTTAGCACCTTTCCTCTAATTTTTTAATAAATTACATTACTTTAAAAGAGTATTAACAACTCTATACACTTCCAAGTCGAGTGAGAGCGTCCGGTCTGAACCAAGTGCTGATAGAAATCCGACGACTGACGAAACACGAAGTTTGCTGAGGGACATTAAGAAAATAGTTATAATGTACAATACTACAATTTGTTTGTTAATCAAGAATTCCTTCAGAAAGCTTCTTAGGCGATCGTGTAAGAATCGCTTTATTTAAAAACAAAGTCAAAATGAGGTAGTAAATCAAAGATGAAGCTTCAAGATATGACAGCTTATTAATATAATAATGATTAAGATGAATTCCAATCAAGAGTTATGTATCTATTGTAATCGCGACAATGAACCAGGTAATCCAACCCATTGTAAGACCGCAGGAAACTTGAGAACCTCCCAGTATTGTTTACACGATCAACGAAGACGTTAAATCAGAAAAAAATACTGTTATAATAATTCAAACCTCATGCCAAAGATACACAGCTTCACCAATTTTCTCTAAGAGCAACGCGACTCGTTCAAAAATCAACCTTGACTCCGAGAAATAGGACGTCATTCGCTAAAACCAGATGTAGTAATAAGTTTGCCTGACTGGGTCAAGTTAACAGTAGGCAAAGGTCATGATTTATTCATAATGCCGATGCCGTGACATTGGATTTCCACGTGCTACGTTGCTAAGCAACCGGGGGGACAAACAAACAACCCTCCATTTCATTCAGCTTTCGATTTCGCGGAAGGGTAGACGTGGTTTCTTAACTTGAAGATAGTGGAATCAAAACTAGAAAACTAAACTTGAATAATATCATAAAACATCTATTGTATCAGTGAAATCATGATATTGAAACCAGTATTTTAAAACAAAAAGAAAGTACTGCAAATATCCAAGAAATTTCTGGAGAACAAGCTGGTTTCATCTCATGGACGCTCGAGGCAACTCCCGTTCCTTGGATCACGTCAATTGGTGGGACCCTGAACATTGGAAGGCTCGAGGACCGAGGACCATATCCTCGATATCTTTGGAAGACGCTGATCCTGCTGAGATCAGGAACGGCTGGTTGACCATTCAACGTCCTAAGGTATTTAAGAAATTAGTAACATGCACAGCACGACTTTAATATTTATTATAAATTTAAGCTGATCAGACCTGAGATAGCTTCATAAAAATTTCCTAAAAAGGATTTTACAGACTTCTCAAAACGATGTCTGATAATGATAATTAAAATAAGAAAGACAAACAAATCAAGTATCTTGACTTGGCTCACGAGATTGTCGACATGTGGGATGTGGACTCAGCGATCATTGTGCCGATAGTCGTATCAGCCAATGGCTTAATTGCCAAGAGCCTCGACCAACACCTAAGGAGGCTCTCGTTGGGCAGCTGGATCAAGGGCTTGATTCAGAAAGCGGTACTCCTGGACACGGCTCGCATTGTCAGGAGGTTCCTCTCTCTGGAGCCCTGACCGCCGGTAGCTTGGACCCTGTTCCCGATACCGGTGGGCTACTATTTTTTATATTTTTAAATGTTCTTATATTGTTTATATTCTAATATTTAAAAATGTAATTTATAAGTATTTTAATGAAATAAAGGAAATTAAAATAAACTAAGAAATTAATTAGCTTTGCTATTGTGTTACGCAATTACTCTACAATCTTTGGTATACTATTTTGAAACGTTCCTCCATATCATATGTCAATACGACAAAATGTTTCGACATTTGATTAAAATTTTAAAAGTCCATTCTTCACTCCTTAATTTCGTGCATTACACGCGAATTATTTGCGCTACGTGAAATTAAGATTTAGCAACAAAAAAACCTGTTTTAAAACACAGTAACTTGAAGTCGTTGAACTTTGTTTTTTCTTTTCTTTTGAATACGAACGACGTGGTTTCCTGTCGCCCCCTTACGGCTGAAACAGGATGCTTGAACAGAAACAACGTTCTATGTTTAAACGTAGCATGGAATTTGCATGCATGATGTAACCTTTTTACAGGGAATATGTCAATAATGTAGGAATGCTGTGTCTTGAATGATAGTTTACAAACATGGATTCGGCATTCCTGTCAATATTCATTGCTGATTGTTGAAATTCTTACACCTGTAATAATACCAATAATACCTATTATATATATTTATTTTATTTGACAACATTGGTCCATGGTTAGTACAAAAAACAAACTTACCAACTAAGGGTGAGTATTTATTAAATGTATGTATAATTATCAGTGATCGGAGTAGATAGAGTGATTTTATGTACTCGCATCATGAATAGTCATAGAAATCATAACATGGATAAGCCTTTTTTCCGGGATTTCATTTTGGTACTTACGGGATTGAATAAAATATTATTAAAGTAAGGATTTTTAAACTACTTTATTAGTAATTTATAGAATGCGATAGATAAACCATTTATACTTTCAAATGTATTTAGTAAAAAGCTGTTATTTTGACATTACAAATGGACACTTAAATTGTATTTATTTGTATGTTTAAATGCGAAAGCTTCTCTCAAAACTTCTCTTAAAATAATGGAAACAACTTATTCATGAATTAACATGTTATCAATTGTTAAAAACAATTGATCCATATTATAGAAAAAGCTTCCATACTGTAACTTGTTCATGTTCTTTTTCCACATTCTCTATTAAACTTAAATAAAATCGTAGGTTGCATTCTGTAGTTTCTACCTACCCCATGAGGAAGAAGGCTTGAGTTTATTTAACTATAAAAATTAAAATTAAAATTCATTTATTTCAGTAACCTGTAAATCCATGTAATGTAACATTTTTAAATTATTAAAAAATAAATACAAAATTACACAAATAAATACAATATAAATGCGTCAGGCATATTAAGTCCGCCTTTGTGCAGTATTTTTTTTTACTTGTGCATAAAGTTTTAATAAAATTAATAAATAATATAAATACAACATCAACACACAAATTAGATACATCAAATTCAAATTCATATTCAATGTTAAATTAAGTTGACTTTGTCGATAGCTGTAACCAACTTATAGGTTCTCATACTTATGGTCTAAAAATACGTTTACTATTAATTTCTAAACTTGCTTACATATTCCGAAGGTTTTCTTTATTAGCATTCACGCCACCTGTATCGATTCCCAGTTAAAATCCAAGAAAAGGTAGTACCTATTTAAAATGTAAGTAATCGATTTGACCTTCAACATTTTTCTGTCCGCCCTAAAAACTTTAACACGCTACTAATTATTGGTTTAGAGCACGGCTACCCCAACCCCAGGCCCACGGGCCTCCATGTGGCCCGCCAACGCATTTGAATGGGCCCGTCAAAAGCTATCAGTTGGCGAGTCTTTTGAGAACAGATTTCAGGACTTCAATCCAGGTGTAAAAAATATGTTTCATCTTACGGAATTTATAATTTATTCTGCTTATTCTCAATAAGCCATCAATAAATAGTAGATTGTTATACAAGGATCGAAAGGAATAGCGAGGGCGGCTATAGTCCGAGTAGGAATTGATGACTTTCACCAGTGTTAAACACTCTGCTTTTCATTTCGAATATAAGGAAAGTAAAAAGTTATAAAGTCCCCGTCACGAGAAGCTATAAATTTTGTAAACACACATTCAGGGGTTTGCAATCTTTGGGTACTTAAAATAAAATAAAAACAGTTTTGTACTATTTTTTTACAGGGATATAATTATATTAACACACACATCTAATTACAAACAAACAATATAACCTAATCCGCGAAAACACCACAAACAAACAGACGCATTCGAAACTCGAAAGACAGCAGAGACAACGTCAGCGTGAACTTACTTCAAAATCGTGGCTCAAATGTTTACGTTCCATGAATCAGATGCGTTCCAGTACCACAAAACCTTAGACGACAGCGCTTTATATCGCTAAAATATAACCCGATCAAGTGAAATTGCTCATTAGTTTCGTATAACACGTACGTTACTTTGACTTCATTGAATTTGGGATTATTCGTTGTTGATTAAATTGTCGCTACGTAACTTGGTAGAAGTTCTTTATTTACAAAAATTATAGCTTCTCGTGACGGGGACTTTAGTTTTTGCTAAAATATTGATTGATAATAATAACACGAGTATTCTAGTACCTATTAGTCTTTTTTCATTTTAAATATGGAACACACCGCGTCACAGCCGCGGGTCGTCCCGATAAGGTATTTTTTTAATTCACACTTTTTTTAAAAAATGGAACACACCGCGTCACCGCTGCGGGTCGTCCCGCTTAGGTATTTTTTTAATTCACACTTTTTTTTTTCGAGTTACTTAAAGTTGTGTCAACTGTAGGCAAGTTTTATTTACTAGATGGCCCGCCGGCTGTCATGAAAATTCACCCACCTTCAAAATTGGTTGGGCAACCTTGGTTTGGAGTGTTTCTATTAAAGTTTCCCTGAAATTCGATATAAGGAAGGTTTCAATTAATTATTTAAAACGTACAAATTGACGTAGGTGTTTGCTTTCTGGATATTATGGAAATATTAACATGTCGCAACCACTAAAAGCGACGGCGATGGGGTGGTAAAGTGGTATCTAATTGCATTGTCCACCGCATTTGGTAACGGTTGAAAGGTTAATGAACTGGTTATCAAGGGGCATCAATGCCTATCGAATTGGACAGGACAACGAACTCTGGTAATGATGATAAATGTATCCTAATACTATTTAGACAGTGCCATTGATGATTGTATGGCTATCCAATTTCTTCACGCACAAAATCGTGTTTGAAGAACAATTTTTTTTTTACTTAATGCTTTAAATAAATAATAACAGCAGCACGGGTTGATCCATCAGGTTAATCTAAGTTTGCCGGAGTTGGTCCGTGGATGGGTGACCATCTTTACATACCGAGACTACTCCGTGCCTTGGAAAGCACGTTAAGCCGTTGGCCCCGGCTGTCATTCGTGGATCTTTGAAAGTCGTTACGGGTCGTCAGAAGCCTGAAAGTTTGACAGCCAGTTTTAACCAAGGGGTATCGTATTACCCAGTTACTGAGTTGTGGAGGTCAAATAGGCAGTCGCTCCATGTAAAATACTGGTATTCAGTTGCATCCGGTTAGACAATAGGCAAATTGATTGATGCAGAAAATAATAGTTAATTATTATTAATTTGGAGTCAGACTAATAAGCTCCATGCCGTTTTGATGAATAAATATCAATATCCAGAAATATTACATGACGCAAGTTTGTTGCTGACTAATTATTAAAAAATTACACGACCTTCTTAATCAGAATTAGCAATTTTTATAATAGCCAAAAGTTTTCTTAGCTCGATGTAGAATGACTCAACGATACGACCCTGAATTTGTTTGTTCTCTTCGATCAAAATTAATTTGACGATATTAATTCATATCGTACCTATTTACGTCCTCAACAATGCTATAACCAATTTGCAAATACTACGTGCATCTATAATTCGTATATTTTGTCTATAACGGCTGATGACTTCATCCACTATCTAAATTGAAATCTTTTGAGTGATGCCATCCTAGTACATATAAGATTGACTCGCACCAAACATTTGGCGAAAACTGACGACCTAGAGTCACATTAAATGTATTATTAGTTTATTACATTATCATACAACATTCAAAGGAAATAAAACTCTTCATGATTCTGGTGTCCTGGTAGTTTGTGAGACGTTACGGCTCATGATTCTCATCTTCTAGTTGTCCTTACCAATTTACCACTAGTAAATTAAAAATGCTTTTTTACAAGAAAAAAAAGAACTTTTTTACAAAAAACATAACCGACTTCCAAACTACAAAGTGAAAAATAACTTTAATTTCGGAAGTCGGTATCTTTAGATCAGATCAGTATTTAAGTTTTTTGACACCGACTTCCGAAATTAAAGTTATTTTTCACTTTGTAGTTTGGAAGTCGGTTATGTTTTTTGTAAAAAAGTTTTTTTTTCACTTTTTAGTGGGTTGGCTTGTAATTTATCTAAGTTACAATAGTCTTATGTCAATTGCTCATCAAAAATACCCAAATCGCTATAGATGTGCCTTTAATATTTGAAGAGTTCCCTCGATTTCTCCAAGATCCCATCATCAGATCGTGACCAAAGGACAATGGGACCAACTTGAAAGTATACCCTTTCAAACAAAAAAAGAATTTTTCAAATCGGTCCAGCCGTCTTCGAGTAATCGGGGAACATACATAAAAAAAAAAAAAATATCCCGACGAATTGAGAACCTCCTCCTTTTTTTTGAAGTCGGTTAAAAAATACAACCGGCTTCCAAACTAAAAAGTGAAAAATAACTTTAATTTCTGAAGTCGGTGACAAAAAACTAAAATACTGATCCAAAGATTCCGACGAAACGAGAACCTCCTCCTTTTTTTGAAGTCGGTTAAAAAAAAATTCGCCAGTGCGAATTCATCACCGTGCGAATTTACACCTACGCCTTTGAGTCACACGTAACGAAAAAGTAAGCCCTTAAATCTTAGTTCCGTTTATCGAAAAAGAATTACATCTACGATTGAAGAAATTCATAGACCTACCTAACTACTTTTAAAACAAGCAACTGCTTACTTGTCTAATAGGCTTCTTGTCGACTTAACTAATCCACTTTGGAATCGTTCAAGTGAAATAATATAGCAATACGCAGTTTCTTACGAAAATAACAAGCATCAGTACAATCCAGAGAAAATACAAAAACAATTTAACATTTTGCTTTCATTTCAAAGTTCATCTTAGCGAATAAAATTCGGAAGATCGAGATAGGTAACTGATCACTAAAAGCAAAACGTACAAAATAACTTGAGCAAACGGGTTAATTATCACATTTGTAATTACTTTTATAGTAACTAAAATTTTGCCTTGTCTTGATGCACTTTCATCGTCATCAATCAGCCGAAATATGTCCACATCAGGGGGCCTACCACCAGCTCAAAAGCAGTATTATTTTAATATTACTTCAGTGGGAGAAAGAGATGGAGCTATACGTCCTGTAGAGCTTCATCTCTTTCCTACACTGAAGTAATATTAAAATAATACTGCTTTAAGAGCTGGTGGTAGGCCCCTTGGACATAAGCTAAGCAAAAAGCTATTTAAAAAAAAAACAAAAACAGATAAAATAAAAAATATATAAAATGAGATGATATAAAAACTTTTTTACAAAAAATATAACCGACTTCCAAACTACAAAGTGAAAAATAACTTTAATTTGGGAAGTCGGTGTCTTTGGATCAGTATTTAAGTTTTTCGACACCGACTTCCGAAATTAAAGTTATTTTTCACTTTGTAGTTTGGAAGTCGGTTATATTTTTTGTAAAAAAGTTTTTTTTTTTTCACTTTTGAGTGGGTTAATTTGTAATTTATCTAAGTTACAATAGCCTTATGTCAACTGCTCATCAAAAATACCCAAATCACTATAGATGTGCCTTTAATATTTGAAGAGTTCCCTCGATTTCTCCAAGATTCCATCATCAGATTATGACCAAATGACAATGGGACCAACTTGAAAGTATACCCTTTCAAACAAAAAAAGAATTTTTCAAATCGGTCCAGCCGTCTTCGAGTAATCGGGGAACATACATAAAAAAAAATCCCAACGAATTGAGAACCTCCTCCTTTTTTTGAAGTCGGTTAAAAATTAACAGATTTTTAAACTGAATGTTTTAATAAGTTCTACTATTTCTCAAGAAAAACGTAAACAACATTAAGTAATCATGGTATTTTACCTCAATCTACATTTCTAAGGTCGATGACTGGTGAGTCAGCGCCGTCGCCTCGCCGTGCGCCCGCGCAGCCGCACACTTATTATGGTCATTGCATTCCCGCTCGTGTAAACACTGTTGATAATTATCTTTGCCTTATACATTGTTAATAGGGTCATTAGAAAGACACGTGAGGGAATGGAGAAATGGTTTGACCTAAATTCGGCTTTAAATTATTTTAATTGACTTTTAAGTACTTCAGAGAAAAATCTTTCACAATAGGTATGGACTAATAAAGAGTAATTTATTGACATTTAAAATATGACAATACAAATAGTGTGACATGTTATAATAATTTAATTTGACATCTCTATAATTTTTTTTTATTTTAATTTGGATCAATATTTTTATTTAATTTATATGATTGCTGAACCTATGACATGTATTTTAAATCATCTGATAATTTTTATTTTTAAACCTTTGACGTGTGTAGTATTCTGAATTTTTTTAATTTTTTTTTTTTTTGAGTGTAATAATTTTGTAATGTTGTTGTAATAATTATTTAATTAGATTAATAATAATGTAAATATTTGCACACCATAATAGGTAATGATACAGAGTACTTCATATTTATTTGTAACATCTGTTTATACCTACCTGTATTAAGCAAATAAATAATTTAATTTGATTTGATTTTAATCACAAGTGGTTTTAGATTTCGTATAGCTTTCAGAGCTCTGCCTATTCAGACAGATAAATAGGAAGGTATTTTGTCTATGGGTCTACAAGCTTTAGATAAATAGTTTTTGATCTAGACGATGACGAATGTGTATAAGGAAATAATTTTATTTCTAGTTTTTTTGTCTGTATCAGAGATCCTTCTGAAAAAACTGTACAAATATTTTTTTCTAGTAGTTTTATTAAAATTTAGTACCTATTATATAATTCTGTAAAATTTTGTATTTTATATTTATACGCCGTTGACGGCAAAACATAGAAATGAAATGAAATGAAATTGTTTATTCTGTAAATAGGATATCGGTATCACTTTTACACGTCATATAAAAAATATTACAAATAAGCTAGATGAGTTCGGCGTTTCCTATCTGACTACTCTGAGAAGAAAGGCCGAAACAAACTCAGAGGTCGCAGTCTCTTTTAAAGTCCAGACATAATCTTGGTCAGGCCATATGAGAACCATGTAGATTAGTGTCTGAAAAGGTCTTTTGAGGAAAGAACCACACAGATTTGAGTGGACCTGTCCAGTCAGTGCAAGCATTTGTCAGTAATCGTGGAGCTCAACTTAGAACTTAAGGAGCTCAACTCGACGAGCAATACCAAAGAAAGGACATTTGGGTAGGCCGCAAAAACTACTAAATAGAGATCTCTTAACCTCCTTTATACAACGTTAGTTTTTGTTTATACTAAACCTCTTAAGGGGTCAGTGTACTCATCATTATGAACAACTTTCACTATGGGACCAATGCAGAAATCGCGAAAAAAAATCAGCTGTTCCCTACATTTTGACGAGTTATGCGAACGTAAATGTATGGAACAGCTGATTTTTTTCCCCTTAAGAGGTTTAGTATAAACAAAAACTAACCTTGTATAATAACACCAATTTTTACACCTATATTTAACAAATAAAAAACTTTTCAAAGTCAAATCATTTATTTCTAATAGGCCCATGTATGGCACTTTTGAACGTCAAAATTTACAAAATAATGAAACTGATTCTAGTCACCCCTTCCAAAAGGTAGTTTTCGTATGGAGAAGAATGGGCAAGAAACTCCACCGTTACTCTTTTAAAATGTTTTACAATTGTTTGTATAGGTACGTACATTAGTTAAATAATTATATGTGAACACGATGTGACACTTTGACTTTGATAATTCTATGGAGCTCTACTCCCAACTACATAGATCGACGGCCACCACGTAAAGTATCGAAACTGCAAAACCTCTACTTTACAGGAGAGCGATTCTAAGTTAAGATTTAGATTTTTGTCGAACATGAAATTCGAAAATTTTATATTACCGATGTATCTAAAGTGGAAAATTTGACCGTTTTATACTGTCTACTATAGTTTTTGATAATTATTATACTTTTTCTAATATTACTCATTCGATAGTTTACTTGGTTACTGCTGGTTACTTTTTTACCGAATATGCCAATTTCGATTTTGTTCAATTGAAAAACAATTGAGGGTATAAAAATTAGCACATAATTTTTATATAAAATCATACATCTTTATCTCTACTTGCTATTAGTGCAATAAAACGAAAATGGCTTTTTTGTAATTTCGATAGTATACGTGGGGGCCGTCGAGATATCCGTCTAGGTTACCGAGGTACACCTGTAGTTCGAGAGGCGTTGCCATTTATCTGGTTATATTTTTAAATTACAGATATGGTAAAACATTACCACACTAATCACGTCTTGGAAACATCGCAAGAACAGCATTGCAACTGCGACAATTAGACAGTTTAGCAGTTTCATTAGAAGTCGTATGTTACACGGATGTTGCCTTACTATAATTATCTTCGTCCGCACCTCATCATATTTCACATGTGTCATAAATTGCCTGACATATACTCCATAGGTTTAGGTAGTTAAATAAAGGTAAACAAAAAAAACCACGTGACGAGACAGCTGTCAAGTAACCGACTAAACGTAATACCTGTCACTTCAGTTGTTATGCTACATCACAGTTGTACTCTTCAATTTAGCAACGTTATACTTCGTTGACGTTTAGAAATTGGGTTCTTTACAATAGACAGATTACAAAATCTTATAAATCAGACAAAAAAAAATGTGCTCAAGCAGTTACATTTACGAAAAGTAGTTGAAGAATAAACGATAAAGTTTAACATACATTTATACAAGAGGAAACTATGGTTAAATACTAAAATAAATTTAATTTGGTTTTATTGTTTTTTAACAAGAAAGTGTCATCTATAAAAACCCTTTTTACGATTTGTTTACCTTTTTTTAACTACCTAAACCTATGGAGTATAGGTAATTAGTTTCGCTGATTGCCAACTTTATGCCCATAACCTGCCCGTGCACAATATTGTCATCTCAGATGCAAATTTTAAATATTTTAATCTTCTATACATATAATAAAACATAGTAACGAAGTCAAAGCTGTCTGATGCCGAAAATATAGTTTTTAAAATTTTTGTCTGTTTGTCTGGATGTACGTATGTTCCGGGTTGGCGCAAAAACGACTCAACGGATTTAGATGAAATTTCGCACACAGATAGTTTATAACCTAGATTATTACATAGAGTACTTTTAATCCCGGTGTACGTTCTCGTGGGATAATTTCCGACATCCACGCGGGCGAATCCATGGGCACTTATGAAACGTCAAAAGCTAGGTGCACGGTTCCAATTGGTCGTTTCTTATGGAGAAAAGCCGGCAAGAAACTCCACGGTTACTCTTTTAAACACAATTGTCTTTTATTATATTTTCAAATTACTCAATATCTTTATTGTTTTACCATAATGTGTACTTAGGTGGTAATTACACCGGCAAGACGCAATATATGCCAGTGATCTTGAGTGGTTAGCTTGCGTGTTCCTTACTGAGCTCACACAACGCGTCGTACGTCCAGCCAGTAATAGGACTCGCCCATCAAGGAACGCGGTCCCAAATTATACGCATTATTAATTTATTATACATAAATCAAAAGGTATTTTAATAAAACACGTATACTAAAAGATTAATAATTAAATTATCTATAAAATGGTGAAGGTTTCAAAAAAATACGCTTGATAGATTTTGTGTGATTCTCAATTTTTTATCCGCGCTAACTCTAATTTGTAAAGTTTTGTCTAAACACAACTTTACAAATTAATTTCACTATGTATAAACATAATCTAAAATATTCCTATATTAAGTTATTGAAAAAATGCTCTAATTTAACATTTTTTGTCTCTTTCGCAAAATGACCACTTCGCAAAATGTCCCTTTCGAAAAATCTTTATTTCTCAGAATGTCTCTTTCGCAAAATGACCACTTCGCGAAATGTCCCTTTTTCCAATGCAGATTCAATTCTTCATATCAGTACAAAATCGCTCAAGTGCGAGTCGAATTCGCGCACAGAGGGTTACATAATAATCTCTTATTCAGGTCCATTTAAACACACAAATAAAAAATAAAGGATAGAAATTGAATCGGATCATTTTGCGACTGAGCCAACAACCAAAAGATTTAGGATACAGGGACTGTATTTTATCTTAAATGGTGCAGTGATTTCTAAGCGTTATTTCAGGCTGAAATTGTTCAAGAATAGTTTTCACTGGGGGGGGGATTTGGGTTTTCGTTTTTGAATATAGAGTAGATATTAGACTCTATCTTGGGGATATTGATATTAATTACCCAGACAGTTTTCGGGTTGTGATTATATCAGTTAAAAGTAGTAGTAAAACCTACATTTTAAACTCGCAGCTGAATTTGGTAATTAAGCCTCAATACTGTTAGAGGAAGACTAATAATCATGGCCTATTCAACTATTCGACCATTAATTACTCCGACTTAATTCTAAGAATGAAACGCCAACAGTGAAATTGTACAGCTACCTCAGTACGTCTACCTAATCATCGCACCCGGAATGGCCTTCCAATTCGTCACCATCGCCAATCTTCCGCGTAGTGTCAATTGTATCCTCAAATGGCCGACTGTCTCCTCAAATGGTCGTACACCCAACCTTGTCAGTTTGCATACAGCCAAGCTATTGATTTTACACCCACGGCGATAATACCCGATGTTTTATAATAATACTGTTTTTCCTTTCACTTTTAATACGTTTACGAGGTCGTAATGCGACTTTGTTTTGTGATAGCACAGTTTTATAATAATTTTTTTCTATTGTTTACCACATGAAACAATTGCAGAATTACTTTGTTATGCTATTTATTATGTCCTCATTTACCTATAGGTATGGCTAAGTCTTGAATGAAATCATAATCAATCCCTGCTTGAATACCTTTCTCTACTATTAGCATTGCTCTTTCTTAAATATTATTTATTTATTTTAATTATCTTACTAGCTGACCCAGCAAACTTCGTTCCACCTAACAGTCAATGAATGTGCATGTTTAGGATTTTAAAATTTCTACCCTACCTACCTACCCTACCTAGATATCAAAAAAGCTGATCCACACAAAATGTATGAGAACGTGAATTTTCTTCATAATTTTTTTTTCTTGAGTTTTTCCATATTTTCTCACCGTTTAAACCTTCCCTGGACTACGACAAACATTTCAAAACCAAAATCGGCCCAGCCGTTCTCGAGTTTTAGCGAGACTAACGAACAGCAATTGATTTTTATATATAGATTTATAAAATCTAACTTTATGTTTGATCAGCTACTGTGTATAATATCTATTGCTTGAATAACTTAATTCGTTGTTCTTATTTTTTTGTCCCCGGCGAATAAAATGGTAATGTGCTATTACGATAGTTTTAACTTTATTGCATATTCGATATTTAGAGGTACGCTAACACTCATGTTTTTTTTCATTCATTTCCTACGGTTATTTCAGAAGTTACGAGATTTTAAGGTGTATTGTCATGAATGTAAAAAATCACTTTTCTTGTGGTACTTAAGTATTTGAACAATTCCGCTATTTATTTAGATAATAAGATATTCACAAAAAACTGTTTTTTATTTTTCCTGTAAAATTTGGTTTTTAACCGACTTCAAAAAAAAGGAGGAGGTTCTCAATTCGTCGGGATATATTTTTTTTTTTATGTATGTTCCCCGATTATTCGAAGACGGCTGGACCGATTTGAAAAATTCTTTTTTTGTTTGAAAGGGTATACTTTCAAGTTGGTCCCATTGTCATTTGGTCATAATCTGATGATGGAATCTTGGAGAAATCGAGGGAACTCTTCAAATATTAAAGGCACATCTATAGTGATTTGGGTATTTTTGATGAGCAGTTGACATAAGGCTATTGTAACTTAGATAAATTACAAATCAACCCACTAAAAAGTGAAAAAAAAAACTTTTTTACAAAAAATATCACCGACTTCCAAACTACAAAGTGAAAAATAACTTTAATTTCGGAAGTCGGTGTCAAAAAACTTAAATACTGATCCAAAGACACCGACTTCCAAAATTAAAGTTATTTTTCACTTTGTAGTTTGGAAGTCGGTTATATTTTTTGTAAAAAAGTTTTTTTTACAACTACGATTTTATTCACCGGGGACAGCGAATTGATTCTTTCACATAATTAAATTTCGCGACCTAACGATGCAGTTTAGAAATTGTTATGAAATTATTCTTAGTTATAAATACCTACTTGCTGCTAGCAAGTAGGTATTTATCCAAAATTGAATAACTTAAATAGGTAACTAATTAATTTTTGCACTTAACTTTCACAACCTATGGATGCAGATTAGCAACATGTCTATACTTATGTAACTTTCCAACTCTAAAAATAGCCCGTAAGTTCATGGTACTTACACAAAGTATAAACAAACACCCATCTTCAATCCTACAGCTGACATTAGCAACCAAAGAGGCAAGTACCATAAACAGTAGCTAGGCAGACAGGTACAATCGAACAAGCAATTTGGTTTACAGGCAAAAATATTCATGTAGTGTTGGGATCTCCAGGAAAACGCCAAATCATTTAAACAACGTTTATTTTAATTAAAGCACCTTTTAACAAACACCTTAGCATGACTCTCAAGATCTCTGTCTTGCCATATTCCTTTCTTACTTCCCCTTTCACTCGTTCAAAAGCATATTTTATTAATAGTTTAAGAAATGCTTAGCTACACGTACACAGCCAATGAAGTTTACGAATCTAAAATGAATCCTACATTCATCTTCTCAGTACACTGCCAATATTCATTTTTACTGTGTGCGTATAACTTACTTACTTCCTGTACATGACACCGCAGCCGCACCGGAACCGCACAGGCGGCGGCGTGTCACCGGACCGTAAAATGAAAAAAAATCAGAACATGTCAGAATGAAAATGACGCGGCTCTGGTGCGGCGGCGGTGCGGCGCATGGGCGATATTCAATCGTATGACACAAATATGCGGTCAGCGCGCGGTGGTACGGCTCCGGTGTCATGCACAGGAAGCTTAATACTTAAGAGAGTAATGTAAAAGAATTGACTACTCAGCACACCCACAACGTTGTTAAAGCTGATAATTATCGCTTCTTTCTAGGGAATGATAATTTTTGTTTCATTTCACGACACACGACCTACTACAGGCTACTTTCATTTAATTTTTCGATCATTCGGTAAGCGAGTGTAAGATGCCGAATTAAAGGCAAAAATGATCAAAAAGTGAAGCGTTTGATATCGACTTTAGTAAGTAGTTGCAAGTTAGCTGCCTGCATACAACATAACTTGTTCGACTGTACAGTCATACTGTATCGGTCACGATCGCACGAACCAAGCACGGTGCACACGCATGCGTTACACGCTAAACGTGCATCGTGCATTGCACATTGTAATGTTGCGTACACATCGAATGCGGGTTATTGTGAATTTTAATGTCGTGACGCAGTACACATAAACTAGTGCATAATTGGTACAGATTTGTGAGGATTCGTTTGGTGCAGTGCATCTACCGATCCTGTCCGACATGCTTAAGTAATTTTAGATAAGCACAAACACGAACTTGAAGTAGTTTTTAAGGACTTAAGTAGTCCCTAAAGCCGCGTTTCCATCATGCAAATGACTTGCATACAAGTTGCAAGTTGCATGCTATTTGTATAGAGGAAACCACAGCTTGCAAACAAGTTGCAACTTGTATGCAATTAGATTTAAACTTGTACACACAACACTCAAGTCAGCTCATTTGCATACAAGTTGCAAGCGCATGCGCAGATGTATAGAGGGAGGTAGGTAGGGAGGCAGGATTATTTTGTAAGTGGGATACGGAGAAAACAATAATATTTATTGAAGAATATCATAGACATGATTGTATTTTCGCGTACAACTCTGCACGCAGCGGCAACCACAGCACGTCTTCTACTCATGATGAACATTGTAGGTACAACTAGAAAAACTTGTATGCCACTAAAATCTTGTATGCAAACTGCAAGTTGAACAAATTCGTGTTTTCAGTTCAAATCACTTGCACACAAGTGTGACGTCATACTTGCATGCAAGACTTGCCTAATGGAAACGCGGCTTTAAGAACACAATCTACAATGGCGAGAACAGTTCTACTATTGATAAGAAAAGAAGAAAAAGAAAGTGCCTGTAAATGGTTCAATTGAAATTAATGCTTTGAGTTTCTGTTTGAGTATGATTAGTTAAAACAATGGCACATACGCAACATACGCACACATAAATTCCTTGCACTTATTAGAGCTTAAATTTTGAATGCAAAGTTAAAAAAAAATATTGCCCCCATAGGGATATTGCGATCCTAGTTTCGCCGCGCTAAGATATATATATATATCTCTTTAGACCTTCTTGTGTTTACGTTAACTGTATACCTGTGCTATTCTCTTCTGTCTTCATTTCTACCACTCCTTCTCGTCTAAGTGGAACTCTTGTGTGTGAACTGAAACCTGTGTCTGTGTTCTTAATAAACTTTCAATCTTCTTCTTGTGTACTTGTGACTTATTACTTATACAATACCTACTTTCCACCTACCACACACCCTATTCAACTACATCTTCGCCCCCGTCCATTTAGGGTCCACTCGGATGGTCCAGGAGGTTCGGTACCACTTCAAGACCCAGATTACCCACTCGCCATACGGTTGCCTATCCGATTAAATTTTACGTGCCATTGCCTTGAATTGATCCTTCTGAAGACTATAACTATTGAACCTATACCAAAAATTTTAATTTCACTTGCGAGCGACCCTAATATCATATTGTCACAACTAAAAATGACACACCGTTATATTGACCTCGAAACTGCGACTTTGATACCCATCATCGTCATTAACCTACAGCAGTCCATTGCTAGACATATACCTCCCCAATCCTACGCCTTTCATCATGATTCTCGGCTCCCATATGTCCTATGGGGGAAATCGCTGTTCTTCATTTTGTGCCATCTCCACCTCCACAAATACTTCAAAGCTCAAAAAACTCAAAGCATTTATTTCAATTAAACCATTTACAGGCACTTTTGAATTGTCAAGAAGTCGGTCAGTCAGAAACATGAAGCTAGTTGCCCATTCCAAAGCGTAGTAGGTACTTACATATGGAGAAGAACGGGCAAGAAACTCCACGGACACTCTTTTAAATAAAATAAAACTTTTTACAAAAAAAAATACAACCGACCTCCAAAAAAAAACACTACAAAGTGAAAAATAACTTTAATTTCGGAAGTCGGTGTCTTGGGTTTTGTATTTTCGTTTTTTGCCACCGACTTCCGAAATTAAAGTTATTTTTCACTTTGTAGTGTTTTTTTTTGGAGGTCGGTTGTTTTTTTTTTTTGTAAAAAGTTTTTATTTTTCACTTTTTAATTGTGGTACCTACCCCACACATATTCGAATACCACTACCTGCTACCAGTGAAAGAAACTTATCATATCATCTACATACTAAGTGGGAAAAAAAAACGTATTTTGTAGCTAACTCAAAAACTATCCAAGCAAAGTTAATAAAATTTATATGGGACCAATTCCAGAGCACACCCTTTCAAACAAAAAAGGAATTTTCAAAATCGGTCCACAATTGACGGAGAAATCGGTGGAAATACATTTAAAAAAAAAAAACAAACATACGAGACGAACATATAACCTCCTCCTTTTTGGAAGTCGGTTAATAAACAGTGGCACTCCGGGAGTGCCGACAGAAGTGGAAACTTGAAAAAAACCGGCCAAGTGCGAGTCGTACTCGCCCATGAAGGGTTCCGTAGCAGCAAGTAACATTGAATGAAAGGTAAATTGCGGTTTACGATTTATGACGTATTAAAAAAAAACTACTTGTTAGATCTCGTTCAAACCAATTTTCGGTGGAAGTTTACATGGTAATGTACATCATATATTTTTTTTAGTTTTATCATTCTCTTATTTTAGAAGTTACAGGGGGGGGGACACACATTTGACCACTTTGGAAGTGTCTCTCGCGCAAACTATTCAGTTTAGAAAAAAATGATATTAGAAACCTCAATATTATTTTTGAAGACCTATCCATAGATACCCCACACGTATGGGATTGATGAAAAAATTTTTTTTGAGTTTCAGTTATAAGTATGGGGAACTCCAAAATTATTTGTTTTTTTTCTATTTTTATGTGAAAATCTTAATGCGGTTCACAGAATACATCTACTTACCAAGTTTCAACAGCGTAGCTCTTATAGTTTCGGAAAAAAGTGGCTGTGACATACGGACGGACAGACAGACAGACAGACAGACAGATAGACAGACAGACAGACAGACAGACATGACGAATCTATAAGGGTTCCGTTTTTTGCCATTTGGCAACGGAACCCTAAAAATTGGCACCGCGGAATCAACGCGTTGATGTCTTTTACTCCACGCACCGCGGTAATCAACGTGTTGATGTCTTTTTAATAGTCTAAAGCTGGTGTCGTTACAGTGTCGCGAAATCAATGGTTTAGTCCCGTTTCTAAAATGTCCAACGCGTCTAAAGAAGTTTTCACTTTAAAAAAATGATACAATATATTGGTTACATCATTCTTGTTGAAATTATACATGTGAGAACAATGTAGAAAGACGTGTACGTTAGAATCGTCCGTAATAAAAAGATAAAACAAAAAAAAACGTGTGGCACTCGGGGACTGCCGCGGTAAAGCTATTGCATAGCATTTGTAACCTCCATACTTCCTATTTGTCAACGCTACACTTGGGATGATGACATAAAACAAAAATTACGTTCCCATGACAATTTTAGTGTCATCATCCGTCATTACATGGTAGGCGGAGTGGGGGCTGTTAGGTTTTATTTTCGTTACGGTTTTATTTTCGTAACGGAATTTCTTGATTCGGTCGCCACGCTCATAGCCCACGATAAAAGCTATGCAATAGCTTAAAAATGATTGCTCTAAAGGCAGTATTCAGGAAGAAAAAAGAGGAATACATTTGTATGGAGAATCGTAGGCCCTATCTTAAGACGATATTCGTAAATTCCGTAACGAAAAAAACCTAACACCCCCCGTGTTAGGTTTTTTTCGTTACGGAATTTCTTGATTCGGTCGCCGCGCTCAAAGCCCGCGATAAAAGCTATGCAATAGCTTAACAAGTTACAAACAAATTAAAAATAAGCCATGGCAGCTAAGAGATGACCAGTCCCAACTAACAGCGCCCGTTCACGAACATGCCGCATGGTTCAGATTCACATACCAAGTATACGTACCCTCATGTTAAACAAAGTAATCAATGCAAGTGTTTCGGTTGCTAATAGCTGCTTCAAACCCGTTTTCTAGGAGATAATTTAATCTAGACCCTGCCTAATGACCTGGCCTAGGCGGGCATTAGTATACAAAATACTAAGTATGCCATTTACCTTGCATACGGGACGAGGTTGTTAATTAAGGGGATCTCTTGAAGATGTTACAAGATAATTAAGTTCTATTGCTTGTTGAGCTTAGGAGAAGTGTTTAGCCACATTATGATAAAGTAACAGTATTACATCGCTCGGTAGATAAACCTTCTGCGTCCATGCGTAACTGCCGCGCACTCGGGACTGTCACTGTTATTTACATAGCAGGTAGTGGTATTTGAATTTGTGTGGGGTGTTGTTGCGTACTGGGATTACATTGAGATTTCGAAGCGCGTCGTTTCGGCAGTTTTGATGAAGACGTAATACTGTTTCTTATTTATACTGTGGTTTAGGTACAAAGATGATTATCTCGTTCAGGCTTTAAAGGCTCCCGCAGACAATTTCTAAGAAAACTTCATGGATATGTTCTACCAGAATCGCGTTGCACCTGTCTGCAGAAGCCTTAACACGTTCTGTCATTTCTTGACTGTTTTCCTTCGAGGAAGTCTGAAAGTGGCACCGGTGACTGAAAAGTTGGCCAAGTGCGTGTTGGACCCCGCACAATGAAGGGTTCCGTAATTGGGATGAATTTATCCCAAATACAAACTTAACATTGTAGTTGAAAACATGTTCTCCACTCTCACAATTTTGAGAGATTTACCATGTTATTTTAAGACCATAGACTTCTTATAGGTTTTCCAGTAATCTATGAGTAAAGAACCATTCTCTGTATTTTTTTCAAAATTTCAGGCTCAGTAGTTTCGGAGATCAGGGGGAGGGGAGAAGGGTAAATTTTCATCTACTTTATTAAATATCTTTAATTGTATTTACTTTAAAATTATTAAAAAAAAAAAACAGTGACACTCCGGGAGTGCCGACAAAGGGAAAACTTGAAAAAAAACGCGTTGATGTCTGTTACTCCACGGTGTCGGTAAACTCGGTACCAGTGTCGCGAAATCAATGGTTTAATCCCATCTCAAAAATGCCCAACGCGCCTAAAGAAGTTTTCACTTCAAAAATATTTTAAATCCTCGCAACAAGCCCTTTCATTTGATATATCACGGTACAAATGCCCCCCAAAAGTGCACCCCATATTCAATATTCATTTATTTACGTTACACGTCCGTGCCTGAGTCACAGAAATAAATGTGTGCATGTAAAAGAAAAAATAAAAGTGTTGCGTTTTCCTTTTGAGTACGGAACCCTAAAAATTATGAGGGATCATGCTTTGAGAATGAATGTAGAAATGATGGATGGGGTATCTGAAAGATGAAATGGCTCGATAGGGGTGACAACTGAGATGACTAATAGAGAAAAAAGTATGGAAGAAAAAGACATGTTGTTCCGACCACAAATAAATTGGGTTATGGGTAGGAGAATGATAACTGTTTTCCTCCAACAATAACGTCTTAAGGCGACGATAACCGACTTTTAATGTTTTTATACTGAAGACCACGTCTAAACGAGTAGTGATAATGATTTGGAAAACAATAAGTAAAATTAGAGCATTTTCGAATATTTTAGATTATGTTTACACGGTCAATCACAGTTTGTTTCGATTTGAAACAGATTGCTAATCCATTGTTTCATAAGTTGGAAAAAAAATCTGCTCAACAACGTAAATAACGCAATGAATGTTGTTGAACTGTCAAAATGAAACAAATTTGTCATTTATTTATTTATTATTATTAATTACAACGGTTATATACCAGTAACAGTAACTAATTAATTTCAAACTATTATATAAATTACAATTTCATCTAGATAGGTAGGTACAGTATTAATATGAAATAAAAACAACAAAAAAATACATTTCGTTAGGTTACAAAAATACTCGTTTATGAAAATAAGCTACACAATTAGGGGGTACTGTTGCGCATGGTTTTTACGACTTGAAAAAACATCGAGATTTCATACTTTTATGTAAATTTATTATTACAGTATTGTACACATAAACCTTCTGGAATAAATTAACTCTAAACGATGGTGAAAACCTTATCAAAATCTGTTGCGTGGTTTAGGAGAACAACGCAGACATACAGACAAACGCGAAAAGCGACTTTGTTTTATAATATTTAGAGATTACATAGTGAAATTAATTTGTGAAGTTATATCAAACGCGGATAAAAAACTGAGAATCACGCAAAATCTATCAAGCCTATTTTTCTGAAACCTTCACCATTTTAAAGATAATTTTATTATTGATCTTTTAATATACTTATGTGTTATGCGTCTAATTTGGGACAGCGCTCCTTGGTGGACGAGTCCTATTACTGGCTGGACGTACGACGCGTTGCGTGAGTTCAGCGCAGAACACACAAGCTAACCACTCAAGGTCACTGGCATATATCTGCGTCTTAAATGGACCGTCTCGATAGAACAACAAATGCTGTATGTGGTGTTTTTTTTTTCTAATTTTTGTATCTCACGATAGATATCATGTTATTACAGCTCATTAAGTAAGTATATTACCTAAATCAACAGAGATCTTCATGTCTAGACCTCATCGACTATAATTTAGGTCAGCTTTAGTGAAATAATTATAGTGTTTCAGTGATTATTTGATATTAGGCACAACCCAAATATAATAAAAATTGGCTATTTATTTTATTTAATACAGGGCTATAATTTTTTTCATAACCTAGATGTTGATTGAGATATACATGTTTATTCTACTAACCTATACTCCGTTTGAAATAAGATTAGACATTTAACTAAACCTTTTTTACAGTCCGTTCAACCGATTTTGAGTTCTATTGCGTTGGTGGCATGACTAATGGCAGCTGCAGTAAACAGTTGGTTTGTAACCACTTTTTTTGCTTTTAATGCCATCCTTATGCCTACGGTATGGAAGTCAAAATCGGTTGAACAGACTGTAAAAAAGGTTTGTTTAAATGTCTAATCTTATTTCAAACTGAGTATAGGAGTTTAGAAATGTTTCCACTAAAATAATTTAGTTTTTAGGGTTCCGTACCCAACGGAACCCTATTACTAAGTATCTGTTGCCGTTCCGTCCGTTCGTCTGTCACGGTTCAAAAGATAGTCTTTTGAACATACACTAGACACTTTAAATTTCCTAGATGGTGTACTGCTGTGGCCGCTATAACAAAAAATAAATTAAATTCCCCATACAAGTAACGTGTTTATTTACTAAAAGTATTTAAAAATATATTTATTCAATATTGTATGGTGTCTAGGTCGTCTCGCCACCTCTTCCTGGGACGACCTAGCCGCATACCGCAAGGGTTGGAGGGAGGTGGCCTTGGAAAAGAATGCATGGAAGGACTTGGGGGAGGCCTTTGCTCAGCAGTGGGACAGTGCAGGCTAATAAAAAAAAAAAAACGTGTGGCACTCGGGGACTGCCGCGGTAAAGCTATTGTATTGCATTTGAACCGTCATTACATGGTAGGCGGAGTGGGGGGTGTTAGGTTTTATTTTCGTTACGTTACGGAATTTCTTGATTCGGTCGCCGCGCTCAAATCCCGCGATAAAAGCTATGCAATAGCTTAAAACTGTATGGTGGTACGGAACGGAACCCTTCGTGCTGTCTGACTCGCTTTTGGCTAGTTTTTTGGTTTAGTATGGATAGAATATCCATTCGGTCGTTTGGTTTAAATCGACCTTAACATAGCATAGCCTCAGACCAAATAAATAATCAAGACAGAGCGCTGCGAATAATACAGTGCAGTAGAAGCATGCCAAAACTACACCTCCGCTCTGTGCATACACGCACACATTTACAACCATTTACAATCAAACTACACCTCACTAAGTGCACACATGTTTACGAAACCAACCTCACGTCACGTCACTGTAGACAGCGCTCTGTCTTGATTTTTTATTTGGTCTGAGAGCACAGCATAATGTATATTATTATAACTATACTTAAGTCTTGAAACACGTAATTCCCTTTGTCTTTGAACAAGAACATCCCTAGTCACATGTCTCCATACTACAGTATGCAAGTCTTTGTTCATTTATTAATGTCCACGAACATTGCTAAGTCAAACACAAAGATCGCAAATGCTTTGTCTCATCAAGCTAGAGGTTAGGCACCTACTTAACTAATAATCATGTGGATACGCAATTCATTAGTCAAAATGTTGATTGATAAATGTTTTCTCAAACATGCTTGGAAATTCGAGCATTATTTTGACAACCTTCTTCGAGATAAATCGAAATTACTGTACTGGTTGAATACATGCGAGCGCCCGGCCGGCAATTTTTGTATAAAAATCCTTATCTAACTGTCTTGTTTAGCGGCCAAATAAATTAGTATGAAAACTCTGTATCTGTCGTGTTATTTAATAAAAAATAAAGTTTAATAAAAAAACTGTTACCCGACTACGGGACAATAAAAATGATCTAAAAAGTAGATACGAAACAAGCAAATATTTCAGACACAAATCATCAAGACATAGGTACAAAAATGGTCTAGGTAAAGCCGTGGTCGCATGCCTGTATGCCATGTGGGTGCCAGGAACACCTACAAAATTATAATGGCTTGCGACCACGGCTTTACCTTGACCATTTTTATACCTGTGTCTTGATTTCTGTCTGAAATATTTGCTTGTTTCGTACCTACTTTTAAGATCATTTTTATTGTCTCGTAGTCGGGTTACAGTTTTTTATTGAGTAAACTTTATTTTTTATTATATCGTGAAAAATTATCGTTGTTCGTCATTGATTCTGGAATTTATAATTAATATTGATTAATTTGATAAAAGTACTACACAAGCTTTGGCCGCAACCAGGCATTGATGGACTTACGTATATGTGCCTCGGCTTCGCCTCGGCCCCCCCAGCCCGTGCCTCCTCTATTGCCGGCTGCGACAGTAATGTACTATAATTGATGTTTGGTTTTGACTTATAAAAGTTTTTAAATCATGTCATATTTATCATAGCAGTGTTGTGCATTGTTTTTCCGACAGTTTCATAAACAATTAGATTAATAATCTTTTAATTAATTAATTGATAAGCTTGTTTATTTCCTCCTGATCATATTTCCTGAAAGCTAATAAATAGAACTTTAGCAATTTATTATTATAAAATGTCTTCGCTGTTTTTAGCTTATAGGACTGAAAAAAAACCCAAAGTTCACGTAATTCAGAGAAAATAATCAAAATTCACAGTATTTATTTAATTCAAAGAAAACGTTTTTCATTGCAAGGCACAATCATAATCATTTATTTGTCAGAATATGATTCATTTTAGGGCCTTAAGATTAGTCAATGGTATCGTCACATTCTGCCAAGTGTGGCGTGCAAATATTAGGTACTTACATACATTTATTACAGCATAAAGATTATTAGATTAGTTAGTTACAATGTTCTATTAAACTCTTTAAAGAAAATAATCAAAAAAGAAGTAACACTGTGTTACTCATAACTTCCTAAAACAAAATAGTCAATACAGTATTACGGAAGTGTGGTCTCGAACAATAATGTCATTGTAAAGTCGGTTGACAGGTTGTCTGTGCGCAGCGATGCGTAGGCGCCGACCTCACGCCCCCACTCCAAAGTTATCGCGATACTGTGAGAAACGAGTCGATGAGTAATTTTATCTAAGACATGATTGTCATCATTTATATAAAATTATATACGTACTTAGTTTGGGATTTAAATTAAACAGGTAGATAAAAAAAAAATTGAAGTGTCCAGCTTTTTACTAATGCGTAATACGGTCCTAAAATACCAAAAAGATTTTTTTTTAAATGTCTGTCTGTTGGTCTGTCTGTCTGTTTGTTACGGCTAATCTCTGAAACGGCTCGACCGATTTTGACGGGACGTTCACTGGCAGATAGATGATGTTATAAAGAGTAAATTAGGCAACATATCTTTTAGAAAAAAGCGCTGCAGCAGCTACTCTATAATATATGTGAAGTAAAGACAATACTTAATACATTATTATACTCTACATTTCAATGTATCGGTATTGTATTTTGTTCGATTGAAACTGCACAGCACAAAGTTGGGCTATTTGAGAGTTTATTTGAAAAGTGATTACTCTTGACTTTCCGAATTAGAACATCACCTTTCCTTGCAAAAACATTAAGATGACACCGTGAAGATTGTAGTAGGTCTTAAAAATAATCTTCATCAAACCTAAGAAAGTAAAAAAAATCGTGCGTTCAGACAAAACGTTTTCAACACATCCATCATGTTTTAAATTTTATCATTAAACTTTGTTTCTTTGTTCACCAGGCTCGGTTCCAACAAAAGCAGATGCAGGAGCGAGAGATGAAGATCGCTTCTCTGTACGAGGCACAGCAGGCGAGGGCCCTCGATAGAGTGAGACACTCGCCTAGCAACGTGGGCCATGCCTCGCCGCCACTGCCGCCAACTGCGCACCAACCGGGGAAGGTAAAGGCTCCTTTTGCAAAGATACGGTTCAATTATCTCTAAGCAGTTGTACTCGTCGTTGCGTACCTTAGTAATAACCTTAGCCAAAAAAACCGTCGTTCCCTCAATGCTGAGGATCACGACAACATACTTTGTTCGAAACGAAAATGAAATGAGAACGTTTATTGCGCAAAACAAAAACCAGCCGCGCACGGGACGTGCGCCGACAAGCATGAACTTGTTTATTTAAATCGTACCTTATCTTCATTTCATTACATCATTAATTCCAATGCGCTTGCCGTAAGGGTTGTGTTGCGAGTTTCCTATCGATCAACCCAAAAATGGAAAAAAACGGTTAAAAACGTTTTATTAACCGAGAAGGATTTAAATTTTGTTCTTCTTCAAAATAATTTCTTAGGTTTTTAAGACGAAACCGTTTCGAAAAACATACTGTTATTCGAGCCCTGCTCCAAGCTATGCGGTCTTCTGCAATATGGACTGGCCGAATGTGTTAATAACATGATGGAAAACAATGGAGTGAATGGAAGCTACTTAAGTCTATTAAAAGCATATTCTCTTCTAAGGTAACAGCCAGTAGGTACCGCTTTGCCACCTCGGAAACTTTCTTATACAGCACCACATCGAGAAATTACGCCGTAAATTTTATGTTCCTAAAATAGAAAAAAAGTATGGGTTTAGGTACTCGAAAGAACAGGTGGAAAAGTCATTGCTGTTCCCACAAATGTTTATACTCGATATCAATTTATTATTCATTAAATAGAAAATAACATAATTACTGAAGGTGAAGAAATGTCTTGGAAATATACAATTTTTTTTTCCAAGGTCAATTTAAAATACTTTTAATAAAGTTACACAGCCGCGCTTGCTCGGCATAAGGACTGTGGCAAACTGCAGACCCTTCGATTCGTTCAAATTGATCTTTTATTTCTCTTCTCTACTGTTTACCCTTCAACAAACCAGCATGTGTTAAAACCCAAAAATTCTAAGACATACTAATGTGACATCCATCAATCCGCACTCTCTAAACTCACAGAAAGGAGGCCTGTTTCCCAGGAGTAGGAACATTGTAATCTGATTACATTCTCAACCAATACCTTCTTTACCAGGTACGACAAATGTTCGAAGAGCGTCGAACAAAAGCTGGCATTGATAAGAGCTATCCCCTGCAGCCGATCCACAACACAGACAGAGCTGCGGCCCGGAAGCCTCTGCCTAATGGTTACAGCAAGGTGACCACCACCTCCAAGCTCACTTTAGATAGGAAGGTCAGCAAGCACGCCCTCATCAACTCACACAGCATCAAGAAACAACAGCAGCATGTAAGTAGCTAAATCAGTTCTCAACTAGACTTTTGCAGTGACCCAGCATCCTAATTATCCAATCTGTTTCATATTGACAGTTCAACAACATTTATTTATTTACGTTGTTGAGCAGACACATATTTCGCAATAGATTAGCAATATCCTTCAAAATGATCCAGATTATGATTGATCGTGTGTCAATTAGGATGCTAATCTTCTTTAGAATGCTCTAAGATTGGGGGCTGCTAAAAAGCAATTTAATATGGATGGTATTTGGCAACAAAGATCATCCAATATAAAGATTTTGCAAAATATTTATTTTGTCCGTCTCTTACCTACTCGCAAACTCGGCATTAAGATCCTCATGACATCAACTATCATCTCTTTTGGAATTACTAATTATTCAAAGTTTGTAAATTAAACATATCGGAGGATATATTTGCGCAAAACCTGCCGCAATTCATTCAAACGGCACAAATTATAATTTAATAGACGTTTGATAGAATAAAAGTTGTCATGTTTAGAATAATTGTTATATTACATAATATTATATAATTCATTGTAATTCTGCTTACAGGTTATTTATTTGGAAATTTGTGTATATTTTGTTACTTATAACATCGCCTTGGATGAATCTGTAAAGGTGTTATAATTGTGATTTAAATAAATAAATATGTGTTTGATCTTGTTACAGAAAATAGAGAACATAGTAAATGGATCTGGCGATCTCAATCACAACCACGAACCGGACCTAAACTCTGTCAAACATGTGGTAAGTAGTCAATTATATTAAGCATAATCAGCCTAAGATAATGTTCCCACTGCTGGGACACAGGCCCCTCTCTTCGAGAGGGAGTGGACTCCATTTACCACGCGGGCTCAGTGCGGGTTGGTAGATGTTGCATTATACGTTTTTGAATTTTTTGAATAACTAACCCTGAATATAAAACAGGATCAATTTTCCAATACCTCTTGCTTAACGTTCTTCAAATATCTAAATTAATATTTTATAATCATTTTTGATCCTTGAAATCTCTCTTCGACTCTATAACATTCCAATCTCAACGAATCATTCCTTTGCTTAATTTTCCATTATCATTTCACCCCTTTATACTGCTGAGACACAGGAGGAGGGGCTTGTGGATACGTAATAACAGCCGCACGGGTCGATCCATCAGGTAAAGCTACGCTTGCTGGGGTTGGTCTGTGGATGGGTTACCATCTTTACATACCGAAACTCCTCCGAACCTCGTAAAGCACATTAAGCCGTTGCGTTGGTCTCGACTGTCATTCGTAAACCTTTTACAGTTCGTTACGGGTCGTCAAAAGCCCGAAAGTCAGACAGCCAGTCTTACCAAAAAGTGACGTATTACTCAGTTCCTGGGTTGTGAAGGTCAGATAGGCAGTCACTCCATGTAAAATACTGGTAATCAGCTGCATACGGTTAGACTGGAACCCAACCCCAACATAGTTGGGAAAAGGCTGGGCAGATTGACACTGCTGAGACATATTTCTCTGCTATTTCTGTAGCAGAATGGTGGCCCAGTGGTAACGGATTGAAGACTTACGAATTGAAGGTCGTGGGTTCAAACTCAGGCCGGCGCTTTAATTTGTTTTATTTATTTCTTCACCACTGCTCTGAAAAACGGTGAAGGAAAACATCGTGAGAAAACCGGCATGTCCTAGAACCAAAAATTCGAAGACATGTGACATCTACCAACCCGCATTGAGCCCGCGTGTGGATTACAGCCCACTCCCTCTCACAAAGAGGAGGCCAGTTTCCTAGCAGTGGGAACGTTATAGGCTGATTATGCTTTCTGTCACAATACACTGGTCAGTCAATATAACCATTCTCAAATTGTCTTCAGCTACCACAAAGTAACGGCGAGGTGATACTCCCGACCACAGACGAGCTGGACAAGGTTGATAACAACTACCTGATAGAGAACGAGACGTTCCCTGAGGCACTGGCACCAACACCAACCCCGAGGTCACCCGACCCGCCTGCAGCCACCAAGAAACCACCTCCAAGAAGGTACTACTCTTAACTAAACTAGCATTGCTCGAGGATATCCTGGAAATATAACAATTTGAACACGTAATCACGAAGTAGAAAGTGTTTTTTCCAGAATTGATCAATCTATCAGAAAACGAAGAATCGTCCATACTCCATAGGTTTAGGTAGTTAAATAAAGGTAAACAAAAAAAAACCACGTGACAAGACAGCTGTCAAGTAACCGAATAAACGTAATACCTGTCACTTCAGTTGTTATGCTACGTCACAGTTGTACTCTTCAATTTAGCAACGTTATACTTCGTTGACGTTTAGAAATTGGGTTCTTTACAATAGACAGATTACAAAATCTTATAAATCAGACAAAAAAAAATGTGCTCAAGCAGTTACATTTACGAAAAGTAGTCGAAGAATAAACGATTAAGTTTAACATACATTAATAAAAGAGGAAACTATAGTAAAACATTAAAATAAATTTGATTTGGTTTTATTGTTTTTTTAACAAGAAAGTGTCATCTATAAAAACCCTTTTTACGACTTGTTTACCTTTTTTTAACTACCTAAACCTATGGAGTATAGCACTTTGAATATTATTAGTCCTTTAGTAAGTTTTCCCAGCAAATTCTTCGTTGGCGCGACGAGATTATTCAGGCCTGTAGACCTTTGGAACACTAACTCCGCCTCCCCCAAATGCAGCGCGACGTATTTACGACTAGCTGCGCCCCGCGGATTCACTCACATAAGTCTCGATCCCGTGGGAATATATAAAAAAAGTGGTGGCACTCCGGGAGTGCTGATAGAAGTGAAAACTTGATCAAGATCGCCTTGGTAGAAGAAAAATACTTGTATAGAACATTGGTCCATAACCTTATCTAAATAAAGAGCACAATCGCATTTACAAAAATGAGGTGTCGTCATGGTGTCGCGAAATCAATGGTTTAGTCCTATCTCAAAAATGCCCAACGCGCCTAAAGAGTTTTCACTTCAAAAGTATCCTATGTCCTAATCCAGGTCATGGTCTACCTGTGTGCCAAATTTCATCCAAATCCCTTCAGCCCTTTTAGCCTGAAAGCGCAACAAACAAACAAACCAACTCACTTTCGCATTCATAATTATTAGTTATAGTTAGGATGCCCCGCCGACCATTTCGCGGAAAATCCATGCCACAGTATAAAATATTTGCAGTTGATCAGTTGATCAACTGCAAATATTAGTTAGTTTCGATTTTTGAAGTGAAAACTTCATAAGGCGCGATGGGCATTTTTGAGATGAGACTAAACCATTGATTTCGCGACACTGTGAAGGAATTTACCGACACCGTGGAGTAAAAGACATCAACGCGTTGATTACCGCGGTGCCGATTTTTTGTTAAGTTTTCACTGCTTCGGCACTCCAGCACCCTAATTGCGTAATCACAATTTGTTTCGATTTGAAACAGATTTCTAATCCATTGCTTCATAAGTTGGAAAAAAAATCTGTTCAACAACGTAAATAACGCAATGAATGTTTTTGAAATGTCAAAATGAAACAAATTTCGCGAAATTGTTTACGAAAATGAGTTACGCAATTAGGATATCGGAGTGCCACTGTTTTTTTTTTCTTAAGTTTACTTTTATGTTAGGTTACCTACGGTGTAGTGAACTCAGATTATTACTTAAAATGTCCTGTGTACCTGATAGGCGTTTTTACACATTTACTAATAATAATACTAAAGCTGAAGAGTTTGTTTGTTTTTAACCCCCAACGCAAAAAGATGAGTGTTATAAGTTTAACCGCTATGTGTGTCTGTCTGTGGCACCATAGCTCTTAAACGGGTGAACCGATTTGAATGCGGTTTTTTTATTTGAAAACAGGTTTTCTAGCGATGGTTCTTAGACATGTTTCATCAAAATCGGTTCAGCTGTTTGAAGATTATCAGCTCTTTTCTAGTTGATGAATGGATGTGAGTATCTTCCACAGGTCTGATCGATTTGAAATTTGGTATACTCAATGATATTAGAAGAACATAGGAAACTTGAACTGATGCTGCATCGACTGGAATTTGCAGGATACCCAACTCCCCTAACAACTTACAGCACAGGTATCATGTTTGGGCTCATTGGAATGGTCTCGATGAATAGGTTATAGATGGTGAACAGTGTCTGATGATGGAGTAGGAAAGAGATATGAGGAAATGTTTGTGTCGGGGTTTTTTTAACTGTTAAAATTGTACTTGTTTTGTCTGTTTCCACGGAAGCTAATTAGCTGTTAGTTTGTCCAACCAAATATTAATTATAATACTTGATAATAATATTAATGGATGTAGGTACCTACTATAGGTAATGTTATGTATTATTTCTTCTGTATTTTAGAAGTCCCGCTCGAAGAATAAGTCCAGCAAAAACAAAACCTCAGCCTACGCCATCCGTTGCACCACCACGGAGAACCACGAGTGAAAATGCTGTAAGTATTTATTATGTATTTCCTTTGTAGTTGTCAGCTGCTAAGTAGTTGCTAGGCTAATGCTGTGGCCGCATCTGCGTCTATTGCGACGAAGCTTCGCACAAAGATTCGACACACGAAGATGTGACCAACCATTATCGGCTATCGTCGCGATAGTTCAATACTCAATTCTTTATTGCATTCCATATGTATTACATAGATGGTATAACAAAGTAAAAGATCAATATGGACCCTGTCGGGCACAGCAAAATTAGGAGAGAGGAAGAGGGCTAAATAGCAATTCAATATTATTATAAATTAAGATGTGATTAATTGGGTGTATAATTATGTATATATTGTATATTATTAGGTTTGTGTATATAGGTATAGTATATTAGGGATTTTCATTTTAAATATTGCATAAGAATAATGTAGGTAATTATTATTTAAATTCTTAGAAGTATTTTCATTATTATTAATTTATGTTATTCTTTATGTATTTATATTTGATTTCCTATATTCCTTATTATATTATATTTCATAATGTTTGGTGTATGAGAGAAAGAATAATTTTATTTTGCAATCGATTTGTCATCTAAAAACTCCTTTACTGAGTAGTATGACTTGGATTCCAGAAATTGTTTCAATTTATTAATAAATATATTTGTTTTGCTTACTTCTCTAATGTCATTTGGCAATTTAGTATACATTTTTATAGACATAACTAAAGGGATGGTTGAGTGCATTTTGAGACGGGACTGAGGTATGTTTATTTTGTTTTTGTTGTGTCGAAAGGTGCTTCGGGTTGGTTCGGGCTGCGTAGCACTTATCGCCCGGGTACATAAAAGATTTTTAGCACGCTAACGCTAATGTGACCCTCGCATTAGCGCGATATCTTTTTAGCGAGCAAAACATACGAAGCTTCGGCACGCATTGCTTCGTCACGATAGACGCAGATGCGGCCGCAGCATAATGGAATTAGCACACATATCAATTCGGAAAGGGATCGTCACCATTTCAGCTCGAGCCATTCAGTATTCTTTGTATGAAACTTCCTACTGCAACGCACACTAATCGGAATCGTAACGTAATCGCCTCGCCTCGGGACAAGCTCACGAACCTTGGCGATGCTGTGACGATCTCTTTCCGAGTTGATATCTATGCTATGCCATAAGATGTAGAGGTAACAACTCGCTCTTAATGTAGTCAAATCTTTTTAACAAGCAGTTTTTGCTGTGTATAGACAGTGAGCAAAATTCGATTTTGCTGCGAGCGTGAGACAAAGTACCTAACTTTGTTCTCGTATTGCACAAATAAACTATTGTTATAACCATCCGCTTGTAAACCCAGAAGTATCGACCGGAAGGGTAGTGGGTCCCAAACGATATGAAAAAAAAAAAAACGTGTGGCACTCGGGGACTGCCGCAGTAAAGCTATTGCATAGCATTTGTAACCTCCATACTTCCTATTTGTCAACGCTACACTTGGGATGATGACGTGATGACATAAAACAAAAATTACGTTCCAACGTCATGTTGTCATGGGAACCGTCATTACATGGTAGGCGATGGGCGGTGGGTTGGTGTTAGGTTTTTTTCGTTACAGAATTTCTTGATTCGGTCGCCGCGCTCAAAGCCCGCGATAAAAGCTATGCAATAGCTTAAAATGTGTTTATACGCAGCAATACTTGTTTTTACATAATATATTAAAAACAAACTCCTCTGCCAAACTGCACAGTAGTTTGTAGACGTAGCTCCTTTGATGCTTTTTAGCACATATTTTAGTTTTTCAAATATTCACTACATTTAGGCTTTGATAAAACACATTTGAGGTACTTTGTATTTTATTTTTTAAAGAGGTTTTTGTGATAGAACTGTCTATTTCGACGGCGATCCTATTGCTTTATATTGCCATTTACTTAGGTATTTATAAATGTAAATCGATGGGTATTTCCTTGCAGAAAACCCTTTGAATCTCAACCATTGATATATAAAAACCCATCTCAACCCATGAACTCACGCTCAGCCGCCGCGCTTGGCATTAGACCTAGAAGGCAAAACGAAAAAGAAACAAAACTTCAAATATTGGAACATAAAAGCACTGGCCATTTTGATAAAAAATAAATTTGACATTTGGAAAAAAGATGAAATGTCATTCTAAATTCGAATCATATCCGCAAATTTTTTGTCAATATGACCAATAAAATTTTCTGCTAACAAAATTATTAATATTTTCGGTTTAAATCCATTTAATGTAAGCTGACGAAGGGGTCGATTCCCAATAGTTAACATATGTGATGTGTTCAGGTGTCGGAGAGCAACAAGGCCCGCGGGGCCATGCAGCGAGGTGCTAACCCGGTGAGCAAACAAACAAACCAACATTGACATAAATCGTTTAAATTTAATTATGTACTAATATTAAATTACATATGAACCTTATGCGTGTAGTTACAAGTCGATACTTATATTTTTTTCTGAGGACTGTGGTGATATATACTCTAAGACTGTGTCCCATCTCGTCGCCGACTTGAGGCTCGCGACTTTCGATTTCTATGATTGAGAACAAAAAACTGCACCTTTTTTTTTCCTAAAATTGGACCTATATGCTAGTTATGTAAGTTGTCCACCACACGGTCTTCCTGTGCAGGTAGGTAAGGTCTAAATGCACACTTTCAAGACCCTAGTGTGAGTTTCTTTTAACCATCTTTTACGCATCGACAGAGTTCGGCGATCCGATTGGACCTTCACCACTGAAGACCAGTGAAAGGCCAACCAGAGCGGCCATTTCTCTAATTGCTTCTGGGAATAGTAAAAAAAAAAGGCAATTAAAAAGTTATGAGCCAACAAAGATTCGTTTTTCCTGCTAATTTTTAACGCAACTTGGGAGTAAATAAGTAATAAAAGAAGTATAAAATCTCCAATACAAAATCCCAAAACAAAGCTCGTTCCGACAAAGCTCAATTGTCGAAGATTATAATAAACTTTATTCGTAATTGATTTATGCAGTAGTTTTTTCATAAAACTCCACCTTCCAAAGGACTTTTTGTAATTTTTACGCGCTCGTTTTACTAAAATCGTTCTGAACGGTGTTTGTGTGCGTGCAAACTAGAGTTTGTGCATCTAGACCAGCGTCTAACTGCTCATCACTGATACTATCTCTGTCGGACACGATGCCAGGTGAGATAGCGTGCTTTTTGTCCAAGCCCACCAATGAGTTCGAGCCCGCGACTAGTTCAACCTTAAGAGCCTGTTCACACGATGCGTTGTGGCTCCTAACCGCAAAGATTTCGCCCATAGGCGGTCACGCGGAAAGACTGAGCGGTGCCGCGGCGTTGCAACGCGTACACCCCTCCCCGCCTCGTTTTGCGGGTTGCAACGCACCTGTAGGTGCGGTGCGATGCCGGAACGCACCATGTGGCATACCATGGATATTTGTATGTCGGACGCCGCAGCGACACTGTTCCGACGCCGCACCGCCGCCGCAATATATCGGTCCACAGTGCTATAAAAGAAGTTAGGCCTGAATTCCTCTTATGCTGATGTCGGTCGCGCGTGCGTATATACATTGTGTTCTATATGTATAGCACCATACTGCGACGCTGACGTCAGCGGCGCGTACGTACGTAGTCATCAGGGTAACAGGAATTCAGGCCTTACACTTTTATCACGTGTACAGACGCCAGCACATCAAGCTACTACAATCTGTCAAATTTATTTAATAGATTTTCAACTTTATCGCTGATGTGTAAGGTTCAAAGTTGATTGGGAAAATTTGACAGTTTCGGGTAGCTTGATGTGCTGGCGTCTGTACCTACGCGCAATTTTATTTTTATGCATTTGATTTTACTTTTGTTTTTGTTGGTTTTTATTTCACTATCTAATTTTTTTGCAGGTTGTGACAAGAAGACCACCAGTGGTAGGTTTAATTTTGTTTTTTTTATGGGTAAATCTTATAATTCAATCACCAATTTTTGATATTAGTGAACTGTCCTGAGTTCACTAATACCAAAAATTTGTGATTGAGCTACGGGGTAGTAACACGAACTCATCCGGCAACCGTCTTTATGATTGGTCTGCAAAAACCCCTTTATTTTTCAACTGTATCTACCTACGGAGTGAGGTTGACTGCAAGCATCTTAAGAGAC
Source organism: Agrochola lychnidis (assembly GCA_963680765.1). Classification (NCBI taxonomy): domain Eukaryota; kingdom Metazoa; phylum Arthropoda; class Insecta; order Lepidoptera; family Noctuidae; genus Agrochola; species Agrochola lychnidis. The sequence continues at coordinate 5,647,788 of OY796862.1, read as the reverse complement.
CGTCTCGCTCCCTGGCAGCAAATCTAAACATTGTCATGGCTCTCAAACTCAAATATAGGCGAAAGTGCAGAAAGCCGCAACGCGACTGGTCGGCAAACCCATTAGTCAATAGAGCCAAATATCAATAGATACTATGACGACTAAGATTTCTTTTGAGAGCCAATCCTTTGTGTATCCAAACTGTCTCACTTTTCTTAAACCTTAAAACTCCCATCCTCTTTAACTCTACAACGCTTCCTAAAATTATCTTGTAAGATGTAGGATGCCGTCATCATCATAATTCTGCTGATAATATTAACAGGTTAACCTTGGAAAACTTAAAAGTAACAAACATACAGTAAATGATAAATTTTCGATGTCGAGCCTCTATAAGCCAACAAAGAGACGCATACAACTCGTGAGCCGTGGTTTGTCGACCACTGACCTAGCAGGTTACCGGCTGCTTAAGCCTCCAGCCAGGGCATACTTGGAAACTAAGCGACTACACGCTAAGGGCACCCCCTGTGGGGTACGGACCTCGGCTTAGGGCATCGCTGGGGGAAGACAGCAAGGGACAGGCTGGATCGAATTAAGCGACGCGACTCTAACAAAACAATTTCTAAGAAAACTTCCAATAACCGGTGTCGCATCACGCCGTCTAGTATTCTAGTACATTTTCATATTAGTTCCCTGTTTCGCCACGTTCATTGAGAGCCACGTCGGAGTGTAAAGTTGTAAAATAATCTTTATCTACACCCATGCTATAAAACCTCTATAAAAGTTTCTGAAACAGTTAGCTTATTGGCAACATTATAACAGCCAGTGTCATCAGTAACCATTACATCATCCAAACGAGTATTATAATGTTGTACCTACTAAATTTCATTATGCAACTCGTTTCAATATTCAAACGGGGGACAGCAGCACCCGCTGCACGCATGTGTGTGTGATGTGCTGCTGCAGGCGACGTACATACGTGGACTTGTACTGAATTTCGTGGGAATTTCTTTATTCTTGATTTTGAATTACAAACACCCAATGGTTTCAGAAACTTTTATGGAGGATTCATATCATGGGTGTAGATAAAGTCTTGTATGCAACTGTTATAATTAGGTATTAAAACAGTTGCATAAATAACTATTTGGCGCGCGGCCAAAATTGACAAAGTTTTACAAAAACAGATTCACAAATGATTCCCATTTGCGTCTTCTTATAATGTCTTCGCCAAAAGATCCTTAAAACACTATTACATAGCAGCTCCCATCAAGCATGTGTTCTGTTCCGCGCAGAGTTCCGGTAGCGCGTCCACGGGCGGCGCGGGCCCGGTGCGGCGTGCCCCCGGCGGCGCGGCGGCGGCGCTGGGTGCGGCCGGCTCGGGCACCGCCTGCACCGTGTGCGGGCGCCGGTTCGCGCCCGACCGCATCGAAAAGCACCAGGAGATCTGCCGCAAGGCACACGCTAAGAAACGGAAGCCCTTCGATGCTCTAAAACATAGGCTTGCTGTGAGTATACCTTCCCGACCGACATCATTCTTGAAAGCTTGAATTTACCTTTCTTAAGCTATATCGAGGCGTTGAAAACGAAATCTTTGCCAAAAATTATTTTATTCCGTGACCTTTGGCCCTAAGTGCTTTGCAATGCTAGCACATCTTAAGCCCGGCCTCTACCAAAGCGGAGATGTGCGGAGATGTCCGAAGCAAAGACGAGAAGAGATGTTTCTCAGCTAGGGTGTATCCACCGAAGCTGTGCGGAGATGTGTACTGGCTAGATTGGAGCGGAGATTTGAGCTAGCTAGAGCAGAGATGTGTTCTGGCTAGAGCGGAGATGTGTGCTGGCTAGAGCGGAGATGTGTGCTGGCTAGAGCGGAGATGTGTGCTGGCTAGAGCGGAGACGTGTGCTGGCTAGAGCGGAATTGAGCTGCGTACGGCGAGCGTTGAGTCTCCGCTGCGCGCCGTCGCCAACAAGGCACAGCTCACATCTCCACTTTATACCGCCGCCCAACCACAGCTCACATCTCCGCGTCAATCGCGCCAAACAAATGATACATATCCGCTCAGTGGTGTCCACTGAAGCTGACTGGACACGAGATGTGTGAATAACGAAATTCTATTGTTTGTTTAAAACACATCTCCTCTCCTCTCTTCTCGTCTTCGTTTTGTTAGAATCCGGGCCTTCCACTTGGAACAGTTTTAGGGTTTGCCCTGCCTAGGGCAATGACACTAAACGACACAATACCTACAACTTAACCTACAAACTGTAAAGTATTTTATAAAATAGGTATTAATTCAGTACTGTACTTTTCTGCTGCTTTTACAACATAGGGAACGGAAGCTGCTGGCTACAAGGCAAGCAAGATTCTTGATAACTTTTATAACTATATTAATATTTGTCTGTCATCAACACTTTATTATATCACACATATTTCACGCATAAACATTCATATCATAGATAGCTCATTTACCTACACAAATTATTTCAACCCTTTCAACCGACTATACTACGTAAGTACCTATCTACTTTTCAATAATGACTAAAGCTATGGTTTCCTAGAAAAGCGGTGGCCGCATTTGACGGCCGCAGTGACGGCTGTCATCAAAATGACAATGGCAAGGATTCAAATCGTTAGATTCCCCTACCGCATCAAAAAACAGGCGCGATTGTTTTGTTTTGACACCTCTGACACACTATGACGCAGTGACTAGACTTGTTTGTCATGGAAACGCTATTTAATAATCTGTGAGCATACTCTTCTCAGTTTGAACACTTTTTTTTGTGACTGAGTACGGTGAGGGCAAATCTAACTATTTAAATATTTGGGGGGCGGGGTTTGCTTTACAGTGTCAACAACGCTTATAGAAAACCACACCAGCTTACTTTCATAATCAAGGTTTCAGTAACGTCATCCGCCGTAAATTGCGGACGCTACGCGAGCCGTCACTGCTCTTCTAGGAAACGGCAGCTAACCGCCACTCTTGTATGACGAGATGCATTGAGCAAAAATTATAGCTGTTTTCTCACCAACAATCGCTGTTAATTGCAGCGCGCAATGTAACGCACGTAAAACTTGTTTTCGTGATAAAAAAGTAAAAAGAAGTTGGAACTTGGACCTCTCGGATATCTCGTAACCAAAGATATATATCAGCACAAAAAATCACAATATGACGGAGAGTAGAGTACAAATGGATCTCGGGTTCGTTATGAGTCTTTTTAACCGACTTTTTAAAAAAGGAGGAGAAATCTTGGCATGCGTAGTTTTTGAGTTAGCTTCAAAACAAGGTACCATAACTAAAAGAGAAAAAATAAGATTTCGAAAAGAAACACTTGAAAGTGAAAAATAACTAAAACTAGCTGCGCACCGCGGTTTCACACGCGTAAGTCTCGATCCTGTGGGAATATCGGGACAAAAAGTACCCTATATGTTAATCCAGGTTATAAACTGTGTGCCAAATTTCATCTAAATTGGTCCAGCCGTTTGAGCGTGAAGAAGAGACAAACATACACACACTCACAAACTTTCGCCTTTATAATATTAGTGTGATAACTTCCGGTGGCAAAAAAGAAAATACAAAACCAAAGACACCGACTTCCGAAATTCAAGTTATTTTTTCACTTAGTAGTGGTTTTTTAGTTAAGTACATTCGTTTCAACTGTCTCATTTGTCCCCATATTATCCCAGGGTACGGAAGCAGAACCCTTCATAGGCAAGCTCCGCAAGGCCCCAGGCCCCGCATCCTCCACCAAGGTCAGCAAGCCGCTCAACAACAACTGGCGACAGAAGCACGAAGAGTTCATCTCGGCGATACGAGCTGCCAAGCAAGTGCAGGCACATCTCAGTGCGGGAGGTGAGTGATACCCGACGATTTTTTTTTCGTGCACTGAATTTTCAACACTCTGCTTAGCGCCGAGAGTTGAAAATCTAACAGTGTGTTTTTTCAATGCGCTGGGACGAGAGTGCGGCCCAGCGCGTTGGATCCTTTCTTCTCAGAGTAGTCAGATAGGAAACGCCGATCTCATCTAGCTTATTTTTAATATGACGTGTAAAAAGATTCCAATAACCTATTTACAGAATAAACAATTTCATTTCATTCTCAACGCTCGGCTAAACACCTAGAGTTGAAAATCCAGTGCACGATTAAATCCCGCCCCGATTTTATTACGTCCGAACGTCGCGCGTCGGCTTATATATAATGGATAGTACCATCCACGAAGACTCGCCCCACTCCGCTCCTCTCCGTACTAAAGTACAGCTTACAGTACACCCCTTTTTTTTTTTTTTTTGGGTGGGAAATTATCAAATAACTTCTCCCGCTCTGGGCGGAGCGGGAGGGCGTGTCAGACTCTTACTGACTAAAACCCACCCGTGTTCCTTCAGTTGCCGTGTTGCCAGGGGGCCACGATTTCCCTATCGGTTTTCTTCGAACCCCCGGCAGGCATTGGCCCTAGCGGACCCCGTCAATTCTGCTGACATCTCTTTGAGGCGCGCGTGGAACACAACGCGCCGTCGACCCGGGCTTGGTCCTTATCGGACGGCGAGCTACCCATTGCTCACCGTCCGCAAGCCCGCGCCTACGGTGGCCGGAAATCTTCACGTGATTCCCGACGCCCAGGGCGTCTCCTGCTGCGGCGGTTAGGGGCGCGAGGGCGCGAAATTTGCCTCTCCCTCACGCGCTCCGTCTCCTCCTTCGCGAGCATTACTGTTTCGCAGAACGAGGTGACGGCCTGCCATTTCCTCTCGCTCCGTAGCATGGCCCGAATCAGGGCCGGACGCGAGAGATCACCGCCGCCGATACAGTACACCCCTGGCTGGAGGCTTAGTAGCTTAAGGCAGCCACAGGATAGCCCAGTTAAGTAGTCATAAACTCCGAGGTCAGATACCAAATGACCTACCAAAAAAAAAAAACAGTACAATAATCGCGGAGAATTAATCAGCGCCTGTCACTCTCCATACAAGTTTAGACGTGATTAAAAACTTGCCGACTAAAATTACGTCAATTTACGTCAAGTGCTGATTAATTTGACAGGACTAAACTAAAATTTATCTTCTGTCCTTTTCTTAATGAAATAGAAAGAAAAAGATGCACTGAACTTAAATTTAGTTTAGTTTGTGCACAAGAGAATCGGCACCATTGTTTATCTACAAGCGACCCGCCTCTGCTTCTAATTTAATTTATTCCTGCCAAACGACGATTTCCCATTCTGAAAAAGACTAAAGTCACACAACTCGAGACAGCACTAAGATGGCACTGAGTTATTAATTTTGTGAAAATAGGAAATTTTGCTATTCTGAATTTAACGTTTTTCACCAAAATTTTTGATTGTCTAACTAAAACTGAAAAAGGTGTGGAATAAAATTATTTGTCAAATTCACACCAACACCTCGACTTCAGGTGCAAAAACAATGCAATCTTTTGTTTTCTTTTATTTTGCTTATATCTGGAAAATGGTGTCCTATCGCGAAAATAATGAAAACTCATAAACCCCTAAAACTCGACGTGTAGGTAATAACTTTCATTCTTTCCATACAAAAAAAAAATCCATATAAAACACGTCGAGACTGTGCCCTGCGCGCCTCCGGCTCTAAAAAAAATTCACGGGGTAGGTAGGACAAACAAGTACCATGTGGAGTCGTGATTGTTGAATTCGATTTTAGTTGCCAAAATTATTTTTAAATTTTTTGCAGAGCTCTCATAGCCAAAAGTAAGAAATTTTAGTGGTAAGTTTAGTTAGTTTAGTTCAGTGTACAAGAAAATCGGTCCTAATGGTGCCGATTCCCTTGTTCACAAACTAAACTAAATTTAAGTTCAGTGCATCTTTTTCTTTCTATTTCATTACGAAAAGGACAGAAAATAAATTTTAATTTAGTTCTGTCAAATTAATCAGCGCTTGACGTAAATTGACGTAATTTTAGTCGGCATGTTTTTAATCACGTCTAAACTTGTATGGAGAGTGACAGGCGCTGATTAATTTGACAGGACTAAACTAAAATTTATCTTCTGTCCTTTTCATAATGAAATAAAAAGAAAAAGATACACTGAACTTAAATTTAGTTTAGTTTGTGAACAAGGGAATCGGCACCATTGTCCCGTTCTCTATTTTTGGGTCTCCTCAAAAGCTATAAGTATGGCCATGTCAAAATCTGATCTGGCATGATCAACATTCAGGTAAAAGACGCCCACTTCTTGACACATATATACTGGTATTCTTTATTTCGGACCACACACATTGGTACACACAATGCATATAGTATTAGTAGCAACGCCATGGCCTAATCTGATCATTTTCACGTTTCCAGGTAAGCTAAGTGACCTCCCACCGCCCCCGCCTTCCGAGAACCCAGACTACGTGGCGTGTCCGCACTGCGGGCGCCGCTTCAACCAGCAGGCGGCCGAGAGGCACATCCCCAAGTGCGCCAGCTACCAGTTCAACAAGCCGAAGCCAACCACAAAGCGCCGGTAAGCAACGCGACGAGACCCCGAGCTTAGCCGAGTGACCCCCGACAACAACCGAACGGAGTACGACCGTTATATTTGAAATTGATCGTTGATTCTATAAGAGCTTCCGATTGGTGAACACTTGCGTATTTCTAACTAGCCGTCGCTGTGTCCAGGTGTGATTTTTGGCTGTACTAATTTTAGGAATAACAAATTAATCGTTAAGCTCGAGATCCCGCTCTCTGACGTCACGTCACTCGTCCGCATAATGTTCGATTATAACGATTGCACCCAGAACGTCCCTTCGAATTGGATGCTTGATACTTTCCTGCAAATAGTTTTTACTTACACATTATTTCATTTAGTGAAGTCGTTTTTTGATATTGTAAGTCCTAACGAAGTATAGTATGATGGATATGGGCGATGGATACTTGCTTGACTACACGAACAGCACCGACTCCAGATACAACCACAGCCCGTTCTCTTTACAAGATTTTATTCTGCGAATGTGCTTGGCGTCCATTATCTACTATCTGATCTGGATGTCGATCTGTTACGTTCACGAGCTCTTCTGCGATACTACTCCTAGACCTTCATTCGCGAGACATAGAGTATTATCAGATATTTTATTATAGACAATATCAATTAAAGTAGAACTTTTTTTTACTTGATTTCTTTCAAATTTTTCATAATATCTAAAAAGGGCTGATGCACACGATGCACACGGTGCGTTCCAGCGTCGCACCGGAATTGTAGCCCGCGAGACGAGACGGGGAAAGGTGTACGCGTTGCAACGCCGGAGCGGCGCCGCTCAATCTTACCGCGTGGCCGCCAATGCGGCGAAATCTTTGCGGTGCGGCGCCGCTGCGGCGTAACAACGTTACGGCGCCGCAACACATCTTGTGAACAGGCTCTTATGTAACTTTTAACTTAAACGTTTTTTCAAGATTCAAGCAAGACTTATATAAGGTACAACTGCGAGTTGTTTCTATCAAATTAACTATTCTAATTAATTTTCATACAATGCCTTGATCGAATTATTAATTCACTGGATTAGACTGCCAGCTTAGAAGTGCCACTTTATAAATTAATATGGTCATATTTACTGTTTCTCAAACTTTCCACCTTTATACACATTTTACATACCTTACACTTAATACCTAAACATCGATTGAACGAACTAAACGATAATTTTATCAAAAATAAAGATGACCATTTTATTCTTCCCAAGTGACATAACCTGTCAGTTTGCTCCTGTCAGTGAATAATTCAAATTCGACAATGGTGCCGATTCCCTTGTTCACAAACTAAACTAAATTTAAGTTCAGTGCATCTTTTTCTTTCTATTTCATTAAGAAAAGAACAGAAGATAAATTTTAGTTTAGTCCTGTCAAATTAATCAGCGCTTGACGTAATTTGACGTAATTTTAGTCGGCAAGTTTTTAATCACGTCTAAACTTGTATGGAGAATGACAGGCGCTGATTAATTTGACAGGACTAAACTAAAATTTATCTTCTGTCCTTTTCTTAATGAAATAGAAAGAAAAAGATGCACTGAACTTAAATTTAGTTTAGTTTGTGAACAAGGGAATCGGCACCATTCTATGGAAATTAGCATCCATACTAACATTACTATTAATTCAATTTTATAATTAAGTAGACTTGAAAAGGCGGACATTAAGTAAAGTTATTTAAATTTGTCATTTTGTATTTAGAAGACCTATTGTACTTAGTACAACGCCATAAACGACTGTCGGGACCTTATTATAGATATTAAAAGTTAATAACAAGAAAGATTTTTAAGTCAATTGACGTTTGTACAAAAACTATTGCTTTTTAAAATGTTAACAATGCAGATGTTATTGGAATATTAAAATGTACTTTATTGTTTTGTAATTTTTTGTAGTTTCATTTTTCAGTTTCCATTTTGTAAACAAGGTAGATACAAATTAAAGTGTGAAAATCCCTGACCGCGCCACAGAAATATTCTAAAAATGTTCAAAATCATATCGCACCCCTAGATGACTCCGGTAACTCAAAAAGAGTACGAATTTCAAGTTAGTGGCGGTTTCGAATTCCTGACTCATACCTACACATAGATATAACTCGCGTTACGATACCTTCAACTGCTGTTAAAAGATAGCGCTACACAACGCAGCTTTACTTAGGTAATAGGTAATACGGGCTGGTATCCGCAACTCCACGTCAAAGCGCGTATTTTGCGTACGGGTGGGAAAATCTGTTATTCGATCCACCCCAGCTCCTCAAAGAAGGCCAGCAACGCCTTGGTGTCACTGACAATCTCACGTAGGGTACCTGGGTTCCCGAAGTACTTGGCCCTGTATGTGGCGACCACCGGGCAGTTTAACAGCACATGGGCTGCTGTCTCGTCGTCCTCCATGCAAGCTCTGCACAGCGGACTGTCTGTGACTCCTATGACAAAGAGGTGTTTATTAAATGACCCATGGCCAGTTAGGGCAGCTGTAACTGTGCGCAGCTGCTGTTTTGTTAATCGGAGAACCTGTTTCGTGAGGCGGCCGTCGATTGCAGCTTTACTTAAATGACCTTGCTCCGAAAGACACGAACACTAGTCTGCCATTTTTAATTGTTTACGGATTGGCGTAAGTGATGTACGTATGAATAATGGCTGATTTTGAGTTGCAGCAGTTTACGAGAAATGTATTGGATAAGTTTCATGTTTTATTTTGAGTTGATTCAGTTTAGCTGAAATTTCATTGTAAAAAGTTATAGTTAATTTAGACTGGGGGTTTTGATGATTTGATATTTCAATGTTTTCTTTAAAATCTCTTTATTTTCCAGGGGTTTTAACAGACAAATACAAACAAGCTAATTCAACAGTTTTAGAAAACGTTACCTCTATGAATGTCTCAATAGATTTAAAATGAGGTTTTTTGAGTTACCAGAGTCTTCGTCTAGGGGTGCGATATAAAACAATCGCATTATTACACAAATAAAACCACAAAAATATGCTTCAAATTCTATATTTTGCTGTCTTTAAAAAAACTTAAATGCAAATAATCGCCCCTCACTCATTACACCGGGGAAGCCTGACCATGTTTTGGTGAACTTTTGTTCATTTATATTAATGTTTAATTCTCCGAAGAAGTCATGGGCACGTAGGAGAACACCACGGTAGACTTGGGCGGCATCAGCAAGTCGTCCGCGTCTTCAGCGTTGTGGTTTGAGTAGCTGAAACAATGATAAAGAAAATTATAATCTCTCATCCCAGGCTGTGGGGTTGGGTGGAGAGAGTTGTGGTTGGAATAGAGACAGTTGGGGCGAGTAAAGACTATTGGGGGACGATTAGATATAATTAGGGGTGGAACAGGCAGTAGCACGCTATTTCAACTTTAAAATGAAAACTAGTCGAGTATCTTGCTGCTCTGTCTGCTGAAGCTGAAGGTTTTTCCGTAGGGTGGTTTGTTAGGCCTCGTTTACGGAGACTAAATTCAAACATATGGCATCGTATGAGAGCGTTTACGGAGACGCGATTTTACACGCGATTGCTTGAAATGCAGCCGGAGCCCGCGGATGGCATCGCCGCGTCGCACGCGAAGTTTATCGCGTTGCGGCCAGGTATTCCTGTAATTCTCCGTTCACGGTAAAACCTAGCGACACCCGCGGCGGGGCCCGAGGCGTCGCATGCGTCAATACGCTCGCAGACGCGGGCCGCTGTACGCGCCGCCTGTCTTTAAATCGAAAAAACGTCCGACGCACCGCGAGACGCCTCGCGTCTCCGTAAATGAGGCCTTAGGTTAAATGTTTTATTGTTAATTATTTAATGTTTTATTTGTCCTACGTCAGATGTGCGACCACCCTTACACCCATACTACGGTCAAGTCATACTCACTTTGTGTACGCCCTGACGGCGCGCGACATGTAGTGCGGCGTCACCGTGGCGGGCACTAACGTGACTGACGTCAGGTTGGCTCGCTGCTCTTCCTCAGCAGGGTTGAACAGCGCTAGGTAACCTGTGTGTCCGGGCTTCCACCTGAAGGAGAAACCATGGTTATTATGTGATGGTTGACTGTTACTTAAGGGTGTTTAATATTACCTCGAGGAGGTCGGTAGAATTGCATATTTTTGCTAGTTTTGTTGGTAAGGGCTGCTACTGAGACTTCTACTGGAAAAGCCCAATAACAGTTTTCCCGATACGGGGACCGAAGCTAAACCTCACGTTCAAAGAACTTCGACGGACGGAGGGGTTAAAAATCGTCAAAGCAGTAATTTTCACAAGTCTCACTTGTGAAAACTACTAGGCAACTGTCCTAGCTTCAAAAACTAACCTCGTGTATGAGGCTAGATTTTATCAGACTACAGCGAAGAAAAAAGAAGGATTTTTACCGGTATGTATGTATGCTCATCTGTTCTCTCAACTCCTAAACTTCTTATCATAATTTGACAAATGAGGTATCGTTTAAAACGTCTTGATCGTCCACTGGTTATAGGCTATGTGACGTCACATTATGGCGCCCTCTAGTTGCCTCTAGAGGATCGTGAACATTTTTTTTCATAAGTTGGGTATCTTTATCTTTTTTTTCTTAGGTTTGTCTCGTAATTGACCTCTGAGATCATGACTACTTAACCGGGCTTTCCTGTGGGTGCCTCAAGCTACTACACTTAAAACCTCCAGCCAGGGGTCAAATGACTCCGGGATATCTTTTTGGTACTTAGCTTTTTTGTGGTTGTTGGGTTTTAGTTTTTATATCTTTTGTTTGAAGCTTCGATAGTTGCATTGCATGTGCCAAGCAACGATAGTTAGCTAGGATACTAGAGTCACGCTAAGTCTGCAATGGAATAAATGGGCACACCCAAAAAGTTTTATATAACGTATACTTTTACATCAATCAGTTATGTCAGTTTCGGGGTTGTAAGTAGATGATTTTGATAATTTGCTGTTTGATTTTTGCATAATAGACTATGTCGTTCCTATGGTCTACCTCCATACGATGACAAAACTGTATCAATCCACACTGCATCGTGCTAAAGTGACTATTCTTTACCAAGAATAAATCAGAATATAAAAAAATAACCATCAAAAACAAAAAGACAAAGTATCAAATTCTTTTTTCTTAAGACAGGATGGTGTTGCCGTCTATAGATTTTCAAATTCCACCGTTTTTTAACCGGCTTCAAAAAAAGGAGGAGTTTCTCAATTCGACTGTTTTTTTTATGTTTGTTACCTCAGAACTTTAGAGTGGGTGAACCGATTTCGCCCATTACAATTTGGTCCAGTTCTGACAGTGGCATCCATGAGAAAACCATATAAGTCTTATTTCCCACTTAGTATGTGGATATGATAAGTTCCTGTCACTGGTAGCAGGTAGTGGTATTCGAATTTGTGTGGGGTAAGTACCACAACTAAAAAGCGAAAAATAAAAACTTTTTTACAAATAAATAACTTTCATTTCGGAAGTCGATGGCAAAAAAAGCGAAAATACAAAACCAAAGACACCGACTTCTGAAATGAAAGTTATTTTGAACTTTGTAGTGTTTTTTTTTTTTTAAAGTCAGTTGTTTTTTTTTAAGTTTTTTTACTTATGCAGACTTAGCGTGGCCTGACTCTACTTGCATGCTATTCTAGCTTTAAAAAATAGCCTCATGTAACCGGGGTATTAATGATTCTAAAGAAAACCAAATCACTCATAACACATAACATCACGCCTTGTTTCGCCGAAGGGTTGGACAGAGGTGTACCTATAGTACACACACATTTCGCCAGTTATGTTTAAGTCCCATGTAATAGGGGCGAGCCTACTGCCATCAACCGGACACAGATCCAGACTCCGAGCTGCTACTGAGAAATCCAAAACCAACATAACATAACATCACGCCTTGTTTCCCCGAAGGGTTGGGCAGAGGTGTACCTGTGTCAGGTACACCCACATTTCGCCAGTTATGTTTAAGTCCCATGTAATAGGGGGCGAGCCTATTGCCATCAACCGGGCACAAATCCAGACTCCGAGCTGCTACTGAGAAATTTCAGATAGAAAAACCCAATAACACTTTGCCCGACCCGGGAATCGAACCCAGGACCTCATGCTCAGCAGTAGCGCTTGCGACCACTAGACCAACGAGGCAGTCAAAATCAAAAACCAAATCCAATTCAAATAAAGCTGCAATTAATTTACAATGCACATACCTGGCCACTGCTAGCAGTGAATTGCCGGTGGAGTTCCGTGCAGGCACGCCTTGTACTACATAGTGTCCGTGCTGCACGCTCGCGTCCTCGCGCAGACCCACCAGGTGGGACAGGTCCTCGTCCTGCACATAGACGAAATAGTTAAAGCTGGTATAGCTGCCATCATAAATAAAAAGTTTATTATTCAAAAATTGCACAATACACATTATAGTACGGATCAGTGACACACTAGGATTCTCCTGATACTCACGACACATCGTGAGTATCGGGATCTTCCATATTATTTATGTAAAACAATGAAATAATAACATAAAATGAAATTAAAATAATCTTATGTTAGAAAAATAAGATCCAAGTTTTTTAAGTGAAAACTTCTTTAGGCGCGTTGGGCATTTTTGAGATGGGAAAAACAATTGAATTCGCGACACCGTTACCGACACCTCATTTTTGTAAACGCGATTTTGCTCTTTATTTATATTTATATTACGTTACGAATCATTATGTTCTATGCAAGTATTTTTACTTTAAAGATTTTGAAAGTATTTTTTTTTTTTTTTGAAAACCCGATTGTGCTCTTTATTTAGATAAAATTACGGACCAATGTTCTATACAAGTATTTTTCTTCCACCAAGGCGATCTTGTTCAAGTTTTCACTTCTGTCGGCACTCCCGGAGTGCCACTGTTTTTTTTTTTTTATATACAGCGTGTCTGTTATCTATGCGCAAACTATTACCATGAATCCAGTACATGATTCTAGACCTACCACCGCCGCATTTTTCCGTCGAATTAAAAAACAAGATTGTGTTCCAATCATCTTAATTTCACCCGGAATAATATTGAATTGGGTCACAAAAACATGAAACAAATATGTACACCCAATAATACAGTTTTTCTGGCTTGAATCTGCGTATCAAAACAACGAAATATGAACTCACAGTTTCGTTGGCCTCCTTCTGAAACTGTCGCACGTTGAAGATGGGCGAGGCTGGCAGCAGTAACTCAAACGCCGCAAATTCGGTCTCTGCGTCCGGCGATGTATTCAACTGTGGACAATGTTACTGTGGTTAGTTTAGACTCTCGTGTCGGCTTGAGATTTGATAAGTTGGCTCAGATTTACAGAAACATAATATGAGGCCCTATAATAAACTGCAGCAAAGGGAGCGTTCAAGCATTACGTAAAGCAATTTGGGGGGAAGGGGGGTCTTCTGAAACGTTACAATGCGTTACAGGGGTGGGAGGGGGGGATTTGAACTACGCGTTACGTGACATTGTTTTAATCCTTCACAACGGTCGCGTAGAATTTTTTTCTCACGCATTTTTTAAAACTTTTTTTTCTCAAAATTTCAAATGGGATGACCACTTGAAATTTTTTTTACCTTCACAAAATTTCTTGCTTGCTTTACAGGATAGTGAATAATTTTTTACATTTTTTTTTTTAATCGAAATGTAAAGCAAAAAAAAATATTATCAACAGCTTGTACTTTACGCCACATAATTGTGACTTTCAGGTAAAAATGGTCACTTGGCGGTGGTTACGTAACGTTTTACTAGGGGGAGGGGGGGTAAAGAAAGACGTTACATGGGGGGAGGGGGGGGGTCAAAAATCTCCAATAATTCTCCAAAAAGCTAAAGTTTTCAGAATCAGCCTATAATGTTCCCACTGCTGGGACACAGGTTTCTCTGTGAGAGGGAGTGGGCCGTAATCCACCACGCAGGCCCAGTGCGGGTTGGTGGATGTCACAGGTCATCGAATTTTTTTGTTCTAGGACATACCGGTTTCTTCACGATAAGCTAAAGTTTACTGAATGTAGATTTGTTGATCTATAAGTTGAAGATAAATGATGAAACTTTAATTTTAATACCATAAAGAGCAGAGTAACCCAAGCGAGGGCGCTCGACGTCGTCTGAGGAGCCAGTGACGTCTGCGTCGAAGATTACAACTTTGCACTTTATGTTCCTTATTTTTACGTGTATTATTCAATGTTATCAAAAATCTTTTGCCTTAAGCCTTCACAAAAAGCTGTCAATATTCTTTCTATCAACGTTAAAACTAACCTGAATCGCAGGCCACTTGCCAAGCCTCTGTTTGATATCAGCGGCGGCGGCCGTGACATTCTCCCCGATGAAGATCGGCTGCGAGACCAGCGGCCGCAGTGACGTCAGGTTGCGTTGTAACAGGAACAGCTCGGGACGGCCGCCATCTTCCTTCAGGGTGAATACTGTTGTACCTGGTAAAAGATGAAAGAATTTGAGACGATATTAAGAGCGGCCAACTCGTCATACTTTTCATACAAACGCTCGTTGTAACACATTTTTTTTTAACTAATTGATATCTTGTGTTTCTATGAAAACAAAGAATAAAAATTTAGAGAAACAAATTCAATATAAGACTACAAAAATCTGCTTTTTTCACAAATTTTACCTGAACTTTGACCGTTCATAATATACTCATAAATTGTAAAATTAAAAAAAAAACATCTACATAGACATACATGTGATGGAGATTCTAAATGACAAACATTTATTTCGCAAACTTGTAAGGCGTATTCAAAAACACGTATTTCCTGAAACAAGTTATTTTTCGCACAATGTTATCGCGTTCTCACTTGCTTGTTAGCAATTCTCACTTGCGCTAGATGAAACAACAAGCTTTTCGACCATGCTCGCGTTGACGATAGACGGACCGAGAAGGGCCCTCTTAAATATAATAATCCTAATTCAATCAATCTGCCTAGCCTTTTCCCAACTATGTCGGGGTCGGCTTCCAGTCTAACCGGATGCAGCTGTATACCAGTATTTTACATGAAGCGACTGCCTATCAGACCACCACAACCCAATAACTAGGTAATACGATACCCCTTAGTAAGACTGATTGTCAGACTTTCGGGCTTCTGACGACCCGTAACGACTGTCAAAGATCCACGAATGACAGCCGGGACCAACGGCTTAACGTGCTTTCCGAGGCACGGAGGAGTCTCGGTAAGTAGAAATGGTCACCCATCCACGGACCAACCCCGGCAGGCGTAGCTTAACCTGATGGGTCGACCCTTGTGGAGTTACTGGGCTGTGGTGTGTAGACGCTTCATGTAAAATACTGGTATTCAGCTGCATCCGGTTAGACTGGAAGCCGACCCCAACATAGTTGGAAAAAGGCTAGGCAGATTGATTTTTTTATGATGGCTTAATCATGATATATATTGGCGTGGAAGATTACTACTTACCAGTTCCCGGAGCCTCGCTGGCGTCATCCACGACTTTGGCCCAGCGGCTGAGCAGTTCGATCATCCGGGGCTGGTCGCTGGTGTAAGTGTGGCGCCAGTAACTGTAGTACGTATGGTCGGCTGCCGGGTCGCTACCTCGCCCTGTCGCAGGCTGTTCGTCCTTCAGGGTTGAGTTTACTAATAGTTGGCGGACCTTGTTTAACCTGGAGAGAAAAGTTACAGTTATTTTTCGACTTGCAAGATCTTATTTTTTCTTCTGAAATACTCGGTAAGGTTTTAAAAGTAAGCAGTAAGCATGTTAGTTTTTCTTCCATTTATGTATGAATTTACTAACTAAAAATCACATATGAAACATTGAAAAATCACATTGCATATTACAAATTAGAGGATTATATCCAAAATAAGAGTGCTTGGAAACATGCTGGTCCTGCTCCATAGGACAATTTAGAATCAAGACAAAATCAAACTGGTTGCTAATTTAATTATAAAATTTATTATTTTGTGTTTTATGACATTGATTTTACATTCTGTGATTACTTCCTCACACACTGACTTATTAATTACAAAATTTTAGGAAAATCGTCTACTTTTACAATGTTTGTAAATATGTGAGCACCATGTATCTATCACATATTAAATTATCTATCGTTGCTTCATTTTTAATTCTTTTTACCTATTTTGGTATAGTAATTTTATTCTACCTTTTTTTAACTACCTAAACCTATGGAAGGTTTAGGTAGTTAAAAAAAGGTAAACAAATCGTAAAAAGGGTTTTTATAGATGACACTTTCTTGTTAAAAAAACAATAAAACCAAATTAAATTTATTTTAGTGTTTTACCATAGTTTCCTCTTTTATTAATGTATGTTAAACTTTATCGTTTATTCTTCAACTACTTTTCGTAGATGTAACTGCTTGAGCACATTTTTTTGTCTGATTTATAAGATTATGAAATCTGTCTATTGTAAAGAACCCAATTTCAAAATGTCAACGAAGTATAACGTTGCTAAATTGAAGAGTACAACTGTGACGTAGCATAACAACTGAAGTGACAGGTATTATGTTTAGTCGGTTACTTGACAGCTGTCTCGTCACGTGGTTTTTTTTGTTTACCTTTATTTAACTACCTAAACCTATGGAGTATAGGTGCATCGTCTTCACATATAATAATTATTTAACTGATGTACGTACATATACAAACAATTGTAAAACATTTTAAAAGAGTAACGGTGGAGTTTCTTGCCCATTCTTCTCCATACGAAAACTACCTTTTGGAAGGGGCGACTAGAATCAATTTTGTAATTTTTGACGTTCAAAAGTGCCATACATGGGCCTATTTGAAATAAATGATTTAACTTTGACTTTGATTGAATGCAAAAGTTACAAATGATAGCGAACGATAGTAACTCGCATTAAGAGCGTTTATACAGAAAGTTTGCAACGTCGCAAATAGCTGTCAAATATTTCGCTGTTTTGATTAATTTGGCAATATTACTGTATGGAAATATGAAATATGGCTGATTAGTGCCGCTCTGGGCGGAGCGGGAGGGCGTGTCAGACTCTTACTGACTAAAACCCACCCGTGTTCCTTCAGTTGCCATGGGCCACGATTTCCCTTTCGGCCTTATTCGCAACCCCGGCAGATTTATTATTACTTTTAAATGTCTCTTTAACTTTAAGCAACGTTTATAATTAGGGGGTAATAAATAAACCAACGGAGAATGGCCTAACGCAGCTGTGTAGATGACATGACAATGTCATCAAAAGGTGATGTCCTTATCCGATCTTCGGTCGAAAGGCCTTTAGGTCTTAACAATAAAAAAAAATATTGTATCTCGTTGGTGACAGTAGAAGGTTTCTACAGCTAAACATCAATCCTCCACATACCTGACTCCAGCGGCCCCAGCCTTCATCCACAACCGCAGGATCTTGTCGAACTCTTTGACCACATCCTCGTTGTTGAAGTTCAGGTCGGGCTGGTCTTCTCCATACTGGTGCAGGTAATGGGCCTGGCGCTTCTCGTTCCACGTCCAAGCTGATGTGTTGAGGGTTGATACCTGGGGATTTTAGTTACATTTGTTTAGAACATAGATTTTAGTTACATGTCCACGCGCGGACACGGTGCCGCAAAAGACGCAGGCGGGGTGCGGGAGACGCGCAGTACGACGACGCGGCGCGAGCCAATCAGGGCCGACCAATGCGGACCGCACGTCACTTCACGTCAAAATCTTGTGCGAATGGTCATCGTTTTTATATTGTCTATACAGTCCACTTAGTTTAATTTATTACTTATCCAAGAATCATCACAAACAGTACAGGAATAAAAAACAAGAAATATTATTTTATCTAATATGCAAAATCAGCTGTAGACACAAAGTTTAAAGTTCAATTTTCGATAACTGGTCCTCGTGTCACATGTCTTAAATTTTTTGACAACTTGGTTTTTGGTTTCATCGTTTTCAGAACCGCGATGATGCATATAAGTACATTGTGTAAAATGCATGCCTGTTTGGGGATCAAACCCACGACCAACAACAAGTTCTATTCTATGGCACCACCGCTAGGGATGTGAAACGGTAAAATACGGTAAAAAAAAAAATATTTTACGTAATTTACGGTATTTTACGGTAAAACATGGTAATTTTCGGTAAAAAACGTATTAAACGTACTCATAGTCATACCCACTAAAACACTACAACTTCGGAAGTGAGTATGTTTGTGTGTATCATGTGTACTTAACTATTAACGGATAAATGGATTTCAATTATATTTGCCAGATATAAGCAGTATTGGAACTTAAAAAAAAAAAACAGAAAATCAGGTTCGTGCGACTCATGCGTACTAAAAATCCCTAAAACTTAATTCTGAAGTCAAAAATTCAAGATATAAATCACACCATGTCATGGATTATAATAATATCATCTATGTGCAGAGGCAGAGCAGAGGACAGCACAAATTAAAATTTCATAAGTCACCGGTAATTTTACCGTAATTTATATAAATGACTGTAAAATACCCGTATTTTACCAGCGTTTTCCGTAAAATTACGTAATTTTGCAACCCACCACAGCTCACACTACTGCTACAAAAAACAGATACAATTGTATATTTTTTGAACTTACCCAGTTATTAGGCGCCTTCCTGATCGTGCCGGTCGTATCGAACTCGGTGCCCTCCTTCCATACGAAGTAATTCTCGTAGCCCTCGGTGTTGTTCTCGCTCAGTTTGAACCAGGGATGATCCACATGCACGAAGTTGGGGATTAGGTCTACGATCACCCTGTAATGATGAAAGGTTTTAGTTGGGTTGCCATATTATAAATCTAAATGGCCTGTATTGTTCCACAGGAGGGGAAAGGCCTCCCTTTCCCACACAATTCTGTATATTGCTAGTGTCGGCCAGTCCTTTCGGTAGGAGTCAAGCTGTCCCGCCATCTTCCTCTCGGCCTGCCGCGATGTCGTCGTGCGTTTAGTGGGACCCAATCAGTGGTGCTTTTAGCCCATTTGTCATCACATCACTTTTCACTTCAAAAATCTGTCAACAGTCAATACTTACTTAATACCAAACTCCTTAGCCTTTTTAACGAAAGCCTCGAAGCTCTGCTTGGCAGTAGGCACAGCATCGATCTCGTAAGTAGGCACATCGATGAAGATGCCCTGCACCTTGAAATTCTTCAGCACCCGTAGACTGCCCTCCGCGACTGCGTAGTTAGTATCATCTATGTCCACTAGGGGGCCCTTCTCGAACCTAGAAGAGAAGGGAACTTACATTATGGAAGAGATAGACAAGATTTTGATGATAAAATGTAGTATGATTTTTTGTGAATAACTATACTCCATTTGAAATAAGATTAGACATTTAAATAAACCTTTTTTACAATTCCTTCAACCGATTTTGACTTCTATTGCGTTGGTGGCATGACAAATGGCAGCTGCAGTAAACAGTTGGTTTGTAACCACTTTTTGCTTTTAATGCCATTCGTATACCTAAGGTATAGAAGTCAAAATCGGTTGAACGGACTGTAAAAAAGGTTTGTTTAAATGTTTAATCTTATTTTAAATAGAGTATAGATAGGATTTAGTAACGAAAAACTAGCACTATGTGCTCCTAATTTTATAACAGTAAACTTAATATCTATTGTTGATCGATTTATGTTTGTAAAAATGTAGCTATACAAATGTTTAATAACCAAGAGCTCGGCGAGTTTATACTTTACAACAAAAAATCTTTATTCGAATTAGGCAAATAATCAGTTATAATCAGCCTATTATGTTCCCACTGCTGGGATACAGGCCTCCTTCCGGTAATAGGGAGTGGAACGTAATTCACCACGCGGGCCCAGTGCGGGTTGATAGATGGTCACATGTCTTCGAATTTTTGGTACTAGGACAACCCAGTTTCCTCACGATGTTTTCCTTCAGCGTTAAAAACCAGTTATTAAATGACAAGTTACAAAAGTGAACCACCAAAAACCTATACAAAATCAAAGGTCAAAATTGCTCCGGACTGTAAGACAGTAATTAATTCTGCGCCTACACTACTAAAAACATATTAATATAAACATGTTAAGAAAGATAGACATAATAAGGGGAAACCCTTGAAAAGATGGCAGAATCACTTGGTGAGGACGGCGGAAAGATATTGACAAGACAGGCAAGGAACAGGCAGAATTGGCAGAGGTTGGATGAGGCCTTTGCCAAAAGGCACACAGAGACTCAGAACTGAGATTAAACATTTTGTAATACAGCTATGACTCTGAAAAAAGGCTATAAATAAAACGGCAGGAGGATGACTTATCAAGCTTCTACTAATTATAAACGATTAATTATAAACTGTTTCGAGGCTCCCGGAGGTCCTGCGTCACTACGTACCAAGTCTTAGGCTCCGGTGGGGCACACTTAGGAGCCCTGACGATGATGGTGATGGCCCCCGCCAGCATGCACAGCCACAGGCCCCAGAACAGGATGAACATCGCCCAGCGCAGGTTCACCCAGAACGGATCCTCTGCATACTTGAGCAGCTCCTCTTTGGTTAATCCGGAGAATTGCTGTAAAGGAATTGTAATGTTGATTGTTGAGTATTTTTTCTTCTTCTCTCACTCATGTCATAGCAAAGATATTAGTCAGTCAGCAGGTTGGCAGCAAGGTTGGCTGCCTAGGGTGCGACAAGAGTCGGTAGTAAGCAAAAAACATCGCGTTTTTTTTTTAACTAGGGCATCTCGCAGTTGACCACTAAGGTTGTGGCTGCTTAACCGGGCTTTCATGTGGCTGCCTTAAGCTTCTACACTTAAAGCCACCAGCCAGGAGCAAAAACTATGCTAATTAAAACTAGGCAAGCGCTCGCTAAGGGCACCCCCTGTGGGGTACGTACGAACCTCGGCTTAGGGCGTCGCTGGGGGGAGGACAGCAAGATGAGACAGGCTGGATCAAACTTATATCATCATGATTATTAATCGGGGAATTTAAAGCTACAGGCTCAGCTTCAACGCGTGCTGGCACCTCGTTGTCGAACAAGGGTCGGGAGAGAGTATCATTTACTAGGGGTCGCGGTTTTAAACTGTGCTGGCGGCCCTACTTCTCTCCTGAAGACGGGTTATGGGCTCATCTGGGTCGAAAAGCGAATCAGTACAACAGTGTTCTGCTTAAATACAGCAGGAGTCGTATTCAAGGTCCCCGCATAGTTGTTAAGTGTTTTCCGAATCTCTGTGCAGATTAAAGCAGTTCAGTTTCATTATTATTCATCAATATCATCTAATTTTCTATTACACAGTAGGCGTTTGCCTCGCATACTAATTAATCTTCGAGAAACAACAACAATGTAGGTACTGTAGTAAAGTAATTATTACATTGATGTGGATCTGAGCAGTAATAAAGGCAAACTAGGTCGAACTCAGTAATCATTCTTAATCGTTTACTTCAATGACGATCTGAATCGGATGTTTTATAGCTCGCTTTTATAAGAAGAAATGTTTTTCTTGTGCGAAAGATGACGGGAAATGTGATTTTCACATTATTATATGATCACGGATATATTTTCTTGTGATCGGTCTTTGAAAAAACATCCGTAGGAACCCTGTTACCGCCTACTGCAGTACAGTGGGCGCTAACAACGTTTTAAGGAATCTTTACCAGAAATTAATCAAAATTTAATGGATAGATGACATGGTAGAAAACGTCTGATGGAACAGAATGTTGGGCTACAAAGGGAATTGCATGCAGCTGAGATGCTAAGAGGGATGGGTGGTGTTACAATAATGAAAATTGCAAAAAAAAAAAGTATGTGAAAACGTAAGTTATTTTGCATACTATTGTATAGAATACATTTTTTTTTCTAACTTGAACAGACAGCTGTGCTGCTGGGGAGTTTGTTGCGCCACTTCTTCCCAGCTAAAGGCACTAGGAAGTGGTGAAGGGTGGGCGTTTTTGGGGGACTGTCTTATGTAATTTTGACGCTCGAAAAGTGCTGATTCTCAGCCTAGTTTGAATAAATGACTTTTGATTTTGCTGTGTAATACTTTCAAGAAATATTTAAAAATAATTATAACTCGAAAACTATCAAGACTCGCGGAACATAAGGGGGTATTTTCGGATACCCCTGGGCATGAGAGGAAGTCTGAAAGTGACACAGGTGACTGAAAAGTTGTGCGGAAATCGGTTGTCATAGTATGGGTATGTGATGCTGAGGAATGAAGGAAATGTCGTGAGGAAAGTTTTGAGTATGAATGTGGATGAAAAGAAACGATGGATGGACTGTGTGGAAGATGATATGGCTAGAAAGAGAGTGACTGTCGAGATGACGATTAATTGAGAAGAATGGAAGAAAAGAAGGATATTTGGAAAACACCTGATCTGCCCAGAATCTACTACTAAATTTCCCCAACTTTATTAATAATAATAATATTCATTTATTTCAGATAAGTACATTATCCATAGAGTTTATCACACTATCATGAGATCACAAGTTACAATAAAAGCAATAGAAATTATAGTATTATATACCTACTTATGTTCAACAAAACAAAACAAATCTAATGCGAAAGCACCAGAGGTTACATTGCATGCAAAGACCCCCAGTGCTTTCGTATTGGACTATCAATACTTTCATAAATTATTAGAATTGGATTTCATGTTTGTCCAAGATAGTTTTGAAGCCGACTCCGTAATATTAGTGTTTCAATGTTTATAGTTAAAAAAAAAACAGTGGCACTCCGTGAGTGCCGACAGAAGTGAAACCTTGAACAATTTTATTGTGCAGGAAATACTTTTAATGAGGTAACGGTAACAGTGTCACGAGTTCAATTATTTTTTCCCATCTCAAAAATGCCCAACGCGTCTAAAGAAGTTTTCACTTCAATACCAAGTATATTTTTTTAAAGGTATAGTCAATCAAATAATTACGAACCGGTCTTCTAGAAGTGGATTCTTCAGCATCTATCAAGAGTGAGCTCTTGTCAAAAATGCGGTTATGGAAGAATAAATAAGCTGCAAAATCTGAACAGAACAGTCTGTACATTTTGAGCAGAAAACAATCCTTTACCTACTCGATTCAATTGTCATTCAATTATTTTATTAGTAGACACGCGGACGTCATGCGGTTTCTCCCGCGTAGTTCCCGTTCCCGTGGGAGTACGGAGATAAAATACTGGGTGGCAGAAACATCGACACGAAAACTGAAACCATGGATTCAGTACATGATTCTGAACCCCCCTGCGGTGAATTTTTTTGTCGGTTATTTTAAAAAAATCTGCTATTCCATACATTTTGACCGCGTAGGTATTGCACTTTTCTATGAAACAGCAGATTTTTTTTTAAATAACCGACGAAAATTTTCACCGCAGGGGGGTTCAGAATCATGTACTGAATCCATGGTCTCAGTTTTCGCGTCGATGTCCCTGACACCCTGTATAGCCTATGTTACTCGCTGATAATGTAGCTATCCATTGCTGAAAGAATTTTTCAAATCAATCCAGTAGTTTTTAAGTTTATTCGTTACATACAAAAAAAAATCTTTCCTCTTTATAATATTAGTATAAATAATGCTCTGTTATTCGTAAATATTTGTAGGACAAGATGACGCATCGGTTATTTTGTTATACCAATGTCACGTTGACATTCCGGCCCATTGACTAAAATGTTATTTTCAGGGTTCCGTACCCGAAGAGTGACAAACGGAACCCTATTTAAGCCTCCGCTGTCTGTCTGTCTGTCAGCGGGCTGTATCTCATCTCTCCCGTAATAGGTAGACAGTTGACATTTTTATTTTTACAGATTGTGTGTTTCTATTGCCACTATAACAAAAAATATTATAAAAATTAAAGGGTCCTCGAACAAGAAAAAAAAAATTTTTTCGGCGTTTTGTGCTAAATATTTTACGGTGGTAGTCGTGCGAGTAAATGTGTTACGAGTCCGACTCGCACGTGGCCGATTTTTTGTAGTTTACCAAATGAGTTTTTCCTGTTTTCAAGTGTAGTTTACATAGCGACCTACTTGTAGCAAAAAGCCTCTCTTAGTATACGGTAAAGATGCTGATTAACATAATTTATCATGAGTGAACACTTATTGTGAAGCCATTTTAATGCCGTTAATTCGAAATGGCAAGTGTAACACATTTACTTATTGTGTGAGACACAAATAAGATAGGTAATTGGTAAGTAATGAACCCAGTTACGGAAAATAACACCAGAAAGGCTATGACAAGATTTTTAGTTTAACTGTGTGTTTGCACTGGCAAAACATTTACAACAAAACATGTTGAAATCTCTAGTTCCTGTCAAAAATTCAAATCAAATCAAATATTTTATTGGAACAAAAACAGGTTTACAATTTTTTGGGTTTGTTAACAGCTACATTAGTTTAAAAAAAACTGTGTTGCAGCCATTAGCGCCCACCTCCGGGAGGGGAGATGTCGGCGTTCCAACATTAATAACATTTATAATACAAAAACAATAAAATAAAAATAAATTTGATATAAAAAAACCTAAAGTAAGTAGGTGTATCAACTATTTAACTAAACTAAAATATTATAAATTATGATTACATTTAATTACTATTATTTTTAAACATTATATTATTATTAAATTACTGAAATTATTAAAACATTCAGAATAAATTAGGATAAAATGTTCCAGTTCTTTAATATGATATGGGTGTGTGTGTATGTATGTGTGTGTGTATACATTACATGGAACATTGACAGAAAATAGAGATTTCAACATGTTTTGTTGTGAATGTTTCGCCAGTGCAAACACACAGTTATAGATTGTGCAATCCACGAAGACGCGTCCCACTCCGCGATTACTGTACTGTAAGCTGTACTTTAGTACGGAGCGGAGCGGAGTTTTTCTTTTTTTTTTAGGTTTGGCATCTCGTAGTTGTCCTCTGAGATCATGACTACTTAACCGGGCTTTCCTGTGGGCGTTTAGCTACTACACTTAAAACCTCCAGCCAGGGGTTATTCAACTATGCTAATTAAAACTAGGTGAACGCTCGCTAAGGGCACCCCCTGTGGGGTACGAACCTCGGATTAGGGCGTCAACCGGAGGGAGGACATCAAGGATGGGAAGGGCTAGATCAAAGTTTTGATCATGATTATTAGTCGGGGAATTTAAAGCTACGTGCTCAGCTGCAACGACTGCTGGCACCTCGTTATCGAGCAAGGGTCGGGGGGGAGGCGGAGCGGAGTGAGGCGCGTCTTCGTAGATTGCATTATCTATATATAGATGTTACTTTGGAATTTTGTTGCATGTTGGCGAAAAAATGTCTTCGAAATTACTCAAACCATGACGAATATGTATGGAACGCACTTGATGTGCCTTCTCTATAGATAATCCAGCAGCAAGCTTAACATGATCACAATAGAAGCGGGTTTTGTCGACGGAAGAATAGACAAAGTGACAGATAAACAATCACAATCTGTCATTTTGTCTATTCTTCCGTCGACAAAACCCGTTTCTATGGTTACGTCTACGTCTATGTCGGAAATTTAAAATAGGTACTCAACAGATACAGGCTGCGTACTAAAATTTACTTTTTTATTGGTTTAAATGTGGCTCAGATGACACAATTTGATCGGCAATTTGCTCGAATTGCCCGACATTGTGCTATTTAGAAAGCAGTTAAGACTTAAATAAAATAAATTGGACTAAACATAAACTCAAATACAAAATTCAGTCGCCAATTCAAACCGGCTCATCTATACTGGCTCATCGGTACTAGGCATAAACCTATCAAGCCTCACAATTTATTATCTTTAATCAAGACCGCAAACTCCCAAAAGAGCCACTCTTGGGAGTCCGCGGCCCCCAAAGCTAAAAAGGCTCCACTTACCCGCTTATTAGCATCAAGCTCAATTTTCGCGTCGCCGTTCCTGTGGTCCTCCACCACATACTTGGCGTCAGCCATGTCCACCCTGGTCACGATCTTAGCCTCCTCTTCCTTGGGCAGCAACTTCTCTTCCGCGCCGTCAGGAGAGATCTTCTCCTTAGACTTGGAGAGATTCGATTTTGAGGAGCGGAATTCTGGAAAAAATATGGAGGATATAATTTTGTTTTTTTTTACAGATGTGTAGATATTAACGAATTATTATTATTGATAGATGATTAATTAGCCCCGTTACCACCTGGTAACTGGCCAAAATTTTACCACGGTTGCCACTTCTGTAACTCATAACGTTAAAAAAAAAGAATATTTTTATGAATCCAGGCAATTATACATAACAACGAGGTAGATAGCTACACCGCTAATCAAACGGACTGCCGCAATACGTATTTACGAGGAACCCACCGTAGGTCAGATAGGAAACCACATCCAATGCCTAGAGCTTGATAGCCCGCTGTAATTTTTTTAAACACTAAAATATGAAAAAATAAATGCAGTCATCATCAAACTGCTTGTGATTACTAACGACAATACTATCTGCTTATCTCATCGAGCAGTATACTAACATCCCTTAAGACACGGATGAGGTAGGTACTAAATAGTTTTAGTAAAATCCTCAACTAACAGCATGATTGTTGTCTCAACCCTCCGATTTGTGTACGAATCACACGATTTCACAACACCAAAAATATGAAGTAATCAAAAGCAATATAGACTCTAATGCAAAATAATAACAACTACGAAAAACGTACCAAAACCACGTAAATATCGCAATGCGAATACCCCACAGTCGTCTGTTACGTCACACACACTCCTGCCCCAACCGGGCCACGTTTTGCACTAACGATCCAGCTCACAAAGCCACGGCCCGCCGTATAGCGGTACAAAATTCTGGAATAGATACCGTATTCTATTCTTGTCTCCTGTTCTTGTCGTGCTAAAAATGTCACCCTGATACCGTGGATATGTTATTCCCACGTTGTTTGCAACATTAAATTAGGTCAAAGGGTTTCTAAAGTAATTTGCCTTTAGTTTAAGTCACCCCTCGGATGATTATTATTACTGATTTTGACGCACCTGGCGGTTTAAGAGGACTATTGATTGGGGACGCGAGCAAAGACAGATTTTACATCAAGGTACAAACGTGAGTTAATGCATATTCTTAACTGGTCATCAACATTCATAGTTCATACCACATAACCGTCAGATAAAAATGTTATTAAGTCATTGCAAGGTATTTTTTCCGGGTCAATAAGAAAGGGTCTAATCAACTTTCTAAACTAATACGACTCACTTTCTCAAAGCTTCGGTGTTTATCACTCGGACACAAAAATACGACTGCAATCTCACGAAAGTCCCAGACGTTTATATCAAGCTTGCGTATGTACGTGTAATAACAAAAAATCTCTTTGCAAAAGTAAGGAACAAGACGCATTACTCGTTGCAAGATGAATTCGGCGATTCCCGAAAGTCAGCGGGCGCTGCATGCAACTTTTTGTCTCGAGAACCTGATTTATATAGAAGTCGATGCGATGCAATGAGGCTGGTTTCTTACGAACCAAAAATGTTGGCTGATGTAATTGATGGGGCGCGCAGCATCACAGATTATTAGGGAGGTACAAATTACAGGGCTCCTCTTGCAGGGCGTTACTCTTACAGTTTCTCTTTGGATTTCTGTTGAGTTTTAAACGAAGACTATATTTTTTTAGTTAACCAATACAAAATAGGAAAATATTCTAGAATCAGTACCACGAATTGAGCAGTAATTAGTAACTTAAACAAAGAGCAGACGTGTGAAATAAAGTTACATGATGGAAATCATGGAAATATTAATACATTAACTTGTTCAGTTTTCCACAAGTGTTTCAAATTTCAACAAAACACTGCATCAGAAGTCTGACAATACAGCAGTTACAGTTACATGAGCAATATGTCTCACCTACCACAAAATATTACAAGAAATCCAACACTGATAAACCTCACGTATCTAATAACGAAAGACGTAGAACTTCGTCAGTCCGCTTGGAGCACCACTAGACCACTAGCTTTGAAACGAAGTAGGTAAACTGTCTCAGATTACGCCTAATGGAATAATAGCTTTGGTCCAAATGGAGAAATAACTCATTTGTGGATAACGAGCTTAGATTAGTAGGATGGATACTGGATAGTAAAGGTGTGTTTAGGAAGTTGATTCTTTTAGAACTGTACCCTAATTACGTAATACACGATCAATCACGATTTGATAAATGATAAATGATTTTATTTCTGTAAGTAGGTTTGTACAAACACTTTTACACGTCAATCATATTTTAAAACTAGATGAGGTCGGCGTTTCCTATCTGACTACTCTGAGAAGAAAGGCCGAAACAAACTCAGAGATCTCAGTCTCTTTTAAAGTCCAGACATAATCTTGGTCAGATCATGTGAAGGCCATGTGGATTGGTGTCTGAAGTGGTCTTTTGATGAAAGCACCACACAGATTGAGAGGGCCTGTCCAGTCAGTGCACGCATTTGTCAGTTATCGTGCAGCTCAACTCAGAATTTAAGGAGCTCAACGATTCGACGAACAATACCAAAAAAAGGACATTTGGGTAGGCCACTTAAATTACTCAAATTGTCAGACCATGATTAGAATTAACTGAGAAAAAATAAAAACAAAACAAAAAGGAATGACCCACATAGTCTTCACATTCACAATAAGTAATTAAAATAATAAAATACTTTAAAAGTAAATATTCATGTAATTGTTGATGTAAAATTCATTAATGTCAATGTGTATATAAAAACCCGGAAATAATCTTGGTCAGAGCATTTCATTTGAAACAGATTGCTAATCCATTGCTTTATAAATTGGAAAAAAAATCTGGTCATCAACGTAAATAACGCAATGAATGTTGTTGAACTGTTAAAATTAAACAAATTTGTCATAATCGTTTACGAAAATAAGTTACACAATTAGGGTACTAGATTATCTTAATTAGATGTAATTAGACTAAATGACCAATATGCAGCTTTTTCGTAAATACTTATAGATTTTTTTGAGATTGATCCACATTTAATTTCGAGACTTCCCTTTCAAACAGCACTGTTACGTTGTGATAGCGATATTTTTGCTTTATGAGTATGATAATTATGCTCAAAACACGACTTCAAAAGGAAGTCGTGTGTTCTGAGATAACTATTATAAAGAACGCAAAAAAAGGCGCAGACGTTTAGATATTTCAATGCAGTTTTACTTATTTCGCCCAAAAACAATGGAGCTAAAGTCTAGTCCACTAAACGCGCGCAAGGACGGAAATCTATCTAGAAATTATTGACAATCTGTGGTTCCACACAAAGAATGCAAACGCAGTTGTAAATCTAAAGGTCTTGGGTTAAATTCTGAGATGTAGGGACATAGATACTTGGCACACTTCATCACCCCACGTGTATTTGCTAGATTATCGGGAGTGGCCATTCCCCAAAGTGATTGAGTAGCCATGAGTGTATTGTAGACTTTGCCAAGTAATGCGGAGTCGGGGGATTCCTACTCAAAAGAAATGCATTGGTTGCAATGCGAAATGAAATTATATCTACAGTAATTTATTACTAAAGAGACATAATACGATGTATTTATTATTGTATCGTACGAGTTTTAACTTCCAATTTCGAGTTGCAAATTAAAGTGGCCTTGGACAGAACATTGTTTCGATTTGGGAGAAATAGGAGTAAAGTCGACCATGGCCCCAAATGGAAAGCCCCGTTCGATGATGCAACAACTACAGGAAATTACTCCAAATGCGAGTTTAGGCTAGGGACAAATCTGGGCGGAAAATAGAGTCGAAAACTCGCGCATATGTTTTCGCTCCGTAGCGCAGCAAATTACAACTATTCTGAAACTGCTTTTTTGAGCGCGAAAAAACGCGTCTGCGACTTTGCTATGCCGCATTTGTCCGCTCAGAATTAACCGTAGCCAAAAAAGCAAACATTTAATAAAAATACTTTTAAAAAAATCCTACACTCACCTACTCCTTTCTTCACAATGTACAATAAACGCACTTTAGATTGAACATCTATGAGAACAATAGTCAATTTTACAGTAATATACACTGGAAATTAAATTAGCTTCAACACAACCCGTCTCAGTGAACTGATAACAGTGTCTTTCGTACTGGTCAAAACCACAGTTCTCAGAGTGGTAACCAAGCAGTCGTGTGGTAGAAAATTAGCGATACAAAACAAGTACTTAGAAACTAGTGTAAAACTAAAAATAGAAGGTATGAATTTTCAAACTCTATTGTATTTCACTGGTGACCAAGTAATTTGATGTAGATATTTCGAGTTGATTTCATTGTTTCGATACGATAATCTAAATTGCGAAGTTTATTTAATTAAATATTAATGTTTATTAGGTGCTTATGAGTGACTAAAAGTTTACAGTACAAATATGTTCTTAATGTCCATCGGCAAACCTCGTATTTCGTCAGTCGTCGGATTTCTATCAGGTGCCCTTTGCACTTGGTGCAATAGAGTTGTTAATACTGTTTTAATTAATGTAATTTATTTAAAAAATGGTAGGAAAGCTGCTAAAGTCGCAGGCACGACAGACAGGAAAATAGTTTTACAGCTCTATAATAGTTCACACGAAAATCAAAACAACAATAAAGTACTTAGTTCTGAATTCAAATTATTATAAAAGATAAATCTAATAATTGATGGACATGAAAAGAAAATAGAAATACTGTAGTTATAATTAATAAAAGGGATAAATTAAAAGCAATTGCACGCGGCTGGAGATGAGAAAGCTCAGAGGGATGTGTGGTGTTTCGCGAAAGGATACAATAAAAAACCGGCCAAGTGCGTGTCGGACCACGCACAATGAAGGGTTCCGTAGTTGGGATGAATTTATCCCAAAAACAAACTTAACTTTGTAGTTGATAAACATGTTCTCCCATACGGAATGTATGGGAAAATATGTTTTTGCAACTGCAAAGTTAAGTTGGTCAATTATTACTCGATAACTAGTAAAGTCTACTTAGCTGTGATAGTTTTTCTTTTAATTTCGTTATATAAACTACTGCTGTGATTTTTTTCACACATCCAAAACCAACCATTTAGCTGGCAGGGGGGGGGGACACTTGACTCTAACAAAAATTAGCACTTTAAAGCTTAATAGCACTTTAAAAATGCGTAAAGGAGCTTACATCGCCGCTCACTAAACTGATAAATATTTCTTTCGACGAGGGACGATTCCCAGAAAAACTTAAAATTGCGAAAGTACGCCCAATTGCGAAAAAAGGAGGAAATTCAGAAAACCCTAGTAATTATAGACCTATTGCACTGTTGCCCACTATCTCAAAAATTTTCGAAAAAGCAATGGCGAATCGTGTTAATAAATTTTTAGAAAAATATAATATTTTAGATAAAAACCAATTCGGATTTAGGAAAAAATGCTCAACTACTCTAGCGGTATACAACTACGTACAGGAAATTTACAGTTGCATTAACGAACGAAAGTACGCTATTGGACTATTCCTAGACATGACGAAGGCGTATGACAAGGTGTCACACAATATTTTATTACAAAAACTTTACGGTTCGGGTATTAGAGGACAAGCTTTTAATTGGTTTAAATCATATTTACAAGACAGAGTACAATTCGTGGAAATAGAATATTTAGATAGCGTTGACCAGGAAATGTACAGCATAGGATCAGACATGGCTACCATTAATACTTCAATACCCCAAGGAAGTGTTTTAGGAAGTACCTTATTTATATTATACGTAAATGACTTGCCAAAAAAGATAAGTTCGTCGTGTATTTTGTTCGCTGACGATGTTTCTTTATTATTTAAAACGCCCGTGAATGTTGACCATCTAGCTATTGAAAAAACTTTCATAGAAACTGAGCAATGGTTGAAAAAGCATAATTTAGAAATAAACATAACGAAAACTAAAATATGCCAATTCAGAACTTACCAAAGAACTCCACTAAACCTAAATATATTAACACAACAAATAAAATTAGAAGAAATAAACGAATTTAAACTTTTAGGCCTAACATTAGACTCAAACCTAAATTGGAAGAAACATGTAGAAAGTACAAGAGCAAAATTGTCCCAATTTATTTATGCACTAAGCATATTGAAATGCAACACAGATTATAAAACCGCCTTAACTGCCTATTATGCGTACGCCTACTCCTGGCTGAATTATGGTATTATTCTGTGGGGGGACAGTACTGACTTTTTGGACCTTTTCATTCAGCAAAAGAAATGTATCAGAATATTGATGAACATAGGCCAACGAGAGAGTTGTAGGCCACACTTTATTAAACATCAAATTCTCACACTACCAGCTATATTATATACTGCAAAGTTGTATATTCGTTAGGAAAAATAGGCACCTCTTCAAATCTAATATCGAGCTAAATGAAAACTATAACCGACGGAACAAGAATAGACTTATACTACCCATCACAAACTTAAAATTTATCGGGAAAAGCCCACATTCAAGACTAGCTAATATATTTAATAAGCTACCGGAAAGTTTAAAATCCCTACCAAATGACGCAATTTTCTTGAAGCAGTTGAAATCTCTGTTAATAAAGAAAGGCTATTATACCGTTGAGGAATTTAAAGTTGACAAATTGTGAATCGATTGACCTCGTAATAATAAGCTTGACGTAAATGTGAAAATCACGGAACAGAAAAAACAGTGGAAGTGCAATGCAACAAAATTACTATGAGAACCGTTGTCGCCAAACCCTCACAAATAAACTGATAATCATATAATGCACTACAAATAAGCCGATCGTTTGATTTGTCGTTTAAATTTTAGTCAAAACTAGCATAAGTCACAGATTCTACATTTGGAAAGAAACCTTCGACCTCTTAAAATAGGATTTATTTTGCGTTAGTGCAGAAAGTATCAACGACGTTTTGTAATCTAAAGTCAAACTAGATTCGATCACCAAGTAAATTCTGCTACCCGACCATAGATGGCGGTATTCTCAGTTGTCGCAATTATAATCTTAATTGCGTTAGTTGTAAGGTTGACGTTCGCGTCATAGGGTCGTGTCTTCTGCTACTCGATCAAGGCAGCAACACATTGAATTTTCAATAACATTATCGATATCGATAGATACCCGATTTCATAATTCGAGAAAATAAGACTTGTTTGGAGTTGAGTAAAACTGTAAGATGAATGACGTAGTATTATTTAAAAATAGAATCTTACATAATGTATAAGATTTTAGTTTTAAATAATATCTTCTATATAATAAAAATCAATTGCTATTCGTTGTTCTCACTAAAACTCAAAAACGGCTTGACCGATTTGAATAATTCTTTTTTTGTTGTGTTCGCCCGAACACAGGGAAAGTTTAAAAAAATGTCGGGTAGGTAGGGTACGTTGGATAGGAAGGGTAGGAAGGGTAGGTAGGTAGGGTAGGTAGGTAGTGTAGGTAGGTAGGGTAGATAGGTAGGGTAGGTAGGGTAGGTAGGTAGGGTAGGTAGGGTAGGTAGGTAGGGTAGGTAGGTACAAAACTAGGAGAGGGTGGGTAGGTAGGTAGGTACGAAAGTAGGGTAAGGTGGGTAGGTAGGTATATTATTTTTATATGTATGTAGCTATATTATTAGGTATATTGGGAGAAGTACTAATACAGCGCAGGCGGATTTAAGATTTAAGATTATTTCTCCTACTATCATTTTTGCACTCCAAAACAGAACAATACGGCATATTTACGGAAAAATAAATTTGTCTCGAGACTAGCAGCTCGACGCGTTGTTAGAACACGACTGAAGTAAAGTTGCGTAACAGCGCTTAATTGTGACACGCGTGCCACGCCTACTTTGCACTTCCACTGTTTTTTCTGTTCCGTGGTGAAAATAATAATAAATTACTTTACTATATTACTATAATGTTATGCTTACTAATAATGACTAAAATAAATGAACAAAGTAATAAAAATGATTTCAATGAAATAAAATGTAATAATGAATGAATTAATGTTTTTTGAAATGTAATGAATTGTTATAATTAGAATCAATATTATATAATTATGTAATCATTTGATATGTAAACATTTGCAGTGCCCTTACAGGGTGCATGTCTTAATACTGTGTCATGAAATTTTAATGCATGCCTACTAATCAGTGTTTTACATGTTAGCAAATAAATAAATAAATAAATAATATTTTGCAAACGAATCCCTGAATCCAAAAATGGTGTTCACAAACTCATAATGTTTTTGTAAGACCTTTCCAATGATATCCCACACTATGGGATAAAAAAATAAAAAATAAAACATCATCACTTTACGTGTACGGGAGGTACCCTAAAAAAAATGTTTTTCATAATTTCGTTTTACCACTTTGTCGGCGTAATTAATATGTATACCTATGTCAAATTACAGCTTTCTAGTACTAAGGGTCTCGGAGCTAGACCGCGGACAGACAGACGGACATGACGAAACTATAAGGGTTCCTTGTTTACTATGGAACCCTAAAAACCGGCCAAGTGCGTGTCGGACCACGCACAATGAAGGGTTCCGGAGTTGGGATGAATTTATCCCAAAAACAAACTTAACTTTGCAGTTGATAAACATGTTCTCCCATACGGAATGTATGGGAAAACATGTTTTTGCAACTGCAAAGTTAAGTTGGTCGATTATTACTCGATAACTAGTAAAGCCTACTTAGCTGTGAGTTTTCCTTTTAATTTCGTTATATAAACTACCGCTGTGATTTTTTTCTCACATCCAAAACCAACCATTTAGCTGGCAGGGGGGGGGACACTTGACTCTAACAAAAATTAGCACTTTAAAGCTTAATATTTTGCAAACGGATCCCTGAATCCAAAAATGGTTTTCACAAACTTATAATGTTTTTGTAAGACCTTTCCAATGATACCCCACACTATGGCATAAAAAAATAAAACATCACCACTTTACGTGTATGAGAGGTACCCTAAAAAAAAATGTTTTTCATGATTTTGTTTTACCACTTTGTCGGCGTAATTAATATGTATACCTATGTCAAATTACAGCTTTCTAGTACTAAGGGTCTCGGAGCTAGACCGCGGACAGACAGACAGACAGACGGACATGACGAAACTATAAGGGTTCCTTGTTTACTACGGAACTCTAAAAAATGAGTACTTATATAAGAAGTCTGAAAGTGACACCGATGACTGAAAAGTTGTGTGGAAATCCGTTGTCATGGTATAGGCATGTGATGCGGAGGAATGAGGAAAATGTGGGAAAAGTTTGGACAAAGAAACGATGTATGGACTGTGTAAAAGATGATATGGGTAAAAAGGGGGTGACTGTCGAGATGACGACTTATAGAGAAGTATGGAAAAAGACATGTTGCGCCGACCACAAATAAATTGACATAAGGACAAGAGAATAGGGTTGCAAAATTACGTAATTTTACTGACAACGCTGGTAAAATACGGATATTTTCTTACGGATAGTTCCTTGCTCTTGTTTCATGTTTATAATTTTATGTATCTGTTGTATATGTAAATGGTACACCACTGACTACCTGCAGTATTATCTCTCCTCTTCCATTTAAATCCATCCAAAGGTTGTCTGTAAAAGATCGCTTTTAGCGATAAGACCGCCCATTGTGTCACCCAATGTAAAATTTCTAAATTGATGTCTGTAATTTTTATGGTGTATCTTTTACGGTCATTTATATAAATTACGGTAAAATTATCGGCGACTTATGAAGTTTTAAATTTTAATGTATGTTGTCCTCTGCTCTGCCTCTGCACATAGATGATATTATTATAATCCATGACATGGTGTGATTCATATCTTGAATTCTTGACTTGAAAATTTAGTTTTAGGGATTTTTGTACGCATGAGTCGCACGAGCCCAGTTTTCTGTTTTTATTAAAGTTCCAGTACTGCTTATATCTCTGGCAAATTTCATTCAAATCCATTTATCCGTTAATAATGAAGTAATAACATACACATGATACGCTTTTTGACCCCCGTCCGTACTTTATCCGACTTTGTCATTTGTTCTGACTATCCACCATAGGGGAATTATTTAAGAAAATAAACAAAGTAAATGAATACTGTACAACGTAAGATTTAAAAGAAAAATGTTTAGACTTTTTTGCGGATGTCCGGCCTTTTTTCAGGACTTTTAGAGCGGTTACGCACTACGTCCGATCCGATTCCGAGAAATGTCGATCCGCAGTAGTCATAGTACACACGGCTTCACATCAAGCTATAAATTTCCAGTATAAGCTGACCTCGCATAGTACGGAAATCCTATGCAATGCGAGATCAGCATAAACTGGAAATTCATAGCTTGATGTGTAGCCATGTGTACTATTTGTATGAGGGGGTTGTGCACTAGATCCGATCTTTGTCCATCCGAATTTAGAACATTCCCAATTCGGATCGAATTCGGATCGGACGTAGTGCGTAACCGCTCTTAAAGATTAGAAATTGTAACCTTAGTCCCGATCGCCCCTTGCTAGTCATGTTTTTGCCCTCACTATACGCCATATGAGTGTTTGACTGCCAAGTATTTTTTTCCAGAAACGGTAAAAAATAATCACGCCTGTATCCCCGAAGGACTTGGCAGAAGTGTAATAGACACCCACATTTTGCTACTTAGATGTTATTGTTGTTATTATACATTTCTTGATGATTTCATAAGTTATTTAAACTTCATTCGTCAATAGTACATAGGCGGTATTTTACCCATCAGAATGCTATGCGTGTTCATTCATAAAATTGATCTAATATACCTAAAATGCTGCCTCATTTTATTACATAGTGTTTAACTGCTAATAATAAGCAAACTGCTAAACAGGATAAAGTATTAAAGCAGGAAAAAGATTTTTAGCACATGGGACATTCCCATTCACAAAATAATAATAAGATTGAAGTCATTTTATTACAAAATTTATTTACACAATTTATTATTAGAAAAATATTAATTAAATCCACATTATTCATAGGTAATCTGTAAACATTCCTCTCACCAGTACAACTGGCACAAAATAAATCCAATTATGGTTCATCTGCATAAAGTTTGAAAAATATAAAATGCATTGACGATACAGTCAAGTATTTTGATGTAAACTATCAAGAAACTGTTGAAATAACCTGTTTCTTTCTCTCTGTATACTATTTGATTCTTGTACTATATTTATTAATCTATCTAACTTTTCTTCTACAGTTCGCTGTCTATTTCTCATTTCTAATGTTACTTTCCTAAAGTCTGTGTACCGTCTCCTGTTCAACTTTCTTTTAGACTCTTCGCTTTGACCGTTTGATGTTTCACCATTCTCTTGTATATCTGGCTCATAGGTTGAAGGCTCGGCTATAGCCAATAAAGCTTTGGTCACACTCTCTGTAGTACCATCTTGTATCCTCTGCTGAATCTCAGGTTGGTATTCTCCATTGACGTTGTAAATCTGCTCAAAAACTTCAAAATAAGGCCATTTGACTACAACAACTTCATTCCTATTTCTTTTTTTAAGCAATCTTATGTATGTTTGTTTTAAATTTCGAAATTTCTTATCACAGCAGTCTGGGCCTTTACCAACAGCATTGGCTATGTCCACCCAAACATTTTTTTTCTTAACTTTTGGACTCCGAAACTTTTCAACGTTCTGTAGATATAAATTTACCAGCATTTTGATACTGGTGTGTTCCCAATGGTCGTCAACATCATCTCCTGTGTCTGTTTCCATTATTTCACTTTGGTTCAGTTGCATGTATACCTCCTCAGTCTCCAGATACTCAACAGGTTCAGCTGAAAATAAACTCTATGGTGATAGCCTTCTTTATATGAGACAAGTGTTTGATTGTACAAGCTGTAGGTTCTCAGATATAAATTGGAGTTAGTTGACCAATTTGTAACAAGCAGTCCATTCACACACATGTCCTGTTGAAGTGAATTCAATTTACAGGAAGTTTCTTATCTACACAAGTAGATTGAAATGCCACTTGTCTGGGTTCAAAGAAAAAAGTAAAAAAAAATTGGTTACCACTCATTTGCTGGATCTCTTCTTCAAAATCTTTGTGCTTAATAGTATCCTTGATACAAATAACGTTTTTAAAATGCAAACAAACTTGTGTCTTGCATCATTCAGCGGACGAGAACAAAATGGCGCTGACTACCGCGGCGAATAAAGCGCTTTATAATCCGACCGAAAGAAAGTCACTTTGGTACAACCACATTAGGTCATAATATAACTTGAAATAAATGTATAAGATAGTAATTTTTGATTTTAACGTGTTAAAATAACCGTAAAATAATCATAAAACAAATAAAACGATAGATTAGTTACAAAGTGTTAGACGAGAAAATTAAAATAGAATACTCGAAAAAGCTTTTCTATTTTGTCGGATTGCATCTTTGCTTTGACGTTTGCTGTCGGCCTTGTTATCTTTCCCTTTCATTGATAACGTCATGAGTTCATGACACAATAAAATTGATAACGGAGACAGGCCGAGATAAATCAAGGCTTCTCATTTGAATACGAACTTGATGAAAATGACGTCACAATGAAATTGCAATCTTTTTAGCACGCATTAATTTGGACTTTTAGAGTAAAGATCGAAGTATGAAAAACGATCAAAATTAACAAATAGTAGCATGCTATCAATGGAAATACCTGTATCCGTCTCAGGGATGGGCTTGTAAGAAGCGACGTGATCGTCTTCTTTCACCTGCCCTCCATCTATGGAGAGATGGTTTTTCCGCGGCTCCGACATGATGAATTAGGGATACGCCCAACCGGTTTTGCAACACAAGAAAGTGGCCCTTTCCCTTCAATAAATTATAATTGAAATAATTAACTTTCACTAAGTCTGCTACTCGCTATGCTACTTAACAGCTGTCAGCGAAACGAATGAAGAAGAGAATGAGTTGTAGTTAGAAGACCGATAATGCCACGCCCTCACTTCAATATCAATCATTAGTTCATTCAACTTTAGGGGTGCGTTCAATAATTTATTTCGATGATAACGGCTAATCTCGGCTAAAGTCTTGGATGTTAGTTAGGTAGCTCACGTCTTTTTCCCATGGGGGTAGGCAAAAACTACAGAATGCCACCTGCTACGATCCTTACATACTCCTTTTGCATAGAAAACCGCCACTTGCTCACTTCAGATGTCGCTACTACCCAGGCAGCACACAAGTCAGATAACTGACCAACAATTTAAACTTATGCAGAGTTAAGCTTAATTATATATGTATAGAAGCTGTGTGTATTACGAAGTTCTGTATTAAAGTTTTTTTTGCTATAATAATGCTATTAGCTGAGTTAGATTTGTAATTTGCGGATTTAATTTCTTAAAACTGAATAATCATCATAAAAAGACCTGTTACTCAAGAGTTTGTGTAACCTTTTGTATAATATGGGTTTAAAATTATCCATTATTTGGATAAGTTATATTCTGTTCTCTTTTAGCTGTATTACACACCGCATCTTGACAGTTATTCAGCTGCTGTATAAAATAGGCGTTATTTCTGTTATGAAGCATATAGTGACTTAACAGAAATTAAGATAGCTGTTATAACTACTTTATGCCGCTTTAAGTACGAAATTACCGTCATTTGCAGCTAACTGTGGTTAAAGCAATAGTAACAGATTCTTATGCAGAAGTTTGCTGGGTATTCATGAAAAGTAGACATTTTTTAAGCTAGAAGAACTGTTCTGGAACGTTAGTCAGCATTTAAGCGGCTAACTGCGCTTTGTTTTGTAGTGGTTGAGAGAAAATGCCTCCTTAAAAAAAAAATGTTAAAAAATACTCCACATTCATGGAAAAATAGAAAAAGAACAGATCCTACCACCAGCTCAAAAGCAGTCATATTTTAATGTTACTTCAGTGGGAGAAAGAGATGGAGCTATACGTCCTGTAGAGCTTCATCTCTTTCCCACAAAATAATATTGCTTTATGAGCTGGTGGTAGGCCCCCAGGAGGCATACGAAGAAAGTGCCTGCTTGATAAGAGCTAAAAAGAACAAATAATATACCTATACTGTGGGTTTTCAATACTATAATTATGACTGAATCCTGTTTAGTACGAATGTGTGTGATTATAGAACAGTTATCGAAAAATGTTGAGCGCAGACCACTTTTAACCAGAGCACAACTTAATAAGTGGACACATAAGGTCTGTTATACAAACATAAGATGATAAGCCGCTGTGCAATCAGATTTTATTCAGTCTGAGCGTCGCCATATCGAATAACATAACCTATTATAATGATGTGGAATTTTATACTCAAATACTCAAGTTTAATAACGAAATCGGTATAATATTCTTATAAAAGTATTACAAGGTTATTTTTGAACCCTTTAACTGCATAAAATATAAAAAATATTTCACACGTAAAAACATAATCAATAGACGAAATGTTGTTTATTTCACAAAAAACCCGGCTTATCAGGTAGCGCGTGAAAATTTTACACGAAATGTATATATAAATACACGGTAAAGTTGCATGCGCACCAACAATTTCTTCCTCTAAACATATATTTTCAATGTCGCAGTCACGCTGTTCGGATTTGTCGATTTCAATTTAATTTAATTAACTTCTTGATAAAAATACTGAAATGAGCTAAACGCTGTGTATCGTCTGAATATCTGAGCTTTGAAGGACTTAACCATTAGTTCATTCATCATTCATTCATCATCTGGCTAACAGAGCTATAATACTTGTAATAAAGTACAAAATGCTTTTATGCAGAAAATACTCAGCTTGTCGTACAATTATTCAAAACTTATTCGGCTGTTACGTTGCTATTACACAGCTATTAGCAATATAATTTTGTGCCCAAATTGCTTGAATAACCTCTGAGTAAGCGCTTAGTCAGCTAATTACGGTAGTCTTATTCAGCGATTAGTTTCTATGACTGCTGTTAAACAAAACTTACTCAGAAGGTTTGTGCTGGCTAGGTACCCAGTGTCTAAGAATTTGAAAGAAAGAAAGAAAGAAAAATAAGTTTAATTGTCACAGACACACGTGCATAAAAAAAGAGAACAATACAATAAAATAAAACAATACATTTAAATATAATAACGAGCACAAATATAAATATGCGGCAACTGCGGGTACGTCATGACCGTGACAAGAAGGCTTCCACTCAGCATGATGCTGTGCTATGGGGACCCACAGCACAGCGCTGATTTTCAGTGGTCACCCAATTTGACAGCTAGCTGTCACTATCCGTGTATTTTTTGTAAACAAGCGACTTCTTTTACGTATAATTATTAATATGCCCCGTTGCGCAGCTGTGTAACTGCATAAGTACGGTCATCCATGTATTTGCCAAAGATGTTAGAAGACGATAACTGTGAAAGAAAGCTCTCTGAAAAAAGGATTGTGTGTTTTTATGAAACCACGGTAAAAGTGAAACTTCTATAGGCGCCGCCATATTGGCCTTG
The DNA here is from genome assembly GCA_963680765.1 of Agrochola lychnidis. Lineage (NCBI taxonomy): Eukaryota > Metazoa > Arthropoda > Insecta > Lepidoptera > Noctuidae > Agrochola > Agrochola lychnidis. The sequence continues at coordinate 5,606,210 of OY796862.1, read as the reverse complement.
GCTGCTCTGACGAGCGCCTTTCACTTTATTCCTACTCCGCGGCCGAACGTCACGCGACATGCAACTTGATGCAACACACAGACGAAAAAGTTTGAGACGATGTAATAAAAGTTTCACTTTAAAAAATTGGAAAGCCGATATTTCGGCCAAAGCTATTCTTTTGAAACCTGAAGACTTTTAAGGGAGAAATTCGTATACAGGTGATGCTCCCAAGAGAACGTGTTTTCTTTATCTACAGGCACTTGTGATGTGATGTGATATTATACAGGGTATTTGGCAGAACGTTGAACATACGAAAATGGTGGATAGGTGGGGTCATCTGCTACTTACTCAGCCCTAATTTATTTGGCCCTGGCCACCCGAATATGTAAATTTTTTTTTTTTGTTTCACAACATGGGTAAAACAAGCAATATTTTTGTTTTTTTTTTTTTAATCTTTAATGTTGGCAGATTCTTATAAAATTATTGCTTTATTCAGATGTTAGCTAGAAAAAAGTTATGAGTCCTCAAACTTACAGAAAGATGTAAAAAATACAATCTTAATTTCAACTTGCATTAAAAAAAATATCCAGGGGAGCCAGGGCCAAATAAATTAGGGCTGAGTAAGTAGCAGATGACCCCACCTATCCACCATTTTCGTATGTTCAACGTTCTGCCAAACACCCTGTATAAATTATAGTAAAGGTGTGTGTATTATGCGGTGTATTATTTTATTAGAGCAGTGCCAGAATTAACATCTCTGAAGTTTTTCAGTCAGGAATTTTCAACTCTGATCAGGTTATTTCTGTCGTACGCCTCCAGTCTTTAACAAAATCAACAGCCTTGGATCTAGTTTTTTTTTTTGGTGCGCTATTTCGGCGGGCGTGGCGACGCGTCACCACGCCAACAGTCGGTCTGACCCGCCGCTATATGTAGATGTTTCACATTAAAAAAAAATATACTTCTTAATGAGTTGTGGGTCAACGTGGGTCATTTATTCATTTTGTACGTAGAGCGGAACGCAAATCGTCAAAAATAGCAGTCATTCAGTCCAGTTATGTCAGCTGTCAAAATTAAAATTAATTGTCAAAACAATCAGCAGCTAGCTGTGCGCTCAGCTCTGTGAATAGTGTAATTAAAAATATTATTTCAGTTTAAAAATAGTAAATAATGACAAAGGAAAATGAATGAAAACAGATACTTTAATAATTTTTCAGTTTGTGATAATTAGCTAAATTTAATTTAACACAATTTTTATTCATTGTTATGTAAGTTGTAATATTTTAGATTATTTTACATGATAAGTTATTAAAATCTTTTATAATGTGCACAATACCACCTCCCCCGCCGCCACCTGCACTGCCCGATATCAGTTCGTCCACGAAAGAGGTAAAAAGCGACAATATTTACAAGCAGAGTTTTGATCCTACAATATGTACTTGGGCTTCTGAAGACGAGTTACGGGAAGCTTGTATAAGAAACAAAATATGTTATAGACGACCACCTTTCAGATACAAGTATAGATATTTTAAATCTATAAAACAAATAGGTCCAACATGTGGATTAGTTGCTTTATCAATGTCAGTCAATGGAGCAGTGTCACCTGAAGAATTGTTGAGTATCGCAAGATTAGCAGGTTTTACAAGCAACGGGGAGATGTTCAGCTGCAAACAAATGGTCAAACTGACTGAGAAAGTCTACAGCTTAGCCGAGATAGAGCATGTTAGCTATATGTTGAAACGAGGTGGCCTATTTAGCTCGGAGACAATTGAAAGACTTATGAATGGTGCTGTTCTATTAGTTCCGTATCCTTTTCAAATACCAGCAAACCATTGACTATATGCACTAGTTTACCAAATATATATTTTTTTGTTTGTTTTACCAAATATTTTTTTTTTATGTTTGTTTTACCAAATATTTGTTTTTCAAAAGTTTATTTATTTAAGTCTAATAATTTTAAACCATGCTTTGTTTTCTAAACAAACTTCATGATTGTAAATAGGAACTTTAAAAATCATTGTTTCCAGCTTCAAAATTAAAAGAAATATCCTTTAACTCTACTATCAGCTATGACGCAGACTGTGATCACTCACCATGTCTAAGGAATGGTCGCACGGCGCACTGGGCTCTCGTCTGTGGAGTCATTGTAGTTAATGACCCTGGAGAACACTATGTCAGTGACCCCAAAAATGTCTATGTACTATGCAAGCATGGCAAGTCCAATTATTTAGCAGCATGGAACTTGTATAATCTTGCACAGAGTAACAATAATCTGTTTGAGTTCTCTCCGAAGAAAGGTACTGATGGCTTAGTTTATATACTACCAGAAGGGGGCTTAGGAGGGGAGAATGGACTGAGGGACCAATTTTTGATATTTGAAGGTTTTTGATTAGTATTAAGCACAAATATTGAATCATATCAAAATAGATGATCAAATCAATAATGTTGGTACTTTTTGTGAAAAAGATTTTAAATTATTGCACAAGAATTTATCATGGCAATAGTAAAATGTAAGATATGAGCCTAAGTTTAAACTTGGAATACTCTTTTCATTGTTTAAATGCCTAATTTATAATTATTTATTTACTATCAAGATGTTTAGGGTATCCAAAGGACGCCAGTTCTTCTTTGAATGAGATAAGTGATGTCATTGATATTTCAAAGGAATGTTGTTAAGAAAAGCTTGTTTATAAAGTGTGTGATCTTCAATTAAGTAATAATAAATTATATGTAGTACCAAAGGGACAATATTATATTTTGTTGAATTTTTTATAAAATAAAATTAATAAAAGACAAAATTGTTTTAATGCAAAATGTTTATTTGTACAATAAATACAAATTATACTTGCAAATTATGATAAAATAATAAATCTCATCACTTTACTTAAAAATATCGCAATGAAATCATATTTTTATTGACTTACAAGTCAAATTAAATGAACATTAAATTCTCAAGATACATTCACATTATTGCACAGTCTATTTTGCATTTTTACGAAGAATGCATTGAATCAATAAAATTGTTAATGAAACATAAAATGTAAGATATTTTTGTACTAATTTATTCAACTTAAATGAACTTTCCATAGAACTAATATAAGTTTGTTTGGCCATTTCACATGGACATGAAAATTTGTGATGATTAATTTACAAATAATACATTATAAACGTCGATGACGATTCTGGCTTTTAAGCTCATTTGGAAAATAAATAAAATTTGAATTCCATTTTAATAAAAAGTGTGCCAAGTGAATCAATCAGTCAGCAGCAATGAGATCAAAAACATAGGTTCAAGGGCAGGGTTTTCTACAGATGGAGAACCCAATACCTATGAGGCAATGCTCAGCCACAGATGGTCGCCTTTAGCTCAACTCCCGCCCTTATGATATATTTTTTAAATAATTAAAATCTTTAATAACATGCAAGCTCTGCCTCTTAAAGTCTGCCGTGCAAACTGCCTCTATGGATCAATTTTGAATACAGATAAAATGGACTATGTAGAGTGATATAAACAAAAGCTTCTATTGACCATTTCAAAACACAAGGTATGTTAGGTACTAACATCAAACATTTCAATCTTAAAATCCCATTTGAGACATTGTTTTAAAGAGAATTCTCAATTTTGAAACTTAGGAGGATTTTTAAATCCCATTGAACGTATTTTTTCTGCAATATTATCAAATTGTTACTTGTAATTGGCCAGAGTTGCACGTTAAATAAAAATAACATAATGATTAATACTTAATATTAAAAGTTAATGTCATTATATGGATTCGTTTGGCTAAGCCGATAACGAAAGCTTGGGAGACTTATCGCGATGTTTCCTTACCGTGGACCAATGCTCACTATTTGTTTTGGGTCTAAAAGAACACTACACTATTAAGATCTTATTTCTCCCTCCGACACTGGCCACTTAACCGTGACTTCGAAGGGTTAGTCGGAAGTGAATAGCTAGAAGAATAGTTTTCTTTAGACCGGTAACCATTTTCATTGAGTGTTTGCCTGCGGACTATGGTGTAGATGTAGACTGAAAAGAGTAGAAAAAAGAACTTGATATCAAATCCCTGTTATCTAAGCCCTGGCATAGAGGAAAACAGATTGTTCACTCCGCATTAAAAGTATGAAGCTACAAGTGGGTACGCGGAATTCAGTGGGCGTAGCTTAGTCAGAACTCCGAAGTTATAAGAGTTACGCGATAAAAAGAGAGGCAACTTCTATGTGAATATAACTGTAGGTAATTAACGCTGTGCGACCTGAATTGCACTTTATTGTGTCATAGCAAGAGTCGCTTTTGAAGTGAAAACTCCTTTAGGCGCGTTGGGCATTTTTCAGATGGAAAAAACAATTGAACTCGCGACACCGTTACCGACACCTCATTTTTTTAAACGCGATTGTGCTCTTTATTTAGGTAAGGTTACGGACCATAATATAACATCACGCCTTGTTTCCCCGAAGAGTTGGACAGAGGTGACCGTGTAGCAGGTACACCCACATTTTTCCAGTTATGTTTAAGTCCCATGTAATAAGGAGCCTAATACCATCAACCGGGCACAAATCCAGACTCCGAGCTGCTAGTGAGAAATCCCAGATGGAAAAACCCAAGAACGAAATAGGTAACGGTTACGGACCAATATTCATAAAATTATTTTTCTTCCACCAAGGCGATCTTGTTCAAGTTTTCACTTCTGTCGGCACTCCCGGAGTGCCACTGTTTTTTATTTAAATGATTTCGCGTAGTGAACCATCTGTGCTTATCTATGGCCCTAGTCTGTTTACACGACTTCACCAGTTTTAAGCAAATAAGCCTTAGGAACTTGTATGTTACTGCCACTCAATGTTTTACAGTTTTTATTCTCTAAACCATGGTCTCACTCTTCATCCACTTATATGGATGATGAATCCATAATATAATATGAGTTCGCCAACATACAAGAGTTTATTCAACTGGAATTTGAATGTCATAGTAATTGAAAACTTAAATTAACACTGAGGAAAATATCATATCGTTTGAAATACATACATACATGTACTAACGCCTTCTTCCCATGGGGGTAGGCAGAAACTACAGAACGCCACCTGCTACGAGCCTTACAAACGTCTTCGGAAATATTTTCTGAAAATTTGTTAATCAATTGTTTGACTGATTTTTTTTTTGTCTGTCTTGTAGATTATTAAAAAAATATTGAACACGTATTTTTTCTTTTCTGACGTAATCAAAAGATTACGGCGATGCATTGAGTTAAAATGTGGCATGACGTCACGCCTTGCTATATTTAATACTGCGTTGTGACGTAGCGAGCTCCAACTCCCCAACTTTAATGCGTGTTTTCTAAGTTATTTTGATATGATAAAGCAAAAAATACGTGTCTAATACTTTTTTATTATCTGAAAGACTGACTAAATAGAATTTCTTTTTTTATACCTGGGCAACTTCCCTATTCATACAGCTGACAGGACAAGAGGGAGCACGAAATACCGCAAAGTTTGAAGTAATATAACATGTATTGAGGGTTCTAAGTCAACACAGAGGTTGCTGAAAAGCCGCCTTACCATCATAAAATAAATCTTTTTCATCAGTGTTAATTCATGGTGTACATAGAAGTATAGTTAGATCATTCATTTTCGTACGAGGACATTCCTCAATATTTCATAAAATACAATGACTAAACAGTTGGTACAATTTTAATCAAATTATAATTGGCCATAACGTCTCCTTATAAAAAAAGTTACAGACAAACCATTATACACATCCTAATATTATAATAATCGTATATTTTATTACGGATAAACATGAAATGTCTACTGGGCATAATCTTGTACCGCTTATTTGATGGAATATTAAAAATATGGGTCGTTTACATTTGATACCAAGACCTTAACGTTATTACCAACAAGTTATTCCATAGCTTATTTTAGATATTACAACATACAAGCGATTTGATATGATACACAGTTTTATTTTGTTGTTCTATTTGTCAAAACATAAGATAAAATATGAACAGCACTATATGTTTGATTATGCAATAGCAGAAACTACAAAATAGTAATAATACTAAACTGAGAGCACAGTTTAACCAACTCTAAATAAAGTGGTTCAAGCCTAACATATATTTACCTTAACACATTTGGCAGTGTCACGGATGTTAGGTGGTCATATTTAATCATTGCTAGTTCAACTTTACGTTCGAACAAACGCTGCCATGTTGGCCTGAGGCATTAAGACATGGAGTCAGGGTAATGGTCGACTGCATACAAAATCATTATCTCCCGAGTTATCCTACTGTACCTTGGGATATACATAGTTTTTGCTTTATCGCCAAACGATACCTATATGAAGTAAGACTGTGCTAAAAAGCTTGATCGAGCCAGTTATAATTCGTATAGAGTAGAATGACATCATGAATATTTTGACAAATAGAACAATAATCAACATTGCTGCGTAGAATTAGAATTAAACTGTTATTGACGCTATTTTACAACTGGTGTCCTGTTCTGACATGGTCCATATTTTTATTTCGACGATAAAATTGTGTTTAGGCATAGTTGCTCAAAGTTTGGTCTTAAATGGAAGAATTTGAGTTAATGTATATTTCAAGAGGCAATCGTTTACTCAAAATTACACTGCGATCGTAATACGATACGAAACCATTACTTAAAAGCTTTTTAAGCGTGATTGAAGAAAATTTTAAAGAGTTTAAATTGGGCGGACGTGCCTCTACACAAATGCACATTTAATAAGCGATGATTGTATTCAGCAACATTTCATTCACTTCCCAAAGATACGATTATCTCCAAATCGATATAATTAATCATCTAAATCGATTACACAAGCTGTAGAAAATCTAGAAACATCGACCACGTCAGAACAAGACAAGAATAAAATCGATTATAAGATACGGTTAGATTTAAAATGGTAAACAGGCCTAATACTATAATAACACGACTTACACTAGGAGCGTACATTTAAAAAAGTGTTATTACTCAGAAAAAGCGTACATTCAATAATACGCGAACTATTGTCACTTTACTTGTGGGGTACATCCCGATGCATACTAACTATTGTAACATAGTCTTCCCAATAGTTTGATCAAAGACTTCTGCTTCGTCGTATCGATGATATTTATATTTTAAATAAGCTTCGACCAGAATTCAGTCACTTCGGCACTGGTTCTACATTCTAAGGCTGTAATACACATGCTATGAAACATGCTCTTTGTGGGTGTAATAATCATACCTCTCTTCGTTTTCACATGCAAATTTTATACAACTAAACAGCATCTACTTGAAAATAGCACACATTCTTGCCTCTACATAGCATGTGTATTCCAGGCTTTACTGGGGCGCAGGAGGAGACGCCCTGGGCGTCGGGAATCACAGGAAGATTTCCGGCCACCGTAGGCGCGGGCTTGCCGACGGTGAGCAATGGGCAGCTCGCCGTCCGATAAGGACCAGGCCCGGGTCGACGGCGCGTTGTGTTCCACGCGCGCCTCAAAGAGATGTCAGCAGAATTGACGAGGTTCGCTAGGGCCAATGCCTGCCGGGGGTTCGAAGAAAACCGATAGAGAAATCGTGGCCCCCCTGGCAACACGGCAACTGGAGGAACACGGGTGGGTTTTAGTCAGTAAGAGTCTGACACGCCTTCCCGCTCTGCCCAGAGCGGGAGAAGTTATTTGATAATTTCCCACCCAAAAAAAAAGGCTTTACTGGGGTGAAAAAAACTGCCCCCTTATGACGTCCAATGTTCCATCGCGGACACTGACGGTGACGGTGAACCTTATTATTAAGGGTATAAGGGTGAAAAGTGGTTCTCAGCAAATATCCGCCGTTGTACCTTAGGCAATCAGCATCGACACCAACTTGGCTACCTTTTCAGCACGGCATAGCTATAACTCGTGCCGAGAGAAGACTTTTGTGTCAGTAAAGTTAAATATTGTAATAATTATTTTGGCAATTGGCTTTACTTACTTTTAAAGCGTGTATGATGCTACTAGAAATATTCTTATTACCCCTTCACATACTGATTCCCGGCCATTAACCATTTCGTTACTGTTTACACACATTACGTCATATAGTTTGACCAACACCAGTGTTTCCTGCTTTAGATACGTGCGCGGCGAGAGGGCAGTGCAGGCCGCTCATTTGTCAACGCTGTCTCCCGCCTCGCCACGCATTTGTAAGTCGCGGAGCAGAGAGAGCCGTCAAACCATACCTCTTCAAACACTGCTTCGATTTTGAACCTTCAAACTCGATCCCCGGTTTATTGTTTACACACGTTAAAACTCTATCATAGCAAGGAATACTTTAACTTTTAACAACTACATTTAACTATAGAATAAGTGAATATCTAGCGAGACTTCGATATGTCAATATATTAAAAGGATAATATGAAATCTAAGACCAAAATATTCGGAAGTCCTGTGTTACTGTGTCATGGCTCTCGTTACGATATTCAAATGTCTTTAAATATTGGCCTATACGACTGATGTTTTGTTTAATTTAGGCGTCTCTACGAACGTAACTAACATCGATAAAATGTTCATAATACAGAATATCGAGACGAGAAGCCATTCACACAATGTCCAAGCTTTTGATGAAATCTTACAAAGGATTACAGACCGTAAGCACAAGCACTAAAGTCGACATTTCCATGCCAGATTTCGTCAAAAACGTTTTCCGTATATCTAACATACGTACACACAGCCACATATTATCTGAATTACACACATAGCTATATCTAAGTATTATACATAGTATATGTAAAGTTTGAGAATATAGTATTAACTCTACGATATCATGAGACAGTCGTTGGCCTGCAGGGTGTACTAACGCCCTCTACTGATTATCGCTACAAAATTAAACTAGCCGAAATAGAAAATAAGTTTCCAAATTGGCTCGGAATAAATTTCGAATTTCATTATTCAGGACTAAAATATCAAAAATTTTGGCCTGATCACAAAGTAAGGAAGTCGAAGACTTTATTAAAGAATGCAAGAAAATCCATCAGCAAGATATTAGTTGCAATCTCTATAATATCTTTTAAAATTAAAAACGTTTATCGTTATGTAAAAATCTAGTTTCCATTCAAAACATCTATGACGTACAAAATTATAAATGTAAACACCGCACTGTTAGCTGCACTTATATAAAAATTACACAAAAATATGACTGCAACATCGCGCTTCCATTGCCTTACGATATTTAAAAAAACTGCATTCACGAATCACAGATCAAAAATAAAATCGCGTACAACACTCGAACCGAACCTACGCTGATATGTGCCGACGATACTCGTTTCCGTAACATAACTATACTATCCATTGACTCGCTCTCACGATCTAACTTTAGCCGAAACGGGCTTCTCTTTAGAAAAGTTTCACCGACTGCTTTCGGTCAAATTATCCACCGACATACGAACACCGAAATTCGGCGAAATTTTGGCTAAAATGTAAGCTAAGATTCGTTGAAAGTTCATCATCACACTATCACCTCGGAAAAGTTCTTGCTACACGCATAACTTCGGCGAACTATACTCACCGACGCACTAATCTAAATAACATACACATATTGGAAATGTCACGAACCATTATTTCTCGATATATACTGAGTACACAGATAACAACTACATTATATATTAAATACGATAACTAATTAATGAATGACTATGACGATACAGTTAACGCGTTTGAGCCTTCATTATGTAGCTTGAATCACGACATTGAACCATACAGCATGCGAATATATGGCGGATAACTACGCTAGAGGAATACATTAACAATTTTATAATAAACGCGAAATAAACTCAAGATACATAACAAAAGGCGTGTTCTACGCAATAATCATGGCAGCTCGACAGCTTAATAAATAAACGTTAAATTTTACAATACATTTGTCAGTTTAGTAAGACAAAGTTTAGAGCCTCATTGCTTCGCTTCGTGTTTCCGAGTGTTTCCGGAGTTAGCCGAGCGCTAGCGGGCGAGGGTGGAGGCCTGCGGGCCTGGCGACGCAGCCATAGCGAGTAGTAGCGGAAGGGGGGCGCGGCCTAGGACTCTGCGGGCGCCAGCGGAGCCCCGCACGTGGCGATAGGGAAGGTCTTCACGTGCGTCTGCCACTGCGTTGACAGCTGGAAGAACTTTACGCCGTTCAGTTCCGTGCCGTCAATGTAAACTGTGGACAAATAAAAATGTAATGAGATATGATTGAAAATTGGTAGTCGTGGCCTCATGGGGACAGCCGACTAAAGTTTAAACTTAAAACTGATATCAGCGCCATCTATATTTTATAGTACGGCACTACGCGAATCCATAAGTTTGCCCCTGGCAAAAATCGCTCAACGCGCCTAAGACGTTTTTCGATACAATCACGTCTACGAGATCTTAGCACAGCGCATCCATCCGTCACGAGGATGTTCTAAGAAATATCTTTTGACCTAGCCATTTAATTAATGAATGCAGCCTACATCAAAGTCGAAGTGCAATGATGATATCTTTTGAGACATAAGAGCGTTATCACCAGTGATCGGAACAGGCTGACTATATTTGCCTAAGCTTCGGAGAACAGAGACAGAAAGTGGAGACTTCCTTACGACTGTATTTTTTTTCCCGGGATTCGGGAAAAATCTTCAGTAAGTTGAAAATAAGCTTTATTTAAGATGTTTAAAGGCTATTTTTAACTAAACTTGCAATTATCATCGGGATTTTCACGTAAAATCCCGAAATAAATAATCTAGCTTTAATTCATGTATTCGAATTATATTTACGATACAACTAACCGTTGTATCAAATCATTGAATACATTACGTTTTGTCAATAAGTATATATTTTACATTTTTATGCAACATGCACAATTCTTTTTAGTCAACAAAAAAATTATATATAAAGCTTATTTTCAACTTACTGAAAATTTTCCCAAATCCCGGGAAAAAAATATATAGTCGTAAGGAAGTCTCCACTTTCTGTCTCTGTACTCCGAAGTTTAGGCAAATATAGTCAGCCTATTCCGATCACTGGTTATCACACTTGACGATTTGGCAGCGTGTTTCCAGCGAAGCGATTTGTGAACGTGCTCTCCGCGGGTGCGAAGCGAAGTAGCCGCGACTATACGACGTGTTCTTCGCGTTTTCATAATAATACATTCGCTTGTCTCACTCACTCTTGTACACTCACGTCAATCGCTCTCGTTATGAAACCGCGGCGAACTCGTTGCGCACACGCAGCGAGCGCGTTAAACAATCGCCTCGCTGGAAACACGCTCGCAAATCGCCAGCGTGATATGGCCCTTAAGCTATTAATGAATGAACATACCTTTGAGCGGCACGTTGTGGGAGCTCTTGGCGGAACATATGAGTCGTGCGACGCCGTCCACAGTTTGTGCACGTCCTACCTCCGCCTCACCGCTCTTCTCCTTTTTCTTGCCAAGCCGCATTACTGGAATAAACAAAGTATTTTTCACTCCTCTTGCTCAAAAAGTCCGTCGTTGTAGCGTACCAGAGCGCGAAAAAAATAGCATATCTTGCTCTAGGGGAAAAAGTTTTTATTTTTGTCTGTAACCAACGAGCCTACAAAAACGAAAAAGTCTTTATTCTTATGTAAAACTAGGTTTTTCTACCGCATACCGGGATAAAAAGTTTCCATATAAATTCAGATTGAACAAATTGTATATTTTTGTATATAAAATAAACTATTTAATATTTGTATTAGATTATTTTAGTTTCTCGCAATCGTAGTGAAAAGTAGAGTGTAACACGGCGTTAAAACCTATTATAATTCGGTTTCTAAAACTACCTTGATAGAATGGGTTATTTTAGCCCTTCGTATATTATGAGAATATTGTCATGATACAGTCATGTCTAATGTCATTCAATGTCCATTACTGAGGCACCAGTGTGTAGCAGCCGTGGCTAAAATAATTTTGGTGAAGTTTGACGGACGCGGGACGCCCGTGATAATTAATCCAATCTAAAACTGGCCCGTGCCTAACTGTAGAATCACAAACGATGTTGTCTTGGTCATCACGTGAAACATTTAATCCACACTGAAGAGCAAGTTTTCAAATACTTGAGCATAATATTTGGCTAATACGATCTACAAGAATCGTCTACTTTCTACTTAATAACTTTTTTCTCCCAAGGTATCATGACCTTTTCGAGATAATTAGCTCGTGCAGTGCTAAAAAGTTTATGTAATGAAATTCCCAATTTAAATAACATATTTGATTACTTAAGGATTAATATAATACCGATCAAAATACCAGCGGAAATAACAATATTTTTTTTATAAAATTCTGAAAGATAAAAATAGTTACTGTGGGTCATCCTTAGAAGACATTTGCTACCGCGGACTTTTTTGTTGAACTTTTTGTATAATCATGTAGAACATTAATTTTATGTTTCTCTTACGGTTTCACGGCGCACGCTAATAAAGCTCCTAGTCGGCATGATTTTTTCCGAAATTTTCATAAATTATCGTCATATTTCAGCCAATTTACACAAAACCTGTAATGAATTATACACCTAAACCTTCCTCATGAATCACTCCGTTCTGAACTCCATTGGTGAAAACCGTTTGAAAATCCATTCGGTATTTTTTGAGTTTATCGTGTTCAGACAGACGTGGCGGGGGGACTTTGTTTTATAATATGTTTAAATAAGGATGTATTTAACGCCTCTAAATTAAAGAAAGACAGTATACTAACTCTTTTGCTTCTTCTCCTTGGTGAGGTACGTGATGCAAAGATGCGCATTCTGTCGCGTCACGTGGAGTGCTCGGAAGGATGCCTTTACCGTCACTTTGCTGTCCGTACCATCAGACTGACGTCCTGGCACCTGTGGGTGGAAATAATGTTAACGTATTCAAGGATACTGAAAGAGACACAATAGAAGTTTTATTGTTATAATGCTTATGGGCGTTTAGTAACCCTTAAAAGTGTTAATTGGTTTTGAAAATAGTACGGGAGACTGCCAGAAGTCAGCCAAGACGAAATCGAGGCGGCTCTTAAACAGCTTAAAAATGGAAAAGCCCCTGGTGAGGACGGGATAACGACCGAGCTCCTGAAAGCTGGAGGAAGTCCTGTACTGAAAGAGCTTCGGGAGCTCTTCAACTCTGTCCTGTTCTCTGGGAGAACTCCAGAAGCGTGGCGAGAGAGTGTGGTCGTTCTCTTCTTTAAGTAAGGTGACAAGACTCTTTTGAAGAATTACAGACCCATTTCGCTCCTTAGCCACGTATATAAGTTGTTTTCAAGAGTCGTTACGAATCGTCTAGCGAGAAGACTCGACGAGTTTCAGCCACCGGAGCAGGCTGGGTTTCGAGGAGGATACAGCACCATAGACCACATTCACACAGTGCGGCAAATTATACAGAAGTCCGATGAGTATAATCGGCCACTGTGTCTTGCGTTTGTGGACTATGAGAAGGCTTTTGACTCTGTCGAGACCTGGTCTGTTTTGGAGTCTCTGCAGCGATGCCAAGTCGACTGGCAATACATCCAAGTGCTGAGATGTCTGTATGAAAACGCGACAATGACCGTCCAAATTCAGGATCAGCGTACAGAACATATCCCCCTGCGTCGAGGGGTGAGACAAGGGGATGTCATATCCCCAAAATTGTTCTCTAACGCATTGGATGATGTGTTTAAGACGCTGAACTGGGAAGGGCGTGGCATTAACATCAACGGCGAATACATCTCACCCTTGAGATTTGCAGATGACATCGTCATACTGGCCGAATCGCTGCATGACTTGCAGCAGATGCTGTACGGCCTAGTTAATTCTTCTGTACGCATTGGTCTCCGGATGAACTTGGACAAAACCCAGGTTATGTTCAACGAACACGTCACTCCGGGGCCGATTGCTGTCAATGGCGGTGCTCTCGAGGTTGTTCGAGAATACGTTTACCTCGGGCAAACTCTGCAGTTTGGTAAGAACAACTTTGAGAGAGAGGCTAACAGAAGAATTCAGCTGGGCTGGGCAGCGTTTGGGTTTTTTCGTCGAGTCTTCTCGTCGCGTATTCCACAGAGCCTAAAGACAAAGGTCTTCAATCAGTGCGTCCTGCCTGTTATGACTTACGGAGCCGAAACGTGGACACTCACGGTACGGCTGGTCCATAAATTTAAGGTTGCTCAGCGAGCCATGGAGCGGGCTATGCTTGGAGTCTCTCTGAGGGATCGAATCCGGAACGAAGTGATCCGGCAGAGAACCAAAGTTATCGACATAGCTCACAGAATTAGCAAGCTGAAGTGGCAGTGGGCCGGCCATATCAGCCGTAGAACCGATGACCGTTGGGGTATACGTGTTCTTGAGTGGAGACCGCGAATTGGCAAACGTAAGGTAGGACGCCCTCAGGCTAGGTGGAGTGACGATCTTCGAAGGGTGGCTGGTAGCAGCTGGATGAGAGTTGCCGAGAATCGAGCTGAATGGCGTGCAATTGGAGAGGCCTATGTCCAGCAATGGACTGCTATAGGCTGCTGATTATGATGATGATGATGACGAGAGACATACACTTTAAAACTGTACAGTAATAGATTTACGGTGTATAAAAAAATAACAGTGGTCTCCGGGAGTGTCGAAAGAAGTGAAAACTTGAAAAAAAAAAAATCGGCACCTCGGTAATCAAAAGCTGGTGTCGTCACAGTGTCGCGAAATCAATGGTTTAGTCCCATCTCAAAAATGCCCAGCGCGCCTAAAAAAGCAATCACGAGTTCCTTTTTGGTTGACATGACATTATTGTGCCTATGAAGTGTTTGAGTCAATCAATTTTAGTTTGTAGAACTAAGTAACTGAGTAAGAAAGAAGAATTGTTTAAAGTTTAAAAAAGAATTTTCTGCCGAAATAAGACGGCAGCTGCCACCACCGCTGCGTAGTAGTTTTCTATATCTAGCTGTGTACGTTTTGGGGCTGTTATAATGACATTTTTTAACAATCGGCAATATGACTTAAAAAAAAACAGTGGCACTCTGGGAATGCTGACTATATTGAAAATGACATGATTACTTTGTAAAGTATTATATTATTTTAACTATTGTGAATGTGAGGACTATGTGGATATTATTTTTATTTCTCTTCTAGTTTTAGTGATGGTCTGGCAGTTTGAGTAGTTTTTGCGGCCTACCCAAATGTCCTTTCTTTGGTATTGCTCGTCGAGTTGAGCTCCTTAAGTTCTAAGTTGAGCTCCACGATTACTGACAAATGCTTGCACTGACTGGACAGGTCCACTCAAATCTGTGTGGTTCTTTCCTCAAAATACCTTTTCAGACACTAATCTACATGGTCCTCATATGGCCTGACCAAGATTATGTCTGGACTTTAAAAGAGACTGCGACCTCTGAGTTTGTTTCGGCCTTTCTTCTCAGAGTAGTCAGATAGGAAAAGCCGAACTCATCTAGCTTATTTTTAATATTTTTTTATATGACGTGTAAAAGTGATTCCGATATCCTATTTACAGAATAAACAATTTCATTTCATTTCATTTCATTTCATTTCATTTCACAGAAGTGAAAACTTGAACAATTTAAAAAAATACTTCCAAAACCTTTAAAGTAAAAATACTTCCGTAGAACATTGATTTGTAATGCAATTTAAATAAAGACCACAATCGCGTTTACAAAAAAGAGGTGTCGGTAACGGTGTCGCGAATTCAATTATTTTTCCCCATCTCAAAAATGCCCAACGCGCCTAAAGAAGTTTTCACTTTAAAAATCACTTTCAAAAGGTTTCGAGAAACCGATTGCCTTAAAAATGTTGCTAATGACCTTACCAGCCAATAATCCAACTGCAACTCGAGCGGCTCAGTGCGGGCCAGCAGCGGCAGCGGCAGCACGGGCGCCGTCAGGTCGGCGGGGTGCGCCACGTGCGGCGCGGCGTGCGCGTGCGGCGCCGGCGTGGCGGGCGGCGACGCGCGCGCCGGCGGCGAGCCGCCCTCGTCCAGCTCCAGCGACGACACGCCGCCCTCGCTGCAGCCTACGCGGACCTCCTGCACGAGGGAAAGACAAGCTAATTAATACCAGCCTATGTAATAGGAAATAAAATACAATAGCAACTTAGTCAATGTGAGCTTGGTGATCTCCATACATTTTTTCAAAGCGTGAAATAAGGCTCGACATCGCTACTCTAATTTCTTGCTCCACATTGATCTTTGAGCAATATTTGCTCTTTATTATATAGCTATAGCTTAAAATCCGATTTCACATAATAAGAATTCTTATACTCCATAGATTTAGGTAGTTAAAAAACGGTAAACAAATCGTAAAAAGGGTTTTTATAAATGTCACTTTCTTGTTAAAAAAACAATAAAACCAAATTAAATTTATTTTAGTGTTTTACCATAGTTTCCTCTTTTATTAATGTATGTTAAACTTTATCGTTTATTCTTCAACTACTTTTCGTAAATGTAACTGCTTGAGCACATCTTTTTTTGTCTGATTTATAAGATTTTGTAATCTGTCTATTGTAAAGAACCCAATTTCTAAACGTCAACGAAGTATAACGTTGCTAAATTGAAGAGTTCAACTGTGACGTAGCATAACAACTGAAGTGACAGATATTACGTTTAGTCGGGTACTTGACAGCTGTCTTGTCACGTGGTTTTTTTGTTTACCTTTATTTAACTACCTAAACCTATGGAGTATAGAGCTATTGAATTTAAAGTTGGATGTTTATTTTGGTTCGATATACAAAACTCTACCAAATCGGATCTTGTTCGCAAGAGAATTTAATAAGACATGAAGCACCTCACAGCGCCCCTCTTTCCTGCCTATATATCAAGACTTCGCGGAGCACACTTTGGGAACCCTTGGTGTATGCTTGCACTGACTGGACAGGTCCACTCAAATCTGTGTGGTTCTTTCCTCAAAAGACCTTTTCAGACACTAATCTACATGTTCCTCATATGGCCTGACCAAGATTATGTCTGGACTTTAAAAGAGACTGCGACCTCTGAGTTTGTTTCGGCCTTTCTTCTCAGAGTAGTCAGATAGGAAAAGCCGAACTCATCTAGCTTATTTTTAATATTTTTTATATGGCGTGTAAAAGTGATTCTGATATCCTATTTACAGAATAAACAATTTCATTTCATTTCACTAAACGACAAAGTTTGGCAAGTAAAAGGTGTAAAAACCAAAAAAATATTGGTTTGCGTATATACAGGATCAAAGCAATTAACTAACGAGACTGTAAACGTGATGGACATCGATATCTAATGACGATAAAACAACTTGTTTGAGTTGGTTAGTTGTAGTTGGTTGGTTGGTTATAGTTAATTGGTTTGTAGGTTGGTTGGAATTTTAGTTGGGTTGATTGGTTGGTCATACTTGAATTAATTTATGTCACTTACCGCAATAAATGGCACAAATGTCTGGCTGGCGTCGTCGTCGCCAGACTTCTCTCTGTAAGCCACCATCGCCTCGCCGATCGGCACGTTGTTCACTGGACCGATACTGTTCAGATACCTAAGAAAAACAGAACGATGTAATGTGCATCTGATAGCATTGTATTTTGGCTTTTATAACTATGGTTTAAGATTGTTATTCAAATTAAATATATAAACATGAAATTCAATGGAACCTGTAATGTGTAAGGTCTATTTATAACATTGTTTCCAATTGATGTTATTTCCACTTTAAACAAACATCAACTTTATGTATGTGTAAATAAAGTTGATTTTAGACTGACTAGTAGTACTGTTGAAAAAGTCATAAATATCAGAAGTTGTAGCGCAAACTGAACTTTATGTGTAGGAATTACAGTTGTTTTTCCTAAAACTCGTGTTTGTTTACATGTTTGGCGAACGCAGATTAGGTAATTTGCGTCGCTCTGAGTGGTTCGAGGAACTTTAATTTTACTCGTTTTTTTTTTGCGAGGGTTCATATGCGAAATCGAATGCACCGTTTGAACAACTCATTTTGAATGGCGTAATATTCAGTGGTGGAGACTCGTCAAATAGCTTTGTTTCGTGTTTAAACCAACCTGCCGATCCGTGAGGACATCTCGGCGACATCGGGCGCCGAGTCGTCGGCGGCACGTTCGCAGATGTTCTGCCACGAGTCGCTCGTGAACAGAGACGCGTAGCCGCCGTCCGACGCCGCCAGGTGGCGCGCTATCACGCTGGGCCCTGTGAAATTAAGTGATAGATTAGTGACAATATTAATCGCTTCAATTCTGATTTAAACAGTCGATCTACTGCAATGTAGTTGCACTATGCAAAATTACAATATTGCAAGATGGAGGAAATGTCAGTCTATGGAAGGAAAGTGCCTTAAATATTGATGACAACAGATTTTAATCGAGTCAAACATTACTTTGTTAAAAAAAAGTTAAGTGTATGCCTTCAAGGTCTCTTACTTCAACCAAATGTTCAAAGGCACAGTGTTATTCACTCCCCTATCAAAGAGGGGAGGGCTGCGTCCTAACAGTGGGTTTATTATAGACTAAAATGAAATTACGTTTATTTCTATAAGTGGATTTTTTTAAACAAGTCGATTGTTTGGTATTGTTCGTCGAATCGTTGAGCTCCTTAAGTTCCGAGTTGAGCTTCACGATTACTGATAAATGTGTGCACTGACTGGACAGGTCCACTCAATCTGTGTGGTTGTTTCCTCAAAATACCATTTCAGACACCAATCTACATGGTCTTCACATGATCTGACCAAGATTACGTCTGGACTTTAAAAGAGACTGAGACCTCTGAGTTTGTTTCGGTCTTTCTTCTCAGAGTAGTCAGATAGGAAACGCCGACCTCATGTATAGTTTAAAAAAATATGATTGGCGTGTAAAGTGTTAGTACACACGGCTACACATCAAGCTATACAAATCCAGTTTATGCTGATCTCGCATTGTATAGGATTTTCGTACAGTGCGAGGTCAACTTATACTGGAAATGTATAGCCTGATGTGTAGCCGTGTGTACAAACCTAATTACAGAAATAAAATCATTTATCATTTCAGTATTTTAAAACTAGTTGCCGCCAGCATTTCCTAGCTGACTGACCTCTGAGAAGAAATGCCGGAACAAAGTTAGAGTGATAATGTTTGTATACCTATCGGCACGTAGTAGAAGCGCACGCTGGGCGCGTCGTGCGGGCGGCGCGCGGCCAGCTCGGCGTGCGCGCGCACGGCCGCGCTGGCCGCAGCGTCGCCGCCGCAGATGGCCACGCGGATACAGGAGCGACGAGAACTTCTGTGGACAATGCACGATGTTAGTATTTATTTAATTTTTAATTTTAATTAAAACGATTAAAAACCAATTACCATAATTAAAGACACATACACACAGAAGAAAAAAATATAAACATAAAATAAAAAAATAATAACAGTCATGACTCCCGCTCACAGTACTTCTGATAAGCCAATTAAATCTTCGGCTATTTATTCGCAAACCGACCGTTTATTGAATTAGAATCCAAGAGAGTATATTTGTATATTAAAAGGTAAATAATTCGTCTTAAGACAAAGTTTTTTAGATTCAAATTTACAGGTATTACCAGAAAAAAATAAAAATACAATAGACGTGGATATATTTATTAACCTGTTCCGCTTAGCTATTTCTAAAGAGCCATAAAAATCCCTGAAAGATACCGACACGTGTTTCACCTCTCAACGAAGCTTCTGCGTTCAGCGCTCGGTGTGGCAACACGCCGTGTTCGGGTTCGCGACAAGTCAATCGTCATCCTGAGGATACCTCGTTGAGAGGTGAAACACGTGTCGATTTCTTTCAGGGTTTTTGATGGCTCTTTAGAAATAGCTAAGCGGAACAGGTTACTAAATATATCCACGTTTATTGTATTTTATAATGGATTTTCGCAAGGTCACGCCTGAATCAATTGACTAGGTATTGCCAGATTTAAATCTTGCAGACTTAAGTTATTCTACCATCACATGAGGGTTCAGTGGTTGTTTTTCGCCCACGGCCATAATTCCAGCGTAGCAAAAAAGCGGTTCAAATCACACTTTTCTTAAGAAACACCTGGTGAATCCAGCTTTCCGATCGCGGTTGGCCACCAAGAATCTAACCTTTTATTCAGTCAGTAGAAGAAATGAGGTACAAATGTAGAGCGTGTAGTAAGATACCATTACCCTGGATGTATGTCTGCAAACACAACACACCATCACTCACATTTTCATTTTTTTTTTCTTAATCTTTAAAAAAATGTGCAGTTTGTTTTTCTTCGTCGCTACATTTTTAATTACCAACAACATACCTTAAGACTTTTTTAATGGAGGAACACTAACTCTCAAGTCACAGGAAACCTAGTTTGGGACTTTGGGAGTCAAGGACCTATGTTTAAGACACTACTTTTGTAAGTTGTAAATGTAGTGCGCTGTCTCTTTTTTACAAATTAAAGAACGTATTTATTTATGCACTAGCTTCTGCCCGCGACTTCGTCCGTGTAAAATTATTTAGGCCCCCGACTCACTGCGTCGCATCCCATAACCCGCAATTGCTGTAACTACGTTTTCGTTAGCGCTCTCTCTGACTTTTTTTTTTTTTGCTCGGCTCCTAAAGGTCGTAGCATGATATAACATAGCGTATAACCTTCCTTAAGCATTGGGCTACCCTATGCAAAAATATTTTTTCAAATCTGACTGGTAGTTTCAGAGATTACCTCCTATATACAAACAAACACCTCTATCTTATATATGAAATTCTCGTGTCACAATGTTAGTTACCTTACTCCTCCGAAACGGCTTTACTGATTTTTACCAAATTTTATATGCATATTCAGTAGGTCTGAGAATCGGCTACTATCTATTTTTCATACCCCTAAGTGATAAGGGTTGTCTACCCCAAACAAATAATTGGCAAAACAACGTTTGCCGGGGTCAGCTAGTAATAGATAAAAGAGCTAAGTTACTCACTGCTTAGCCCTTGAATACAGCGCATGTAAGAGAGGCCTCGGGTCCGGCGCAGGGTGAGGCGCGTGCAGCGCGGGCACGGCCAGCGCCTGCAGCGCCGCGCCCACGCCGCCCGCGCCGCCGCCCGCGCCGCCGCACACGGCCACGCACTCGGGGCCCAGGGCTTCTTCGCCCAGCAGGCGGGACACTTGCTCCGCCCAGGTGCGGCGAGGCTAGGAAACAGAGATAAACTTTTATTCGGTGCAATAAACGTATAAAAAGTAAAAAGGGAAGCAAATACCAACAAGTAATCTGCTGAGCCTTTTCCCAACTGTGTTGGGGTCGGCTTCCAGTCTAACCAGATGCAGCTGTATACCTGTATTTTACATGCCTATCTGACCTCCACAACCCAGTTACTCAGTTACTGGGTAACACGATATCCCTCGGTAAGGACTGGCGGTAAGACTTTTGGGCTTCTGACTACCCGTAACGACTGTCAAAGTTCTGCGAATGGCAGCCGAGACCAACGGCTTAACGTGTTTTCCGAGGAACGGAGGAGTCTCGATATAAATAATAATAATAAATAAATCGATTCCCGAGTCGGGCAAAGTGTTATTGGGTTTTTCCATCTGGAATTTCTCAGTTGCAGCCCGGAGTCTGGATTTGTGCCCGGTTGATAGAAATAAGCTCACCCCTTATTACATGGGACTTAAACATAACTGGCAAAATGTGGGTGTAGTATGGGTATACCTCTGATTAACCCTAAACCCTAAATATTTATTCAGTATTAAAAATTGGTAAAATATTAACATAAAATCTTAGAAATAATTTATAAAGGTATTATAATGTTAGATGCCTGTACTAGGATAAACCTGTATCACAGGCGGCATAAGCTCACACTTTATGATATGTAATGAATGGTCACCCATCCACGAAGCGACCGCGGCAAACGCAGCGTAACCTTTGTTTATTTGTTTGTATTTCCCCTGCGTGTCCCATGAAATATTTTTAATTATTTTTTTTATTAATTTTCCTTTATCTGCACTAACAGTGGTTTTAATTTTAAAACTATCTGGATAGAAAATGCATATAAACACGTATCATACCTCTAACGTAGTAGGGCTCTGTGCCGGCAACTCATGCGCAGACAGCGGTCTCTCAGCCCCCACCACGAGCGAGTTCTTCTTACGCGTCACGCCGCCCCCCGGTATAAGGTTACCTCCGCTTGTCGCGCTACGGAATAGCCTTGATCGCTTGTCCTCCTGAAAAAATGGAGTGTTTTAGATGGCTAATCATAATAAGTCGGCTGGAAATTCATTCCCCAAGGGTTAAGGCGACGATAACCGACTGTTAATGATTTAGAAAAAAAAATATGTTAAATTAGAGAATTTTTTTAATAACTAAATATTTTAGATTATGTTTATATATTACATAATGAAATTAATTTGTAGAGTTATGTTTAACGCGGACAAAAAACTGAGAATCACGCAAAATCTATCAAGCGTTTTTTTTAAACCTTCACCATTTTATACATAATTTAATTACTGATCTTTTAGTATACGTATTTTATTAAAATACCTTTTGTTTTATGTATAAAAAAATTATAATGCGTCTAATTTGGGCCAGCGCTCCTGGACGTACGACGCGTTGCGTGAGCTCAGTACAGAACACGCAAGCTAACCACTCAAGGTCACTGGCATATATCTGCGTCTTAAGAGCGTTTACGCCATCCGCGCGCTGTTTAGCTCAAAAACAGTACTTTTCGATCCAGTTAATATCCATCAAACATTATTTTAAAAACATATTAATTACTAATCATTTTAGGAAATATTGTTGTCTAAACACTTAGTTAGGAAAAATTTTAGATTATTAGAGTATTTGTGAATTATATCAAGATTACTGAACAGAGGTTTTGTTAATTTTACTTCGAGCGTCAACTTTGACGCTTAAAATATCTTAAATCACTGATCACCCTAACAAACAATATTTTTTATCTAACTGCAAAGATTCTTAGGAAAAAAGTTAGTTAAAAGAAATTTTCAGTTTAGGTTCCCTACATGAGAAATAAAAATCCAAACAATGCGAAATTATAATGAAATTTTGGTAAATAAAATGTTTTTTTTTACCAATATATCTTCCTTAATTTAATATAATAAAAGGTTACTGTAATAGAAAAACATCTTCTTAAAAATTTGCAATCAAAATTTTTAACTATATGAGTTTGGTTATTTTTCTAGAATTTTTTTAAAACTACTCTAAAATTACTATAAAACTCCACGCGCAAACCGTTTCAAATTAGTCCGCCGTGAGGCCTTTCAGAGAGTGGATGTGTCGCTCGGCGCTCTGCCTGACCGCTGTTGACCTTTGTCGTGCGTACAACGATAATGCACGAATATAGCATGATCGCCACATCTTAGTACTTTAGTAAGTAAAATATTTTATTGAAGTGAAAACTAATTTAGGGTGCTAAAGTCGATATCGGTGCCGATTCTCTTGTCACAAATGCCTTCTGTTGTCACAAATGACTAGACAAAAAATCACTATTTAGTTTGGGTAGTAATAAAAGTTCCGAAAAAAGTTAAAATATGAGCATACTTAAAATTTGAAATTTACTGCTATAAATGCTAATTTTCCGACAGCTTATATGCGAATACAAATAAAGAAAGGACCGAATAAAATACTGAAAATTCCGAAAAATCAATACAGCATTTGCTGACGTAATAATTTTCAAACAAACAAACAAGCATACACCAAAGTATTAACTCAGTGCCATCTTAGGCCCGTATTACAGAACGACACTCAATACTCGAGCATTACTTAAAACTAGTTTCAACCAATCAAATGGCTTGAATCTAGTTTTAAGTAATGCTTGGGTATTGAGTGACATTCTGTAATACGGGCCTTAGTGCAAGATGACACTGAGTTAATATTTTTGTGAAAATGGCAATTTTGCTATTCTAAATTTGACGTTTTTCATGAAAAATTTTGTTTGCCTAACTAAATCTGACTACTTTTAATCGCCATTAAAAAAGTATGGAATTAAATTAGTTGTCATGAACTAAAATTCATACCCACACCTTGACTTCAGCTGCAAAAATAGTACTGTATCTTTTTTTCTTTTCTTTTGCTTATATTTCGAAAATGGTGTGATCTATCGCAAAAGTAATGAAAATTTCGACCCCCTTTATAATGCCCATAAACCCATAAAACTCAACATATAGGTAATAATTTTTCATGGTCTCCATACAATAAGTGAAAAATTCTATATAAAACACGGCTGCTTCGTGAGGTTCCTGTTCAGGATAAGGCGGGAGGAAACATCCGGGTGTCACCATTGTGTGGATCGGCCTGAGGACATGGCAGAGCATACGGTGGAGGTCTGCCCGGCTTGGGCGGAGCAACACCGTGTCTTCGTTGAGGTGTTTGGCGGCGGTGATCTCTCGCGTCCGGCCCTGGTTCAGGCCATGGTACGGAGCGAGAAGAAATGGCAGGCCGTCACCTCCTTCTGCGAAGCGGTAATGCTCGCGAAGGAGGAGGCGGAACGCGTGAGGGAGAGGCAAATTTCGCGCCTTCACGCCCCTAACCACCGCAGGAGGAGACACCCGGGGCGGGAATCGCGAGCCAATTCCAGCAATGGGTAGCTCGCCATCCGATAAGGACCAAGCCCGGGTCGGCGGCGCGTTGTGTTCCACGCGCGCCTCAACGAGATGTCAGCAGAATTGACGGGGTCCGCTTGGGCCAATGCCTGCCGGGGGTTCGAAGAAAACCGATAGGGAAATCGTGGCCCCCGGCAACAGGGCAACCGAAAGAACACGGGTGGGTTTTACTCAGTAAGAGTCTGACACGCCCTCCCGCTCCGCCCAGAGCGGGAGAATTTATCATGGGTGTCGTTTTCATATACCCCGTTTACATTCAGCTCACTTCCACAGCAATGAGCAGGAAAGTGGGCAGGATGAGTATGTAAACACGATACTTCTCATACTGCTGCCACTGCTACTCGCGTTGCCCTACGCTCCCCAAATGAGTGGTTTTTTTATGCGGAAGTCAAAGAACGAGCAGCACGAGTGGCAGGGCGTGTTTACGTTCAGCTCCGCAGCTCACTTCTTACCGAGCGCCTGGACGAATCGGACGTGCGTGCCGCCTATTTATACGATCTATGAAAATGCCCTTCGAGTGGAATAATAAAAACACTATAACATATTTGGAGCTATTGGAATCCAAAAAAAGTATGTAGGATTTAAATGACAAAAACCACAAATTAAAACTAAGTTCACGACGTCTGGACACGTAGCATGACCACAATAGAAACGGGTTTTGTCGACGGAAGAATAGACAAAATGACAGATTGTGATTGTTTATCTGTCATTTTGGCTATTGTTCTATTATCTATGGTGGTCATGCTACGCGTGCTGGAAGAGAATTAGTGAAGCTTTAGAAGATACTCCTTCCTATTGACGAATTGAAATCAAAGAAGTCACTGATGGTCACGTTTAGGCCTCTTTTGAAAATAAAAATTCATCTAGCCGATCTGTACCCCAATAATTGCGTAATAGAAAAGAGGACCACGCTCGAGGTTTGCCAGAGAGCTATGGAACGGAGTATTCTTGGTATTAAACTTGTGGACCGGGTTAAGAATACAACAATTCGTTCCATCACTAAAATATCTGATGTCACTCGGAAAGCTGCCACGCTTAAATGGAATTGGGCTGGACACATCTGCCGCATGTCAAACGATCAATGGGCCAAACTTACGACCCAGTGGGTCCCGCTTAATGGCAAACGACATCGCGGCAGGCCCAGACGGAGATGGCGGGATGAGCTGGACTCATTTAAGAAAGATTGGTTCTTGGAAGCTCTAGACAGAGAGAGGTGGAAAGAGGGTAGGGAGGCCTTTGCCCAGCAGTGGGACAATAAAGGCTAAGAAAAAAAAAATAGCGTAATGCACGATCAATCACAATTGTTTCGATTTGAAACAGATTGCTAATCCATTGCTTCATAAGTTGGAGTAAAAATCTGCTCAATAACGTAAATAATGCAATGAATGTTGTTGAACTGTCAAAATGAAATAAATTTGTTATAATCGTTTATGAAAATAAGTTACGCAATTAGGGTACCTACTGGAGCAGATGCAGACGATATATTTCATCCGATATGGTTTGTATTCGATGTTATGGAGAGGATCCACCATCTTCTACGAAGATATTTTTTTTTTTTTTTAATTTGTTTTTTTTTTTTAAATAAAGAACATAATTATGTATTGTGTTTTCTACACAGCGACGCTGTAATTATTTCGACGTCTACCATTGTTGAAAGTCGAAAGCGATATGAGTGGTAGGGCAGTTCTTTCGATCCTACTACGGCAGTATTTAGAGAATTATGGCTGGCAGCGCGAACAGTAGCGGCAGGGGCAGAATGTAAATGAGGCATTAGTTTTTGAGGGTATTAAAGTCGATAGTGAGGTCAAAATGTAAATCCAAGATGGCGGCTGCGAAAATTTTGTTTTTGTTTTAAATGATACGTGAGAAGGAACTTTATTCCTGAGTGGGTTCTCACAAACGCACACGTTTTTTTTTCAGGTGAAAGCTTCTTTAGGCGCGATGAGCGATTATTGGTATAGGAAAATCTTATGGGTTTGCGACACCGACATGCTAATATTAACAGTACCCATAATGTAACTATGAGTATGACATGTTGCGCTTGTTGTTACTCGGAGTGATAATAAGATAAGATGTTTAAAAGAAATAAATATGATTCATCAAATTGTTATGCCTAATATAAAATAAACACGAAAAGAAGCGTATAAATATGTAAACTGTTCCAATAAAATATTGTAAAATTATTTATTTAATTCGTTTTTTTAATAATATTAATTATAGGTGTAACAATAAATTGAAGTTGGATTTAAATTCCAATTAAATATTTACTAAAAGAATTATTGCTCTAAATCGAACGGATCAACGTGTGTTAGTCTGACTATAAAGATAGCGAACGCGCCAACTCTACGCACACATGTACGCGCGCTTCTGTGTGAGTGAATTTTGCGAAGAATTTACCTAAACTTGACTTCCCGCGCTAGACGTAAACGCTCTTAAGCAGAGGTGTAGAGAGTAATTACCGTAAAAACAGTCGGACGACGTGTTTTCGTTAAAAAAACTTCACCGATATAAAGTGCATTTTGATACCCAATCCTCCAACGTCTTTACCTACTTAATTGCTTTGAAGAACTAAAACCACCAATAAAATAATATGTAATTGTTCAACTAACCCTGAGCTTGACCTCGTTAGGCGGGGAGCTGGACACGGAGGCGCCCGACACCGGCGCGTCGATAGTCGCGTCGCCGTCGGAGTTGCCGTCGCTCGCGCGTTCGTCGCCCACTGAACTTCTGACCGGTTCTGATTCTGATGTCGTAATTAAAGTTAGCGGGGAGTTTAGGGGTCTTTAAGAAATCAAATTAAAAAGTCCTTCACAAACATAAAAAAAATTAAAGCCGCTTTAATTTTTAAAATGTTTTTTGAAATATTTTTTAATTTGTTTTCTTTAAGAAGCTGGAGAACATTTACCTTTTTTTATTTCAAGTACTGTACAGGGTGTTCACAGGACAAAACCAAAGTGAAGTGTAAAGATTAGGATAGGTTTAAGAGGATTTTTGATATTTTAAATGATTGTTTATGGTCTAAAATCAGCTAGAAAATAACATTGTAAAATTTTATTAACTTTCAAACTTGTCACCCTGTATAACACATACTGTACAGACGCCAGCACATCAAGCTACCCGAAACTGTCAAATTTTCCCAATCAACTTTGAACCTTATTTATACTTCAGCGATAAAGTTGAAAATCTATTAAATAAATTTGACAGATTGTAGTAGCCTGATGTGCTGGCGTCTGTACAAGTTTAACTTAAAAAAATATTTTATTGTAAAATGTTAAACTTCAGAAAAAGTGAAATATATAGTTAGAAAGGTTTAAGTTATAATTAAAGTTGATCATACCATGCAACCGTGTCACTTGTATCGAGTGGACGGGTGAAGACGGAAAGCAGTGAAAGTGATAATAACATAAAATAATAACAGACAGAAGCACGCTAATAGTACTATTTATTATGTAACTTGATAGAGATTGTGAAAGAACTAAAGTAAATAAAAAGAAAATAAAAGTGAGAAGAGAATCCACAGTAAGAAGGTCGTATTTTATGAATTATTTATTCCGTTTATGATTAGTTTTATAATAATAAAGTTTTATGTCACAATCTCGATCAAATATTTAAATAAACTTACTCTTTTATTAACAACCATAATAGACGGGGACGAGTAAATATTTGACAACAGTAATTTGTATAATTTAACTTTAATTTTAAACTTGTTTCCGAAAATGCGCATTGGCGACCCGCGTCCTATTTAAAAGCAATCGCCGCGCGAATACGCGATCATCGCGTGCATATGTCACTTATTGTTCGGAAAACCGGAAAACGCCCTCTGCCGGCGCGACCACGCGTTCAGGTTCATCGAACAAAAAGTGACATATGACATAATCGCGTTATCGCGTGACGATTGCTTTTAAATAGGACGTGGCCTTTGAGGCAGCCGCAGGCATTACGTCACTGTTAAATGTTAAATTAAATTATAGACAGCACAAATTTTTAAAACATAGATTCTTATTGTAACAAACATTTTTCTAAAATACAATAGACGTTGATATATTTAGTAACTTGTTCCGCTTAACTATTTCTAAAGAGCCATAAAAAAACCTTTTATGAAATGCACTGGACGCAGAGACTCACTCTGCGTCAAGTGCTCGGTGTGGCAACTCGCCGTGTTCGGGTTCGCGACAAGTCAATCGTCATCCTGATAATGCCTCGTTGAGAGGTGACACACGTGTCGATTTCTTACAGGTTTTTTGTTACTAAATATATCAACGTCTATTGTATTTTATAATGGATTTCCGCAAGGTCACGC
Source organism: Agrochola lychnidis (assembly GCA_963680765.1). Lineage (NCBI taxonomy): Eukaryota > Metazoa > Arthropoda > Insecta > Lepidoptera > Noctuidae > Agrochola > Agrochola lychnidis. Next base: position 5,577,457 of record OY796862.1, on the reverse strand, counting down.
CTGAATCAATTATCTAACATTTTACCAAACCAAATTTAATTTTGACAGCGTAAAAATTAAAAACGACTAGGAAAACCTGGGCATTTTTCGTTTTACTAAGTTCTCCATCCATGACCACTGTTAGTCTCAACTATACTCCATTTGAAATAAGATTAGACATTTAACTAAACATTTTTTACAGTCCGTTCAACCGATTTTGACTTCTATTGCGTTGGTGGCATGATAAATGGCAGCTGCAATAAACAGTTGGTTTGTAACCACTTTTTTTGCTTTTAATGTCATCCTTATGCCTACGCAATAGAAGTCAAAATCGGTTGAACGGACTGTAAAAAAGGTTTGTTTAAATGTCTAATCTTATTTAAAACGGAGTATAGTATTTTTCTTCAACTATGCATTGTCAATATCTATCGTCCCCTATTGGTGTATAGACCTATTAGTCCATAAGGCTGACGAGCCTGCATTACCTGAGAGCGGCAGCGTGACGAGATGCCTCTCCCGCAGCGCGCTGAGCTCGGCGCTCGCCGCCACGCTGGCGTGCCGCGCCACTGCGCATGCGCCGCCTTCAGTCACAGCGTGCAACGTGGAATACCGAGGTAGTGCGTACGTAGGAGGCGGAATGCCATGAGGAGTGAATGAGTTTAGTGTCTGTTTTATTGGGTTTAGTTTACAACAGATAATGGTATGTATCGTGGCAGCCACCATCTTTATTTTTTTGTCATGATAATGTACCTTGCCTTCATACAAATAGAGTCTTGTTTGGCTCGTCGCTGTTTTTACCTTTATGAAAATGTTTGTTGCTTTGAGCTGGGTTCTAAAATTGTTTTTAGCTCTTTGACAAGATTTTCACATTCAATAGTGCTTGCTATTTGATTTTTGATATTTCCCCATTTAATTAGCGAAAATTTTATAACTGAACATTATACGTGCTACCCAATCTGTGAGTCATGTGAGTCATGACAGTAGTATTCCACCTCGCACACAAACTAATCTAATGCACACAGCGTTACAAAACAAAACATAAAAGATATCTCAATGTATATGTCTTTCATTAAAATGTATGTAAGCAAAACTAAAAGTTAAGCGATTACGTCACACAATGCATCTTCGAATGTATGCTTCGATGCTCAGGCAATTAATATGTTACTGATTACATTGTTTACCATACACTAGTAGTGTTATATTATAATCGATGAGTGACTATGTGTGTATGTTGAGCTCTTAGCCTAACTTTTGAAGATTGTGACCAAAATATTGTAATGTTTAACAGGCTTGTAAAGTAATTTGTGATAAATTATGCTTTAATAGAATTGTTTTGAGTTGGAATTGGATATAAGAAATGAAAAACCGTTTTCAAAATTAACATTAATTTATTGCAAAGAAAATTTACAAAATCAAATAATAATACAATATCACAAAAAATGTAAACGTTTTTATCAAAAACAGTACTTAAACAATCTTCAAAAATTAAACCGAGAGCGAGCAACATTATCTTTACAATATTTCTGACATTGTTCTATGGATGGGTACGTACCATTGGAATGCCTGTGGTGTTCCTGGTTGGCCAGGCTCCTGGAACTGCTGAAGAACGGTCTCAGCGAGGGTTTGGGAGTAGAGCCGATGCTGATGGTATCCATCTGATCCGGTCCTGAGTCCTCGCCTTCGCCACATGATAAGGATTCTAGTTCCTAGAAAGATTATAAGCAGCATGATGATTACAAATAAAATATTAGTAATAACATCAACATTGTTTTTAGTATCTTCAAATGTAGTCAATATCAACCTGTCATATTCACAATGCCAGTTTCCGTAAGATTGGTAACAGCAACAGTTCGTGTTGCCAGTAACACACTTTCAACAACGCAACAGGAACACGTTGCTGCAACAATACTGCTCAACATGTTTTTACCGCGTGTAATACAGTGTGGATTTTTTTTTCAGCATAAAAATAAAATGTGAGAGTAGGTTATACGTTTTTCTAGCTGACTGTATCATTTTTTTTTTTTAATCTGTGAATGCAGTTAGCAATTACTAAAATAGTTATGGACAGTCTCCTCCTCCACATTTTCGTGAAACTTCAACGGTTAACCTATCCCATTCCAAAAATCCATTCTGTATTGTATACGGTTTTGGAAGAGATAAAAATAAAATGAATCTATTCCCTAAGTCCTAGGGAATATTACATTTCTGTTGCAGCAACACGGCATGTAACATCTTACCTGGAACAGTTCATCGATGTCATGTTGCGCGTGATGCGTGTCGCGTGTGGCGCCACGCTCCGACAGCTCCTCGGGCACGCGGAACCTCCGCAGCAACGCCGCGAACTTCTGCTTCAGGTTGCGTTGCTGTAACGCGATGTGTAACATTAGTTGAATGTTGCTTATGTCTGTGATTTTTGGTGAGAAGAATGATAAGGGTGGCTGTGTTAACTAGGTTATAATGTGTGATAACCATAGTGCGAGTAATAGATGAAAGGTACATTCGATTGCGTACTTTTACATTTGAGATATCTACATGATAATGATAACCAATTATAAGTACGTCTATTATACTGTGGTTGTGAGAAAAAGACCAATTCCCGTACCGTCTATTTATCAATGAGCTCATTTCAATTAAAAATTCATTCATTATTTCTAACATTTTAGATACCAACAATTTTCTTAGTACATTTTAAGTCTAAAATCTAATCAGAACCGGATTAATAATACGACTTGTTTCATTGTTTTTTTTTATTTTATTATCTTATCAGACCGAAACTTCGATACGGGAGTGTTGACACTACAATTCAATTGTTTTTTTTATTGTTTCCTATACAAATATGATGAAAAATTAAGACAGCACGTGTAGATGTTAAAATTTTAACCTTGAGAATTGTTTGGTTTGATGCATTATGAGATAATATTAATAAGATGTTGGTTTAGGAGTTAAAAGATTGTATAAATCACTGCGCAAAAATATTTTTTTTAAACCTTTCTTCACGTGACCAAAGGGTTGGCCAAAGAATTAGCATTGCCATACAACATGGCAATGCTGCCAGCCTTTTGGGCACCTTTCCCACCGACAGCAATTCGGATGAATTTTTTAATGCCCAATGATTTGTTCCTATATTTTATTTTATTTTTTCCTCTGTATATAGTTAGTTCTATTTACTTGGACACTAATATTAAGGTATTAATGTTTAAACAATAATAAATTTTAGTCCTTAAAATTATTAGGTACCGACACATATTTGCAAAAACACAGAACACAACACACAATTCTAAATGTCCACACCCCACTAAACGAAAACACACAAAGATGCGCACACGCATACCACAAATACATACAGTTTTCACCTCCATGGACCGCACGCTACTGAGCGGCCACCGTCTTGGGTGCAGCTAATCTAATCTAGCTATGATTAGCTCACAAACAATGTGACATAATATTTATTCTACTTAAATGATATGACGCTATCATGTTTTTGTAATTAGAGAAAGCCAGAGGTCGTAAGTTCAAGTTCCGCTTGTGTCTAAAGACAATAGAATGACGTCACGGCTGTACTCCCCGTAGAGGAGAGGTTTATAAGTCTGCCATCAGTTCTCCAGATATAAGTCTCATAAAATAGGGGGCGAGCCTATTGCCATCAATCGGGCACAAATCTGGCTACTGAGAAATTTCTAGTGAAAAACACACTAACATTTTACCCGACTTGAGGATTGAACCTAGGACTCAATAGTCAGCAGTCGCGTTTGCGACTACTACCTAGACTCAGTTTTTGAAGTGAAAACTTCTTTAGGCGCGTTGGCCATTTTTGAGATGGGAAAAAACAATTGAACTCGCGACACCGTAACCGACACCTTTTTTGTAAACGCGATTGTGCACTTTATTTATATTACGTTACGGATCAATGTTCTATGCAAGTATTTTTACTTTAAAGGTTTTGGAAGTATTTTTTTTTTGTAAACGCGATTGTGCTCTTTATTTAGATAAGGTCACGGACCAATGTTCTATACAAGTATTTTTCTTCCACCAAGGCGATCTTGTTCAAGCTTTCTTCTGTCGGCACTCCCGGAGTGCCACTGTTTTTTTTTTTCTCCTCACTTTTCCCTGGTTATTCTCTGGGTCTCTTCCACTGAATAGTTTATTTACATTAGGCGTTCGGTAATCCGGCACCCATTTTTTGATTATAGGAAACACCGGATTATTCGATTTCTATAAGAAGTGTCAGCTATTATAGTAAGAAGTAATTTTAACACTGATTTGCAAAGTAAAAAATCTTATTAGTTTACGTTACCTACTCGTAGATTCGAACCGGACTGCAAAACGACAACGATCAATGCGCGCGCTCTGTAATCCGTCATATTTGTATTAAACCTGCCGATTTATAGAGTAGGAGACGGATATTTATGGTAGGAGACGGATATCTATGGTAGGAGACGGTTATCTATGGTAGGAGACGGATATTTATGGTAGGAGACGGATATCTATGGTAGGAGACAGATATCTATGGTAGGAGACGGATATTTATGGTAGGAGACGGATATCTATGGTAGGAGACGGATATTTATGGTAAGAGACCGATATTTATGGTAGGAGACGGATATCTATGGTTGGAGACGGATATCTATGGTAGGAGACGGATATCTATGGTAGGAGAGCTAAGTTAGAAAACGCCGGACTATTGGACGTGTCGGATAAGTGAGGGCTGGATTACCGAGCGCCTACTGTATGTAGATATTGAAAATAATAGTTAAATGACAAAGACATAGATTTCGAAACTGCTAATGAAGATTCTACCAAAGTGTACGTAGTTTTTAAGATGTGCCCTTAATAATACAAAAGTTTTACAGAAAAACAACTAACTAAGTACATGAAGCATGCTTTTCAAACTAGAAGAACTCTACGGTATGAGAATAGAAATTTTAAGCCTTGGCTTGCTGTTCTTAAAGTTCAGATTTGATTGAGCACTCTGCAACACAATTTTAAGAGTATTATTCGTCATGAGTACAAATAGTACAGGATAGAAAAAAAATCACAGCAATCAAATATCATGCAAAACACTAAGTACTAGGTGCAGCTACACATTTCCAGTTTACGTTGATCTCGCATTGTATAAGATTTCCGTACAATGCGAGGTCAGCTTATACTGGAAATATATTGCTTGATGCGTAGCCGTGTGTACAACACAAAACTCATTGAAACTTTTAGTAAATTAGTTACTGTTAAGTCTAGGAGTTATACAAATATCCTCAAGGTTTCTAAAGTTACTTTATCCATTTATTTTTTAAATCCACAACGAGAATGCTCTTGCCCTGCATCTCACCTGATGGTAAGTGATGATCAGGCCGAAGGTGGAAGCGAGCTTCACCCGGAATTCTCAACCACAGAGGAGCTGGCTATCTAACCTCTAACTGCCGAAACACAACAAAGCTGTTAACATTGTTGCTATGGCGACAGACTTAGATAGGATGGTGGTAGTTAGCCAGGCGGACTTAGAATAAGCCCTCATCATCATCATCATCATTTCAGCCGAAAGACGTCCACTGCTGAACATAGGCCTCCCCCAAGCATCTCCACTTCGACCTACCACCAACCAAACCGAGCAGATTTTGTTTTCCCCCACTGGGGCCGAGCTCAGGACCTCTGGATTTGAGACAGGTGGTCCAACCACTAGAGCACAGAGTTGGTTAAAATTTCGAGAAACCCAGTACAATACATGCATAAGACATAGACATTAGAAACGTTAATAGATGTCAAGTTTTTTATGAATTCAGCACAATTTCTATTCTCATACAAATACTAAGCGTGCGTGCGCAAGCGCTCACCGCGAGCTTCCCGCGGCTGCCCTTGCGTTTCGCGGCCGCGTTCTCTAGCTCACTGTCGCTGTCCCTGTCCCTGTCGTTCGCCTTAGAGTGCATATAGCTCTGTCTCTTTCGCTCGCGCTCCATGAAGCTCAAGTCGCGAGAACGGGACAACTGCGTGCAATGCAACGCCTATTACGCATAAGCTTTATCTTCTACTTAAATATTTATAAGCTATAAATAAAATATTTTAAATTATTTCAGTATAAACATTGGCCTGTAAATGATAAAAACATGGTAAATATGGAAAGCTCCCTGAAGCATACATAAGCGTATTATCAAAACATGCGTTTTTTTTAAATTTATTTTTAATTTACTTTACAAAAATAACCAGGCCCTTCTGCAAAATCATTTAAGCTAACGAATTCATCTCATATGGATACTTAAACATTCCCTAAAACCTTTAATTAAATTATAAAACTGCTAATTAGGAAAAATCCAGATCTTGTCCGAGAGCTAGGGCTACATTTTATAATAAGAAAAAAACCTAATATTTTTAACATAGTTTACAAAAGCCTGTTCACTTGATTATAATCCTTATTACCTTGGTATAAGAGAGATCAGTTTTGTTGAAGGCCAGCTGTCGATGCGCGCGCCGCCTTGCGGGCGCTCCGTACGTCATGTCATCGGCTTCCTCTACTGAGCTGAATTCACCTTCTTCTTCTTCGTCTGAGTAGCCGCGTTCTGTAAAATGAGGAATACAAAGGATTAACTTTAAAAATGACTTGTAAAAATGAGATGCAGGTTAGATGCGTTTTAAGAGCGCACTGAACTTCTGGCGCCGATGAATGGGATGGGCCGAATATTATACAATGAGCGGTTCGCGCGCTAAATTAAGTATTTCCTTCGTATTATTAAAAAAATACACATTTCGAAAATATAAATGTATACGTTATAGAAATTAACATGTAGTTTTGTTATTATTAAAAAACTGATGACCTTCCGTGAAGTATTTACACTGTACTAAGGGTTTATTTTGTTTTGTAGAGATTATTTTGGATGTTTTTTTCTATCGAGGACACAAAAAATTCTCGTATTTCTAAAGTGTACGATTTATAGAGTGAATCCTGAAATATCTTACATATTAATTGCATAACTAAAGGTTGAGTAAGAATGATGCAGCGAGGGATCAAAAGAACGCAATTATTTCGCAATTACGTATCGTTCCTTCGGTGCGCTCTTTAGTTAAGGCTCTTTACAGAGTAATAGTGAAGAGGGCTGATTTTTCCATGGCCCATGGTTTAGTATGAAAGCCATCGTTATTTGTTCAGAATTAGGCATTCTGAATCCTCATTGTTTTTAATATCAGGAAACTAACTTGTTTTAAGAGTAAAAAGTGACACGTGCAGGGAAAAAAGGCTTTTAAAGCATTTTAGAAGGACTTCTTCATCACTGGACAGTTAAAGACTTACCAGTTATAAGCAAAGTATTGTTGTTCTTAGTGTCATGGTCGACCGGCGTGGATGCGAGCCCGGTGATGGTGAGCTTGGCCACCGGCTGGCCAGCAGCGGCGCCAACCTTGCCGCCAACTCCAGTCAGCTCTAACTCCATGTCCATTGAGCGTTGTAGCACCTGGGAAAGAAGAGGAAATTGAAATTAGTTTTTATAAACTTAAATTCAAATATTTTTATTTGTAGAACATAGGTAAACAAAAAAAGTACAGATGTTAATAATAATAAAAATGAACGCTATGTCTTGCCGTCAACGGCGCACAAATATTCTGATTTAAAAACATTTACATTAACAAATAAAACAAAATTTTAACAATTAGAAATTAATAGATACTTAAAAACATTATTCATTGTTATTTCATTCAATTATCATTATTTATCATACAATACATTAAATTACATAAAAACATTAAAATTCATTTTAAACACCACGTATTATCCAAAGAGAAGAGACATCTACATACCCCAAAGTCCCTGGCAATGAGGGCGAGCCTAATGCCAATAACCGAGAACAAATCCAGACTCTAGGCTGTTACTGGGAATTACCCCATGGAAAACTCAATATCAGACAGCCCTACCCTTTTTTTTGAGTGGGAAATTATCAAATAACTTGTCCCGCTCTGGGCGGAGCTAGGGCGTGTCAGACTAACTGACTCAAACCCACCCGTGTTTCTTCAGTTGCCATGTTGCCGGGGGCCACGATATCCCTTTCGGACTTCTTCGCAACCCCGGCAAGCAATGGCCCTAGTAGACCCCGTCAGTTCTGCTGACATCTCTTTGAGGCGCGCGTGGAACACAACGCGCCGTCGACCCGGGCCTGATCCTTATAGGACGGCGAGCTATCCATGGCTCAGCCCTACCCCCGGGCAAGATTGTCAATCAAGGGGTTGTTCGCTTAGCAGTCGAGCTTCCAAACATTAGACAAACAGGCCCAATAATCGTTCGGCCTTTGAAAAAAGTAGGTTAATACAGTCCTATGCCATGATGGACGACGGCTAGCGGTACTAGATTGCTTATTTTCCGCCGACGCGTCGACAGCAACGTGCAGCTCGTGTTTAAGAGTACAGTGCTCAAATACACGAGCGGACGACGCGTCGGCGCGGGCGGCTGCAGTTGCTGCTGCCGATGTCGACGTGCCGATCATGTATATGAGCACATAAGCATTCATTCTCAACGATGCATGTATAGAGGAACTGTAACCCGAAAGTGATCTAAAAAGGATGAAACAAGAAAATATTTCAGACAGAAACCAAGATACAGGTACAAAAATTGTCAAATTAAGGGGACGATAATCGACTTTTAATTATTTTATAGTGAAGATGACGTCTAAACGAGCAGTGTTAGTGATTTCGAAAAAATATATGTTAAATTAGAGCATTTTCCTAATATTTTAATATAGGCATATTTTTGATTATGTTTATATTACATAGTGAAATTAATTTGTGAAGTTATGTCTAACCCGGATAAAAAACTGAGAATGATGCAATATATATTGAGCATATTTTTCTGAAAACTTCACTATTTTAAAGATAATTAAATTATTGTTCTTTTAGTATACGTGTTTTATTAAAATACCTTTTGTTTTACGTGTAATAAATTAATAATGCGTCTAAGTTGGGACAGCGCTCCTTGATGGGTGAGTCCTATTACTGGCTGGACGTACGACGCGTTGCTTGAGCTCAGTACAGACCACGCAAGCTAACCATTCAAGGTCACTGTCATAAATCTGCGTCTTAAAGCCGCCGTCGCATGCCATCATAATTTTATAGGTGTTCCTGGTACCCACATGATATACAGGCATGCGACCATGGCCAATGTCACCCGGATCATTATTACGAATCTATTGATACCTCATTCATCAAAATCGGTTCAGTAGTTTTGGCGCTACGGTGGAACACACGTAAATAAAAAAACATACATACACACATAGACTGCTAAAATCATAACCCTATAGCTTTGCCGTAGATAGGAAAAAACTCATTTCTCATATAAATACCTCGTTTAAAGTTAAAGACCAGCAATTTTTGCAATCATAAGCCAGTGTAATTGCAAATAAATCGGCGAGTACGAAATAGAATATCACAATGAACTCTGCGCAAATACAGTGGTTCTAAGTGCATAATGATAATAGTGTGGACATCAATTTACGACGGAAACCACCCGAGGTTCGTAATTTACACACATTAGTGTTAATTGTTGGCGAACTCAAAATTGTACATCGATTAACGGTTATTGAACTAAACTAGCTTAACAGGATAATCAATGTGGGGATATGTAGGTCAAAACAACGCGGAAATCTATTCGTAAATGTTTTGAATTCATCAACTTTGGTTTATGCTTTGCCTCTATAAATAGCGATGCTTACCTAAGTAAACACCTTCTCGTGTTATCGGGAAATGAGCTTTTGTCTTTTAAATCATGCTGACACGACAAGTAGTAGATCATCATATCAGGCGGTTAGAATCTAATGTTTATCACAGATCTAAGTAGTGGATCGTTACAAAGCAACGTCTATACTCGCGAAGGAGGAGGCGGAACGCCTGAGGGAGAGGCAAAATTCGTGCTCTCACGGCCTTAACCGCCGCAGGAGGAGACGCCCTGGGCGTCGGGAATTGCGAGCCGACTTCCAGCCACTGTAGGCGCGGGCTTGCGGACGGTGAGCAATGGGTAGCTCGCTGTCCGATAAGCACCAAGCTCGGGTCGACGGCGCGTTGTGTTCCACGCGCGCCTCAAAGAGATGTCAGCAGAATTGACGGGGTCCGCTAGGGCCTGTCGGGGTTGCGAATAAAACCGAAAGGGAGATCGTGGTCCCCAGCAACATGGCAAATGAAGGAACACGGGTGGGTTTTAGTCAGTAAGAGTCTGACACGCCCTCCCGCTCCGCCTAGAGCGGGAGAAGTTATTTGATAATATCCGAACCAAAAAAAAATAATCACATCTATACTCTCTAATATAATTATTATACTATATTAATATATAGGGTGGGAGGGACATCGACGCGAAAACTGAAACCATGGATTCAGTACATAATTCTGAACCCTCCTGCGTTGAAATTTTTCGTCGGTTATTAAAAAAAAAAAAACTGGTGTTTCATAGAAAAGTGCAATACCTACGCGGTCAAATGTATGGAACAGCAGATTTTTTGGTGGAAGAAAAATACTTGTGTACAACATTGGTCCGTAACCATATTTGAATAAAGAGCACAATCGCGTTTACAAAATAAAATACTTCCAAAACCTTTTAAGTATAAATACTTGCATAGAACATTGATCCGTAATGTAATATAAATAAAGAGCACAAACACGTTTACAAAAAATGAGGTGTCGGTAATGGTGTCGCGAGTTCAATTGTTTTTCCCATCTCAAAAATGGCCAACGCGCCTAAAGAAGTTTTCACTTCAATAACTCCTCCAAGCACAGCCGGGTCAAAACCTAGTTCTACCATAAAGCGTAGCGCTAATAAGAGAAAACCATTTTAATCCCGCTGGCCGACGCGCGGCGTAGCCAATAGGGATGGGCAAGTGAAAAAATATATCGATATTTATCGTATCGATATTTTTAAACAGTATCGATAATTATCAAGTGAAAAATATCGATATATCGATATATCGTCAGTTTTTGCATGATTATTCATACATAAATTCTCAAAGCATTCAAACTTCGTAAAAAAGAATAGACGAAAATAAAAGAAAATAGTATTTTTATTAATGCTCGAGCCTAAACAATTATACACAATTTAATCAAACCAGTAGTCATCAGATATGAACATTAGGAGCACCCTGTTTGATGTGCTCGCCTGTCAAAGAGGTTAAACATGAAACCAAAGTTGCGTTAAAAAAAATCGAAATTGATACGAATTCGATACTCTAAAATAAATATCGAATATCGATATATCACGATATAAAATATCGACGATATTTATCGATATTTGTATGGAAAAATATCGATATTTTATGTCGATATTTTTTGCCCATGCCTAGTAAGTAGCCAGTGACGCACTAATTAACAGCAACAAATGTCCTGCGAGCCTTGATAATAATAATAATAATAACCCCACCGCCGTATCTCTACGTTGACGTCGTGGTGGGGCTTGCGCGCTCCGAACTCTATGTCTGTGCCGGTAGAGTTTACTTTGCCGGAACAGGTCTAGGATGAGGAGCCAGACCAAGAGCGATACAAAAACCCGCAGGGCAGCATGTGGCGAGCTGATGGGCAGTAGCGACCCCACGGACCCTATCTCCCGGGAGAAGTCTTGTTCTTCACCTCTGGCTTGCCTTCATTGGCCGGCTGGAGTGAACACTGACGAGGAACAGAGCTCCCGCCTCATTCTTGCCTTAATTGGCCGGCTTGAGTGGAGATTCGCAAGAGCAAACGTGCTTGGAGGAAGGAAGTATTCCAGTAAGTGCTCGTAGGGATTTTGACCATCTTCCGGGCTCTGGGATTGTTCTGAAAGCCGTGGAATACCTCTCCACTCCTCAAGCACCTCAGGACATGTTGTCCCCTTATCGCTACGACACTTTGTGCTAGCGACCGTTTTCGGGGGCCCATTATTGAGTGTGCAAGTCACCCCCTGCCATTTTATCCGTGTGCATTTAAAACATTGATCAGGCAGGGGCCATAGTCTTTCCATAGTTCCAATTAACCAATCCATTATAGCCATCCAAATCCATAGCCCAATATGTTTTGTTTCCATGTTCTGCAATAGTCCTACACCAACCAGGGGTTGTCCTTGGGTGCACTTGTATGGTGCATACAGGGATAATCGTCGGTTGGTGCCTAACCACTTATTAATGTCTAAGGGGCCTCTGCGAGTTGGCTTCGGCCCCTCGTACGCCTTCCAAAGGACCGGGATCCATGGTCCCGAGATTTGTTAAAATATATAAAAATAATAATAATATAAAACTTTATTTCGGGTGGCATAGACCCATAGTAACCTTAACCTAATACATACATTTTATTTTATTTGCCATGACTCGCCACACCTACACAAGTCATGACCCACTGATTTTGAATGGGACAGTCAAAACGTACAGCTATTGCGTTCAGAATGCTGTTTTTGCTATCCCGTGTACGGGCCAGCAGGGAAGCTGCTTTTTTGCGCATGATGGCCTGGAAACCATCAGTGCGCGCTTCAGCAAACATCCCAGACGCGCTGCATCGCCACGGCAGACCCAACAACATCCTGAACGCATTATTGTACTGAGTGCGCAGGGCTCTGTAGGCTCGCTGCGTATGTCTCACCCACAGGCCGCTCGAGTAGAAGGACTGGCAATACGCTTTGAATAGCGTAACCTTCACTTCTCTCGTGCATCGCGCGAACCTGCGTGTAAGCATATTAGCTCTCACCGCCAGAGCCCTGCGCTCCCGCTCAATATCTTCATCGTCCCTGAGGTCACCTGTCACAATGTGACCCAGATATTTAAAAGTTTGAACTTGCTTTAGGGCTATTCCATTGAGAAATACAGGAGGCACAAGGGTAGGCTGTTGTTTGCCTGATTTAAATACTAAAATTTCACTCTTTTTAGAGTTATATTGTAACCCATGCGCCTCCGCGTATTTCTCACAAATAGACAAAAGTTTCCTTAGCCCGCCTATAGAGGGGCTCAGCAGCACCATATCGTCTGCATAGCTAATATTGTTAAAACAAGTGTCATCAATGTAGCAGCCGACATGTGTGCTACTGAGCCGCTCGACAAGCTGGAATGAGGGCGCTGCAATTAAGTGGCTAATTTTAGAGTTATCTACGAGTATGTACGTACTAGGTACGTTATTTGTATGGAATATAGTTTAAGAGGACGCATCCTGTATGTCAACATGGAATGTTGGAAACGCAGATTGCTAACGAGAATTTACAGTTTTGTAGAATTGTTGAGGTGTTTTTTCTGCAGGCCTGGCTCGAATAAAAGGAATTCTACGCCTGCTCTTCACAGTTCATTCCGACCCCGCCGCCGAGGTCCTTAGCGATCGCGACCGCCGCGTCCCCGAGTAAATGATACTCCCCCCGACCCTTGCTCGATAACGAAGTGCCAGCAGTTGTTGTAGCTGTGCCCGTAGCTTTAAATTCCCCGACTAATAATCATGATCAAAACTTTGATCCAACCCGTCCTATCTTTGATGTCCTCCCTCCGGTAAACTACCTAAGCCGAGGTTCGTACCCCACAGGGGGTGCCCTTAGCGAGCGTTCACCTAGTTTTAATTAGCTTAGTTGAATAACCCCTGGCTGGAGGTTTTAAGTGTAGCAGCTTAAGGCATCCACAGGATTGACCGGATAAATAGTCATGGCCTCAGAGGTCAGCTATGAGATGTCCAAAAGAAAGAAAAAGCTCTTCACAGTCTTCATACACCGCTAATGCAAACTGCAGCATTTTCAGCAGTTTAATCTATAACTTTTTGTATCAAAATTGGTCACATGTACGGGGTTAGCACGGATTACCATACAGGGTGGCAGGGACGTCGACGCGAAAACTGTTACCATGGATTCAGTAGGTACATGATTCTGAACCCCCTGCGTTGAAATTTTACGTCGATTTTTTTATCAGTTTTTTCATAGAAAAGTGCAATACCTACGCGGTCAAAATGTATGTGTGGTATTTTGGATGTGTAAAAAAAAATCACAGCAGTAGTTTATATAACGAAATTAAAAGGAAAACTATCACAGCTAAGTAGGCTCTACAAGTTAACGAGTAATAATATACCAACTTAGCATTTGCAAAAACATGTTTTCCCATAAAGAGAGCGTCCGACCACAGTCGGTTTCACTTAGGTATTTAGAGTGTTGCCTCCACTTTTATCTATAAGCTTCTTGGGAAGAACATCTTTTTCAACTACAAAGTTAAGTTTGTTTTTGGGATAAATTCATCCCAACTACGGAACACTTCATTGTGCGTGGTCCGACACGCACTTGGCCAGTTTTTTTTTTTACATCGTCCTCACATATGTATAATTATAAATTCAACATTAATGATGTAACTAATATTTTTGTAACAATATAATTTAAAAGAGTGTCCATGAAGTTTCATGCCCATCCTTCTCCATAGGTACCTACTACGCTTTGAAATGGGCAACTAGCTTCATATTTCTGACTGACAAACTCCTTAACAATTCAAAAGTACCTGTAAATGTTTTAATTTAAATAAATGCTTTGAAAATGAATATCAAATACTGCTAAGCACTGCCTGCTGCCACGATTCGAGTCTTTGTTCCGTTGAACAAAACTTACGATATGACAGTTGCCGATAGTCAAAAATTCAGGCTCATAAACTTAGGCAATTATAAGTAGGTTACTAGAATTTAGGTCTCCTTTCAGCGAAAAAGCAAGGCCAAAGCATTGGTAACACTTAGTACCGTCTGAAAAATTCTGCGTGGTACCTAACCCACCTATAATTCCTAGCTAAGCACAAAATATTGGCACCACACTGGATATTACGAGTAGGTACAAATCCGTGAACTACGAACAAATCAATTTCAAACAACCGCCAAGATTTAGCGCGGCCTTCATAGAATCAATTGAAACGGTTTACGACTCCTAAAACACGGAGATCATAAGTTTATAGCTGAGATATTTGAAAGGGATACTATTTCCAGTCGAGACTTGAGAGTAACCTTGCTCCTTGCTATTCATATGGCATTGAACTCGATGTGCGCTTGAGTTTTACTCTCTATCTAGCCAAACTTTTGACTAGGGTTGTAACGATTCCGATTCTGCCGATTATATCGACAGATGTTGCGCAAGCGTCGCCGCAGCAGGCGGGACTGGCGGGAGAACCGCGCAGCGCATGCTTACCGACATGGCAACACGACGACAGTGTTCTGTGTTTGCTGATCGATGTATTGTTTCGTGTCTGATTAACGTCATATCGTCGTTTGTCGTCGTATTTGCATGTGATTATGTTATGATTAAATATGTTAAGCTACTATCATATTAATTCCATTATAAGAGCTTTTGTAAGCATATTTATCTGCATATAAATCTTTGACTTGACAACTACTCATGATTCTTTTTATTCACACAGTGAAGTGAGGACTATAACGCATTATTAAACAGTTATGCCCGAAATATAAAATACGTACAAACAGCGAAAATTATGTATCGTTACATCTCTACTTATTAGCAATAAAATTAAAACAAGATGAATCTTTCAGAATGTGATTGTATTAGACACTGTACAAATTGAAGTAGATTCTACTACAAATGCTAGGAAAATATTGAATAAATTATCCTATGCATGACAAACATTCTGCCCAGTCTAATCTAAAGGCGCTTATTCTCGGTCAAAGCAAATTGTTATTAGTTAGTCAATCCTTTGACCAGCTAAATAAAAAAAAACATCTGCTTTAATTCTGTTGGCTTTTCAGAATATAAATGCACTTTATAAGTACAACTCTTCTGGAAATGTGTTTGTCACTTAACTCCTCCTAAACGGCTGGACCGATTTGGATGAAATTTTGTGTGTATATTTGAGTGGGTCCCTGGATGGTTTGAAAATACAATTAGACCCGGTAGGGAGCGCTGTTCGGACAGGACAACGTCTGTCGGGTCCGCTAGTATAGATATAAAGTCGAACTAAAGTAGATTCAATCTGCCTAGCCTTTTCCCAACTATATTGGGTTCGCCTTCCAGTCTAATCGGATGCAGCTGAATACCAGTATTTTACATGGAACGACTGCCTATCTGACCTCCACAACCCAGTAACTGGGTAATATGATACCCCTTGGTAAGACTGGTTGTCAGACTCTCGGGCTTCTGACGACCCGTAACGACTGCCAAGATCCACGAATGACAGCCGGGACCAACGGCTTAACGTGCTTTCCGATTCTCGGTATGTAAAGATGGTCACCCATCCACAGACCAACCCCGGCAAGCATAGCTTAACTTTATGGATCGACCCGTGCGACTCTACTGCATAAATAACCCCAAGCATTCTGTCCAATCCAATCTAAATCTTACTCTCGGTCAAAGAGAAGCAACGACCCCCTGTAGCCTCGAGTATGTCAAGGCACAGTGCAATGGACTCGGCTTATAACTGAGGCGAGTTTAAATACTGTGTAGTAAAATCAATAGACAACATATAGAAACACCTTTGTTACATAATACATTGTTGTCGAAGAGATTATACTGAGACAAAGGACAGTATCCACTTGTGCACTAACACGATCAGACTGCCAGCCAGGCGTGACAACACGACAATATCCGATCGAAATTGTGCATCATAGCACGTTAAAGGGCAACGGACCCAACTATAGGGTAGGTCACAGGGTAATTTGCAAACATAACGTGGATTTGAACACCTGGAAAAGTTCTGCTGGATCGGAAATGAAAAATATGTGCCAGGTCAACCGAGCTCTGCTCGGGTGAAAATAGAAATGAACATATCGTCCAGTAGTGCTATTCTGTAACCATCTCACCGTGTTATCTTAGGTGAAGTGAGCGTGGAGTGAGCTGTCAGTTGCTAAGGATTGACACTATTGGCAGCTCACTTCACCTAAGTTATCACGGTGAGATTTTTACAGAATAGCACTACAGGTATACCAACGTTCTCAAAGAGATGTCAGCAGAATTGACGGGGTCCGCTAGGGCCAATGCCTGCCGGGGCTGCGAATAAGGGCCGAAAGGGACATCGTGGCCCGCGGCAACAGGGCAACCGAAGGAACACGGGTGGGTTTTAGTCAGTAAGAGTCTGACACCCGCTGCACCCTTCCCACCCAAAAAAAAAAGGTATACCAACGTTCTATCATATTCCCGAGGCTGTGAAAATAGATAAAAAAACAAATTTTCCCAGACATGAGACCTAGCTAGATCAATTTTTCGCCCCCGTAATTTACACCCCTATATTGCAACTTTTATCGAAATTGTTAGAGCCGATTTCGAGAACGTGAGTACAAATATCTATAAATATTGCTCGTTTAATAGTATAGGATATTACTTACTTACTATCGACAAAAGAATTAAAAAATAAGCGAGTCTTACAGTAGCGGCATATGATGTGTAACATCTGACATCTCACCTTGGTAATAAGCAACATTAAAGGGGCGGGGCCTTAATCAAGGTCGTTTCTGACGGCTAACTCTAGCACCACGCGCGCTCATTGGTCAAATCAAATAGCGTGCGCTTCCCCGGCTTCCTGTTACACACTTCCGTCGCTTTTCACGAAATCACTCCCACAAATTGCAGGAAAGCGAGAGGAAAAATGTTAGGCTGCTTTCACAGCTGTCCGGGAGACCCGTGCGGGTCGTCCGTACAGGCTCCCGGAACGGACATACACGTGAGGTGCTAGAACATTGTTTCAAAGCGACGCAAATTGGTCCGTACGCGACCCATTCCGGGAAGAGCCCGTACAACGCTAGCAACCGTATCGTACTAACTCCCTCATTTCAGAGCACAGCGGACGCTACCCGAACGGGTCTTCCGTGTACGGGCGGCCACATCAGAAATGCGACATCAAAAATTGTGCGCGGCTTGGATGGCACCTGACAAGTTATGTGGACGGCGCTGTTATTTAAGTACTTACCTCATGGCTACCGTATCGTATTACCTGCTAACTGGGTTGTGGAGGTCAGATAAGCAGTCACTTCATGTAAAATCCTGGTATTCATGCTGTATCCAGTTCGGCTTGAAGCCGACCCCAACATAGTTGGCAAAGGCAAGGCAGCTGATGATGACGACATCTATGGCTACCTTACATAACCAGAATGAGAGTTACTGACCTGATCCATTCTGATAACACCCTCTGCCAAAGTCTTGTACCCCAGAATTGTGCGGTTCTTGTATTTCTTGCGCCGCTGCAGCATTATCTGCAATCTGAAATGCACAAATAATTATATTAAACGGGGTATTTCATGTATTTTATTCAAACGGACTTATGCTCCCAAAAATGTCCAAAGACTGTAGCAGTAGTTCAATGAGATTCGTCCTATTTCAAGCTCATTTTTAGGGCTCCGTACCTCAAAAGGAACCCTTAGAGGATCACTTCGGTGTCATGTTTGGAAGAACATAAAAAGAAAAAAGAAAAGAAAGAAAATTCGTTTATTTGCGGTAAACATGACGCAAAGAAAGATAAAAAAAAACACGTAAATAAATCACAATTTGGGGGAAAATATGCGTCACATATACGCAAAACGGCCATCGCTCAGCATAAAGCTGCGACCCCATGCGAGACAGAGCCCCAGCACTGGTTTTCAGCGATAGCCGGCGCTGACGTGATGACGTCAACCGGTGCAGCATAAAATAACAAATCAAAAATAAAATAAATACAATGCTAGTCCTAAATGTTAATACAAATATAATATTGTAGGAGATGAATCGAATTAATCAGTACTAAGCCTATAAAAGCGCGCGCCAGCACGGGCGCGCTCCCTTTCGATCGGCGACCACCACAGCGCGCGGACTTATATGACGTCAGGTGTCATCTGTATTGTGAGATTGCTTTCCTTATTTTATCAAATTGTTGCATTTATTTGCATACGTTGTGAATTAGCATGTAAGTTTTGATTCTGTTTTCTAATGACAATTATTTGTAAAACTGAAGTACAATAAAGTTTAGGTTACGTGTTGTAATGTTTTTTCTTATTTGAAATTCCACATCCGATCTTATATCAGAAGTGGGATCTCAACCCAAAGCCTATTGGCCGCTTAGATTTGAATGAACTACTGGCTAAACTTGACAAAAATCTTAAGAAACAGAATCAAAACTACCCTCTTTCGTTTATCTGAAATTTTGTTGTGCTTTGACCGTTCTTTGAATCAACTATGCCGAGAACACCTAGCTCGCGAAGTAGATCACGTAGCAGGTCACACCGACGTCATCGTAAACGTCACGAGTCTCGAGAATCGTCTCAAACCAAGTCTCGTAAACGTTGCCGATCGCGATCTCGGCTCCGATCTCAATCGCGACCTCGGTACCAATCTTTGTCGCGATTCCGGTCTCAATCTCGGTCTCAAACACCGCCTGTTACGTCACGTAAACATCCGGAATTAAAGGAACCGAAACCATGTACGGCCATCAATAAAACATTGGACACCATCCTAACGCGATTAGAAGCAATAGAAAATAATTTTACATCTACCCCCATACCACGTTCTGAAATTTCAACTCCTTCTGCCGCTCAGATAATTGTTGACGCGATTCAGTCCATAAATCCAATACGATCGCATAATTACTACATCTCCAACTTTGACCCATCGATACACGATATCGATGCATGGTGCGAAGAGGTCGACCGTGCTCAGTTAACAAACCGTTGGAACGACAAAGAATGTCTGTCTCGTGTGGCGGGTTGCCTAAGAGGCGACGCCAAAACCTGGCTGAACGAGTGGGTAACTAGTGATAGGTCGTGGACCAGTTTCAAACGCGAGTTTAAGCCACTCTGTCCAAGAAAATTGGATTACGCGAACATTTTGTTCGAAACAATGATCAAAACATCGGATAAATATAACTCGTACGCTGAATACGCACGACGTAGTCTTTTACGTTTACGTATAATCAAAGGACTAAGCGAGGAACTAATGACTTTAATTGTTATTCGGGGTATCACTGACGCACAAGTCAGGGCGGCAGCTGCAAATGCTGAACTCACATCCGAGAATTTAGTTTCCTTCTTGTCTATTTATACTAAACCTACTCGAGAAAAACCCCCATTACCACATCACTCTAAGAGCAAATCCACAACAGAGCCAGGCCCATCTTCAAATAATTGCTTTGTTTGCAATCAAAGTGGACATAAGAGCTATACGTGTCCAAAAAACACTAAGCCGTCCGAATCTCGCACAACTACCTGCACATTTTGTAAAAAGACAGGTCATACGGAAGATAGTTGTTTTGCCAAGGAAAGATCGGCACCACGAAACAAACGTAATGAGTGACCATTCAGGAAATAGGCGCAATAATAACATAGTGACCGCGGTAGGGCAGGGTATTTACTTTGACGTACTCATTGATAGTGGAGCACTTAACATTTCATTCGTATCCTCCAACGTGCTTAGTATCTGTCGTGCTCTACCAAACCTATGAATTGCATTCTTAAAGGTACCGGTAACAACAAAGTTTTGGCCGAATCATGCGTAACACTTACCGTCGACTTTAGCGACATTACCCTCGAAGCTAATTTTGTTATTGTACCCGCGGAATTTATGGTTACTGGTGTGAAAAACTGTGGAGGCTGCAATTTACCCTCAACATTACGAAGCAAAAGATGACTCAAACTCCTCCCCTGAACCTCGTGATTGGAACCAATGCCATTACTTCAATGATTCGGTAACTTGTTCGATATGTGGCACTAGAAGGATGCCAACCGAATCGTGAAGTACGTAGAAAGCTACGAAACCGTGCTATCAAGTTAATTCGAAGCAATCAGAGCCGTCAAGACGAATATGTGAACCGGAACAGACGCTCACCTTGGGTGTTCAACATTAATTACCTGGTTTTTGTAATAAAGTTTTCACAGTCTACTGGCAAGCTGGATCCAGCATGCGCGGCCCCTACAAGGTCGTCTGTACGCTGCCTAGCGGACGATACGAACTGCGGCTGTTAAGCGGCTCGTACGGGAAGACTACACAGGCCGCAGGCTACATGGTCTTGTGGAAGGGGGAGAGTGGTGTCCCGATACCTGTGTTGCATTCTTTGAGCGTGAGTAGATACAGTGTTACTTTGCACTCGGTCATTTTCGTAATGATCTAGTAAAGAAAATGTGATGAGGCAATAGAACAGACTGCGGGATGCTCTATATTAGACAGACTGCGGGATGTCTAAGTTTTATGTTTGGTAAACTGCGGGGTGCCAAACTCATGTAGAGGACGGACTGCGGGACGTTCCTATAAGCAAACAGACTGCGGGATGTTTGTCTACATAATTCAGTGATGCCTTATGTTAGAAAGACCACGGGATGTCTAAGTTTTATGTTTGGTAAACTGCGGGGTACCAAATTCATGTAGAGGACGAACTGCGGGACGTTCCTTTTAGCAAGTAGACTGCGGGATACTTGCCTACATGATGAAAAAGAAAAACACTAAACTGTGTCAGCAATTAAGGGTGAATACGAGCATGAGCTGTCATTCATATCGAACCCTATACATCTGTAGATATGTTTTATCTGTTTATGTATTTACAGAAGCCGATTTGACAGAGGATATCATTACCGACACACCCATGGCAGACGCGGAGGCTAGCCCATCCTGCTTAACTGTCGCTGAAGTCAACGCCCCAGCATAGGCCTTTCCGGATATAACAGATGCCGTCGAGGACGACGCATAGTCAGGAGAGGCCGTGTAGGAGATGAATCGAATTAATCAGTACTAAGCCTATAAAAGCGCGCGCCAGCACGGGCGCGCTCCCTTTCGATCGGCGACCACCACAGCGCGCGGACTTATATGACGTCAGGTGTCATCTGTATTGTGAGATTGCTTTCCTTATTTTATCAAATTGTTGCATTTATTTGCATACGTTGTGAATTAGCATGTAAGTTTTGATTCTGTTTTCTAATGACAATTATTTGTAAAACTGAAGTACAATAAAGTTTAGGTTACGTGTTGTAATGTTTTTTCTTATTTGAAATTCCACGTCCGATCTTATAATATTTAAAATGGCAACATTTCGTGCCGTCGGCACTCATGCGCCGCAGACTTATTACGATCTGTGCGCGTAGCTGTCATAAAATATTTGCTTGTCGTTTTGACACATTACATTACATTGTTGTATTACATGTTTTTCAACTACAAAGTTAAGTTTGTTTGCTTGGGATAAATTCATCCCAACTACAGAATTACGGAACCCTTCATTGTGCGTGGTCCGACACGCACTTGGTTGGTTTTTTAGGGTTCCGTAGTAAACAAGGAACCCTTATAGTTTCGTCATGTCCGTCTGTCTGTCTGTCTGTCTGTCTGTCCGCGGTCTAGCTCCGAGACCCTTAGTACTAGAAAGCTGTAATTTGACATAGGTATACACATTAATTACGCCGACAAAGTGGTAAAACAAAATTATGAAAAATATTTTTTTTTAGGGTACCTCCCATACACGTAAAGTGATGATGTTTTATTTTTTATTTTTTTTATCCCATTGTTAGCAACATGAGCCGTGCCGGCAGCCTCGTGACGTCATGCAGGGCAGAGCAGGCCGTGTGGTGTGCGCCTGCGACCCAACAGTTGACCCCCCTCTCTATGAGTGACGGACGTCTGATATGCGATTTGTAGCATTTGTGAATATATGTGCTGATATAAGTATAAAAACTATTTTATTGATAACACAGCGGTGGGATACTATCCATAAACTGTTTCCGAAGTCAAGTTAAGAGAAAGTGACACTCGGTGAACTTAAAGTGAGAGTGATAGACAGTTGGTGAAAATGTCGCGATCATCCCGTAGCCGCGGAAGGTCCGAGTCGGAGTCGAGTTACACTCCTCCAAGAAAAGTACGACGCAAGAGATCCAGAACACCGGAACTAGGCTCTATTCCGAGTTTCGATCCCAGCAAGGAGGGAAGGTACGTGAAAGAGTGGATCCAACAGGTCGAAGACATCGCGATTGCTTGCGATTGGAGTGAACGAAGAAAATTATTTCGCGCAACCCAGGCTCTGGAGGGTGAAGGTAGGGCATGGTACAATCTTTGGCTACCTAAAAAGCGATCTTGGAAGCAATTCCAAAAAGATATACTTCTATCATACCCCAGAGAAGCTAATCTCTTTAGCGCCATGGAGGATGTTGTAAATTTTAAAAGCAACCAGGCGAAATCTTTAGTCCAGGGCGAATGTCTGCCAAGATCAAACGGCTTGGCGTAAAACTGACTGAACGTCAGCAAATGGATTTAATGCTTGGTGGTATAGTCGATAAGAATATAAGTATTGTACTGGAGTGTTGCGAAACAATGCAAGACATGGTAACACAAATGTCAAGAAGGTCAATGGGCGAAACACGTATTCGTGCCCGCTTTGATAACGCTTTACCATCTACCAAGAGTTGGAATTTTTACATTACTTAGCCGTTATTGTCCCACTGCTGGGCAAAGGCCTCCCTACTCTCTTTCCACCTCTCTCTGTCTAGAGCTTCCAAGGACCAATCTTTCTTAAAGGAGTCCAGCTCATCCCGCCATCTCCGTCTGGGCCTGCCGCGATGTCGTTTGGAATAATCAGAACAAATTTCATTCGTCGCGTCACTCCGAGAAAACAATGGGTACTTGTTTCAAGTGCGGGAACCCAGGCCATCGACGATTTGAATGTAAGTCAAAAGTAAGCAATACGGATGACGTCATTAAAACTAGAGACGATAAGGCCGGGGCCCCTAGCTCTAATAACATGAACAAAGGGTCGGTTCAATGTAAACATTGTCACCGCTATGAAAATGAAATTGCTAAGAAATTGAAACCCGTCAACTAATGCTCCGATAAATTTATATGTATGCCCACTACGTGTAACATAAACGATAATCGCATTTGAGCCATTATTGACACTGGAAGTTCAGCGACTCTAATAAGACAGAACGTTGCACAAAAGCTTGATCTACACTAAAATCCAACTACAGCTTTAATGAGGGGAATTAAAGGAAGTATTGTGGTGGCTGTTGGGTAGACATCGTGCGGACTGAGTATGATGTTGGTGTTGATATCACCCCTTTGATCATGAACTACCACGATCTTCGAGTGGACTTGTTGGTAGGCCGGGATATATTGGAACATCCAGGCATCCAAATAGTCGCTAATGGAGAAGGTGTCTACATCCGATACGAAAAACTTGGCAACGTCGATTGTACCTATGCAGCGGTACAACTGTGTGGTTTAGAGTCTGAGAACCAATACTTCATTCATGAGACATTCACTAGTATGCACTGTTTCCGCGTGGTAGATGGGCAACCATTAAATTGGACGCATTGGGCATCCATTAAATTGGAATGGGCATCCATTAAATTGGACGCATTGGGTATCCATTAAATTGGACACATTGGGCATCCATTAAATTGGACGCATAGGCATCCATTAAATTGTACGCATTTGACATCCATTAAATTGGACGTAACAAAACGGTGAAGGAAAACATCGTGAGGAAACCAGTTGTAACATTCCATTAAATTGGATGTATTTATTCGGTGTACCGTAAGTGTAAGGCATTCTGCAATGAAAATGGGATTCAGTTAGTGATAAATTCACTCAATTTGCCCAGAGCTTTACATTGAACGCTATAATCAGGGATGAACCAGAAGAGAACTGTTGTGAAACCCTGGCTGCCACACAGCAGGCGTTGAATAATTCAGTGAATAAAGTCACTGGCAGAACTCCAAAGGAGTTGCTGTTTGGTTACAACTTACAAGCCGACAGCGCTGTGTGACTCGCTTTTGGTAAATAATCTCACGCAGGCGGGTGAGAGGCTGGACTTGAGAGTCACAAGAGCAAAAGCTTATGAGCTTTTGGATGAAGATCAAAAGCGGCAGATGCGGCGGATTAATGTCAAACGCTATGTGAAATCCCTATACAAAATTGGGGATATGGTGTTGATTCGCATAAGTAAAGGGAATCCAGGATACAAGATATTAAAAGGCAGATTTCGTAATATCCCGTATAAGGTTGTAAAGGTCATCAAGAATGATCGGTTTGAGGTATTGGGCACGAGGCCCAATGGCAGCACTCATAGAGTGACGGTCACTTTTGAAAATATGCGAAGTTGGCCGGCAGAACAGATATCTGACTTAAGTCAGGCAGAAGGCAGATGGTGAGAGGATTATAACCCCTTCTCCTATATGTATTTTATTTCAGTAAAAGCTTCGAGGACAAAGCAGTCGTCAGTATGGCCGTGTTAGCAACATGAGCCGTGCCGGCAGCCTCGTGACGTCATGCAGGGCAGAGCAGGCCGTGTGGTGTGCGCCTGCGACCCAACAGTTGACCCCCCTCTCTATGAGTGACGGACGTCTGATATGCGATTTGTAGCATTTGTGAATATATGTGCTGATATAAGTATAAAAACTATTTTATTGATAACACCATAGTGTGATGTATCATTGGAAAGGTTTTACAAAAACATTATGAGTTTGTGAAAACCATTTTTGGATTTAGGGATCCGTTTGCAAAATATTAAGCTTTAAAGTGCTAATTTTTGTTAGAGTCAAGTGTCCCCCCCCCCTGCCAGCTAAATAGTTGGTTTTGGATGTGTGAAAAAAATCACAGCAGTAGTTTATATAACGAAATTAAAAGGAAAACTATCACAGCTAAGTAGGCTTTACTAGTTATCGAGTAATAATCGACCAACTTAACTTTGCAGTTGCAAAAACATGTTTTCCCATACATTCCGTATGGGAGAACATGTTTATCAACTACAAAGTTAAGTTTGTTTGCTTGGGATAAATTCATCCCAACTACGGAATTACGAAACCCTTCATTGTGCGTGGTCTGACACGCACTTGGTTGGTTTTTTTATCTAGACTTTCTATAGCATCGCTTCAAAACATACTAAAAGTAAATCCACGAATAAATTCAAACTACAAACCATAATCATTAAGCAAACCCAAAATCGATTATAGCATCGATATAGGTACACGCAAACGAATCGATTACTCGTATTGTAAAACTGTTTATAAAGTTTTGTTCGAAAGAACAACAACGATGGATCTTCAAACTGAGTATAATTTTATAGCCCATTTTATTGTCCAGAATGTTTATACCATGTTGTTTAGGCGGAGCGCTCGGATATATGGTAAGAAGACCAGAGTTTTATAAATAGTTGCTGTTTTATAGCCGTTTTGGGAGTTGAGAACAATTTGTGTTGGATGTACACTGACGAGCAATATGTGTAAAAAAGCCACCAAATATTTCATGATAAGTTAATCATGAAATATTTCCGAAACCACGCAAGATAGCTTCTTGAAGTAAAAAGCAACATTCAAGTGTATTTAAATAGTGCAAAAAAAACACTTATAAAACGGTTTTCAATTTTTTTTTTACTTCGTCCTGTACTATTATTATCTTATCTGCCTAGCCTTTTCCCAACTATATTGGGGTCAGCTTCCAGTCTAACCGGATGCAGCTGAATACCAGTATTTGACATGGAGCGACTGCCTATCTGACCTCCACAACCCAGTAACTAGGTAATACGATACCCCTTGGTAAGACTGGTTGTCAGACTCTCAAGCTTCTGACGACCCGTAACGACTGTCAAAGATCCACGAATGACAGCCCGGACCAACGGCTTAACGTGCTTTCCGAGGTACGGAGGAGTCTCGGTATGTAGAAATGGTCACCCATCTACGGACCAACCACGGCAAGCGTATACTCCTATACTATTAAACGAGCAATATTTGTTGTGTTGTATTTGTACGTTCTCGTACTCGGCTCTAACGATTTCGATGAAAGTTGCAATATAAGGGTTCACGGGGGCGAAAAATGGATATATCTAGGTCACATATCCGGGAAAATTCGTTTTCTCAATATTTTCACCCGAACAGAGCTCGATCACCCAAAGTTTAGAACAAGATAATGAATAATGACATGACATTATTGACATTAGAATAATGATCACCATCAGTATGGAATTAGTAAGTACCTACTATCATGGCAGTATGGAATTAGTAAGTACCTACTATAATGGCAGTATGGAATTAGTTAGTACTATCCTATACTATTAAATGAGCATTCTCTATTTTCACCAGAGCAGAGCTCGGTCGCCCAGGTACTATATATTACATGAATAAATCAATTAACAAAATCAATTGATATTGGTTGCAAGCAATAACTGGAAAACTCAAACAAAACGTGTTGTGCGATACATTTTTAATGTCGACTGTGTTATTGAAACCCTCCAATATTTACTAAGTGCAAAGTTTTATAGCCAGCGCTCGTATTGCGCTCATACTTTTATTAAAAATACTTTATTCGATCCCGGCTGAAGTGACTCATTGTAAAACATTTTGATATAGTAGTGCAAAACAGAACACGTGCTCTTCAGGGTCGGCTATAGGCAAACCGTGTTATGGATTTTGGATAACTTTATATAAAAAACTTCATAGTAGCCACGAAAAAAAACGTCTGGTTAGCTGATAAGTTTAACAGTCAGTGACAAAATCGGATTGGAAGGTTTATCCTACCTTGTAAATTAATGTGAAAAAAATAATCAATATCACTAAAACGTGCAAAAAGCACTACCGTATTGTGATAACTTTAAGAATTCACCTAAACTTAAATAAAGACAAAGGAAATTTTCTGAATTCTCAAGGTCATAAAAATGTAACATTGAATTGACGGTGAAAATTCTGAAAAATTCTGAACATTTTACGCAAAACAGAAGTAATGTTATGGAAAACAGAAAAAATCAGTGGGTTCTTTGTTGTCTTTATTTAAGTTTAATATTAATTGGGTGACTTCTTATTTTCGCCAAAGTTATCAAAATACGGCAGTGCTTTTTGCACGTTTTTAGTGATATTCCATTTTTTTTTAACAATCATCTACAAGATTCGATTTTTTTATTGATTTGTGTATCTCTTGAGCTAGCCAGACGTTTTTTTTTTTCGTCACTACTACTTTAAGTTTTCTACATAAACTTGTCAAAACCCATAACACGATGTGCCTACTATAGCCGACCCTTAATTAAATCAGTGTTGGCCTTTTTAGGGTTCCGTTAAAAAACGGAACCCTTATAGATTCGTCATGTCTGTCTGTCTGTCTGTCCGTCCGTATGTCACAGCCACTTTTTTCCGAAACTATAAGAGCTATGCTGTTGAAATTTGGTAAGTAGATGTATTCTGTGAACCGCATTAAGATTTTCACACAAAAATAGAAAAAAAAACAAATAACTTTGGAGTTCCCCATACTTAAAACTGAAACTCAAATTTTTTTTTTTCATCAATCCCATACGTGTGGGGTATCTATGGATAGGTCTTCAAAAATGATATTGAGGTTTCTAATATCATTTTTTTCTAAACTGAATAGTTTGTGCGAGAGACACTTCCAAAGTGGTAAAATGTGTGTCCCCCCCCTGTAACTTCTAAAATAAGAGAATGATAAAACTAAAAAAAATATATAATGTACATTACTATGTAAACTTCCACCGAAAATTGGTTTGAACGAGATCTAGCAAGTAGTTTTTTTTTAATACGTCATAAATCGTAAACTTATCGTTACTTGCTGCTACGGAACCCTTCATGGGCGAGTACGACTCGCACTTGGCCGCTTTTTTTAGTCCTTAGGTGTACCTAAGGACTACAAAAGGTTAAATAGGTACTTAAAATAAGTCCTCATTTTCTTGTGAGTGTTGAGAGAACCAAATAATGTTGAATATTAGGGGAAAGCAAATTGTATTATAAAGAGAAAAGATTTGATTTTTTGTATGTTTGCTTGTTACGCTTTCACGCTAAAACGACTGATGAAATTTGGGTAGACCATAACCTGGGTTAGGACATAGAATACTTTTTATCCCGATATTCTCATAGGATCGAGACTTATGCGGGTGAAACCGCGGGGCCCAGCTAGTTTATTCAGTTTATTCATAAAGTACTGCCACATCACATACATTTAACATAATAAAAGAACAGTTCATTTAAAAAAAAAAAACGTGTGACACTCGGGGACTGCCGCGGTAAAGCTATTGCATAGCATTTGTAACCTCCATGACAACGTCACGTTGTCATGAGAACCGTCATTACATGGTAGGCGGAGTGGGGAGTGTTAGGTTTTATTTTCGTTACGTTACGGAATTTCTTGATTCGGTCGCGATATAAGCTATGCAATAGCTTAAAAAGTTGCACTCCGGGAGTGCCGACAGAAGTGAAAACTTGAACATGATCGCCTGGTGGAAGAAAAATACTTGTATAGAACATTGGTCAGTAACCTTATATAAATAAAGAGCACAATCGCGTTTACAAAAAAAAATACTTCCAAAACCTTTAAAGTAAAAATACTTGCATAAAACATTGATCCGTAACGTAATATAAATAAAGAGCACGATTTCGGTAACGGTGTCGCGAGTTCAATTGTTTTTTCCCATCTCAAAAATGCCCAACGCGCCTAAAGAAGTTTTCACTTCAAAAACATTTTTAAGCCCCTTATGGGTTGTGTTCATTTTACTAACTAAATTATTGCCAGTAACTTACAGCAGCCCCTCACAACGTGAGATAGTTGTGCAAAATCAAAAAATTGTGCTAACGACTAAGTACACACCATTAAAAAAACCACAGAAAAACCCTGACAGTTATAGCTAGAAACTGTAATAGTGAAGAAGATTAATAACACCATCAACCTTGACCGTATGACATGAATACTTCACAAAATTCCTACATTAACGACTGCATTAAAAACTACTAAATTAACCATAAAAACATACGGCGCAAAAACTAGATTAATGTCTTCATAACGAGAGGAGACGGGAGACATGGTTTATAGTTTGCTCAAGTTTTATTAGAGCTTACGTTGTTAATAATAGTGGATTCTTTCAGACCATACGCTTGGCGATTTTATTGTTAAGGTTAGCCGCAGACAGGCGCGACGCGACACCGCCACGCGATTCTAGCAGAAAAATTGCTATGAAAACTTCATGGACACTGTTCTACCACAATCGCGTTGCACCGTCGCGTCCCGCCTGTTTGCGGGAGCCTTTAGTATTTTGGACAATAAAGCTTATTTTAGTAGACTTCTATTATAATACTAGAAGGGATGTGTTTTATGACT
Source organism: Agrochola lychnidis (assembly GCA_963680765.1). NCBI lineage: Eukaryota > Metazoa > Arthropoda > Insecta > Lepidoptera > Noctuidae > Agrochola > Agrochola lychnidis. The sequence continues at coordinate 5,547,543 of OY796862.1, read as the reverse complement.
ACATTAGGTAAGTTTAGGACTTTGTAAAGAGTTTTTCTCTTTCTATCGTTTTTCTCTTTCTCTCGTTTTGTGACCGCAGTCTTGGCATTTAGTAGGTATAGTCACATTTTTTCTACTAATGGAAGACGTTTGTAATAATCAAAAATTTTAGGAACACTTTAAACGGTAAAGAGCGCTTCAAAATGAACACGTATTAAGGACTTACCTGTTGCCATCCCTCTTCACAAAATGCGGGTACTGCAGTGAGAAGCACAGGTCAAGCTCGACATCAAGCGGGGGTACCGCGATGTCGTTGGAGCGCAGGGTTCGCTTCGAGCTGTGCATGCGCGCCGCAAGGATCACGGCGCCTGCGCCCGCGCCGCTTGCTGCCCCGCCGCCGGTCTCGCCCAGCGCGCCGCATACACGGAGGCGGGTTATCCGGAGTGTGCATAGCCTGGAGAGTAAAGAAAACTATTGTAAGTATGGGACGAGAACTTTAGATGCGAGGGCTCGTAAAAAGACAAGAACAGAACATCAGGATTCGACACAACGTAATACAAAGGAACTGTACAAAACAAACGGCGGTCTTATCGCTAAGATCATTTTTATAGACAACCCCGGATGGAAATAAATTATACAGGGTGGCAGGGACATCGACGCGAAAACTGTTAACATGGATTCAGTAAAAAAAAATCTGCGGATTCATAGAAAAGTCAAAATTTATGGAACAGCAATTTTTTTTTAAGCTATTGAGCGCGGCGACCGAATCAAGAAATTCCGTAACGAAAATAAAACCTAACACCCCCACTCCGCCTACAAAAATTACGTTCCCATGACATGATTGATGACATGATTGTCATGGGAACGTAATTTTTGTTTTATGTCATCATCCGTAATCATCCCAAGTGTAGCGTTGACAAATAGGAAGTATGGAGGTTACAAATGCTATGCAATAGCTTTACCGCGGCAGTCCCCGAGTGCCACTCGTTTTTTTTAATAACCGACGAAAAATTTCAACGCTTTCAGAATCATGTACTGAATCCATGGTAACAGTTTTCGCGTCAATATCGATGCCAACCAGTATAGAAAGTAAGTACTCAGATTAAGTTATGTATGAGATACATTTATAAAGTTTACATTGATTCTTCTAGTTCGTAGAAGCGCTACGACTGCTACGAGTGCTACGACGTAGCTCTCATTCATCAACATAGTCTTCTTGCCTTTCTGTTTTATTTTTTCGTAACTGTTTCGAACGGTTTTTATAACTTGACAAAAAATCGAGAGTTCTTTATTTTAAATAAGTAAAAAATTAAATTAAGTATTATACACATATACATTCCGGAATTAATTCTCTAAACTAGAGATAGTTAATTCCACCATTCTTTAGAGTCTAAAGGATGGTGAAACCGCATCAAAATCCGTTGCGGAGTTTAGAAGAACAACGCGGTCATAGAGACAGACATGTGTAAAGCGACTTTAATTTACAAGTACCTGGGCGACCGAGCTCTGCTCTGGTGAAAATAGAGAATGCTCATTTAATAGTATAGGATAGTACATACTAATCCCATACTGCCATGATAGTAGGTACTTACTAATTCCATACTGCCATGATCATTATTCTACTGTCAAAAATGTCATGTCATTATTCATTATCTTGTTCTAAACTTTGGGCGACCGAGCTCTGCTCCGGTGAAAATACGGAGAAAACAAATTTTCCCAGATATGAGACCTAGCAAGCTCGATTTTTCGCCCCGTAAACCCCTATATTGCAACTTTCATCGAAATCGTTAGAGCCGATTTCGAGAACGTGAGTAGAAAAATAAACATGGCTCTTTTAATAGTATAGGATATGTATGTATATATTATATAGACTATGCCCAAATGAGACCAATATTGGCACGGTATTCAGGCAGACAGTCATCCATTTCTTCTTACGAAGCTTACCTAGAGTCAGAAAAGCAATTCCAAAGATATTCTTGTCGCTATAAATAAACGTGGACAGGTGAAAAATGTATGACATAGCCGAACCATGTCGACACGACTCGTTACCGGCTCGCTACACCGAAAGATTACATGCTGTGACCGGGGGACTACATGTCGTATCGTGTTTGTCGAGATTGGCAAATATTTGGACCATACTACGAGCCTTTGGAGGTTCCGCCTATAACGAACATGGGTTTTATAGGTGAGAATTTTCACGTTAGATTTTTTTAGGTCTGTTTCACAGTGACTGGATCGAAGAATCTTCCAAATAAATTAAAAACTCAACGGAAATTGAATTAATCTGATTTCTACAGCTTATGAAAAAGGCCGTCAGGACCCGACAGACGTTGCCCTGTCCGAATAGCGCCACCTACCGGTTCCAATTGTATTTTCAAACCATCCAGGGACCCACTCAAATATACTCACAAAATTTCATTGAAATCGGTCCAGCCGTTTAGAAGGAGTTAGGTGACAAACAAATTTACAGAAGCATTATATATTTAAAGAAGATAGAGGTACTGTAGGTACAACTAAGATAGCCAACGTAAGTTGATATTTATAAACTAAGTTATTTATTATAATTAATAACTAAATTGACGCTACTTTCCTCAGCTATTATTAAATATATAAAAATAATTAGCTAGACATTCAAGACGTTTTTTGAAATCTAATATCCTGTGCGCAAAATGTTAATAAAGTCTTCGAGAGCTTATAGAGTAAATACGCCGAAACGACGCCCACACAACAACATCTTATTATTTGCAAAGGACAGAATATTATTTTACCAAACAACGTACATAAAACAAAATTTAACAGAAGTTAAACTATTCTGAAAAATAATCTATCGTTTGTAAAGTCGGATCCGGAATTAAGCCGGATTTAGTTAGGTGGTCCGGAAAAATAAATAAGCTGAACTGATCAACCAGTCTATTCCGTTTCGGATTCAAAGATAAACCTTTTATATCGTTCACAGATTCGATGACTTATCTGCGTATCAAATGCTACCATTTATTTTCGTCTTGAGTCAGGAGGAAATTGTATTACCATCTTTAATATCTCTGTCCAATTCCAGGGGAATTAGGATATATCCGCGTTTAATCCTTTGAGATGAGAGTGGAATTGAGATCCGATTTAGAAATGCCATGATAGGCTGATTTATTACGCTTAACAATTGGTTGGATTTGAAGAGATTCACACCGATGTTTTTTGAAGTGAAAACTTCTTTAGGCGCGTTGGGCATTTTTGAGATGGGAAAAAACAATTGAACTCGCGACACCATTACCGACACCTCATTTTTGTAAACGCGATTGTGCTCTTTATTTATATTACGTTACGGTTCAATGTTCTACGCAAGTATTTTTACGTTAAAGGTTTTGGAAGTATCTTTTTTTGTAAACGCGATTGTGGTCTTTATTTAGATAAGGTTACGGACCAATGTTTTATACAAGTATTTTTCTTCCACCAAGGCGATCTTGTTTAAGTTTTCACTTCTCCCGGAGTGCCACAGTTTTTTTTTTTTTAAGTATCCTTCCGTTTTAAGCACGTTATGTAGATGACATACCATCACGCATGTAAAACACGAAGGGTTAGTCAAAGGTGTACCTTTTAATAACACCCACACATGTGGCGAGACTATTGCCGCCCAAACGGACTCCAAGCTGCTGCTGAGAAATTCCAGATGGAAAAACCCAGTAACGTTTTGCCCGACCCGGGAATCGAACCCAGGACCTCATGCTCAGCAGTATCACTTGCGACCATTAGACCAACGAGGCAGTCTTATAAATAATGATGAATAATTAAGATACTTTAGTAAACTCAAGAGGAAGAGCATGTATTTATAACTCCTAAATCAAACTTAACATTCAAGATGAATAATTTAAAGTGGCTTTTCAGTCCTTATTTCAATATTAAGGGGACGATAGCTGACTTTTAATGATTTTATACTGAAGATGACGTCTGAACGAGTAGTGTTAGTGATTTGGAAAAAATATATGTTAAATTAGAGCATTTTCTTAATATTTTAATATAGGCATATTTTTGATTATGTTTATATTACATAGTGAAATTAATTTGTAAAGTTATGTCTAACGCGGATAAAAAACTGAGAACGCCGCAAAATCCATCAAGCGTATTTTTCTGAAAACTTCACCATATTAAAGATAATTAAATTACTGATCTTTTAGTATACGTGTTTTATTAAAATACTTTTTGTTTTACGTGTAATAAATTAATAATGCGTCTAATTTGGGACAGCGCTCCTTGATGGGCGAGTCCTATTACTGGCTGGACGTACGACGCGTTGCGTGAGCTCAGTACAGAACTCGCAAGCTAACTATTCAAGGTCACTGTCAGATATCTGCGTCTTAATTATTACGATGTCAAAAAATACTCAAGTAATAATTAATCGTAAGAACCTTTTACATATATTTGCAAAGCCATTAAGAATTTCTACACGTAATAAATAACACGGTTCTGGCGCCAAGACAAGTCACATGTGCAGGGAAAACATTTATAGGTATCCTTTAATTAAAGTAACGTATAAAACGTAATTCTTTTTTGTGATTTAAGATATTTTCTCTTACATTAGGGCTTTAGCAGACATGCTACTTTTAGGTCGACGATTTTACGGTTTCATCATACAGTATCGCGCTATTGCGACTCTTATTGGTCACGATAGCCCAAAATATTGCCAAAAGGACGGTCCGTAGGTCACTGTATCAAGCGTCCGAAAAATCGCGACAAAATTTCCGACATCTGATGTTTAATTTAAAGTATAGTTTTGTATGAGTTTTTAAGTGAAATTTCTTAGGCGGCGCGATTCGATCATTGGACAAGAATTGAGAGTGAAATTTCAAGGAAGCGTCACGTTTAGGCACAATTCCTTACATGAGAGAGAAGAAAGATACAACTCTCTGTCTCTCACACTAAATCTCTCTTATTCTTAATTTTTTTAAGTTTCACTTCTATACAAAATTAAAAAAAAAAATTGAATTTTGAATAAATTGACCGGTTTCTCACGAGAAACGGGTCGAGATTTTGTCAAGTGTGCGTGCGGCGACGCATAGATACTATGGCCCCACACATACAAGCCGCGCGCGGTGCGTTTCTATGAAGATAGCTTACTACCTCTCTTTATACTATGGCTGTATCGAGTACCCGTAAGCGACAAAATCGCTGATCGCCGATGCTGCTAAAAGTAGCACGTCTGCTAAGGCCCCAAGATATTTCTTTTACATAAAGATATCGGCCTGGTTGGCGCCCCGGGCGAATACTTCGTGCCAGAACACAGTGAACAATAATGTTTATTATGTGTTAACAAAAATACCTTTTTGTACTCGCAATAATAAAGAAAATACTTATCCTGTAATTTTATTTATTTCTGTTATTATTTTCCGTCGTTTATTTGTAGGCACTGTGATTTTATGATAGAGGATATTATCTAAATAAATGATAACAATAGATACAGGGAATAAACAATAAAATATAGAAATGATTAACCATTTAAATAATACTATATTGATATTATGTAGGTATTGTCCTTTTACCTGTTAACAAATACATGAATAGAATACATATTTCTAAAATTATAATGAATCACAAATAAGTAATGTATTTTCCTGTGATATTTTTCATATTACCAACTTGTCGCCTGTTATGAATTGAATTGTACAAAGCATATAAAATACTCCACGTACAAGATTATTGCAAGTTAGCATAACTGTCAAATGTGATGATTTCATAAAATTATAACATTTGACAGTTATGCTAACTTATGGAGTTGTATAGCTGATTATAATTATGAAAAGCCATAAGCATTTGTTACGGCCGCGAATCATATTTTAAGCTACATAAAACCTGACACTGACCTACAAAATGCAAAAAACTGCAAAAAACTAAAGAAAATTAGAATTTAGCGTGTTACCTTAGCGCATCTCCCTTAAATCGTCGATTTTTTTTTAAATGTTATTTTAAGGGGGAAGCCTCAGGGTAGCCCGCGAAATTCAAATTTTCTTACGTTTTTTACATTTTGCTGGTCAGTATCAGGTTTTATGTTGATTAAAATATGATTCGCGATTGTAACAAATATGGCTTTACTCAATTATAATCATTACAATCAGTAATACAACTCCATAAGTTAGCAAAGGCGTCAAATGTCATGATTTCATGAAATCATGACAATCGACACCTTTATTTTCTTCTGTATCACTATTACTGATCGTAATGATTATAATTGAGTAAAGCCATATTTGTTGCAATCGCGAATCATATTTTAATCAACATAAAACCTGACACTGAACTGCAAAATGCAAAAAACGTAAGAAAATTTGAATTTCGCGGGCTACCCTGAGGCTTCCCCCTTAACAATAAGTGTTGGAAACCTTTGAATACAGATGAATGAATGTGTTACTTCCCTTTAGTTGTGTAAGAATTTATCCGAAAAACCTGAAAAGGTTTAGGTCACAGTTTTACTTTTGGAATAAAACAAATATGTACCTTCATGCAGACGTACTATAGACACAGTTATTAGTGTAAACAAACCCGCGCGTTTTGAACTTAGGTCATGCTGTCTAATTCAGCTAATTGATATGCGTAATTCGCAGAATCGAGTAATTTGTTTTTCTTCGAACTGTCGTGGATATTTGTTCATACATTAGGGAATGTCTGCCTCGTATGAAATGGTTTTACTGAAATTAGCTTGTCACTGCAAATACCTAGAAAAGTACCAACTTTAGCATTTGAGGATTCATTGATTTTAATTAGTATTTGAGGATTCATAAATTTTCCTAGAACCAATTTGACAACAGCATCAAATCCGAGCAATTCGGTACCCTAATTGCGTAATACAACATAATCATAATTTGTTTCGATTTGAAACAGATTGCTAATCCATTGCTTCATAAGTTAGAAAACAAAATCTGCTCAACAACGTTAATAACACAATGAATGTTGTTGAACTGTCAAAATGAATCAAATTAGGCAAAATTGTTTACGAAAATAAGTTACGCAATTAGGGTACTGGTCATTAACGATCTTTATATCAAAATTGGTTACTGTTATTTATTTTATGCTATATCTAAGTTAGACTAAAAGTAGTATGCTATTGGTGCCGATTCTCTTGTGCACAAACTAAACTAAATTTAAGTTCAGTGCATCTTTTTCTTTCTATTTCATTAAGAAAAGGACAGAAGATAAATTTTAGTTTAGTCCTGTCAAATTAATCAGTGCCTGTCACTCTCCATACAAGTTTAGACGTGATTAAAAACTTGCCGACTAAAATTACGTCAATTTACGTCAAGCGCTGATTAATTTGACAGGACTAAACTAAAATTTATCTTCTGTCCTTTTCTTAATGAAATAGAAAGAAAAAGATGCACTGAACTTAAATTTAGTTTAGTTTGTGCACAAGAGAATCGGCACCATTGTGGGATATGATGTATTTTATTGTGGGATATGATGTATTTTACTGTGGGATATGATGTATTTTATTGTGGGATATGATGTATTTTACTTTCTCGTAACAGATATTTTATTGTATATTTAATTAGATAATTATCGAATGGAACGTCGCGGTATTGTTAGTTTCTCATCCATTTTTTTTTAAATCAAAGTTATGTTCATATATATTATTTGTTGTGAGTAATGTTATGATTCCTAGACCTATGTTATAGAACTTAAAGTTCCTAATAGTTTTAAATAGTAAATAATTTTTATTAGGTATATAAAGACAGCATAATTATGAAAGACCGCGCTATCGCATTAAGTGATGAACCTGTAATGATAGTTATAAGGGTGAGATAAATAATAAATAAATTAGGAACTCATCTAAAAGGAACAGTCACACTGAATCGTCAAAAAATTACACATTACCAATTTTCAAACATTTTAGCTTCTAAGCGGATATATCGTGTAAACGGTTTCAGCAGGGTTCCGTACCACGGTGCAACATTACCGTAGTCGCTCGGTTGCAAGCTAATCGCCCAGCCTGAACCGGTCTTTATCTATCCAGGGCTTAATGGCGACCACTGCAGGGCTGCCGGCCAACTTTTCCCATCGCTAAACGTGGTTTAACTTTATGTTTCCTGTGTAAAAGTTAACAGTATTCACATGGAAACGTAGGACATAATAAAGCAGTTACTTTTAGTGTTTAACGATACTATAGTTGTAAATATACTGTTGTAGATCGTATAAATTGCGAAGTTATTGTAAACAGTCGATCTATTCTGTAAGAATCTCACCGTTAAAACTAAGTTGATGTTAGCTGTCATAGTCTCAATCCCTAGTATTTCCTACGCTTAGCATGACCATAATAGAAACGGGTTTTGTCGACGGAAGAATAGAGAAAATGACAGATAAACAATCACAATCTGTCATTTTGTCTATTCTTCCGTCGACAAAACTCGTAGAAAACCCGTTTCTATGGTTGTCACGGTACGCATGTTGGTGGAATGACAGCTCACTTCAAGCTCGCTTCACCTAAGGTTCCACGGTATGATTTTTACAGAAGAATGAAAATAAATATAAATCGCAAAATTTATTGAAGCCGTAGAAAAACGCATAGAATATATACATTATATCACACGCAGTAGTAGATACCTAAATGTTTACGAATCGTAAAGTCTACGCAAACAAAGACGCGGGCAAAATTGGTGAAATTAATTCTTTCAACATGCGACTAGGTTCAATAAAACATGGTGTTACTATAATTAATGCTGCTGTTGTACTAAATATAAAAAAACTTAACGTGTAAAAGTGCTAAATAATTTCCATGAAACAAAGTGATTACAATAATAGTTTAATGTTACTAGCCCCAATGTTAACGGTCTTTGGTCTAGAAATAAATCTTTTTTTTGACAGCAACTTAAATCTTCAGGGGTAATTAAGTAGGTGAAGAATTTTCTAAGTTTGTCTTTGTATAGCTTTAAGCTCTACTTGGCTTGTAAAGAAAATTGAGATGAAAAGCACCTTTGAAAAAAGTTTGAAGGATAATATTTAGTCATTCCGAGATTTCCGAGTCTATTTCAATTTCAACATCCGAAACATAACGAAGTACCACTTAAATGTTCAACTAAGAATTAATTCATATTCTGGCGACAATATTTGCTAAAACTTTCATTTGATTGAACGATCTACCAGTCACTCTCCGTTCTCTCGGCTCTCCACTCACAGATGTATCAATCATTTTGGTCGAAAACATCCGCATTGTCGGATTCAATCAGCCTGTTTGCCAAAAAGGATGATTATAAATCTACCTAAGTGGGTTTATTTTAAAACAAAATTAAACAGCATCTCCCTGCCAGCCCTACAGTTGACTGTGGCTGGAGGAAGAGAAAGGCGACCGGACACGAACATGTCCGTCGTTTATAGCATAATATGGCGGGCCCTGGACACCTGCGACTAGATTACGACGAACGTTCTGGGTTAGGCCTTTCACCGATTTTAACACCACTAGACACGATTTTGAAAGTCTTAACAGAAGAAAGAAAGAAAGAAAATACGTTTATTTACGGTAAACATGACGCAAAGATAGAACTTGGGGGAAAATATGCGTCACATCCACGCAAAACGGCCATCAGCCAGCATAATGCTGCGATCCTACCCTATCCGAGACAGAGCCCCGGCGCTGTTTTTCAGCGATAGCCAGCGTTGATGTGATGACGTCAACCGGTGCAGCATACAATGAAATAAGAAATAAAATAAATATAAAACTTAGTCTAAGTGTTTATATAAATATAATAGTTCGTTCCATAGGCGACTCACGCGCCGCAAGTATAATGCAATCTGTGCATGCAGCTGTCATACAATTATTTTGACCAAGTTTGACGAGTTCGAAGAGCTGAGCTGTGAAAGGAATATGAAGATTAGTCTATTATTTTAACACAACAAAGTATACCATCATAGAAAATCTTCATTCAGGTACAGTGCTTCAAGGATTTTTTGGCGCTTGAATGACATTGACAAGGTGGCGTAAACATTTTTGTGGTATTGTATAGAAAAATCAAGATGGCGGGTTAGTTCCGATTTTTTCCACGCGCTAAAAGAACAAGTGTACTTGGATTTGACAGCTTTGATACAAAAAACCGGGCTACTAAGAATTCCGAAATTCTACTATCGAATCTGTCAAATACACACATGTTTTAGTGCCTCCCCATCTTAAGTAATTATTAATAAATTAAACGCAAAGCTAAACCAACCGCTTCATTTAATACTACCACTCGTCCCACAGCTGGCATCACGTCCTGTCACTCCGCCACGCCATAACATTTGATTGACGGGATTAATTAGGATTTGCCATTAGAGCATGAATATTGAATATCAATCTGCATCAAATGCAAATCTAATAATAATATAATGGATGCAACGCTTTGTAACAGACAGGCTCCATCATTGATAAATGGCCGTATTTGTGTATAGTCGAATAAAGTGGACTCTTTGTAGTATTATGTTGCAAATGAATCGTCGCAGATGAATAAATAAACAAATGATTGGCTTATTACTAAACTATCAAAAACGAAAACTTCTTTAGAATGCAGAAACACGTTTAACTTATAGACAATTAGACCTGAAATGAGATTCTCAGTAGTCTAGATAGCCGATGACTAAATAATACTACCTAAGCTCTTGTAGAAATAGTTAATTCAATTTAGAAATATTGTAAACCATCAACGAGTTTAGCCATCAATTCCCTAGCTCACAATACAAAACTCTCGATTCGCCAATTTCACAGCAATCCAATCAATTCGATAGCCACAGCAGATCGCAGACTAAATAAAATTTATGAAGGCCCTCAACGGATCGCGAGTGAACAGATAACCACAAAACTAAATTATTGGTTAGCTAACGGACGTATATCTAACAATCAATCTCGTTAAACCGCGTTTAGCTACGTTAAACCTCGTTTAACGTGGTTCACAACAGAGTGCTTATCGACCGAATCCATAATTAAACAAGTAATAAAGGCAGGGAAGGCAGGGAGATACGAAGTGCTTCCCTAAGGATTTTTTTTTTTAACTAGGTACCCCTCCTGTAAAGGGGAATGGGTTTTTGATGTTTGTAGGTCAGCACGTGATTTAAAGGGGTTATAAAAGTGTCATTTTCATATTTTTGTTTTGGGTAACCCTTTCGGGTGGGCTTGATACAATAATGGGGTAAAAGAGTTACTGGATTATGTCATATGAAAGGGTTCTGTATGGGTTGAATTATCGATATGATGAGGAAATAAAATGATTATGATTATAGCTTCAATATCAATTTAAAAAATAATATTTTAAAGTTTAATGCTTTAAAAATAATGTGAGAACCAATAAACTCAGTTTAAAAATAATGGTTTTAATATTGTTTGTTCAACTGGTATCTAACGGTTAGCTATAATCGTTTCGAAACGTTAATCTACGAATATTCAATTTGTTGGAACGGTATATTATGAGAAAAAATACATTATGGGTTTCAGAATAAATGGCTCTTGCAAAGAGTAGGCTAAAAACGCTTTTTCAGGATAATGGCGTTTCCCGGTGGATTTATTGCGACTTTCATAATACGAGGCTGTATAATTTGGACTGTAGTAAACGACAAAGACAGGAATATGGTGTTTTGAGCAGGCAGAGGGTGTCGTCCAAGACAACTTAAGGTTCAGAGGAAAAAATAAACAGTATACCCGGTCAAACTATAGGCACCGTAATAAAATTATCAAGAAGTTTCGTCAGTTAAGTGCTAAAAAACTAAGTTTCCACTCGAAAACTGGATATATTCCCAAAATTCCAACAAGTTCAGCACCACTAAAAGGAAATTTAAACACCACATCTAATAAATCAAACTAGTGCCACCAAGAACTTTTTATATTCACCTAAATTCGACAAAAACTGTAGCAATGAACTCATAAAATGGCCGGTAATATTTCTGAAAGAAAAGTGGCTTTCAAAAGGATTCATGGAATGGAAGGGCTCTACACAATGGAAAACTTTTTAATAATATAACTTTTTGTGGAAAAGAAGGAAAGAGAGCCGCTGTGCGTCGTCCGGACTTTCAAGTCGACGGTTCTGAGCAAGTAGCGATTATGTAGTACTTAAGATGTAAAGATGGAAGATGGAATCTTGCTAGATGAGATTTAATAACACCATGCTGATACATCAGCTCTCACTACTAAGAGTTCAAGAAAAAAGTATGGGCTGGCCTGGGTTTTAAGAGTTCATACCTTATTATCTTTTGAAACCCAGGCAAAACCCCAAAAAGATAGCAAAAAAATCTTTTTTACAAAAAATACAACCGACTTCCAAACTACAAAGTGAAAAATAACTTTAATTTCGGAAGTCGGTGTCAAAAAACTAAAATACTGATCCAAAGACACCGACTTCCGAAATTAAAGTTATTTTTCACTTTGTAGTTTGGAATCGGTTGTATGTTTTGTAAAAAAATTTTTTTTTTTTTCACTTTTTAGTGGGTTGGTTTGTAATTTATCTATGTAACAATAGCCTTATGTCAACTGCTCATCAAAAATACCCAAATCACTATAGATGTGCCTATAATATTTGAAGAGTTCCCTCGATTTCTCCAAGATCCCACCATCAGATCGTGACCAAATGACAATGGGACCAACTTGAAAGTATACCCTTTCAAACAAAAAAAGAATTTTTCAAATCGGTCCAGCGGTCTTCGAGTAATCGGGGAACATACATAAAAAAAAAAATATCCCGATGAATTGAGAACCTCCTCCTTTTTTATTAAGTCGGTTAAAAAGGAGGTCTAAGCACGTTAGGAATTTTACCCTGGTATTCATCTTACTATTAATGGATACATTGATAAGTGAGAATAGAGAAATCTAGAGCTATTTACCATTTATCGTTACGTACTGAAATACATTTGCAAATATAATTTCAAATACGATTGCATTCGAAGACAATGTTATAACGATGAGATGAGAACAATATTGTCTTTCCCTCCATTTGTAATATTCCTTCCACCTGCTGCCCGAGGTGATATGTTACGTAGGTAATGTGTGTACATGACTTTAAGTGCTGTACATAATTTCAAATACCTTTAACCCCTAAAACTGACACATCCTCTTATTCCGAACGCTTCATAAATTCCGAATGACAAAAGCGAGTTTTCTAAATAAAATGTATTCGTTTACCGTCTCCATACCAACGCGACGTTTTATGAACAAATAATTTGAGATGCAAAGAATATATGTAATACGAAAAGTTTTTTATTTACAAAGGTTGGAAGGAAATGAGTTCGGAATTTCGCGTTTCCAAATGAGATGTTCACGGTCGAATCTGTCGTGTTCGTTTTAAAGACAAAAGTATAAATTGACTTCAGAAAATTCGTAATGCGTTATTCATCACCTCTGTCTTTTGAGAAGTTTTTGTTTCTTAGTAATTTACTGCTATAAATACGACAGCGATGCGGCTATGATGACAATTCTTTTTCGCTTTTCCCAGAAATTTTCTTTATTTTTGTTTTCTTAACAACATTTCTATTCCTTCTTTTTTTTGTATTACCAACGTTGACGACGTGTCTATTATGTTAGATAGAGGGAGCTACGTACATTAATTAAATTTCCTTCAAGAGACACATTTCATAAACAACACTAGCCTTTACTAAACGACGAGTATCTATGAATGAGTTCTCCATTCATTTCATCAACATATATCTCAAAGAACATACCACCGACCAATCCGGCGAAGGAAGCCATTAGCTATCCGTACATGCCTGGCCCAGTTCCCGCCATGCATCGCCACGTCATTGGAAAACCCCTCACCAGTCCGCTGCGGTAATTGCACCGTCTGCAATCTATGTAGACCGGGCTTTAGGTCGACGACATTGCAGGCCTATCGTGTTTATGGCGGCGCAAAATACAGTGGTAGGCTTCTGGCGTGTTTTAAATTTGTAGTTTAAATTCTGTTTGGTAGTTCAGGTAGTATTCGTGCGAGACTGTTGGTTAATTGCCTTTAAACGTCGTTTGTGGTTCCTAACTTATTTTCTTAGTATAGTGTTTAGTTTAGTTTGTATGCAGGAGCCGCAAAAAGTGTTGCAGTAACAGCTGAAAACAAGAGTTCACCCGTTCACAAAATCAATCTGCATAGCCTTTTCCCAACTATGTTGGGGTCGGCTTTCAGTCTAACCGGATGCAGCTGAATACCAGTATTTTACATGGAGCAACTACCTATCTGACCTCTACAACCCAGTAACTAGGTAATACGATACCCCTTGGTAAGACTGGTTGTCAGACTCTCTGGTTTCTGACGACCCGTAACGACTGTCAAAGATCCACGAATGACAGCCCGGACCAACGGCTTAACGTGCTTTCCGAGGCACGGAGGAGTCTCGGTATCTCCTCAAAAAATACTCCACTATTAACTGAAAATTTCACGAAATACCTACATGCATAAAACCTTTTTAAAATGAACTATAACAAATTTCAAATTCAGAACGAATTGTTTGCCGTCTATGTGTCGCCCGTCAACTTGTCAAACATAGCTACGAGCCGGCCCAACGGTTATCGAAATAATTTTTGACTGAATATTAGTTCGTAACAATCTAAGTATGTATCGTTTATATGGACACGCTTTAAGAGAAAATCTGTTAAGGTAACTATTCAACGTTATGAATAATAGAAGTTTATGAGTGGATCTTGGCAAAGAATTTGGTCACAACCATCTCGGCAGTTCCCGTAGGTTTTCAAAAGCGATTAGGGGCAGCAGCATCCTCACATGCGTATTCAAATGATCAGATATTTTGGTATGGTACGGTGATTATCAGCACCATTAACTGCAGTTCTTTATTTTATTATTCTTTAGCGGCTGTGGGTTACATACACGATGTAAATACAACACGAATTCAATTAATTCAGCATACATTTTCCCGGAAAATTAAATTAATTTCAAATCAGTTATTAATAAAATATTCTGCGGTTGAGCAACGAACCTCGTTTGGATATAATGAAGCATAGGTCCAGAGCGTGATGCATGCAATTTAATGGCATATCAGTCAGTTCTATGAATGCGACAGAACGCGCTTCTAGGCACGTTCTGCATCTAACGAGGACACACCGAGTGCCAAGGATTCACGATCACTGACACTACATTCATTATTTAGAATACAAAGAGATTTTAAATACTAAAAGTTCTATTAGGGTTCCGTACCTCAAAAAGAAAAAACCCTCGTAGGATCGCTCGTGTCTGTCAATCCGTCTGTCACAGCCAATTTGCTCCGAATCTAATGGACCGATTAACTTGAAATTTGGTACACATAATTATTTCTGTGACCCAAACACGGACGTGCAATGAAAATAAATGAATTTTGAATATGGGGGGTCACTTTTGGGGGGCAAACAAGATATTTAAATAAAAAAAACTAACCGTATCGTGTGACATATCAAATGAAAGGGCTTGTTGCGAGGATCTCAAATCTATATTTTTTTTAAATTAATACACTTAAGAAAATTGATGAAAATTGACCATTCCCCCCTTATCTCCGAAAATACAGAGTCTAACATTTTGAAAAAAATACAAAGAATGGTTCTTCACTCATAGATTACAGGACAACGTCTTTAAGAAGTCTAAGGTCTTAAATAACATGGTAAATCTACCAATATTGTGCGTACAAACTATTTGCAGTTGGAATGTATGGGAGAACATGTATTTCAACTACAATGTTAAGTTTGTATTTGGGATAAATTCATCCCAACTACGGAACCCTTCATTGTGCGTAGTCCGACACGCACTTGGCCAGTTTTTTTATATAAAATCGGTAGGCTGATTTACAAAGGACAGCACGTAAGATCTGGAAGAGGCTCGCACATACCAGGAAAGCATGGCATAAGAGGAGGTAAGCCTCCTCTCTCCTCAGCAAAAGCTGAAACAAAGCTGCCTATGGCATAATCGTGGAGTTCCATTTCTTAGCAGTACGGACAATTAGTGTATTGCTAAAACTTGTGCAGCAGCACAAGCAGTATTTAGCAGTGGTGCATCACCGTATATATACCGTTTAAAATACACGACTGTTTGCTTCAAAATATGTGTTGCTTCTTGCTGTACCGTTCCCTAGAGGGGTGTATAGTTTAACAGTACAAGCAAACAGTCCCCAAAGGATGTGCTTAAACAACGGAGATATTTCGCTGAAACTAAACTGCGAAGGCGAACTGGAGCTTCGTAAATATAGCTGGTATTCCCTAAACGCACCTCCTATCTTGAGCTTAAAAGGAAACTCCCTGGCAAAGTAAAGCAAAACAGCAAGCATGTTGAAGGTGCTTAGGTGCATTTTCAAACGGCTTAGATGTTTAATCATTTAAATATAAAACATGCTTATCGTGAATCACTAATCCTTATCCATCCTAACTATCCTAATCTTAACAATATTAATATTATAAAATGTGAAAGTGGGTTTGTTTGTTTGTTACGCTTTCATGCTAAAACGGCTGAACAGATTTGGATGAAATTTGGCACATGGGTAGACCATGGCCTGGGTTAGGACATAGGATACTTTTATCTCGATATCCTCACGGGATCGAGACTTATGCGGGTAAAACCGCGGGGCGCAGCAAGTAATAATAATATTATAAATGCGAAAGTGAGTTTGTTTGTTTGTTAAACTGCTAAACAGATTTGGATGAAATTTGACACATGGGTAGACCACGACCTGGATTAGGATATAGAATACTTTTATCCCAATATTCCCACGGGATCGCGACTTATGCGGGTGAAACCGCGGGGCGCAGCTAGTAATATTATAAATGCAAAAGTGAGTTTGTTTGTTACGCTTTCACGCTAAAACGGCTGAACAGATTTGGATGAAATTTGGCACATGGGTAGACCATGACCTGGATTAGGACATAGGATACTTTTATCTCGATATCCTCACGGGATCGAGACTTATGCGGGTGAAACCGCGGAGCTAGTAAATATTTTAAAACAAACTTTATTTCTGGGCCTTTCATTAAAATTGAGTCAACTTCGTTGAACCGTGTAATACCAATATTGAACAAAATTACCATACAAATAATTCACTACTAATAATACAATTCAATTAGCCCTCATTTTCCATCTAATAACACGACTCCGTACAATTACGTCTCAGAGACGGCACCGTATTAAACAAGTTGTTGATATCTTGAGAGTCAATCGAAACTAATTACACTTGAGTGACAAGAAAGGTGTTGTTGTGTGTAAGCTTTCATGTTCACTAACAAGATGGAATTAGCTACTGATATAGCTACTGATGTGTTTATCATGACTGATTGTTGATTCATCAGGTCGTAATGTAATTCTGAATTGAATTTGTGTGTTCTTGCGTGTTTTGAAGGGCGATGAATAAGTTGACTGCCTCGTTGGTCTAGTGACCGCAAGCGCTACTGCTGAGCATGAGGTCCTGGGTTCGATTCCCGGGTCGGGCAAAGTGTTATTGGGTTTTTCTATTTGAAATTTCTCAGTAGCAGCTCGGAGTCTGGATTTGTGCCCAGTTGATGGCAATAGGCTCGCCCCCGATTACATGGGACTTAAACATAACTGGCGAAATGTGGGTGTACCTGCTACAGGGACACCTCTGTTCAACCCTTCGGGGAAACAAGGCGTGATGTTATGTATGTTATGAATAAGTTTATAAGCCCTTTTACCCAGCTTTTGTATGTTTTTATGGAATCCTTATAGGATTACTCGTGTATGTGTCTGGCTGGCTGGCTAGGTGTCTGTCAGTCTGTCACAGCCAATTTGCTCCGAATCTACTGGACCAATTTAGTTGAAATTTGGTACACGTATGAATTTTTGTGAATGAACACGATTTTTTTATCTTTTCGGGGGTAAATTGGAAAATTAAAAAAAAAGTCTTGCAAACTGTACCGTGTGACGTATCAAATTAAGGGGCTTGTTGTGAGGATCTCAATTTTTTTTTTTTAATAATTACTAATTGATGAAAATTGACCATTCCTCCCGTTATCTCCGAAACTACTGAACCTAAAACTTTGAAAAAAATGTAAGAAAAACCTATAAGAAGTCTGTTCTTAAAATAACATGGTGAATCTCCTAATATTGTGCGTACAAACTTACCAAACTTACATTTGCAGTTGGAATGTATGGGAGACCATTTTTTTATAGAACCCTTCATTGTGCGTGGTCCGACACGCACTTGGCCGGTTTAATGGTACTAAACAAACTTACATACATTTAAAACTTTTAATTTTAATTTTATCTGAAGTTGTCATTCTTCAATTTATTTCTGAATTAGAAAGTATTCTTGTTTTTATCAATAATATTTAATGTTATACATAAATGCATTCGATGAACAAGTCTCAAGTCTAGTTCATGTTACGGTACCAAGTGTACCAGGGTCATAAGACTTAGGAGTCAGGGTCAAATGTGTCACGTTCGCGTATACTACTAAATACCACATTGAAAGTGTACCTATCTGTATTGTAAATATGAGCAGTATCTTTATAAATTCCGTATTTAGAACCAGTTGCAGAAATTAGCTTGAATAAAAAAACTTTTTTACAAAAAATACAACCGACTTCCAAACTACAAAGTGAAAAATAACTTTAATTTCAGAAGTCGGTGTCAAAAAACTTAAATACTTACTGATCCAAAGACACCGACTTCTGAAATTAAAGTTATTTTTCACTTTGTAGTTTGGAAGTCGGTTGTATTTTTAGTAAAAAAGTTTTTTTTTTTTTTCAGTTTTTAGTGAGTTGATTTGTAATTTATCTAAGTTACAATAACCTTATGTCAACTGCTCATCAAAAATACCCAAATCGCTATAGATGTGCCTTTAATATTTGAAGAGTTCCCTCAATTTCTCCAAGATTCCATCATCAGATCGTGACCAAATGACAATGGGACCAACTTGAAAGTATACCCTTTCAAAGAAAAAAAAAATTTTTCAAATCGGTCCAGCCGTCTTCGAGTAATCGGGGAACATACATAAAACAAAAAAAAAAAATATCCCTACGAATTGAGAACCTCCTCCTTTTTTTTGAAGTCGGTTAATAAACAGAGGTCATTTTATGTCAGTCACGTTTGCCTTAGCAACAGGGTTTGTCATCAAAACTTCTGACCGCAAAGTTACCACCGTTCCTGAATAAATCAGGAACATTTTACCCTTCACTAAACTTTGTTTACTGAACACCTTCCTCTTAAAATAAAAGTTCTAAGAAGGTTACATAACATCTAATTTTCGTATTACAGACCCGAACACAGAAGTATCAAGACTCTCGTGGTTCCTACACTTCTTACCAAAGACAATATATGGGGAGTCGTGTCAACTCGCACGTTTCGTTGCAACGTCGCCGGACAGAAGCATAAGAAGGGTGAATGTGCGACTCCTCCTGCTTTTCCTAAGCCTAGGTTAGCTAGGAAGGTTCCCCCGATCTTTCCCCACTCGCAGAAAGCGTACAAGCCGAATGAAGTCCGAAGATATTCCCCGTTCCACTCCCCCGGACAGGTAATAGATTTAGATATTTTTGGTGTTGCGTTAATTAAACAGATAATGTACTGATAATGGATTTTTTCTTGTTGTTATCTCGTGATACTCCCAGCACGCGTAGCATGACCACCGTAGAAAGAGGTTTTGTCGACGGAAGAATAGACAAAATGACAGATAAACAATCACAATCTCATTTTGACTATTCTTCCGTCGACAAAACCCGTTTCTACGGTGGTCATGCTACGCGGGCAGGAGTAACGTAACAATAGATGATAAATTGTGTCGCAGTAGTCAACATTAATTGACAGTTTAAACTTCTAAAATAGAACTAGAACCTACGTTATGATTACGAATACCAGGATATCCGCTGCTCTCATGATTTTAGGAAACAATTGTAAGAGTTTCCAAACATTTTCATATTCCTTTATGCTTTTGCTGAATTAAATCTGGCCAAACGTCTCCGCAAACTCGCGCTCAATTTTATATTCCCGCCGAACTGGGGCGGTGGGTGCTTACCAAGATAAACGTAACATTCAGAATTGAAAATATGTAAGACGGAAATGGTAAACTTTTCAGATGTGAAGTACCTAAGTTTTATTTCCATCCTTTTTTCTGGGAAACTCATTCAACTGATGGATTTGGGCAGCAATACCTGGCTATAGTTGTTGCATTTCACGCTTATGTCAATGATTCAAAACTATTATTTATTTGTTACGACTATACCTGCCCGCGTAGCATGACCACCGTAGAAACGGGTTTTGTCGACGGAAGAATAGACAAAATGAGATTGTGATTGTTTATCTGTCATTTTGTCTATTCTTCCGTCGACAAAACCTCTTTCTACGGTGGTCATGCTACGCGTGCTGGAAGGTAATAGGCGGCGTAGCGTGCCTTGGCGGGGCCCCGTATAAAAATTTGTTTGGGGACCGTTATGAAGGGTAAAGATTTCTCACAAAAGAAAAAAAAATGGTTGCATAAAATTAAAAGAAATATTTATTCAATCTATCTGTCACTTTTTACAATTTTTTTACAAACAATTCAAATTAAATATACAATCTCCTTGCCTTTTTTTCGCCAAACTAATTTTGATTAAATAATTTATAGCTAATGATGAATTTGGGAAGTTATTATTATTATTATTGTTCCCATGACAACGTGATGTTGTCATGGGAAACGTGATGTTGTCATGGGAAACGTGATGTTGTCATGGGAACGTAATTTTTGTTTTATGTCATCACGTCATCATCCCAAGTGTAGCGTTGACAAATAGGAAGTATGGAGGTTACAAATGCTATGCAATAGCTTTAACGCGGCAGTCCCCGAGTGCCACACGTTTTTTTTTTTTTTGCTTGTGTGGACATTATTTTTATTTCTCTTCTAGTTTTAGTGATGGTCTGGCAGTTTGAGTAGTTTTTGCGGCCTACCCAAATGTCCTTTCTTTGGTATTGCTCGTCGAGTTGAGCTCCTTAAGTTCTAAGTTGAGCTCCACGATTACTGACAAATGCTTCCACTGACTGGACAGGTCCACTCAAATCTGTGTGGTTCTTTCTTCAAAAGACCTTTTCAGACACTAATCTACATGGTCCTCATATGGCCTGACCAAGATTATGTCTGGACTTTAAAAGAGACTGCGACCTCTGAGTTTGTTTCGGCCTTTCTTCTCAGAGTTATCAGATAGGAAACTCATCTAGCTTATTTTTAATAATTTTTTTTATATGACGTGTAAAAGTGATTCCGATATCCTATTTACAGAATAAACAATTTCATTTCATTTCATTTCTTGGGAAATTATCAAATAACTTCTCCCGCTCTGGGCGGAGCGGGAGGGCGTGTCAGACTCTTACTGACTAAAACCCACCCGTCTCCCTTCAGTTGCCTGTATGTTGCCGGGGGCCACGGTATTCCTTTCGGACTTTGAGCTCCACACACAGTAAGAGATAGTCTTGTCTAAAATAATGATGAATGGCCCCTGTACAGCGTTATACAGTGTACTACATGACCAGTACGGGCTACATATTCAAAGTTGCTGTGTACCTAATAATTTATGGAGGTGATTTATGGCGCGACAGCGGTGATACATGAGCCTGTGGATTATGCGACGAATTTTATTAGGATAAAAATATATTAGCGATTAGTATACCTTTCAAGTGGGGTTTAGTTGTTTTTGAAATTATTATTTGTGATATAATCGCAATAAGGCCTTATTCGTTGTATTTACCTTTTTACTTTTCTCCTTAAGACATGGATATCTTAGTGTAAAAATCCTAACTCCTCCGAGGTTTTACACACGGTTTGGTCAAAGTAGCCATTTATAAAAACTCTTTGTATAAATCTCGTCTAGTCAAAAAACACAGTGGCACTCCGGGTGTGCCGACAGAAGTGAAAACTTGAACAAGATCGCCTTGGTGGAAGAAAAATACTTGTATAGAACATTAGTCCGTTACCTTATCTAAATAAAGAGCACAATCGCGTTTACAAAAAAAAATACTTCCAAAACCTTTAAAGTAAATATACTTGCATAGAACATTGATCCGTAACGTAATATAAATAAAGAGCACAATCGCGTTTACAAAAATGAGGTGTCGGTAACGGTGTCGCGAGTTCAATTGTTTTTCCCATCTCAAAAATGCCCAACGCGCCTAAAGAAGTTTTCACTTCAAAAAATCTGATTGGTTTTCTCCACTTGTCTTCCCTTCAAAGCCATTCGCCCGATGACCAATAGCGCGTATCCGAATTGAACATCGAACTTTCTGAAATCTGGCATAAACCCAGTTTATTTCACATCGCCTGTCACAGAGCGTATATAACTTCTCACATTATCACGGATTTAGATGCGATTATGAACCCTCCCGACTTGTATACAGTTCGAAACAAAGGGATTTCTTGGAAGCCGGGATGAAACAGAAGTAATAAACAGTCATAATTATAAACTGAACGAACTAACTTTATGCATTGGATATTATTTATTACATTAATATTATATTAAACAATGCTTTGTCCGCGTTGCCCCGGCCAGTGTTTGGCTTACGTCATAATTTGTTTGACAGCACCAAAGATATAAATAAATATGTGTAGATAGACAGTCGAAGCTGTGAAATCGTCGAAAAAAAAAAGCGTCCAACTGTTGGCCGCTAAATACTCGCACACTAGAAAAGCACAATGACAGTACAATGACGTGGAGCGAGTGTAAGACGTAGCTGTCACGCACACCAACATAATAAAGTTGGCCTGTTTGTTTTAGTTCTTTTGCAGTGCGACACTCTATCTAGACATATAAATCCAGCAGAAAGAAAAATGAAGCTAGTTGCCCATTCCAAAGCGTAGTAAGTAGGTTCCTATGGAGAAGAATGGGCAAGAAACTACACGGACACTCTTTTAAATCATAATATTGTTACAAAATATTGATTACATCATTCGTGTTGAAATTATACATGTGAGAACAATGTAGAAAGACGTGCACGTTAAAAGCGTCCGTAATAAAAAGATCAAAAACAATTCAAATATTAAAATAAGCCGTGGCAGCTAAGAGATGACCAGTCCCTACTGACGGCGCCTGTTCACGAACATGACGCATGGATCAGCACCAATTTATTCAGAACCTATCTATTTGTCATCTTCATTTTTTTAATAAATAAAATGACTTGGCAATCGCACGGCAACATAATCACATAAGAATAATTTACTATTTTAAATAGTCCTATATAAATAAAGCGCAGTGTTAATTATTAGGTAGATTTTGTTGAAAGATGGCACGGCTGTGCCTTTGTGTTTGTGTTACTTGACTTGGCGGGGGCACTAATGTGCCCCCCGATAATCAAAGGACAGCATATTTAATAAATATTTCTATAACTAAACACATTTCTATTTATTTCATATGATAAATGAGCATATGACTTAATAAATATAGGCAGTCGCTTCATGTAAAATACTGGTATTCGGCTTCATCCGGTTAGACGAAGCCGAACCCAACATAGTTGGGAAAAGGCTAGGCAGGCAGGCATCATCATCATCATCATTTCAGCCGAAAGATGTCCACTGCTGGACATAGGCCTCCCCCAAGCACCGCCACTTCGACTGATTCTGTGCTTTCCGCATCCAGCGGCCTTCACAAGGTCATCGGTCCGTCTTGTGGGAGTCCTTCCAACGCTACGTCTTCTGGTACGTGGTCGCCACCCCAGAACCTTTCGGCCCCATCGGCCATTCGTTCTGCGAGCAATGTGCCCTGCCCATTGCCACTTAAGTTTGGCAATTCTTCGGGCTATTTCGGTTACCTTGGTTCTCCTGCGGATCTCTTCATTTCTGATTCGATCACGTAGGGAAACTCCAAGCATAGCCCTCTCCATTGCCCTTTGGGCGACTTTTAGCCTTCTGATAAGGCCCATTGTGAGCGACCACGTTTCAGTACCATAGGTCATCACTGGCAACACACACTGGTCAAAGACTTTCGTCTTGAGTCTTGAAGCAATTATTCGGGCTATGTCGGTTACCTTGGTTCTCCTGCGGATCTCTTCATTTCAGACAGGCATATGTCTTAATAAATCTGTATTTAAATTATGTGAAAGACAGGGAACTCTGAAATCTTCTTTTTCTCCTAGACTGTGTGTCCTATTTACCTAGGGTCGGCCTTTTTTTGTTCTTTTTGGGTGGCAAAATTATCAAATAACTTCTCCTGCTCTGGGCGGAGCGGGAGGGCGTGTCAGACTCTTACTAACTGAAACCCACCCGTGTTCCTTCATTTGCCATGTTGCCAGCGGCCACGGTATTCCTTTTGGACGACCGGCCTTAGCGGACCCCGTCAGTTCTGCTGACATCTCTTTGAGACGCGAGTGGAACACAACGCGCCGTCGACCCGGACCTGGTCCTTATCGGACGGCGAGCTACCCATTGCTCACCGTCCGCAAGCCCGCGCCTACGGTGGCCGGTGACTTAGGGTAGGCCTTCCTTATCCTTCTTTTTCTTTTCGTTTCTATGGGTGTACTTAAATGTAGCATCGGCAAAATTCATAAAACCGATCACCATCCGAACTGAGTGCGCCTTCAAAATCATCAATCTTTATTATTACTACTTTAGGTGAAAATGATCTTTACGTAAACGCAATAACTTGTAAAGTCATATAACCAAATACGTTGTAAAATTGAAATAAATGAATGCAAAATTTTCAAATTCATGCTAGGTACATCTAAGTTGTGTCGTACTGTAACCGGCGCCGATATGCCAGCGCTTCTCGGCGCCGACAAGCGCTGGATGTCAACGCTGGTCAGCGCAGGCAGTTATCGTACTTTTTCCAAATCAGCGCAAACCGTCGCCGATAAGCGCAACCCCTCGCCGATAAGCGCAAACCGTCGCCGATAAGCGCAAAAAAGTTTCTATCTGATTAGTCGGTAACGGTTGTAAACTGCCTGCGCTGACCAGCATCATGCTTCAGGTGGATAATGGATTGACAGCTCACTCCACAGATCAGACCGGCAGGTCATACGACGCATCTAACTCTGATGAGGTTTATACTAACCTGAGAATAGCGCACAACAGTCCCATAATCATTAATAATGTACGACCATAATCTTCCTAACATGACGACAAAACAAAAACACACTAGTGTATGTTCGGGGATAATATCCGGCACAAAACGGCGGTAATCCCGGATCAACGTTGCCGGACTAAGAAATTAAAGGAGCCGGGAACTGGGACGTAATACAGGGTAAGTTTTTATCCAGTGCGCAAACTATAACACGTGACTTTACTCATCATTATGAACAACTTTTACTATGGGACCAAACATGAAATCGCGAAAAAATAAATCTGCTGTTCTCTACATTTATGTTTGCATAACTCGTCAAGATGTAGGGAAAAGCTGTTTTTTTTATGGAGTATGTGAACCGAAATAAAAACACTCAATGCGACACGTGCCCGAGATTCCAGGGATATACACCCTGAGCAATCAATCAATCTGACTAGCCTTTTCCCAACTATGTTGGGGTCAGCTTCCAGCTACACATCCTGAGTAATATAAATGAAGAATTATGGACCTTATTGTAGAGAAAAAAATATTACGCAAACACAAAGTTTGACAGAGTTTTATGACAGATAAACCATTTTTGAAGCATGTTTGTCTTTCGGCCGTAGGTCCTATAGACGAAAGCATCTGACAGGCCCTTACGGCATTAATATAAAACTACATTAGACCCAGTTGAGTCGCCAATTCTGGATTTTGAAGTTTATACCGACAAAGTCAACGTTCCAAAGTTGTTAACTTTGTATTATGAACTTTACGTCAATCGAAATAAGATACGAAATACAAAAACTGACTCGAACACTTGAGCTCGGGATAAAGTATGATCTTGAAAATATAAACCACATAGTGTTCCTGCAGCTACCCACCCTCAGCCGGGCCTCGCTAACGCATTGATCCACACTCCCGCAGGAAGTATCGGCGGACACGTCACCCTAGATTCTCTGAACTTCCCCTGGTTTATTGATAACAAATCTCGGCTGATATTAAACCTATTATTGAATCAACGTTTGTTATTTTCTTTCATCATCATCATCATCATTTCAGCCGAAAAACGTCCACTGCTGGACATAAGCCTCCCCCATGCACCGCGACTTCGACCGATTCTGTGCTTTCCGCATCCAGCGGATTCCTGCGGCCTTCACAAGGTCATCGGTCTATCTTGTGGGAAGCTTTCCAACGCTACGTCTTCCGGTACGCGGTCGGCACTCCAGAACCTTTTGGCCCCATCGGCCATCCGTTCTGCGAGCAATGTGCCCTGCCCATTGCCACTTAAGTTTGGCAATTCTTCGGGCTATGTCGGTTACCTTGGTTCTCCTGCAGATCTCTTCATTTCTGATTCGATCACGTAGGGAAACTCCAAGCATAGCCCTCTCCATTGCCCTTTGGGTGACTTTTAGCCTTCTCAAAAGGCCCATTGTGAGCAACCACGCTTCAGTACCATAGGTCATCTCTGGCAACACGCACTGGTCAAAGACTTTCGTCTTGAGATACTGTGGTATGTTGGACGAGAAGATATTGCGTAGCTTCCCGAACGCTGCCCAGCCGAGTCGGATTCGACGATTGACCTCTTTCTCGAAGTTGGACCTACCTAGCTGGACAATTTGTCTTAGGTAAACATACTCGTCCACAACTTCGAGCGTAGCGTCTCCGTTATTTCCTTTGCTAATCTTTATATAGGAGAATTAATTGTAACTTACGCCTTCTTCCCATGGGGGTAGGCAGAAAGTACAGAACGCCACCTGCTACGATCCTTACATACCCCTTTAGCTTCGTTTACGTTCATACATCTGGTCATTCACGCACGCATTTTTTATTCATTGGTGCTACTAACTATTGGGTTTGATCATGCTTTTGACAGAATTAATTTCACCTTCGATTTAGTTATATAAAGAGAATAAACGAGCTTAAGGGTTTACACCAGGGATGTAACGGATATCCGTATCCGCATCCGCAACTGCGGAGCATCCGCATAAATTTTGATATCCGCAATACATCCGCATCCTCAACTTTTGATTTTAAAAGCTCCGCATCCTCATCCGCATCCTCATAACTTCTATGAGGATGTGACCCTTTTTTTTTTTTTTCTTTGGTGGGAAATTATCAAATAACTTCTCCCGCTCTGGGCGGAGCGGGAGGGCGTGTCAGACTCTTACTGACTAAAACCCACCCGTGTTCCTTCGGTTGCCCTGTTGCCGGGGGCCACGATTTCCCTATCGGTTTTCTTCGAACCCCCGGCAATTTGTGCGAACAACGTAGGGTCACATGAGGATGTGACCCTACGTTGTTCGCACAAATAGTGAATTTAAAAACTCGCGCCGAGCTGAATGGGCGGGCCGATAAGTGAGTTATGCCTTCCTATTGGCTGAATTCACAATGTCCTTGTCCTTTGACAGTCGATCGGCCGTACGTGGCAGTGGTGGCACGACTGTGGTGTCACATGTCACAATTTGAGTTACTGGGTGGCGGGTGACATGTTATTGTTTACTTTTTGTTTGCTCGTGGAAGTGAAATTTTTAACAGGCGAATTACGCTACGGTAACCTACCAAATGATTACCTACAACCTAAAATACAAATATAAATACTTTAAAAAACAAAGGCAATTTTTTGTACGACATCCGCACCCTCATCCGCATCCTCAATAAGGAATTTTCCAATATCCGTATCCTCATCCGCATCCTCAAACCCAATTATCTCGATATCCTCATCCGCATCCTCATCCGTTATATGACATCTGTTACAACCCTGGTTTACACGTGTAGCAGAATTGCGAAGTTACGTAGAAAAGCAATTTTGTTGTTGATATCATTTGAAACAGGAAAGTTATTTTCCAACCTGTTACACAAACCCTGAAACTTTCTCCTATTAAAGTTGGTCCTTTGTTCCGCATCGTTGGAAGAGGATGAAACTTATTGTAAATAATTAGAAATTCCTTACAAATCAGCGAGGAATCTCTTCCGTCACTGGACACTTGTTACTGACAGTAGATTACTCACCATTAGAATGTTGACCAAACATTGGCCCACTCTTGGGTCCAGAAGTAACAAATATTGACCCAATCTTTTTTCCAGGAGTTAAAAACATTGGCCCAACGTCTATGACTTCATAATAAATTCCTGATGACACATTTCAATACTCCAAAGTCGGAATGCCCGAAATATTTATTGGATGACTCGTGGATTCAATTTCGGTCAAATTCTTCATCATCACGCACGGAAAATGTCAATGTCAAATGATAAATCGGTGAAACTGCGTGACGTCAATGATGCAATAGTAATAAATGTGTAAAGCTCGGAAACACGAAATGTGTTAATAAACTTTGATAATTATTATAGTGCTTCGATAAATAACAACACAATCAATCTGCCTAGCCTTTTCCCAAACTATGTTGGGGTTGGCTTCCAGTCTAACCGAATGCAGCTGAATATCAGTGTTTTACATGGAGCGATGTAGTTGCCTATCTGACCTCCACAGCTCAGTTCCTGGGTAATTTATGATATGATAATTATGGTCCCTTTGATAAGACTGGTTGTCAGATTTTTAGGCTTCTGACTACCCGTAACGACTGTCAAAGATCTACGAATGACAGATGGGACCAACGGCTTAACGTGCTTTCCGAGGCACGAAGGGGTCACGATATGTAATGGATGGTCACCCATCCACAAACCGACCGCGGCAAGCATAACTTAACCATAGTATAAAGAGAGGAAGTAAGTTATCTTCATAGAAACGCACCGCGCGCGGCTTGTATGTGTGCGTGGCTTGTATCTATGCGTCGCCGCACGCACAAACTCAAACTCAAAACTCAAACTCAAATCATTTATTTCAATTAAACCATTTACAGGCACTTTTGAATTGTCAAGGAATCGGTCAGTCAGAAATAGGTATGAAGCTAGTTGCCCATTCCAAAGCGTAGTAGGTACCTATGGAGAAGAACGGGCAAGAAACTCCACGGACACTCTTTTTAAATAAAAAATTGTTACAAAATATTGGTTACATCATTCATGTTGAAATTATACATGTGAGAACAATGTAGAAAGATGTGCACATGAGAAGCGTCCGTAATAAAAAGATAAAAAAGAACAATTCAAAAAAATTAAAAATAAGCTCTGGCAGCTAAGAGATGACCAGTCCCAACTGACGGCGCCCGTTCACGAACATGACGCATGGATTAGTACCATTCAGCTCAACCATTTTGAAGGGAGCTAAATGATCCAACACACGCGCCACCATCAGCGAAACATTTGAGTGAGCATGACATACTCACAGCCGCCAGGGCACATTCAAGTCAATGCAAGACATATTACCCGGTAAATGATAACTCTTTAGTACATAGTGCTCACATAGTGTGCTATGCAATTATATAATACAAAAGAGATTGAGTTTATACAATGCAAAGATGCTCTTACAATCTTCAGCAGCTCCAACAGTATTTGCAAATGTTAATCAATTAGTTGTGGTTGTGGAGCAGGACCAGCATTGAGCCAAGCATTTTTATCAGTGATGTAATCCCCCAACGTATAATATGCCTGCCTGCATAGTGTGCGTTTTATACAAGATTTGAATTTCGTCTCATTCAGTTGAAGTATGTGGGGAGGAATTTTATTGTAACATTTTAAACAGTATCCCATGAAAGATGAATCTACTTTAGCTAGTCTGAAACCTGGTTGAACTAATAGGTCCCTATTTCTAGTACTATAATTATGTCTATCACCTCTTTTGCTAAAAAGATGTAAATTCTTTCTTACGTACATGATGTTTTCATAGATATATTGACAAGGTACCGTCATGATGTTAATATCCTTAAACAGTTTCCTTAGAGAATCGCGCCTGCGGAGACAATATATGGCTCTGATCGCTCTTTTCTGGAGAATAAAAATAGACTCGATGTCTGCAGCCCGTCCCCACAGTAAAATACCGTAGGACATGATACTATGAAAGTAGCTGAAATATACTAGCCTCGCGGTATCTACATCAGTAAACTGACGGATTTTTCTGACAGCATATGCTGCTGAACTTAGCCGTCCTGCAAGAGATGTTAAATGAGGACCCCATTGCAGCCTTGAGTCGAGCGTGATCCCTAGGAAAATAGTTTTATCAACGAATTCTAGTTTCTCTTGATTCAATACTATCTCACAATCACTACTTTTGACATTTGGTATAGAAAATTTTATGCACTTAGTTTTTTTTCCATTTAATACTAAATTATTAGCAGTGAACCAGTTTTGGACCTGCAGTAGGGCGTTATTTACGTCGTTAAAATTTGTAGCACGTCTATCTACCTTAAAAATTAAAGAAGTATCGTCAGCAAATAACACCATTTGTGGTTGATTTTTTAATAAATGGAGTAGATCATTAATGTATACTAAGAAGAGGAATGGACCCAATATCGAGCCTTGTGGCACACCTAATTTTACTTTTAAACCTAGTGAATTGATACCGTTTATTTGAACTTGCTGTTGTCTATCATTTAAATAAGATTTTACTAAATTGAGTGCAAGTTTTCCAAGTCCGTAATGCTCTAGTTTCAAGAGTAAGGTTTCGTGATCGACGCAATCAAATGCTTTGGAGAGGTCACAAAAGATCCCTATGGCATCTTGGGCCTCTTCCCACGCGTTAAAAATGTGTCTTAATAGGGTTACACCAGCGTCGGTTGTACAACGTCCTTTGGTGAAACCATACTGTTGATCGTGAAGGATTTTATTTGTGTTAAAATGACTGAGCATTTGATTAAGCATTACTTTTTCAAACACCTTGCTGAATACCGGCAACACGGATACGGGTCTATAATTATTGGTGTCTTTACTGTCCCCGGATTTGAAAAGTGGTATTACCTTACTGTATTTCATTAAATCCGGGAAGACTGCTTGATCCACACACAAATTAAATATTAAGGCTAAGTATGGCGCTATGGTCTCAATTATGGAGGTACAGACTTTAATGGACATCCCCCAAAGATCTTCGGTCAATTTGATCTTGATTTGTTTAAAAGCTTTTATTACCGTTATGGGGTTAATATGCTTAAAGTTAAATTCAATCGGGCATGCTGAAACGTTGGCCCTTAATAAATCAAAAGAGAGTGAGGGCGAGGAGTTTAAGGTTTCAGTAGTTTTAAGTGGGATACTGGTAAAGAAATTTACAAATTCTTGAGCAACTTCTTTGCTATCGCAAATGAGACCACCACATGACGTCTTCAGTGTATAATCAGAATTATGCTTTTTGTTTCTGTTCGTTTCATTATTGATAATTTTCCAAACCGTCTGTATTTTATTGTCTGCTGATTTAACCTTATTGCTAATGTATAAGGCTTTAGCTGCCTTACAAGTGTTCTTAAAAGTTCTAGAGTAAGTAGCAACATACTTATTAAAAGTTTCCGTGTTAATATAAGGCTTAAGGCCATACAGCTCGAAAAGTCTATCCCTACTTTTTCTGAGTCCTGTAGTTGCCCAGTCACTAAATAAAAACTTAGGGCTGATAGTTTTAGTGTTCTTCTTAAAACAATTATTGAACTCGGATTGGACTAACGAAAAGAATTCTTTATACAAAATATTAACATTGTTCATTGTAAGGACCTGATTACTTAACTTACAAACTAAAGTGCTATTATATTTATTTAAATTAACAGCTGTTATTGGTCTGAATTTGATCTGCACTTTTTGTAATGGTATGTTAGACTCAAAAGTTACGGATTGACCACTGTGATCCGAAGGGAGATAATTAACTATGGCTTTATCTAAATAGTCGCAGCAACAAAACACATTATCAATACATGTAGCAGTAGATGTAGTTATTCGGGTCGGTTCCACAAACACATGTGACAAATTGAATGATTTGAATAAATTTAAAAATCTACCGGTATTTGAATTATTTTCTAAAATATTAATGTTAAAGTCACCACAAATAATTACTGATTTATTACAAGTTGCAAGTTTTGCCAAAACATCTTCCATTACTGACTCAAATATAGAGTAGTTTTGATAATTTGGGGGTCTGTAAACGCACACTATAACATGCTTATCTAGCTCAACACAAGACAGTTCAATGCTATGTTCAACCGACAGTTCAACTATGTCATTACGGGTTTTTGATTTAATACAACTTTTAATTAAGATTAATGAACCTCCACGCAGCATTGATTTTCGGTTAAAACAACTGGCCACACTATAATTCTCATAGTTAATTAACATTTCATAATCTTTTAACCAATGCTCAGTTAAACATATAATGTCAAACATTGTTTTTTCTAAAAACAATTCAATTTCCAATTGTTTGGAAGAAAAACCTTGAATATTTTGATGTAATAATTTCAAGGATTTCTGCTTAGCCCCTTTTGTACAGTTAACTATGTTAGTGCTAGAAAATACCTTTTTGTTATTAAGTTTAATTATACTGTTATTGGTACCTTCTGTTGTCTTACACACTTAACAAAATCTCGGCTGTTTTAGAGTGCGCCAGTCGGGGCTAACGCCGCACAAGGTTTGCACGTCGCGGCTTTTTGGCACTGCTAAATGTATGAAAAATTAATGATAATCGCAAGAGAAATTATTGCTGTGCGTTTGGGTGTCTAAATAATTCATCGATTCCAAAGTTGTCTCTTTTCAGATTACCTACTGAACAGAAAAGGTAACCAAGTCGCATATAATTTTTACTTGATGATGAGATACCTTCTTATTTTTTGTTTTGTTAGTTATCTATCAGACAGACGAAGTAGGCAGGCCTACTTTCCCACTAAAATGTATTAGGTACCTACTTTTGATCTGTCAATTGATATGCCGCTAATGCTCTCTCTTGATATGCCCGATTTCTCAGTATTGTAGGTATAGTAAAGTAACTAAGTACTTACAGTTATAAAATCATAATTTCAAATTTTTGACGAATTGTGAATCAATCAGCCATTTTCTAGGCACTGAATTAAAATTTAAGTAGTTAAAAGTGACAACCCTGAGACAGGCAAGTATGGTAGGCAATTATATCGCGGATTGGGCCTGAGATAGCCTACTTGAACTCTTTATACTATGACTTAACCTTCGATTGACCCGTGGGCTGTTAACACTTAGCACGATAAATAAACAACACGACAGCATAATAATCAAGTTTCAATGAGATTCTCGGTGTTGATTGGGTTTAAATTAGAAATTCAGTACCTACGCAAGTTTCAGAAATATTCATATTTATAAATTCAGGTTTCCAATGATTAAATTGCATCTCAGTATTTGATGTCCAATATTTTTGATAATTACTTATTTTAATAAGTTGAATTTAAGGATTAAAACATATGCATTTAATTTGACATTCCAAAGGCTGATACTTATTCATACTTTAAATTGTAGTCAGCGTTTTCGATATGTTACACTACACTATGGACTATGTTTATTAATGCATTTTTTTTTTAAACCGAGGCTGGCCTAAGAAACGCTGGCGCGACGACCTAGACTCTTTCTTGACTGATTAGCCAGAAATGGCAGCAAAGACGTATGGCGAAGTATGGTCAAACCAGCAGCCCAGCAGTGGGACAGCACAGAACCACAGATTTAAAAAAAAGCTATTCAGTATTTCCTAATAATTTCTGATTGCAGTCAGCAGTGGAATGGATGGTGGCCCGTGCAGACGACATCCTCAACTGGGGCCGTAGGAACTCTTTGTGGCCTGTGACCTTCGGGCTAGCTTGCTGTGCCCTCGAGATGATGCATTATGCTGGGCCTAGGTAACTAATATTTGACTTTAATTTTGCTATTACTTTTTGACAATTAATCGTTGTCTAATTTCCAAAACATGTGATGAATCAAGTTCCAAAAAAGTACCGATACTTTTCTACATGTATAAGAAAAAAAAAAAACGTGTGGCACTCGGGGACTGCCGCGGTAAAGCTATTGCATAGCATTTGTAACCTCCATACTTCCTATTTGTCAACGCTACACTTGGGATGATGACGTGATGACATAAAACAAAAATTACGTTCCCATGACAACATTACGTTTCCCATAACCGTCATTACATGGTAGGCGGAGTGGGGGGGTGTTAGGTTTTATTTTCGTTACGTTACGGAATTTCTTGATTCGGTCGCCGCGCTAAAGCCCGCGATAAAAGCTATGCAATAGCTTAAAAAACCTCTTGTCGTCTCCGATTCGGACATCTCCGCACATCTCCGCTTTAGTGGAGTTCGGGCCAACCCGTTCTAGGCCAACCGATCCAGTAATTAAACAAGACCACCACTGCAGCTGAGTATAAAATAATATCGCATCGGGACCACGTAATCGATAGGGGATCGTTTCAGTAAAGGTGTCCAAACATTGAGCGGCAGTGTTTGGACGACTGCCGCGCACAAACATTTTTAGGAAACGTTGTGTCTGAACGTATTTCTACGGACGTATTAAAGGCTAGGCAGATTGCAACCTTTGCCAAGTAGAGTACTGGAAAATTTATACAACGTGGTCACTTAAAATCTAGAATTAATGTATCAAAGTGAGCTTGCCACGACAATTTTTCGTTTGCACAAAAAGTATTTACACAGACACAAATAAATTGGAACAGGAAAAAGGAAGCGCGACAATTTATATCACTCCCTTTCTTAATAAATTAAAGAAAAAGCTTAATAATTCAAACGCTTTGTAAACTTTTCCGTGCCATTAAACTCCGAAGGTTCCCATCACGAATTCGCACCATCAATACCATTGTTCTGGAACCAAGCTCAGATTCTCGATATCCACGATTCGACCCCTAAAGGTTGAGACATGACATTTCCCATCAAATGTCATTGTAAAGCAACGTCAATGGGTTTTGCCTACGACGGACGAAGCCCTTGTTAAGCTTGGGGTCGTTTGAAATTCTATTCAATTTAAGTCAGTCGTGACAATGCACGTTGACCCTCAAATTTTAAGGTGCGTCCTGACATTTTGAAGCATGTGCTTGGAATGTGTGTGTAAGCCACGCATTTGACGCATGCCTCAGGATGCATTTACGGCGCATGCCGCGCACCGTCTGAACGCACCTTTAGTTTTCTAATCTTTTATTCCTAGTCACTAGACAGTATACAGGGTTATTGGTCGTACGTCGGAAATCCGTTAAGGGGATGTAGGGGAGGTAATTTGCAACCAAATTACCCCTGATGACCCCTATGCCAATGTCAACCATTTTCGAATAACTTGACATTTTTATTTAATGTATGAAGTAAAATATAAAATATACCCATTAACCCTGACATAATTGGTTAATTAACATTTTATGTTTTAAAATGTATGAAATAAAAATGTAACCAATAACCCTGATATACAGGGTTAATGGTTATACGTCGGCAATACATAAAGGGGATGTAGGAGGCGTCGTTTACAACCAAATGACGCCGATTGACTCCTATGCAATGTCAACAATATTCGTGTAATTTGACATTTAATATTTTTACTTCATACTTTTAAATGTCAAATTACACGAAAATGGTTGACATTGGCATAGAGGTCATCACAGGTAATTTGGTCGCAAATGACCTCTCCTACATCCCTTTAACGAATTGCCGACCAATAACCAATAACCCTGTATACTTAAAACTAAACACTTTTTATAGGTACGACATGGACCGATTCGGTATGGTCTTCCGAGGTACACCTCGACAGACCGACGTGATCATAGTCGCCGGTACAGTCACCAACAAGATGGCGCCGGTTCTTCGCAAGACCTACGACCTGATGCCGGAACCTAAATGGGTGTTGTCTTTGGGAAGCTGCGCCAACGGTGGAGGCTACTACCATTACACTTATTCAACGTGTCGGGGCGCCGATAGAATTATACCAGTAATTATTTTTTTTACACTAGTGCTTGCGAATTCTGTGTTGTGGGTTCATGTTTGTAGGAGTTCCTTTTTTGTCTTGGAGTAAAATAACGGTTTTTATCACATTAGTACTTATTAGCAAGCAGCGAGCATTCAGTTTGTAAGGACTTAAAAAAGAGACTGATCTCTGAGTTTGTTTCGGTGTTCCTTCTCAGAGCAGTCGGATAGGAATTACCGACATCATCAAGTTTCTAAAATATTATTGACTTGTTAAAAATGACGTTTAAACCTACATAAAGAAATAAACATAATTTATCATTTAATAGAGCAAGAATGGACAAAGATTTTGACTAACCTTTAGTTTTATTCTGGCAAAAAAGTGTAAAATTTTAATTAAATTTTTCCAGGTGGATATATACATACCGGGCTGTCCACCGACAGCCGAAGCCCTTCTGTACTCCATGCTAATTCTGCAGAAGAAGGTCAAACGCATGAGGATCTGCCAGATTTGGTATCGCGGTTAGCCGTTCCAACGATGCATTAATTTACTTTGTCTCATAATGTTTTAAAGTTATTTGGTTTTGGATATTATCGTTCTCGTTTGTCACTATGCATACATGAGAGACGCTATTTCAGAAATCAATAGATATTCTACCACAGATAATCATGTCTTATTCTAGAACACCTCCCCTATATACTTGTGAACATTAAAACCAATCAACAATAAAACAATATTAAACATTATTCAGTTTAATTCTGCCAGATCTAGTCTGATGCAAACTTGTTCTTAGTTTTAATTTTAGTTCAGAATATTCCAGATATTTCTACAACCCATCTGCTCATAGTTTTTAAAAGAGATTGCAAGATAAGCAAATAATATTAATAATAAAGTTTAGAATATTCTATTTACAGAATATTTACGCATTTAATATACCGAAAATAAATGTACTACAGGAAATTAACGAGAGAAAACGAGGCCTGTCAGTTGTAATTCGTATCCTACTCAAACAGAACTAGAGGCATCCGAAATAATCCAAGTTATTAATCAAGGTGCGGTCTTGACCCAAAATGTTGGTAACAGAAGTTGGAGGACCGTACCACGGACCGACGGTACTGTATTTAGGAGGGAATTAATACAGTACCGTCAAGAGATAAATAACACAAGATACTGTAAGAAAGCCTGGTGCTTGTTAAAAGTTCAAATTATACTGGAAATGTGACCGACTATCTAAGCATGCAACGTTGCAGATGAGACGCCAGAAACTGCATGATATAGTGACATTTGCATACTTAATAACAAAAATCTTAAATTATTTTTTTCATTCACTCTCTCACACACTGATAGACAAAACACAACCTGAACTGCTGATTCTAGAAGGGTGTTTTGTGTCTTATTTAACGAAGGTGAGCACTAAGGAAGGATTTTTGAAAATTCGTTCTTCAAAAGGGGTTAAAGTTTGTATGGAAATTCGTAATTTTTGGTGATGGGAAATTCCATCGGGTGCACAGCTTGTTAACTACATAAAATCATTTCATACATTCATCACTAAATCCTGCATTTATATCGATTTCTGTACGGATCCTATCAACCTATTTACAGGGTTATTGGTTATTCGTCGGTAATTCGTTAAGGGGATGTAGGAGAGGTCATTTACAACCAAATTACCCATATGCCAATGTCAAATATTTTCGAGTAATTTGACATTTTATATTTTTAAATGTATGAAGTAAAAAATACAAAATGTCAAATTACGCGAGTATTGTTGACATTTGAATAGGAGTCAATCGGCGTCATTTGGTTGTAAAGGACGCCTCCTACATCCCCTCAATGTATTGCCGACGTATAACCATTAACCCTGTACATCAGGGTTATTGGGTACATTTTATATTTTTACTACATACATTTAAAAAAATGACAAATTACTCGAAAATGGTTGACATTGGCAAAGGGGCCATCAGGAGTAATTTGGTTGCAAATGACCTCTCCTACATCCACTTAACGGATTGCCGACGCATAACCAGTAACCCTGTTAATACATATACAAAACGCAACCCATTGGAAGCGCGGTAGTTTTTTTACATGTGTCTGAGATGTCTGGTGGTCTGTACTCCGGGTCACGTTCAGACACGTGCCCCGGTTTACCGACGTCTCTGTTGAGGAAGCGAGTAGTATATATTTATGTCAGGACACGCCACGCTTTTACGAGCTTTTTCTTTTTTAGGAGATAAATAATGGTCTTGTTTCAGGGTTTTTGTCTGTATTTTATGTTAGTTTAGAGAGGTGGTATGATAAGGGTTTCTTAATGGAAATATGTATTTAGATTTAAGTTTGAGCAAGAGTATTATAGCAGCTCTACACACCAAGCTTATTTAACGCTCTATACAATGTCGCCCATCGGCATGTGCCCGCCCGTATTTTTCTGAATATTTATGAAAAATTATCGAATAATAAATATCTTGTCATTATTTTTTTTATGTTTTAAGTAGCGTCACGTTCCCCATGACAACATCATGTTGTCATGGGGAACGTGATGTTGTCATGGGAACGTAATTTTTGTTTTATGTCATCACGTCATCATCCCAAGTGTAGCGTTGACAAATAGGAAGTATGGAGGTTACAAATGCTATGCAATAGCTTTACCGCGGCAGTCCCCGAGTGCCACACGTTTTTTTTTATTTGAAATTTGAAACAAAAAAGAAACGAAAAAAAAAAAAACAAGAATATTCAGAAAAATGCGGGCGGGCACATGCCCATGGGCGACATTGTCTAAGAACGGTGAGCATCATTATAAAAAGATATCGAAACATCTTGCCAAATAGAACTCCAGCAGACCCAAAGCACATTCTCCAAAACCTCTACTGCTTAAATATTTAGGTGACTCTACCATAAACTAAGCCTGATAGCAGCTGTTACTAAGTCGGCTTAGGCATTTCACGACACCCTCATGAATATCGGGCCGTGTGAAGCGAATTTATGGAGATAGACTCTTTCACACACACACACGCATCTAATGGAATTTAAAGCTTAACGTTCTGGAAGAGAAAGAACGCAGATATGTGTGAAAGTAATGGTACTGTCGCGGAGAAAGAGGGCGAAAAACTACGCATGAGTGGTGTCATGTTTTTGGAAGTGTAAAGGGATGAAACTCTGATAAAAAGGTACCGTATGCCTAAAAAAAGGAACAAAAACACGCCTGACAGTATTTTTTAAAACAGATTCGAATATTAAACATCAAACTAATTCTTGTTAGTAATATAGGTAGGACCGATGAAGAGCCGATAGCAGGTAAGTACCTACTTCTCGTAGGAAGGTTGAGATTAATAGACGACTTTTTCGTTTAAACAAATCAAATCAAATCAGTACCCTAATTGCGTAATACAATACAATTGTTTCGATTTGAAACAGATTGCTAATCCATTGCTTCATAAGTTGTAAAAAAAATTAGCTCAACAACGTAAATAACGCAATGAATGTTGTTGAACTGTCAAAATTAAACAAATTAGGCATAATTGTTTACGAAAATAAGTTACGCAATTAGGGTACAGATCATTGCAAACATGTTGTACAGAGGTTGGAATAAGATTATAAGTTTCAAACATGCATCCTGTAAGGGCACTGGAAAACAAAACAAAATTAATAAATTAATGTTCCATCTTAAGACGCAATGGATTAGTAATCTGTTTCAAATCGAAACAACTGTGTATTGTATTACGCAATTAGGGTACTGGTTCAAATAAGTGAACAATTTTGTTTTAAATAAATTGTTCCTTTTTATTTCTTTTAAAGAAAACTTAGTTATTTTGAACATTCACTAGTAATACGGATATTCAAGGGCCATTTCTTCTAACAGCATCGAAAGTTCGGAGCCACACTAAACATTATTCTTTCACATAAACCTAACCTTTTTGTGCCTAAATTCTTTATGGAAAACAATGGGACGGTACTAACTTTTTATTGTATTGGGTCCGACTTTCGTGGTCAGCTTACATACACTACATCTTCTATATCTAAATAAACATAGTATAAAATAAAACAAAGCAGTTTTACGTGTCTGTCTGTGTGACCGCTTAGCTCTTCTAAAATGCACAAAGGTTTGGTTTGGTTTGATGCGTTTTTCACCATCATTAAGAATTTCAGAGCATTTATAGAAGGTTTTTGTGTATAAAAAGTTACTATTTCTGTTTTATTTAGTTATTTCTGTTTGTTTTTTTTTTCGTTTAGTTAATTTTTTTGTTTTATTTCTATTTGTTATTGTTATTTTTTTGCATTTTTTTTGTATGAACGTAAACGAGGCAAAAGGAGTATCTAAAGATCGTAGCAGGTGGCGTTCTGTGGTTTCTGCCTACCTCCATGGGAAGAAGGCGTGAGTTTATGTATGTATGTATTTAAATTATACATAGCATAATCTCGATGCTTTGACATGTCGCCGTTGTAATATTCTTAATTTTATATCTAAGTAGTACACTGGCGCTACTAGTTCAATGAAGGGTTCGCTAAAATCTCCTTATCTTTTTTGAATGATAAAGTTACCCTGCAAGGTATCTTTTACTCAAGCTTCGATATCGGTTGAATGAGTCGTCAGGGCCTGAGGCTTTTTGTACTTCAAAAGCAAAAACTCGGGACGACACACTTACAACACACCTACCGGGCCTCGACAACCTGTCTGTTACAGGTTTTCTTTTGTAAAAAACTATTATACCGAAAGTCAGCAATATAAAGTACATGATTGCTGTACATCAATAATATCTTCGAAACAATGATTTGTATCGTAAGTCACGATTTTAGATAGTATCAGAAGTATAGACAGTGTTTTGAATTGAGATTTTATCGACCAATCATAATCTGAATTGGAATTGAAGCTCGCCATTCTTAACAATCCACTAATCAAAACTAAAACATAGTCAGAAATACGGCTGATTTTTAAAAGTCACATTCCAATGCTGCAATTTTATGATGTTAGACTAAGAAATCGCCATGCTAGGTACTACTGACGATGTTAAGGATGAAACGTTCAGAGATAATTTTCTCAATTTGTAATGCTATCCAAAATTCACGTTCCCGGCCCACGCCAGCTATGAAAACGTGTTACCGAAAACCTTTTCTTAATTTTATGATAAACGAAAATATGAGGTGGAGAGATTACAGCTGTAATGTATCATTAAAATGAGGATCATTTATATTCGTGGTATCGCTCCCCAACATATGGCAGCCGTGTCGTACGCATGTGAGGAGAATGATTATAAATAATGACTTAGTATATAAGAAACACCCATGTTTTTAGGCTTATGTTGATAAATGCTCCAAATAAAGTACATTTTACTTGCAAAAAGTAAAATAAGCTTTTCCTTACTTACCTTAAATTAATACACATATAACCTATAAACAAGGTTATATGTATGAAGATATAAAGGAATAACAATTCTAGCTTCCATTTATTTATTCTTACCCAAGAAAATATCCAGCTGTATACATTTACATTATTCCCTCGTTCGAGATCTTTGTGGAACACAAGACAAATGAAAAAAAGAACTGTTTATATTCGATCTGAAATCAGATATAGAATAGCTGGCAGCATCTTAAAAGGATGCTGTGAACGGTAAAATACATCTGCGGAGAGATATCGAGAACAGCGTGGGTAGTAAATTAACTAATAGAGAATAGTTTGAGGTATCAGTAGCGATGTTATAAAAACCTGGGGAAGATAAACTTTAATATTATTTTGAGGTAAGAGAGACAGCGGTTGAAGCGTAGGCAGACTAACAGCTAGATGGAGGGATGATAAAAGACCGTGGGTAAGACCAGGATGAGACTCGGATAGACCAGGGAGGCATGGTACTAAAGGGAGGAGGCCCATAACCGCGGACAATGATGATGCAGATGAAAATAGGAGCCAATTAAATCTAAGAGATAAACCGTCCAAAATGATCAATCCGAATGGCAAGCGTGTTGATAATGACTTCCCTCGCACGTACAAATTTTTATACGAGTATGACTAAATAACACCGCTTAAATAAGTAGGTAACAATAAATTACTACAACAACTACACATCACACACAAGGTGTAAACACACAAAAGATCTTGCCCAGGTTATTTATACACAGCTTTTGTAGTCTGATTACAACGAAGTTTAATTGGCGCACGCAATCGATACTGGTCGGCTCGGCTAAACGCTTGGTTAACGCACTCGGTTTATTGTGTAACATATCAAGTGGATAAGGGCAGAAAATCCACCATATCAAAGTGAGGAGAAAGGTCGCATATCCAACTTTAAGGCTTATGTGCTACCGCAGCTTCTTAATATTGACTAATGAGGCTTACAGGAAGACTGATGAAGGGTCATATAGTTTTCTCAAACACTGTAGCCCGGTGACTAACGTCACAAATTTCGTAGATACAAGGTCTGCTCTGCTGCTCTGTTCTGTTTTCAATTAGAAGCCAGTTTTTCGAAGATCCTTCAAAGATTAACTCTCTTTTGTAAGTAACATTAAAGTTGAACTGGGAAAGAATTATAGTAAGGAGACATGACTCTCTGCAATGCAGGATGGCATGATGATTATATACGTATATCTATCAGAGTTTTGTGATTATATTTAAGTAACCCGTTTTGCGACTGGATCTTCTGTCCTATCTCGTGTTAATATCTCGATTGATCGGGACGCTACAGTATCGATTATGTTGAACAATGGCGGTTGCCATGCGGGTCGGCTTCGCTCACGTAATTCACATAACACGATGTAGTCGATTCGCACGATGTCATTGTTTTGTTTTTTCTAATCGATTCGATTGAATAACTTGCGGCTGTCACGAACTGAAAGATGTTCGTAATGGAAGACTGCGGTGTCACGTCGGTTTCTCGGAATGTTTCGGAGAAATACATCTACATTTCTGTGAGGGAAGAGCGGAATGATTGACGTATCACTTTCAACGGAATAAATATACGAGAAAATGTATTAATTTGTTGGCAGATGCCTCGTCGATGTATTGGGTTTATCCTTTATGAAATTCTTAGTAGCTGTTCGGATTCTATAGGAATTGTGCCCATTGGCAATAAGCTCACCCCCCTAATACATGGGGCTTATAATTTTAATATAGCTAGCGACTCTATCTACCCCTCCCTACAAAAGTGTGAATACAGGCATGATCTAATTAATAGTAGTTTATGAAACTGTTGCATAATAAGGGGTATTAAAACATGAGTGTGTGTTTAAAAACCGAGCCGTAGGCGAGGTTTTTAATAGTATCACACGAATGTTTTAATACCTAGTTATGTGCAGTTTCATACACTACTTTATCTACTCTCAAACATTGGGATTGAAACAAATACTAAATAAAAGATCAAAGTTAAAGATCAAGAATAAATTTAAAAATCCCATGAAATTCAGTAAGTACTACAAAACAAATGAATGTCGCCTGCACCAGCACATCACCGCACATGCGCTACAGCGGGTGCTGCTGTCCCCCGCCAAAAGTTGATGGAAACTCTTTGGTGATATTAACTTCTTGGATTAGCGCTGTATCGTAATAGGAAAAAAAATTGTTTTATAGTATTATTTTGTTAGAGAAAAAGTGTTATAATATGATTCTATTTTTAAATTTCGGTATTCTGTTTATAAAGTATGTCAATATAAACTCGTTTTGAAGTTCATAATTCGAATATTACGCTATGAGAGTAGATAAAGTTTATTATTTGGGAATACACGACTCAGCTACCAAAAACTACTGGTGAATTTTGTTTTAAACGTTGTATCTGCTGTATAATAATATGTAAATATCAACATCTCCCTCGTCGCTAATACTATTCCAGTTCAGACATGAGACCAGAGAGTATAATCCAATATTATGATAGTTGAGCTGCAATAAAGACATACATTCATCTCTAATGAGCTTTGTACTATTTACATTACTATTGGTGGAGGCACCCGACTGGATAATAACCTCCTAGCGGGTTTAGAGAAAATAAGCTTTAGTGTTCATTTTAGACTAATTAGCACTGAAGTACAGTACAAATATGTTCTTAATGTCCCTCGGCAAACCTCGTGTTTCGTCAGTCGTCGGATTTCTATCAGTTGCCTTTTGCACTTGGTGCAGACCGGACGCTCTCAATCGACTTGGAAGTATATAGTTGTTAATACTTTTATAAAACAATGTAATTTATTAAAAAAAATGGGAAGAAAGCTGCTAAAGTCGCAGGCACGACAGATAGGAAAATAGTTTTACAGCTCTATATAGGTCATGCGAAAATCAAAACAAAACAACAATAAAGTACTGATTTCTGAATTCAAATTATTATACACGATAAATCTAATAATTGATGGACATGGAAATTAGCATTCGTTTGTATTCGGAAATCCGATGATACCCGAGGGATATTAAGAAAATAGACTGTAAACGGGGAGGCATGCTTACATTTTAATTGTAAAGGCGCTTAATTAAATAGATGATTAGAAAATAATTGTGCGTCCTAAGCGTTCTTTACAAATAAAGGGCGTTTTGGTGAACATCTGAACATTAATTAACCTGCACCACTGGCTGAAG
Organism: Agrochola lychnidis; assembly: GCA_963680765.1. Classification (NCBI taxonomy): domain Eukaryota; kingdom Metazoa; phylum Arthropoda; class Insecta; order Lepidoptera; family Noctuidae; genus Agrochola; species Agrochola lychnidis. Next base: position 5,503,363 of record OY796862.1, on the reverse strand, counting down.
AGAAATAAAATGGGGAATGGGGTAATTTTAGAAGTAGTTGTTTTTTACCACATGAATATAAGCGCTGTGATATCTATTTTTATACATTGCAATCTAACTGACTCGTATCAGTGTATGTCCACGGTCAAACCATTAACGTAATTGCTCAAACATATCATGTTTCCACAAAATCAACAATCAGATAAAAAGCATTTTATTTTACCAACCCTCAACTTCATCAAAAAAAATTACATTTCCGCTGAAAACGAGTAGTATGTTCACATGAGTTGAAAGAATGAAATGACGTCATCAGATGTCTTTTCGGAATTCTTGTGCTACCGGTCGGTAATTATCGACGCATCGAGGGGTCACGCCCCGTGGGTTCAGTAAGGATGTCCGATTTAGTATTTTTTAATTATTATGTTATTGTAATATTGGAGAATTTTAAAACATATTCTCGACATTACTGCTGGTTTCGATACTAAATTATTTTCTAGGGAATACATTTATACTAAATCACTGAAACTTCTTTCTTAACTGTTTTAACAAACAGTGCCGAAAATATAAATTTTTAGGAAAATTAAGGTTGAAATTGTAAAATACACTGCACCAAGAACTGTGCATTTAAAGCCCTACCCGCTTTTCTTTTGAATTAATACTTGGCCATCCCCAGACAGTTTAATTTGCTCGGGGAAATCTCAAGCGTTTATCTTGGTGACTTTGTTTAACTTGTAAATTCTTACTAGAGAATACCTAACTGTAATTTGTTAAAGTGAGGATTTCAAGTCTAATTTAATTTTCTATTTTATTTGTTCTCTCTTTCCACTCTACTAATTCAGTGAAGCCAATGTATTCTTGGAAGGAAATCTTTGGAAACTCTGGTATTCAAAGTTTCTCCTCTTGTGACGACATTTAATTATTTAAGTAGGTCCGCCGTTGCCTGGGGCAGTCAGCTCAGCTAACATGACTATCTTTTTACCACCTTATGAGCTTTTGATCATAACTCAACGAGACAAGAAGAACAAAAAGCAAAATGGCCGATGGGTTTGACAACTCAATCATAAATTAGGCTCGGGACCAAGGCTCGGAACCGGTTTAATAAATACCGGTTAGAACCAGTTTATTTAGGTTTTACTCCGAACTTTTCTTAAGAACGTGAACGTTATGAACTATATTTTTACCTAAATTAACCGGTTTATTCGACGAGCGGCACGTTGGTAAACGTGTTGCAACTTGTGATTACTTGTGAGGATGCCACGCTGAATAAAAACAAAAAAAAAACCGGTTAATATTGCTCTAAACCGTTTAATCCGAAAAAAAACCTTTATGTAAAGATTCCTTCGAAACCGGTTTATAAAAACCGGTTTATACGAACGAAACCGAATGTAAAGGTTTTTGCGTCAAGTACATAACGGTTTGAAAATTTAACCGGTATCCGAGCCTTGCTCGGGACAACCCTACCGACAAATCGCACAGACACACGGGCAGACGACGTAACAAAGTGACTCATATCGAAGGAGGCGCGGGCGCCCGCCGCCGCCACGCTCTACCTGCTGTGGGAACTTCCCTATCTAACAATTGCGTCTTTGTCATAATTATAAGTCCTAGTTTTTCTTTAAGACTCACTAGAGGTAATAACGGTGTAGATATACAGAATAATACTTAATTGTTAAGAGTCTGGCGATGAAGATGAGTCATTACTTCAAATTGGCGATTGGATGGACATTCCTACTTCATCATCATCATTTCAGCCGAAAGACATCCACTGCTGGACATAGGCCTCCCCCAAGTACCGCCACTTTAACCGGTTCTGTGCTTCTCGCATCCAGCGGGTTCCTACAGCCGAATGGATCCCGAAACTGAGTTACCCTAGTGTGTATCCAAGATTATAAATGCAATAATTTTTTTAAGTGGACTTGAGCAGATTTTGTCTTTTGCATGGGTGGAGGGAACCTGTTACGTATATGTCACCGTAAGATTGTGAGAATCGTAAATTTATAATCTGTCGGTATTATTTCCGTTAGATTATGAACTGTCGAAAAATTGTGAACTGGGTAAAATGGGTTAGGTTAGGTTAGAACTGTGAACAACCGCGCGCGAGCCAGCGAGCGTAGCGAGCGGTGCCGCGGCAGCGGCCGGCGAGCGCTACTTCCAAGTTGCTCGCAGCCAGGCAGGCTATTTAATATTAGCGCAAGGTGCGTTACATCGCAAGCAAGTTTGATACCAGTTCACAATTTGTCAGTTTTTCATGGATACATTATAAACTATAGAAAAATTATGCGTTAAATTGTAAATGATATGTCACAGTTCACAATTTTTCGACAGTTTATAATCTAACGGAAATAATACCGATAGATTATAAACTAACAAAGTTCATAATTATACGGTGACATATATATTATAAATCCTGTATAAAACTTTCGCAAATTGACTCGAAAAAGTATTTTCGTAAGTTGCATTTATTCATTGAATCACCCTGTTATAAATCTTCCTTTATCGTTTTAAAACCGACGTGTGATAAGTGAGAGTGATATGAACGGTAAGCTCCTCAGACGTACAGTCAGACGCTATGACGCATCGGTGACTCACGTCACGACTGCTGAAGCTACCTGTGGGGGTTATAAGTTACACTATTTTTGGAAAGGCTATTTTTAGCAGCGAAGGGTTGTCAAGAATTTACGTAATAGAATGACTTAACGGAATAAAGTAGGGTTATTTTATTAGCAGATTTGAATGTTGGAAAGGTTAATAGGGGCAAATTGTAGACTACGGGGTTACTTTATGTATTTTTTTTTTCCTGGAAAATTAGTTAATTTCTTTGGAAACGATCGTCAAAGACGGTGATTAACTACACGGCTATTTATGGAGAAAACCCTCATAAATGGCTCATACAAAATCATACCCTTTATAAAACCCAAACATATAGAAAATACGAATACATTCAATATTATTGTTTTCATAAATATCGCACGATGCACGAACACATTAAATTATTTATAGAATAATATAAAAAGTCACGCACTCTGTCTTTATTGATAGCAAGTGCTGTGCGATTAATCGGCTGTTCATCGATGTTGTGACTATCGAATTTGATGAATCGATACATAATTCGAAAGCTTAATATTTTTTTGTTCGGTTTTATTTTTTTGTTGGCATTGTGTACAGTTACATGTTTAAAAAAAGAACAACAATTGACTAAATTATTTTGATTTTCATGTATTTATTTTGTTGTTTATCATTTAATTAATTTAAAGATTTCAATGAATTTTAATTTTAATTTTTAATATTATTGATAATTTTAAACATTTTAGTAATTTTGATTCAGATTTTTTATTTTTTATTTAGTAACAGTATGATTGTAGAGTGTATTTCGCCGCCCCCGCAGAATAAACGCGCAAGTGTAAAATTGAAGTGATGTATTACATAATAAATATTGATTAGAATCAAAACCGCCGCAATGGCACTTACGCGTTTATTCTGCGGTGGCGGCGATTTGAATACTAACATAACTCTAACTAACAAAAATATGGATCGTGTCTGAATTAAATAAATATATATATATTTTTTTTTTTTATTTAACTTTGAATAGCGATTGGACAATCAGATTAAATAAATTTATCGTAGTAGGTTGAGAAAATACTAACTACCGAATCTGTATTTTTGATTTAAGAGAAGAGAACAGTAAAAGGTCCTATAAATAAATTTTAAATCCACATCCACAGCCAATTTGAAGTTTGGCCGTTACACACAGCAAACAGAACCTTTAATTATATTATGATAATAATTTTAATTAGAATACCCTTGTTCTAACAGATAAATTATTAGCTATTTGTTATTGACCCAAACCGAGTTTTAATTAATTACAAAAAAAAACTTTAATTTTCGTTAACAAGTCGAAAACAGGATTTAATTAAAAGTAAGCGGTAATGAGGTCGGTGTTAACAAAAAAGCGTCATTAGTCAAACAATAGAACGCCATAAATCTTAGTCGTAATGTTTTTACGTAAGAAATAATATGAAAAAACGTGTGGCACTCGGGGACTGCCGCGGTAAAGCTATTGCATAGCATTTGTAACCTCCATACTTCATATTTGTCAACGCTACACTTGGGATGATGACGTGATGACATAAAACAAAAATTACGTTCCCATGACAACATCACGTTTCCCATGACAACATCACGTTGTCATGGGAACAGTCATTACATGGTAGGCGGAGTGGGGGATGTTAGGTTTTATTTTCGTTACGGTTTTATTTTCGTTACGTTACGGAATTTCTTGATTCGGTCGCCGCGCTCAAAGCCCGCGATAAAAGCTATGCAATAGCTTAAAAAAACGATAAAATTATAAGAGCTCTTTACAGTCGGACAAAAAATACGTTGCAAGATTTTCCAGTAATTTAGGCAGAGTACGAATTCTTGCGTCAAGTTTTCATCATGAAACTAAAGAAGCATCATAATTGTCTCATTAACGATCTGATTATAACACGAAACACATTGAATAACAACTTTGCTTTACCACCAACCTATTACACCGCTAGAATCCAAATACCATTGCAAAATCATACGCACAAAATTCCTCCTCCATAAATAACGAAAAATAGTAAACACGTAACTCTATCAACTAACATCTACATAACAATACATAAGCAAAAAACGTAAAAATAACTATGTTTATAAATAACTGAAGCGGTTAACGTAAACGTTTAGTGAAGCAAAACATATGGGGTATAATTAAAAATAATATTTTGGGCATGTGTGATAGGCACAGGCCACACTGCGAGCCGAGCTAACTTAGCTTAGTTCGAAAACATAGTGCGTAGTCCGACATGCACTTGGCCGGTTTTTTCGAAGCTGCGGCGTCTTTTCACTTCTTGATTTTCTGGTTGACAAATAGAGCAGACCTAAGCAAGCTAACTGAACTATTTGGGCTAAGCTTAGTGAACTTTGCCTGTCTGAAGGCCCAGCTTGCGCGTATGAACTGTCAAGTATAGCACAGCATAATTTGATCAGCCTATAATGTTTCCACTACTGTGCAGTGTTGAGATACAGCCACAGGAGGCTTAGGGCCTGGGCGTCCACCACATAGGCCCAGTGCACCATCATGAACCCGCATACTGGTGCAGGTCAAGCATCGTTACTATATCCTTGGTTTTTGGTAAGGACCCAGATATTTGATATCCCATCTTGTACTTTGAGCTAAGTTAATTTAGCTCGCAGTGTGGCCTGTGCTTAAGTTTCGGGCATGTGCGTGTGTGTGAGTTTTGGGCATGAGAGTGAGTACATGCGTGTTTTAATTAACCAAGATTGTATGTTTATGACTTATTAAAGAAAGTGTTAGTTCGGTAAAGTATGTTCGTTCAGGACGTGCTGTAATGTAAATCAACGATGAATAGGAAATTATTTGAAATGGTTTCTTTAAGTTAATTAGGCAAACGCCTGAAAGCCGGGATTACTCACGCCATGCTGAAGACAAAAACGTTAAAAGATTAGAAGTATTCATACTACTAGCTAAAATAATAAACGTTCTGTGGTTATCATTTAGCCGCTTCTGGGAAACAAAGAGTCATAGTAATTAATGACAGCAAAAACCTTAAAAATTTATTTCAACATATTTCAACCAACCTGATACACAAAATTCCAATTCATTCCATCATTTTCTCAGTCTGTATGTACAGCTGTTCCTAGCAACCGACAAGACACTTCGATAAGATATGCGCGTCAAGAATTCGGATGCGTACACTCGACGATGATCCAATAATAAGAGTGTATGTGAGTCGACAAACTATTCCTGTTATCACTGTACAAACTCTGAGGACAACTGTACGCAATGTACTTGTTTGCTATGATTAATACTGAGGAAGTCGCTTAGATTTTAGTAAGATGGCGGAATGTGGCAGTAAAAATAGTCATCTAATAACCTTGGCGTGTAATTGTAGAAATCATTGATGAAAGAGATGAGAAACCCTTGGTGATACAACAAAGCATTGGGATATTTAATGCTTTAATAGGAGGATTCAAGAAGTGCTTAAGTGCGTATAGAAATAATTCGCAAAACCTTGCAAGTAAATCAATACTAAACTACGCTCAAAGCACCCGAAATACAAAAAGGCTCGCGGAAAATTGCAGCATCAGATGTCACATGAGCGTGCCAAAACAGCTCTAATGTGTGCAGCGCTTTACACTTTTCCTTTAAAGCAGAAAAGCGCTTCACAATTAAGCTGCTAATCGGATGTCAAGACGCAAAGAGAGAGCCAAGTTTTGAAACGTAACAAACAGGCATTAAAGCTGCCAGCAGCACTCGCAGCAAATTAACGAAGTTTGTGACTGCCGCCAGCGACAGCCAAGTTCGCGACCTTCACCTCAGTTATAAATTATAATATACTGCAATGTTTCACAAACGAATTAATTAAGCACCTATTACTCGGCTGGTTATGAGAAATTGTTGCGGGTACACGTAAAATAATAATGGTTTCTAATCAATTTTACGGGTAGTCATATTGCTGGCAGTGTAATGTATCCTAGTAGAAATATCTATCCATTGTTGTTACACCTCGCAAAGGCTTTCGAGATGATACGATTCTGCTTGAATAATAACTAAACAACAAGCCAAGAGAAACTGATTTCAAATTGAACCCTGCTAAATCGCCATATAGAAAATAAAGTAGCTCGCAAGGTCAACACAAATTAGGTTGATATTACATGCATGGATGCGTCGATCGACCCCTGTGAGCTCCACTTATTTAAACCACCTAATGCCCTAATTTGTCTACGAGGAGTACAGCCAAAATATATGATTCAGACCCGACAAAAATCAGTACGAAAATGTTTTTTCCTAATGCTTCCCTCTTCGAACTTGGCCGTGAATTATTACTGCCATGTTAAAATCTGCTAATTAAGAGAAGAGTAAGTTAGAGAGAAATCTGAGACTGAAATGTCTACTTAGAAGTTTAATTAATATGATCATGAGCATGCCGTTGCAGTGATTTGAACAACTACTAAGAAAATCGAATTTGAAGCTAACCTAGTGAAGAAAGAACACGGTGAAAATTGAGAACGATCTATCAAAGAGTTAAATTCCAAATGATTGAAATTCACAGAATTGGTAACAGCTGTTCGGAGAAAATTAATCTCCGAAGTTCCCCTAGGGTTTTTTACTAAGAAGCATTTAAGTTGAAAACTTGTATAAGAAAAAGTTTAGGTTTGCGAAGTTTCATACACGGCAAGCGTAAATAAGGACAGCTTCGCTGGGAGATTTACTGGCTCTATCCTCAAAGTGACATACTTTATTGTTAAATATTCCATGACGAATTTTATGTCTAGAAACATTAGTTGGGACGTAAGACAGACCTGAAAATACATCAGCCTTATTACCAAAATCGTCTCAAGTCTCGCCGTCTGAGTTAAGCTCAACGACTCGGTCCGGGCAACGCCCGTCGGCGACACCTAGTCTATTATTAGCGGCGCCATACTTATCACAAGATAAATTCGAGTACACGGTCTAGGTCAAATGATACTGTTTATAGGTGCAAGGTTGCCCATGGGAACACCATAAAACAAACCTTTATGAGGTACCGTAATTCGTTCCAGAAGGTCATGTCTTTTCGGGTGACATAACCGGAGAAAGAAATGACATATTTTATGATCAAAACCTCATTTTACTGCAGACGTTTATTATGATGATCCACGTCTAGATTGACACTGAAGGCTGAAAGAACGAAATAAAAATAATCCACTAATCCCGTCCGGTACACACGGACTCGATCCTCAAAATAAAATTCTGGTCATGTCTTCGGGCGTGGGTAATAGAAAATTATACGGCTTTAAAATTGGATGGATGAAAGTATGAAATTCTTTGAAGATTACTTTCCTTGTCGAATGATCTGAATTACCCTGATTCATTACTCTGACTACTATTATTATATTTTTCTCTGATGACCAATCTGTAAATTAGTACCCGATGACTAAGTTCTCGACATGACTTTATCCTCGTAGCTCGTTTACATGCTATATTAAATAATTCAGTACTTAGTAATTTTTGCTATTGTTGTGTCGAACGATTATACTGTAAGTTTCAGCCGTGCGAAAATCATCGGTTTCCTATATTCATATTATATGCATTCTTGTGATATGATTTACATAAGTTGTTAAATCGCAATGTTTCTAGAATAATTCATCATGTGGATTATCTCTGTCTACTGCGAAATCCTGGGAAGAGAAAGTTACTTGTTTTGTGTCTGTATTCTTTGTTTTTACCTCTCGACCTCAGTTTGACCTTTCGTCCTCACAGTCAACGTACTCAGATGTCCAGCAGTTATTTTTCCATCATAAATCTCCACTTTCTATTTTATTGTACTTTTGGCTGAAACGTCATTTAATGTTAACAAGGGTCGAATAAAAATAAATCATCCGAGAGTTTATCTTTGGAAACTTGACATTGTATGCCCTTAAACCAATATTACCAGATGTAGATTTACGTTAAGCTCCACGTCATTATTCATTTATATCAAAACAGTTACTGAACTGAAGCATGATAAAAATAAAATATCAAAATGATATAAAAGTCATGAACATAATCTTGGGATCGAAGATATCCCTGTATTTAGTGATGATTTATACTTCAGAAATTTTGATCTTGTCTGTTATTCTTATTATTCTATCAAATGAAACATAATCATTAACATCATTAACTCTTAATATTAATGTATCAATTGACACCGTACAGAATTCCGAACTAATTGGCGTGCCACCTAGTTTTTCAAACCAATTAACACCTAGAAAATTGTTCCTAAAAGAATGGTTTTACCGCGTTATTTTTACTCGAGGCGAATAAATGAGTCGCGCTAGAGCCGTTATGGGTATGTGAATGTCAGGGCCGAGAAGCAGTCCCACGAATGGTGATTGAGGATCTGCAAGAACTGCCGCAGAGGATAAACTTGATGCTATTTCAATTAAATTGCTAATGGGTTTCTGAAAGCTAATGCAGATCGAGTATTTTTTTGGCTTTCGATCAAATTGTATATGTATTATATTTAGGAGTCGGGCTGAATTAAAAACAATCTGGAGTATCCTTGATACCTATATGTAGCTTCACGGAAGATAGTGTATAGAGTACCGTTTATATTGTAATAAACTGACTTCTAAGCAAATTATGAGACAATCCTTATCGAAAACGTGCCTGAATTCGGTTAGATATTCTATTTGGTTTTGCTCCAAATTTTTGTATCCCGTTCGCTGCATCCATAAATAATATTCGTCTTGTCCGTGACCGGAATGTCAGGGGCAAGGAGCCGCGTGATAGAACGAGGATACACGAGCGGGAACCCGGACTTAACCTAATTTGGTATGGAGATATGTGTAACGGATTCTGACACTTTTAAGACCACATTTCAATGTTATAAGCTGGAAGTTTTATTTTTAGTGTTACATATGTATATTATTGATAATATTGTTGCTATGAAACTTGTGTATACTTTTGTATTTCCAGGAAGTAACGGTGCATCCACTAGTGTTATTAATGACTTCGGTATACAGAATGAGTAAGTCATCAATATAAACCAACTGCACTCAATTTCTTGAAATCAAAGACACGGCCTTAATCGTTTCCTGAACATCATAATTTACGGTTATGAGGCCGTCACCATAATGTCACAGCTAATATAGCACCACAAAGACACGGTGACATCAATCATACAGCAAAGTAGTAAATTAAATATCAAGTTGGAACCGAAACAAAAGCAACGTCAGAACCAAGAACTATTAATGAAGCAACATTACGAAAAAGATTCTAAGATATTAATCATCCTTTTCTACCCCCGAGTGAATGTGATTCGTAGGTCGCCATCAATCATGCAATATGAACAATAGCTACATTATCGGTGTACTAAAAGTTTTATGCTTCTGGAACTATTTGGAATTATCTTGAAAACTCGCTGATTCATTTAATAATAATCTATATTATTTTCAAAAGTATTTTCATTTTATTATAGGGTATAAAAATATTGAATAGAAATCCTATCAAAATGTGTCTAATCCTAAGTAACAGTATTGTCTTCCGAGTAATTAAATAATATCAAAATGTGCTAAAATCCGAACATAAAGTCTAGATGAAGTTACATCGTTAGCACAATATCCTTTCTTAATGATCATTGTTATATGGTAGAAACCTTCTGTTAAATCCAAGTTCTGTTTACTCCAGATATCTTTCACTGTAACTAGTTACCTAACTTGGAGTTACACATACGGATCCTGTGCCCTCGAGTCTGTCGCAGAGTTATCTAATTTAAAGTTCCTTTACGAAAACTTTGTGAGCAATCAGATATTTGTTATGATGACTCTACATATTACCAGGATGAAGCTATGAACATATATGTTAGGAACAGCTTTGGCAGAAAGTAAAAACCATGCTTTAACCATGGAAATATTGATAATGTGTACAACAATATTTAATGAGTCAATCGAAGGTTGCTACCCGGTAGTCACTTTGTTGGTACTTAATGCAATCAAAATCGGAAGATGTCTCCTATAATTTGGATGATATCCAGTCGTTTTATTACTACGCACGGATAGATAGTTTGGCACAGCCTGCGTGTTTGTATGCCCCGCTAGCCAACATATTTGAATACCGCAAAACGGCTTCTATTGCCAAAATGTACAATGACCTTTAATACTATCCGTTAAGGTTCAAATTCGAAGAAATGCGGAAGATATGCTGGCATTTTAAGTTCAAGAGCGTGCCAATTTTGCTGAATGGACTGAACAGCTGTTGTCTTTCGATATAATATTTATCAACACTATTATATAAACATAGTTTGTCGTATTTTGGCAATGCGGTAATATTATGTAAGTGTTTAATATTTTAGCTAGCGCTGGTCTATATTTGGTTGCATTAGCATCTTGTTTCCGTTTAAAAAAATCTTTGTAACCTTGATCGTTTTGATGACACAATATTTTGATATTACGCGTTCAATCATATTGATTACGTCTGTTATATACTCAAGATGTTTTCACGAACACATGTATACGTTTAATTTAAGTATTGATAAGCTAATCAGAAGTTTTCCACTTAGGAGCTTGCGATCCCGACAAACTTTCGATTATTTCGATTAGCGAAAGGTCAAGCGTGCCTGAGCTATAGGCTGTGAGATTGATGATTAGCTCGTATTATAACGTTAAAGGTTACGTCAAGCACTCCGATATAGACAGATAAGTACATGCCGTGCTGTTTCTAGCAGAAACAGCACGGCATGTACTTTATTAGGGACAGCTAAACGCACACATTGTGTTAATCGAAATGTACAGGCGATGGAAAAGTAATATAAGCACATTAGACATAAAAAACTATGAAATCATTCATCATTTTGTAGCATTTCTCAAAAGCATAAAAAAAAATCTAGGTTATACTTTTTAAGAAACGTGGTAAAAATACGAATGAAAAATAAATTAAACCAACGGCCTTTGCTATAAAATTCGAAGCCCAAAATATCAAGAAAGTTTCAGCTGCCGAGCCTGAATTTAATAAAGCTGTATAAATTAATACGTTTACGTAAAAAACTGCAGCACCTGACGACGGGGATGCTAACGATGTTATCACCGCCATCGTCAGGAACACCTGCCACAGCTGAAAGTGGGCAGATGGGGCTGTATTATTGCGAACAACGTGTGTGATTTATATAACGTGCTAATTATACGGGAGCACCGTTTTAGGGACTACGCAAAAACGGTTACTTTTAAGCGCGAAAATTTAGCAAATCTATGTTTATTGGAACACTTTACTAACGACCCAATCTGACCTAATAGTATCCCAAATTGATTTGAAATTCAATTGAAATAGGATTGAATATCCATATTATTAGATGGGCTTGCGAATATTTTGGATTCCCAATCATCTGATCTAATTAGTCTAATAGTGGGGTAGCTGGTACTGAATACTCAGAGCTTTTCAATTTATCGTAAGGTTACTAAATATTATTTAAATTGTGTGACCACAAGGTGCAAAAATGTGTATACAGTGCAGTGATCATTAAATTCAAACAATCGAAATTCCGCTCACCACATTACGACAAAGGGAGTCGATACGATGATAAATTCTAAATCAATTTATACGCGACTGTCTGCGTACAAGTTGGCTGCACGAATGGTATGCGAACTTGGTGTAGGTACAGTGCGACACTGACGGTACGAAACACATAAATTACAAGCATTTACATAATTATGCACTCGCAACTCGCATATACGACGTCCGTCACACGAAGTATACGAAAATGTGTGCAAATTTTATATACACGCATCGGAGAAATGCAATTCATATTAGAGGTTGGGATTTTGAAAAGGCAGTGTAATTCATATTTGAATAAAAGTTTGAAGTATATCCTATCTATGAACTTAAGCTATAATGAATAAAGTAAATAAGAGGACTATTTGGACATCATTTCAATTTATATGTAACCAAATTAACACGTATTCTTCTATCATACCAAATCCCGGCCCTTTCGCGTCGCGCAATGGAAAAGATTTTTACCTGAAACAAAAAAAAGACAAATTAAATATTAGATACGAACAAATCTCATGTTCAGTCATAGCTGAAAAAGAAGTAAATATCCGTGTTAAATATTAATTAGCTCTAAACTAATTTGGTACTCAGCAACACGCTAAAGTTTTACTCAAACGCTCCATGTTTCAGCGGATTCCTGAAACCGTAATGCCAACAAGGTAAAGGAGATAGCACACTAAACAGCAGTCAAGGTTGGCGAACATATCACAAAGCTGCACCCGTCTTGTTAACACGTGGCAAATACGCTACGCTACCTGGTGTGTAGTCTCCCTAACACTTATGTAAGATTAGTCGAACGTTCCCTACTTACACTTAGTTTCCTCTCCCGAGAACTCGATAGCGTTAACACGCTACAAATTCTAGTTCGTACAACAATGTAAACTTCTACTATGCAGTATGACGCTAGCAAATATATGATGAATGATGATAGATAAGGTGTAATACAAGCTATTATTTTAAAACGATCGTGCGAGCTACTAGCATCAGTTCTACGATTGTTTGTTCAACAATACATAGTAATTTCCACTTCGAATGTTCAATGTTCGAATTTTCATTGCATTTCTTTGTGATAGCATCAGGTAAGGTTATATATAAAGATGGTTTACTAATTATATTATAATATAAGTGTTATCGGTATTTTAATAGTTTAATTTGCGACGAAATTAACAGTAACCCTTGTTGTTAGTGTCCCTTACTATTTCGGGAGCATCTGAAATCAATTTCGGGTTACCCTAAGCTCATATCCTCAACAGATGGCTTTATCTACTCATGTACGACCGGACTATTGGATAAACGCAATAACTGACAGGGAAAGGGACTTTATGGTAACATAACAATAATCTGAGTCATCCTAATACACAATCACAGGATATAGAAATATCGGAAGAGTAAATATGACGTCATCATACTTATAGTTATGGATGAAAGTTTTATAACTTCTGAGCTGTAACATATTTTTACTTCGAACAGTGGATTCGTTCATATTTTTATTGCCAGTTCATAATAAGAAATACGCTACCAACAACGCATTTGCGTTAAAATTCTACAAACCGAAAATGAATACAACATCCAAGTATAAAGTGAGCATACGATTTTTGTAGGAACATCTATCCACCTGATCCTTAACTAAAAGTATATTTTCAGATGACCCTTTGTTCAACACCCTTCCGAAATTTGATGACCTAAAACCGTCAATCAAAAAGATGGAAGGTATTCCATTGAAATAAACGCACTCGGCGATTATAGAAAGCATCCGATAAGCCGAGCCGATATCCAGCCCCTAATAACGGCTCCACATTAATCTACGTTACCCTTTGCGTCAGGGCAGCAGTATTTCATGCGAATGAATTAATTCCTGTCTGTATTGTTTTGTTGCAAGGGTAGAAAATTTACCGTTTCACTCGCGAGGTTCATATAAAATTTTTGTAGACCAGAAACTATTGTGTAGAACGTGCCTTTTATCAATCACATCCTTGTTCAGGATAATAGAAAAACACTTGTTTTCAATATATCTATTTTTAGGAGCTTCTTAAAGTTCAGAACCTATCTCATTGAGGAAATTATGTGTCAATATCAGGCATGACATGACAGGATCTGATTCCGTACAAAAATAGCCTATCCAATCTTATCACAAATATATTAAGGAAAAACAAGAACAAACGACGTGACAAAGGCCGTGTTTCAGCTCCGTATCAAATAACAAGAGGAGGTATTAATCTTTGAAAGTGCCTTCGCACCCTCTCACATCACCGCCTTCAAAAGGAGGAAACTCGTGTCAGATTTTCTTACACTAATATGTCTGAAGCTACCCTGTTATGTTGATTACACTATCATAAAAGAAGATTATGCATAGTCATGTTACAGGTCTCTCTAACATTGTCAAAGACTGTAAAAAGTTGGAACTTGGCATCTTGTTTACCTAATGAAGTCATTTGAGCATTAAAACTTGCGACGGTATTAACACTAATTGCTTTGGCACCGGCTCATAAGCATGTGTGTACTAGATGTAAATTACAGCGCTAAATTATTTACAAGGTAGATTTTAGCCAGTTTGTTGATATTAGTCAGTGACTAGGAAAGGTCTATGGAGTATCCTATTGCTACCAATCACCATATTATGCCTCTATGTAAAGCCTGAGACATATTTAAATGTATGCATTAGGTATGTCAAATTCCATATGACACTTCTAATGTCCAGATTTATGGCAGTCATTTCAAAATACAAACCACCCATATAGAAGAGTTATTCAAGAGAAGGCGATAACGACGCCTATACAGAATAAATTGATATAGTTATCGACTCACATAAACGGTCAATACATTACCCAAATATGTCAACTTGCTCCATCGAGATAAGATCGCCGATTCGAAGCACTGACCTATGAGTTCTTCAGAACGTTCATATAAAAGGGCACTCGGCGAAGAAACCGTTCGTTAAGGATTTAGCATATCATGTGACAAAGTGGTCGTGTCGAAGAAGTTTTATTTTCTTTGTGCGCCCCTTTCTTATTTATATCGTCGTAATAAGTTGTGACGTTATAAAAAGTTATTCTTTCAACGCTGTAGGTTCAAGTTACGTTCTGTGTTTTATGAGCTGGATACGTTTTTTAGTTTGTGTTGGTATTTTTAACTACAAACCATATAACAGCTACTTTTGTAAGTTTTCTGACATTTTTATGTGATATATTGTCATATTATTTTACGGCATTCAAACTAAAGGTCGGCCCTTTGATGCAAAGCTAATCATATTATGCAAGATGGCCAAGCAACACGCATCTTTTAGAATTACGAAATATAAATTAGTTTTGGTCAATTATTATAAAAGTAATTTAACAGCAAGCAATTTTTTATAAACTCCAAGTTACAAAATAAACAAACCAGGAACTGTTTGTGAGACACTGTTGCATCAAAGCAATTTACAAAACAAGAAATAAAGACGATCCCAAAATCTACTTTTATAAAGTTGAAGCAACCAAAGGCGAAAACAGGACATTGTTGCAAAAGAAATGAAGCCAAACAGTTTTGAACAACAATGAGAAGCCAGTGGGAGGGGCGAGACCGAAACAGTTCCCAAACTCGGGCAAGCCAGGCAAACCAAAGACCTAAAGGAGAAAGCTTTGGCTTGGCAACTCTGCCAAGTTGAATTAATTTATTCTAGGACGGACGTGTGTAACTTTGAAGCTTCGCTGTTGCTACTATTCATCTGAATTGAGATAACACTGACTTTGTTTGGTTGAAACCGCAACCGAAATTCGCAGTAGAGGAATTAATATTTACTGCATGTTCTTTAGCAGATTTATCTGGGTTAATAGCTAGTTCTTGGTAATTCTGAGCATCTGTTTCCTCCAGTGGTTATAAGGTAAATTAAAAGTGGAATTAAGTTAATCATGACATTCGATTGCTGGTTATTGGATTTGGTGCACCTTTGAAATAGCTTTAACTAAATTTAAAAAAAATTAAAAAGTCATTTATTCAAACTAGGCTGAGAACAAGCACTTTTCGAACGTCAAAGTTACATAAGACAGTCCCCTAAAAACGCCCGCCCTTCACCACTTTCTAGTGCTTTAGCTAGGAAGAAGAAGTGGCGCAACAAACTCCCCAGCAGTAACATTAGATCCTCTACTATCACAAGATTTAAATCCCGTGATATGATCAAATAGAATGAGCAACTTGGTCATCAAAATTGTTTCTATTAATTCTTTAACGATGATCATCTTCAAGTCTACGAAGATACGCCCAAACAAAATCCCCGAGCAACTTCCAATTCTAAATAACAATTATGTATTAGGTATATTTATCAACTTACAAGAATGTTAAGTACAAATACCAGCTGGCACGTAGGAGTTATACCAACACATAATAATCAAACAGGCGACATCATTAGAACCCCGAACATGCGCGTCCTAAGGTTGATTAAAACGTAAATACATATTTAAGTAGCACGTGGGTATGTGACCTTCGCAGGGCTACCAGTGCCCTTAAAGGATCGCCTTTGTCTTTACGCACGATCGGATGCAATCCAATAATCCCTGCTGCCTTTGTATTATGTGAAGATTTCGTGAGCTGTGTGCATTATTTTGCTGTTGGTGTTTGGAGGATTTTGTGTTTTCTTAAAAACTTTTTTTGAGCATCCAGAAGTGCAGTTATTTTTTTTAATGAATATCCTATCCTCCTCTTTTTAGCACGTGTGATTTGACCTTCGCAGGGCTACCGGTAAAAGGATCGTCTTTATCTTTACATACGATGGATTGAATTAAGGATCCAATGATCCCTGCTACCTTTGTTTGTTTGGATTTCTTAAGCTTTGAGGTTAAGTTGGAAATAATTAATTTGGTTAGTGCTTTTGAAGGACTCGTGCGTGACCGCTGAATTAAAGAACTTTAAGGGACAGCCTGCAATGCATTTGTTATTTTTTCATTTGCTTAATGTTTCCAGCACGTACGCATTAGGCATTGCACGTTACGCATTTGACCTTTACAGAGCTACCGATGCCCTTAAAGGATCGCCTTTGTCTTCACGCATGATCGGATTCAATCCCCCATACCCTTCTATCCGGATTTCTTGAGCTTTGAGATTAAATTGAAAATTGATCATTTAGATTGGGTGTTTGTAGGATTTATTTTTATTTTTATTCACTATTTTTGAGGCAACCTGTAGTGCCGTTGGTATATTTTTGTTTGGTCAGAATGTGCACCACCTATTTAAGAAACCTCGTCATCTTTCTAGCACGACTGCATTTAACCTTGGTAGGGCTTGTGCCCTTAAAGGATAACCTTTGTGTTTACGCACGATCGGATTTAATTCAATGACCTCTGCTACCTTTGTGTTTGTTCAGAACAGTAATTGGAGCTTTGGGCATCGAGATTGAGGCCAAATTGGAATGTATAATTTGATTTGTGACTGATGGATTTGTATTTAATTATTATTCGTAGACAGAATATACTTAGCACGCGTCTTGAGAAACAAAATATTTGCTGACTTAATGCCGTAATATCGCTCTAGCTAGTGGCAGAACAAGGCACCTTTTGATTCTTAAAACCCGAATGAACCTGTCGGTAACATTAAAGCCAAAATTCATAATTCTCATTCGACCAACACATAACATCTACTAGTACTAGGGATACCACAACGCAATCGCAATAATAATAAAAAAGGTTATATGACCCTCACACTCATAATTATTCTAGCACGAGCCAATTTGACCTTCATAGGGCTACCGGAGTACCAGTACCATTAAAAGACCGCTTTTGTCTTCATGCACGAATAAATCTGATCCCTGATTCCTTTGTGTTTATTCTGAATTCGGTAATTTGAGCATAGCCCATTGATATTGACGGTAAATTGGGATTCAATTAGAATTCTAATGATTTGTGTTCGTGTGTATTGGATTTGTATTTAATTACATTATCTTTTGAGGTGAATACAAAGAAGAGACTTATTTCTTTGATCTGTTATTGATAAGAAACTCCTCCTCGGTTAAAAAGGCTTTTCAGTATGTGACTGGCAATGTTTAGGTACTCACACGCGCACACATTCCAAATCAGGACAATTATGAATTTTGCCAAAAAGATCAACATGTCTCAAGATCGTTTAAAAGCAAAAATGTAAAACTGTGTCTAATCCCATTTCTATTCAAGCTAGCAAAAAAAACAGGAAACCTATAAACTCATCCTGTCGTAAACCCTAGCCTAGACTATTTTACGACAAATGAAGCTCAAAGCAACCAACCTAATGTACCGTAGGCACGTCAGACTGGATAACTGGGCTACGGTCACCGTATTAGCCGACGCGCATGATTGCCCAATACGTTGCCAGCCTAATAGAGGCACTTCATCAATATGGGACCGAAGCTAGGTAAACTACGGGACCAAACTCAATATCAAATATCCGATAGTCGATTTAGAGATACATCTTAATTAAGATTAAAGGAATTCGTCCAGAGATATAGCTGAACATTGTTCTGAATTAAACGAAGCTCTAGACGTAATTGGACAAAGTAAAACTAGCGTTAGACTTTGCTTGTAAAGTTGATTTATCTGGCGCCCCTTTGTTTATTCGAGACTTTAAATGAACATAGAAAAAAGCCCTGTTGAAATATTATTGAAATTGATGGTGCGTCAGTCAACAGCGAGTAATGAAATAAAATAATCAAATAACTTCGCCGTCATATTTGACGTTGGTGATTTGAGCTCAGCCGGGGAGTCGAGAAAAACTTTTTACTGTCTTTGTATAATTCACAAGCGATCAAGTTAGATAAAAGTCAAATGAAAATTGAGAGAATGGTGTTAAGAAGAAGCTTGTTATTCTGTTCTTTTTAAGCTATTGCATAGCTTTTATCGCGGGCTTTGAGCGCGGCAACCGAATCAAGAAATTCCGTAACGTAACGAAAATAAAACCTAACACCCCCCACTCCGCCTACCATGTAATGACGGTTCCCATGACAATGTGATGTTGTCATGGGAAACGTGATGTTGTCATGGGAACGTAATTTTTGTTTTATGTCATCACGTCATCATCTCAAGTGTAGCGTTGACAAATAGGAAGTATGGAGGTTACAAATGCTATGCAATAGCTTTACCGCGGCAGTCCCCGAGTGCCACATGTTTTTTTTAGTTTTACTTCGCTTCGATGTACTTCGCTCTATCCTAAACAGAAAATTTGTAATAAGGACCCCAGCTAATTAATAGACAAATGATGCGCATTCCACCATTCTTAAACTTTAAATACTAAAACCTGTTTTTTGCAGCATCGCCCAATTGGCTATCTTCTAATTCCTTAAAAGTCCATTCATAAGACTATTCCGTAGTGTGTTTGCATAAATGTAAAGTAACAATCGACCATACACCCAATATTACCGCCCATGAAGAGAACATCACACTCTACGGCGTTCATATTAATTTCCTCGGTCATTACCGTCGAAGACGAGGCGCCCCGAACGTTAGCACCGCTAAATGTGAAGGCAACACCGTCGTAAAAGTACGGATGAAAGTTCATGTCTTATATGCACTTAGATGATTATATATACAGGCCTGTTATTAGCTGGAAGGGCTTATGGAGGAAAGGTACGCGTCAGATTAGTTTCCAGAACAGGGGAAGCTTTGTTTTCGCGTTGAGTTGTAGTTTCCATTTGCTGGTGGATGTTTTTATTCTCAGGCTTAGCCCGTCGTCAGTCTTTGTTACAACAAAGAATACCTTCACTATCGGGTATTTCACCCTTGATAAACTTTAGAACTATCGTGCGGGAAACTTTTATCTAGAGCTGGACGATAATATGTCTGAACTCCGAACTGTCATAAAAACAGTTTAATTAGCCAATACTAAACCGGCTCTGCTGATCGAGGTAGAATTAATAACAACGGAAGACGCAAAATCGTCAACAATATCGAATGCGTAGTGAGTTTCAAACTATCTCAAACATTCAACAACAGAATATAGAACGAAGTAAAAGAAAAACTTCCTCATAAAATCAAAACGAATACTTATAACTAATGCTAACTTATTGACACACCCTAATTCTGTCACAAGACAATCGTCTAAGTCATGAATACAGTAATACAAACGATACTTCCTAGGAACAGAAATAGAATTGCGTACGAGTACATCTGCTCTGAATATTTATTAGTTTCTCGACACTGCACTCCATGGCTATACCAACAGGTTTCCTTAAAGATGTTGAATTATGCACTGAACTGTTGCGATATTGAACTGGGTGGGTTTGGAGGGAATATTTGCTGAAGTCTTCATAAAAAAATGGAATGAAAGGCAGATTTAGAAAAGGGAAAGATAGATATAATGCAAAATGAACTAATGAATAATGTTCCATCAAGTAGAAATGTAAGAAAAATATTCCTTCACTTGTCTGTTTTCTTTCTCTCCAACTACGTTCACAAAGAACCTATCTGTGACAGCTTTTATTATTAGACCATCCTAAACTATTTTCATCAAAGCTGCATTAAGTACTTCATAAGATCGCTGATCTGCTATAACAAGAATACTTTCCAACCATCTTTTCCATCTCTCTACATCTCCAACTCTTAATTTTCCATCACCTATCACATCTTTCTTCCAAAAAGCGCTATCTTGATTAACGCTTTGCTACTTCTTTCCTCCGCTGCACCTCATCCCTTGGTCCACTACACCTCAACAACGCAATGATAAACATTCTAGCCGAACACGTAAACATTCTATGTATGGAACTCGCGAGGAATGAAGATACGCATTTAGATTTAATTACACGAGCCTTGTTTACGCTGTGACCGAAGCAGTGGGCGACGCGCCTAATTTGAATACCAATTCCTATTTCCTTGACTTTAGGAAGTAGGTACGTAGTTTCGTTTGCCTGCGGTACTGTTATTATGTTTGGTCAGGATTTTGGGTAAGGGTTGTGAATGATATTGCCAATTATTTAACTAGGAATTTCTTGTTTGTGCAAATAAAACAACGAATTCAGGTAATATCATAAAATTTATGGCATTCATTAACTAGTGGTAGCCACTACATTGCTTCAACTAACTTAGTAAGTCATGAAATCTTACAAAGTTGACGATGTTGGTAATAGTCCTAAGCTATTTTCTGTTATACGCAGATCTCCTAACTAGTAACAGCAATAAACACAAAACGAGAATGATCCACCGTCTCGAAATAATTCATGAATCATTTAAGACTAACCACTTACTCAAATTCCTCTACCTACCACAAAGCTGTACTCTTCATCATGCACTAGAGAATAACAGACAATACTACATTCTAGGAAGCTCATTGCGTAGTGGTTCCCATCAATTAGAAGATAAGGCACACTTGATTGATTCACTAGCGCAACAAAGGGTGCGTTTACGCCGCCGTCAAGACCGATAACCCCTGCATATTCAAGCTATCTCTTGTATAATTATAGTGACTTATGAGTTCGGGAGACTCCACTTATATAAGTTTATCTGAGAACATTATAAGTTCAGTTATTTTTTATGCTTGTTTTCGCTTTTACGTTCAGCAGTGTCAAAATTAACATCAATTGAAAATGGACTATAAAAAAATTGTGGGTCAAGACATCCCCAAAATCACCCATTGTCCATAAAGATATCCTCCATCCTGAAAATACCGATAAAAGTTAATGTAGAAGAAGAAGTAACATGGCTAACAGTATTACAAAATTTTATCATTTAAGACCTGAAGCAGCATCAGAAATGGAGGATGGACTACGGTAAGTACTAGTTGACATTTTCCAGTTGAAGGACAGTTCCATCCTGAAAGATGGTTGAAAGAAAAAGGCTAGTTGACAAACGAACCAGAAATAAGTTCATTTTATATGTCTCAAAAGCTGGTTGGTCAAGATTGTAACTTGTAAGAAGCTTATGTCCCTTTCAGTAAAGGAAGCCCTTTGTGTGCGAAGGACCATTAATAAAAGGCAACTATTTAATATTTAGCTGGACCTTCTGGACTTATGTGATTATGTGTACCCTCTGAACTTATGTAAAGATAAAATATCACCTCACATAATACTTGTTAGTCTGTCAGATGAAACCAGCATTTCAATTTCATTAAAACATCGAAGAGAAACTCGAACAAAAAAAAAATACAGTATTTTATTTTTCAGCCAGACGCAGCCGGAATCGCATCGACCGAATCTGATTAACGGGTGTCGGCTCAATATTTATAGGGATACCGAATCCAAT
This sequence comes from Agrochola lychnidis, assembly GCA_963680765.1. Lineage (NCBI taxonomy): Eukaryota > Metazoa > Arthropoda > Insecta > Lepidoptera > Noctuidae > Agrochola > Agrochola lychnidis. Next base: position 5,481,166 of record OY796862.1, on the reverse strand, counting down.
AAATCTCCGGTTGAAAAATACTAAACAACACATTCATCATCATATCAGCTTGTATCTTAATGTTCTCTGATATAGGCGTCTCCTGCAACTACAGCAAATAAACATAAAGAAATCTGGCCAAAATGAACACCTTTGATCGACGGTCAGTAGAAAATTTATTGCTTGGGTACCTACTCAGAAAAGAATACTACATAGGTAACTCTTGACATAATTAATCATTCACGTTAAGGCGTCTAATACCTATAGAAAGAAAAGAGTTGTCCCATTAATTTCCGAATACCACAGTCACGGCATTTGATTTACTACAATTAAATAATGGATTGGTAGTATAAATGAACATCAATCAAACGAAATCGGAAGCAACTCGATTACCGAGTCACTAAAACTTTTCATAGTCATGGTCTTTATTAGTTTTTCAAACAAAGTGAGTGGGTAAGCTTGATAACGTTGAATCGATAGCCTAGTTTTAGTTTAACGCCTTAACCTACAAATGCGGGTTTAATTCATTGTTTGTTTGTTTTTATTGTCATGGTGTTTGGCTTGCATGGTAAACATAATTTTAAAGGGGTATTATGTGGATGTTATTTATGTTGACATCCGTTCTAAACCATGTGTTGGGTGGGTGGTTGTTCATCATAACATTGTCTCACGCCCACGATTCTTCAAGAAAAGGGTGGGTGTACTGTCGTATACAGAGATGGTGGTATATCGCAATAGAAACGAAGTTAAGAGGCATGAGGAACAGGGTGTAAAGTTCACTCATCCTCTATAGAAAAGGGATGATCCTCCGACCAGACGGGTGTCGTGACTGGCGGGCAACTGCCAAACGATTGATGTCGGATAATCATATAATTATTATCGTTCGCGCGGTAAACTCTAATTGCGCGATGCAGGATTTCTGTGACGTCAGGTGTTTGATGTGTAGTTCACATGTGGCGATGTAAATGCTGCCACAGAAGTTACCAAGGGATAATATTCTATTCCTTCCTATACCTAGCAACGACATAGCATGGTAGCTATTGGAAGAGAAAACACTCGAATTGTAAAAGAAAGAACAAGTAAGTCCACCTTCGAACTCCTTACTACGTATTTCTAAGGAGTTCGAAGCCGCGTGACTAAGTCAACGAGGCAGTACTTTACAACACTTGCGCAACTTAAACAAGTCGAAGTTTTTCTTACAATTCCAAATAAAGAGTCGAAAGTCTGGAGAAATGTGCTAAATACATTAAAGTGTAAGCCACGCAATCCAGAATCTATTAGAATGTTGGACTGCCTCCAACCCACCCTGTAGTTAGTGACAGCTTATTGAATGTCGTTCAGAATACAAAACTGGTTCAGGGTTACTGGAACACGAGTAAGATAAATTGGAATGGCACAAAACATCTTTTAATTTCAAGGTTTGTCTTCGTAAAACAAGAATTGAAATCGATGAGAAACGTTTCGGAAGGACCATTTGGCTTTCATCCTTGGTCCTTGGCGACACAAGGTTGAAATACGTATTCTACTTTCATGTACTATGATTAGGAAAGACATTTTTAATGGTGATTAGAGAGGAATTCATAAACCTAATATGGGTCACACGCTAACAGAATCAGAAGAAATAAGAAAATTACAATCTGCAATAATTAAAAACTCAAGATAGATCTAAATAAGGCCATGGTATATCTGAGATATCAAACAAACTTGAGAAGCCACCAGCCGTTAGTTTCAATATGCGGGTTATTGAATATGCAACACTATAAACTGCTCTGGAACTTCGCGTCAAAGTAATGGCACCCACACACTGCCAAAGCTCTTCGGATGCACTTGAAACAAACATTGAATGCAAGACTGGAGCTACTAAGAATGCAAAAGTCATTTGGACTTCACTTAAACGATTATTGCGAGCCATTTGCGTCCCGCAGAGTAACTAAGTGTCCATTATGTGGTTTTTTTTTTGCTTGCATAGTAAGATTTTACAGTGGACTAATCCGAGGTGGAGCTTGTACTTTATAGTGATAAGCGAATGGGTTGAAAAAGTGCAATGGTGTAGAAAGGTAGTATAAACGCTGTAGTTTCCTCAGTGATTTAAATAAAAGCGCTCGTTTAGATAGTAGGCGAGGTGCACAATTTATGTAAGTTAGAAGAAAAAGCTCAACCGGGAGTTATGATAGAATTGAAATAATGACATGATACATGTATCTTCCTTAATGCAATGGTGTAGAAAGGTAGTATAAATGCTGTAGTTTCCTCGGTGATCTAAATAAAAGCGCTCGTTTATATAGTAGGCAGGGTGCTCAATTTATATAAGTTTGAAGAAAGAGCTCAACCGGGAGTTAAGTAACAATTGAAACTATGACATGATACTGTATCTTTCTTAAGCGTTGTAAGGTGTATAAGGAATTTGTTAACGCAGGCATAAAATTACAGTGCAATAATCTGGTTTCCCTTAGCAACTGCGCAGACCGACAGCAATTACTTCAAGTAAAAGCACAAGCTAAGAAATAATGGTTAGCTTTACAACGGATGCAAAACCAGCTCTTAAAACAATGCGGGCTTTGGATTTATGAGAAGATCTTACAAAGTCTACCAACTCAGAACAAAAGGAAATATTTCCTTTTAATATTCAAACTAGCACCACATAAAGCACAGAAATATTTGATGAGGCAGAGATTAAACAAAGACAACATGAATATATAGTCATGCCAAAAGTTTAGAATATGAACGTGGATGGCTTTAAGAGCAGGGGAAGACCAAAGCAACGATGGACAAACTGCGTGGAAGATGATATGGCTAAAAAGGGACAAGTATGGAAGAAAAAGACTTGTAACGCTGACCGCAAATACATACATTGGAATAAGGCCAGGAAAATGATGATATCCTTTAATAATATTCAACTAGCACCACATATAGCACAGAAATGTTTAATGAGGCAGAAACTAGATTTGTTACCGTTGCCGTCCCTTTATATTTTTGAAATTTGTGTGTTTGTGTGGAGGCATAAATAATTGTTTGCGGAAGCAAGCGATGTAAATTCTCGCAGCAGGCGCGACCCCTACAAGCTCGTGTTAGATGTCCTCCCCAAGGCTTAAAGAAACATAGGATGAATAATATAATCTTCGTTTAGTAGCTATGCGGTACCACCTACTGTACGGGTTTGTTAATAAGGTCGTTTAGGATGTCCACTCTGGACGGTGAGCAATGGGTAGCTCGCCGTCCGATAAGGACCAAGCCCGGGTCGACGACGCGTTGTGTTCCACGCGCGCCTCAAAGATATGTCAGCAGAATTGACGGGGTCCGCTAGGGCCAATGCCTGCCGGGGGTTCGAAGAAAACCGATCGGGAAATCGTGGCCCCCGGCAACAGGGCAACCGAAGGAACACGGGTGGGTTTTAGTCAGTAAGAGTCTGACACGCCCTCCCGCTCCGCCCAGAGCGGGAGAAGTTATTTGATAATTTCCCACCCAAAAAAAAGGTTATGAATTATAATTATAATGGGATTACTAAAGTAGCTCTAAAATTCAGTGTTTCTAATATAAATGTTCAAAATTAAATTACACAAATGGCTAATCAATAGTTTTTACAGTGTTAGGGAGTTCCTGGAACATAAAATCGCATGATGACAGATTGTTTCATTATGCATGTAAAATTTGCACGCTTATATCTATTAAGCAAAACATGTCTGTTCACATTATTAACATTACCATCGTTTATACTACGTTTTTAGCAAATAAATTATACTTCTATTCCTATTCCTTCTATTTCTAAAATTAAACCAAGACAAAATGAAAATAGATATAAATCTAAGCTAAGTCTAGTTGAACGTCGTTTTATGACGCAAATATAACTTAAAGACTCCGAATCTAAACCGGAGTATGATAAGACGGTGAGAGCATTTTAACTATCAATCAATCAACCAACTCAGCCTATTGTAGTCCACTGCTGGACATAGGCCTCTCCCATACTACGCCACAACACCCTGTCCTCCGCCGTCCGCATCCAGTCCACCTAGCTGGGTGTCGTCACGCACTACGCTTGCCGATACGCGGTCTCTCCAGGACTCGTCTGCGCCACTAGCCATCGGTCCTTCGACAAACATGGCCAGCCCACTGCCACTTCACCTTGCTTTCTCTGCAAGCTATGTCTAACTGTAACTATACATAATATTTCAACGAATTTAGCTCACGTTATTCTGATTAAATAGCTTACAAGTAGGGTACTAGTTTTCTTTAATGTCGTGCTTTGGTTTATGGTTTTGCTAACTTGGTATGTTTTAGGTTTCTTGTATTTTATGTAGGCTTCTTGTCCTTGCATAGTTTCATTAACTATATTGTTCAAGAATGTTTATGATAAGGTTTCTTTAATTAAGCATTTGAACTTTTTACAGTTTTTGAATGTGTCGTGTTTATCTTACTTAGACTTCAGAATCCCAACATTTTTTAATTCTTGAAATTCATTGAATGGTTAAACAAATGCACGTCACAACTTATAAAGTCTGTTCTACTAAAAGCTTATTGATGTGAAACATCTATAGCGGCGGGTCAGACCGACTGCTGACGTGGCGACGCACAATGCCAATCCAACGCCAACGCCAATGTTGGCGTCGGTAAACTATCTTCTTAAGCATATTCCCTGTACATAATAATTTCGATGTTTCACATCTGCCAGGCGGCCCGCGACGGCTCATTTTATTATATTGCTTTCTCAGTTTTTAACTTCATCTAGAAACTTACCTGTCCTGAAAATAAAAGCTGCTCAAAAAACCACAAACGTATAACTGTTTTAAAGTAGGAAAGGTTTCTCTTGTAGTGAAATTCTGTGGCACAGCGAACTCGTCTTTTAGGGCTGCTTTAGATAGAGTTTTCTTAACATTGCACTGATTTTTGAAAGCTCTCGAATCTTTTACGAAATTTTTAGTCTGTTTATTGACACTTTACTGTTATCATTTTCTTCACAGTCAAAGTTAAATAAGCAGAAATAAGATTCCTGGAATCACAACGACCGGATTATGTGTCTCACTTAAATTCAAGCAAATTCTACAAGTTTGATAAAATGTTCGGAATTTTCAACGGGTTTTGTTTGGTCTGTCAACCCTAATCTCTCGACGCTTTCCCAGCCTCTTATTTTATACAGTTTTTAGATCTATCTCTGTCTGGTGCCTCTATGAACTTTGTGCGAATGTCGAAGGTTTTTTAACTGCTGTCGGATTCTACATAAACTGAATGGAGAATTGAAGATGAGCCTTTTTCAGAATGAAATGCTATATGGTTATCTTTCTGCCTTTTAACTCGATATACCATAGTTAAAGATGGTTCTGTGAGTCTTTTACAAAAAATGAGAAATAATATATACTCCGAAAGGCAAGCAAAGCAAAGACGGAAGACAAAACTTGATACGGCTGTTTACTTACCATCGCGCTTAACTTGTAAGAACTTAGATAAGCCTTCTAAAAACTCAAGCCAAAGAAATTATGCAGCATTGCAAAGAGATCGCACTAATTACAGACTAGTACGCTAGTGTAGAAAGCTTAGTCTAAGTAAACAAAGTCCAAAGTTACGTAGAAACTGTTAAGTAATATATTATGCTCAAAGTGCTAACAGCAACAATGTAACATAATAATGTAATCTTCACTTGTTCACACCGTGCGGCAGAAGCACTCAATTATTATGAGGATGTCATAATACACATCATTAACACACCTCTATTAAACGAATTTAATAATGATACTAAAGCCAATAAAGCCACAAATAATGAAGCAGTAACCATAGCATTCACACGTTGGACACCTACGCCAACCGCCAAATGACTCATTTAAATATAATAGCAGATAAAAGGGTTTAATACGGTCATTTCGAATATGAAAAACATTCACTTTGCGAGAACAGAATTGGAAGTGAGAAAGAAGTAGTTGTTATTGGGTGTCATGATGAAACAGATGGCAGATGTTCTGGTAACCGTTTCTTTGTATTTGGTGAGGATGATTTGTACCTGAAACAAAAGAATTCGTTTGTTAATAAAAACATAAGAGAGCTGACTAATGCGTGGGATGAGACATTTATAAAAATGGGGACAGGATTTAAAGAAAGTTTCGTTCGTTTGGTTTTTCAGCAAACATATATTATGTGGCAAGCCATAACGTAAGAAAGGATGACAATAAAAAGTTTTACTGCTGCTACCATTTTAAATCCCCAACATCAGCCACGAAACAGAATATACGACGGTACTAAGAATTTCGTTGACAAGAAATAAGAACGTATTAAGAGGTTAACCAAACAATGTCGATTAATCCCTGGAGCAGCTTGCGTTTAATTGCTTTAAGCAATTAAAACAACTATAACCCTTAATTGCTACAGACCGCAGACTGGCAATCTGTGTAAACTCAGTTTAAGAAAACAGGCTCTCTCCATCACACTTGACGTTGGTACACGTGAAATGCAAATATTATTGCTGGCATCGCCCCGATTTGTAATCGATTCTATAATCGCACTTATCGAGTGATATCGATGTTTACTCGCGAATTATCGATTAAATCAGCGCTCTGCGAGAAAGATAAACATTATTGAGATTCAAAATTAAATCAGTTTGTTTTGTTATGTCTCTGGAAACCTTTTTGCGTATTTAGAGTTTTCGAACTTTTTGTATTACATTTATATTATTTCCTCTGCAACGTTCGGGAATCAATTTCATAGCTTGGAATAATTTTCAATAGTCGTAGCCTTCCAAACATCGCGGTACTATAAACTACATAAAATTAAATATGAAACCACCACACGCATAAAAGCTCCAACGTTCATAGCAACATAGGTAAATTTGTTTACTACGATAGTTCCAGAGAGCACATTAAATTCTCCAAAAAGAATAATAAAAAAGATCATAAAAAAGAATACTTTGTATTATATAATCCAGAGTAAACTGCAGACATAAAGCCTAAAATAGTACAAATAGTTTTGTTTAAAACGGTTAGTGCTTCTACAAAAAACACTGAATTTTGGAAAGGATGAATTACCTACAGCTAAAATTCCGCAGAGGGTAGTGACATGTGAGATCATTTCTGGCTCGATTACGCTAACTCCTTACATATAATATCGTTAGTAGAAGCTCTCTAGTATAATACTCGTTTGGAATAACAATGAGAGGATGTTAGTAATAGTTTTAGTCCAGCAAAGTACGGAGAATTATAATATGAAGTGGCTATATTTTTGCTTTATGATATCTTTAGTTTTTTTATCTTTTTACGAAGTAAATATGACAGTCAAAGTTTATCTAACATTCTGGTTAACTATCGTTCAGGCAAGAATTATTCGAGATAGCGTTCCTCAGAAGTTCTGTGATAGGAGCTTTCGTTTTTCAGAATGGAGTATAAGATTCATTATTATTAAACCCAATAGGATTTATTAATATTAGTAATAATGAAATGAAACTCTTTTCCAGCGACATTAGAATGTTCATTCAAATGTTCGATTAATGTTAAAACATCATCACAGGGGTTCTCGTTTACGTAGGTGTAACAGCAAACGTCGCTTCACATTATTACAATTCCAATTTAGAATTCGTGTACCTTTGTACTTCTACTATGTAACATGAAAAGGCATGGCGAGGTTTGGCGGGTAGGATTAGGACATATCCGAGGGAAGAGGCAAAAGAGTAAATGGAGGCACACCACTTTTGCGCTGATAGCCTCATATGTGATAATAATGAAAACGGTTAACGAAGAGAAGACCAAGATACAATATTGGACAATATTTTTTTCTCGACTCAAACAGTGAGTGAAGATAAAAATAAATTACTACGGTTTTCCGCCTCGCACGAAATAAATAAAGCTATAGTCAACATCCAATACCTCTCGAAGTCCTCAATTAAGTATCCCGCAGATTGCAAGTCTCACGACGGATCACGACCGAGTAAACCGAACCGCTTGCGAACACAATGTCGTGATAATTGATTTTATAATAAGCCTTTGTTCTTCATTTACAATATTGTTAACAAGTATTGTTGCCTTTCGGTATGGTTTCATTGTAGGTCGAAATCGATGAACGCGTCGGAACGCCCATTTGTATGCAAAATTTTATACATGTATGTAAATATAAAAGCTGTTACAACGTCTTCATCGTTATTATCATTCGCAGTGGGTACGAAAATACTCTGTACTAAACGCTTCAGTTTATTTGGTTTGGAATTCTATTTGCCAAGACATCGATTTGAACAATCCCTTCATTGGCTTTGCATGTACACTAGTCTCAATTTGCTCGTTCACAATTAATACTTCAAACCAGCACATGAGTTCCACACGTGTATACCTTCCAACCATGATAATGAACATGGAACTGAATTCTCCCGACTGAAGCGAAAACATATAAATCAACGCTAATGTTCCCGAACCAAAACAATTTTCCAAATGTAAACCATTTTATATTCTGAGTGTGTCATCAGATGCACGGAGCGCTGGTAAATACTACAAAAAAGTTTGAAGAGTCTCATTCCTCCTAATGAAGGTAATAAATATTTTATGAGTTCGAATGAAACTGGCTTTTTCGCTTTTATAGCAGAAAAATGCGTAGAGATTTTTAAAGCAGTTAAACATCCAAGCGATGTTCTGAAGGATGTTGACATTCACCACGGTATTACCGGTACATTATTTCAAAGCGAACTTGTTTTAATAAACTGTAGCAAAGCTATTTGTGTTCAAGAAGAAAGCGCTGCGTGAAAAACTAACAAGAATTTAAATTAGTTCTACTAACTTTGACAGCAATGGCGTGGACGGTTTTAAATGCGTAACTTATGCATCTTTAGTATTTTCACTAATTAGTCAGGGTGTTTTGAAGGTTGGACTAATTTGCTCAAGCCACCCATAAAAGATTTTTATGTTTGTAGCTGAACAACTTCGCGCCATATGCGTGTGACCGTTAATTTTACTACGTGAACGAATTCTTTAAATACAGAGTGTTTTGTATTTATTTTTACACACGACTTCTATTTCGGAATTTATGTAGCTTTCAGGTATATTTTTACTATGGAAGAACAATTTCGAGCTTTATAGAGATTGACTTTAATAAATACAAAAAAAAAGGAAGCATTAACACAGGGTTCTATACTTGGCCCAACTATTAAAGGCAATATAAAACTTTAAAGCCATTTATTATCTTCGTTTTTGCATGTCACCTTACGTTGAAGTCTAGACGCGCTAAGTCCCACCCAACACTTGAGTCTGGCCATGAACTTGTAAGATGACGCGAACGGCGGGTTTTACAAGCCCTTTCATTTATGTAGTAAAACTCAAATAAAAGTATTTAAATTTATGTATGCAAAAAAACAAATTGCTGATTTTACCAGTGGAAATTCGCTGTGCATAAATCCCGAGAAAAGTCACGTTTGGAGCCAAAAAGAAAATTGAGACCGAAATCATAAAAAAATTGGGTATAAAAGAAAAGCTTGAGAGAACGGCAAACACACCATTTCTAAAGAATAAAGAAAAACTGCGAACGCTCCAAGAATAATGCGCAGTACCTAACAGGACTTAACAGGAGGTAGTGTAGGTACTCGCATCGTTAAAAGTTTACACATTAGCCTCCGACCTTTAAAGAAGCAAACAATTACTTTAGTTACAAAAGCGAGTATTTTACTTGAACTTGGCAGAATGGACGTAGCATTGAGTTAACGCGCAGCTGGCACGCTAGGGGGCGCGGCGGAAAAGGGGACTACTCGAGAAATTGACACAATATAGTGCCCACTCGACTCTCTTGGCCCAGTTTAAGTTGCATACGTTCTGAGACAATGGGTTCACCTATTGTCACTGATTTCTATATTAGCACTTAGCGTTGGATTGTAACGAATACTTGAAAAGTAACTATTGTAAATCTTTTAGACACCAGTGTCGGGCATTTTACAGCATCAGTAATGTTGATTTTCTACTATAATGAAGTCAACTTTTAATACATAATCAAATTTTCTTCCAAGTTGAACTTTAGTTCACTTGAACAATACTAAAACCAATTCACGGATACAATAAAAATGTATCTACTTACAGATTTAATGTAAACCAAGTTATTGGATTCCAACAAGAAAGCAAACTTCTAAACACCCTAGACTCTAGACACTTCTAGACAAAGTATAAGGGATTTGCCAGGCTGTCCTGGCAAATCTCTTATACTTTTAAGTAATTGGACTGTCTCGAAATTTTTTGTATGTTTAGGTACAGTTACACAGGTCCATTATAAACAGCAGTGGTTCTTTTCGTCAAGATATGTTAATGCAAATGACTGAAATGCTTGAAATCACCCTTGGCATTCTTGTCCTACAGTAAAATGTTTTAATTAAAACTATCATCATTAGAAAAAATCTCAAAGCTGCTCGAACATCCGTTAAAGAAGAAAAATCCAAAGAAGAAAATAACCGTTACGTCTCCTTTATCAATTTCAGTGAAGAAAAATAATACAACAATGGAATCGTCTACAACTTTCCACGTTTCATTCCGGTTGGATTCAGGGATTACGTTAAAGCGATTGTCAATAATATTATTGCAATCTGAGAACATAATGCAGCATCCCATTGTGTACACATGACTGCCTTCAATGCTCATTGCTTTATACGAAATCCGATAAAAGGATTGGGATTAAATTAAGCTTAACAAGATCGATGATACTCGGTATGTTTCTGATTATTTTTCATTGATACTTCTTCTTCAATCTATTTTAGCTTAGAAGTGATTTACAGAATTCGTCTCTTATGTTGGCCGTCACCGTTACTAAGATTTTGATCTTAAGTTTTCTGAATTCTATTCAGCTGAATTATCTTTAGATTCTTTAGCACATATTGTGTTTTCAACTCTAGCTAAAAAGCTAATATTAGATTACTTACAGACGTTACTATTGTCACCGCTGCGACATTCTCCTGAGGGACCAGCTAAGAAGTACTATCACTCGTACACTCAGTTTACAAATTGTTACAAGAACTTTGACAGTAAAATAGTTATCTCCAATTCCCCCGCTCTCCTACTCCTATTTTATTTAGACAGGTTTTATCGGCTGCTGTATTTGGTTTATAATAATTTGTTTGTATTATAACCTTACAAGAGTGTAAATAGATTGTGCTGATCCTTTGATACGATACCAAAAAAAACCATAGACTTTTAGTATCAACGTTAATAGTAACAAAATCTCGTGAAGACTAAAGAAACCTCAAAATTACCTCAGAGATAACGTTTCACAATCTCGTTACAGACCCCATTTAATTTTCTTTTACAAAGACGTTTTTATCTTTTGCAATTTCCTAGAACCTAGAACAGTCATTCATTTTGATGAGAATACGAATACCATCATATTTTAAATTAATTCAACGTTATAAATTAATTTTTTATTCTCTTGCGACGTTTGTCAGCTGACGAATGCATTGCTCTCTTATAAAGCAAAATTTGCATGATGGGAGAAGAAATCTGCATTGTTAGTCAAATACGAGTTTTCTAAATAATGTAATGTCAAATGAGGTGGCATGACTGTGGATTCGTGGAATCTAATGTTTTTCTGCATTGCGTTATTTTGGCTTTAGTGCCAAATGCCAATGGCCATGTCCTTGACCATGGTAATGAGAAGCTTTTCTTTGAGTCACGACCTTTTCTGGGAGAATTTGATCTAACATAGAAACTGATTCACATAAATTCTCTTCTTTCCACTTAATTTTTTTGTAGGACGTATTCGTTACATTAATTTAGAAAATGGTGCAATTAACTTTCAATATCCATCGAAAACACGTTTACCGATAACGTGTAATTTGTTTAAAAGATTAATATACAGGGTGTTTGGCAGAACGTTGAACATACGAAAATGGTGGATAGGTGGGGTCATCTGCTACTTACTCAGCCCTAATTTATTTGGCCCTGGCCCCCTGGATATTTTTTTTTTAATGCAGGTTGAAATTAGGATTTAAGTATTTTTTACATCTTTCTGTTATAAGAATCTGCCAATATTAAAGATTTAAAAAAAAAATGCCTATTAACCCATTTTTTTTCATAAAAATTACACTTTAAAGTTAAGAAAGTTGTGAAACTAGAAGAAAGCAAAAAAAAAAAATTATATCCAGGGCGCCAGGGCCAAATAAATTAGGGCTGAGTAAGTAGCAGATGACCCCACCTATCCACCATTTTCGTATGTTCAACGTTCTGCCAAACATCCTGCATAAACTACCATTCAATTGGCTGTCCTTGTAACGACGGGTGTCGCAATACCGCTTATTAGTTCCCGCCTGAAATAACACCATGAAATATAAATTGCATACCTTGCATATTTGCTTTGGAAAACTGGCCTGTGTTTATTTTAATAAATGGTAATGACCATGGCATTCTCGGGAAGGGTACAAAGCTTATAGTAACAGCAGCCTTGGTTCCAGCGGCAGTGTCCTTGTCGTGTCGGCTTGCATTTTATCCAGCGTAGTCGTTAAGCATGGTGGACTTTAATTTCATCACTATTTTTTACTGCAGGATTTACGTCACAGTTAATAAATTAGCTTGATATTGGAGCCGCTGCAAAATCCATCTGACACTAACAAGCCATTTAAATTATTGGAGACACGTTACTCGTTTGAAATTAGAACTTCACGATGACAGCTATCGGAAGTAACTAATGTAGCATTAACAAATTAATCTTAACAAGCGCTTGGTGTCCAGGAAATTAAAATAGATGTCAGCTAAGAGGGAAGTTTGAGAATTTCTTACAAAAGTTTAATAGAGATTGAGTTTGAGTACAAACATAACATTAATCTTGGAGCAAAATGCTCGATTATAAGATGATATTTATAATACGGAAACGTTTTTACAAGGCAGGTGCTCACGCTTATTAGTGCTAATGACATTATGTACTTCAGTTTCTTCCGACTACAGACAAATTACGTCCCCTCGTTTGTCTTTTAGGAGCCGCGTAGGACAATACACAACTGACAGCAAAACCCTACCCCCACCAACTGTAAGTGCGGTTCTGGGGCCTACTCTCTGATTCTGTCAACGAAGATACGGGCCGGTCCGTAAGTAGCTCGAAACTTCGGAGTGTAACTAACTTTTTTGAACGGTCAAGAACACCTCGGGAGTACGGACAACTGTCAAATCGTGGTGTCATTCAGTTTTACGTCGAGCCCCAAACTAATATTATGTCCGTAGGTGATACCAAGTAGTAATCGCCCGTGAATTCGACCAAAACTACTGATTTTGTGCTTCCTGCACTGCATCCGATCTGAATCCGAGAAATGTCGGTCCGAAGGGTATGAGGGGTTGAACTCTGTCCGTCCGAATTTAGAACATGCCCAATTCGGGTTGAACTAGGATCTTGAATTCTGATTCGGATCGGATGCAGTCATGGGCGTACCGTTTTTTTTTTTGGGTTGGAAATTATCAAATAACTTCTCCCGCTCTGGGTGGAGCGGGAGGGCGTGTCAGACTCTTACTGACTAAAACCCACCCGTGTTCCTTCGGTTGCCCTGTTTACGGGGGCCACGATGTCCCTATCGGTTTTCTTCGAACCCCCAGCAGGCATTGGCCCTAGCGGACCCCGTCAATTCTGCTGACATCTCTTTGAGGCGCGCGTGGAACACAACGCGCCGTCGACCCGGGCTTTGTCCTTATCGGACGGCGAGCTACCCATTGCTCACCGTCCGCAAGCCCGCGCCTACGGTGGCCGGAAATCGGCTCGCGATTCCCGCCCCGGGCGTCTCCTCCTGCGGCGGTTAGGGGCGTTAGGGCGCGAAGTTTGCCTCTCCCTCACGCGTTCCGCCTCCTCCTTCGCGAGCATTACCGCTTCGCAGAAGGAGGTGACGGCCTGCCATTTCCTCTCGCTCCGTACCATGGCCTGAACCAGGGCCGGACGCGAGAGATCGTAATGGGCGTACCCACGGTGGGGCAAGGTAGGGCATCTGCCCCACCCTGGTCCCTGACCCAAAGCAATAAATTTGGTTTATTTAAATAACAAAATTAATCATTCATTTGGTAAAATTAAAAATTAGCGCATAAATCGAGCGCGTAAACGAGAGAATTTTTATTGAGTTTTATCGAGAGAATTTTGTACCATTTATCGAGTTTATTTACATCTGCCCCACCCATAAAAAAATGCTGGGTACACCCATGGATGCAGTGCAGAACAGCTCTCACATTTTAGTACCGGCTTCACATTTTCAAGCCACGTGCTCCATTCATAACAGGCTAAACGAATCCGATTATCAGCGAGAGAATAGACGGGCTGCACAATTGTGCGGTCAAGTGTACTCAGCCACGATATTAGTACATTATGAGGCATTTTAATGATCTGAAAACTGAGGGAATCCAGGTCACATGGACGCTCGGATCCGTTGAATGCAGAGCTAAATAAACGCATCTATGTTGCAAAAGGGCGGGAGACTGCGAAGTTCTGGTAAAATGTTCGTGCTTTGTTGTTGTTGGAAGTGTTTTGTGTGTATGCAAATTGGGTTTCTTTGATAAAATGGTGCTTATTGTGAAGCTAGCGGACTGAGGAATAATTTATTCAGCAGCCTCTTCTTCTCTGTAAAATAGTTCTGAGTAAGGAGATATTTCACAAGCAGCAGTTTAAATCCCTTTGCTAAACCGTAGACCCAGATAATTTAAGGCGGTCGAATGTGAGGACCTAAGCTTAGAAGGATAGTTATCTAAAGCCGTTTTAGGGTTCCGTACTCGAAGGGGGCCAAAGTGAACCCTATTACTAAGCCTCCGCTGGCCGTCCGTCTGTCTGTCAGCGGGCTGTATCTCACGAACCGTAATAGGTGGACAGTTAAAATGTATCACAGATTGTGTATTTCTATTGCCTATAACAACAATAATTAATGAAAATAAAATAAAGTTAAAAATTATAGTGGGATGACAAAGGCTAACTAACGGTAACAGCTACATTTATAGCCTATAGACTACAGACACTACACCTTCGTGTCCAATTTAATAATGCATTCAGAAAACTGATGGGGCTGCCATGGCGTTGCAGTGCGTCAGGGATGTTTGCGGCGGCGCGTGTAGATTGTTTTTATACTTTAATGCGCAAGCGCGCTGCATCAATGGTGGCACGAGTCATGGCCAGCCCCAACAGGGTTCTGAAAATGATAGCTGACAGAGTGGACTGTCCATATATAATTCACTGTTGTCAGTTACATGTGTCACCGTATTGTATTGTTAACTAACACGTAGTTTTTAAGGATATTGTTACTAACCCTCTATGAGTCGTGGCTTGAAATAAAGTTTTTAATTTAATTTAATTGCCAGGGAATAAAACTACACCATTCATTACGAGTGATAAAATAAAATAAAAACAGAAATTCAAACTTATTAGTACAACTGAATTAATCAGAGCCTTGTTTCCTAGTTTATCCAGCCACGAGAACTGAAATAGAAGTTTGGAGAAGAAAAAAAAAAAAAACGTGTGGCACTCGGGGACTGCCGCGGTAAAGCTATTTATTGCATAGCATTTGTACTTACTTTGTACTTCCTATTTGTCAACGCTACACTTGGGATGATGACGTGATGACATAAAACAAAAATTACGTTCCCATGACAACATCACGTTTCCCATGATAACATCACGTTGTCATGGGAACCGTCATTACATGGTAGGCGGAGTGGGGGGTGTTAGGTTTTATTTTCGTTACGTTACGGAATTTCTTGATTCGGTCGCCGCACTCAAAGCCCGGGATAAAAGCTATGCAATAGCTTAAAAACAAAATATAATAACAAAACCGACAGATTGCGAGTCGGACTCGCACACGAATGGTTCCGTGCCGTATTAACATCGAGCAAAAAACGCCGAAAAAAAACACGTTTCTTGTATGGGGTCTCCCATTTCTTCGGCGATTTTTGCTAAACAATGTACGGTGGTCCGGAACCCTTCGTGTACGAGTCCGACTCTTGGCCCGTTTTTTATTTCGCTGAACGTACCATCGTCGTAGTATTCGTTTAACTGGGCACTATCGATTTTATTCCGCTAATGCAGTATGTGTTTAGCAACTAAGTATTTGATACCTTTATGCCCGTTTTCACCTTCACTAAGTGACACTTAAATGAATCCCTACATAAAAGTGTACTGTTAGATTTTCAACGCTATGCTCAGCGCTGAGAGTTGAAAATCCAACAATGCACTTTTATTTAGGGATTCATTTACGTGTCACTTAGTGAAGGTGAAAACGAGCATTAGTCGAGTAATTCTTGTATAAATCTGAATCTCGGGAACGGTTTCAACGATTTTCATGAAATTTAGTATACGGGGGATTTCGGGGGCGATAAATCGATCTAGCTAGGTTTCATTTTTGGAAAACGATCATCGCTCGTACAGATATTGTAGTGTTATTTGCCGACAGATTAACGATAGCTACGTTGTAAAATTTGTCTTGATTTTCTTATAAACAAACTAAAATGCAAAATCAAACAATTCAAAGAAAATAATCCAGACACCACACCTACACATGTAGTCGAAGAGATAACATTAAAAATTATTAAAACAAATAAAACATCTGGCAACTAATTTTTAATCAAAATAATTTAACCAAATATATATTTTTTTATTTATTTATTTCAGACAAAATTCTAGTCCATATCTATCACATTTTCATTTAAATTATAAATTATAATCTCACCGATAAAAACCCAAACTACAATAACCTTTAAATATTCATTGAAAACCAAAATAACTTAAATAAAAAAAATTGTAAAAATGTCAAAATGATAAAATAAAATGTCAAATATAAAACGACAAAAAATGAAAAAAATAAAATAAAAAGAAATGTCATAACGACGATGAAAAAGGTACGCCATTCTAATCAATTCAAATTCAGACGAATTTGGAACGTAATCAAACAGTTCGCGAATACTCGTCACTGTTTTTCAAATTAAATAGATTTTTCTCCGTCATTCAAAGTCAAGTAGACTAAAAAAAAATAACCCGCAAGCGAACATCTCATTATCCATTAGTAAAACCTGACGAATTTATTAGGTTTACAGTCAATATGATTACGTCAGAAATATTTTGAACCGACAAGCCTCTTGTTTTGAATTGCAAAAAGCTTTTAGAATCTTTTTAATTAACTTTTGTTTATCTACATCCACAAAGCATTATTTTTGTGGTTGATTTAGTTAAATTATTGGATTAAAAATACATTGTTTATTTAACTTTCAATATTGAAAAAGCATTGATTCTAACACGTTTATAAGAAAAAACACTACAAAGTGAAAAATAACTTTAATTTCGGAAGTTTTAGATTTTCGTTTTTTGCCACCGACTTCCAAAATTAAAGTTATTTTTCATTTTGTAGTGTTTTTTTTTTTTGTAAAATGGATTTATTTTTCACTTTTTAGTTGTGGTACCTTCCCCACACAAATTCGAGTACCACCACATACTATGTAAATAACGGTGACAGGAACTTATCATAACATCATTCAGATAGGCTAAGTGGGAAAAATACGTATTATTGAAGATAACTCAAAAACTACCCAAGCAAAATTAATAAAATTTATATGGGACCACCTCTGAAGCATGACCTACCAAACAAAAAAAGAATCATCAAAATCAATTCATAATTGGCGGAGTAATAGAGTAACAAAAAAAAAAAACATGGAGTCGAATTGAGAACCTCCTCCTTTTTTAAGTCAGTTAAAAATAACAGAAAGCGTGCATGCCCTTCGCGTGTTTTCTTTGGGTTATACGATCGTGCAGCGGTGATCATTAGTACACGATCTCCTTCTTTAATCATGTGATGATAGCGCTCGTTAAACGATACCTTAAACCAACGATATCATCTGCTTCTTTAGGAATCGGTAATAAAGAAAGAAAAAAACAGTGGCACTCCGGGAGTGCCGACAGAAGTGAAAACTTAAACAATTTAGAAGAATACTTCCAAAACCTTTAATGTAAAGATCCTTGCATAGAACATTGATCCGTAACGTTATATAAATAAAGAGCACAATCGCGTTTACAACAATGAAGTGTCGGTAACGGTGTCGCGAGTTCAATTGTTTTTTCCTAAAGAAGTTTTCACTTAAAAATAAAATACTTTTACAGTACACATACACGAGACACACTGATAAAGAAAGATGCTTAACTCGCTCTACGAATACTACAATCATATCTCAAAAAGATAAGACAAAAAGCGTGCATAAAACACGCATATTTAAAAGAAGTTTACGATGTAGAAAAAGCTTTACAGCTACATAAACAACGTGTTATCGTGTTCAGATCGTATAAGTTAAACTAAGTGACTGCAGCTAGCACTAATCACGCTAATCTACTACTCATATCTTTTCACGAGCATAAATTAAATGTTTTAAAAAGCTACGAAGTTCTAAAATTCATGACATAGAAAGAAAAGAAAGAAAAGAAAGGAAAGAAAGAAAAGAAAGAAAAGAAAGAAAAGAAAGAAAAGAAAGAAAAGAAAGAAAAGAAAGGAAAGAAAGAATTCTTCTTCTTTCTTTCTAAAATTCATGACATAGCCTTGTTTCCCCGTAGGGTTAGGCTGAGGTGTACCTATAAGTACACCCACATTTCGCCAGTTAAATTGTAGTAGGGGGGCGAGCCTATTGCCATCAGGAGGAGCACTGATGGCCCAGTGGTAACAGCCCCGACTTACGAGTTGTAAGTCGTGGGTTCGAACTCAGACAGGCGCATTACTTTGTGTTATTTATTTTCATCACCGCTGCTCTCAAAACGGTGAAGGAAAACCGGCATGTCCTAGAAACAAAAATTCGAAAACATGTGACATCTAACAACCCGCACTGGGCCCGCGTGGTGGATTACGGCCCATACCCTCTCACAGAGAGGTCTGTGTCCCAACAATGGGAACGTTATTAGCTAATTATGCTATTGCCGTCTACCGGAGAAAAATTCAGAGTCCGGGCGGCTACTGAGAAATTCCAGATAGAAAAACCTAATAACTCTGGGTTCGATTCCCAGGTCGGAATCGAACCCAGGATCTCATGCTCAGCAGTAGCGCTTGCGACCACTAGACAAAAGCGGCAGTCACTCTAAAATTCTTTGTAAAGTCATTTACATAAATCTTTTTATTTAATTTAATATTGGGATAGTATTCATATTTTACTCTAAAAAACTAATTTAAGAAAACCATTTTCAGAATCAAATAAGAACTTTCAGGGCGTTTATTAAATTGCCTTAGTAATTTTAATAAAAACGCTTTCTTTACAATTCAGGAACACGAACACTTTTATTTCGCGAAAATGTTTGAAATAAAGGAAAAGAAACGGCGACCTGATTTATGAAAACAAATAGAATTGTTAATTTAATTTTGTTGGAAGCTATTTCTAAATAACATTACAATAAAACTTTTTTACAAAAAAAAAACAACCGACTTCCAAAAAATCACTACAAAGTGAAAAATAACTTAAATTTCGGAAGTCGGTGTCTTTGGTTTTGCATTTTCGTTATTTGCCACCGACTTCCGAAATTTTAAGTTATTTTTCACTTGGTAGTGGTTTTTTGGAATTCGGTTGTTTTTTTTTTGTAAAAAAAAAAATATTTCTCTCTTTTTAGTGGGTCAGTTTGTAATTTATCTATGTTACAATAGCCTAATTCCAACTGCTCATCACCGTTTACTAAATATTGCTTTTTGGAAGGTTTGCCTATAACATTTGAAGAGTTCCCTCAATTTCTCTGGGATGCCATCATCAGATCCTGGTTTCCTTATCATGGTACCACCCTTGGGATATCTTCTTTCCAACAAAAAAGAATCATCAAAATCTGTTAATAAACGACGAAGTTATCCGCGAACACACATAAAAAAAAATAAAAAATATATACGGTCGAATTGAGAAACCTCCTTTTTTTGAAGCCGGTTAAAAAAGAAATGCCTATTTGACCATAGTTTATTTCTGAATCCATTCAATATTACTAGTGCTTTTAACTTAACGAACTTTCTAATGAATAGGTATTCAATTGAGTACTAAAATAACTTTTGTACTAAGTTTTAACCCTTAACCTATTAATAATGGATCAATATAAGCCGTCGACTGTCGATAATTTAAATTGGTTGTTTTAAAATAAATCTTTCAACTACTTTCAATACTGACATAAAATACTAAGAGCAATATCACAGACAGAATTACTAATGGCGCAAATGTTTGAAAAAATGTTTAAAGTAGCTCCTAATGCTATTCGAAATTACATCAACATTTTAAAAAAAGTACTATTTTTAGGGTTCCGTACCCGAAGGGACATGATCACATGACAGACAGAATCACTAATGGCGCAAAGCTCCTAATGTTATTCGAAATTAAATATTATTCAACTTAAAAAAAAAAATGTACTGTTTTTAGGGTTCCGTACCCTAAGCTTCTGCTATCCGCCTGTCTGTCAGCGGGCTGTATCTCATGAACTATTCTCGTACACTTTAAATTTTCACAGATTGTCTATTTCTATGGCCGCTATAACAACAAATAATTAAAACGTAATAAAGGCTGCAAAGCTAAAATGGGATTGGGCGGGTTATGTCAGCCGCATGCATCGTGACCGTTGGGCAACAGTCTCCACACGGTGGGTGCCTGAGGAGGGACGGCGGCGCCAAGGCGCAAAGTCGGCCCAGGAAGAGGTGGCGAGACGACCTAGACACGTATACCGCAAGGGTTGGATGAAGGTGGCCCTGGAAAATGATGCATGGAAAGATTTGGGGGAGGCCTTTGCTCAGCAGTGGGACAGTGTAGGCTAACGTAAAAAAAGTAAAAATTTAAAGGAGTCCCCATACAAGAAACGTGTTAAAAAAAAGCGGCCAAGTGCGAGTCGTACTCGCCCATGAAGGGTTCCGTAGCAGCAAGTAACATTGAATGAAAGGTAAATTGCGGTTTACGATTTATGACGTATTAAAAAAAAAACTACTTGCTAGATCTCGTTCAAACCAATTTTCGGTGGAAGTTTACATGGTAATGTACATCATATATTTTTTTAGTTTTATCATTTTCTTATTTTAGAAGTTACAGGGGGGACACACACATTTTACCACTTTGGAAGTGTCTCTCGCGCAAACTATTCAGTTTAGAAAAAAATGATATTAGAAACCTCAATATCATTTTTGAAGACCTATCCATAGATACCCCACACGTATGGGATTGATGAAAAAAAAATTTTTGAGTTTCAGTTCTAAGTATGGGGAACTCCAAAATTGTTTTTTTTTCTATTTTTGTGTAAAAATCTTAATGCGGTTCACAGAATACACCTACTTACCAAGTTTCAACAGCATAGCTCTTATAGTTTCGGAAAAAAGTGGCTGTGACATACGGACGGACAGACAGACAGACAGAGACATGACGAATCTATAAGGGTTCCGTTTTTTGCCATTTGGCAACGGAACCCTAAAAAAGGATTGTGTGATTTTATGAAACCACGGTAAAAGTGAAACTTCTATAGGCGCCGCCATATTGGCATTGGCTGCTCTGACGAGCGCCTGTCACTTTATCCCTACTCCGCGGCCGACCGTCACGCGACATGCAACACACAGACGAAAAAGTTTGAGACGATGTAATAAAAGTTTCACTTTAAAAATGTAATGTTAAATATTATACGGTGGTACAGAACCCTTCGTGTGCGAGTACGACGCGCACTTGGCCATTTTTGATCTGGCAATCTGCCTCGTGTGGATTGAATTAATAATAAAGTAGGTACATGAGCTTTTACGATCCAATGATAAATTACTGTGAGCCTCTCCATTACCTACTGTTAGTACATTACCGCGGCCATAATTCAATCTTGCTCTCGGCCAAGTAAATTGTACATTTTCAAACTATTCGCCGTAAGTTTCATATATTCTAAAGTACCTGGGCGACCGAGCTCTGCTCTGGTGAAAATAGAAAATGCTCATTTAATAGTATAGTATAGTTTATACTAATCTTATGTATAGTACATACTAATTCCATGCTGCCATGATGTAGTCCGCGCAATCCACGAAGACGCGCCCCACTCCGCTCCGCGCCGTACTAGCGTTCAGCTTACAATACAGTAATCGAGTGGGGCGCGTCGTTGTGGATTGCACGGACTATAGTAGGTACTTACTAATTCCATGCTGCCATGTCATTATTCTCATGTCATTAGTCATTATCTTGTTCTAAACTTTGGGCGACCGAGCTCTGATCGGGTGAAAATACGGAGAAAACGATGTTTCCAGATATGAGACCTAGCTAGATCGATTTTTCGCCCCCATAAACCCCTACATTGCAATTTTCATCGAACTCGTTACGAGACGTTTTCCAGAACGTGATTACAAATATATACAAATATTGCTCGTTTAATAGTATAGGATAAGATAATTTTGTGTAGATTAATCGCAAGAAGATATTGATATTGTAAACAACGTTGTATTCAATGTTGTCTAGGGCTCTAGGGGGCTCTTGGTTAACTAATAACAGCTGCACGGGTCGATCAAAGGTTAAGGTACGCTTGCCGCGATCGATTCGTAGATCCATCATCCATTACTTACATATCGAGAGTAAGACTGGTTGTCGTCAGACTTTCGGGATTCTGACTACCCGTAACGACTGTCAAAGATCTACGAATGACATCCGGGACTAACTACTTAACGTGCTTTCCTAAGCACGGAGGGGCCTCGGAAAGCACGTAGCAAGGTAGTCAGAAGCCCAAAAGTCTGACAACCAGTCTAGCCAAGGGATATCGTGTTACGGTGTTACCCAGTTACTGGGCTGTGGATAGGCAGTCGCTCCATGTAAAATACTGGTATTCAGCTGCATCAATTAGACTGGAAGCCGACCCCAACATAGTTGGGAAAAGGCTAAGTAGATTGTTGTAGGGGCTAGGATGATACAATATAGATTTACTTTCTGTACCAAGGCTTTAGATGTCTTAGGCTATAACGGGGTTTATTTAGCATACATTTTACAACTCCGCAACCGTCGTCTTACATTTTCCTAGATGTAACCTCAGGGAAATTAACTATGATCGTCTTAGAACTCCTGAGATCCTGGTACTTTTTGTAAACGTTATTCCTAATCTAACAATCTTTTGCTCTCTATTTTGAGTATGTACATAATAATGTTATCGCATTTTCTCATAATCAACAAACTAACGAATAATTCTTAACTTAACAATATTCTTGATATCTCATTCTCAGTTGGTAGAGTATGTCGTGTTAATATCGATAGATCTGATATCGATAGAAGACGATGACTCACTAATGACTGGGTTTTATTACTGTGTGTATCATTAACATTAATTTTATTAGCTAGCTTTGTAATTGGCGCATGTCCTTAGAAGGTTTTGAAAAAGGAATATTGCGTTGTTGTGTTGCGTAAATATGGTGGTATAGATTATCATCATCGTCATCATCATTGGCACTCTTGTTCCTTCCATTGCCGAGTAGAACCCTCCTGCCTTTCGTGCCATGCTTCCCTAGTCTTTGCGAGTGTCATCCAGGTCTTCCCCGCGATATTCTGTAGGTTGTCTACCCAGCCAGGTAGATAATAGATGTTATCGCAAAAGGAGGTTATAAGAATAAAGTGTTAAAAAGAGATAGTGTTTCTAAAGTGAAAGAAACGTGATAAATGATATCACAAAATGTTATGTAAGTCAAGGATTCGCAAAACAAACAAACACCAACTTTCACTAAGTGCTTTGCCAATACCCACTCATATTTCTTCTATAAAGACTTCTATTTATAGTCAGACCTATTTTTAGCCCAACCATTATTTTAAAAGCCATTAATATTCATAAAACTTCGGAAACTCTTCAAGCCAACTTAACTTGCTAAACTAGAATAAGAATCGATTCTTGAAAACTCTCACTCGATTAACAATAACATCGATGTGGTTACAAAGGAATGCGAGTTAGGGTCAATCAATCATAAGTCGCTATCAATAGAAGATATGAATCAATTGACGCCAATTGACATAGCCCTAAGTTCACCGACACCGTACCTTACCTCATTCACATTCAATCGAGTACTTTATGAGTATTGAATGCGATGTGTACAATTGTAGGATATGCGATACGGAGCCAGCGACTTCAAACGCATGCCAGACTTGAGTTACTGACTCACGGATGGACAGATAATGCATAATGTAAGCTGAAGGTAGTTTATCTATTGCATGCCAATTTTTACGCAATAGCTTCTGGAGGAGTAATGCTTGAATGACTCAGATGACTTTCGATCATGTTATGGAAGAAAGAGGACACCTGAATAAAGAAAAGGATGAAACTAGAACACCAATGGAACATAAAAAATAAAACTAACTTTGCAGAAAGGAACCATACAGTAAATTCAATAACTTATTCAAGACAAATATGGATTTACACAGAGTGCATGCGGCGCAGATGTCAGGTCAATAAACTACGTAGGTTTGCAGGAGGACCACGTCTGGGCTCTCTATTAAAATGAAGAAAAATAAGCGAATCGCCCACTTACAGCAATATGGACATTTGAAATGCGTAGGCAGTGGACTGCAGACGACATAAAATGGACATGACTGTGGGGATTGCAAAAGTAATCACATTAGAGTCAGGGCTAGTATAAATTACGATGCTTTAAAGCTAACATACGACAATATTAATGTACACTAAACTTAGTGTAAAGTTCAAACTAAAATCAAACCTTGACCAGTCAACGGCAATATGGCTCCTTTGAAGCAATAATTACCTGAAACAATACATATAATTAAATCAACAAATGCATCATAATACGTTAACAATTCGAATCAATCACTAATATCGAAACCTACTTTAATAATAGCACCCGACAGAACTGCACCAGTTCAATTCCCACGGCAATCGTCACATAGGAAATCAAATAATCTGGGGCAAGCGAACTATTCCGGTATCTGTAATGTCTTTGATATCACAAGTGGCTATGACGGTCGGGAGTGCTGTTTATGGGATGGGAGCTCTCTGATAACAACCTAATGGATCACTGGTTTAATATCAACGATTACGTGGATAAAGTTAATGCATTTCATTACATTTTGGTATTAGCACAAGAGAAAATCGAGCTTAATTTGATTTTAGCTAAGTCTAGCGAAAATGAATACTTTCTGGTTGAACTAGCGGCCCGTCCAAACATTGAGATTTCTTTATAGGTAAGTTTAATGTTAGTGTCCATAAACCTTCCGGAATAAATTCTTTAAATGATGGTAAAAAACGCATCATAATCCGTTGTGTATTTTAGAAGAACAATGTGGTCACACAGAATGATACGAAAAGCGACTTCAAAATTTAACATGATTGTATAGATAGTGCACCTAACAGTTACATTGTTCACTCCATTTGAGCTGATTTATTTTAATCTAGCGAATAAACTTGCTAAACTAGATAACATCGTTACAGGTAAATGTCGCATTGAACAAACTTAGCGAATCTATAAAACTTTAGCCATTTTCCAAGCGTTGAATAGCGAAATATTGCCAACTTCAAGCAAGAAAATATTTTAGAGAATTAATGATGACTTCTTCTAGATATCTAAACATGTTTCGGAACTGCTTTTTAGGGTTCCGTTGCCAAATGGCAAAAAACGGAACCCTTATGGATTCGTCATGTCTGTCTGTCTGTCCGTCCGTATGTCACAGCCACTTTTTTCCGAAACTATAAGAGCTATGCTGTTGAAACTTGGTAAGTAGATGTATTCTGTGAACCGCATTAAGATTTTCACACAAAAATAGAAAAAAATCAAATAATTTTGGAGTTCCCCATACTTAGAACTGAAACTCAATTTTTTTTTTTCTACTGTCCCATACGTGTGGGGTATCTATGGATAGGTCTTCAAAAATGATATTGAGGTTTCTAATATCATTTTTTTCTAAACTGAATTGTTTGCGCGAGAGACACTTCCAAAGTGGTAAAATGTGTGTGTCCCCGCCTGTAACTTCTAAAATAAGAGAATGATAAAACTAAAAAAAATATATGATGTACATTACCATGTAAACTTCCACCGAAAATTGGTTTGAACGAGATCTAGCAAGTAGTTTTTTTTTAATACGTCATAAATCGTAAACCGCAATTTACCTTTCATTCAATGTTACTTGCTGCTACGGAACCCTTTATGGGCGAGTACGACTCGCACTTGGCCGCTTTTTTTATTGAAGCAAAGTCTTGAAGACTTTGTGGGTTGTCTGGCCTGAGTCCAGGTTGGATTACTATCAGTCAAAAATGGATAATATGTAAAGTGTCGACGCGCCGGTTGTAACATTGAAACAACACGACAGCGCATGCGGAATTGCGGAGTTGACTGAACGGATGCAGCGCCAAAGAATATTAAACTATTCATGATATATGTTATTGGCAATACCAAGGTAATATAGCTGTCTATAAAATACTTATATGCTTATAGCTGTATATGATTTAAAATGCCAATTGCTTCTTGAAAGCCATATCACACGGTGAATGGACGAAGCAATATGTCATATTTCTATCGCTTTACTTGTTCAACCAGCCTAGACTTATTCGAAATATCGAAAACGTATTAAAAACGATATAAATCACGACTCGAGTCGACTTTGTAGGTACTTATTTGGTGAATTGAAAACTTCTTTAGAAGTTAGTAAAAACAACAACATTCTTACTTACAAAATTTCACCGAATATCGTTTTATTTTTGGAATATGTCGAAAGTTTTATTGAGACATTATAAAAATATCCGACAACCCTAAACCAGCCTGGAAACAACCATCTATGGACACGGGTGTTTCAATGCTGATTTTGATTTGCATAGGCAAAAGACGTGTTCTAACAATAAAAATGTTAGCGAACAGCCAGTTGGGATGCCGAACCGGTTACTCACGACCCCTCGCAATTATGCCGCTATTTTAGGGCTGGGAGTTGTGCGCGTGAGTCACCCACTATACTAGATACCTACTACCGACCGGACAACACCAACCAGCGCATCGTTATGCAATTTGTGAGTGCGTCCACAATTTGTTGTTCGGTATTCACACGATGTGATGACAGGGGCACAGTATAAATAAGTAACAGTATTCTATCTTCATAGAAAACTGCTGAAACGACACGCTTTGAAATCTCAGTACGCAACAGTATCGAGTGCAGTTACGCACGGGCGCGGAAAGTTTATCTACCGAGCGGCCGTAGATAATTATTTCAAGGTCACTGCCAAGATATAATACTGCTATTTATTTATTCTGGGATAGGGGTGATAGTGAAACTGATTGTGGGTGCAAAGTGATTAATAATAATGATTAATTGAAAGAATTAAGGTGTGGTATCTGATAGAGGTTTACTGCACAAAATGAACGTCATTACCGGGCATGTACATAAACATATTGTGAAACATTGGATGTATAGAAGCCGACAGTCATAATTCTAGACAAAAATCAATTACTTTGCAAATTGCAACACATTCTTAATCAAAACTGATGAGCTCAAAAACCAAAAAACATTAGGCCATCATATTGTATAACAACTCCATTGCAAGAACCTATCACACTAAATCACATCATCCAACAAAGAAAACCGAACCCAACCCGAATCAAAATAAACAGAATGAATTGCTTTCCACCATGGTACAGTTTAATTACAATAAAAACCCATAAACCATGGTGAATAATAGAAAGCACGGTGGTCGCCACGTGCCTGAGATAACGGACGGGACAGCGATACCGACACTGTTGCACAATCGCATTAACCTAATTGATTTTATTGATTATGTTCTGAGAGCTTGTACTTTTATGTGGCGATAAAATGAGAAAGTGATTAAAACTTGTTGATTGGATAATTACGAGATACGGAGTTATGTATCCTATGTGCGCGGCGCATGTGAAGTTTGGACCGATCGATTGCTTGGCTCTACTGCCAAAATTCGACTTCAAATCGTAGTCCGAGTACGGTTTTCGGTGAAGGAAAAACATCGAGAGGACACTTGCACTTATAGTTAATATAAGTATGAAAGAGAGAGTTAAATCGAGCATCCGAATAATTACTAAATCGCTAATCGCAAAAGCTATCTGCTTAAGTCCTTATTTAAGTTAGAGCTCATTTTTCAATCGTCTTTTTCAAATTTTGACAGCCTTTACATAAAATGGATAAAAGGAAACTGATGATTGTAAAATCAGGATTTAATCAAATTGTTTGTAACAAACCTACGAAAAATGACGGGTCACAGAAAATAATGTAATTTAATTAACTAACTTTTTCTTAACTTCATAAGTTTCGGACGAAACTAGTAGAGGAGCCGAAGGTTCGGTTACGATTTCGGCTGAAAATTGTATTTCGATCGGACACTAGTTCATAGTAGGTATACCAGTGACATAAAACTAACAGGTATTGATTTAGGTAATTCAATCAGCCACGCCCATATATCTTCGTTACATATAGCAAGTCATAAATCATTTTAATAAGATTAATTGGAGGCACTGTTGGAGGTAAACAAAGGTATTGTTGTGACACATCTAATAATCACCCTCGTCCAATTAGCTCGAACGCGAAAACACACAGGAAACACCATTTCGGGTGGGACTAATAACAAGGCAGAGCCGGACAAACGTGAAGCAAAAAGAGATCCGATATATCTTTCATAGCTATAGGTGAAATAGGAAATAGTATAAAAAGTAATTTTTCGTGTCTGTGACCTCGTTGTTCTTCTAAACTGCGCAACGAATTTGGTGCGGTCTTCAGATTCACCGAATTTATTTATTCATATTTAACTTGCACAAAATGAAGAATTCTCTTTTGTCAAGTCTCAGAAACCATGCGAAGCAAGGGCGGACGCTAGCTAATATGTATAAAAGACTAGCCAAATAAAAATATTATCCTCTTCCGTAACTGGGTTCAAATCATGTTTCGAACTCGAATTCAATTTGATAAAACTTTTTCCTAAATCGTCTGCGCCAGGTTATTACCAAATCAGAAGTTGAAGTTATTTTTGGAGGAAGTTCCCGAGTTTGAACCGAAAAATTCAATAAATACTTTGCAAAGAATTATCGAAACTTTTCTTCGGAATATTTTGTTTGATGAAGCAAATAAAAATCCCAAAGATTAACTTCTAAATAATTTTTTATTGGAACATCATTAGGAACATAAGGAAAATGGCTAAAGACATGATTGCGTTGTACTAAGTTTCTACATAATACATATGTTTTTGGACTGCTTCATACTCTTTCTTGTTTACGTTATGCTATTCACAGTTGGTGCCAAACTGTGAACAGCTGAAGCAATCTGTATTCCAGTACTATACATTAACATGAATATTCATTTACACCGTAGTAAACAACATCTGCATATTCAAACATACCGTAACTGATTCATGTCTGTTTTCGGTATGTTTCTACACCTGGACCGCGCGTCAATCAATCAAGCTGACAATTCACCACTGTAATGTACCAAGTGCCTACAACTGCGCAGTTTCACTCAAATGTATGCGTACTATACTGATTTGGTTTTCGTTCATGCCCATTCATATTCAAATGTCAAAACCTGTGGGCAGATAAGGCGGGCTTACAAGTTGATAATTACTTGAGACAGATGACAACCAAAACAGGAAACCAGAATTTAGAACTATATAGAAAATAAAAACTAGATCTAAATAAATGTGTGAAAAATATTTTCTATGAAAGCTCTTCGAAATCAGTTCAATTCTCGAAAGAGTTACGACCATCTTTAAGTGACAGATGCGAAGTGCACTCGTGCCTGAACGAAAATCCAGGATTTCAGGAATTCTATACGTATTGGGAGCAGAGATTGTGGGGAAAATATTAACAGCTTGGTAGAGCGAGGGACAAGTTGAAATATTTGTATTAGATGTAGGACCCAATGCAAATACATCAACTGCCTTAAAGAGGGCAGATTCGCTGGTGAGGCTGAATGGAGTGTTTTACACCCATTTGGTGAGGTATGTGATCAGCAACAAGAAGAAGAACCAAGAAGTGATTTCTTATCACGCAAAATACAAGAGCCAAAACAGCTTCCAGCAAAAAACGTATAAAGCAACGATAAAAGATCATATAGAAAGCGACGCTGATGTTCCATATTTACACAAAAACCCAAATGACATTAACGAAACATGTCGGAACAAAACACTTAACTTCGAAGAGGGGAAAGTAACGAAATTGAAATGAAGTGACATTGTTGTTCACAAAGTAACGTAACCGGGAACCGGGCCGGGTCCCGCTCTGTTAATCCGAGTAATCGATCGACGTTACAAGGGCAGAACACAAAGTAACCGTGGGTAACTTTGAGTACTAAATGTTCCATCAGAAATTGTCGAAAATGAGCTATGAGCGTTGTAGTGCGCTTAATGAGAATTCATGCATCTTGAGAGGCTGCGAAGGGTTAGTAGTTGTTCAAGTTGGAAGCTGTATTAGAATCCCACTGGAATTTTATCAATCGTGCAATCATGAAATAATGTTAAGCTGTTTCTCATATGGGTCGTGCCGATTACCGAGAAGATATAGAGAGAGAGAGAGAAGACGAGAAAGCATATTCGAAAAATTGCAATGTAATTCTTGGTAAGGATAATAAATGATATCATAAATCATAGTAGAAACTATCCAAGCGAGAAAAGTAAAACTTATTATGTCAATTACTTATCGCGCGGCGCACGTTGCATCCCTTGACAGAAAGAAATTAGCGAATTAATAATACTCTGGTGGGAAGACCACTCTTATAATAATTACGAGGTTAGATATTACTGTGTTTCATACTTCATCCTGCAACATTTTTATTATGGCCTCTTGAGGCGTTAAATGTGTTTGATATTCATGACTCCTCGTCATTGTCGAAAACAAACCAGTTGTTCGATTTTGAAAGGTTCTGGTTTACCGAAAATGGGCTTTTAAAATGCTCCCTTGAGTCCTAATTTAGCTGATGATTGAAAATGAAATATGTTTAATAGCACAACACGGAATTAATCTTTAAAATAATATAAAGACTTTAGATAACTTAAACCATATTATAAGAAGCTAAATAAAGTGAAAAATCACCAGACGGCCATCAATAGACCAAAAAATCGTCAAATTAAAATAATTGTTTAATTCCTGACTATAAATATTCATGTTTACCATCTAGATAAAGCGATGTAATAAGGAAACAATATTTTATAGTTATTGTTTTAGGAAATGAAAAGGAAATCACAGGTGTTGTTATAAAAGCTATTATAATATGTTAAAAGGTAGGCAAGATGGCGCAGGTGGTGTCTGGCACCAAAATGTATAACACAAGCAATTTTCGCTAAAACCATAAACACTTTGTTTTAGAGGACACGGCAGGTCAGGCAAAAGTAATAATTCATGACATTCTCATTCGTTAACATATAAAGTACCTTTGCATTATTGATACGTGCAGGATGTCAGAACAATGATGTTTGGATGCACGACACGTCTTTGCGTCAAGACCCTAGTAGAATTTCGAATTCGCTAATAGAACTGCGACTTTCGACAGGTATTGCCAAATGGAATGATCTGATCACTCACATACAGCATTTCTAGATATATTAATAACCACTACTCCCTCAACTTTCATAGTTATAGCACGTTCATGCAAATTCTAGTTATTTCACGACTAATTTGCACCATTCTATTAGCATAACAACAGAAGCATACGTTCGAAATGATGTTAATTCAAGAATACTAACAGGTTTATAAATCTCACCACTTTGTTGCTATAGATAGAAGAAAAATAGTAGTTTCTACATTTTTGAACAACGGTTCACAATCCTTTTTTTTTTTCAATAATACCCTAAAGGCTCGTGCAGACCAGCGCGATATCGCGGGCGCGACAGGCAGTGCGACCCTTGTAGCGCCCGCGATATCGCGCTGGTCTGCACGAGCCTTAAAGGAAAAAAAGTTCCGGTCCTCCCGAACATTTTGCAGAACCAAAAGAGATGTGGATTAATAAAATAAACGTAGGAATAAAATCGTTCGTAGCGTTTTATCTGAAAGCGACGGAATAGACGACGATAAACATAACATAACATTACATCACGCCTGTAATCCCCGAAGGGTTAGGCAGAGGTGTACCTATAGTACACCCACATTTCGCTAGTTATGTTTAAGTCCCATGTAATAGGGGGCGAGCCTATTGCCATCAACCGGGCACAGATCCAGACTGCGGGCTGCTACTGAGAAATCCCAGATTGAAAAACCCAATAACACTTTGCCCGACCCGGGAATCGAACCCAGGACCTCATACTCAGCAGTAACACTTGCGACCACTAGACCAACGAAGCAGTCGATAAATGTTTTCAATAATAATAAAGTAACGGCAAAAACAAACTACCTCTGAAATAAAATTATTTTTTTGTCGCTACGCGAAACACCAATTAGAGCTTACTTTGTACGTACCAAAATACAGTTATTTTTGAATTTGATGAAAATTCAAACATTCCTATTTGCTCTTGGTTCAAACGATTTTTTTTTTTTTTAGAGACGTTGTAAAGCTTCTTTGTTACCAGGACTGACTTTGAGAATAAAATTCAACTTCGGATCTAGATCATAAAGCTCTTCGTACCTAGTCGATCAAACCGACGGATAAAATCAAATTTTCATAGTCTGTAGCTACACCAATCAGCAGATAGATGGTTCGCTAATTTTACCGGTTACGGCTGAAACATTCGAAAGCGATTTCTGCAATTGAATTTTGCTCAGCCCAATGATTTTGTGGAGAGATATCGTTTACCTCGATGATTTACTTCCACTCCAGATGTACTGACGAGTTAAGAAAATGATCTAAATTTTTAACAGACACAAGTAATATGCGTAATTGCATATTGAACTTGGCAATTTGTGTTATCGTGCACTGGGTAAGTACATCCGCGTAACATTTAACTGTATTTGTTTTGATATATG
Organism: Agrochola lychnidis; assembly: GCA_963680765.1. Classification (NCBI taxonomy): domain Eukaryota; kingdom Metazoa; phylum Arthropoda; class Insecta; order Lepidoptera; family Noctuidae; genus Agrochola; species Agrochola lychnidis. Next base: position 5,448,435 of record OY796862.1, on the reverse strand, counting down.
TTAAAGGATGTTGACATGCAATAATTGATTAAACAGTCGTTCTAATTATAAGTTGTTATCTCTATATTTGTTCCCATTCCAGTTTGTTAAAGCCATTGAACGATTCACAGCAACCGACTGCGACATTGTTGAACTAAAAGCTATACGACAATTTAATAAAATTATTTTAAACTGTATTTGTGTCCGATGAACTGGGATTTACATGGGACTGGCAAAATGTACTATGGGTAGGTACATCTTTGCCTAACCCTACATCTCTGTCTAACCCTTCGGGGATTACAGGCGTGATGTTATGTTATGTTAAAATAGACGATATGACTGACATAGTTGAAAAATCATTTCAAAATCAAAAAAACAATATTGGGACCCATAAACTAAAAGTCATACGAAAGCCTACACCACTTAACAATAATGAGAACCAAACACCAACAACAACTAAACAAAAGAATAGTATTGCCAAAAATTCTACAACTATCAAACACGAAAACCATGAATGGCGCCCAAATATACCAACAGAACAGCTACCTAAACGTACGGTGCGTAACTGAACCATGTACCGCCAAACTTCGGACACGCTCACCTCAAAGTGTGCCACAAGTTCAAGGATCATGATGACGAATGTGTCCTAAAACACCGACCGGTATTCGGCGATGTCGGTAAATGACCTGTAGTACTAACGTTGCGGTTGTTTATAATTATATTTTAGAAAGATTTAGTAATTTCTGAGGGTCTGACCGACTGGAACACAATTTCGAAGAATGTAGGGTTTGCAAATTTTGAGTTGATAAATCCTAAAAGGCTGGTTTCACTATCATCAATGCAGCACACCCCAACTTTTCACTATCATCTAATTTGAACTTAATTAGTAAACCATTGCGTTTATACAGTTCAATATTCAGCTTTAGCAGTAGTTATATTCCGTTTTTAGATATATCCTGAACCATTTTATATCCTTCTCCAGCCTTACAACTTTCTGGAATTTGTCAAAGGCAGTTTAAAGGTTCTATATTTCAGTCCCGATATAATTATATCTTAATTAAATTTCTATTGTATTGGCTTTCTATATCCCAATGACCATTATTCGATTATTCCAAAGGAGCAGATACGACTAGTTATAAAGGAAACCCTTGTAACTTGATAATGTGGGTTAATGTTATTCAATTTTAAGGGTAATGTTCATTGACATGGTTCGTTACTTCACTTTAGCAGAGATTTCAATTTAATTTTAAGGGAAAATGATCTGATACACGATATTAATCTTGAAGGAAATTGTTTATATACAGTCTTACAATGTGACCTTAATCATTTTCAAGTATGTGAGAATATTGTTACAGAGATGTTACATGGGTTTATAGTTCATAATATTCTGCCGTTTCCGGCGTACAAATACATTAAGTTCATAAGTATATAAATTCATTGGCAGCCGGAAGGAAAAGCTTAATGCAATTTGTTATTGCAATTTTAAATCTTTTCGGATTATCCGCCCCATTTTCGGATCAAAGAAACAACTCAACTAATAACAAATTGTAGAGTCTTTCACCCATTTAACCAATATTTCTTCAATATAACCCACGCCAATGACCGTTAATTTATTATAACCGCTCAAAAATGTATCTTTACTTCTTGTGTTTATACGACCTCGATATTCTATATTTTCGACTATGGAAGAAACTTTATGATTTTGTTAGTAATCACCGATTACTCAGGTTTTATCTATATTAAGAAAACCTGTTTAGTTGTAGCTATATTAGGATTTTATTTTAATTTAAGCCTTGTGGTCTATCAATAATAGCGAAATAGAATTAGAAGCATCGAAACGCTCCATTCAATACTTAAATCCAGTTTGCAGGTTATTTACTTTATATCAACATTAGGTAATAAAACTGTCTTAGCAATTGCAGCAAAAAAAAGTACGACTAATTTAAACGCTCCGAAACATAAACTTTGCAACTTTTTACTGGGTGAAGGTCAGTGTGGTAATTACATATTATGTTTTTAAATACATGAATAAAAGACTGGATTAGAATTCTTCATTGTCTAACGTGTTCAAATCAGTTTCTCTTTCCACTTTCCTTGCTATGCCAGCTTGTATGATTTGAATATTGAAATCAGTGCATCGATTTCTAGTTTCAAGTTCATTGGATCATGTTTTCGTTTTGTTTTTATTTCTAACTTCTGTTTTTTAACGTGTCTATGTTTGTTACATGAACGTTGGCCGACCAGATTGATTTCTGATTGACTTCGTATCCCTGATGGGTTTTTCTGCTTCACAGGGCTTGTTGCAAATTGCCAATAAACGTATTTCTGAGCTATTCTCTGCCTTTTCAAAATGTACCTGGTCGTATATGTATATGGCGAGTTACATCATCATCATCCAATATGGACACTAGCATAATTTTTATCTCAAGAACAAAAACAGTAACAAGTATCATTAACGCAGCTTACCATTGTATTTTACACGCTATAGTCGTTTTTGTCTTTTGAGTGATAGCTTAATTACTTAAAGCGTATAATGAATTAAATAGGTACTGGAGTAATCTCGTGATGGATTGTCTCTAACAAGTTGTAAGAGATTAGACACATGTTTTTGGTAGAATGAGAAAATTATATTGATAGAGAAATTGCTGAGATGAAAAAAAAAAAAAAATCTTGTGGAACACAATGAAGTAATTTAAAAATATACGAATTTCTTTCTAATTCTTTCTTTGATGAACGAGCTAGCTAGACCAAGTCTTAGCTTCCAATCAGATTGGATTAAAATGAGCTTTAATAGTCTAGACAAACAACTAACTGCGTTAACGAAGCTGACCTAAATCTATCAAAAGCCTTTGTTAAAATTAATATTAAACGAAAACTGTAGCTATGTGAATTTTTTTGTAAAAAAGTCCTAGTTAATTAAGAAAACAAGTCGAAACAATAGCTAATAATTTTTGCAGTTATATGAAGGAAACAAACAGTTGTTCACACATGACGTATGATAAAATAATTAACATAATAAAAAGAAAATTAAACAAATACATAATAATTGTAACAAATCCACTCTGAACACGATTCAGTACTTGGTAATTTAGTCTTTACAAACCAGAAATAAAGTTTTGGTGCCGAATAGACGCAACAGATGCGATCAAAACTGCTTGATAATATCATCATCATAATCTTATGTTGAACAATAAGAACAATAAAGCCCAAGTAACTTACCGTGCAAGTTGAGAAACGACAATAGATTCAATGAGATGTACAGAAGTAGCAAGTTTGATCCCGCTTGGCAAAGTCGATTGATTTTGGGAATTAAGACATTGAGGTTTCGCAGTCAAGTGTGAAGATCGACTATCATTCACGTTAGTGAAGGTGATGCTTCTGGGATATATTTTGTCATTTATAAGTAAGTGCAAGATAACACGTAACTTCAATATAACACTAAGATAAAACTTGGTCAATATGTCGTCTACATATAACAAATCATAGAGTCAAGTATTACAAATGGTTTATTATGACAAGCAAGTGACTTGTGACAGCTTTATTAATTCTCAGAATGGATACAACATGAAACTGCAAATTAGTATGCGAAAGATGAAGAACATGAAGCCAAAAGAATATTAAGAATGTCTTATAATGAGATTGAACTACTTAAATGACTAATTCATTATATATCAAAAGACTAATTAGGCTCAGATACAAATTGAAATGTTCAAAAACTTACAAATCGCTTCTCAATTAGGTACAACACGGACAACAAAGTATTCATAAATTAAGAAAAGAGTTTCTTAACATTTTTAAATACACTTAAATGTAATTAATACTCAACATTTTAAAGATGCGAAATTATATGATGAAGAAAAAATAGCTGCCAATTGCAATGGTGTGAAAAGCGAAAAAATCTCAGAAAGTCGTCAACAATTTGAGGTTGGGTAATTCGTAAACATCGGCGGAGACGACCATTAACGTTAAAAGCTTTATTGATTTGGCGAACGAACACAGAGGGGGGAATCGAGTGGACAAAAGGGGCACTAAGAGAAATATAACAATAGCGTGGGTAAAGCTCCCCAACAAAATTGTTTTCTGAGTAGCGAATTTACTGACCACTTAGCCGATGCTTCCTCGATAAATTACCGATCGTTCTAAAGACAAAGGTAACTTTTTGTTCTATAAATAAATATAGATATATTTGTTGCGATAATGAAAAGCAAGTTCACCTTTAGGTGAACTTGCTTTTTGTGATAACATGGAGATTGCTCAACATAATTAATTGTTGTTCAGTGGAATTGGTTATAGAGTCATTTAGCAGAAACCTTGAATACATATTATTACATATATTAATGAAACTGATAGGTACCTGCCAATATTTTTTAAGTAACGACTTCATTAGCTAATAGTAGATTATTATTGCTATTAGCATAAAATAGTAGATCACCTGAAAGGCCAACCCTAACAATACTATCATCTACGACCATTCCACTATCAGTTCGCTTACGTGATTAGGTAAATCGCTGGACGGTGGCCTTCTACCAGCATTAACAATGCTTTTACATAAACAAAAGCACTTTTATTCTGGACCGTATACCTTTGTAATAGAGGCCAAAACGTTGTTTGCTTGACATTTTAGTAAGCAATTAGCTTTGGTTTTCCAAGCCGGTAGGGCAAACATAGCCAGTTCACCGACCCCGGTAAACGCGAAAGTGAAATCCGTCACTTGTTGCTACGATACGAATTGGACGGAAACGTGTTATGGGTGAGAATAAGTGGTTCTGCACGAAATAAGGTCGGAATTTGTATGCCAGTGTTGCTTATTAAACCTAATTTAGAATTTGATTAGCTATGCTGATAGGAATTTAGATTGGAATCGGATTAGGTTTGCGGTCCCCTGTCATAGGTTTCATTGTTATTTATATGAGCAACGGGAGAAATCACGTATCGTAAATCCGGAAGCAGACAGAGGTTCGATTGTTATTTAAATAAGATATACCATCCGGTGTCCCACAAGTAGCCTCACTAGGTCCATTACTATTTTTTGAACAAAACTGTTCTTCCGCATTCAAACAATGATTACCTGAAACAAAACGAATATAAAATAAGTTATATGTCACAATATTTACAAATACGATGGTATCTGAATGCGATAAGATGTTATTTAGAACTTGTTGACTTAATATTACATGATGAGTGCAACATCAACAAAGAAGGACAATGAACTGATTTCAGCCAGTCTGTAGAGATTAAAAATACTTTCCCAGTGAAAGGAAAATACCAAACAATAATGTCACCCAACTGCGTATTTCAATAGAGAACACCACATCAGCAGATGTATCAGATACTCGGGAAACCATTGTTAAAGGCATAAATACAAACGTAGATACAAAATTACAGTTATTACATTACAATAATTACGGCTCAAACCCCGTAATGACCAACACCTACATCGATTACCGCGAAACAAACCACAAATATGCAAATCGTGAACTTTAAACCCACGCCGAAGCTCAAAGGACTAAAGCGTCATAAGTTATAATAGGAATGATACAAAATGCTCCAAATTCCAAGAATTGTGAACAATAGCTGGCTTCAAACAATGAGGACGACGTACATATGCGATATGTAACCAACGCGTTATTCTAATTCGCACAGCGCTAATGACATCAAAATGTAATTAAGTACAGCTGGATAACGCCACTTATGGGACAAACGATCAAGCAGATGGGATATAAATAGATTTACAGTTGCAGAAACGTATGGCGATGGATATTCAGAGAATAATGTTTGTAATCTCTTAGCTGTAGATTCATCCAGATGTCTTATTGGATCTTTAAACGGATAAAAGGATCATGAATCGTGATAAATAAAAAAACATTTATTGCCTTTATCGATACGGATTGAGGCTTTATTGGTCAACACTGTAATCATTTTCAAAATCCGAAATTGATTTCGGTACTACGAAATATTGGCAATGCTTATCTTGTTTACTTAAGAAAATCCGTTACATTTGTTATTGAACACATATGGCAATCGAAATAGACGGGGTCACAATAGTTCAAGATATCATAATACCGCAAATAGGACGCAACGATATTAACGGTTTCAACAGTATTAAACAGAGAAAAAATTATATGCAGCACATTATAATTATTGCAATTTTCCCTGAAGTCATACTTTCCACAATTTTCTTCCTCTATCGAACAGATTGTTTGTTTTTTTTTTTCTTACTCTCGGAAAGCATACATACAGGTGACATAATTTTATTTGCAAAATTGTTTACAAACATACGAGATATTTTGCGGACGGGTTCAAGCGGTATGTGTGTCATGTCCTCCATCAACATTCTCAGGCAGTTTCAGGAGAGGATAATGTTTCAAAGCGGTTGTCGCGTCTTCATAATTTATAACGTTGGTCTTTGAAGCGTCGTAGCACCACATGGCGTGTTTGAATTAATGGTTCTTGTTTAATATGAAAACAAATATTTTGCGCAGTGAATGCGTACCGTCCAATCTTCGACCACTTATACAATGCAAGCGAAATATTTACTACTGTTGATTTGTATTGTTTGAAGTTCGTGTAATTTTTGCAAAGAACTTTTGGTAGAACAGCTTTTATAACTCTCCGATTTTTGTTGGCAACATCGTGAGCAAAATAACCCGAGGAGAATAGTTGGACTAAACAAATGGAGGGTCATAAGTAACATACGACTTTATAGCTACCCAAAAAAGGAATGAAGCATACAATTCCAGAACAAAAGGAATTTATTATATCACAAACAAAGTCCTATTATCCCTAACATAAAAGGTCCTTATTGTACAATAAAGTTTACCCTACTTACAGACATACTGGGTTAGATAGCAGAGGTCAGGACGTCGCTGACTGATAAAACCTCAACTGCGGGGGGTGGCGAATGCCAGATAGCAGAAATGTGTCTAATGCGGCGTATCGCGAGACCAACATGCGTCGTAGAATATAAATATAAATGCTCTAAACATACAAGATAGAGCTAACACTAAACCCACATAAATTGAACTTCGAAAGCGCTGGATAAAGTGAAATAGATTTCACTCCAATACTAAGTCTTACGCATTCATTTCGAATCAAAAAGCAATTTGTTTCTCAATTCAGAATTTCAGATACGAAAACAAATAAGATGCGATTCCGAATGTTCATTCAGAAATCGCTTTAAATTCCACAATGTTTCAATTTCATTGAATATTCTTTGATCCCATATTTTATCGAAGAAGAAACACATGAAATGTATTGATACAAAAGAAAAGAGTACATGTAAGTCATTGCAAAGCTATGAATAATCCCAAAGGCGTAACGTAACAAATTGCACAATTGAAAACAATTTGGCAAGTCAAACAGCGAAAAAATAATTGTGAGGTTTTTCCTCCCGCGCTTCTCAAGATCATGACTAGTTTCAAGTGATAGGTCACGAATGGATTCTATAATGGTACTTACTTGTATTGTTAGATATGTGGATAGAGTTTAGAATGTACAGATCACACAAGCACCCTTACCATTTTTAAACTAGGGAACTAAGTCAGTGTAGATTTTCGATCATGGAACGCCGGACTGCTAATCACCAGTATTCAGATATCTATTAATGGATTCTTTCAAGCAGACACATGATTAAAGCTATTTTATTTTCAGAAGTTTTAAAACACTGTCAAACAGACAGACACCATTGCTATATCTACTGGTTTTAAACAAGCAACATCGTTTAGACTGAGATCATTCCGTCAATCCAATGGATTAGTTTGTTGGTGTAGTCCTCCTAACAGAAGATTTTGTTTTTTCTACATGAATCATTATATCCTTTATTTCTCACTTTACTCGACTATTTCCAGAATACTGCATTATTCTCGACAAGGTACCTACGTAGTTGAAGTTTTCCAAAGATTACCTGAACAGCACAGTCATCAGTAATCATAAACACTGCCATCAGTTTACATAACGTGCAAGAAATTTGTAATATCACGAAGTCTAAATTCATCTCAGACCATTTCCATTTAAGTCTCGATCGTATCTCCATATCCAACCGGCTCAGCTCTCAAAGCAATCTGATGGAACTAGAACACTTTACCGACAGCTTACACCATTCGATATAGGTTTTCCGGGCTTTGGGATTATACTAGATAACATAAGTGAACGTTGAGTTTCCTTAGAAAAGCATAGTAAAATCGATCGTTCCAATTTCGACGCAGTACAATTTCGCAGTTAATAGTAATATGATAATCGGTGCAATAAATTTAAAAAACCTTCAGATTACACCAGTGAAGTAAAGCTAGTTTTCATGATAGGTTTAATAGGTGCAATCAGAGGCACGCATTGTGCAATAGTATTAGATATCCAAACGAATCTCGTTACTTATAGGCTTGTAGTCACGCCACATACCACGCACAATATATACTCACGTGCTGCTGAATCGCTAACTGAATAAACTAAACTGAACGAATCCAAGTATAAATATAAATGGCTGTGCGTCACATCGACGCTAACAATGAAAATTGCACGCATTTTACACAAACAACAATGTTCATGCATACTTTTTAATGGAACTGCCAAGTTGATTAATTAGAGTAACTAAACATTACGAGAACTTGCTATGCTCGTCATGGCGGAAAAGTTAATTGATGGAACGTCATTTTCGTGGAGAGGAATGGGCACCAAGATAAGGAAACGTGCAAGCTCATAAAAATAATGATATAATGACAGAGGAGGAAAATACAAGGGACAAGAATGCTTTTCGTAGGAAAAGATAGTAATTCACAATACTATGAGATCCTTTTACAAAATCTGCTAATCTATCTTTCAGCTTTTTTTGTAAAAGCCCGCTCCGACAATAGTGACAACGTAACGAGTGCTAATTCTTAAGCTAATATTTTAGAATTTAACTAAGTATCTAACAGTGAAATGTTAAAAAACATATTACAGTAGCAAAACATTTGGGAGGTGATCCGCGAATCAGTTAAACTAGAAAATGATCACAAACGCCCATAGAAAACATTATTGCTAATGGAATATAACATGCATTTATGTATAATGTATTGGGTATTTAACTAGACACGACCACACGAGTTGTATACAAGTAACAAACGTAAGCACATCGTAGAATATTCAGCATTTACAATCAGTTGCGATTAATAAAGCCAAGAAAATTTAAAAAAAAACTACATAACCTGTAGTCAAGACATTTAATATTCCTCTAAAGAATGAAGAACTATCTCACTAAACATAAGAAGTAGCATATTGTTTCGATTCTCCCACGATGTCCGATAAGGTGAATTAAATTAATGGCCATAAGCCGACTGCTTTATTGTTCAAAAGAGGTTGAATACAGAAATATGGAGATTGGATTATCTCACCCATTATTCAACCGTGTTGTTAGAATAATTGGTTAATAGTTTCAAAGATACTTACTTATCTTTCTGAAATTGTTTTTAAAGAAGCTAAGGATAACCTGATGGAAAGTTACGACGTGATCGAGAACATTTGGCAACCATCATTGTTTTGTATAAAATGCAAGCAGCAATCAATAAGAACATTCTTGAAAAATATGCATCTAAATCATTCCTACCTATCAACATCAACACTGCGGTTTTCTGGAAATATTTACGAAGTTTATTATTAATTATCGCATGCCTGCTGCATAATATCCAATTAATAAAACCTCATTTCTCATTTCGAAAATTCTGGACGCGAAAGGCAATTACGCAAACTGTCCATCATCCAAGGAATAAATCTCAGTAGAACAGCGAACAATGGCCAGAAGCTGGCGAGTAGCGATCGCCCGAATGACCCGATATAACTGGAGTAATGAACGATGACAGAAACATAATAGAGAAAGTGACTGTTAATACCAATGTGCGCTACCGTGTGTTTATAAACTGCTTTGCACGCGAGTTCGATGATCGGAATCGATTGATCGGTTTCTGAGATAGTATCGATTGAATTGTACATGTAAGCGGTACTGAATGGAATATCTGCAAAAGTGACTGTTAGTCTGATAAGAATTGTACATAATATATCGTTATGTTAATCTTGAATAGTTATCAAAATCCGCCATTTTATCGTGTTCAAGTAATGTAATAACAAAGAACAGGATAAAGGGCTATAGGTAATGAGGTGTCTCCTTCTTGCCAAAATTCTTAGAAGCTATTTTCCTTTTTGTGAAGGAAAATTCTAAACAAACACCTAACCACAATCTAATTTATTATTATAATGAGTTGTTACTAGCCAAGCATTATTATATTAGAGAATTAAATTTAAAGCTTTGTAGGCCCCAACTTGAACAGGAGGATCCATATCATCCTAAGGGTTTGGACGATGAAAGGATTGTCGGTAACAGTTACACATGCATAAAAAACAGTGAATATCTGTTTGATTTCGTGGTGAATTTGCACTCTGTTGTACTTCTTTTACTTATTCATCTATTAATAATTAATTAATTACATGTCATTGTCACTAGATAAGTAGAATAATCGAAAGTGTATGGGTGATAAATGAATCCGTGACACAAAATCGTGTTCAAAATCACTTTTACTTGAAATCGATCCGTGTTAATATTTTAACGATATATCGAGAAGCATAGATGACAATTTAATGTCCATAGATAATCTTATATTGATGATAGCAGATGTATCTGTATATTGTAACTAAAACAGATTGTAAATCGATTATACCACGGTAATTTTACGTCTACTTAGTTTTCTTTGAAATGTTATGTACCCAAGTCACGTTGTATCCTAGACCATAGATTGGCTCAACCACCCACCATTTTCGATTTTATACACCTCATAAACACTTTCAACGTTGCAGCCTCTTATTACGGAGAAATTGTTATTCCCAACGCGCACAACCATATTATTCTTGGTTCCCCACGGATTTCATCATGACGAAGTTCCGTAAGCAAATCTAATTTTCTATAATAGCGAAAGCTCGGTAAATAAATCTCTAGGCTATTTCCTTGGCCAGCTCGGTAGTCTTTAATCTTGCGGTGTGTAACAATGGTGCTTTCTAGCTATTTCTAACAAAATATGAGGCTGTATATTTTGTTATTGGCACATTCATGGGCGAAATATTTTTCGCAGCCATAACTCAATTACAAACAATGCAGTCTGTATATAATCTGTAGCAGCAATTTCCGCAAACCGAAAGCTGTCTCGGTGCTGCAGTTAGTTTCGATGACATACGTCCATATTGTTTTGCCACTGGTTCACATGAAGGGGCAAGTTTGCGATTGCAGCCAGTCACCCGGTCGATTGAGCAACGGACTTTGTCGAGCGTAGCGGAGAAAGTGTCGTGCTCAGTGCCCGATTTTATTACTGCCATCCTACGTTCAGAGAAACTCAGGATGTGAACGGTACCGAAAGGTGACTCGAATATACAAGCGAATGACATTTAAATTGCAGACGTAAAATTGATCTTGGATACTGTTTGAATTTTGCATTTCTAGGGAAAAGCTTTTGCGCTTTCGTTTACGTTAACACCTGGTTTAATACTTCAGTGCTTCAGTTTGTCGTCGCTAACGGTGTTATTGCAAAAGATGATTGCGAAGAAGCTGGTGCAAAGTTATCGCTGCCTTATTTTACGCTTTTGCAGATTCTGATCTATTTAGAATACACAAATAAGTTATCTACAAGGCAAAGCCAGGATATCTTGCCATAAAACATATCTTCAGAATATCAGCGTGGTAATGAAGGGCTCAGACTGTTAATCCGCAGTGCAGAAAACAAACCACATAACGATGATAATATTATCGAAATGCTTACATGTTTAGGTGCTAGTGTACCTATTCTGTACCTATCAGTGCACACACAATCAGACCGATAACCATACAAGTGTGTCGACGACTAAAGACGCAATCTAAGATCTAATAAAGTATGAATCACTATTACAACAACAGAAGATATGGCACTAAAGAACAAAGTTTACAACAATGATATCGTTTAGGAAATATAAATATTAGCTATGGTACACAAGAACAATATTATCAGAAAGGTAGAGATAAGAGAGCAAGCGTAAAATGTGCATTGTATTGAAGTTGATAAGGCTTTAGCATTCACGACGATTGATAACGCAGCCGATAACGCCGTTTCTTGGGAAATGAAAGAGGAAAATTCGATTTCCCTTATAAACATCAGATGATTTTATCTTTCATCAGATATTGACATCTCAAATCAAAATATGATGTGATAAATTACAAAGTTTTGTGAATTTAGCTTGTGGAGACAAGACATATTTCTAAGTGCTTTGACACATACAACAATTAGAGGAAACATGTGATGGATGGATAGGAATGTTTTCTGCGCTATAGTGACTCATCAATATCAAACTGTCAATTCGTTTACATATGAATATTACTCCTTCATCGCTTTTCTCCATCGTGTCGCCTTTAATTGCAAGCATAAATAAAAAAACAAACACGTTTTAGAAGAAGCTATAACTCATGTCACCCAGTATTCATCCAGTTATCTGATGCACATTTATTTACGACAAACTCTTACGAAAGCTGTAATGTTGGTTTATGTTACTTTCTAAAGTAAACAATATGTACTCTGTATAAACACATATTATGACTTGGCTATAACCATAACTACTACGCTACCTGCAGACTTGGTATATTTGGAGATAGATGATTAGGTAGCTAAAGTCACTCAACTTGATGATAAGGATCTACCCAGTGGTCCTAAAGATGACCCAATTTTCGGGGACCTTATCAGATTTGCTGACTATATTGGGTGCGAAACTGTTACCCCATTAAACACTCTCACTGATCTGGTTAATATCTTAATGGGAACTGAAAGTTAACGTCGCGGTAATAGAGTAAAGATATAGAGAGGATCTTAAAGGTCTCTAATATCCAATATAATATTCATGAATGAGTATTCTGTCTTTTCAAGCATCATCTAAGAGTATCGAAAACCGAATTAGCTTTGTCTATCATCGACACATAACAAGGCACTTCAACCTTCGACAAACCACGGTCATTGTCCGAACTAGCACGTTACGTAAACCAAACGCACGCGGTTACGTAAACGTTAACGTACTATCGCTGAGTGCGTTTGTTCAAAGAGTTAACAGACTAAGTCCCATACCGTTTGGAGAGACATTTTATAGACTTGAAGGTTTGAGTTTTCTAGATTGACAGCTAAGGTTGAAGTCTCGGTTTGGTTGCGAAGATGATATTGATGTCAAGGTTGAGTAAGGAGGGGAGTACTCTAAATATGCGTGCTAAAACACTTCTCTTGTTACTCGTGTATAAATTTTGAATTAAAGCAGAAAATCCTTTGGCAGAGAATTTGTCATAGCGTTAGCGTTCGAAAGTTTTTACATCAGCTTGAAAACTTCAGTTCCAACCGATTAACTTTCAAGGTTCATTTCTCTTGATCGTCGATAAAAAAGATTACCAATAATAATTCGGTAGAATACTTTGCATTGAAAATCTTACAACGTAGTTTGAAAAGAATGTGTTCTATCTAACGAAGTTGAAGGACTTAGAACAAAAACTCTTCAAGTCAACAGGCCGTATTCAATACATAGTGCCCACGAAAAGATTAGATAAATAGATAAACGATTACCACTAGATAGTAGTGTTATCTATGATACAAGTGATAACAACCGGCAAGATATTATTGCTAGATTAAACTGAATGAACTGGAAACCTTTCAAACCTTGGGCATTTGAAACCCACTTTAAGAACTGGAAAGAACGAATAAATGCTACAATTAATACCATTCAAAATCCTGAGCGCCTTACAAAACATAATTAATTTTCTCCAAAAGAAATCCCGGGACTTCGAAGCTTCGACAATGATCCAAGGCCCTTCGGAACGTGACTGGCATAATTTTTACTTCAGAATACATAATGCCAGGATTAGTGTCCTACATAGATAGTAAAATATTAGCAAATTGTGTTTTTTTCTTGTTCTATTCAAATATATTTAAGTTTGAACATTATGGAAGAAACTACTCATCTGGTAGGAATCTTAGGGAAACTATACCTACATGGTGTTTAGACGAGCTTCTGAATTACAGGCCTTAATAAGTTGAATACAGTCAAATAAATGGTCACTATATCCTAGACGAGAATCAACTGCATATAAATCATGTTTGTGTCCAAACACATACCACAGTCGTAATTAGAACAACAAAGCTCGTAAGGAAACATTATTACAACAATAACAACATGAATCTAAGGATAATACAGCTACATGCGACCATCGAGACCAGCCGCACGTAAATCCAATGTTTATCTATACCTAAGAGCGTGTGCATCACAACAGGAAAGCCGCTTTCCGGCTGTATCAATAATACAACTAATGTTTAGAATAATTACATAGTGTTTACACAGGCTGCGCTTCATCGTCTCTGACTTTGAACTTTAAAATAAAAAGGCATCAACACCACACATGTTAAAACGAAGATTGGCTTTCGATATATATTTTTTACCCAAATTAACTTTCTATTGAAAATAAATAAGAAAAGTAAAAATAGTCCTAATCCAAATCTGCGATAGTCGGTAAACACCAGACCCCGATTTTCTCTATCAACTAGAATTCAATTCCAGCTATATATTCGTTCCATCTCTATAAGGAAATAAGGCTGATGATCAGCAAATACAATTATCCGATTCTATTGACACAACTAAACTGGTGGAAATCTAATCTGAATCGTTCGAATCTCTAAATAGCTTGCTCGTTGTTAATTTGTACGAGCATCACAAATCGATAACAATTATATTGATCACTGTGATGGTTACTGGTATTTTAATAAATAAATTACTTATTATGCACATTATTTCTTTACTTATTAATACCCAACAAAAATTTGTCACCATCTAACAACTTCCAAAGCCTTCAGAAAGTGACCGAACTCTTCAAAGTCACCCGAAAACTTTCACCAGGACCGAAGTCCGAAAAGTACAAGCTGAAACTTTTCGTCGGTTACTAAAAAGGACAAGTTTGTTCCAAAGGAATATTAGATGGCAATTTGCTATCAACGAAACTTTATTTACATTAATCCTGGAGCGACAAATAATCAAGGGAGTTGGATCAAAAGTTCAGACTTCGGCAGAATTACTAATGAAGCCTTTGAGTTTTGGAGTCACTTTGGGAATTACGTATCAGGTGTCAGGATTCATCAGCACAGTTCCAAATGAAATAGGATTAAAGGTAAAGGATAAACAACGTACATACTAATCGTTAAGTCAGTGAGAATACTTGCCAAATTGTTGATTTAAAACCAAAAATAGAGCCCAAAATGCTTGCACTCACAGTCTCCAGATGATTCTTCTAATTGAACAAGAGACAAAGGTTGTATAATCGTTTTAATAACACCTATCATAAAAGGCAATTTCCAATTTACTTTCGTCTGTTAATTCCAAGACATAACTTTCTTTATATTATACCTTATAAGAACTGAGCACTGACTGAGAGGGAAAGCGAACTCATCAAAAACTGCATAATGGACATACAATGAATTAAAGCTGCTATTGTGTTGTCATTTATATTTGGATGAAAGCTTTCGATACGTAATTATGTAACTCGGTTATTAAGTTCAATCGTGTGATGACGAATGTCGAAGGCTTTGGCACTTTCACCCGAAGTGGTCTTGTCTCCCTTGAAAAAACAAGTCGCATTGGTAAGATACTTCCTTATTTAGATGAAGTAGCATTCCTTTTAAGTCATGAACGTAAAAAAGTTGTGATGTAAGTAGAGCAAAAATACTGTTCATTGTTTGTTTACATTAAAGTTACGATTTTTCTTCAGAGAATTCTAGAGTTTTAATCGAAATAAATCTTGTCGCCGTAAGGCACAGTTAATGAAAATGTAGCTTTTCCTTTCCTTCTTTACGTGCCTTGAATTGACCTAGATACAAGTTCCTTTCAATATTCTTGGGAGGAAAGTACTTAACAGATTCAAGTTAAAGTACATGTGATTTACAGTTTCTAGAAAGAGCTTACATAAAATTGCAATGCAATCAAGTTTAGAAACTTGCAACTCAAGATCTAGTCAGTACGATGTAGTACGAGATAGTCATCTTCGTAGATTTCACCCACCGTCCGGAAAACTAAGTTTTCTAGTCGTTACTTCGCTACAAGTTTAAACTTTATTACAAGTTTATTTCCGTGTCATACGAAAAGAGAATATGGCGGCAATATGGGGCAATTCGAATCAGTTTTACTACTTACTCCTGGTAAAGTTTGCTGCTTTTTATGTTTATGCCATATTGATCGCAGGGCACGTGAGCATTCTAACTGAACATCAAGCTTATGAATTCATGATAATAATTATACTGGGTGAAGTTCTACACGCTTATTTTCTCGACATTGCTTTCAAAATTAACTTCAAAACCAGTTGCAGGTATTGTTATAAACTAAGTTTTTTGCTAAATTTGAAGCTCAAAGAGAAAAGGATAGTTGAAACAAGTTAGCTTGAAGTAAAAACTGCTGTTGTTAAAGTTCATATTAAAAATAACACAATATAATATTATAATAACAGAACTATAGGAAACATTATTAAGAAAACTAACATTCATAACATTCTGACTGGACTGGACATTGTTTCTGATAAAATAAAAAGATACTGAGATTATACTGTCCTTACTCTTACATGTTCCAAGAAATTGGGACGTCCCGACTGGCCATGTGTTTAATATATATTTACAACCAGTGCACATATTTAGTTTTGCACTTAAATTTGAATTGATAGTAAATATTGAAATACAAACATGCATCAAGGGAGGTCATAAAACTGACATCTTTACGAAAGAGGCTTACATTGCTATTGTTTGAGCTTCCACGTCTGTTCAATGTTATTTCGTAATTGTAATGTTATTATGACAACAATGACTTGAACAGTAAATGATAGTAATTTGGACGTACCTATAATGTTTAATGTTTGAACGATAATGGGGAAGTAATGGTTGCTAGTGGTTCCACCGTCTTGTGTGTTACTGGTTTATTCGCTCAGCACGCATAGCATGACGACCATAGAAACATGTTTATCTGTCATTTTGTCTATTCTTCGTCGACAAAACTAGTACCCGAATTGCGTAACTAATTTTCGTAAACAATTTTGCCTAATTTGTTTAATTTTGACAGTTCAACAACATTCATTGCGGTATTTACGTTGTTGAGCAGACTTGTTTTTTTCAACTTATGAAGCAATGGATTAGCAATCTGTTTCAAATCGAAACAGATTGTGTTGTATTACGCAATTAGGGTACAAGTTCTATGGTGGTCAAGCTACAGATTAATATTTTTTGACATAAATGATAGAATAGGTCTTCCCAAGACTCATGTACGTTTTCAGACGTTTTCGAATGTTACCCATTCATTAATATATGACAATATGTGTATTATGTTTTCCTTAAAATTGGATTATTATTATTCTTTAAATTTCATGGACCTAAAGATCGATTGCGCACATCTGTTAGAAAATACGAACACTATAAATCTTTATAACTCACTAAATAGAAACTAATGAAATTCCAAAGACACTCATTGTCACTCTCTTCTATTTAGAAAACGAATGACGAAAACATTAGGTACAAATAAGTTTTTATTCTATTAGAATTTGTTGAGTACACAAGACGTGACTTTCGTGAGAACCTTTATAAAATAAATCAGTTTAGAAGTATATGTGGAGTAGGTGTCTGTCTACAGTAACTTACACTACAGGCAAGAAGATATAAGTCCACATAGGTAACTAAATACGTGATCATTCCATTAACTAAAGCTTACACAACATACATAACAAAATTATAAAAACATGAACCGTTGAAATATAAAACACTTAATATTATGTTAATGACATGATAACAATGTGTTAACAGGAAACATGGCGTCGTCCACAAATAACAAGTGACAATACGCACGGAATTGTTGGAATCATCCATTGTTCGCACATTTAGGTGGGTGTCCAATAGACGCGACAGTAAGACTTAAATGTCGCACACCCGCGCCATTTGTCACACCGGTAGCTCCAATCGGCACTTTGAAATGGCTCTTCCATATTTATTACCTCTAACCTCTGTTTGCTTGAGATATTTGCTACTGCAGTATCATTAGATCTAATAAGATCCTTATTGGTCATAATAAGATTAAGTACAGTTTCTTGTTTGCAGTCATTAATACGGAAGCACTTTTAATTAAATTAGATATCGTAGACGAGAGTAATGCCGTGGCTTTATGTTAATTGCAAATACGATTTACATTAATATGATGGAACCGAACAATAAAGAAAATATCAATCAAACTCATTATAAAGCCTCAAAGCAATCAAAGCGAGTAATCGCACGTTTATCGCATTACATGCACGATAATCACATAAAACATCGGAGCACACAATGTCAGAGTTGAATAAACTATCACTTTGAGTCATGGTCATTAGCAGACACTGACAATTAACACGATGACCTTTGCATGATTTATAAAACATACTTTAATTAATTAAAACTTGCTGATGGACGAAGCAGAAGTTAAATTGGCAGTGATGAACTTATTAAAACTGCAACTGTAAATGATATGGTTGCCGTGGCTAAAGGATGTCAACAATGTACTGGGTTGTTGCCAATCTATACTTTCTCTTCGATCCAATTTATGACTTGCGTTGACAAGGAGTTGGTAGCACACTTTTTCTTTCAGATCCATCTGAATTCATTTTACAAATTCAAAACGTGAGTAGATTCAAGGTTAGTAGACAAATCGATTCTTCTTATACGGACCTATACCTCCAACTCAAACAGAAATTGCAAATTGTGAAATCACTGTTGCTTTCGAACTTTGAAATGAAGAAATACTGTATACCAGAGCCGTTTCCAACCAACCATTAATCAAAATTAAATAAACAGTAAATAAAAAGGGAACCGTTTATGACAAAGCCATGGAACAGAACACTAATTGCAGTATTGCAGAATCGCAACCGGGTATACAAAAAGAGGTTTCACAATGTTTTCGGATGTGTCACGTAGAAAAAATTACCTGAAGTAAATAATAGTAGAGTAGCGTCGCAGTGATTGTGACATCAACAAATTGCGCGACAATGTTCATCGTGACGACGAGGACACGATGGTTGGGAAAAATTAAATTATGGAGTCTGTCTGGTATGAACTGGGACACGACTTCACGATTAGCCAAAATAAAGCTATGTGAAACTGAAATGCATTTATTTAATAGGAAGGAAAACTAAATAACTAAACAATATTGGATAAGGAAGTGGTTAATTCATCAGAGAGTTTGTATTCAGATGTAACGGAAGTAGTGAATATTGATAATAGATAGCATGAAACAACTACAAGAAAATTCAAGCAAGATACGATAGAGTACAAAGACTTACAAGACGCATTTGATTCGCGGTGGCTTCAGCAATTCGCGGCATAAGAAGATGCAAGTGAACTTGAGATATTTATGGTAATCTGTTTATGCTACATTTGTTTTAGGTATAAGGCCGAAAGTTAATCTTGGTCTTTTTATTCCAGTCTTCGGACAAAAGGACCAACCAGTCAATTATGCGCATTAAAATACACAATGCATACATATACGATGTATGCATTGTGAGTATTTTAATGCGCATTTTAAAATATCGACACATAAGATGATTCAGATCCATTACTCGGTCATTGATGAATCATTTACTTAACTTAGGGAAACAGTCACCTACGTATCAATAAAATAACATGGTGTAACAACACCTTTGTCCAGTCCCAACTTATTTTACAATCATACAAAAAATGTCGTGTTTCCATTCCACCGAAGATTGCGCTGTGATTTGATTGAAATTTCAAAATCCATCAGCCGTAAACTGTCACTTCCAACGTGGCACATCAAGCGTCAAGCCATCAACACTGACTGACTCCGACATTCGATTAACTCCGCGTAATTACGTGAGATCTATTCTGGCCACGATGGCACTTTTTGTTCTAAAATCCCGAAAATTGATTGCTTCCGTGCGTTTAAAATTACTAGCTGTCAGAACCAAACTGACGTCAATCTAACGGTTCAATAATGAACACGCTAATAAATGAACCGTTGTAATAAAATCGTAATGGCATGTTTACACATGCCATTACACACGTAAACTACAGAATTCTTAACAAATGAGTCAATCGTCAGTCTAAATAGTACAAAATGTACAGAAAACACAAACAGTAATCTAACAACTGCCAGAGTTGAAATTGCTCAATATTAGGAAAACTGTTACGCTCCAAAAAAGCTTTTTCAATTTCTATTCAAGTAAAAAATACCGCAATAAGTAACGAAAAAGTATCACCTATTGTTCGCCTTGATTTAAGACCTGTATTAAACCCTAGACCAGACTGAAATGAGGAAATAAATCAAGTAGATTCGGTGTTTTCTTTTATTGATGAAATCTAATCACTCGCCGCCGCCGCCCGGTCTGACTAGATAAAAAAGATCACAGCTTTGAAGCAACTACTCTTTGGACAAAATTCCAGGTAGTTTTGAGACTTTCTCGGCGGACAGAATAAAACAGATATTTTCGCAAACAATGGGCTTTTGAGATAAAAACGGTACAACCTGATTAGTTTTTGTAATTGTAGGATGATTTACTTGCGCAGTTTTCAGAAAAACTGGAAATAAGAATAGACATTACACTTCGTCTGGGAATCTTCAGTTATCTCGGTTCTTAAGCATGACGCAGTACAGCAATCTAGATCATGATTTTTAATAAACGAAAAATGAATTTGGTTAAACTGACCTGGTTTATTCCAAAAAGGTAGAGAGAGGCGAGTTTAGCGTTCATTCCGCTCCCTAAATTCTGATCAAAGCGACCGCTTTAAAAAGTAATAAGCCAAATATTAAGTACCTCACGATTAGATGGAGCGTGAGGTAGACGGGTCATCGACCAGTTCACAAAAAGTGTACCGATCTGACTGGGCTGTTCACACTCATTGCAGTTAACGGTATCGAGATATGGGGCCGAGGCGAAATTACTGTTTAGATTTACCGAGCCAATTGTAAGTGTAGCGTAATTGTGTTTTACAAGCATTGTATCCAATTAATGGTGGTAATGTGAGCTCTGGCAGTTAAGAAGTGGGACAGAGATGTATCACAGGTACGCAGCATATTCGCACTGCGCAGATTTGTAATTTTATCGCTCAACAAATTCCTATCACGACAGGGTCCTGATTGGCACGTGTTTCCCGGTGACGGTTGTATGGAAGATTCTTTTGTGAACCTGAATAAAAGAGCAGGCAACACTTGAACTAAAAATGACCGAAGGCTAAATAGGATTCATGATGATTTTTGTATGAATCAAGACCCTGTGATGTATGAAATATGGTGTATATCTAAAACTATTGATAAAATAACGACCACGAAATAATTTACCGTCTAATTTAATATTACCGTGTAATACAATATTGTCATTCAAACATAACTCGAAGCAATATAATACTAGTGTTCGACATGGCACAAACAAAGTTGATATACCACCACTCCAGAACTAATTACAGACAGAACGTGTCCTATTGGAAACTTGTCTATTGATCTTCAAGACAATGCTCAAAGGACAGGCTGTGTTAAAGTTTCGGGGTGAAGCGTCACTTTGTGTCCACAACTAAATAACAACTTCATAAAACAATGGAGCCTTCCAATAAATATTGTACGTAAACCGATACAAAACATGTGGTCGACATCTGGGGAATATATAACGTTTTACTACAAAGATTTTTGCCAACAACTTATTGGTAAATGTTTGATGGATCAATATATATTGAATGATGGATCGTCGACAAGCGAAATCTTTTTTTGGATTTTTCGAATGCTTTGGCTCCCTTGGCATCGACTGTAGTCATTGTAGACCCTCAAGATGCGGTACGGTAATACTTCAGAAATCCTGCTACGTTAATATTGTTAACGTAGGATATTTTATTAAGTAACCTGCTACCGAATTTCCAAGAAAGGTTATTAGATGAGGAAAATTCAACATTAATATATTTTAATACGACGTACAATAATAATAAAATTCCGCTTTTCCTCAATATCTTTCCGACATCTAACAATTTTCCTAATATTGCTTTTCCTTTACAAAATGTAAATACATTTCACTGTTTCTATGGGTCGTAAGAATTTGCTTATAGAAACTTTGGTAGCATTTATTATCGTCGAAAAAGATAAGGTGTCGCGTTGAATGATTGGTTCTCAAGCAGACTCGGTGACTCGGTCACGGATGAGCGGTTACTATGGCTCGGAATTTGGGACATGCATTGTGCCGAGAAACAAGGTCAACTTGTAGAATATTTAAGATTTTCGTTTAAAAGAATGCTGAGAAATGAATAACATATAGAATCCATAAATGAGGATGAAAATCAATTCATAGATAACGAAGAAATGACTGAACTAGAAGATGATAGTTATCATGAATGAAGAAATAGTTTCGCGTCTGCTGGAGAGAATACTACGATGAATGTGATTTAAAAATAGATATTGCTTTAGTGACGTGTATCTTGGAATTGTAAATACAACCGTTTTTACCTTCTTAGAGTTATCTATCTGTTTATCTGAATCAGTCTTAGATACAACTAAACTAGATCGATGATTGTACTGCTAATTTTAACTCGGTTTCTTTTTATATCGACATTATTTTTATAAATCGATTTTAAAACTCTATGTTTGGATGTTTGTCGACAGCAATAGTGTCTTTATTTCTTTTAGATATTATTTTAGTCTTCAATACGTAGGTAAGTCTTCTGTATGAAAGAGGAGCTATGAATAATGAACAAAACAATATGTTTTCATATTATATTTGCGTACGTCCGTGTGGTGCCGGACTTAAAGAATAGCACTACCCTATTTCTTCCCATGGGTGTCGTAAAAGGCGACTAAGGGACTTACTAGAGAATGGGCAGCAGCGTTCTCTATGCATTTCTAACACCATACTGCGATCGCCAACCCGCCTGCCAAGCGTGGCGATTATGGCATACCCCCCCCCCCCCCAAAAATGAAAAGCACCAAAAAGAAACGGCCCCTAGTGCCCGGCGGCCCACCGGCCCTTGGCTACGGTAGCGGTCAAGGCCACGGTGAGGCAAGGGGTGCGAAGAATCCCCGGAAGAGATCCGGCTACCATAACCACCGGAAACTGGACCTGGCAACATACAACACGCGTACACTCCGGACCGACGAAAAGATCATCGAACTCGAGGAAGAATTGAGCAAGTTACGATGGGGTATAGTAGGGTTATCTGAAGTCCGAAGAGAGGGCGAGGACTCGATAATCCTCAAATCCGGGAACTTGCTCTATTTCCGGGAGGGCGACCAGCAGTCCCAAGGTGGTGTCGGGTTTATCGTCCATAAGTCCCTTGTGAGCAACGTGGTGAAGATCGAGAGTGTGTCGACCAGGGTGGCGTACCTTATACTCAGAATATCCGCAAGATATTCGCTGAAGGTCGTACAGGTTTACGCCCCGACCTCGTCACACCCCGACGATGAGGTGGAGACCATGTATGAGGATATTTCCAGAGCCATGCATGGCTCTAAAACTCACTTCACCGTTGTCATGGGGGACTTCAACGCGAAACTGGGCAAACGAAACGATGATGAGCTGCGAGTGGGGCAATTTGGAGTTGGACGTCGAAACCACAGGGGTCACCTACTGGCCAGTTTTATGGAGAAGGAAGGCCTCTTTATGATGAATTCCTTCTTCAGAAAACGTGAGCACAGAAAGTGGACCTGGCAGAGCCCTGATGGTGCAACAAAAAATGAGATTGACTTCATTATGTCGACGAAGAGGCAAGTATTCAATGATGTCTCTGTGATCAACGCGGTGAAAACCGGAAGTGATCACCGTATGGTAAGAGGCACATTGAACTTGAATATCAAGCTGGAAAGATCTCGACTGATGAAGTCTACGCTCCGCCCAGCACCGATCCAAGTCCAAAACCCCGAGAGCTTTCAGCTCGAACTTCAGAATCGTTTCGAGTGCCTAGGGAGCTCCGTGGACGATTATAACGATGGGTTCGTGGAAACTGTCCATACGGTCGGGTCCAAGTTTTTCAAGACCCGTCGTACAAATCGAAACAAGAGGCTCTCTGATGCTACTTTACAGCTCATGGAGGAGAGGCGCGAGATGATTCTGCAGTCTTCAGACGATGCGCTTAAATACCGGCGGCTCAATAGACAGATCTCTAAGTCCTTGAAAAGCGACCTTCGACTCTATAATACGAACCGTATTAAGGACGCAATAGAGCAGAATAAGGGCTCCAAGGTATTTGCTAGAGATCTGTCTATTGGACAGAGTCAGCTTGCGAAACTGAAGACCAATAATGGCAGAGTCGTATCCGCCAAACCTGAGCTGTTGAGAGAAATCGAGAGTTTCTATGGACAGTTATACACGTCAACCAGTAACCCCGTTACGAATCTAGCAAACGACCCAAGAGCTAGATTGACCCGACACTATACCGAAGACATCCCGGACGTCAGCTTGTACGAGATTAGGATGGCTCTGAAGCAACTTAAAAACAACAAGGCGCCGGGTGATGACGGAATTACGGCTGAACTCCTGAAGGCCGGGGGAAAACCTGTTCTTAAGGCCCTCCAGAAGCTTTTCGATTCCGTCATACTCGAGGGTCAAACGCCACAGGCATGGAACAGAGGTGTGGTGGTACTCTTCTTTAAAAAGGGCGATAATGCCCTGCTTAAGAATTATAGGCCCATCACACTTCTGAGCCATGTCTACAAGCTGTTTTCAAGAGTTATCACGAACCGTCTCGCGCGCAGGTTTGACGACTTCCAGCCTCCCGAACAAGCCGGATTCCGTAAAGGCTTTAGCACCGTAGACCACATACATACGCTGCGGCAGGTTATACAGAAGACCGAAGAGTATAACCAGCCTCTCTGCTTAGCGTTTGTGGACTACGAGAAAGCCTTCGATTCGATCGAGACATGGGCTGTGCTGCAGTCTCTTCAACGGTGCCAGATCGACTATCGGTACATCGAGGTGCTAAAGTGTTTGTACAAAAACGCCACTATGTCAGTTCGACTCCAGGACCAGACCTCGAAACCTATCCTTCTACAGCGAGGTGTGAGACAGGGAGACGTTATCTCTCCGAAACTGTTCACCGCTGCACTGGAGGATGTCTTCAAGGTTCTGGATTGGAAAGGGCTAGGCATCAACATCAATGGCGAGTATATCACTAACCTTCGGTTTGCCGACGACATAGTTGTCATGGCTGAGACCATGGAGAAACTCAGTACAATGCTCGATGACCTCAGTAGAGCCTCCGAAAGAGTGGGTCTTAAAATGAACATGGACAAGACAAAAGTCATGTCAAATGCCCATGTGACACCCACTCCCATGAAGATCGGAGACGCTACGCTCGAAGTTGTGGACGAGTATGTTTACCTAGGACAAATTGTCCAGCTAGGTAGGTCCAACTTCGAGAAAGAGGTCAATCGTCGAATCCGACTCGGCTGGGCAGCGTTCGGGAAGCTACGCAATATCTTTTCGTCCCACATACCACAGTGTCTCAAGACGAAAGTCTTTGACCAGTGCGTGTTGCCAGTGATGACCTATGGTACTGAAACGTGGTCGCTCACAATGGGCCTTATCAGAAGGCTAAAAGTCACCCAAAGGGCAATGGAGAGGGCTATGCTTGGAGTTTCCCTACGTGATCGAATCAGAAATGAAGAGATCCGCAGGAGAACCAAGGTAACCGACATAGCCCGAAGAATTGCCAAACTTAAGTGGCAATGGGCAGGGCACATTGCTCGCAGAACGGATGGCCGATGGGGTCGAAAGGTTCTGGAGTGGCGACCACGTACCGGAAGACGTAGCGTTGGAAGGCCTCCCACAAGATGGACCGATGACCTTGTGAAGGCCGCAGGAATCCGCTGGATGCGGAAAGCACAGAATCGGTCGAAGTGGCGGTGCTTGGGGGAGGCCTATGTCCAGCAGTGGACGTCTTTTGGCTGAAATGATGATGATGATGATTATATTTGCACGGCTGATTTCCACCTTTAAGTTGACATTGACAAAATGACGACCACTTAGGTAACGCGTAGATTGGCCAGTTTTGTCAAGCTTCTAACAACATTGTATATTTGGACATGCCATGGTCATAAACTTTACATATTTAGTATTTAAGGATGATTCATTTTAGATAATTATAGGCAAAAACAAGGGTACGCAACATTGAATTTATGTGGTTCTTGGGCATCATCAATTTCATTACTTCGTTTAATTCTCCATTTATGGTGCTTCTCCTGCAGTTCTTTTACATTGTTTGCAGTCTTACAATTCAACCATATTATGAATGGCATAATTACATAGTTTATGTAAATTAATATTGTATAATGCATTAAATGATGTTGTATAATCTTGTTTGTTACTACGAGCTATACGTTGCATAACTAGGAAGGTCGCCTCTTGATATTAACAAGCAAATTATAATATTTTTCCATTGTCTTGTTTGTCTAAAGCTTAATATTTCTCTCCATATATTGTTAACTCCTTTTCAATACATACCGCTTCTGGTTTTAAATATGCATTCAAAGTTCATCGCATTTTATTTCCTATATTTAGAAGTTCTGAAAAGACTTCATGCACTTTCATGTATCTTTCTCAATATAAAAAAATCTTGAATCCTTCACAATGTAGCGATGTTAATTTGTTCTTTTATAATGAGCACCATATTCTTGATTAAAGACATAAGGACCACAGCTTCTATAACATCGTCACTAAATAGATACCCTAGTCTTATAGTAAGTATTTGGACTACTTAATACTTCCTACATATTTCGGCGAATCTAATCCTTATGCAATATTCTGCTTTCAAGAGCACACCACCACATCATGCAATTCAGCAAAAAATTACACAAACTTAACACTACTTTGTAATTTTTTGTTGAGTATGATTTATAGACAATAATAACATACATAACAATAGTAATCATAAACAATACGTCTAGAATGCAACATGCACTGTTTAGTAATAAGGCGTTGCACTTGCTACAAAAAGCGACGACCTTGTCAGGCAAGCAATAACGTGCTAATTAGTAATTATGTAGATTAGATTGAGACAGCCATGGCCTCGATGTATTCGTTAATTACTGTTTTCCTTTATTTTTGTAATAAAGTATTCGTAATCCGTTGCCGATGCATTTCAGGGTCTGAATTAGTGACTTAATTTCTCATTCTTCTTCTTCGATATCGCTGCACTCTTGGTAGATTGACCTGTTCGCCATTTTAGGCTCTTCATTTACTGTGTGGATACACTTTTCATTTAAATTGTCAAAGAAATTTAAACCAGTACTTACATCGGGCATTATTTTTCTTCTATATGCTATTATTGCAGCATCTTTGGGGTTACATCATTTCTTTATTTTTATTTTATTTGCCTCTATCAGCGTAAGGGCAATAGTTTTCTTAGAAAAGCTAAGAGACTACTTATGTAGGACTACAATAGAAAAGAAACTCATGAATCTCATCTCAAGTTCAATTAACCGTTTCATACAACGGGACAGTCTATGAAAACACGACACTCCAAATCGTCATCCATCACGAAAAACGGCATCCGTGCGAAACCAGGGACCGCTAATTGTTAATAAAACACTAAACAAAAGAGTACCGTAGCGTCTTTAGTGCTGGGGCGTAAGTATGACAGTCATCTGGCTTAAGAAAGAGCCTGTCAGCTATCACACAGTACAAATTACGAGTGGAGTAGTTAAGTTGCAGAGATGAAGCTCTACAAAGCCAAACCTTTGGAACGAAGTTCCATACCTCAAGTAATACTCTGCATATTTGTCGAATGAGAGCTAGATCGAAAAAAGTGTGACATTTTGACCGTCACGAACGCTTTTGCCACAGTAAACATGACATGTGTTTTTCATTATGCCTGTTATTTAATAACAGGTTTAATCGAAACGAACTTCGTTCCAACCGGGTGTCCTACGACACCTCTAGACTTTTTTCTAAAAATATTAAATCCAATATTTATGGCCAAGTATATATGTACTGTATTAGTAGTTCACGGAACCCTGTATAAGATCTCGAATATCGTTGTAAGATGAGTCGTAACTCGTAAATGGGCACCGACAGTGACTCAATCGATCACCCACTCGGTGTGTCACCCCCCGGCAACGACGACCTTGCGGTCACCCTCGGCGGCGCAAGCGCATCAATTACATGTGCGTGGACATGGCAGCGGCGACGAGCGTTGTTTCATGTTCTTTATTTAAATTTCAAATGGAAATGGCAATGAAAATCACGATATTACTCAGCTGCAAAAATTTCAGAAACAATAAACTGGGTTTTTTTAATAAAAAATGGTATATTTTCGTAACGTTTAATTCGTTTACACTCATATGCGTCTTAATTTAAAATTAATTATATTTATAGTATACTGGGAATTCCGTGAACGGCCAGTAAACAACACTTTGTCATGGTTTGTTTGTACAGATGTAGGGCTAAGCCTAAAAGGAAAATAATACAGCATCGACCATTGACACACGGGTTTTTCATAATTTACCCCATGATAATATCAAAGTGTAATTTATTTCCAGCTTCTCAAATAAAAATCCTATAATAAATGACACGATTTACCGCCCACGCATAGAGTTAGTAAGTTGTCGTTCACTGTTCACCTCTGACATAGAAATATCGGAAGGTCGTCAACCGCTGAAGCTATGATCCTCTAATCTTCGATGATCTTCGTTTTAGGGTTCCGTACCTCAAAAGGAAAAAACGGAACCCTTATAGTATCACTCGTGTGTCTGTCTGCCTGTCGGTCTTTCTGTCTGTGTGTCCGTCTATCACAGCTAATTTGCTCCGAATCTAATGAAACGATTAAGTTGAAATTTGGTACACGTATGTATTTCTGTGACCCAAACACGGACGTATAACGTAAATAAATGAATATTGAATATGGTGGTCACTTTTGGGGGGCAAATAAGAAATTTAAAAAAAAAGTTTTGCAAACTGTATCGTGTGACAAATGAAAAGGCTTGTTGCGAGGATTTAATTTTTTTAATAATTTTAAAATAAATACATATAAAGATATTTAAAAAAATTGATGAAAATTGACCCCCCTTATCTCCGAAACTACTGAGCCAAGAAATCTATGGTCTTAAAATAACATGGTAAATCTCTCAAAATTGTGCGTACAGATTTACATTTACAGTTGGAATGTATGGGAGTACATGTACGTATTATGTATATGAATGTATAGGAATACATGTACTACAATGTTAAATTTGCATTTGGGATAAATTCATCCCAACTACGGAACCCTTCATTGTGCGTAGTCCCGACACGCAATTGGCAGGTTTTTTTTTTTCATCTTCTACTTAAGTACTAACAGTGGATTATCGCTTATTAATTATATCCAACAGGATTTGAAAAGTGGCAAGATTTATGACATGTCTAAATTAAGTCCCAAACTGCAGGTATGGCAGTTTGGGACATGTACCCTTCAGGTACATGATAACTTTGCGCGAAGGCTCGAGTCGACCGACTGTAAGAGGTTAAGGTATATTGGAAAATAATACTGAGTTTACTTGTACCCAATGTAACATGTGGTGAAGAGGAACTCATATCGTAGTGAGTGTGCCAATGCCAATACTGACATTTGCATAACTTGTATTTGCACATTGAATGACTCATCGCTCTCACTCTTTGTGTCTACGTTTTGGTTCCTAGAAAATATATTTTCATCTAGTTACTAGTAGGTAGTTAGAAGACTGGGAAATTATTCGTAAGCCTAATCCAAAGTCTTCCTACGCGTGGAGTTATAGACTTCTGGGTTTCCCATGATTTTGCAACATCAAGTTCTTATCAAACAGAGTAGTATGTTATTATCCGAGCTATATTGTTACTACATAACAATGCAAAATACAGATAAGTATGAGTGAAGATGATACGTGATGGTCGATGACGAATCGCTTGCGCTGGCACTTAAAGCTTGAAGCTTATGAAAATAAATCGCATCTGGATTCCTCGATATTTTTTTCGTATAAATTCGACTTACTGGACATTCAAGAGACAAACGAAATCCCCTATTGCAAAGTAACGGTCTTTGATACGCATTCCACGTATTTCTAAATCGAATTCTTAATTTCGGTCCTTTGATAGGAAGGATGGAGGACAAACGGCAAAACCTTTATTAAATAAATGTAATAAAATACAAAGAATGAAAAACTAAATACCAACGAATATTTGAGATACAAAGGATGAAAGATCTTATTTATCTAGTGGAATCCCAGAGAAAAAATCACTCAAAGCAACGTTCACTGACGAACGAGTATCTAGGCAACTGGTTAATTACTCTATGGTATGTAAGCATGTCCCCGACTCCCTGGCAGCTGTGAACTCAATTGTTACGTAACAATTATTAATTAATACAAGATCTTGTTTACTATAACACACGAAACAAAAATGGATGGCTTACATAATGAGGTTTTTTCCCCGCCAAACTTTTATTTTCGTGAAAAAGGTTTCATCTTGGCTGAACATTTCTTAATACTTTTGCCTGACAAAGACAGTTTCTTACAGACGATAATAATCTTCCCAAAGACAAGGATAAGCGGTTCTTTGGTAAACATTGTATTCAGGCTGAAAAACATTTTAGTTAATAGAAGTTAGACAAAGTAAATTCGGTAAAAGCGAAGGTACGAATAAGATTTCTCCTAAATAAAAAACCAGTTGCCTATGTGGAAAGTTTATGTTTACTCGTTATTATGTAAGTTGTTGTACTTGATACCACTTATTTATATAATAAGTATGTATTACTTACATATATTTATTGTTATCTAACTCATGTTTACGGCTCCGATATCACTACATAGTATAAAACAAAGTCGCTTTCTCTGTCCCTATATCCCTATGTATGCTTAAATCTTTAAAACTACGCAACGGATTTTGATGCGGTTTTTTTTTAATAGATAGAGTGATTGAAGAGGAAGGTTTATATGTATAATAAACCGGTTTATACCCGTGCGAAGCCGGGGCGAGTCGCTAGTAAACAATATACAAGAGTGGAAAAATTTCGATTCTCCATATAATTACGATGTGAAAACGTTTTAAAAACGGTTTATGTCTATAGAAAAGTATTTATACAGTGTGAGTCTTCATAATGTGCACATATCGAAATGAGGAAATCTATGCTTAATTTTAACGACAGAAAAAATATTTAAAAAATCTAAATATTGTTTTTTATACTTTTTATGAAATTAAAAAAAAAATTGTAACAAAACTGTGTAACTTTTAAACTGAATCAGCTATCGCGATGAAACAAACTCCATAATGATTGAAAGTAAGTAGCCGTCCACATAAAATTAAAATTGAGAAAAAAACTACCCTCAATTGAAAATAAACATGTTTTTTTAGTAAAAATCTGTATTTTTTTCTTCAATTTTTAATTGTAAAATTTATAAATAAGATAATAATAAAAAGAGAGCAAAAAAAAATTTTTTTAAAAAAAATTTTTTTGTAAAATTTTTTTTTTTTTTTAAACTAAAAAAAAAAATTACCATTTTTTCCGTCGATAAAATTAAGCATAGACTCCCTCATTTCGATATGTGCACATTATGAAGACTCACACTGTAGTAACATTACCCTAGTGTTAAGGTCTTATTTCCTAGTTTTTTCTCCAATTAGAGTCCGCGAGGCGTGCTCACGACCTTACAAACGGGTTCGTGCTACACTTCCTTGATCAACACACGAACTTAGACTTAACTATTCACATGTAAATAGAAATAACGAGTGCAGCTGCTACAATTAAACTGTTTGTAAAAAAAAGAATGAGGGGAAAATAGCCTTTGATATATTTTTAATATGCAAACAGTCAGGTATCCGCGTCGTTGGATTACTCGTAGTGTTCATGTCGTTATTGGGATTTACTGTCAAGAAAATTCTCATCCCCATTCCATGGGACTAATTTCTCAGAAAATGCGTTAGTTCTGCATAATCTACTCTTGTTCTTAACCTCTGGCAGAAAAAGGCGTGATACTATTTTATAGAGCACCAAAGAACATGAACCCGAGGGTCAAAAACTGGAACAAATGCTTGCATTTCTAAAGGTTTTCTTTCAAGCCATGTGCCTTCAAAGCTGTTGTCGCTATAACTTCCCAATTTCCTAAGCCAGCTCTTGCGACACCGAAAAAGCAAGCGTTTCCTAAAGGCGGACACAGCTAAGAGTAGGAATAAAAATTCAATTGAATAATACCGTCGGCCTTGTGTAAAACACGTAATCAAACAGTGACAATTTATTGTGAATCAACGGCATCCTGAGGTCGACACCCACATGCCAATCGTATCGGGACTGTTTCCTACGGGGCTCCGTCAGTGTCGTGTGAATGGAGGGACCCTTCTACTGTAGGTACTGTACTCGGAGTCGGCGACAAAATTAATTAAATGCACCGACCCCAGCGTGGTTTGACCAGACTCGATTAATCGAATGAGCTCAAAGATTTACACTACCCGTGGAGCCTCATTTTTCTTGGGGTTTCAGAGATCATTGCATATTAAGGTGTAGACCGGGAGGCGCGGTAATGGTAGGGAAGATGTGTCCTTAGGATATGGAGGGATTTTTGAGCCGTACCGGATATGTAACCTAGAGTGGGCAATGAAATGGTGGAGAAACGCGTGATATTTATCTATGGTTGGGCTGAGTAGGGTTTTTAATATTTTTTCCGTCAATAAAATTAAGCATAGATTCCCCTCAATTCGATATGTGCACATTATAAATACTCACACTGTAGTATTGAGGATGGATTGGGAAGAAATGTAGTTTTTTTTAAGTGAAAACTTCTTTAGGCGCGTTGGGCATTTTTGAGATAGGACTAAATCATTTCGCAATTACGCGACACCATGACGCTACCTCATTTTTATAAACGCGATTGTGCTCTTTATTTATATTAAGTTACGGATCAATGTTCTATGCAAGTATTTTTACTTTAAATGTATTGTAAACGCGATTATGCTCTTTATTTTACTAAGTTACAGATCAATGTTCTATGCAAGTATTAAGCTATTGCATAGCTTTTATCGCGGGCTTTGAGCGCGGCGACCGAATCAAGAAATTCCGTAACGTAACGAAAATAAAACCTAACACCCCCCCACTCCGCCTACCATGTAATGACGGTTCCCATGACAACGTCCCATGACAACGTGATGTTGTCATGTGTTATCATGGGAACGAAGGAAAATTAAGTATGCTCTGAAGCTCTGATTCTATTTCTTATATTTTAAATTATATGACAGAAAAAAAGTAGGTATATACCTATTGACTAAAAATCATGTATACAGATATTCAATACTGCTCAATGTCAATCGAAAAATAAGTAATACATGATGTGCTTACCTGTAAGAAATTGGTACACTAGTCTATAAGTCTATTGGATGTATCTCATATCTTTGTATCGGTGTATTCAATTGTTGGTGAGCCAAATAAATAAAATATTTTTTTTATCATGATATAATAATATGTTCCGTGTTAGATATTGTTTTGAAAATAAGATTAAAATTACATTATTAACAAAAATGTAGGAGATAATGAGACATTTGTTACTGTCGATAATGTTGAGTTTTAACTAATTACTTAACAAATCTAATTAGTTAAACTATCTTATCTCTTTGGAGTTTTTGCTAAATTATGTACCACTATTAAATAGAAGAAAGATAAAGTACCACAATGGGTAAGCTCTTGGCTTTCATCTCACCTGATAAGTGATAATCAGGCCAAAGGTGAAAGCGAGCTTCACCCGGAATCCTCAACCACAGAGGAACTGGCTGTTTTACATTTAACCACTATGATATGGCATATTTAATTCATCATAATCATCATTTCAGCCGAAAGACGTCCACTGCTCGACATAGGCCTCCCCCAAGCACCACCACTTCGACTGATTCTGTGCTTTCCGCATCCAGCGGATTCCTGCGGCCTTCACTTACATATTTAATGATGTACCACTATTGTACATGAAGTACAAAATAAATAACTAATAATCCTTATACATACTTTTGTGGTAATTAATAATCTAACAGTCCATTGTTTCTTAGCTCATTATAACAAGTAATTAATTTACTTAAAACTTATAGTACATAAATAGGATGTTATTGAACTAATTAGTTGCTATGTTTAAAAATATATTATTAATTATAATCAAAGTTAATGTGTTTGTTGTTGTTTTACTTTTTAAGGAAGTTATGTTTAGGTTGCAGTTGGATAAATTATAGGGATAAATGGTTTTGTTTTGTTAATTACTAGCAGCGTCCCGCGGTTTCACCCGCATAAGTCTCGATCCCGTGGGAATATTGGGATAAAAAGTATCCTGTGTGTTATCCAGGTTATAAACTATCTGAGTGCCACTTTTCATCCAAATCTGTTCAGTCGTTTTTGCGTGAAAGAGTAACAAACATCCCTCCATCTTCACAAACTTTCACATTTATAATATTAGTAGGATTATATATTATATTATACAATATAATATATATTGTATAATATAATAATAAATATATATACATATAGTAGGATAGTATGATTAATTAATTAAGTAGGTAATGATTTACAACAGATATTTTATTGGCAATCGATTTCATCATATAGGTATGTATTGCAAATAATGGTCACTAGAATCTCACATCTGACCAATGAGCTTGCACTAATTATTTACTATTAGTACTAGCCATGAAATAAACTGTATTTTTAATACATATACTTAGTAATTTTGACAGAACTGTCCATTCATCTGGAAGACCCAATGTGGTCCAGTTGCATATGAAATTTATATTGTAATCCAGCTAGATTACCCAAAAAAATGCTTCAATCTCTTATCTCCTACGTCCTAAATTCAGTCAACTATATATCAATTTCTAAAAAAATAAACCAATAAAAAAAGTGAATGAAGTTGAATATGATTATTCTATTAAGTATGCTAATCGAACTTAGTCCGTTTCAATGCCATAGACCAACTATAAACAATAATTAAGCGTGAACGTATTTATCAATACAATAATTTCTACAGTTTTAGACGAACCAAACGGTGTGGCATCGCACCGATAAGCCGGCGAGCCGATTACGAGCGACGCCCCACGAAAACATCGTTATATCTACACAACATAATACTACAGACACGCACCGAACGTTACAATCACCAACCAATACAAAGGCATGCAAATCGTAATAATCGACGGAATGTGAAACTCAAAACGTAACATAAACATCATACTTTTTTAACTTTTACAACAACAAAATTACCTGGGAATGCAGTTGGAAGGCGTCCTGTCCACTTCCCAGGCCGCAAAAAGTTTCATGGGAACAGGTTTCGATGCATTAGTCATCTTTTCCGATTTATTTTTCTCGGTCATCTTAAACAGATCCAAACAACGGTTTCACAGCACAACACTAATGTACATTACAATTGGCATTGTTATTTAATCACTAAACACGACACTGTATTCATTTTTATAACACAGTTCATACACGAAGCCGATGCCGACGCAATCACAACAATACTCAGTAATTTTATAGCACGGTCGACTGGAGAATCGCAGCGAACCAACCGAGGGCGTTCGATACGTTTGACAGCCAACTGCCCAGTGTTGCCTCACTTTGAACACACACTCCACAAGTCCACATAAAAATGTGGACTTGTGGAGGAGATTATGTGGGATAGGTGCAACATCTAAAAGTTAAAAAATAAAAAATTGTTTAACAAAAAAAAACGTCGGTTGTTTTCTTTTGTAAAACTGTTTTTAATTTTTATAAAACTACTGAATTCTGCAAAACAAAAAACCTGAAAAATACTTTAATTTTGGAATTATTTGAAAAGTTTTAATTTGTTTTGTAGTTAATAAATTTTCCACTAAACTGGGTACTTTCTATTAGTCTTGCTACATCACAAGTTGTCAAAAATCAACGACAGATGACACTATCTGGATGCGTTCTAAAATAAACAAATTCGATGAATATTTTCAAGTTCTCATAGAAACTGTGCGTTAGTGTCTATGTTATAGTGACTGTTTATTATGTAGATGTAGCTAATAAAATGGAGCTTTAATCATACAGTACTTTACACTATTAAAAAGCTTTACCCAGCCTACGTTGCAAAGAAGTGACCACAGCAGAGATTAGCCCACTAAATTCTATAATCTGCGGTATCAACCAGCAATACGCTGATTTATTTATTTACTAGCTGCGCCCCGCGGTTTCACCGGCGTAAGTTTCGGTCATGTGGGAATATCGGGATAAAAAGTATCCTATGTGTTAATCCAGGTTATAAACTATCTATGTGCCAAATTTCATCCAAATTGGTCCAGCCGTTTGAGCGTGAAGAAGAGACAAACACACACTCACAAACTTTCGCCTTTATCATTCATCATCATCATCATTTCAGCCGAAAGACGTCCACTGCTGGACATAGGCCTCCCCCAAGCACCGCCACTTCGACCAATTCTGTGGTTTCCGCATCCAGCGGATTCCTGCGGCCTTCACAAGGTCATCGATCCATCTTGTGGGAGGCCTTCCAACGCTACGTCTTCCGGTATGTGGTCGCTACTCCAGAGCCTTTCGACCCCACCGGCCATCCGTTCTTGTTAAGTTTGGCAATTCTTCGGGCTATGTCGGTTACCTTGGTTCTCTTGCGGATCTCTTCATTTCTGATTCGATCACGTAGGGAAACTCCAAGCATAGCCCTCTCCATTGCCCTTTGGGTGAATTTTAGCCTTCTAATAAGGCCCATTGTGAGCGACCACGTTTCAGTACCATAGGTCATCACTGGCAACACGCACTGGTCAAAGACCTTCGTCTTGAGACACTGTGGTATGTGGGACGAAAAGATATTGCGTAGCCTCCCGAACGCCGCCCAGCCGAGTTGGATTCGACGATTGACCTCTTTCTCGAAGTTGGACCTACCTAGCTGGACAGTTTGTCCTAGGTAAACATACTCGTCCACAACTTCGAGCGTAGCGTCTCCGATCTTCATGAGAGTGGGTGTCACACGGGCATTTGACATGACCTTCGTCTTGTCCATGTTCATTTTAAGACCCACTCTTTCGGAGGCTCTACTGAGGTCATCGACCATTGTACTGAGGACCTCCATGGTCTCAGCCATGATGATAACTATGTCGTCGGCAAACCGAAGGTTAGTGATATACTCGCCATTGATGTTGAAACCTAGCCCTTTCCAATCCAGAACCTTGAAGACATCCTCCAGTGCAGCGGTGAACAGTTTCGGAGAGATAACGTCTCCCTGTCTCACACCTCGCTGCAGAAGGATAGGTTTCGAGGTCTGGTCCTGGAGTCGAACTGACATAGTGGCGTTTTTGTACAGACACTTCAGCACCTCGATGTACCAATAGTCGATCTGGCACCGTTGAAGAGACTGCAGCACAGCCCATGTCTCGATTGAATCGAAGGCTTTCTCGTAGTCCACAAACGCTAAGCAGAGAGGCAGGTTATACTCTTCGGTCTTCTGTATAACCTGCTGCGGCGTATGTATGTGGTCTGCGGTGCTAAAGCCTTTACGGAATCCGGCTTGTTCGGGAGGCTGGAAATCGTCAAACCTGCGCGCGAGACAGTTTGAAAATAGCTTGTAGACATGGCTCAGAAGTGTGATGGGCCTATAGTTCTTAAGCAGGGCAATGTCGCCCTTTTTAAAGAAGAGTACCACCACACCTCTGTTCCATGCCTGTGGCGTTTGACCCTCGAGTATGACGGAATCGAAAAGCTTCTGGAGGGTCTTAAGAACGGGTTTTCCACCGGCCTTCAGGAGTTCGGCCGTAATTCCGTCATCACCCGGAACCTTATTGTTTTTAAGCTGCTTCAGAGCCATCCTAATCTCGTACAAGCTGACGTCCGGGATGTCTTCGGTATAGTGGCGGGTCAATCTAGCTCTTGGGTCGGTTGCTAGATTCGTAACGGGGTTACTAGTTGACGTGTATAACTGTCCATAGAAACTCTCGATCTCTCTCAACAGCTCAGGTTTGGCGGATATGATTCTGCCATCATTGGTCTTCAGTTTCGCAAGCTGGCTCTGTCCAATAGATAGATCTCTTGTAAAAACCTTGGAGCCCTTGTTCCGCTCTATTGCGTCCTTAATACGGTTTGTATTATAGTGGCGCAGGTCGCTTTTCAAGGACTTAAAGATCTGTCTATTGAGCCGCCGGTATTTGAGCGCATCGTCTGAAGACTGCAGGATCATCTCGCGCCTCTCCTCCATAAGCTGTAAAGTAGCATCAGAGAGCTTCTTGTTTCGATTTGTACGACGGGTCTTGAAAAACTTGGACCCGACCGTATGGACAGTTTCCACGAAACCATTGTTATAATCGTCCACGGAGCTCGCTAGGCACTCGAAACGATTCTGAAATTCGAGATGAAATCTCTCGGGGTTATGGACCTAGATCGATGATGGGAGCGTAGACTTCATCAGTCGAAATCTTTCCAGCTTGATATTCAAGTTCAATGTGCCTCTTACCATACGGTGATCACTTCCGGTTTTCACCGCGTTGATCACAGAGACATCACTGAATACTTGCTTCTTCGTCGACATAATGAAGCCTTCGCCTTTATAATTGGTGTGATTTTCCCTCTTACATCTACCATTACAGTGTGTATTTATTTGACTCATCGTAAATAGCTTATTATTTTATATAGTTTTGTAACTTACTACCTATAAACAATGCATTCTTTGAACAACAGATTAGGTCAACACAACGAAACAACCGCGTTCAGTCAGTCCACCTGAAAGAACCGGTCGATGTGGCGATACCTGTGGGATGCCTATTTCCCACCCCGGATTTAGGGGGGGGGGGTGCAAACCTGGCGCCATGCCCAGGGCGCCAACTTGAGGGGGCGACAAATTCAAACGTGACAGACAAGCATAGTTATAATTTTTCTCTGCGGGTGGCGCACTGAGGAAATCACTGATTAGTGTAGGCATAGGTCGTTCAACGGTGTGAGTGGGTTGCGAGCAGGCGCAGTTGAATTCTACCAGGAACCCGATGAGACCCGATGGTCAAAAATTTAAGGAACAAATCCTTTATTTTTGAAGTTTTACTTCGCGTAGCGGGGGCGCCGGCCATCCCACCCTTTCCGAAGCCTGTATTTGCAAAGGCGACACGATTTCTTTTTTTATACCATAGTTTTGGGGCCCCTATTGGATTGGCGCAATAGCAATCGATAATATTCGATTTAAAAAAAATCTATATCGCTTCGCTCGGTCTTGCATTCTAGATTGTTTTAATTGGTTCCCTCCGGGCGACGGCAGTACTCAAAAGGTACTTTTTGCAATCTAAAATCAGACCGCACTTTAACCTCAGTTTAACTCACTTAATTAATTATGTCTCGAAGAGTAAAATTCTAATTCTAATATGCTTTAATCTCAGGACTTATTTCAAACCCTATACCTTCCTAGCCTAATTAAAATAAATGTCCGACATGCACATGTACCGACTTAAAAAAAATAAGGCTTTAGAGAAACATAAAGGTAAAGGATTGGCGGGAGGCGGCAGACAGCAATTTTTGCCCCGCCTCGAAAAAAAATCCAGATCCGGGGGGCTGCCTATGTCCAGCAGTGAACGTCTTTCGGCTGAAATGATGATGATGAAAAAACATCAAAAGTTGGACAAACGGTAAAAACTGAAAGCTGTTCCGTCGCGTCACTGCCATTATTGTTTCTTATTTAGTTTTAATCACAAATAAAAATAAAAACGATAGAAATATTTGCGACCCACCGACTCTAAAGAAACCCTTGGAAAAGTGTTTACCTACCATTGGTAAAACAGCAGAAGTAAAATTACTGACTTTCCAATTTTTTCTTTTGCAGGGCGTTCTTAAAATTTTCTTCTAAGGGAAATTTAAAAGAAAACCTATTTTTTCAATCAACAGCTGCGGAAAGACTTAATTATTCGTAAAGCCGCTTCATTTCAAAATAATGTATGGATAATAAGATAATAACTGATACCTAACAGCTGTGAAATTCATGAACACTCGACAGACCTCTGAAAATGAGCAAGTGGCAGATATCAATAAAATTGATGGGATTTGAACAAAAAATATTTTATTTATAATACAAATAAGTACAAAACATAAACAATAAAAGTCACTAAACAATAA
Organism: Agrochola lychnidis; assembly: GCA_963680765.1. Taxonomy (NCBI): domain Eukaryota; kingdom Metazoa; phylum Arthropoda; class Insecta; order Lepidoptera; family Noctuidae; genus Agrochola; species Agrochola lychnidis. The sequence continues at coordinate 5,408,386 of OY796862.1, read as the reverse complement.
TAATTAAAACAGTATCCAATGCGTAACACAATAATCATATAACTAGATCAATTTGAAGTCTTTAATATTAAACCTATAATTTCCAAAATCATTTTAAGATAAAAAACATTAATACATGTTATATTTATTTAATACCCAAAACCCTTATAAAATGGCTTAGAATTAGTTATCAGACTAGATTAGAATTAAAAGCTTATGACTATGTTCAGTAAAGTAAAAGAGCGACTTTTGTATAAAATTGCAAAAATCTTGGGAAAAGAAAGTAACTACTCAAGTTACTCCTACCATGTCCACAAATTGGTTATACACATAATTTATGATATTTTAAATACAGAAGCGGTATTTGTTTTAAGCCTAATGTTAATTTCCAATAAACATTATAACAAAATTTTGATAGATCAATATTTAATGGCACTGACATTTACTAAAATTCGATCCTGCTTTTTTGTTCCAATTTTTTTTAAATTTAATTGGCAACACGTTTTTCCCGAGGCCAAAATTCGAAATTCAGACATATCGCTGTAAAAGCGAAGTCGAAGATGTATGCGGCCAATATGTGGACGTGGCATCATGTCGGGTTCATTTGGCGACTTCCGGCGGGCAGTCGGGCTGCGACGAGGGATGAGCCGCGCGGAATGCTGGGTGGTTCTCAAGCTCGCGGTCGATACGTAGAATGATGGGGAATGGGCGAAGGTCCACGTGAAATCTGGAAAACCATTACATTAACAAAACACCGTTTAGGTTTTGAATATGAGTCAATCTGCCTAGCTTTTTCCCAACTATATTGGGGTCGGCTTCCAGTCTAACCGGATGCAGCTGAATACCAGTATTTTACATGGAGCGACTGCCTATCTGACCTCCACAACCCAATAACTGGGTAATACGATACCCTTGGTAAGACTGGTTGTCAGACTTTCGGACTTCTGACAACCCGTAACGACTGTCAAAGATCCACGAATGACAGTCGGGACCAACCGCTTAACGTGCTTTCCGAGGCACGGAGGAGTCTCGGTATGTAGAAATGGTCACCCATCCACGGACCAACCCCGGCAAGCGTAGCTTAGGTTTTGAATAAGTATGAGTAAAGTAAATAATCACACTAAAAAAACATAACTGCTGTTTGTTACTGCTTCTTTCCAGCTATCTGCTCTTTTTGATTCAGCAATTTTTCTATGGTCAAAGTTACTGAGATAATCCCTTCACTACCACCAGATGGAACAAAACAAAATGTTGCAGATTTATCAAAATACTCTCCTAAGCCACATACCTTCTAGCATTAAAAACTTGAGGCACCAGACAGCAGTCAGCCAGCGTGATCTCATCACCCACACAATACTTCCCAGCACACCCTGAGAGTAGCTTCTCCGTAGCTCTGAACCCTCGGGTGATCCAGTGCTGCGCCCATTCCTTCTTCTTCTCCTCTCCTACATGGATGAGGACTATCAGGTTCTGGAGAGGCTGGATGCCTGAGGATATCACCTGGAATATTAAACATAACATACATTCAGTATTTTGATATTTTCTGATTAGAGATAGCGGGATCCTTTTAGGAAAATCCAGTTTTTGCCATAATATTTAAAAAAAAGTCTACATAAATTATTTAACATACCTCACATATTTCACGAACTTTCGCCCGTTTGAAGCAATCCTGGGGCATCAGAGGTCTCTGATTTGGTCTTGTCTCTTCTAGGTAATGCATGATGTTCAGTGACTCTACGAGAGTGTGCCCATCTGCAAAAAATAATTTAATAAACTTTAAAAAGGAAATGATATTCAAATTAGGAATTTTCTATTTTTTTTTTTTTTAAGATATGAATTGGAAAATGAAAAGAATTTACCTATACACAGAGATGGGACTTGTTCCATAGGGTTGACTTCCCGGTACTCATTGCAGTGTTGTTCTCCGCCTCCTTTGATCAGGCTAACTGCCTTGATGTCATACGGGATCTCCTTCAAGTTGAGCGCAATACGCACCCGCCATGAACATGAGCTTCGCCAGTATGAATATAATACTGGCTGTAAAAGAAAAATTAGTTTGGAATTAGAACTTTCATTTGTTTAATTTTTTAAGCAGAAAGTCAAAATGTTTTTCTAACTTTTCTGTAATTTTTTGGCATAAAACTGCGGTGTTAGGGGCAAAATATTGAAGTATAAAATAATTTGGAAGCATGGTTTTACAAGATTACTTGCTTAAAGGTCGATGTAATACTATTAACTAACTTGTTGCGTACTTCTTTGCAGGAGAGTACAGTAATCAACAGGTTTGTATTTATTCATGATTGTGTTATAATTACCTTAGTTTCAACGATATCGCCCATTGTAGGAATATTTAAAACGACGACACGACTCTGTATCTCGAATGCACAGTCTCAATAAAATACTTCTTGATTATAAATCGTAGTAACTCAGTAGGTATTCAACAAGTTAAACCAGAAATTTATAAACATGTTTACATAGCAAGATTGTCTAGTATGCAAATATCTCGCTAAAATAAAAAAAAGACAGATTGCAAGTAGTAAACAGGTGTGCAAAATTCATACCTTAGCCATGGCGGAAATATTCCCGTTGTACTTTGAGTAGTAAGTAATTTTGACGGCGTTTATGTACTTCTTCACAAATAAAAGCAATTAATTATTGTTTTATTTTGTAAAAACAAATAATCAACCCCTTTATCACTTTTAGAGCAAAGTGTTGCATAGAGTTCGTTCGCTATTCTATTTATCAATTTTACGTTCGGATACACGTACATGACACAAGCTCGTAAGTAAAAATAACGTAATTATGAAAACTAATTTTATTTTAATTCAAGTAGGATTTGTGAGGTCGTGTCATATTAGTAAAACCACCACAATACTTGCATAAAAATAAAAATAAATATTGTGAAAATTGAGTGATTTTCGTCCCAAAGAGTTTGATTTGTCTTTCGTCACTTTGCAACTTTGCGTGCGTGCAACATCATTATTATTTGTTTGACATTGACAAAATTGACATTGACAATTGACTTATTTTCAATAACAATTTGCTGCGCACGTGAGCTACAGAAATTAAAGAAAACTCAATTTTCTCAATTTAAAAATGGGTAAAAACAAAAAGGGATCTAAAGCCAACGTCTTCAAAGTTGCTGGAGCTAAGAGCCTCAAGAAAACGAAAGCCAAAGCCGTCAACTTAGGATTGAAAAATGTAAGGTTAACTTTTCACCTTTTCAATCATTTATGTGTACTTGCTAGTTAATTAGATACCACTTTCATCTTTCCAGTAATATCAATTGTGATTGACTGAGTTGGGTCAATCAAATAGTTGATATAGGTATTTTAGAGTAAAACAGAAGTTTCCAAATCTCCTATTACTTACCCTTGCTACCCTATTCCTTACTTACACCCAGAGGCCCTCTGGTTGTTCCTTCCCAATTTGCAATATTGATTATATTACTTAACTGATAAACCGCATGTCATCCAAATTGTCTCTTTCTATCATTCTTTTGATATTGCCCAAAGTCTTAACAAAAAAAAGAGAAACTAGGTTTTTGTTATTTCATTCAAGATTGATTTGTGAGGGGCACGTGGCTAAATAATAACAGCCGCACGGGTGGATCGGAGGTTAAGCTACGCTTGCCGCGGTCGGTTCGTGGATGGGTGACCATCCATTACATATCAAGACTCCTCTGTGCCTTGGAAAATACGTTAAGCCGTTTTGCTGGCTGTCATTTGTAGAATTTTGACAGTTGTTATGGGTAGTCAGAAGCCCAAAAGTCTCACAACCAGTGTTATGTTACCAAGGGGTGTTGTGTTACCCAGTAACTGGATTGCGGAGGTCATATAGGCAGTTGCTCCATATAAAATTCTGATATTCACCTGGATCCGGTTAGTCTGGAAGACAAACCCAACACAGTTGGGGAAAGGCTAAGCAGATTGATCCAAAATTGGATTGAAATCTTTATACAGTTCTTAGAAAAAAAAAAACAAATTTATCTAAACATTTTCTTTATCATTCCAGATCAAACAAAAAGTACAAGATATAGATAAAGAATTTGTAGAAATTAGCAAGAAACCGAAAGCAATCCAGGTCAAAAATGCGCCAGCCATCATCAAAGTCCCTGCAAAAGTGAAGAAGATACAGAAACCAGTTTCAAAAGAAGAAGTTGCAAAAACTGCCGAAGGAATGGTGAAAATGGACTTATAATATTATTTTTATTGTAGCAAAATTAGATTATATCTAGGACATAAGTTATGTTGTTATAAGTATTATAATTATATTTTCTTATTTATATGTTTTGTATTATATTTTGAACCTCTTAGTATAAACTGCAGACATAGAATATTATTATATTTTGAACTCATATCTTTAGAAAGAAAACAGTGTAAATTATGTATATTTTTACCCGACTGCCACAGAAGGAAGCAGGCATGGTTGTGAAAAAGTCTGAAAGGGAGATTGTGGCCCCCCGGCAACATGGCAACCGAAGAAAACACAGGTGGGTTTTAGTCAGTAAGCGTCTGACACGCCCTCCCGCTCCGTCCAGAGCGGGAGAATTATTTGACAATATACCATACAAAAAAAAAGCCTGTTTGCATGTCTATTTCTTTGGCACGCTCTGTAGCCTAAATGGCTTGATGGATTTTAACGAATGAGATGTCGTTAGATTTGTCTTAATTGTGGGAGTGACATAGGCTATTTAATAAAAAAAATTGAGCGACGTTTTTTAAAAATGAAACCTAGCTTTATCGATTTACCGCCCCCGAAACCCCCTGCATACTAAATTTCATAAAAATCGTTGGAGGCGATTCTGAGATTCAGATTATAATATTATATATGTATACAAGAATTTGCGTACGGGTGGAAAAATCGATTATTCGATCCATCCCTGCTCCTCAAGGAAAGTCGGCAATGCTTTAGTGTTAGTGACAATTTCACGGAGGGTACCTTTTTTTTTTGGGTGGGTAACTTTTTTTTTTGGGTGGGTAATTATCAAATAACTTCTCCCGCTCTGGGTGGAGCGGGAGGGCGAGTCAGACTCTTACTAACTAAAACCCACCCGTGTTCCTTCAGTTGCCTGTATTGCCCGGGGCCACGGTAACCCTTTCGGATAAAACCGCAACCCCGGCAGACGGATGGTAACTGGATTACCGAAGTACTTTGCCCTGTAAGTGGCGACGACCAGGCAGTTTAGAATAAATGACCCGCCAGTTATTATAACTGCTGTAATAATTATTGTACTCAACTGTTGTTTAGTTAGTTGGAGAACCGGTTTCGTGAAGCAACAATCAATTGTAGGGATTGCTTCCTTGGCCTGCCTGCACTCACCTTGGTCCACCGATAGTTTGTGATGTTGGTCCCTGGAGCGTTTCCTTACCAGAGTGCGTAGCTACCCGAAGACAAGTTGCGCACCGCTGTGTCCTTTGTTCCATTGAATGGTTTTGTTATAGAGGCTACAAACCTGGTTGACGCGCTGTTTGCACTCTTATATTAGCCCAGAATCAACTGTCTTTAGCGCTTGCAAGACAGCCATGCTGTCTGAGAGTATGCAGATCGAGTGGCCCTTAACTTCCCTGGCTATGATGGCTAAAGCAACTAGAGAAATATCCATGCATTCGGCCTGGCCAACACTGTTATGGATACCCAATAGACTGTGTTTAGCACTTGCAAGATAGCCATGCTGTCTGAGAGTATGCGGATCGAGTGGTCCTTAACTTCCCTGGCCATGATGACTTAAAGCAACTAGAGAAATATCCATGCATTCGGCCTGGTCAACACTGTGTTATGGGTCCCCAATAGTCTGACTATGTGTATGTTGAAGTCCTCTGAGTAGATTTCTGCATCTGTGCCACTACATGTTTTAAATTCAAATTCAAATCATTTATTTCAAGTAACAATAGACTCATATTATTATAAGAATAAGCATACACATTTACAAATAGAATTGAAATACAATAATTTAAAATTCAATAAATATAAGATTAAAATCAAAATTAAAACTCAAAAAAAATAATAATTAAAAAAAAAAAACAAATAAGAATACATTACCTTTTTCTACATAAATTACAGTTAACAATGTCATTTAACTTTAAAAAGAAGAAAGCGACACATAACACGCTAGGAAATATAAATTTTATACTCCCAAGCGCGCCACGTGCCGCTCACAACAGTGAGTCATGATGGCACAGTCAAGTCTTCCCGCGAGCGCGGCCAGCATGCTGTTGGCGCTCCCCCGCACTCGCCGCACCAGCGAAGTGCTTCGCTTGCGCATTGTTGTGTAGAAGCAATCAACGCGGGCTTCCGCAAACATAGTCGATGCGCTGCAATAGCGGGGGAGCCCCAACATCATCCTGAACGCGTTGTTAAACTGGACGCGAAGGGCACTGTACGATTTTTGCGTGTAGTCAGTCCACAGACTGCATGTGTACATTGTAGTGCAGTATGCTCTAAAAAGAGTTAGTTTCACTTCACTTGAACACCTAGCAAACCTACGGATCACCATGTTCGCTCTGACCGACAGCGCCCTCCGCTCCCGTTCAATATCCGCATCATCTTTCAGGGTAGGTGTCACTAGGTGGCCTAAGTATTTAAATTCGTCTACCCTTTCTAAAGGTAAGCCACTTAGTTTAATTGGTGGCATTTCTATTACTTTTCTAGGTCCACCCTGGAAAACCATACACTGACTCTTTTTTACATTGTACAACAGTCCGTGATTAGCTGCATAGCCCTCACAGATACTCATCAGCCTTCTGAGTCCGCAGACCGAGGCGCTCAGCAGCACCATATCGTCCGCGTAGCTAACGTTATTAAAACAGACGCCATCTATATGACAACCTATATGTTGCTCGCTGAGCGCCTCGATCAGCCCATTGATGTACAGGTTAAAAATGGAGGGAGAACTCAACCCCCCCTGCCTCACCCCACATTCCAACCTATACGGGTCCGATAACGTGCCCGCCCACTTCACGTTGTTTACCTGGTTCCCATACCAATACTTAAAGATGTTGATAAGTTCATTCGGCATATGGGATGATTTCATTTTATTCCACAAAATATCATATGAAACCAGGTCAAAGGCTTTGGAAAGGTCGAGGAAGCAAGCGTACACGGATGTTTTTCTCTCAGTATAGTATTTAACAGCACTCTTAAAACACAATATTGCAGTTTCTGTAGACAGTCCCGGCCGAAAACCGAACTGATTATCATGTAACTTTAGGTATTTATTTAGTTGTTTATTAAGAATGCTGTCAAACACCTTAGCAACTATTGTGGCCAAAGAAATAGGTCTATAATTAGATATATCTGACAAATCTCCTGCTTTGTTTTTTACTACTGGCACTACAACAGTCCTCATCATGTCGGTAGGTAGGTATGAGTGTGAGATGCAAAAGTTGTACAATAAGGCTAACACTCTGCACATATGAGGCCCAGCGTGCTGTACGTGTTCCACACTCAATCCGTCATGGCCAGGGGATTTGCCATTACAAATTGATTTTACCGCCATTGATACATCCTTGGTCGAGATTCTGGTATCAACATACTCCCCAATCACCCCACCCTTTTTTTGAGATGAAGATGGTCCCAATGGCGAACTAACAACAAAGTTATTTTTAAATTTATCAGCGATACTTTTTAAGTCATTCGTACCGTCTACACTCACGGGAAGACCAGGCCGAATCCTCAGACGATTGGTATTTTTCCAGAAACCACTGAAATCCTTCGTGCTATGCTTAGCTGCCAGAATATCCATTTTCAGCTGGTCTTGATGGTTCTGACACCATTTTAATCGAGACTTAAATATTTTTCTGGTTTCGCACATCTTTTTATACATGTCACCTGTGGTAGGACTACCACACAGTAACCATTCCCGAAAACTCGCCCTGGCCGTCCCATGACTGTCGCTGACATATTTATTCCATCCAATAATGGTTTTAGGCTGACATTTACTCCGCTTACGCTTGCCTCCCCCCCCCACGACCGATGCCTGGGATAAGGCAAGCACGATGTCAGAGTACAGTTTATCAATAAGTAAGCTATGAGTAGGGTCATTACAATACCGATCACTACACAATTGAAATTCAGTAGGAAAATCAATAAGTCTGAGACGTTTATGACATTCAATTCGATATTGTGACACTTGGTCCGCTGTTTTCTCCCCCCACACAATTTTACAATCAGCTACACGTGTCACACTTCTTAAAGGAGTCAAACCTTGCAACTTACATTCACAAATAACGGGAAAATGATCTGACCACATTACGTCATAATCAACATACACATTGCACACCGACATAGCGGCCGATTGCGACACAACACAATGATCAAGCCAGCGCCTGGACCCACAGGCTTGATCTATGTAGGTAAACGTTTCTGAAGTCAATCCTAATTTATTTACATCAATAGCTATCCATTTAAATTCATCACATAAAATATTTAATTCATTAAAAAATAATTCACCGGGATGAGCATTAAAATCCCCTAAAACAAAAATAGGTTCGTTTTCATAATCATTACTAATAGCACTTACAGTTCCCATGCAGTCAGTAAACATTGTCAGGTTATCGGACTTGTTTGTCGGCATATAAACACACACTACTATAAATGGACTAGCAGCCGTGTTCACGCGAATTGCACACACTCGCGGATTGTCGCACTTAATCACTGTAACACTAGGAAATACACTGGTATTCCACAGCAGCGCAGTGCCGCCGTAAGGCCTACCGCGCAGTAGGCCAGCCGCCGTGTCTACAGCTGATGTCCCCTTGCAACTAAATTTGCTATCTATGTTGTTCAGATACGCCAACTCTTCCGGAAGCAGCCAGGTTTCCTGTAGTGCAATCAGAACACACTCGTCACATAAACGTCGAATATCGCTAACGGCGCTCTTCACATTCTTGCAATTATAACTGGCAAACTTGTATATAGTACTATCCATTATTAGAGGGCAATGGGCCGATTGCAGCGGACACTCCGCATTATGACTGTTGTTTACTTCCATACTGTTCCGTGGTAGGGCCGCTTACAGTGTTGCTGCCACCGTTAGCATTCTTTTGCTTGAAGTTTGTGAATCGCCTAAATATAATGCCCTGGGGCCAAAGTTTGTCATCTAAGTACGTAGACAACTTTCGTTCCGAGATAAAAAACTTGTACGCACTATGATATTTATCTCTTAGAGATGATATTTTCTCTAATTTAATCACATCGTTTGTTTTTCGGTAAATGTAATCTGTAATATCACTTTCCGTAGTATCTTTATGCACTTTGGTGATAAACATAGGAACCTGTCTGTCTGAGGCTCTAAATTTACAGTCCGTATCATTTGACATTCCCATTTTGCCGGGATAACGGTAGTTCACCTTATGTTTTCGATGCTGTACCATTTTCCATTCACCATCTACACCTGTTTTCACCGTCTCCGCAAAAGATCTATTTCCAGTTTGTTTATCGTTAGTCACATTCTCATTAGCTACGTACGTCAACGTGCTACTTGAAGCAGCAGCTAACAGCTGATCGACGGACGTCACGATCTTTGAGCCGTTATCTCGACTCGCGGGCCCTAGCTTTAGCGCCCCTGCCGCTTGCGTCGTAGCCGCTTCGCTGACACCGCTCACTTTTGCAACTTGCGGGTAATTTTGTGATGACCGCGCGCTTCTCGGTGCTGGAGTTTCTTTAGGTGAAGACGACATCGTATTATTATGATCCGTAACTGTCGCATCTATATGTGAAAGTCCCATAGGTCCACTATCCAGATACGCACCACGCTTCGTATTTATCCGCATATCCCGATATTGATATTTATTCGGGGTCGACTGGTCCGATGTAGTAATCACATTTTCTACCGCCCGCTTAACTTCCTCTAGCTGATCCGAAGTAACATACTTAGATTTTATGTCTTTCAGTTCTGTTTGGAGGATCAAAATGTCCTTTAACAATTTCGTGACATCTAGATGGTCAAAGGTCACCGGTGGAAGTTTTTCCAAATCACGGGCTACAAAAACCGGCATCACCTCCGGATCAGTTCCCTTGCAAAGAGATATTATATCCTCCACATCTCGGTTTTCTTTCCCTTGCCTTTTACGCGAGATTTTTCGCTTACCCGGCAGCGATTCAAAAAGTAACGATTTCGATCGTTTTATTTCTTCACTGTTAAAAGCCGATACACATATTCTAGTCAAACTGTCTTCATCAATGACTGATATTTTGTTTTGCACATATGCTAACAACTCGTCTATTACAATATTGCACGATATGCACTTCACCGTCGAAACCATTTTTATTACGAAAACACACGATCCGCTGTCGAAAGTACGCACACCCTTCGTCGCTAGGTGCGCTCGCGCGATTTAGATCCATCCGTGAAGATAATCCCTCGCATCGGCTGGGTTAGGCATGAAACTAATTAAAGAGACTAGGCTGAGAATGGTATAGTCCATCGTGCCATCGTGAAGTTGTGATGAAAGGATAGATCACCTAAATTCAGCTCTCTCTGGTATAATCTAATCAGAAAATGAAAACCAACATGTTAATATGTCTTTTATTGTTAAAATTTAACAAAATATAACATTATTAAAACACTTAAACTAGTAACATTTAAGTTTTAGTTTAAAAATTCATTGGTTAACGGTGGTAGATTTCCTAAACATACAATATACACAAGGAAGGATGACTTTCATTGATGCATAATTATATTATGCAGAAGAAAGGGCGGTGACAATCTGAACCACCTTGGTGCTATCACATCATTCATGTCTACTCTAGAAGAAAATGCGCATGAATAATGTTTAGCATTTACATACATATATTTAATAACAGAAAATGCTTAACAATAAAAATATTTATTAGTGCCTATGGTTGTTTATTCTTCATCAGTTAGGTCGGGTTCCGCTTTCTCGTCTTCGCTGACGTCTCCTGCCTGGTCGGCTTCAGCCTCGGGTTCGGCGGGTGTTTCAGAGATAATTTCAGGAGATTCGGGCTCTTCTATGATGGGCTCTGGTTCATCTGCAGCAGGTTGACTGGAAAGTAACGTTAGAGGTTTTAATTGAAGATATTATTCACACAAGCGTTTTTTTTTGCGTCGCTTTATGTTCCAACATTTTGGGAGTGTTCTTATTAGGTCTGTACCTCTTTGACACCCCGATGTTATGATCAATAATTTCTTAGTAATAATACTGTCAATATCCTCACCTGGCATCAGCCTCAGGAACTTCAGCGGTGGAACCACTGTGTGAAAGCTCCTCAAGGCGTGCGGCCGCAAGTTCGGACTCTTGTCTCGCGATCTCGGCTAGTTCAGCAGCCTGAAATGGTGAGGAGAACCAGAAATGAGTAAACTTTTTGTTCATGTGTTCTATTCTTTCAAAGTTTTTTTTTTTAAAGATTTTTTTACCTGACTCGCTAGTTCGGCTTCGCGTTCGTCCTGTGCTTGTTTCTCTAACTCTTCTAACCTTGCGAGTTCCTCTTGTCTCCTCTGTTCCGCCTGCCTTTCCTCCTCAAGCTGGGCCTCTTCGGCTAACTTCGCTTCCTCAGCCAAGCGGGCTTCTTCTGCGAGTTTTGCCTCTTCGGCTAAGCGTGCAACTTCAGCCAGACGGGCAGCCTCTGCCTTCTTAGCTTCTTCGGCTAGTCTTGCTTCTTCCGCCTTGCGAGATGCCTCTGCAAGTTTAGCCTCTTCAGCTAAACGGGCCTCCTCAACTAGACGAGCTTCCTCAGCTTTGCGAGCTTCTTCCTCGGCTTTCCTAGCATCTTCGTCAGCCTTGCGTTTGGACTCTTCTGCTTTACGGGCTTCGTCTTCTGCCCTTTTCTTTTCTGCTGCTTCACGTTCGGCCTGAAAGCGGTGAAAGGTTTTATTTAGATATTGTCGAACAATAATTATAAGAAAAACAAAAAAAATACTCAATGATACGTACTTGAGCCTTACGTTCAGCCTCACGTTTTGCTTCCTCCTTCAATGCCCTGTAACATAAATGGAGCCACAATTGAATTACACAACAAGAAATCACTGTTATCGGCTTACCTAGACGAAATACATTTAAGGATACGTACTTTTCTTCGGCAGCACGGGCTTCTTCCTGCCTCTTCCTTTTGATTTCTGCCAAATCAGCCGATGGAGTCATTACTGGCTCAACGGTACTCGCACGGAATTTGGCTGCACGTTCGGCCTTGGATGCCTTCAGTTCCAGAGCAGGGTCTTCCATCATCTGCGGGACCTGGAACTTGCGGCTAGGCCTCCATGGGAGCAGCTTGACTGCACCGAGGCCAATGTTACGCGCGTCCCGTAAACCAATGACCATTGGTGAAACAATTAGCTCTCTTTAAGACAACTGCCAATCATTCCACAGCATGAATGATGAATGCCAATGGTCATTGTTACAAGAACGATGACGGATAGTAAGCGACGCAGTACAACGCTCATGATCATGATGCTGTCTAATCGAAGCTGTTAGACCCCAGCACCAAGCTCGATGATAAACCCTGATGGCATGGTATTCGCTATGACTTCGTTTACTTTTTCAGTGCTGCTTCATGCTGTAATGCGAATGATAGTGCAGTTGTCCAGTGTGGCGTCTACATTGGGTCCATTTTTTACTCAAACATGATTAAATTCAAATATGCTGATATGCATGAGACATGAGCATGTTCCAGAAAAAAATGGTATTTGAAGTGTATTCTAAATGTGGATTCAGTGTTTATTTTACCTTTAACGCTAAAGATCTTTATAGGGATATAATAATTTACATTGTAATTTTATTATATTTATTTACGTGTGTTATACGAACAGTTAAAACAATTTTAGTCAGAAAGCTAAGCGTTACTAAAGCTTGGATTTATAAGCGTGACATTGGGAACAGTGAACGTGCAAATGATTAAAACAACTACATGTTCAGTAAAAATTCTTTATTGTTAAGTAAAATCAGTCGAGTTAAGTGAAAGACGTCTCGGTCACCGACAAAATTTCGGCGCAACACTGCGCTATCACAACGATGACTAGTAAATAAATAAATTCGTTCGTCGCAACTCGTAAACAGAAGTAACAAAAATAGGTAATCTGTAATATGAATAAAAAAATAGATGATCTTGGTTAGTTCTAGCGTGTTATACCGAGATCAGAGAGCGCGAAGGGCGAACACGGCGCGAGCGCGGGGCTGTCCCGATTGGAGGCAGCCCCAGCGCCCGCGCCGCGTCGCGGGGAGCTACGCGCACTGCGCCGCCGACGGCTGTTCCGGCGCGCCGCCCGCTGCAAGAGACACCACACGCAGGGTTAGACACGAACTTTATATCTCTTTTTAATATTCGTTTAGTGCTCCGAGCCCATCAAGGCGTAGCTTTTCACTTTTAGACCGGTTTAAAGACTCATTTTAAAGAATTAAGCGAGGGGTTGTAAGCGAGTGCTAGCGATGCGACGGTGGCGAGGTACCTGTGGCACTCTCGACGGCCAGACCGGCGGCCGCGAGCCTGTTCTTGGCATAGAAAGAGAGGAGGTTCACGTCGTCCCTGATGCTAAGCTCCTTGTAGAGAGGCCTACGCTTGGAGAAGGCCTTGTTACCGGTGTATTGCAGACATGCGAGGTGACCGCGTCCTGGCGAGAATACCTCACGGTTATCACGGGGTCACACTGGAATTTAACTGTTAGTCGGTGGTCAAACTGAAGGTCAAAAGACGACACAGTTATGGACAAATATAAAATTATCAGGCTTTTTAATTCGTTTAGTTGGAGAACATCGAGTGTCGTATTCACTGTGTCATGTATGACTGTTATTGTTCTCACCAGTGAACTTTTCGGCGGGTTTGTTGTAGTAGGAAATGTTGCGGATGTGATCGGCCACGCTGCGCAGGGGCAGCACGAGCTTAGCGAGGTAAGCCTCATTGCTGAAACGATACGGAACTGGTTCCCCGTACGAATATCTGTTGATGAAGTTGTAAGAAAAATAAATAACTGCAGTTTATGACTGTCTAACGGATGTCATAATCTTTTCGCGTCATGATAAACATGCCAAGATCTAAATGAAAATAAATCGTTAGCTGTTTTATTAGTGGAGACAAGACAACAAACGCTGACATTTAACCGGACTATTAATAAAATGGCTGTGCATAGTGGACAGTTGGACACGTACGTCACACTCAAAACATGCGCTGACGCAAGAAAATATGTATTATGAAATGTACACCCACGTGGCCCCACGGTACGAACGGACATCCTTCCTTTTGAAGGCCACATTTTTTTCGTTTTCAAACCCCAGAAGTTCATTGGATTTTGGCAGCAAGACAGGTTTTTCATTATTGCATCGTGTACCTACATGATTGCCAAATGACATGCGACAGGTAGTCGTGTCGTCAATGTCACTGCCAGGGCGGTCTTTTGATAGACGCATCAATGGGCCGGCTATTTTAGTACTGTTACTTCAGTCAGGGCCTATAAAAACTACCTATTAACCTCGTCTTGGAACCGGTACATGCGCAAGGTCTTCTGGACGTTCTTGAGACCAAGGGTGTCAATTAAGATATTTTGTCTCTTTGGAAATGACCGAGATCGTTAACCTCCATCTACCACTGCTATTCCAGCACAAAGAATAATCTCATTACTCCATCCAAGTGATCCATTTCAAAGATACTGCTTGATGCGTGTTTACTCACGAATAAATCGTATCGAGGGGTGCTACGGTCTTAGCGCGGGGCACAACGGAACGTGCGCGCGTGAGTAGCGCAGCGGTGTCAGCGCGGATGCGGCTGGTCTCATCTTCGAAGTTCTGGAAACATTAGGCATGATTTTTTGAAAACCCAACTAAGTAAACGAACAACACAACAACATTTCAGTGCTTAGAAAAAGTAGGACATAATGTCTAATGTTTCAATGAGCTTATAATGCAAAGTTCGAACGTACCTTGGTGGACTCAGAGCGGAAAAAGTCGTCGACGGCTGAGACGGAAAATTCGGGGCGACGGCGGTACGCAATGCGGTCCAATTCCCGCAGGACTACTGAGGGTCGCACGCGCACACGCACTACGTGGTGGGGTGCCTCCGGGTATGTGACGAGTCGAGTGACGGTGCGAGGAGCTGACGGTCTGTATATCAGCTCAGCCTGCAATGTTTGCAATACCCAAGGTCAATCGGAATCTAGCAGAGGCTTGAAGGGGGCTAAAACAATGAATTTATGTGTTTACGAGCGAGCATATGGCCCCTTATTGCGCGGTTATTAATAAAGTTTTCATTGTGCTGGCGAACAACGTGTCAGTAACGTTTGAAACAGTACAGTTTGATGCGGCGTTATAATTCACGATGAGGTAGCCCATATGCTTACTCTGGAATGAGCTACAGCTATGCGAAAGCTAGTAGAATATTGAGATAATACCACGCATTACGCATTCGTGAACTCACTATAAAACTTCAACGGCCATGCTAGATAAACAAATTGACAAACCAAACGTTTTGTGAATGCTGTTATTCTACAGAATTTGCATTTTCTGCAGTAGGTAAAAATAATGCGGATAGCATGTCATGAAATGTATTTTCATGATAATCGTGCGCATGCAAGAGAATGTATTTCTAAAGAATTTAAAACATGCATTAAGATATTATTAAAAACCTCGTGACGAAAATAATCTTACAATAATAACTCTGCTTTTCGAAGCTTTGCTTGTGAGACATTGTCTGGGTGCAAATGTAATGAGATATGTACATAGGTGTGAGTGCAGGTTGCAAAATTGACGCATTTCCCTCGGATAGAATTCTGCGCATAACATGGAATTCTACACAGTTTTGTAAAGTTCTGTTTGTTTATAATACGTTAAATCATTGGGCTATTTCGGTGGTGGACCTTACTGTACGTCTCAATGGCTGTGTGAATCATCGGCCGAGTGTTGTAAAATTAGATTATTTCGCTGCGCACACGCCGCAACAGAGATGGCGAGAATGATTGCAACTTTTATTACCATAGTGACTTTCCTACCTTCTATTTATATAATAGAAACATGATCTAGCAGTCAGCAGTCATAACCTTGGTGTAAGCGTTAATGAGCAGCTGCGGCATTATTTTTCGAACAGTCCATTTCTTTCTCATCTACTTCGTGGTACCAAATATTTTCTAAAATAATGAAATTTGTGTAGATACTCAGTTGTTTAATTGCCAAGTTTCAATCAACAGGAAGGCATCAATCAGTCATGGAAGAGTGACGGGCTATGCTATCAAGTTACTATGTCCATCTCTGCCAGCGTCTTACCAATCATCCGATCTTTAAATAATTGTTGTCTTTGTGCTGTCTCATCTTATAGCTTAGTGGATGAGCTAAGGATAGGTGGAAAATTTGAAGAGTAGAATGTTCTATAGGTTTCTTATAATAACATGGGCGTTAACGGTATTCTTGGCTTCTGTCCGGTTGCCAAAAATGCTTCTCCCTTGATCCGGCTCCAGCTTTTGTTTTCACACTCTTTGTCTAGGGAGTGATACATCCGGCCAGTGTTTTGGATAAACATCTTAAATGAAAGAACTTCAAGGTTCTTCGTTAGTGAAATATTTAGGAATGTTTGAATTTATATGTTTTTCATTGCTAGGGCAGTTGAATAAATAACCCTAAAATTTATTTTTGGTTGCTCCGAAGATATTTGATCATTAAATCATAGCTAGCATATATTTCAATGTAAATATGCAATAAGATTGACTGCTGTTTAAGCTCCTGGGTGATTTCATTAGTGATTTGCATTTTCCTTTGGTTTTTCGTGTTGAAAATGTGTCCTTCGTTTAATTCACTGCTTCCTTTATTATTAACAGTGAATTATCTTCAAATAAATCTGCACTTAGATGCTTTTCATGTGCACATGTCTAATGTCGGATCTCTATTGTTAAACATCCCTCAGATCAGTAAGCTACGTCTACTAGAAACGTCGGTACTAAATCTTGTATAATTGTAAACGACTTGTTTTTAAACATACATTTTATTACGACGAGGAATGTTTTAGCGTTCGTTTTGATTACAGTAAGTTCTACATTGGCATGCTGCCACGACTCGCGTGTTATATGTATTATTGTAAGCTGTAATTACTGTATCGAATTGTGTATACCACAATAAATAACGTGAAGAATTGAAAGTAGCTGAAACTTGCAAAACCTACAGGGTACATTCGCATAGCACCAAACGCTAAGAGACCAACTGTGTCTAGAAAATAATTAAACTATACTCCATTTGAAATAAGATTAGACGTTTAACTAAACCTTTTTTACAGTCCGTTCAATCGATTTTGACTTTTATTGCGTTGGAAGCACGACAAGTAGCAACTGCAGTAAACAGTTGGTATTGTAACCAGTTTTTTGCTTTCAATGCCATCCTTATGCCTACGGTATAGAAGTCAGAATCGGTTGAACGGACTGTAATAAAGGTTTGTTTAAATGTCTAATCTTATTTTAAATGGAGTATAGAGAGGCACAACAAAAAAGTCATTCTACAAATAGGCACAAATATCCTGAATACTACCTAGAACACTGTTCATGGACTCAGTTTGCTACACGTGTAGCTTTTGTAACAAAACTATGCGGTGAATTGCATGAATTGAATTGAGTTGCATCACTTGATTGGGTTCGTTTGAGTTGCATTCCATAATGGCTGTAGGTGCTCCAAGTTCGAGCTTAGCACTTTTCCTTTTAGCATAACAAATCAAATCTGTGCACATGGGATCTAAGAACCGAGTTCTCATCATCAAGAATAAACACACAATAACGATTTTCCATGTCCTTAACTAGTCATGAACACAATCGCCGTATTCGCTGTTGCATGCGTGTGCGCGTGAGCGTGCATCCTATGTGTCACTCCGTTTTTAGGGTTCCGTTGCCAAATGGCAAAAAACGGAACCCTTATAGATTCGTCATGTCTGTCTGTCTGTCTGTCTGTCTGTCCGTCCGTATGTCACAGCCACTTTTTTCCGAAACTATAAGAGCTACGCTGTTGAAACTTGGTAAGTAGATGTATTCTGTGAACCGCATTAAGATTTTCACATAAAAATAGAAAAAAAACAAATAATTTTGGAGTTCCCCATACTTAGAACTGAAACTCAAAAAAAATTTTTTCATCAATCCCATACGTGTGGGGTATCTGTGGATAGGTCTTCAAAAATAATATTGAGGTTTCTAATATCATTTTTTTCTAAACTGAACAGTTTGCGCGAGAGACACTTCCAAAGTGGTAAAATGTGTGTCCCCCCCCCTGTAACTTCTAAAATAAGAGAATGATAAAACTAAAAAAAATATATGATGTACATTACCATGTAAACTTCCACCGAAAATTGGTTTGAACGAGATCTAACAAGTAGTTTTTTTTTAATACGTCATAAATCGTAAACCGCAATTTACCTTTCATTCAATGTTACTTGCTGCTACGGAACCCTTCATGGGCGAGTACGACTCGCACTTGGCCGGTTTTTTATGATATTGTGAAAATAATTTTCCTTTTAACCTTCTGGACAGTTTTGGATCATGCTTTGTTGTTTAATGTATGTATATTTCTCTAAAGTCAAAGAAAAGTTACTACTTATGTATCTACCTACCTACTATAAAAAAAACTAAATGTTAAATCTGATAGGTTTTTTAGTTTTTATATTCTTTCAATTAGTGTTGATTTGTATTTTAGAATAAAGATTTTTTTTTCGACACCATTAGGTAGATCTCAATCTGTAAGTACTAAATGATGCATTCCTGAAATATTTTGCATGTCATGAATTTTGGCAGTCTACATTGACAACCTCATATTTTATTCACCAGCTGTGAAAACATAATGGTTCGGTTAAATGAATGTTCTCCCAGCATTTTTTTTATTAAAAACTGGATGAAGTCCATTTGTTCAGAATTATGAAGTATTTTTCACGGATACGTTATTTTAGGATAGTAAGATAGATATTTCATATCTATTATTATAGCATAGTGAATCATTCAAGGGCAACGTCTAGAGTCGTTGATCCCATTCTAAATGCCAAATTGCCCTACGGTGCACTTGAGATATAAAACTATAATCTAGATAAATAATCTACTAGCCGTTTAAATAATGTTTGAGCTCGTTATGCGGATTATGCCAGACTAACAAAACACTTGCGTTTCGAGACGTCTGATTCAACATTTTGGCTGCTATTAAACTATTCGCTCGCCCTAGGGGCTGTTGGAGCAGTTATGTAGTGTCTACCGCCTGCCAAAAGCGGGTAGCTGGTACTAAAACCATTTCTGTAAAGATTGTTTTGGAACGAGTTTATAATAGATTACAAAATTGAATTGTGTCGAAAGATTTCATGGTAATCTAGAAAGTTATTGCTCCTTTTGGTACCTACTTTCTGGTAGGTAATCAAGTTTTACCAAGTACGAAAGTACCCATGTGGTTCCTCAGATTTCTGATTTGAATACTTAAAAAATGATTGTACAGACGCCAGCACATCAAGCTACCCGAAATTGTCAAATTTTCCCAATCAACTTTGAACCCTAAGGTTTTTTTATTTTTTATTTAAAGTTGAAAATCTATTAAATAAATTTGACAGATTGTAGTAGCTTGATGTGCTGGCGTCTGTACTTACATAATTGATACCTTGATAGACAGATTTCATTAGCTGATAAACACCCTGTTACCTGGCATAGGTAAAACATTACTTTTGATGTGCGTACCTACCTACTTACTTCTGTGTAGGTATCAGTCATCATGATATCACGAAATTGTTAGGAAAATTAGGTTATAACGTAACACCCTACAACTTCAAATTAGCGAATACTTTCAATAGAGCCGGGTAAAAGAAAGAAAGTCAATGTCTAGATTCATTAATAGATGAGATTCCTAGTCGAGTATTTCTTGAGAATAATAGACGGACAATATGCATAATTATACAATTTTCACGTCCCTTTTACCACGGTGAAACGGTGGAAATTCTTTGATATCATTAACCTCTTTTGATATTTCGAAAAGAATTTGTTTCTCAAAGAGCTATTTAGGTGAAATTGTGATAGATATAGCCCTTCAGTACCAATATTCTGGCACAAAATGTTTAGAAATAAACAATGCAAGAGCATTTAATTTTACGAGGTGTTGAACGCAACGTAATTAGGTCGAGGTAAACTAAAACAGATTTGATTGATTGAGAAGTTTTCCTTTTCGACTTGTTTACTCATGTTTTAAAAGTTTTGTTTTCTTTGAGTTTTTATTTGTAACAACCTTGATATGTGTTCTTGGTATCAATTAGTTATGAAACAGCCGAATATTTCATGCTCAAGAACATTCAAGATTATACCTAACGGTTTGTTATTGATTATGTGATTAGTCGAACGCTTTTGATTTTGTTCATCTCAGGTTATGAATTATAATTATAATGGGATTACTAAAGTAGCTCTAAAATTCAGTGTTTCTAATTTAGTTTCACTTGAGTTATTAGATTTAACTAATTTGTGTCCAGGGGCTACACGAGATTCATCGGTAAAGGTCACATTAATTTGGGATCCCACAAAGTTCGATTCTTCGCCCGATTTTGATCTTATGAAATTATTGACTCAAATAATATTCGACTTGTAAAACTTAATACTTTTCACTTAAGTGTACAAACGACAGAGATTTAAGTAACTATTGTTTCTTGTGTTTACTAAAACTCATCCCTAGTCATTTGGGTAACCAACTAAAGCATCTTTTATATAGCGAAACAAACTGAGATGAAACCAGACTTCATCTACAAGTGATGATAAACACAACAATTTAAAATATTTACAGCAGCTGGCGTGTACGTGCTATTTCTATAATCAAGCACATTGGGTGCAATCTTAAAATAATACTATGCATCTTGCTTACTTTTGCTGGGAGCAATGTTACTTAGCTGTACTTAAGTCAGTGCATATGTCCATGGGCGGTGTCGTATGAATAGTAAATTAGCAACTTATACCCGGCATTCAATGATGATCTACTTACAGTGCACTATTTACAGAAGTCTCGAACTTACCTGTGAGAGCTTGGGTACTTACGAAATGTACGGATCGAAATATTAAGGAACATTTAAGATTTTACTCGATTCTTTGTTATTGATTATGTGATGAGTCAAAGGCTTTTGATTGTGTTCATCTTAGGTTTTGAATTATATTACAATGGGATTACTAAAGTGGCTCTAAAATTCAGTGTTTCTAATTTAGTCTGACTTGAGTTATTCTTATTAGATTTAACTAATTTGTGTCTAGGGTTTCAAAGAGATTCGTTGATAACGGTCAGATTAATTTGGGGTCCCACAAGGTTCGATTCTTCGCCCGATTTTGATCTTATAAATTTATTAACTCAAATAATATTTGGCTTGTAGAACTTAATACTTTTCACTCTAGGTAACTATTATTTATTGTGTATACTAAAACTCATCTCTTCTTGTTATTTAGGTAGCCAACTAAAACATTCTTCATAGAGCGAAACAAACTAAGATGAAGCCAGACTTATCTACAAGTGATGATAAACACAAAAATTATAAATATTTACATATTTACAACAGCTGGCATGTAAGTACGTGCTATTTCTATAATCAAGCACATTGGCTGAAATCATAAAATAATATGCAACTTGCTTACGTGTGCTGGAAGCAATGTTACTTACTTAGCTGTGCTTAAGTCAGTGCATATGTCCATGGGCGGTGTGTATGAATAGCGACGTATACCCGGCAGCCAAGGATGATCTACTTACAATGCACTATCTACAGAAGTCTCGAACTTACCTGTGAGAGCTTGGGTACGTACGAAATGTACGGGTCGGAATAGTAGGGAACGTATGACGAGTAGTAGGGTAGGTAGTACACTGACGACCACGGCTGTCAGGGAAATGGACACCAGTTAAACTTATCCATTTAATAATATCATAGTTTTATTTGTTTGTTCTTGGTTGTCCTAAATATAGTAAGGATACAGAAAAGTTTAATTTTGTTCTGCTCTTAGTGCTGCAAGTTGTCGAAACTTAGCACCAAACTGATAAGATTATGTCTAAGCTAAGTTCATGTTATTATTGAGATAGTGTGCTTGGTATTTTTCTAGAATAGTTTGTGTACCTACGTAAACACATTACCATGTCTTATAATTATTGTAAAAAACTGTGAGTTGTTCTTGGATTTGGAAAGATACTATGATGTCATGTTCGGGTTTCAATGTGTAACAACTCTGTCTATTTTCATAGTTTGTTTATTTTGATTAGACGTTAGTGCAATATCTCATTTTAAATCAATAGCTGCTATGCTAATAGAGCATGTAATTTTCATATTCTTTCTGTCCATTAGAATTTCCCTACACATAAAAACAGTTAAATAATTCAAAAGTCATAAAAAATAGGACATATAGAACAAACCAACAGATAGTGGGTAACATGGAAGTAAACTGTTAGTAAACAAGGATCGAGCTCATCATCGACCCGTTTCTTTAGGTTGTTGTGTGAACACGACACAAAGAAAATAGAAAAATATTAGAAAACGCAAGCTTTATTAAAAATTCAGTCTAAACCACATTTTAAATAATTTAAAAAATAACATTAAAAAAAAGCTCTAGTACGATCAACTTCCACTTATAAACAAAATAAAGTAGAGCGATCACATTACGTTACAGCGAATACTGATTAGGTAGTTACATGTTGGGGAAGCTGGGGGGTCAGGGAGTTAGGGAGCAAGGGACATCAAGGTGGGGCCGGGGCGGGAGCCGGGGCGCTACACGCGGTACGAGTAGTGGCGGTAGGTGGTGCCGTAGGGCAGGCGGCCGCTCGCCGTGGACGAGTACGAGTAGCCGCCGGGGCCGCCCAGGTTGCTGCTGCGCTCGCTGCTGTACGAGTAGCCGCCGGGCCCGCTGCCGGTGCGCCGCTCCACCGTGTTGCTGTACGTGCTGCGCTGCGGCAGGCCGGAGCCCGCCGAGCGCGCGCTCGTGCTCTCGTACGAGTACGAGTACTGCTCCTCGGCGCGGCGCGGGCGGACCGGGTCGCGGTCCACCACCACGTAGTGACGCGGCGTCTGCAACAACCCCGCCCTATAGCCACCGCCGATCACACCTCGCCGCCCGCCCTCGCACCGACCCGACCCGACCGACTAGCTTACTATAGCGAAAGCGACACACGACAAAGACACTACGCCCGTCAGTACGACGCGTAGTTGCTGTAAAAGACATGGCGATGCGCCGCGTGCTGCGGCCGACCGTGCGACTGTGCCAGCAGCACGTCCATGTGGTCGCGCGGCGTGCCCAGCGGGTCCGCCTCCAGGTTGCGCTCGCGCAAGCCCACGGCCGCCAGCACACGCGCTCGCGTCTGATCGCGCGGCGACACGTACGGCGCTAGCGGCGCCAACTTCGATTCCGGCTTGGGCGCGATGTTCTGCCGTGTGACCGGGTCGAGGATGGACTGGCGTGCGCCGGGACGCGAGCGTCGGCCGAATGCCGTCACCGGATCCGGCACGAGACTCGGCCGCGGCACGAACGGCACCTTCTCCCAGTCGCCGAGCGGCAGCCGCTGCAAGCGGAGAAGTCGCCGTTAGTCGGGCGGGCGCGGCTCCAGCCGCGGCTATATTTGGCGCGCCCGGTAGCTCCGCTTTCCGACTCCGATTCTCGATTCGAAATGACCCACTTGCGGAACGCTACCACGAACGACGCCTATCAAAACCTAAGTCCTTTCAGATAGAAGCGGCGACGTGGATCTAGCTTATCATTAGCAATGATGTTTACAAGCGAACTAGGTAACGAAAACGGGAACAAGTCAACACTTGGGAAGACAGCGAGAAAACATAGTATCACGTTATCATCGTTGTGGATTCCAGTCACTAAACACTGTGTCATAATCGATAAGGCGGGAGTGGCGTCGATAGCCGTTTGTTAAGGGACGCGAGTGGCGAAGGTCGAGCTGGTGCGAGGGGCGTCCGGCTCCCGGGAGAGAGTGGAGCGAGGTGCGAGGCACGCTCAGTAGAAGGTGTTAGAAGGGCGGCGGCGGCACTCACCGTCACGGTGCTGTAGCTGCTGCTGGGCCTGTAGGGGCGGCGGGTCGTGTAGAAGTCACTCTCGTATACCATGGCTGCTGATTTATGATCGTTCGACTGTAACTCGCGACGGTTGGTCCTCGACTGAAGAGAGCGCGCACGCAGTGGCGCGACGCTGTCGACCTTATTTTTAGATCACTGTCATTGCAATTTTCACGTCATTCCCGAACCCCGCACGGATTTCTCTCAGAAATTATAAAATGCTTGTTATTTTGCTTGTGATGTCACAAGTGGGTTAAGGATAATCAGAATGTCGGCGAAGAACACTGGGTACAACGAGGGTGGGTGAAGACAAGCAGAGGTTATTAAAAATAATGTATGAACTGAAACAACCCAGAATGGTCTATTTGAATCATCAAGATAATAATATTTTGTAAATTTTCAGATTCCAATGTCGGACGAAATTGTGTAGGACGGGGACGCAAAAGGGAATTTGTGTTGTATGTAGGTATTTACATTTACCTTTTCACGTAGGTTGTTTTGAATCATAGTTATTTTATTTCGACCTAGACTTTACCTAGGTGACTCTGCTGATAAAAGTATTGTGTAGGTAGGTCGTTACCTACTACGTTTTTAGAAGATGGGACTCTGTAAGAGGAAGATATACCTAGGTAAAAAAAAGGTAACTAAACCTCTAACGTAATTACGAGTATATGGTATCTACATTATTATGAAGGGTTTGCATTTGTGTTTCGGATTAGAGATTAGAGCAGAGCACACTCTAGGTTTTTCCTGGCACCACATATTCTGCAAGGTTACAACTACAAGTCCACGGCCAAGCCATTAAGCGTTGATTAGTGGCTTTCGCCAAGGTACGAGCAATTTTCATACCGATATGACATAGAAGGTCGAACGAATCTGGATTTAGTAGACATCCAAACCTAATCGTTGTGATTCGACTTTACGTAAATTGACGTACTTATCTACCTAGGGGACCCTAGAACTAATTTTGAATTTTGGGCACTAATTTTATCTTGGAGGGTACTAATTTTCTATGTAGGTTTGAGGAAAGCGACAAGCTCCTCAAACTTGGAATCAACATTCAAAGTCGTGGTCCTGCTGAACGAGCGCACGAAAGTTATCATCGTTGATTTCTCGGTAAATATAAATGTTTCAGTTCTGTTTTTTAACGCAATGAATCACATTTAAAGGTACTAATTATTTGTATGCTTAGTTTAGTTGCAGCATGCCCCCTTTTACGGTGCTCATGGTGGTCCTGCTGAAGGGAGCGTGACTACGGCCGGACCACCTTCAAAGTCGAGTTTCTCGAAAACTACTAAGGTACCAATTTTGACGTTCGAGCACTAATTAGTACCAATTGGGTACTAATTATTTACTAATTATGGAAGCGATTGGCGTTGGTGGTCCTGCGGTAGTCACGGACATGCTTTACACACTTCAATCTCACACGGGTACTTAAACAGCCAGACTCGGAACAACTATCGTAGGCATAGGCACAATCATTTGTTCCGTGCGGGACGAACCTGCAACACGAAGGTAGAGCAGCAAAACTGCTCGGCTGCTAAACTGTTCTGTCCAGCTCTGGCGAGCCGTTTCCATTCCCCTACTGGACTATAAGTAGGTATCACTGCCTTTGTCATACAGTAGGACGAGAAAAATAAGACAGACGAACAGGTCGAAATTATAAAGGTTCTGTTTTAGCCATTTGGCTGCGGGAATCCTGGCCCAAGTCATTGATTTCTAACTGCTCGCGATTTCGTGTAGATAATAACTATGTCCAATCGAAGACACCGGTCAAGTTCAGAGGCATTAGAGTTCTCATTCTCCCAACACTTAGTTCATATTTCATTTTACCAGTTATAACTTTTAAAATAAGATCCCACCACCTCATCTAGATCTGTCTCGATGCATAAGGTATACCCTTATCTATCATACTTACCTATGCATAGGGATAGTCAAAAATCAAACGCTTCACGTTTTGTTCATAGGTCTTTCACTCGAAGTGAAACATTTGAACATAAAATGATCCAAAATTAAAAACTGAATCTAATAGTGAACCAATCCCTCGATGTTAATTTCGGTGTCTTTCACTCGCGCTCCTATTGATCGAAAAATTTAACGAAATGAGAATGTATCGTGCGAGTGTAATAAAATGAATATTCAATAGAGTTAGCGTCTATTATGATTTTAAGCTTGACTGATTCACTAGCTCCTCGTCATCATCATCATTTCAGCCGAAAGACGTCCACTGCTGGACATAGACCTCCCCCAAGCACCGCCACTTCGACCGATTCTGTGCTTTCCGCATCCAGCGGATTCCTGCTGCTGCTGCACTAGCTCCTACTCATAAATAAATAGCAAGATCATTATTAACAGCAACTAAAAGTAGTGTTTGCTAACAGGCGCTTTGGCAACTTTAGCCAAACTGCTGTTAACAATGGTGCCGATTCCCTTGTTCACAAACTAAACTAAATTTAAGTTCAGTGCATCTTTTTCTTTCTATTTCATTAAGAAAAGGACAGAAGATAAATTTTAGTTTACTCCTGTCAAATTAATCAGCGCTTGACGTAAATTGACGTAATTTTAGTAGGCAAGTTTTTAATCACGTCTAAACTTGTATGGAGAGTGACAGGCGCCGATTAATTTGACAGGACTAAACTAAAATTTATCTTCTGTCCTTTTCATAATGAAATAGAAAGAAAAAAGATGCACTGAACTTAAATTTAGTTTAGTTTGTGAACAAGGGAATCGGCACCACTATCTACAAAATCCACTTCTTCATTTAATTTTGATATCGCGATGTCTGGCAAGTAATTTGTTACAGAAATTAACATCTAGTGACGACCAATCGACTAGCCTTCGGTTTATTCCAGAAATCCCCACTAGTTAAATAAGCTCAGCCTTTTTTTCTAATATTCTAGTCGTTTTTGGCACTCGCCGGCCGCTGCCGCGGCACCGCTCGAACAGTCTTTTACCCAGTACCAAGCTTCTTCCACCCGACTATAGCCAAGACAATGGTGCCGATTCTTGTCATAAATGCCTCTAAACTAGACTAAAAATCACCAAAATTTAGTTTATTCCTGTCAAACGACGATTTCTTATTCTGAAATAGACAAAGTGACACAACTATATTATTTTAGTTTGACAGCACTAAGATGGTACCGAGATATTAATTTAGTGAAAATGGCAATTTTGCTTTTCTGTATTTGACGTTTTTCAACTAAAATTTAGATTTTCTAAGTAAATCGCGACTAAAGTGTGGAATAAAATTGGTTGTGAACTTTAAATTCACACCAACACCTCGACTTTTCTTTTGCTTATACCTATTTCGAAAACGGTGTGTGTCCAATCGCAAAAATAATGAAAATTTCGACCCCCTGTATAAAACCCCTAACACTCTACATGTAGGTAACAATTTTTCTTATTTTCCAATACAAAAAGTGAAAAATTCCATTTAAAACACGTCGAGGTTGGTCCCTTCGCGCCTCCAGCTCTCAAAGATTCACGTGGTTAGGTAGGTTCACGCGATTGTCAAATTCGATTTAGATGTGTCAAAATTATTTTTAAATTTAGAGAATTTATTTTGTAGAATAGCTTTGAGATTCTCATAGTCAAAAGTAAGGAATTTTAGTGATAGTTTACTTCGGTGTACAAGAGAATCGAGACCAATAGACGACAGGTGCAATTTTTATTTTCCATTTACCTACTTTTGCAAAAGGTATACCTACAGAATTTCAGATGCCTTTGCATCTAGCGTTGGATGTAGTCATGTAGATCCTGCGCCAGCATCGCGTCGTGTAGATGTGACGTGATTGTATTGAAACTAACTTCGTTGTGTTGACGCGGCGTCACCGCAGCGAAAAGCTACGGTTTCTAGAAGAGCAGTGGCCGCCATTTAGTCTGCAATTTACTGGCGAATTACGTCACTGAAACGTTATTTATGAAAGTTGGCCCACATAACACGAGCGCTATTTTCCGTGACATTTTTTTTACCGCGTACTGGATTTTCAAAGTTCGGCTTAGCGCCGAGACTTGAAAATTCAACAAGAAATACGCTTTTAACGCACTAGAGATACGCTCTGATGGATTCTCAACGGAGATAGTTGAAAATCCAGAGATCGGTAAAAATAAGCGCTGCCGCTGCATTAAATAAGTGCTCGTCACGCGAACGAAAGTGTCCATACTGAGAACAGTGAGCTCGCTCACACAATAAATAGCGTTTCAATGAAAAGTCAAGCAAGTGCACTGTCTCAAAACGGAAACAGAAAACTGTTTGACGCGGTATGAATTTTTTGCCCCTGCCGTCATTTTTATGACAGTCGTACGACCGTTATGTGCGGCCACCGCTTTTCAAGGAGACACGTGAATATACACTCAATGCGAAGACAGAGGCTGATATCTGTGGAACGAACTGTGACTTTACTCATGCAAGTAATTAACACGAAAATGAACCTTATTTGTAGTAAAGTTAATGTTTAGATTCGTATGAAACGTTATTACTTAGCTTGAGTAATGTTCGCTCTAAAGATCTCAACCTAAAAAAAATTCTAAAGGCTTCAGTTTATGTGTGGGTGTTTTTATCTAAAATTGATTTTAAAATATTAATATGAAATATTTTCAATGTTCTTTATTTCAATTTGGGAAAATAAAATATCACTCTTTATTGTAACAGTATTAGTAATATTCGTTGATTTCGAAATGTATTGTCTCAAATAGGTGTTATGTAAATCAACTCATGTTTTGTAATGAAATTGTATATTTTCTGCACACTTTTGTTGCAATATTTCTCTAATATGCTAAGATAGGCCGTACACTATATAAGCATTCAGCATGGAAGGCAACAACTGCTTGTATGAAAGACTACGTGAGCTTTTATGGTGTAAGGCCTATCCGATTCCGTGATAACAGTCATAACAAATCATTTCATGTGTCCCAAATAATAAAATATTACTTCAGAACAAGGCTGCATGCCTCCCTTATCTGTGTGATCTATTGAAACTGATAGTTCTGGCATTTCACAAAAAGGGTAGATACATCGTAACAGAGATCGACGCCACTAATAACACAACAATAATCAAAAGTAATTGTAAACTTAAACTATTTATTTATCCTTTTACAAAATTTTACCTTTCTCATTATGAATTTACAATAATTTTTAATCATGCACGTCATCAGAACGTATGCTGTATTCGATCACAGATGGACCTAGCAGTCGACTCATATAAAAAAATTTGGACCCAGAAACATAATACAGTTGTAGTATATTATAATCTAGACGGCAAATCAAACACCCGTTGTCCCAGACCCACAGCTTTATTGACTCACCAGTGTTTCCATACAATAAATCATAACAATTCAGGTCAAACAAAACAACATGTGCCCAACTTAATATAAATAGGTCAAAACTGTCTGGCGCGTCGTGTGAGGAGTCTCGGGGAACATAGTTCAGTCTGCCAGCGCAGGGCGCCAATAAATATCAACGTATGTACACGAGGCCACTCGCGACACTACTCCCCCCTATATATTTATAACTTTTCATTAAAAATTTATAATTTATTTCGTTATGTCCTATCTATGTAGGTCGACTAACACCGTTGCGCCGTGAATCCGAAACTGTACGGTGCTGCGAACATAGCGTCATTTAGTTGTGTCTACAGAAACTAGATGGCGCCGGACAACACTCAGATAATTTAGTGGGTACGGTCGGTCAATAGCAGCGACGGGAGTCTGCGGCGGGCGCCGGACGTCTGCTAGCGTCGCACATCAAACCTCTATGAAATTCAACAGTTGGCACTCGAGATACCGTCCAGAGCCGGCCACAGACTCCCGTCACTAACCACCTGTAACATAAGTTGAACGGTATTGCTATTTTCCAACATTTTTGTACACTGTTTGACTGCTCTGCCAATGTCAACATCTCGAGATATGTACGATAACTCGATTGCTTATATATTTCGGCACACCACCCGCACTTACTGATGATGTTAGGTCCCTCGACTAACAGTGTGCAATGCTATGAAATATACATTTGCGGCGTGAACACCATCGCCGTCATATTATACAGTAACAAGAACAATTTTATACAAATGTAGTTAGTTGCAAGCACGCAACGCGACTTATCGGAGTCTACACGGAAAACCGTTTGGACTTGTACAAAAATAAAATCTAAACCAAAACTTATCTGTCCCGAGACAGTTTTACAAAATTGACGCAGAGTTCGTATTGTATTACGTCGGATCCGCTGGGGACCGCGTGAGGCACAGAATGAGGCGACATTGCACGGCGTCGCGGGGGGTGCGCGGGCGTCTACTGCGACGGGTACTGCGCGGACGGCATGGGCGACGCGTACATCAGCGGCGCGGGCCCGCCGCCCCAGCCGCCGCCCGCGCCCGCCGACCCGCCGCCCGGCATGCTCATGCGGTACCCCGCTGGAACAAAACCAACACATTACTACTCATACTAACAACAGACGGTCTATTCTGGTAAAATCGCACCGTGAAAACTTAGGTGAAGAGAGCTGTCATTTCATCGGCTGACTTTGGAAGTAAACGTAAAAGGGAATTTATTGTATAGATAGTGCCAGTAGCGGATCCAGGGGGGAGGGGGGCTAAGGGGCTCAAGCCTCCCCCCAAAAGCATGCGATTTCTTCCGTGACAAATCTAAAAGTGAACTTGATATTATTCTAATTAACTTTTTAGCAAGCGTTGCACTACCTAAGGTACAATTGTCACCAATTATAAATATTATGTTTTCAAGAGTCTAGTTTTCCATTGTGGAATTTGGAGGCTTGTTATATAAATGATTTGTCGCAGTTCACAATTTTTCGACAGTTTGTAATCTAACGGAAATAATACCGATAGATTATAAACTAACGAAGTTTATAATTTTACGGTGACATATACATACAATATACATTTTTTATTCAAGTAACAAGGACTCATTGTGTTAGTAAACTTGTTAAAGTTATGCGTTAAGCAAAATAAAATGTTGTGTGCTTTTTAGTGTTTACTTTGCTAAAACCTACCTTCAGCCCCCGCTGAGGGTAGGTTTTAGCAAAGTAAACGACAATCCTGGATCCGCCACTAGATAGTGCTATCCACGAAGACGCGCCACACTCTTTTTCCTAATCGCTTACGGTACAGTAATCGCGTTTAGGAAGAAGAGTATGGCGCGTCTTTGTGGATGGCACTATCTATATCTAATTGTGGTCACAAATACTGCCTAAAACATTTACACGTTCTCTAGAAGTCTTACTGTAGTTGCTGGGGAAACCTCAGAATTTCCCCCAGCAATTACAGTTTTAAAGGTCAAAAGATATTATTAACATAATGGTTCACTGGAATTTACCTCCTTTATACAACATGTAAAAAAAACCCCAGATCTGTGAGGGTGTTGTTAAGTATCGTACTGAGAGTAAGTATATTTACACACATACATACATATATAAACTCACGCCTTCTTCCCAAGGGGGTAGGCAGAAACTACAGAACGCCACCTGCTACGATCCTTACATAGTTCTTTTGCCTCGTTTACGTTCATACATTTGGTCATACACGCACGCCGGTTGCGAGTACTACGCACCTGGCCTTTCTGAAGAACATCACCAATAAGGTCAGTATATGTCCTCCTAGGGCGTAGTAAGTATATTTATGTGGAAATTTTCAGGAAAAAAGAAAAATATTACTATTTGGTAATGTTATTGCAGTACCTATTCCTATGTGCCCATTTCGGATCGGACAGGTTTTTTTTGTTATGCAATATTATGCATAACAAAAAAATTGCAATGGTATGCAAACGATTGGTCATTTGACTTAAATAATTTTCCACAGCTATTCAAGTTAGGTTCAGAATATCGGAGCAAGCTATCAAACGCTATCCTATTATGGAAATAGGGTAGTTGCCTACGTAAATAAAAAGAAATCCTATTTAGTCCGTCTTTAAGATAATAAAAAAATATTAGACACGTATTTTTTGCTTTATCATATTAATCAAAAATATCTTACAAAACACGTATTAAAGTTGGGGAGTGGGGGCTCGCTACGTCACAACACAGTATTAAATCTAGCAAGGGGTGACGTCATGCCACATTTTAACTCAATGTATCGCCGTAAATATTTTGATTACGTCAATAAATAAAAATACGTGTTCAATATTTTTTAATAAGTTACAAGACGGACAGTATTTTTTGGACACAAGCCTATTACCGGCCACAAAACGTCAAAGAAAAAATTATAAACCTACTTACTTACCAAATACGCAAAATTGCAACACACTCGAATGAACAAAAAGACAAAGTCTGCCCAATAATAATTTGCTATCCTACCAGTAGTGTATTGTTTTAATAAATAGAAAATAGTGCAGTTTTATTACTTATTAATGCTTCCACAAAAAATAGGTCACATTAGTGACCAGTTTAATTACCGCTATGGTAATTAGTGCACCTAGCTTCGTGCCCATGTAGATTTATGCGAAATAAAATAATTTGAGTATTTCCTGTTATAAATTCGTCGAGCTATGGAGAAATATTTCGTTCAGGGGCAAAATGTCCAATGGTGCCAAAATGTCCAAATCACAAAATTTTTCGAACGAAATGCTTCAAACGCTTTGATGAGTTATTGAACAAATTTGCTACATTCTCAAAGATTGGACATTTTGGGAGTTGGACATTTTGGGAATTGGACATTTTGAGAATTGGACATTTTGACCATTGGACATTTTGACAATTGGACATTTTGGGATTTGGACATTTTGACACCGTTGGACATTTTGCCCCTGAACGAAATATTTCCGTAGCCGACTATCAAATTGAGAAAGGTAAACAAAATAATGATATTACGTGCAAAATCATATCAATGTATTACTTTCTCTAAACTCTGATGTTTACATAGATGAAGAAAAATTATAAATAAGGGATACATTGACATTTTTGTAGTGGTTGAGTTTTAGTTTTTATAACTTTTACTTTTATTTAAATTATTTTTGTGCTCGCCAAGCCCTTTCATTTGATACCGAACATGGCATAATTAAAAACCTTTTTTTATTAGTTCATGACTTTATTTCCTCTAGAGGGCGCCATTTTGAATTTAATGTGACGTCACATAGCCTATAACCAGCGGACAATCAAGACGCTTCCAACTATACCTCATTTGTCAAATTATGACCAATAGTTTAGAAGTTATGAGGTAACTAACATACATACCGGTCAAAATTATAACCCACCTTTTTCCTTCGCCGTAGTCAGGTAAAAATCTGATCTCTCAATGAAGAAAAATGTGGCGACTTTGAAATTGACATTACGGCAAACCAGGGTCATTTAGCTATAAAAGTGTTTGCATGTCGTTAGTTAACATGCCGTTGATAACAATAGAATCGAGGTGGCAGATAGCGTTGCTGATAGCGAGATGTATGTTGGACAACATAGCTCACTTTTATTTTTAACTAGTCACCTAGGTGAAAGGCAAACCTCACTTGGCCGTCCGACTAGACAGAAAGTAGTGTAGGCAACTAGGCATACATATTCAATGCAATCAAAATATAAACTCGAGTTTATATGCGCTAGCACACAGAAATGGCGCTGCGGTCCTATTTTAATTTACGCGTAACAATCTATACATATAATAAAATCGTAGCGAAGTCAAAACTGTACATTGAATATTTTTGAAAAAAAGTAATTGCTACGAGGTCTAGGATCGATTCTAATGCCGAAAATATTTTTTTTAGAATTTTTGTCTGTTTGTCTGTTTGTCTGTATGTATGTTCCAGCATCACGCAAATTCTACCGGACAGATTCTGTTAAAATTTTGCATAGATATTCCCTGTGTGTCTGGTCAAACTATAGGGTATAAACTATCACGCTATTTACTATGGGGGACGAGCAATATTACATTATGTTGTATTTTTATGTTCTAGCATGACGCAAATTCTACCGGATAGATTCTGTTAAAATTTTGCATAGGTGTTCCCTATAAGTCTGGTCAAACTATAGGGTATAAACTATCACGCTATTTACTATGGGGGACGAGCAATATTATATTATGTTCGTATTTTTGGGAAAAAACGCGCCAAAATTTTAGGATATTGTAGATGGTTATCGATTTAACTTTTTAAATGATTATCATCACGCTATACCTTTATGGAACTAAGCAGTCAATCAAAAAATATATAGGAACGGCTATTTTAGACAAGTTTCAACAAAGCAATTAGCTCAGCGGTTGGGCGGTTGCTTTGTAAACGTGGGGTTGTAAGTTCGATTCCCACCTACGGTTTTTTTTTCTTTTTTTTCACATTTTGTTATACGATTATTATTTTTTTTGATAATCTACCTATAATCTATAGATATAATAAAATCGTAACGAAGTTAATTTTTTTTGAAGAAAGTTATTGCTAAGAGGTCTGGGATCGATTCTTATGCGGAAAATAAAGTTTTTAGAATGTTTGTCTGTACCAACCGTAGGGCATAAACTATCACGCTATTTGCTATGGGGGATGAGCAATATTACATCATGTTCGTATTTTTCTCTGCAAATTGTAAGGACGCGCCAAAAGGTTGGGATATTGTAGATAGGTAGTTACCGATTTAACTTTTTAAATGATTATCATCACGCTACCTTTTATATAGGAACGGCTATTTTAGCTAACTTTCAACAAAGCGAATAAGTAAGCGATTGGACGAATGATTTGAAGTCCTGAGGGCCTACCACCAGCTTAAAAGCAGTATTATTTTAATATTACTTTAGTTTACTTCAGTGTGGGAAAGAGATGAAGCTCTACAGGATGTATAGCTCCATCTCTTTCTCCCACTGAAGTAACATTAAAAAAATACTGCTTTATGAGCTGGTGGTAGGCCGCCCGGGGTAGTAAGTTCGATTTACATCTGTTTTTTTAAACTCTTTTTGTAAAACGATTTTTTTTTGGATTGTGTATGTAATAGTTCATAGAATGTATTAATTCACAAAAAATGGAAAACTTCGTAAGCTATGGGAAACTACTAAGTTACAAGTACTTTACAGTCACAAAACATTCAAGGTTGTATTCTGATCATTTTAGAGCAAAAGACTGTAGGAATAAAATGTTTTTTTACAGATTTTGACAGCAGATTTGTCCTAGCGATTTTATAATATGTATGTGGATCTTCTGGAATCGCTGCCACACTGCTTCCTGGTGGCAAAACAGCGCACGTCATGTTTAAGATTCCCATCGATTTAGAGAGCAACGAAACACCTGTTTGTGGGGTGTCACGCAACAGTAACAAGGGATGTGTGCTTAGGGGATTGCGCTTCGTCGTATGGGATGAATGCGTTATGGCAAAAAGGAAAGCAGTGGAAACTGTAAACAGAACCCTGCAGGACATCCGCAGAAACCAAGATATGATGGGTGGTGTCACAGTTTTGACAAAAAAAGTGAAAACTTCGTTGAAAAGGTCGACTCTATGGTCGAGAGTTCATAAACTGCGCTTGACCATCATCATACGAGCTCGGCTTGGCGGTAATTCAAATGCTCAAGAATTCTCCGATGTTCTTCTAAAAGTTGGTGAAAGCACTCTACCAGAGACTCTTGGTAGAGTAGATCCCACTTTAGAAGATCTTATTTGTCTGATATACGGGGATATCAGTCAAATACCGTACCAAGAGAATTCTTAGGTGTGTTTCCGTTTTAACTCCGAAGATGATCAAGCTACAGCGATCAACCACAGTATTCTCTCATAAATTGAAGGGAGTGAAGTGATATACACCTCCAGTAATAGTGATGTGGAGGAAGATGATGCCAAATATCACCCCGTAGAATTTCTCAATTTACAAATAGAAAGAAAAGAAAGAAAGATAGAAAAAACATTTATTTGGACACAGTTCGCGAAACACAAAACACAAATTACAGTGGAAATAAAAAATAGTGTTTTTAAAACAATAGTGTGTGCCTCACGGCTGCGCCAAAAAGGTTCATTTCAGCATTAAATGGCAAGTGGACTTCCGGTTGTATATCTGTGTAACGGAAACCAGCTCAAAGTCATGTCTTTGCAGAGAAACGTCATCGAGGTGGAAATTCTAACAGGTTGTGGCGATGGTGAGACAGTGTTTATAGCGCGTATAAAGTACAAATTCCCCACCATTACCAGTTAAAGCGCGTGCAGTTCTCTGGGAGTGTATGCTTTGCGATCAACAAGTCACAGGGGCCGACACTAAAGGCTGAAGGCTGCGGGTGTCGACCTCAGGATAAGCTGCTTCTCACACGGACAACTGTTACGTCGCTTGCTCCCGAGTCACCATTCCTGACTCTCTGTATATTTTGGCTGCTGAGAATAAAACTACAAACGTAGTATACAGGGAAGTTTTATAAAAATGTGGCTGTTATTGTAGTATATTGTGATGTCTTACGATTTCCATGCGAACGAAGTCGCGGGCAGAAGCTAGTAAGCAATAAAACTGTTTTAGGATCATTAGGAGTCCCAATACGTCTAACTAACAATAAATATGCTTCAGGGAAATTAAAGAGCTGTAGGCAACAAAAACCATGTACTTAAATTGGAAGAAAAGGAAAAAATAAATAGCTTTTTGTTCAGACCAGGCAGCGGCGGAAAGAAGTTGTGGATATTACTGATAATGAAATACTCGAAGCTATGTTTCGGTCTGACACAATTCAAGATT
Organism: Agrochola lychnidis; assembly: GCA_963680765.1. Lineage (NCBI taxonomy): Eukaryota > Metazoa > Arthropoda > Insecta > Lepidoptera > Noctuidae > Agrochola > Agrochola lychnidis. The sequence goes on along the minus strand of OY796862.1, from coordinate 5,371,847 downwards.
TCTTGCTAAGAAAAACTTTCATTCCTCTCCACTTCATGCTCGTTCCATCGTAGATCTGTACCCTAATTGCGTAACTTATTTTCGTAAATAATTATGCCTAATTTGTTTCATTTTGACAGTTCAACAACATGCATTGCGTTATTTACACTGTTGAGCAGATTTTTTTTCCAACTTATGAAGCAATGGATTAGCAATCTGTTTCAAATCGAAACAGATTGTGTTGTATTACGCAATTCCTTCACTTTCCATCAGACAAGATCAAGGTCAAAAGCAAACCATTACTGGTTATCGTCATCTTACATTGGCCCACTGCTGGGCAAAGGCCGCCCTGTCTTCCGACTATTTCATCCCACTGGTGGACAAAATCCTTCTACGGCTTCCAGCTATTTCAGTCCAGAATGTGGATCATTTTTATTACCCATTAATTATATATTTTGTAAATGACATACCTGCTGCTGCGGCCTGCGGGTTGCTGTATGCGGTGGCGTACTGCTGGTAGTACCCCGGCGCCATATACCCTTGTAACGCCGGATAGCCCTGAAATAACACGCGCGCTCATTAATACCGAGCATAGCGTTTATCGGCCGATTGACGCGCAACATATTACTTACAAGTGAGAAATTGTTGTGAGAAAGTGTTTGTTTTTTTTCTTTTATTGAGGATTTATTGAAGCCATATTTTTGTCAAGTTTGTAGTATTCTTGTTTATTACTATGATGATGAGTATTATATTCAATCATAATAAAATTTATAACAATAAAGTGTCAGGAAGAAATGTCATCATTTTACATAATGATTGAATGTTACAAAAATGAGTGCGTGATATTGTTAATTTGTAGTTACTTCCTGTAGTATTTCCTGTTATGTGAATTTCTATGAATAGGATATTAACTCATTTTTAGAATCAATATAAAATAAGGAACATTTCTACATTACAATTTACTTTTCTAATAGTTAAATAATAATTAATTTAAAACTTCGAACAAGTTTTCATGCATTTCTGTAAATATTTTTTTCATTTCAAAATATGATTCTTGTCGTTAATCATGCCAAAACTTCCAAAAACAACACAAATTCATACAAAAAGTCCAGCTAACTAAATACACAAAATCTCATGCCGCATCATTATTTACGAGCACAGTCGAATGTCATGCACACTATGTCGCAAGTAGCTACAAGACCACGCATAACTCTCACAGAAACAACGCGTGTTTAAAATTCAATAGTCGGCTTCATGAACGTGAAACTTTCAATGGACGCATTTGCATATTTCACGACGTACATATCGTGGCTTACTGTAATTCAGATCTATTACACTAAGTGTAAAATTCACGCTATTGTTTACACGATTAAAAAATGTTGCTTAGCTTAGCCATAACCACTTGTAGATTGGAGTCTAGAATTTTTAGTTAGACTGGTTTTACCAAATTAAAAATTCCATATTATTTCGTTTTTCCTGTTTTCTGGTTTTAATTTACGGCTGTAGGTATCAACATGGTAGATGGCTTATTAGAGAGCTAAACTGCTGTTGCTAATCCGATGTACCGTTGGCAACTAGAATTTTGTTATCGGCTATCTGATTGGTTAACTGGTATAGCACCTTGTGTGTATCTGGCTAGTGTATTGGCACCATTCAAAGTCATAAATTATTATCAGTTGACTTTAACGGCTTTCGCAGATGACTGGTAGAAAATACGTTAGGTAGGTGAAGTAAACTTTTGATTACAGATTAAAATGTGAAAATTCAGCAGCTCATTAATCTTATACAATCGTTTGTATTAACATAAAAGCATGATTTCGCAAAATATGATTTGCAGTTTTATGGATTTAAAAAAAAATTGCTGTTTAGTCTAGACTCGTAAAAATGATGCATGTATATTTATAATGTATTTCACAGTCAACATAATTAGGAAATTTGGAAGGTTGGTAAACGAAGTATTACAGAAAATGATTCAAATCTTGGATACTTCATCTGGCATTTGTTTGGAAAAGTGATAACAAACTCTTATCAAAGTCTAGATACACGTTACTATAGGCGAGGAGAATTTAAACACGCATATGGTTTGAGTTTTTTTAGAAGTAATAAGCAAACCTGTCAAGCACACCTTAGAATGAACGTAGGAAGATACTATTTAGCAGATTTATAGCATTGAGACTTTTGACTAAGGCGGATATCAATGCTCCCTAATAAGTCAACAAAATGTTTACTATAGGCCAAAAAAAATGCATAGAATAATTAATTATTTGTAGGCGCTCACTAAACGGAATAAATATTTAGAAATATGACAGTACATACTCAAATTACTCAACAGGAAAAGGATGTTTAGATTTATTTTTTAAGTCTAACAGAGCAGTGATGGCCTAGTGGTGTGACCGTCAGACTGCCAAGTTATGACTTTGCAGTCTGACGATCTCGATCTGGAGGCTGGTCTCGAGTTCGAACCCAAGGCACGCACCTCTGACTTTTCGGATTCATGTGCGTATTGTATAATTATCACTTGCTTCAAAAACGGTGAAGGAAAACATCGTGAGGAAACCGGCATGCCTAAGAGATATTTCTCGACGGCATGTGAAGTCAAGTCAAGAGGCCCATGGGCGGCATAAAAACTCTGACATCACGTTAGTCATTAACCACATTAAAAGAAGAAGTGTAATTACTTGATAATACTATCGTCATCATCCACAGCGCGACTTCACCCACTATTGGCCATAAATAACCCTCTCTTTTCTTGTACCAATCCCCACGCTCTTGTGGTAATCCTGACTAATATTATAAATGTGAAAGTGAGTTTATTTATTTGTGACGCTTTCATGCTAAAACGGCTGAACAGATTTGGATGAAATTTGGCACATGGGTAGACCATGACCAGGATTAGGACATAGGATACTTTTTATCCCGATATTCCCACGGGATCGAGACTTATTCGGATGAAATTGCGGGGCGCAGGTAGTGGTACATACATTTTCCACGTTTTTACGATCTGCTATCGTTCTTCCAAACACATTCGAATTTAGTATTTTTATGATTGATTAAATATTCATGTTTTCAATTCGACTATAAAAGCAAATACAAAAACATTTACCTGTTGTTATCTGCAACTACCAAGTTAGTTCTAAGTTTAGTAGGCACAAGAAACTACAACACAGATAGAATAAAATCTATGCAGGGTGTATCAGGTGTGGTGATACCATCAAACGTAACAACGTTCTCCATAGAACCAACATTAAAAAAAAATATCCCAGAAAAAACTATCTGCTGTTCCATACATTTGGGTCGAGTAGGTTTTCTAGTTTTGTACAAGACAGTTGATAATTTTTTCTCAATTACAATGTTGGTAAACACCTAAACACCCTTAATTTGACCACACCTTTCTAATACACCCTGCATATAGATGATTATTGAAAAGAAATTAACTACTTATGAACAGCACCAAAAAAAATCTACCCACAAATATTGTAAAAAAAAAAGATTTGCTAAAATAGAAAAAAGTGCCAAACAAATCTATCTACCACACATGATAAAACTTAGATTAATTCAGAAGTACTACCTGATTCTGTATGCAAAACAATAAAAACAATATTTTTATTACAATGATAGATATCAGCAAATTATTATATAAATATTGGTCAAGGTTAAAAGCTTTTTCGAGAGTTGAAATTGTTTTATTACACATACAAATTTGTCATTATATTGTGGGTACTTATTTCATGAGACTTGCGCTTACGTCGCTTCTGCTTTGGCCAACGAAGCATACGTAGCTTTCTAACCTTGACCCAAAATACGATAAAGTAATCACACTGTACAGCGATCACTAATCCTTTTGTAATAAAAATAATTAGTATTTTCATATTTCCGTGTTGATAACAATTTTTACTTGAAATTCATGTTGTGCAAATTCTTTAAGAGTTTTTAGAGTCGTTATCAAAGAGTTGTAAGAAATGGAGTGATAACTACGGAAACGGCGCGATGCACACTGGCATACGCGGCAGCGCTTCCATAGTAACCAATCAAAACAACGCTGTATTACGCGATGCAGGCAATCAGCCAATGAGAATCATTTTCTTGTTTGGTGAATCGAAACACGTGCCTGATTACCCTATTTTTATTACTCCATGGTTGTTTAAATAAAGAAAATGTTCAAACAATATAATGTTCTTGATATTTACCTGAGCGTACCAGTAGCCCATTCCTTGTTGATATGGGTAGGGGTACTGCGTTTGTGCACCCATCGCGGGGGGCGCCGCTGTCGCATTGTTCGTACTCTGGAATCATAAATTATTCTCATGTTATTGGAATACTTAAAAAGCAATTATCTGTGCAATGAACATAATAGGTAAACAAGTATGCAATTAGGAATACCAATGACGTTATGGACTTTCAGATAAAGAACAAAATTGGTTATTTTACTTGACTCATTATTTCTCAGTGCATTATTAAAAATAGGTTAATTACTTTACTTTCATTTTGATCACTTACTAAGCCATTATAACAATTAATTAGTATTTAAATTTTCGTTACTAAGGGGAATGTGACCTCATTACATTCAACAAATTGTAATTTTGTCATACATTGTTTGAATTTTATGGTGAATATTTGGTATACAAATTGATTGTTTTTAGTTTTATTTGCAGGGATAAGTGCACTTCCCTCGTGCCTAGTTATTGATATCAGCAAGTAATTTTTGGAACATTATGATCTTCTTTTTGCGTTGTTAGTGACTAACCTGGTGTCAGAGTACACATGAACATTATGATAGTATACCTTCTAGCAGCAATAAGTAGTGCATACATTTACACCACAGCCTAACTGAAAGTTTGTAAAGATACTAAGGCCGCATTTCGAGTTACGCTAAAAGTGATAATATCGCGAATCCGACCAAATTTAATAGTCATATAATTTAAGGGCTATTCAGTAATAATTGTGACTATAAAATTTAGTCGGATTCGCGATATTATCACTTTTAGCGTAACTCGGAATGCAGGGCAAGATTCTTGCTCGGTTGTCAAGTTTAAAACAGTATTATAAAAATTAATTCAACAACAGTAAATACTATTCCAACTATGTAGATCGTGAAAATGGTACTATTCTAAAAAATTTGACTACTCACTGCACTCACTTATACAAACTGTCTGCTGACAAGAATTAATCAAGTGCTCAAAATATGACACAAGACAACAGCCTTATTTTGTTGTAATTGAAACAATTGTTGTCTCTCAACTCAACCAACAGCTGTTGTTTTGTTTGCACGAGTCAATTCATTGTTTTTAGTGTGTGAGAAAGTATACAAAGCAACCAAAACAGCAACAAAATAAGGTCAACTTTACAACAACAGTAATATGGTGACTTTGCATTTCTGTAAAGACAGCATACATGAGTTTTGAGCTTATTATATTGATAAAAATATTATTACAATGCAATTGATAAGTATGAGGAAATTAGATCTAAATTATTCAAATAAAAATAACCTCAAACACTTGGACTGTTTAAAAAATCATACAGGTAACCAATAGGTTGATTTATATTGGGAAACAGGTTCTGATTTACATATTATGCAGATTGGAATTTTATGCAAGAATATATAGGGCCAAAAAAAAAAATGGCTGATTTGTTAATAAAATGACTAACAAAATTTTTGTGAGGAAGCTATATTGCAATATATTTAAAAAAATTATGAAAGTAACAATACTGAAATGAGTTTCTTTCATTTCAGTATTGTTACTTTCATAATTTTTTCAGCAAATCACTAGTCAATTCAACAATAGTTTACAAAAATTTGTGTACTACAACTTGCTTCACAATCAGATTTAGCAAGAGGTGGTTTATATTCAACATTTGATCAATAATTCTTGTCACTAAGATGAAGTATTTACCAAACCTGGACAAACTATGCTATGACAGATGTCCGATTGTTTACCTACAATTTTATAATTAGTAAAAATGCTTTGAGACTAATAATTTTGCATAAACAAGCTTCCATTGGTAATTAGATCCTTCAAAATTTACAAGTGGCCTATGTCCTGCAGTTGACTAGAAACAAAGCATTTTCATTGATCGCCAAAAGCTACATTTTACTCTAAACATCTACTTTTCCAATTAGGAACTGCCTAAGACAATATTTCATGTTATTTGTCTTAGTTTTTATAAACTCTATAGTAATATAATGGTCTAATAAGTTTATTTTTAAACTTGAACCATTACGCAGACTGTTTTCTTTAAAAAGCGAAATTAATGTTTATAGTAATTACAAAAATATACCAGATGTAATTACTTACCGCTGCTATAACTTTCATACAACCATATGTTTTGGTGCAATATAAATGAAGTTTCATGACATATTTTGGCCAGTCTCATGTAGAATTTTACTTGTTGTTGACAATTTATTACAAATGATGCTTATGGTTTGGTTCTTCAATGTCAAATTGTTATGTTTACCAACGTAATCACCAAATATTTGCTGTAACATGCAAATCGGTGCGCGCTGCAAAGAAATATTAATTACCTGCAGATTAAATGCACAAACCTGGTTATCTCCTCCTCCATTCTCTTTGCCCCAGAAACATTTAACTATATGCCCACTAATTTCTGTGTTGTGTGTTGCTTCAATGGCATGTGCCGCAGCTTCTTTAGTTGTAAACCTAATGAAGGCATAACCTTTATCCCTGAACACTCGTATGTCCTGTATCTGGCCAAACTGTGAGAATGTGTTCTGCATCAACTCCTCAGTTATAACATTGCTAGTGAATCCACCGCAGTACACCGTCGTGTTTGTCGGTGAGCTCTGATTGTACACCTCGTCAAAAGTGGGCTGTTTCGCTCGCTTGCTGCTCGGTGCACCTTCATTTGGCTTGGACGGCGGCTTGCGCGTCGACCAGTTCGTACGTATGGAGCGGGAACCTAACCACTGCCCGTTCATTGCCTGAATAGCGGCCTCTGCATCAGCTTTCTTAACGAAAGAAACGAAAGCGTACCCTTTAGATTTGAGCGTTTGTGGGTCGCGGACTATCCGACAATTCGAAATTTCACCGAATGGCGCAAATGCCTCTCGCAATATGTGCGTTTCAATCTCCGGTGATAAATCTCCTACGAATATGTGATGATGGTTGCTGGTATCAGTCTTCGGCTGATTGCCAGGACTCGTAGCCCAGTTAACCTTCATTTCCTTGTCGAGGACCACTCGCTTGTTCATGGCGGCCAGAGCTGTAGCTGCCGCCGTGTGACTTGTAAACTCGAGGAAGGCATAGGGATCGTTGCCGGGCTCGCGGATTATCTTACAACCTTTTACTTCGCCTATTTGTCCGAACAACGTACATATGAATACTTCAGTAACACTCGCGTCCAAATTACCGACGTAGAGAGTTTTAGGATGGCTTTCGTCGCCCATATTAGCTTATATCGTAATCTAGCGATTACTTAATTACGACTATGAACACTAATATTGAAAATAAGCGTTAATCAACGTGTTATTTCATCACTTAAAACATTGGATGACGGATAAAAGAATGAAAAATGTCGCAAACAGCGCCTAGAACTTCTCGAAAGACGTTGCTGTTGACTCGTGAAACGTTCACTTTTCGGAAACAAACGCATCTATAGACGAATTTCCGGTGGAATTGATTTGAAAAGTTGGCGGGAAGAAACTTGAATCTTGCAAAGAGAACACAAAACCACACGTAAATAAATTCGGACCTAAAAATGACTGACTTTACAGTAATAGCGAGGTTTATTTTAATTTTTCAAATTAATTAAACTCCAAAACGTAATGTGCAATTCGAAGACATAAACAATGTAAACTAATGTTCATAGATTTTATGCAAAACTTTTCCGGAAACGAGTGTCAGTTAAAAGTCTATGACTCATCATAAAGTGCTCTTTCGATTACTAAAAATTATTAGTAGTTCTTTAGTTCTATTGGTCCAAAAACTTATGATGTCATTTTGACCAATAAGGAAATGTTCAGTGTTTTTAAATTCTAAAGGCATTTCATCATAGACAAACCAGTGAGAAAAAATATTTGTATATAATAATTATTATTTCTTACAGTAATTATTTGTACTTTCAATTGAAACACACTTTCAATTAAATTGACGCGCATTTAATTCAGCTCCTTGTTGTTTTTATATGGTGATACATACCGACATTACATTCACAAAATTTACCTTTTCAGAGGAAACTAATCCATCTATCTAAAATTTTCATAAAATACCTATTCCATTACCTGTGTACCTGTAGTGCCAAAACATCTCATTTTGAAATGGGACAATAGATAAAATTGGTTTATAAAAATGTATATGAAATTATTATGAAATAAATAAATCGAAAATCCCTTAACATTTTATAATTGGTAACATTGTGTTTTTTTTTGACAGTTCACGAACGACAAGTTGGGTTGTCGCACGATGTAAAGTTTATAAATTATAAAAAAAATCACAATTAAAGTTTGTGTAAATGAAATAAGTAACGATACTAGACACTAAAGTGTTTAAAATATCGTTGTTTTTCTGTAAAATCTTCTACCTAAAGTTATTATCGTGTGAGGTTAGAACCGCTTGTCAAGTACACGTATGCAGCTATGTTACTAATGTTCAGTTTTTGTGATTTTTGAGTGAAATGACGTGAAAAGAGCCAGCAGAAAACACAAGAGAAATAATGTTGCCCCTTACGCAAAAGGACACGCGGCTTCCGCGCGGAACTGTTGGAGGAATACGTGAAAAGGTTGCAAATTGGATGAGACTAATTTATTCTGATAAGAATTCGAGGAATTTATTCATGTTCCTTATTTTAAATTTGTCCTTTGCATTTGTTGAGTTGTTTTATGGTGTTTGGACAAATAGTTTAGGTAAGTTTACAAAAACTCATTTTCATCACCAATTTTGTCCTGTATGTAAGACTTGTAGCATATTGTACACTAATAAAATACTGATTTCTGTTTATTTTCTTTTTAGGTCTAATTTCTGATGCATTCCACATGTTCTTTGACTGTACGGGGCTGGTGGCAGGTCTGGCGGCCTCCTTAGTGTCGAAATGGCGCGCAAATGAACGATTTTCTTATGGCTATGCACGAGCTGAAGTGCTGGCTGGCTTTGTAAATGGATTGTTCCTGTTATTTATAGCATTTTTCATCATGAGCGAGGCTGTGGAAAGAGCTATCGAGCCACCAGAGGTAATTACTCAGTTTTGCTTACTTTCTTTTATAATTGACCTTAAAAATAGACAACAATTACCACTTCAACTTTTTATTTAGTTTTTTGCTTCAATCGGATCGGATAACGAGTTATTGGGTTTTTCCATCTGGGATTTCTCAGTAGCAGCTCGGAGTCTGGATTTGTGCCCGGTTGATGGCAATAGGCTCGTTCCCTATTACATGGGACTTAAACATAACTGGCGAAATGTGGGTGTACCTGCTACAGGGACACCTCTGCCCAAACCTTCGGGGAAACAAGGCGTGATGTTATGTTATATTTCCAGTGATGTGTGCTTATCCAGAATGATTCTGACAATTTTTTTTTACAAACCTGGTAACCTATTTAAAAATAAAGTTAAATAAAACCAATACATACTGATTAGGTTCAATAGTCGCAAATTATTAGGAAGGTCAGATAGTCCCCTAAAGGTACAAAATCAAACCTAAGTATTTTCTCAAATACAAGCACCATGTCATAATACAAGATGGAGTAACACATAGAAAACATCTTAAGCAATCATTTGACAATTTGAAACATTTTATTTGCCATTCCTGTAATCCAATTGTTATGGAATCAATTATGCAACTACTGTTATCTTTCAGTGATAATATTTTATTCAAAGTTTAACTTAATCTTTTATCTACACTATAGCTTGGTATGATAAGTTCACAACTTTACAAGTTTTACAACATCTACTGTTTTGAGTTACACAACATAAAAAAGTAGATATTGTAAAACTTACTTAAGTGCCTTAACTTAGATCAATATAAATTTTTCATGTATTAGGTGTGTGAATATGACTCCGCCCTTTCTCAACAGATGTCGTTTTTAGTATTGTTTACGTGTACTAATAAATGACCATACTTGTATTCGATAGTACTGAATGTCAGCTATCTAACGCATTTTATGATATTTGGTTGAAGTGTAAGCAACAATTGTTTTCACCTTTTCGAAAATGTCGGTTTTTATTCCAAATAAACGTCATTTGCGGGAAGTGTTATTACATTATTTTATTGCGAAGAAAACTGCAGCGGAAACTTATCGTTTGCTTGTGGAGATTTATGGTGAGCATGCTCCGTCTAATACAACTTGCAAGGAATGGTTTCGACGATTTCAAAATAACGATTTTAGTACTGAGGATAAAGAACATGGAAAACCACCAAAAAAATTTGAAGATGCTCAAACCCTCTGAAACTATTAATGGAGAAGTTTACCGACGACAACTAATGCGTTTGAAGCGATTTTTAATTTTGTAAGCGAACAAATGTGTTTTATTTTGACAAAAAGGGGCGGAGTCATATTCACACACCTAATATGTTTATTATGGATATTTATTAAAAGATAATTTAATAGTCATACTCGTGTTTGACACAGATTTTGACCTAAAAAATAATGCAAGATTAGACTTCCTAAAGCTTTGGTTTCTTAAGAAAGTGATGAATGGCCACACAATAACAGCTGTCAAAATACAGAGCAGTTTTGACACCTTACTGTCAAATACAGGTGAAAATGACAGATTTTCACAATACCGTTATAATATGACAGAACCGCTCTTCTTGGGAACTTTAGCTTTACCTAACCGTATTTATTCTGAACTCAATAACATTTTGTGATTGTTAATGCTATAAAACACATTTCCTAAATCCCTTCACTGCTTCCCTGTTTAATATGGGGAGAAAAAGTGGCGCAAAAAACTTCCTAGCAACCCATTTCTGACTGTTATGAATTATGATAGACTAGCTTCTGCCCGCGACTTCGTCCGCGAGTCTTTAACATTCCTCAAGAATAGGGTAGTTTCCAAGGTAAAAAAATTAAAATTCTATTTAGTCTTTCAGATAATAAAAAAATATTAGACACGTATTTTTTGCTTTATCATATTAATCAAAAATAACTTAGAAAACACGCATTAAAGTTGGGGAGTGGGGGCTCGCTACGTCACAACGTCTTATAAAATCTAGCACGGCGTGACGTCATGCCACATTTTAACTCAATGTATCGCCGTAATCTTTTGATTACGTCAAAAATTAAAAAATACGTGTCCAATATTTTTTTATTTTCAAAAAGACGGACTAAAAAATAAAAAATTGGACACAGGCCTATTGGGCTATCCAATGCAAAAATATTTTTGCAAATCCGACTGGTGGTTCCGGAGATTACACTCTACATACAAGCTTACAAACAAATACCTCTTTATAATATTATAAGTAACTAGCGGACCTGGCAGACGTTGTCCTGCCTGAACAGCGCCACCTACCGTGTCCAATTGTATTTTCAAACCATCTAGGGACCCACTGAAATATACACAGAAAATTTCATCCAAATCAGTCTGGCCGTTTAGGAGGAGTTAGGTGCCAAACACACGTATGGAAGAATTATATAGGTATACTAGCTGACCGAACAGACGTTGTCCTGTTTCCTATAACTCGATCGCAGCGCCACCTACCGGGTCCAATTGTGAATCTAAACCACCCAGGGACTCATTCAAACACACACCAAAAATTTCATCAAAATCGGTCCAGTCGTTTGAGAGAAGTTCAGTGACATACACACTCACAGAAGAATTATATATATAAAGATAAAGAAGATAAGTATAGATTGTAAGGCAAAACAATAAATAGTATGCAAGAGGAGTATGTAAGGATCGTAGCAGGTGGCGTTCTGTAGTTGCTGCCTACCCCATGATGAGAAGGAGTGAGTTGATGTATGTATGCAAGTAATCAAAATGTACAAGAAAGTATTAAAAGAAAGGTTCAAGGTCATGGCATATTGTTTTAAACAGTAAGTAGCCAATGTCTTTAGTTCACAAGGTAACTAAGTGCAAAAAGAAGGAATTACTTTGTGTGCATAACATTTCAATTGTTTTACATACTTCCTTGTGATATTGATAAGATCAATCACAAGTCATACAATACACAACGTTAATGCAATCCAAGTAAGGTCGAAAGTAGATTTAATAGTAGAATGTCTTTAATAATATCAGCAGAACTAATCAGCTTTATGGTCCCATTGACTTATGCAAAACAATAAATCTGCAACTATTTGCTATTGAAGAAAGACATTATTTTTAAATTATTACTTAGCATTTATCAAAATCCTAACAATTTTAGAATCTAGTCACACCTAAACAATGAAAAATTACTCATTACTTATTTTAGTAAACTTGTTTCTGATATTTTCTGTATTAACAAAATAATACGTATGTTATATAATTAATCTGTGATATTACTCAAACACAACTAAGTAGGTACCCACTCATTTATTATTTAAACTTAACTGGCGAAATGTGGGTTTACTTACTATAGGTACAGCTCTGCCCACCCCTTCGAGAAACAAGGCGTGATGTTATGTTATGTGTTAATATTACTCAAATTAATTTCAATGTTTTAAGAATGAAACAGTTTAGATATAAAGCAATAAGAAATTGACCCTTGTATTGACCTTTTGATAGGCGTACCTACCTACTAATAGTCCCAAAATAAGTATTCGCAAATTTTGTATAAATACCTAAATAAGTATGTAATCTGAAATGTAATCAGTCAGCCATCAAAAATCAATACAAAATCACACCGAAAAATTTACTACTGTAAAACAACTTTCACCCAACCTCAGCCACACGATTTTCAACACACAGTCATTGTAATAGTGTTGAAATACTGTTGTCAAATAAGTGAGACAATTCTGACGAGAAGGCACGTATTTTACAAGTATTACCAACAGTTTATTGTCATGAATAACCGTATCGTTACAGCATCGTAACAGGGTTTATTGTATGTATGGTCTGGACTCAATTTACATGTGAAAATAAAAGAACATGCAACCATTTGGAAATGTCCATTCGGGCTGTTACGGTCCATTGTTCAAAAAGGTAGAACCTTCTCCAAAGTTAGGCCTCAACACAGTCAACACCCAGTTCTCTCCAGCTCTCTTTTGTATTAAAATCTTCGCAGTTTTTTCTGTACTTAGGTCTAATTAACTTATATGACCCTAGCGTGGTTTAACCAGACTCGATAAATCGATTGAACCGTAAGATTTGCACTAGCCCCTAGAGCCTCATACTTCATGGGGCTACAGAGACTATTGCATATTAAGGAGTAGACCGGGAGGCGCGGTAATGGTAGGGAAGACGTGTCCTTAGGATATGGAAGGATTTGCGAGCCCTACTGGATATGTATCCTAGAGTAGGCAATGGAATAGTGGAGAGACGGGTGATATTCATCTATATCTGTAATAAAATAAGACTTCATATTATTATTATTAAACTCACTGGTTTCCTGGTGTTTTAAACCATCGTTTCCTCGACCGCGCTCCTTTCGTTAAATGCCAAGGGGCGTGCGAAGCCAAAGGTCAAGCGCGTAATCAAAGTTATCTAAAAAAAATAGTGGCGAGACACTGTTACTGAACTCCAAATCTTGGGGTCAATCAAGGCGGGGTAATCCCTGGTCTTTAGATACATGGAAGGATTTGCGAGCCGTACCGGATATGTATCTTAGAATAGGCAATGGAATAGTGGAGAAACGGGTGATATTCATCTATATCTGTAATAAAATAAGACTTCATATTATTATTATTAAACTCACTGGTTTCCTGGTGTTTTAAACCATCGTTTCTTCGACCGCGCTCCTTTCGCAAAATGCCTTGGCGTGCGAAGCCAAAGGTCAAGCGCGTAATCAAATATCTAAAAAAAATAGTGGCGAGACACTTACTGAACTCCAAATCTTGGGGTCAATCAAGGCGGGGTAATCCCTGGTCTTTGGGTATAATAATTATGATTAGGAAATATGGACCCGGGGATTACCGATTACCTGATTATGTCATTATTTAGTTCGACACTGATTGCATTCGCAGTCTATTATGAATTATACATACTTGCAACAAATCCGGACGGATGATAACCCTATGTGCTAATAGGGTTATCATCCGTCCGGATTTGTCTGGACATGTCCGGCTTTTTGTCCCCCCATCTGGACTATGTCCGGCCTTCTCGTTTGCCCGTACTTTTCGATTTAAGGGGATTTTCTTAAAAAAAAAATATTACTAAGAAGAAAAAAATAAGATTAAAAAGTTAAATATCCGAACTTTTTTGCAAATGTCAGGCTTTTTGTCAGGACTTTTCAAATTTTGAAATGGTAACCCTACTAGCACATTATTTTGGATGAACATGGTGTGATCAAATGCCCAATCGACTAACTGCGCCAAGTAAGTAGGTAGATGCACTTGAGCATGCGCATGCAGCAAATTAATTCGTACGTCACAAATAGAAAAACATAATACTTATAAAATAATATAATATTTAAAACTAACTTCTATGTGAATGACAGTCAGAAAAGATTAAACAACAATGCATGATAAAATCTCACGTATTGTTTACGTTTACCTTAGTGTTCTGTTCAGGAAATACCTATCTTTGATAAAATACGTCTGTTGACTTGCAGCTGATACAACAATATTTTAATTACGGAAACGTGCCATTTTTTTTAACTTAGTTTGTCAAATATAAATCTTCGTTCATTTTACACATATCATGCCCCATATCTACCTGTACATAGTTATATATATCCTTAGTTAGATAAAATACAGTGTAACCTGGATTAGTGGAATCTCAAGGGACCTGGGATTATTTATCACTGAAAGAGACTTCTCATTTACGTACCCAGTTTCCTAATTAGCCAGGTTTGACCCCGCTTAGACAGGTCGAAATGTACCGATTTTTTTTTTTCTTTATAGAGGTGTTCAATTATTATTAGTTGTCTTACATATTAAGGCAATTAAACTACCAAAGGTTAACTACCTTCTACTCTATATTTGGGAATATAGAGGTAAAAATCGAACAAATGCGTTCTCTGATAAAAAGGTTAAATTATTCCCCAATGATAGAATATCATTGTTATTCCCAGCAACAAAGGTATTTCAATGCAAAAGTGTCAAAAACTCATTGTAATTATCAGTAGTAGAGGTTTCTTACATATCCAGGGCCCACAACCAGGTTACACTGTAGATTACTTATCCAAGATTCTCTAACATGAACCGACGAACATACAACCTTACTTAATAGGTAGGTAACTTTTTTCTGAAAGTTACACCGTTTGCAAATAGGGTTGCCACCTCTTGTTAGTCAAAATCCGGGAGAAAAAGAAAATATTTTTTTTTACTTTTAATTTTATTTTGAATTTATATTTTCCATTTGAACGTACAGACTTCAAAATATCTGGTCTTCAACTAACTTTAAAAAACTATTTGTAGTCCATTTTAAAATTGGAAAAGTTTGGATTTCTGCCTTGACATGTTCGTCATTTCAGCGGGTTCTTTCTTTTGTCCATAATTTAGAATACTATACTAATAAAAACACGCTCGCAAGCGGCGTTTGACACACACAGGTATGGACAAAACGTAGTTTCAAGCTGCCGTGCGCGGTCGTACGATTTTCGCCACTGTCTAAAGAAAACGGAAGAAAGAAAATACGTTTATTTGTGGTAAACATGACGCAAAGAAAAAACACAAAACAAAAAGAACAAGTTGGGGGAACATATGCGTCACATCCACGCAAAACGACTATCGCTCAGTATAATGCTGCGACCCTATGCGAGACAGAGCCCCAGGGCTGGTTTTCAACGACAGCCGGCGTTGACGTTATGACATCGACCGGTGCAGCATACATTGAGATATAAATAAGATATAAAAAAAATATATATATACAATAATTCTGTTGTCTGTCAATTATTCTGCCAGCGCGCCTGAATTTTAAATTCCGGGAGAATTTCGTTTATTTGAAAGTCCTTGCGGAAGCCGGGAGATTTAAATATTCTTATCTGAATACCGGGAGAGGTGGGAACCCTACTTGCAAACAGTGAAGGGCCAATTTCAGAACCTTTTTCGGCTTCACAGTAATTAGATAAAGATCGCGTTGCAAGATAAACTATTTTCACCGAAACATGTCAGCACGTGCCGATATTTACGAGGGCTGACGTGATACAGATAAGCCCTATCCTTTAGTTTAGGGCACGTGTTTGAATATCTGTGCATTAGTGTCGTAACTTATCGCTTGATTGTAAATTGAACTGGAAACACGTTCTGTCTGGTCTACGTCATCATTTGCTTGAGTAGACTCAGGGATTCCCAACCTTTTAACATACGCGCCCCCCTAACTTTATTTTAAAATCACTACGTCCCAGAGTTACAGAACATAAGAATTTAAAGTGAGGACGAAAATGTTTGCACCCCCTTGGATATGTCAGATTTTCTTATGATCATTCAAACAGAAATAGAAGTTACTTTTTCAAGTTTTGCAGAAAAACTTTGCGTATTGTAAGAGCTAGCAAAGCGAGCTCGAAAAAATGTTATACAATTTTAAATTTGTTACATTTTTCTTTTGACCATTCATACAGAAAAAGCAGTTACTTTGTCGATTTATGCAGAAAAGTTGAAGAATCAAGAGAATGTAGAAAGGAAGGGCGAGCAAAGTGAGCTTAAAAATTGTAGCACGCCGCTATAGTTTATTATTAGAGCCGCCATTTGTCACTCTACGCCCCCCGGGGAGGGCGCGTTCCACCGGTTGGGAGTCCCTGATTAGAGTATCTTGTACAGAGTAGAGTAGATTCTGTCAGTTATCAGAACACCACTATACATTCTGTGACTATCCAATATAGTGGAAAAACTCCTTGTGAAAAGGTTTCTCCGGGAAAGAAAAATCATGTTTATTTTCGCTATGTTGTGGTACCTACCGGGAAAATTAAAGGTATAAAAAAAAAACCGGCCAAGTGCGTGTTGGACCACGCACAATGAAGGGTTCCGTAGTTGGGATGAATTTATCCCAAAAACAAACTTAACTTTGTAGTTGAAAAATATGTTCTTCCATACGGAATGTATGGGAAAACATGTTTTTGCAACTGCAAAGTTAAGTTGGTTGATTATTACTCGTTAACCTGTAGAGCCTACTTAGCTGTGATAGTTTTCCTTTTAATTACGTTATATAAACTACTGTTGTGATTTTTTTCACACACCCAAAACCAACCATTTAGCCGGCAGGGGGGGGAGGGACACACTTGACTCTAACAAAAATTAGCACTTTAAAGCTTAATATTTCGCAAACGAATCCCTGAATCCAAAAATGGTTTTCACAAACTCACAATAATTTTGAAGGGCCTTTCCAATGATACCCCTCACTATGGGGTAAAAAAATAAACATCACCACTTTACGTGTATGAGATACCCTAAAAAAAAAATGTTTTTCATAATTTTGTTTTACCACTTTGTCGGCGTAATTAATATGTATACTTTTGCCAAATTACAGCTTTCTAGTACTAAGAGTCTCGGAGCTAGATCGCGGACAGACAGACAGACAGACGGACATGACGAAACTATAAGGGTTCCTTGTTTACAACGGAACCCTAAAAATGCAGTTGGTAACACACCGGCAAGTCTTGATTTAGCAGGTGTTAAACAGACGATTTTCCATCAGGGAGTCCTTTTGGCCATTACGCTATCTAAAAAGGTCCATCATCTTTTTAACCACCTCGGCTTCCTCACACCTCTCTAAAAAAGCAGTTTTTAAAAATAAATCATCATTGGTAATGATCAACCCACAAAAATTGGATTGGTTACAATCGTATCAATTGCTTATTATGATTCAACTCAGCCACAGGATGTACACTTAATTCTTTGTAGTACAAAGAGTACCTACAATACTTATTATAAATACTTTCTATAACAAACTTACAATTATGGTCTCTCAAGGCCAGGATGTGTGTAAATTATCTATACTGGACAACATTATACATACAAAATTAGAGACGCCCTCATTTTGTCTCCACCTCCGGATAAGTTTCAGTTAACTTATCTGGCAGATACCTAAGATTCTGTTCTAATTTCCTAAAAATAAATTAGGTACCTACCTGTCACGATTCACGAACATAAGTTTACCTTAGTACCCCTTACTTACGTGGTTTCTCTCTTAGTAGGCACCAACCTAGAGTTTAAACGGTTAATTTCAGTTTATAGCGAGTATTTAATTGCCCTATTAATCACACGAATAGTGAAATCAAACGACTGTTGTTGTTCTGACTGCCAATGTCGAATCAAATTGATTTAGTAAGAATTACTAGAAGCTATAATCACATTGTAAATAAATTGGTACCTACTTTGAAATTGATGGCAACATTGTAATCCTCTTAAAGCGATTGCCAATTTCTGTAAAATTACCTTTTTTCAGAATTCTATTTCCATTATAAAACTATTTTATAATTTCCAGGTGAAACACGAACGCCTACTGCTGGTGTCCATAATGGGATTCCTAGTAAACATGGTGGGCATATATGCGTTCCACCATGGACATGGTCACGGCCACGGCGGACACGGCCATTCCCACGGCGGGGGCGGCGGCCATGGCCATTCACACAACAGCCACGGCCACTCACATGATGACGACACCGAGGCTCCCACCGGAGCAGGCTCCGCTATCATGCGGGGTGTCTTCCTTCACGTCCTAGCTGATACTCTAGGATCAGTTGGTGTCATCATCTCAGCTATCCTTATGAGAACATTCGGCTGGATGAGAGCCGACCCCATCTGCTCCATGGCTATTGCCCTCCTTATAGCCGCGAGTGTGGTTCCTTTAGTGCGTGACTCCGCGGGCGTGCTCATGCAACGGACTCCCACATCACTCGAGCGTGCGCTACCTAACTTATACACGCGTGTGGTCGGCTTGGCCGGCGTGCACGCGGTCCATGAACCGCACTTCTGGACCCTGTGTAGTGACGTCCACGTGGGTGCGCTTAAAATAGAAGTGGCGAAGGAAGTGGACCCTAGGTACGTGACGGAGCAAACCTCGCGGATCTTCCGCGAGGCAGGCGTCAAACACCTCACGGTGCAACTCGACTACTATCCACTCTGATGATCACAAACACACACATGACCACTCAGTGGCACCGTGTCTTGTATATAAGGAGAATAAGTTAATTAAATGTATTGTGCAATTATGATTTCGGTGGGATGATCGTAAATTTCAGTTTTTGTATGATTTATTATGTTGTGATGAAGAAATTCCTTCTTTTTTTTACTGTTCACATTTTCATAAAATTTTAATTGAATACAATTTGTATTGCCTTTGAAATTACCTGCTTGAAAAGTATTGGTTTAGTGTATATTAGCATAAATTGTATGTTATTATGAAGTATAGCTATGTGTAGTATATTTTTATATCATATTTTACCTTTGTATTTATTTTTATTTGTATTTTAACATTCCAATTGATTAATTAATCGAGGAACTTCGTCACTTGGTTACTTTGAAATCTGATAAAATAAATATTAATTAGCGATATCTATGCGCTACGGATTCGACCTGCTGTTGTTGAAGCAACGTGTTCCAATGAACTTTTAAATTATGTGTAAATAACAGCAATTGTTCGTAATCTCAACGCATTGCCTTGCATCACAAACATGGAGGAGCATCCCTTGTTTCGAACAGCGCGTCTCGTACTTGAGTACATAGATATCCTAGATAGTGCCCTATAATGTTATGAAACAAATTATGAAATTAGTAAATTAATAGTTAATTTAACATTAAACTATTTTTAGACATTTCTAAAAATGTACATAACTTACTTTGGTTTGCTCTAACATTGTTTTTTATATTTCAACCTGTATATTTATAATTTAATTTATATAAATCGAACGTATACTGCTTGGGGTCGTGCTAACCCCGCATTGGAAGGCGAGTATAAAGTAGAATAAAAATAAAACAAAGTGCATTTAGACGATTCCTCAAATTTTAAGAACTTAGCATCCATGACCCAACATATTTGTATAATGAAAAGTTTTATAGAAAGGCCACAAAGTATTTTTCGCCTTAGGATATATTACCAGGGATTTGGCTGTACTATGTTTAGTACTACAATAGATAATACTCTATGTGATAGAATCACAGTGTACATTTACAAACTGTTTTTCGATTGTGAGGCTTAGGCGGAGGGTATAAAGCTTGCGTTAAATAAGCAGAGAAAAGGAATAGGCAGGTACCTACTCCTGACCTCGCGTTTACTTATCATCATTTCAGCCGAAAGACGTCCACTGCTGGACATGGCCTCCCCCCAAGCATCGCCACTTCGACTGTTTCTGTGCTTCTCGCATCCTTCAGATTCCTCCGGCCTTCACTAGGTCATCGGTCCACCTTGTGGGGGGCCTTCCAACGCTACATCTTTCGGTACTCATATATAAACGAATTGTGATACTTGTTTTCGACAAGTCTTGTCAAAAACGTGTATAAAAGTGTTTCAGACATGTATTGTCAACTATTTTGTTCACATTTTTCACAAGTTTTTTTATACAACTAGTCTTTACAACTTGTTTTAGATGTAACGAACGAAAACAGAAGACAACATGTAGAATACATGTTTTATAGCTTGGTGTAAACCCGGGGTGAAACTGCCATCTTCTACCTGTTAAAAACCGCTCTCTGCTGCCGTTCTAAGCTTTCTGCCTGACGTAAGCTTATTAATTAATTATTCCTGTTGTATAAAGCCCACCAAGTTTACTGCGTTAGAAAAAATGATAATCTACAATTCTTCAAAAATGTTACCGTCGCTAAAATGTCTTAAAAATAATGTAGTTCCAAAAATGAACCAAGCTCTTTTTCTTTTCGCTCTTTATTTTTTCACCCGTGAGACAGATAGATTTTTTTTTTGTGGTTTTGTTTCATTGACTGCTTCAATCGTAGATTATCATTTTGGGAGGGCGGAGGGTGGTCCGATAACTTCTAGTATTCTGTTTTTATGTTACAAGAATGTAAAGGTACAATGTTTTGTAAAATAGTTATCTGCTCTTCCAATGAGTGAGATTTGTATTTACCCTGCGAAAATCCGATTAAATCAGTTTCTACGAGATTAAACATAAGTTACCGAATTTCCTTGACTTTTATTTTACTTTAGTGTGATAAAAACTCCCGTAACATTGTTGATTGTTAAAAAAATGACTGTCGAATGTTCGAGAGTCGAGCGCATTAACATCTCAAGTGTTTGTGTTCAACTATTCAAAAACCAGGTATAAGTAAGGCGCGTTGTTCCACGCGCGCCTCAAAGAGATGTCAGCAGAATTGACGGGGTCCGCTAGGGCCAATGCCTGCCGGGGCTGCGAATACGGGCCGAAAGGGACATCGTGGCCCCCGGCAACAGGGCAACCGAAGGAACACGGGTGGCTTTTAGTCAGTAAGAGTCTGACACGCCCTCCCGCTTCACCCAGAGCGGGAGAAGTTATTTGATAATTTCCCACCCAAAAAAAAAGGTATAAGTAAGGCATTTACAAGGCATTTTTTTCGTACTTCTTAGTTATTAATAGATTAATGTTTTTAATCATTATTATTTTATAAGAATATTTTGTGTATTTTATCTGCCTTTTATGGGCCTTAGTTGCCTTATATTAAAGGAATTATTATTTGAAAATGATTTTCATAAACGCCAAAGTTAGTGTGTTATGATATGACGTGTGGGAGTTATGAATCCACATCTAAATAAATAAAGAGAAAAGATTAGATTTTTTGTATGTTTGTTTCTTGCGCTTTCACGCTAAAACGGCTGAACGTATTTGGATGAAATTCGACACATGGGTAGACCATGACCTGGGAAAGGACATAGGGTACTTTTTATCCCGTTATTCCACGGGATCGAGACCTATGAGGATGAAACCGCGGGACGCAGCTAGTCATTAATATGATTTTGAGTCTGTTTACATTAATAAAACAAAACATTATTTCAAATATATTATTTACCACATTCGTAAACAGACAAGAACTCAATCATTTACAACAAAATCATTCAATAATAAATCTGTATTAAGTATTCCAAAAAATTTATTATTTTAAATATAAAGTAATATAAGATCTATTCTCGCGGTTAAAGTGGCCTGCGGGGTGTTGTGATGGAACTGCTTCAACATTTCATTATCACTAGGGATTTGATCGAATTCAGTGTTGCCAGTTTATGATTTGAATTCTACTACGTGGCTGTCAGAATTTCATTAGACATAACATATTTACATCTCTTATTGCCATGAAAAAAAAAAGGAAAACTTTGAAATAAAGAGATCATGTGAACACACTTGACGCATGCAACCTCTTAGCAAACTTCTAGCCTATGTGCCCGCACGCTACTCCAGCCGCGGCTAAATATTTATTGTGCTATTCAATGAGTTTTTTGGCCTTGAAGTACCGACGAAGGTAGAGAACCTGCCACGTGGCGAGACCCAGGAGACATGCCATTGAGAATAAGCTGAAGAATAAAACGCGGTTGTTTGTGGACTCTGAAACAGAATGACAATGGAAACTAAGATCAAATTATAATTATGTTTGTTAGTATATTTCGTTATGTTGGTGATATTATAACTAGAAATATATAACAAGCGCCCGAAACTTATCATGTAGTAATCGCTTGCAAAAAAAAAGTGTATTTTTTCTACCATATGCAAGTACCAAAAAATTAAGAAAGGAATTAACCAACGAAAAATTGGTCCTTTGGTCCTTGAAAGCCTCATCCTTGATATTGGCTTATTATTTTGATTTCCTAGGCAGATGAAGAATAAAAGTAATTAATAATTACCATTCGTGTCTCTCATTTCTTCCTCTCGCTTCCTCATCAAGGTGAAGTCTTGGACGATAGCTTCTGACAAGTCCTCTAATCTCTTCAGTTCTAGTTCCATGGGCTTCAGTTTGGCGGCTTCACCAATCTGGACGTGAAAGAGTTTGTATTGAAAATCATATTCTGTTTGGAACCTGTACCCTAATTGCGTAAACAATTTTGCCTAATTTGTTTCATTTTGACAGTTCAACAACATTCATTGCATTATTTACGTTATTGAGCAGTTTTTTTTCCAACTTATAAAGCAATGGATTAGCAATCTGTTTCAAATCGAAACGGATTGTGTTGTATGACGCAATTAGGGTACAGGATGGTGAAGAAGGGATTCGATTTTGGCGAGGGTTTATGAATTAGTTTTAATACATCTATCTGTATTAAAATTTGAATTGAATGTTGTTGAACTGTCAAAATGAAACAAATTAGGCAAAATTGTTTACGCAATTAGGGTACAGGTCAGTCTTTTTTGCAACAGATATCTAACCTAACCTATATAGGTTAATCAAAGAAAAAACACAACACACATAAGTAGTAGACCCTCGAGCATTTGAACAATTACGCAACATTGAATAATAGTGATTTATTACAGTCCACCAACTTATTATTACCTTATCCTTAAACCAACTAAATAGGTACTTCATTATTTTTGAAGTGAAACCTTCTGGCGCGTTGAGCGATTTTTGGTAGGGGGTAAACTTATGGATTCGCGTGAATATAGATGGCGCTAATACCAGTTTTAAGTTTGCACTTCTGTCAGCATCGGCAGTCCGCATGACTGCCTATTTTTTTCGTTATTTATTTGGTTGTAATTTTTCTTTTTTTTTTTAATCATGCACACTTGCTTTTTCCAACTCACTTTCGACATTGGCTTTGGTAGCCATTTATTAAAATAGAATAGAACTTGTATTCCTCAAGAATGGGTGTGGACATTGACATGGTTTAAAAAAAGTAGCAGTGGAAAAAAAAAATTGTCATTCCAGGATGGTGTTTTTCAAACTATCTGACACGGCGCTATTTCTCTAGATAGTGCGATAATATTATTATTGCGCATGCTTCAAAAATACACACTTTTTTAACTTTGTTAGTCACACATAAAGCCCACTCATTATTACCCAAGTGTTCTGGAGAAGTATGGATTGTAGTAGAGTCACCGATAATCAAGAAAATATATTAAAATACATACATAAGGAGAGAGAAGTAATTAAATCTTCAAGTGAGTGTGAAAGTTTGAAAATGTTGCCATATTTTGACACTAAAAAGTTACCAAAAATATTTTCGCCAGCTATAAAATTGCAGATCTAAATAAAATAATCCTTTATATTAGTAAGTGATCAAGAGAAGAAAACTAAAAATAAGTAATATTTTATTCTTATAAGAATTAGAAATAATACTTACGCCTTCATAATTTTTGGCTTCTATTCCAATTTTGATATCCAACATAACATCTTGAGTGACGCCACGGCGTTCTGGAAATATATTTTTTAAGAAAATAAGCTGAAATGCGACAGGCCCCTTATTGTGGCCAAGTAAAGCTGGATACTTGATTAAAGAAGAAATCATTTATCTTTTTTAACCGACTTCAAAAAAAGGAGGAGGTTCTCAATTCGACTGTATTTTTTAAAAATGTTTGTTACCTCAGAACTTTCGACTGGGTGAATAGATTTTGATGATTCTTTTTTTTTATTTGAAAGCTGGTGCTTCCCGTGTGGTCCCATATAAATTTTATTAACTTTGCTTGTATCGTTTTTGAGTTGGTTTCAATAATACGTTTTTTTTTCACTTAGTATATGGATGATATTTTAAGTTCCTGTCACTGTTATTTACATAGCAGGTAGTTGTATTCGAATTTGTGTGGGATAGGTACCACAACTAAAAACTGAAAAGTCGGTGTCTTTGGTTTTTTTTTTGTAAAAAGTTGTTTTTACTTGTGACAATGAGACATAAAGAAAACCTATAAAAACAATGTTTAGAAAGGTAATAAAACTATGGCACCTTATTTCTATACAGTAATCTATTTTAAGATTATCAATAATGACGCAATTAATATGCAGCTGTGCTGTTATACAAATAGGATGGCAGATATTTACTTTATTATATAAACTTTACCATGGTCATTTATCTTTTGTATTCATGTATCTAAATACAGAGTAAAGTTGTAGCCAATCCTATTATTTTTAAAGTTTTTGACATTTATTGCCAACACTAATAGCACAGTATGACGGCTTGTGAGATTTTCATTAATTTTCCTTAATTTAATATTGACTGCTCAATGTGAGGAAACAGATGCCATACTATGTTGTCGTACAGCTGCAATTATAACGTACTGCTGGAATTACAATTTACCTATTCAATAGCTTTATTTTTATAAATTGTAAGCTGTCATAGGCGCCATCACACAGTGCTGCTGGATTGCGTTTTAACATACAAACAGAGTATGTCCTGGACTAACATAGGATACCATTTGTTTGAGTAAATCGTTCCTTAGAGATCCAACTAAAGTGTACCCAGCAGCTATAGAGTACCATAATTTTTGATAAAGCTAAAATTTCTAAGCTTATAAGTGGTTCTTTTACCTGGTGGAACTTTCGATATGAAGCAAACTTCAAATGTGTCATAAGTTTCTGTCACAAATGTGAACTTCCCTTTGGTTATGGAATCTCTTTGTGATAATATATGGTCTTTGGAGTCACGAATCTGAAAAGAATGGACAACAATATTAGAGAACAGTTTTTACAATAATTAGTAAAAGAGAAATTAGTTTATCAGCTACACTTGTTTGATGTCAAGTTTAGTAAGAAATATAGAACAAGTGGAGTTGAAGTTTCTTGCCCATTCTTCACCATAGAGATCTTTTTTTTTAAATGGGCAACTAGCTTCAACTTTCTGACTAACTGACCGACTCTTTGACAATTCAAAAGCCAGTAAATGGTTTGATTTAAATAAATGCTTTGAGTTTGAGTGATTTTGGTGTGTAAGTGATAACACTCACACTGCATGATTTAAGGGAGTGTATAGAGAAGGATTTTCCATATATTAGATGTGTCAAACCATATCTCATGAACTGTCAGACCATATTGTCAGTAAGTTTTGGTTGTTTATTTAGCTAGTTTTGGTACAACTGTTATGAACAATAACAATAATCTAGATTCAATTCAACACTTTTTTAACAACTAGGAAGTGGCAAAAGAAAGTCAAAGAATGAAAATAATGAATTAAGACTCAGTAGCTTATCAGTAACACTGCTACGCTCAATTAGTATCAATGGAGAATTTGTAAAGTTAATTATTTTATTTAACACTTCAATGTTTATGCTAGATAAGCATAGTACCAACACCTACTGTTAGATTTATTTGCTCATACTTGTGAGATCAGAAATCTATTGGTTGCAATGCTCATGAGTATCCTTTATTATTTATACATTTATATCAACAATAGTTATCATAAAATGCAACAGGCATAAGTATGTTCTATCTAAGGAAGGGGGTGTCATTAAACTGCTGACTTGCTGAGAGCTGTTTTGAAATGGAACATTTATGTCACCAATATTTTTAGATTAGATACAAGATTAGACCACTCTCAATAGATTTTTATGAAAGATAAAACAAAATTATTTTTACAATGTTACAACATTATAAATGTTAGCGTTTACAGTTATAATAGTGCCGTATGGGCGGTGGAATTTTGCCAAGAAAAATTATCTTTATAACTTACGACATAGTCGACTCTCTGTCCGGCAACCTCTGTGACTTCGTATTCTCCTGCCACGAGCACGTTAGCATGCAGTTCTTCCTTCAAACACTTCTGTGTGTTGGGCGCGAGGGTCCACATGATAGCGTCCGTGCCGTGCCATAATAAACTCAAAACAAACACGAGATAATGCACCTCCATGTTTTAATTGAAAATTTATGTCTTTATCGCGATAATTCAGTCACAATTCATAACATAAAGAACTGAAAACAAACATATTCTATGTCAAAAAGACCGATGAGTTGGCCCGAAATGAGAAACGTCGTCGGCTTTTTGGGAAAAGTTGCCAGGTTATGTTACACGTCAGTAACGTATTTTGAAAATAATTAAAAGAGTTAACAAATACCAAGTTCTGCTAAGTAAATTAACTGTTATCAAAGAATTATCATGATTTTTAATAAAAACTTGCTAAATATTTGCTGTGCAAGTTCAATGGAAAGTTTATCTTCAAGTCGCAACAATTAAAATAACTCTGCGTCGAATGGAAAAGTGGGATAGTGTATTGCCATTGCTATATTTATGTATTTTTAAATGCACTCTAACCGTACCTATTTCTATTACAGTTGTTTAATTGGATTTATGAATTTTACGTGAAAACACAAATAAATTATTTGTTGTTCTTTGAAATGTTATAAAACTCAATTGCAATTTATGGTAACACAATGTTGGCGTTCCAGTTGAATATTTTTGGATACTAGACCTAAGAACATAAGAAAGAAACAACCATATACTTCGGGGAGAGTGCAAGCAGGACAGCTGACACACACATAGATGTTTCTAGTTTAGTGGAATGCAGTTTTCACTCGAAAGTGCAAGTGAATAAATAACATCATTATAACCTAATTAATTGATTTTAAATTAATGTTAAGATAAAATTGTGCATATCTTGTATAATGTAAGATTATTGTAGATATAGAAAGATTTCTAAATGGACTATGAACAGTAAAGTGTCGCTAAAACCGTGAAATCCAAAACTGCAGCCTTGGCTGTTTGACAGTTGCCTGGTTTTGGATGTTCCAGAAATTATTAATTTTAATTGGATTCTTGAGGATACAATTGAAAGTTTTCGATTATATACTTAAATCTCAGTGTTATCAATATTGTTTATTGAATAATTCTGAGTAAGTAGTGACATTTCGTAAGTTATATTTATGTTTACATAATAGTATAGTTTCATCAGAAATGCAACTGCATTTTTGTAAAATTGTTTCCTGCCTTCCTTTTATTTAGAATTCTTGTCACATTTCACAATATGAAGAGTTCAATGACTTTACAGAATACCTGTGGAGTCATACATAAACAATAAGAAGTTGGAAGTCTTCCATAAAATTATCACATCCATAATAATCTGAAAATACTGTAAGTATCAAATAATTGGATATTTATGTTACTTGCTAGAATATTTTTGAAGTGTTTTTTCACACATTTTGTAAAAACTTTCATCCTACTTAAAAGTTTTTGTCTATGTACAATTTAGTTGAGTTCAAATTTAATTTCAGTAATTTGGTAAATAATGTATTTTATGAAGACAGCTTCCAAGACAAGGTGCCAGAAATAAATATACACTGAAAATTTAATGCAATTGGATTTAAATTTTTGGTATAATTTTTTTTTCTCGATTATCCACTATTTTTATTAATGTCAACAACGCTATTAACATCTGTAAAGTGTTTCTGACTATGCATAAATAGGATTGGAGGGCGTTGTATCAGGGACCGAAACTGGTATGATCAATACGGGTAGTTTTTTCAGTTACAACATTAATATTTTTTAAAGGTATTTTTAAAGGTTACCTTAAATTGAATACAACGAGTATTAATATCAGTTACCGAAGTAAAAATTATTTCTATCTTACACGTGCCTTCGGCATTTGTCAAAGGGCGCGCATCGCCTGTGTGTATGTAACCAGTATTAAAACTGTAACCTAAATAGAGGTAACATGCTTCTTCTTCTTGGTTACCCCGATAGCGGTAAACTTAGTCATAGACGTAACCAAAGTTCTGCCATACTTGTACCATAATTAATAAAGCTTTTTGGTCCCTGGTTGTAATTGTAACACAGTTTTGCTGCTGTACACTTATTCAAATTAAGTGTATCATGAAATCTCCAACATGAGTATTACAAGAGCTAGATTACATTTGAATTTTTTTATGGTGCAACAAAATAATGTATATTCTCTTCTTGTTTTTTCCATCAACCAAGGCCATAATAAATATACACAGGGTAATTACAGGGTAGGGAGATAATTTCAAATATTATCACACCTGTATCCCCTGAGGTTAGGCAGAGGTGTACAATCGAAGAAATGCATATTTATACACCGTAATGATTATTTCTGCTTGCAGCGTTTGGCCGCTATAGAAAGTGGCCGTTAAACAGAAGTGGTCATTGTGTTCACGGGATTTCGTTTTCAAACTGCTTACATATGTTTTTCTTCTATAGTACCTATAGTACATACACCCACATTTCGCCAGTTATGTTTAAAGTCCCATCTAATAGGGGGCGAGCCTATTGCCATCAACCGGGCATAAATCCAGACTCCGGGCTGCTACTGAGAAATTCCTAATAAAAAAAGAATAACATTGAGCCCGAATTGGGAAGTGAACCCAGAACCACATACTTAGTTATAGCGCTTGCAACCGCTAGATCTTCGTAGGTCTAAGTCGGGTTTGGTAAATTGATTGAGTTCCTCGTGGCAGTCAATCAATTTATAATCAAAATGATAATATATTTCAGGTCGAACCTGGCTATGTCTCGACATAAACCGGAGGTCAACGGCATCATAAATTCTGGAGAAATATGTGAACGACAACCAGAAATATAAGTAACAGCCGTGATTATTAAGGTAAGTCATAGTTTTAAGATAATGTAATACTAACAAAATATAGACTTTTAATAGTCCGAATGAAACTATTTTATTATTTTTCTTTATTTGTATTGTGGGTATGGTTGGCAACAAAAGTTACAACTGGGCACAAAAAAGAAATAAAAAAGAAAATATGTTTATACAGGTTGGCAGGGACATCGAAGCGAAAACTGAAACCATGGATTCAGTACATGATTCTGAAGCGTTGAAATTTTTCGTGGGTTATTTAAAAAAAAAAAAACTGCCGTTCCATACATTTTGACCGCGTAGGTATTGCATTTTTCTATGAAACAGCAGATTTTTTTTAAAATAATCGACGAAAAATTTCAACGCTGGGGGGTTCAGAATCATGTACTGAATCCATGGTTTCAGTTTTCGCGTTGATGTCCCTGACACCTTGTATAACCTATGTCATAAGTACAAATAATATTTAAAAAAACAGAAAAAACTTTACGCCTGACCTGAAACTTACTGTTGGAGACAAGTTTTTAATTTGAATCAGGCTTTAAAGTTATAGTGTTAAGGTTCTTATTTCTGTAAGCGAATGTGAGCAAATTTTCCATATGAATAAGAACCTTATGCTCAAACAAATATTGTTCATATTCATATGAAACACTGCAAAGTAAAGGCAAACTCCAGTGTGTGCATCTCAGCCCAAAACTGCAGTGTGTGCATCTCAGCCCAAAATCCAAGTAATCCTACATTGACATCAATAATAATCTATCACTGATACCTCAAAATTCGATTACGATGTCGAAAAGTCAGGCTTCTGCATGCGTAGCATGACAACCATAGAAACGGGTTTTGTCGACGGAAGAATAGACAAAATGACAGATTTTGATTGTTTATTTGTCATTTTATCTATTATTCCGTCGACAAAACCCGTTTCTATCGTGGTCATGCTAAGCGTGCTGAATGCAATTTTTTTTTTACTGACTTAAAAAAAAGTAAATTAAAAAAGATGGAAACAAGATGACCTATTTCTGACTTCAATCTCACTTAATATAATACTATAAAGTATGTATGAACGATCCCATGCAGTCGTAGGCAAGAGGTATTATTTTGTTAAATTTTAATATACTGAGTGACACTTGCGCAATAAAGAGGAATCTAACGACATCTCATTCATCAAAATCGGTCCAACCGTTTAATAGTTACAGGGAAAATATAGACGGACATGCATACATACACACATTCTTGCCTGTACCGGCATTATTGAATACTCTGTGATTCACAATAAGGGTTTGGTCGGGCTGGCGCGGCGCGGACGGGTTGCGGACGCGGCTCCGGACATGGACACCTCCAGACGGATACGTATTTAGAATCTGTCAGTGTCCGGTGTCCGCGGCTCGTCCGCAATCTGTCCGTGCCGTGATTGATCTTTGTCTGAAATTAGTGCATAGTTGGTAGTTTTAAGGTTAATTTTACTGTATTATTTGTGTATACCTATTAACGAGCATTTCTCGCCATCAAACTGGAAAGTTTGGGGAGTAAAACTGTAAAAACAACAAATAATGTAGGTACCAATGTTTGAGAATAATACAAATTAAAAAAACAAACAGGTCAAACACATAACTCCTAAAACAGATTACTCAGTGATCTAGCGAGAGAGCAGCGATTCACCAAACAATTAATTGTACCTACACCATGTTTTTAATAATGTATACTTTGTAAGTCCCTCATGTATTACAAAACCTTTATGTTCCTAAATAAATTATAACCTTCCTTTTTGGCTTCGCCGCATTCGGGTAAAAAGGAGGAAGTTCTCGATTCGCTGGACGCTTTTTTTTTAAAGTTTTTTCTCATTGGCACACTGTCCCACAACCAATCAACAGGCTCCTGACTCTTGAGTTTGAAGTTGAATTTAGCACCCAGCTCAATGACCAAGTTGAAACAGGCTCCGAGCAGGCGACTTTCACATTTTTCATTTTGATGACGAATCTCATTTTGATGACGAATGTAATACAGTGTGATTCTTCATAATGTGCACATATCGAAATGATCCCAATCTATGCTTAATTTTGTCGACGGTTTTTTTTTTATAAAAAAAAAACAAAAAAAAAAAAATCTTTGGCATCTTGTTTATAAATTTTACAATTATTGTAAAAATTGATGAAAAAAATACAGATTTTTGCTAAAAAAACATGTTTATTTTCAATTGATGAGTTTTTTTCTCAATTTTCATTTTATGTGGACGCCTAATTATTTCCAATCATTATGGAGTTTGTTTCATTGCGATAGATGTTTAAAAGTTACACAGTTTTCTTACTTTTTTTTTAATTCCATAAAAAGTATAAAAAAATATTTAGATTTTTAAAATATTTTTTCTGTCGTTAAAATTAAGCATAGATTCCCTCATTTCGATATGTGCACATTATGAAGAATCACACTGTATTTAAAGACAAACGAAGGTTGCCGTTGATTGGCGCCTTATTCAAACAGCTAGCTTTTTTGATCAGATTTTTTTTTAGACCGTACATTCCTTGTTTTGATTTTCTTGCAGGACCCTTGTTGTTCTTGTACATCCGTTATTCGTGCTTATTAGTTTCTGCTGCTTCCTTTCGTGCTATTTATCGGAGTTGCCCGAGTCCGACTCGAAGGGATCCCTTTAACAATTTACATTGCCGCGGAATGGAATTGAAGCGAATTTTGCGAGCGTTTCACAATTGATATAAAGTTCATTTTGCTATGTACTATCGAAGAAACTCATATCTAAGCAGTTTGAAAACAAAATCCCGTGAACACGATGACCACATCTGTTTAAACCGCTTTCTATGGCCGAGCGCTGCAAGCAGAAATAGTTCTTACGGTGTATAATATCGTTACAAAAACTCGCTTCCATTTCGTTCCGTGGCAATGTAATGTGACTCAATAAAACAAATTATGCGGTTATCACATCGCAGCGGCACGCAATTTTTTTCAAGTTATTATTGAATGAACTGTTTATAAAAATATAATTTTTCGTATTATAACATAGTTTGATATTTGCATGGAAACAATATTGGCTAAGGCATAGAAGCCCTGTCTTGTAATGATGTATCTTTCATTGAGAAACCGCGTATCTGGATGTGATACGCTCCATTTTCACAAACTCCTTACCTTTCAAGCTTTCACTTTCATTCTAGCCGGCTTAATTCAAAATCAAAAGTAATTTATTCAAACAAGGCTGAGAATCAGCACTTTTCGAACGTCAACATTACATAAAACAGTCCCTCAAAACGCCCACCCTTCACCACTTGCTAGTGCTTTAGCTGGGAAGAAGTGGTACAACTAACTCCCAAGCAGCACAGCTGTCAGTTAGGAAATGATTCTATACAATAGTATGCAAAATAATTTGCATTACGCAACACAAAACATTAAATTAAATTATTTGCCTCATGTCAGCAAGCATACGCCAATATATCAACAACAAGTACAATTTTAACTGTTAAATTTTTTTTAAACCCCCGACACAAACATTTACTTATTTCTCTTTCCTGCTCCATCACCAGACCCTGTTCACCATCTAACTATAATCTATTCTTTGAGAACATTCCAATGAGCCCAAACACGATACCTGTGCTGTAAGTCGGTAAGGGAGTTGGGTATCCTGCAAATTCCAGGTAATGCTGCCGCATCAGTTCAAGGTTACAATGTTCTTCTAATATATTGAAGTAACAGAATACCAAATTTCAAATCGATCAGACCTGTGGAAGATACTCACATCCATTCATCAACTGAAAAGAGCTTATAATAATCTTCAAACGGCTGAATCGATTTTTATAAAACATGTCTAAGAACCATCGCTAGAAAACCTACTTTCAAATAAAAAACCGCATTCAAATCGGTTCTCCCGTTTAAGAGCTACGGTGCCATAGACAGACACACATATCGGTCATACTCATAACTCTCCCTCTTTTTGCGTTGGGGGTTAAAAAAACATCTAAAACATGAAACACGAAACAAAAGCTCATTACAATTCATTTGTTTTGGCTCGTCCTGCATCTTCTGCATGGCCAGATAAATTTGTTACGTTATTTTTAGATTTTCTTCCATTTACACTGATGTTTACCTCATCATTTTCGTTATTTCGTGGTCCAGAAAATCATCTGGTTTCTACGTCGTACATTTTGTGTAGCCGAAATCAGTTGAGGAGGGTAAACGTGTCCTTAAGTGCAGACCGCTAATCGGCAAACGTAGTGTAGGACGCTCACAGACTAGGCGGAGTGAAGACCTTTATAGGGTGGCTGGTGGCAGCTGGAATAGAGAGAGAAAGAGGATTGAGTTACATGACATGAAATTGAAGAGGCGTATCAGTATCATATTTTAATGGAACCAGCAGCAGTACATGGCAGCGACTGCTGAAGGCGATATTTTGGAATTACTTTATGAGGTCGTAAGGTTATCATACAGCTATTGCGGATGTGGTAGGTATCTTTAGGGGTACATAACAAGGCCAAGGTTGCTAAGATCCAGTTGGAATTTGAATTCCACTTGTAAAAGATACAATACTTAAATATATTTTATTTACGTTCGTATTCTTAACGAAATCTTTTGAATTATGTTTGCTTCTTTTATTATTTCTCAGGTAAGTGCGTTGTTTTTCGTGTCGATATTCAAATTAGGATCCAATATTGCTGCCACATCATTGTGAATAAGGATGTTTTTTTACCTATATGCGAAAGTGCCATATTTATGTAGTTTGTGAACCAGCTCTGTCAGATCTCCTGAACATCTGGGAGACTGGTTTTTGTTTTATAACTTCACGGGTTCAAAAGATAATATATATTGATCATCATCATTTTCTTCATCTGTCGCATCATTATTTAGCAAAATGCACCAGATCAACTTCATTTTGTGATATCATCCTCAATATATTTTCTACACGTGCTGTCGAAACTCATAAACTGCATAATAATAATATAGAATGATTCACTCAAACGTTTTGGCGGCATTTCAATCCGAAGCCTTTAGCAGTTAAACAGGCCATTAATGTCGTCTCCCAAAGCTAGATGGCGACTCACTTTGAAACAAAGACTGATAGTATTATTTGTTTTGACGACTGCATATTACTGCTGATAGCCCTCTAAGGGAGCGTTTCCACTGAAGCGGAGACGAGCGGAGCTGAGCGGAGATGTGCAGGTATCGTCCAATCACAAACGAGACGAGAGACGCGATGAGGATTTCAACCATTGTGATTGGTCCACTCCTACACTTCTCCGATCAGCTCCGCTCGTCTAAGGGATCTCGCGTTCTAGATGGCCACGACTCCGTTTAGTCGTGGCCGTTTAGTGGTATTGTTTGATGTGCGGCTAGTAGTTGGCCGTTGCGACCAAGTACGCAATTCGTATCGGTTTCTATAGTTTACCTGGTCGTGGTCGTTTAGGGCGCGAAGTCCTTACGATTAGTTAAGACGTATCTGCGCTATACTTCATTAAGTTCTTTATCTTAGTCGGAAATTATCGGTTGTGGAATGATAGCATCTGAAAAATGCAAAAAGAGTAGATATCAGCGAGGTAATTGCGTAACACACTAATAGTAGTAATGAATTTTGACAGTTTATTAACATTCATTGCTTCATTGAAAGAGAAAGAAAAATTTGTTCATTTGTTACAGAAACACGTGCATACAAAAAGATAATTACTCGAGTAGAACAATATAATAAAACACAATAGATTTAAATATAATCACGAGCACAAAACAGAAATAGTCGGCAGCTGCACGTCATGACTGTGACAAGAATGCTTCCACTCAGCATGATGCTATGCTATGGGGACACACAGCACAGCGCTAATTTTTAGTGGTCGCCCGAAAAAGGCGTACGGAAACCAAGTCAGGTTGAATGAATTATACATGAATAGAAAATAAAAATAAATAATATAACATAATGCTACTATACAACCAATTATACAAATGAATAAATAACAAGTCTATCGTCATCCTGAGGATGCCTCGTTGAGAGGTGAAACACGTGTCGATTTATTTCAGGGGTTTTTTATGGCTCTTTAGAAATAGATAAGCGGAACAGGTTACTAAATATATCCACGTCTATTGTATTTTATGAATAAATAACATATAAAATTGTCCGCAGGCATCACCGTACGTGCGTTATTTACGTAAACAAACAAACAGACAAATTTTTCTAACATAGGCAGCAATGGATTAGCAATATCCTTCAAAATCATTCAGATTGTGATTGAAAGTGTGTTGCCCAATTAGGGTGCTGAATGGTAATATGGTAGGGTTATCAATTGGACTTGTTTTACAAAGTTCATTCTTCGTAACATTTTGGTTCAAGGAGGTTCCTCCTTGAACCTAATAATAATTTCCAAGCCGACCGAACACTTTAGGAGAACGTATGTACATATTTTGACCTAGTTAAGCGCGGGCAAAACTAAGCTGCTTAAGCGAACAATACTCGATTGAACTAAAGATGATTCGCATGCAAACAGATTTGCTAATGAAAACGCCGAAAGAAGTAAGACAGAATAATGAAGTGAATGTAAAACAAATGTATCTATTGTAAACCAAAAACAACAAGAAACCTTAAACGAAAGAATCTGTTGCCTAAAGCCAGAACGCTAGCTTGAATAATCAACAACAATATTGTGCATAGGTAGGTACATCATTTTCTTAAAAAGTTCCAAACTTTTCAAGGCCCCCTATAAGTTGCCTCCAATTTCAGCCTACCGAAATAGCGAACCCTTTCTGAGATTAAAAATACTTTTAGAATTTTTCTATATGCGATAAATAACATTCTTCAAACACTAAATGACAGGGGTCGACGATTAAAATTTTCTCAAGTTAGCAACTCAACAAAAAGAGATTGATCTCGATTAGTGCAACACTTTGAATCATCTCATGCTTAAAATGCGATGTAAATGCAATCTTGCTGCAGTAGTGCATGGGTCATTGATTGACCTTAATCTGAGTCCATATTTTTGTAGTCATGCCCATTGTGCTAGGAGGTGTTGTACAATTTTATGTACGTACTAGAATTTACCTTCGTTCTACTTTCTTGCATTTCAGTTTCTTACTGTTCAAGTTAATGATTAGCATCTTTGCTAAAATAATCAATTTCTGCTAGATTCTCATCAAAATTTTGAGGACTTGCCCAAGAGGTTTTGCCAAATTCTATTTTAACGAGAGTTTTTATGTAGTATGTAACTTTGTCTATCTTCATATCTGTGGAATGTAATTAAGGATTCTAAGTAGTGTTACCTTCGATATACATTATAGTTAATATCTATTAGCGAGATTTGGAGTTTGTTAGGCTTCTCAGTTTGTGACTTGTATACCTAGATGATTCTTTTATTTTGACTTGAATGTATTAAATAAGTAAGCCAGTATCATGAATTTCGTACAGAAACAGTTGACTATTTTGGTTACACGTGATGTTAAGTTAAGAAAACATTCACAAAACCTTACAGTCTGCCGTGATTTCGAAAGTGCATTGAGTTCACGTTCTGCTCAGAATGCAACGTAATTTTCCTCGCACATTAGCCACGCGCTGTAGAATCTTTGAACTTGATAACGATGCACTGCTCCGAAGTCCACCACCTGAAACAGTCAACCAATCATGTAAATAAACCTGAAGTATCCATAAAACATTACACTTTATGGATATAGGTCAATCGATGATGGAAAAATTATGTAAGAAGTTAGTAAGTTAAGTGTAGTTGGAGGTTCGATAAAAAATAGTACCACTAAATATGAAAATGGCGATGATAAAAATAAAAATGGCCTTCGTTTTTTGTTATGTCTTGTTATTTAATTAACTGATTAAAATATCACCACTCAAAACGTCGACTTAGAAAAAAAGCGTCAAAACAATATCAATAGATCACATAACGAGGAAACAACGAATCAGCAAACTAGTACTCACATCGTTATTACATTCGTGAGAAGTTTCTGCCCTGCTATCGGCCGCGCTGAACGTGTGCAAGATAATCCAGCGATGTAACGTGCAGCGTGACGTAATACAGTACGGTGAAAACGAGAGTGTTCGGCGTCGCCATGCGAATATACGCCTTATGCCGACTAAGATCCATTCAGGTGGCGCGGCCGTGACAATGCGCGCGACTGTCGGCGCGGGGCGCGGGGCTCGCCGCAAAAGTGGGTCGCTCGCGACGTGTACAGTCAAGTTCAAGGCCACACACGGAGGCAATGGGGCGCCGATCGCCCCTAGATGGCGTTGCGTGAATCGTTCGAAGTTTGAAAATTTTGCGAGCCCCGGGGGTGCGGTGCGGGGCGCGGGTCTGAGCTGCGGGAACGAATTTTCGGTGCAACACACACTACACGACGCTGCACTCGTGTACCGAACGTCGCCACGCGCAGTACTTTCGCGCAGCACTAGATCCAGACTTCTAAGCTAACCTAGACATACAATAACAAGCCGACATGGACTGGATGGAGATGGAGGATGTGGTGCGTACATTTAATCGTTCATTTTCTATCCTATAAATTATTTACCGGCGTTTTTATCGTGAAAATATGCCGGTTTTTTTTGTAAACTGAATTTTGCCTTGACCTAGGCTAACATTTTATCAACAGCTACACGCCGGCTGCCGAATATTTATCGCATTGGTATTATGTTTCCTCATGTTTTGAAGTTATTCATGATCGGGACACCTAAATGTTTTAAGCTAATAATGAATCTTGCAGTCCGCTTAAGAATATACATATTTTTTCAGATTTAGTGAACTTTTTTTAAAAGTTATTTGCATAAAATTGTGGCCAGTGAATTTATTAGCTTAAATGCATGTGTATTGAACAATCATAAATAATTTATATTTCCAGAAGTAACGTTGACTTAACATGTAAAAAATGTTTAGTAATGTAATCGTCTCCAATGAAAACATAATTAATGTGAACTCCAAAGTTTTCAACGCCGAAATTTTCGCCGACATTTTGTTGGTCCAACCTGTGTAGGTAATATATTATATTCTCATGCATTACACTACTAAATACATATTATAGTCTAATATGCATATATTCTAAATATAGTTTCCAAAATTTGAATGCGGTAGGCTCGGTCCCAAACAGCTCAACACGTAGAGCGCGGAGTGCCCGACCTGCCCCAACCCGTGATCGATCGCGCCGCCTACCATTACCCGCCTCTAACTGTTGTGCCTTGTGCGTAGCGTCTATTTTCTCAACGCTACCTGAAAAAATCTCATCACACGTTTTGTCTTCAAGCTTTTCCGCTGTCGTTCTTCTTGATACATCTAATGGTATTACAATATATTATAGTCAATTTATTTCTGGTCCGGGTTTTTACCCAATATTTCCTTCCTTTTTTTTTTCTTCAAGGAAAGATATGCAATGTTGATTGTACTGACGTAAAATTTTACAGGCAGTAAATGCATTTTAGTCATGCAAAATTGCCATATTATCTTGTAAATGGTCTTTAAAAGTATTTAGAGTCAAAAGCAGTGCCTTATATCCTAAAAAGATGTATATCTTTTTACATCTTAATTGTATTTTTCTCTCCTTGATTTTGGGATTGATCATTGTGCTTGCATTTTATGTATGCGCGGGAAAAATTTAAATATTGTCTATTTTTTCGTATGTTGAATAATCTTGTTCGGGTTGATACTGAGGCTCGTTTTTATCGGGGGAACGTATAATGGCGTCTTTGATGCGCTCTGTATTATTAATAGTCTCGTGAGTTATGTCAATAAGTTTCTTTGTTTCTCTGTTCTTTTTGCTGTATCAAGTTTAGGTCTACCTCATTGGTATAATTTGGAGTATAACGTCCAGGATTCGTTTTGATTTCTTATTGGTCCTTTGATCCGTTTTCTTTATCATGACTTGTCTCAAAAGCTCATAACTGAATTCATAAAAATGATATAACTATTCCTCCAAAATTTTATAAATATTATGATCACAATTTTGAGACAAAAGAAAGTGGTTTGTATACTTTTGTAGCGATTACTCTATCTAATCATATTTGGTTGCAACGTGATGCATACGTTGGTGATATAACGCGGCCTTGACTGGACTTATCGACTCAATCTTTCCATACACTGACACATATTTTTAGCAGCATTAATTCTTGTACGAATTAATTGAATACTAAAATATTGTTTTTATATTATAAAATGTAATAATTGGTTATCAGCGCCTAAATTTTAAATTCTATCATTTGCTTCTTCGAAACTGTCTTGTAAAGTTTCATTTCACACTCCACGATAGTTTTCAACTACTTCTGTTTGTCTACCATTATTATTTTATGCTTGGCCTGTTCCTTACATAATACTACATGAGCACGATGCAATAATATAATTACCATAACAGGCCGTAACTTTTTTATCACATGCTCTAGCCACTGTTCGCCGTGCAAGTTCAATTATTACGAATGTTTATGGGCTCACAAATAATGAAATATATTCAATTTATATGTAATTGTTTTTAAACCTAATCAAGAAGTCTTAGATATCCATGAATAGATAAAAATAAGCAGTCATGAGGACTGTCGATAGAAGTGAAAACATCAAATTATGAAATAACTACTTTTTGTTTGAATTTTGAAATTATTTGTAGTAGGTATCAAAAATTAAAATATCATAATTTGTAAATTAAAATTTATAACATTATTTATAGTCTTGTTTTCACATCTATCGGCACTTCGAGTCGAGCAACAACAAGCGCAACACATCATTCTCATAGCTACATTAATTAAAGGTACTGATAACATTAGCATGTCGGTGACGCGAACTCATAAGATTTTCCTCTTCCAAAAATCGCTCAACGCGCCTAAAGAAGTTTTCTCTTCAAAAAAACGTGTGCTGTCGTGAGAAGGAATCACGTATGATTTAGAACAAAAACAAAAATGATCGCAGCCGCCATCTTGGATTTTCATTTTGACTTCACTATTTGGCATTAGCACCCTCGAAAACTATGAAAACGACACACATGACGAAAAATTTGAAAATTTTCGCAGCCGCTATCTTGGATTTACATTTTGACCTCACTATCGGCTTTAGCACCCTCAAAAACTATGAAAACGACTACCATGACGAAAATATTGAAAATTTTCATTCTGACCGAATTCACACTTTCGCTCTCTATCGAGAGAGAGAGAAAGTCGACACAAAGAAGACAGTCGCAAGTATGAACGCTTTTTCGCGTGACGATGTCTGCCAGTTTACTCCTACCGCAAGCCGAGTAAAGAACTTCTTCACTTACTGATACTACAGTATCTCGGCGTGGGCATGTCGGTAACGCGAACCCATAAGTTTTCCCCTACCAAAAATAGCTCAACGCGCCTAGCAGGAGTTCTCACTTAAAAAAAAGCTCCAAATAATACGAAAGTATGTATAAATAGTACCTACTTAGATTGGTATAAAAATAGTATAAATAGTTAATTACTCCAGTTGCTTTGTATTAACAAAACAGTTTGCATATCTTTAATTAATTGCAATGATACTTTGATATCAACCGACCTTAGGTTACAAGACTACTACTGGTCACGGGCAGGGCAGGTTTCAAAGATAATAAAATAATTAGTTTACGTTAATGCTTCCGCGATCAGTTTCGATTGTAATCGTTTATCTGGATTGCAATAATTGAAAACTCTCCACAGACCCTTCGTGAATGATATATTTGTTTTAAAATTTCCATCTTTATCTTGCCTTAACGACAATTACATAATATCATATCAGACAGTGCATTTTATTAGTCACGCAATTTACATAGATCTGTGATCAAATTTGAGTAACGACTAATGCGGCGGGCCTTGGTGAAAAAACGTGATGTCTATCGTCGCCTTTTGGAGATGTTTTAGCGTCTAGTCTAGACCGATAGGTGCATTAAGATTTCACACTAACACAGCGGCACACCGTAGATAAAAAGCTGGCGGAATGCGATATGCAGCGTTAAAAATACTCGATTATCGCGTCGGCGGCAACCAATCCCCGTACCAAAAGACCAAAAAGTAATGACACCAACAAAAATTTCATAGTTGATGCAGTTCGGTAACTATTGCTGCTCCACTTAGGCGTACTGAAGTAGAAGGCTTCTGCGGCCAAGCAATATGCGTGTAGCACAGCAATGTTTTCGGCGTATTCGAATAATTGACTATGGGTGGAGTGAGGCGGGAGTGAGGGGGGGCTCGAGCGGGAGATTTGGCTGTTGGCCTTGACAATGAACCGGCGGCGCGCACACAAGTGCGATTTTATTTGTATTTGAAATACACGCACTCACACAATTAGGAGCTGTTCCACGAATTGCCTCCTCCCACACAATTAAATATTAGGGCTGTCTTAGGTAAATGATTAATTTTCAGTGCACAGGAAGTATGGTCAGGAATTGAACAAAAACTCGAGATACGATCCTTTTTTGTTTAATTAGATGTTTAAATTCAAAATATAGGTGAAATAGTTGAATCTGTTTCGCTTAAACTCTTTATAATCTGCAGTGTACTCTACCTCTTATGGTTTTACAATAAAACCATTTATCGGTACCTCAGGCTAATTTCAAATAGCGTTGTAAACTATCCTGGCTCTAGCATATATTCCATTAAGTTTAAGCCTTGTCAATTGCCACATAGCCAACATAACGATGGACGAGAAAGGATTATATAGAGGTTAACGCAGGAAATGTTTCTCCAAGTGTTGTAGTATTTATTATGTCATGTACTTTAGGCACAGAGCCAACCCTACCTCCGAAAAAGCTAACAAATTCAGTCTGGCCCGGCGCGCCGTCGCCGCGAGCCTGCCCTAAGACAACCTATACATAGACAGCCTAGGGCCCGACGGGATGTTTATCGATAATGCCAAAAGATTCCCCACTAACAAGTCCTGAGTCTGGCTTGTGTTCCATTACTGTACATACCCGTATAGCCTTTTGTTTGCGCATTCAATTTGGGCTCTTGGAAACGTTAACATTTCCAAATATAGCTTAATGCACCTTTGATATTTCTGGAATGGTTCGATCCTGATTTTGGATAATGAATTGTAGATAAATAATGTTTCATAAAAATAGCTGCTACAAATTTTGGCGGCGATATATTATCTGATAAAGCAGTAGCTTCAGTAAA
Source organism: Agrochola lychnidis (assembly GCA_963680765.1). NCBI lineage: Eukaryota > Metazoa > Arthropoda > Insecta > Lepidoptera > Noctuidae > Agrochola > Agrochola lychnidis. Next base: position 5,329,413 of record OY796862.1, on the reverse strand, counting down.
AGAATTAGGTAATTGGATTTATACAATTGTAGTAAGTCAAGAGTTGGCAACAGACCCCAAGGCCACTGTCTCATATTGAGTTAGACAGTAATGTGAATATATCCTACAGGTACAAATTAGCTACATAGGTACGAACGAAGGTATATGGTCACGTTTTTGTCTGTCTGCTTTACCTTTTGTCTATGACATCATTATAACTATATCTCTTTTAACCGTTTCTTTTGTTACACATTTAACTGATTTAGCTTCAGTTTTTTGTTCATTTAGATTCCTGTGGAGTGTAGGTTTGGTGCTTCGTTTAAGCTCGTATTGTTTCTTTGATTTTCTAGATTGCACACATATAAAGTGTGTAACTGTTTTAGAATTTGGTTTTGTATCTCTCAACTCAGACAATGCAGCTCGTGTAGGCTTTAGTCCAGTGCATTCACTTCTACTAGGTTCGAATGAGTGGCAAAACCATATGAGAATTTTTAAATTTAATTTACTGTTTGATTTGGGTCCATGATTACTTTTGGTTCCCTAGATAGTTTTTTTGAAGTAGGACATTAGAGTATACTTTTATCCTGAGAGTTGGTTACAGATGATAATTAAAATAAAAATACTTGAAAATTAAAGCGGTGTTCATTGGGCGTATCTAATTGTGAATACCTTGAAAACTGTGTTTTAGACACGTGTATGGATTGACGATTATTATCTAAGAACGTCTCTAGGCCAACCTTTCAGTTTATAGCCTCGTCGTTCGTTCCATACTTTTTTGTTGGCATAGTCATACATTTCAGCTGTTGTAACTGTTCTAAGATACATTTCTGATATCTCCCTGAGTAATGGTTATAAAACAAACTTGCGTAATTGTATATCTGGATGATTAACCTCCTGCGGATTACGAAATTCATAAAAAAATATTGGCTCTTGAATTTTGCCAACATGATGGCGAGCGAATCTGACATCGATAAAAAAGTTTCAGTAAGTAGGTATGTAGGTATAGGATAATACCTAACTACTACGTTTTTCATACACGCCTGAGCCCGCCTTTTTTTTTCATCTTCTAGTAAATAGTTTTTTTTTTCTTTCTATCTCGATCTATTGTTCTGTGTATTTTGTTTTCCATTTAATCTCTTGTAATGAAACCCAATCTAATGTTAGTAATTATCTATTACGCAGCAAAACAAGCGATAAATATTATTTGCAATAATCAGAATAATAAAGTAACACATCGTCATTCATAATGAAGTGACTTAGTCTGCGTAAGATTACGATTTATTTAAATGGTAACACCACATCTTTTGTCTTATAAAAGTGCATATTTACAACCCAGTGTTACCTCTTGTTTGTTGCTTCAAAAAAGGTCTTAAAATGTTCGATAGCGTTCAAGACAGCGATTGCGCGCTCGTCCAATGGCAGTCGCCGTCCCTTGGCAGCGGTTCAGGAAAATTAACGTTTTGCCTTTATTCGTCGGTTTGTATACGAAGGGACCAATCTGAAAGGCGGTTAGCACGTGGCGAGTCGTTGGGCGGCGCATGCGTGAATCGTGAACATTGGTGGGGCATCGAGGCGTGGCCTGCGTGTACGCAATGCGTGCGCACAGTGCGTGCGAGTCGCTCAGCGCGCATCAAGCTATTCCTACACTGCGCTCCACAAAATACATAAAATTTAAATAAAACGTACATTGAACTCCATATTTGATGTTTGTGCACAAGTGCTGTGATTTGTTTTTATAAGGGCTAAAAAAATGTGTGCGGTAGAGGATACATGGTTGTTCTCAAATATTGCCACTACGTTGGAAATGATCGAATCTTCTCACAATGTGAGTACTGAAGCCTGCACAAGTTTAGGAGGTGCATTGTATTATATGGGTGAATTATTAGTGTTATTGAGAAAACACGGGTTTTGGGCGTAAACAAGCATGTCTTCGTTTATTTGTGCAATAAATCATAACGTAAGGTTTGGAGGTATCAGCAGTGGATTGAACTCGAGTGCCCTTGTTCGAAGTACTTCTAAGTTAATGTTTAGGCTTTACAGATTTTTTGTGTATGTTTAAATGCAATCCATCATCACCTATCTCTATATGTTTGGAAAGTCCGCGTAGCTTTATATACTATGATAGTACTCGAATAAAATGATAACCACAATGTGCTTGTTAAGATAATGAGAAAGTAGCAAAGATCTACGTTTTCAATGATTGATCTTTGACCTAAGTATAAGTAAATTGGAATAAAACACTGACTACAAATAAATATAATAATGAATGTCTTTACACGTGATGTTTGCACGATAAGTACAATTGTTTATAAGTATTTACTTGATACCTACTAGATACAATGTTCGTGTAAAGATAAATATATTAATACTGAAATAGTTAAATTATCATTTACAAAGTTACCTTGTTGTTAAGTGGTAGGTACCTACTTCCTGTATATATAAATTTGGCAATAAAAAGTCCCTGCATTGCATGGTCAAACCTGTCAAAAGCCTTGGGTAAATCCAAAAAAAATTCATATGTGAAGTAGGTATTATATTGAGTTGAGTGTACAAAAAATGACGATCCTAAACCTATTTTTTGAAGTCAAAATTCAAATAGATCCCTAATGTTAGGGCTCCAAAAACCAAAATATTCTTTAACTTGCTCATACCTATGTCGACCAAAAAAATAATTCTGACAGTTCTGACGTCCCCAATTTCCGAACCTAAAGACCAAACTATCCAAAATCACAAGTTAAGACCCTAACCTACTCAATTTCAATATGAAGTGGGCTCGGAAGTATTTCTACAAATACTTATAAAGAGTGTATAATATATTGTACATACGTACATCACGAGATAGAAGATAATAAATGAAACTGCATTTTGTTTGCCTTTTCAATGTCAAATGGGCATTGAACTGCATTCAGTAGGTACTACTTGTTGCACTTTTTATCTAAATATTCCGGTTGTAAGATGACCGACACAGATAGTTTTAAATATTATATTATATCTATTTGGTCATGCAGTGTTTTAGTATGTTTGAAATAGATTTGTTTTTGTTCTTAATACTTTAAACTATAGCCTTCCTGCACGCGTAGCATGACGCTTTCTATTTCTACGAAGAATAGACAGCTCTTTCTATACAAAGTGACGTTTCGTTTCTCCATTTTTGACATCGCACGGTAGAAATCATTCTACAATTTGTCATTTTGTCTTTCGTTTCTAACGATCTTTGTCTAGGTCCTTTTACATGTAGACTATTTCAGAAGAAAGTTTTCTATCCTAAACTGTCAAAATCACCAAGGTAGTGAAGACAATTTGATTTTGTAATCGCCATGCTAAAGACAGTAGAATTTTTTTTACTCAACGGCCACAGAGTATATACGGTTATTCAAAATCATGATTTAACAGGACAGCGTTTTGAACGCAAAACTGTGATAATTAATAGAAGAACAAAGCTATCTTCTCCTATTTTCCATAATTTAGTTAATAAGGCACTAGTGCCGATTCTCTTGTCACAAATGCCTCTAAACTAGACTAAAAATCACCAAAATTTTGTTTAATCCTGTTAAACGACGCTTTCCCATTCTGAAATAGACTAAAGTGACACAACTTAACTATATTTTAGATAGACAGCACTAAGATGGCACAGAGTTATTAATTTAGTGAAAATGGCATTTTTGCTATTCTGAATTTGACGTTTTTCATCTAATATTTTGATTGTCTAACTAAATCTGACTATTACTAATCGCGATTAAAAAGGTGTGGAATAAAATATAAACTAAAATTCACACCAACACCTCGAATTCAAGTGCAAAAACAGTACTGTATCTTTTTTTGCTTTTGCTTATATCTCGAAAATGGTGTGTCCAAACGCAAAAATAATGAAAATTTTGACCCCCTTTTTAAAACTTAAACCCCTAAGACTTAACATGTAGGTAATAATTTTTCTTATTTTCCATACATAAACTGAAAAATTCCATATAAAGCTCCGGCTCTAAAAAACATTCACGGGGTAGGACAAACAAGTACCACGTGGACTCGCGATTGTCAAATACGATTTTAGTTGTGTCAAAATTATATTTAAATTTAGAGATTTTTGTTGCAGTAGCTTTAAGATTCTCATAGCCAAAAAGTAAGGAATTTTAGTGATAGTTTAGTTCGGTGTAAAAGAGAATCGGCACCGTTACCAAGGAAATGGTTAAATTCAATATTACTGTAATGTTTTTTTCTTCCAAAATACGATACTTCGACACTAAGAGTTTTTTTTTTGTAGTTGACGTGACTTAATATCAATAAAAATTGAGAATGAAATAGAAAAAGAAAATCCTATTACAAAACAAAGAATTCGGAGTCGAATTATGAAAAGAATGAACTTCGTAAAAAGTGCAGTTGAGTCTTTCTACTTTCCTGCCGTCCTGTCTACACGGAACGTCATTTTTGTCTATTCTCCCGTCGACAATATCGTTACGTCGTTCTTTCCTCGTTTCTACGGTGGTCATGCTATGCATGCTGGGGCGTGCTGTTGTTTTTGGTGTTGATTCAGAGAAGTAATTGATTATTTAGGGACTAAGGCCAGTTTTTAACCGACTTCCAAAAGGAGGAGGTTCTCAATTCGATTGTATGTTGTTTTTTTTTTGTATGTTTGTTACGCGATTACTCCGTCAATTATGAATTGATTTTGATGATTCTTTTTTTGTTTGGTAGATCATACTTCAGAGGTGGTCCCATATAAATTTTATTAACTTTGCTTGGGTGGTTTTTGAGTTAGCTTCAATAATACGTATTTTTTCGTCACTTAGTATGTGGATGATATGATAACTTTCTGTCACTGTTATTTACATAGCAGGTATTGGTATTCGAATTTCTGTGGGGTAGGTGTATCACAACTGAAAAGTGAAAAATAAAAACTTTTTACAAAAAAAAAACAACCGACTTCAAAAAAACACTACAAAGTGAAAAATAACTTTAATTTCGGAAGTCGGTGACAAAGAACGAAAATTCAAAACCAAAGACACCGACTTCCGAAATTAAAGTTATTTTTCACTTTGTAGTGTTTTTTTGAAGTCGGTTGTTTTTTTTTTGTTAAAAGTTTTTATAATTACTTCGTTATTTATTTATTCACCGCAATCTTATTAGAATTAATTATAAATTTATGTTTTGCTATTCACATAACATAACATCACGCCTTGTTTCCCCGAAGGGTTGGGCAGAGGTGTCCCTGTAGCAGGTACACCCACATTTCGCCAGTTATGTTTAAGTCCCATGTAATAGGGGGCGAGCCTATTGCCATCAACCGGGCACAAATCCAGACTCCGAGCTGCTACTGAGAAATTCCAGATAGAAAAACCCAATAACACTTTGCCCGACCCGGGAATCGAACCCAGGACCTCATGCTCAGCAGTAGCGCTTGCGACCACTAGACCAATTTATATAAAATCATCATAATCGCTATATTTCAGCCGAAAGACGTCACGCCACTGCTGGATATTATAGGCAAATGAAATATAATCATGAATATTACAATTGGATAGAAAAAAAAACAGAACTTGAATTAAAATGAAGTCGCAATTCAATGCAGTATTTTCTTTTGAAACTTTAGCTAGGAGTCTTTTTTCAATTTCTTTCTCGTCTGTGTTGTCAATTTTTACAGCTTTTTTAAACTGATCGTTTAAATATTTCTCTATGGAAATCTATGTTTCACCCAGTTTACAACGTAACAATATCAAATGTTACAGATTCGATAGTGTCAGTGTTGTTCCAAAAAATGACTTTGTGACGTGACGATGTGACGTCATAATCCATTGGAAAGTCTTTGAATTTCTTTCTTATCTGTGTTTTCAGTCCATAGTCCATAGTTTTTTATCTGTGTTGTCTGTGTTTCAAAACCTTCATAGCTTTCTTTAAACGATTGTTGAGTATTTCATCATTGAAATCACCCAGTTTTCCCATTTAACTTGCGAGTCTGCGCATTACGTTTTTTTCTTCTATTCTCCCCTGTCAGCTATCACTTTATCATTCACTCACTTTTTCTTTCACATAATTCCTAACACAATCCACCCATCTTTTCTTTGGTCTTCCTCTCCCTCTCCATCCATCAGCATTTATATTATTTATCATTCTTTTAGTTACATGCGTTGAAACCCTCCTCCATCACATGTCAAGACAAACGATTCCCTTTCAACTTCTGTTGCTGGCGCCAATTTCAAACTTCCTCTTATATACTAATTTCTTACTTTATCGAATCTTGTCACTCCACACATCCATCTCAAAATCCTCGTTTGCAACGTACCTAACAATATCAAATTCTATCGATGCAGAAGTGTCTGCTTTGCCCCAGACAATGGTAGTGTATGTATTATTACGTCACAATTCATTGGGCACTTGGGTAGTCTTTGAATTTCTTTCTTATCTTTATTTGAAATTTTCAAATACTTCACAGTTTTCTTAAAACGATTGTAAAATATTTCTTCATTAAAGTCTATGACCGACTCAGTTTGCAACGTAACAATTATCAAAATGATACCGATGCAAGAGTGACAGGTTTGTCCCAGACAATGACAGTTCTTGTGACGTCATAATTCATTGCCTAGCTGACGCTTCATCAGTGCAAGTATCTCTTACATAAATTAATGTACAACTTGAGATAAATGACGGTATCAAGTATATTATTACAAATGTAGGTAAGGATTTTAATGTTTTGAACAAGAGATTGAAATATGGCCATAATGGTTTTAAGTAATATGTCAACAGCTATATCGTGTGACCTTTACTTTTGGTATTAAAACAAGGTTTTATAAAATAAGAAATGAAAATGATTTTTGAGGATTGAATAATGTCTGATCAAAAGACTTAACCACTTGATTTAAAATACGATGTCTCTATTTTGTTCTTTTTGGGAGTTAATTTTTATTATGACGAGATGATTTGTGATTGTGGGTATTTGTGCGTCTCTCCAAATCAAGCAATGAATCTAAAAACTGATGCTGTTAGCGGAGACGCTACGGCTACACCTTGGCCGTTTGGCCGTATGTGTGTTTGGATTGTATACGTTATTTTTGAGAGATCGACTGAGTCCAAATCTGTCCTGTACAAATTCCTCTCTAGATTTTTGCTCCAAAATCCAGGCAGATATTATAAATTATACTGATATATTTGGAACCCATTGGTTTGCCTCTCGGATGAAATAGTCCCCAAACGAATATCTTGAAGTAATTAAATACGAACAGCCCAGAATTTTCTATCTGAGCAAAAAAATTGTGTATGTAATGTAATAAGTATTCTACTTTCATTGATTTCACATGAGGTAAAGAGGCTCATAAATGTGTTGAAAGCTTTGATACAGAATGAGGACGTGTCTCGAGAGGCAAGCGAGAAAATATTGTCTGGTTATGTTGATATTTGCGTCACATGCTGCATTGTTTACCCCCGACCATTTTAGTCGCAAAATAATCTCGAAAACGCATTGCGTCATTTTATGTAACAGAGCGACGAGCTTTGAATTATTTAATAACAACGGTGGTTGACCGTCCTGTCCAATAACGCATAGGATTCCCAAATCGGGGACAAAATGTTCGTCTGCTTGGTGAAAAAACGTTGTTTGTTGAAGCTGATACGCATTGCGCATACGCTGTACATTCTGGTCTAGTGAATTTGTGTAGTCGAAGTAGTGGTGCGGATGAGGCGTCGTTTTTCCGCGGGCTGCGCGGCGCGGGCGGGCGTCGGTGCCGTGCCGTAGGTCGGGCATAGTGTCGACGTCCGCGCAATGTCACCCCGCGTCGAGATATTCGGCCCCCACCCCACCCGCTCCCACACCCTGGCTCGCCTTGTTCGTATCATTTCCGATCCGAAATTTTGTGGCCTCTCTGGTTTTGATTCTGCTTTTTGCAAGTTTTCGAGCTGGATAGAGTCTGCTTCGACTTCGATCTTTTAAACGTTTTCGTTTGGGCTTGTTTTCGAATTGATGTCTGGTAATTTTGTGCGTTTTACATTTTTTGGGCAGATGTGTGATTTTGGACATGTGTAAAAAAAAATGCTTAACCGCAGGCCACTGTTGGGGTAGGTCGTGGTTATATAACGTCCACGCGGCATCGGCAGGTGCTTGAAAATCTTGCGATCGTCCGCGTGATATTGGGCGATGTCGGTCGTCGACCCCTCGCTATCTGCGTTATTTAGCCCGGCTCAATGTCGGCGCAATGTCGAAACTCACTCGAGTTCACGGACCGAGGCGCGAGACGCGTTCCTCACCCAACTGTGTTGTTCGACCGAATTTTTATAGATACTTACACATACATAGTAGATAGTATCGATTCTAGGTATTTCTGTTCTAATAATGGATTTGTATATGTAAATATCGTAATTACATACACAGACTGCGTTATACTGTCTACAGAGGCGACCTGTCTACCTGTAAAGACTATAATTAAAGGTATTACAATTGTACTTGTAGTATTGACTGTTATTATAAAAGGAGAAGCATCATAAAAGGAATATAACGAAAAATATGTGCTTGGAATTTTAACATATTCCTACTGCTCCAGTCTAGATCCTTTCGCATGTGGGTGTAGCTGTATACCTAGATGACGCATAATATGCTTCCAGTTTTCTCGTTCAAAGCCAGACATAGTATATGCCATGCGGTACCCCATAGCATGGCATAGTATACCGTTGCTCGCACTCGGTCTCTGGGCTGTGGGTCGCGGCGACCTCGGTCGCGCGGAAACCGCGCCGCGGTCAAGGCCGATGTCTAGACGCACCCCCCGCCCGCGCATCCCCGCCCCTGCAACCTCCTCCCCACCCTACCGATCCAGACCACTCCTTTATACTACCTACTTTTACCTCCACTCCCGAATTTGCCTGGGCAAAGCTTCACAGCTCGCTGGATCCTGACCTGCCCAAACATAACATACTATCTGTTACAATAATGGTTACACATCTCCGCTTGAGATAGGTTAAGATTAGATACAGTCATACAGTATAATGACGAATTCCGTCGAATTTGAATATCTAAAAAAACATGTCGTGTTTATGTTTTCAGCTAGTTTTTTTGGCGTGCCTCCAATCTATTAGTATTTATTTCTTACTTCATACTTTTTATATCTTTTTAGAATATTTTATGAGTGCATTAGTTTATTAAATAATTTTAACGTCACCAGGAGCTTGTGTAAGTACATTATTTAATTTATTTGATTCTTCAGGGCTTCTGGAGTAGAGTAGAACCCAATGCGTCATAAAACAAATTTAGGAAAGCTATAGATGTAGCAGAAAAGTGGTTTATGTATTTATTGACGTCAAGTCTGCCAATTCGTAAAAACCAGCGGCAAATTGACGTGGAAGCTTTTGAATTTGCTCTCAAAGAATTTTCTGAAACAAAATAAAAAAACACTCAGAGCGTTTTAGATCTAAATAAAGTTCCGTTTGGCCTTGGTCTTGAATTTTTTTATTAAATGCGTCGAAAAAACGTGGGGTGATGTAATCAACTCGAGCAACCAACACTGGTCGGTGTTTATTCTAAAGTTAGACACTCTGCCGAAAAAAGTACCTATTGTATTATGATGAGACAACTAACTCATCATTCTTGTCTCATCATCACTCATGATTCTCGTCTCATCATCACTCATCATTCTTTTTTCGTCATCACTCATCATGAGCCCTTATGCCAATTTATTTGGGGTCGGCACAACATGTCTTTTCCTTCCATACTTCTCTATTAGTCATCATCTCGGAAGTCACTCCCTTTCTAGCCATATCATTTTTTCACACCGTCCATCCATCTTCTCTTTGGTCGTCCCCTACTCGTATAGCCATCCACATTCATACTCAAAACTTTCCTGACGATATTTGCCACATTCCTATGCATCACATGCCCATAACATACCAACCTATTTCCACACAAGTTTTCAGAGACAACTAACTACTTAAGCATATTAATTATGTATGTCTTTTGTATTATACAGTAGAGATCTAACGACTTACATTTGAACCCGGTCTGAACTCTCCGGGTGAAGGGTAAGGAAAGACATGGCCCACTTTTTTGTGTAGGGCAAATGTGGGGCCATTTTTCGTTCGGGCTTCTAACCTCAGATCAATAGCCCATATTTGGTTTGAAGTTATCCAAGTCTGATTTATTATTCTTGGGTACGAAAGAATCGTGACAAGTGATAACTTGTGTTCAGTAAGCGTCATCTGTCAATCATTTTCTTTTCAATATCTAGTCTAACTTCAATCCAGACTTGAACTCCTATAGAATATTCATGAACAAGGCTTACTGTTATAAATTTTGAGTACTTACCGAGACTTGAAGCTCGGTATAGTTAGACACAGACAGCATTGTGTGCTAAGGATGCATCTGTGCAAACTTTGTGATCATTTACTTGCACAACTACATAAGTATTGTCAAGGATTTCGTGTGTGTTGTGCATTTTTATCACAATGACACTGTAGAATGCGTTAGCGCTGTTATCAAGTGCTAAAATGAGATATGATAACGCACGGAAAAGTACCACACGTAGCGAGTGAACATTCGGTTCTGTGTTGAGGTAGGTCCGGGTCGCGAAGAATTGCCGACAAGCTGTCCAAAGCGTTTTTGTGAACTCTATTGAGCGTTCGTGACGCAACGTCAAAAGATTAGATACAGGCTTTGAAGCGATTTATCGCTAATGTTATTATGATTTGACGTTATTTCAATACGTTATCTTTTTAGCTAATTGGTTTTTAAAAAGTGGGTTGGACAGGTTAGTTTTCTCATGCAAATATGATCTTGTTTGGGCGTCGAGGTGGCCAAATGCATAAACTGTTATAATTAGATTGGGCTTCTTATTGACATTTTTCTTAAAGAATTAATACCAATTATCTTTAGTTAGATGAAGTAAGTTTTTAGCCTTGGTTTGTACTGACTGTAACCGTCTGACTTTCAGTGTCTAAGTATATTCATTAAGTGAGATATTCTTTCAGTTATTTCAAGCTATTGAATAATTGGTCCTATATATAGATCTTTTGTGTAATACGTAATCGTGTAAAACAATGGCAAGAGCATGAGTGCTTTGTATTTGGTTTTATCTGGGTCTGTAGGTAATGTGTTTTTTTGTTGAGGAGGAGTGTGAGGTTGCCGGTGCCCCAATTTGTAACACAAGACTGTACGAGCCTGCCTCAACGTCGGCGTAGTTACGAACACGGTTTGGCGGTCGCGCGCCCGCCTGCTCTATTCCAAATGACGTTTATCTACGAAGGTGAGACCACGGACGCACGGTCGCTGAACTCAACCGCGTATTATGAATACCTACCTATTTTGTGCCAACACATAAATAGTATTGTGGCGCAGTAAGGAATCAGGTGTTGTTCGAATAAAAGTTCTTTTCTTTTCATTCGATTGTTATACAATTTAAATAATTATGGACGCAATACAGCAGTTAATGTAATGTTATGAAATATCCTCCTCGTGCAATTTTGAATTTACGAGGTTGCTTTTAAAGACCTTTCTGCTTGATTTGTTTAGTGTTTAACCCGGATCTTGAGACTTTGAATATCTCACTTCACGTCACTTTTAATCGTACAAACATGCTAAAAAGAAGTATTAGGCATTGGGCGCCATTTCTTGTAGGGATTAGGTACTCAGTGTTAACTGGTAATACACAATATGCTTCTAATACACTTTACCACCCACACTTTCGGAGACCTTTGAAAATACTATTTAAAGCCCAAATTCTGGAGGCGTGGAATATCGATTTCAATGTTTTCCTCTCAGATTTTGAGACATTCGAGCTCGATTATCCGTAATCAATCCTTGCATAAGTTAGTTCGATCTAAGGACATTATGGAGATATCGGTTTATTTCTAGAATTATTGTCATCCATTTTGGTCTTTGGTGCAAAACAGGTTTTCAATTCGTTTTCTATGTTGTTTTTAAATACAACTGGTTTTGGTGTGTCATGGTGTCATTTATTGCGTTCTTGTTTAAAAAAATGCAAATTCAAAGGTACACCTTGACAAATTATTAATGGTGAAATGACATAAACTCATGGCTTTTTCCCATGGGCAGGAGGTACAGAACGCCGCTTGTGCGTTTTGCGTTTGAAAGGATATGTTGGAATTGGTTGGAATGTTCAGTAGTAGCTTTGTCTAGTATTTCATTGGTGATTGCTACCGCTTCTGTCAACTGTTGGGTTACTTGATGGTGGTGGGCGTTTTTGTAGCTTGTCGCCAGTCAATAACATGACCCACTATAAGATCACTTATTGACCCATATCTACTGTAACATTCATCTTTAGCTGTCACCTTCATTACTAGTATTAAACTTCTGGAAGTAATCACTAATTTACCAGAGAGTCAATAAGGTGACTATGGGACCACTTTTTGACCCATTTCTGCTGTAATTTTCATCTGCTTGACCTTTCACCTCCTCTCACCAATTGGTTTTTCTTGTTTCTTACGTCATGCTCATATCTGCTTATTTACTTTTGGTGCAAATATCTTTATCGTCTATGCCCAGCATTGGGCTATACGATAAGCCGAATTCATTGTATGATAGTTATTTAAAAAAAAAAACAATTTTGCTATCTCTTTTCCTTAAGTTTATCAAAGGTTTAACCAACAATCGATAAACAGGCTAAGTATTTCACAATTTCGCGAATTAATTGTGCCTAGATTTTCCTGTCAAACGTTATAGCAAATAACAATGACTTGCTTTTAGTCTAGACTGAGTCACGCCTAACTGACCTACCCTATTCAGTAGCGTATAGTCAAAACATACCATTTGTTTAGCCGGCTATTGGTAATGTTTGTATTGTGCTTACATATATAAAAATAATTAAGTAGGTACGCAACTGTCTGCGCCTGCGACTCAATTTATTCGAATTTGAATGCGGATTTGAAAATACCACATAAATAAGGTTTTTTTTTTTGAAAACGGGTTTTAGTTTTTTTTATAAGCTAAAAACAAAATCTTATTTAATCATCGGCATCTTAAGGTTTTATTAAGATTGCCGTAGTTTTCCGATTACGGAATAAAGGAAAATCTTACAATGGAAGTTTATTTTATTGATTACTGTTAATAACTCAAATTATAGCTACACACAAATGTATCACTGACACCTTTTATGCAATTACCAAAACGAGTTTTAATGAAAAAAAAACAGACTGCCATTTTGTTTTTTCACGCCCAGCCACGTGGGTTTATCTCGAAGTCTGGGCGTTTATACTATGTAGGTAGGGAGGGGCTTTTACATAATGTTAAATTGAGTGCAGTCATTTAGAACTACAGACGAACCTGTTTTTCGTTGATTATAGGGACCTATATAACAAGTTCTTTTACATAAGTGTCTGGGCCTATAACTATGTATAATAATTAGGCAGTGTTGCCAGTAAAATATAACATTATTCGCTCCACTCACTGACTGGGCTAGGGCGTGTGCAAGGTATGTTCACAGAATAATTTTATCGGTACTAGAAGGCATTTTGAAGGTGTTTTTTCTAAACCTATTGTCTTGTTTGATGGAGTCGTGTATATTCATGTCACATTCATTAATAAAGAGGATGTAGTTATGTATTTTTACTTGACTAAAGCTTTATTTTATATGTCTATTTATATTTTCTAGTCAAGTAGCGGTAGTATAGGGTTATTCGGGCTTTTCAGAATACGGTATTTTAAAATTAAAACTAAAAAAAAACTACTCTGAAACACTTTTACCACAGTATAAAGAGTTCAAGTAGGCTATCTCAGGTCCAATCCGCGATATAATTGCCTACCATACTTGCCTGTCTCAGGGTTGTCACTTTTAACTACTTAAATTTTAATTCAGTGCCTAGAAAATGGCTGATTGATTCACAATTCGTCAAATATTTGAAATTATGATTTTATAACTGTAAGTACTTAGTTACTTTACTATACCTACAATACTGAGAAATTGGGCATATCAAGAGAGAGCATTAGCGGCATATCAATTGACAGATCAAAAGTAGGTACCTAATACATTTTAGTGGGAAAGTAGGCCTGCCTACTTCGTCTGTCTGATAGATAACTAACACAACAAAAAATAAGTAGGTATCTCATCATCAAGTAAAAATGATATGCTAGAATAAGTGACTTGGTTACCTTTTCTGTTCAGTAGGTAATCTGAACAGAGACAACTCTGGAATCGATGAATTATTTAGACACCCAAACGCACAGCAATAATTTCTCCTGCGATTATCACTCATTTTTCATACATTTAGCAGTGCCGAACAGCCGCGACACGGAAACCTTGTGCGGCGTTAGCCCCGACTGGCGCACTCATAAACGGGCTTGATTTTGTTAAGTGTGCGTGCGGCGACGCATAGATACAAGCCGCGCACACATACAAGCCGCGCGCGGTGCGTTTCTATGAAGATAACTTACTTCCTCTCTTTATACTATGCTTTTACTGTTAGAAGTGAAAAAGAAAAATAACCGACTTCCAAAAATAACTTTAAATTTCGGAAGTCGGTGGCAAAAAACGAAAATTCTAAACTTCCGAAATTAAAGTTATTTTTTAGTTTTTTGTGTTTTTTTTTTTGGAATACGTTTGGCTTTTTTTTTGGGAGAGGTTTTTATTTTTCACTTTTCGTGTTACCTTAACCTACCCCACACAAATTCGAATACCACTAATTGCTATGTAAATAACAGTGACAGGATCTTAGTAAAACATCATCCACATAAACTGAGTGGGCAAAATACGTATTATTGAAGCTAACTCAAAAACTACTCAAGCAAAGTTAATTAAATTTATATGGGACCACCGCGCAAGCTTCCTTTACCAAATGAAAAAATAATTTTCAATATCGGTCCACAATTGACGACACATAGATTCAGAGGTTTTACTTTTCTTTTATTCTTAGGTTAATCCCCGCTTCTGAAAGCCTTATCAAGACCCTTATTATTAAATCTCCAAAAAATGAATCCGATTCTCATGTTAGGCTAGGTTAGGTAGGTAGGTAGGTAAGTAACTATTATATCTATGATTCGTTGAATAAAATAACTACAACCAATATAGCCGCTTGACAGGAGATTCAACTGAATATTAAGTTTTCAAAAGTTAAGTTATGGAGAGGGCTATGCTTGGAGTTTCTCTACGAGATCGAATCAGATATAAAGAGATCCGCAGGAGAACCAAGGTAACCGACATGGCCCGAAGAATTGCCAAACTTAAGTGGCAATGGGTAGGGCACATTGCTCGCAGAACGAAAGGTTCTGGAGTGGCGACCGCGTACCGGAAGACGTAGCGTTTGAAGGCCTCCCACAAGATGGACCGATGACCTAGTGAAGGCCGCAGGAATCCGCTGGATGCGGGAAGCACAAAACCGGTCGAAGTGGCGGTGCTTGGGGGAGGCCTATGTCCAGCAGTGGACGTCTTTCGGCCATCAATGTTTTCCGCTGAATGAAGATTAAGTTTTCAGAAACCAGTGTCGATTCTACTTTCTTGAAGTTCAACAAAATTACATTGTGTTCCTTCATATGCACTTAAACTGCGAAACGGGCTAATCCCATATGATTTATTACTCTGGAAAGGAAAGGTATCAACAAAACAAGTTGCTGAAATACCTGAACAGCCGAAGAATGGTCAGCCACGTGTCCATTTTCTTCGACTGTTCAGGAATTTCAGCATCTCCGGCTGTTAAATCTGTTACCTATCAGTATCTATCAGATGGACTACTCACAAAAGTAGATCATGCGACCCATATTCAGACCAACTTAAATTCATAAATAATTGTTGCCAGACGTACCAAGCATACCTACATTATAAAACAGACGATTAATTAGTAATGCATGAGTAGGCACTAGTCACCTACTTATATGTTGCATAGTTGCATCACGATCATCATCACATGCACAGAGCAATGTCATGAGTGCGTTGAACCTGCATTGCATCCTTGAACACCTTTCTGTACCTACTTATCTTTTGATAGATAATTTTGTTTTTTCAATATTCTGTATAAATAAAGATAGACGATGTTTTTCACGTGTACCACGTTCATTCCGCGAACGAATGAGTAAACGCCGCCATGTTTTTTTTTTCCTATCTATAAATGGAACGGTGTGTATTGAAATAGCAGTTGATGTATCTCGATGATTTTTTGTTTGGGCAACATTTGAGGCTTAATTTAGTTGTCAAATGTTGTAACAGTAGATATAATTATGATGACGTCAAATGATATCTTATAACGATTTTATCACGTGTTGAAATGGAAAGTTGTGCAGGTCAGGAATCGCGGCAGCTTGTCGCGTATCGAAGATAGTATCGAAAGAGAAATTAAATGATAGCAAGATTAAGTAAAGTCGGTACCTAGATGCCGTTTAGGTTTATCCAAATTAATAATATACGTACAATTTTTATAACTTTATAAAAAATTGGGTTTAGGTTAGGACCCCAAAGACGTGAATCTCTTTAGGGGCTGCGCAAACGTAGACACTTTTTGTTACCGCCACGGCACACCATCAGAGGAAACCGTAGTTGCTGTGTCCGGTAGCGGCAATCGGACACAGTCGTCGGTTGCCTGTCTATAACCGACACGGCGCACCACAGGAAACCATAGTTGCTGTGCGAAGCGTCGTACAATTGTTTGGAAGTTTGTTAATGTTGCTTGTGTCTTCAACTGAAGACTTTTAGTTTCCAGTTACCGACACCGAACACTTTGATCGGCAACTAGTATGTGTCAAGTGGAAGCAACGGGACAAAAAAAATGTTTACGTCTGCGCAGGGAGTGGCTGATTTCATACTGGATATATAGAAATCAAATATTCATTGGTAGCTTGTATCCGACACAAGACACAAAAGTGTCCACGTTTGCGCAGCCCTTAACATTTCGTGTCAAATCTATAAAGCTGCTTAATATTAGGTATAGAGTCTATACTATAGACTCTGCGTATACATTTGTCATCTCTTAAGCCTAAAACCATTTTGATGTGCTGAGTGTCTCCTTTATTGCGCCTTTGAATAATTTGCCTTTACGCTTCGTATTACTTAACATTTCCAGACATCTTGACAATGTCATACGACCCACTAGTCTAGTCTACATATCAAAATATTGGTAGCTACGTTGGTACACACGGCTACACATCAAACTATACTTTTTCAGTATAAACTGACCTCGCATTGTACGGAAATCCTCAATACGAGATCTACATAAACTGGTTTTGTATGGCTTGATGTGTAGCCGTGTGTACTAAGGTAGCCAACCTTTTTATATGAATGTTTTTCTACATTTATGTTTGCATAACTCGTCAAAATGTAGGAACAGCAGATTTTTTTTTCGCGATTTCACTTTTATCCCATAGTAAAAGTTAATCATAATGATGAGTAAAATCACACGTGTTAAAGTTTGCGCATTGGTTAAAAACTTACCCTTTAGTATTATCAAAGCCATTGCCTATTAAAATATAGTAGATAGCGAAAAAAATAAAAAATATGGTAGGTATGTTTCAAAAATATTTTTATTTAAATGCATATTTATTGCTACTATGAACCTTTATTAACATGTTTTTGTTTTAATGTCTCATATCTGTTTTTACTCTCTGAATTAAGGTTACAAAATACCATTAATTCAGCTTTTATAAGATCAATATACCTAATCAAAATGAAATGCTGTTCGTTGCTAAGCGCATCACTTGAGGACGGCTGGACCGATTTGGCCATTTTTAACCGACTTCAATAAAGGAGGAGGTTATTAGTTTTAAAATGTTCGTAATAGAACAGATGGCAATAGTTCGAATGAGGTTTTGATGGAAAGAAAAATTGGAAAACTTTCCTGGTAAATCTTCTTCAGCAAGTTTCAAACAAATTCGATCCAAATTCGAAGGTCCCGAAATTGCGAAATTGTGTCCTCTTTATTTCAGGTCACGTTAAATAGTTTTTTTAAATTTTAGTGCATTATACTCTGAGCTTTCCTTGGCAGTCAGCCCTGCCCACCTTGAATAGGTCCTTGCAAAAAATATGACCACGGCTTCTCTCGTATAATTCGCGCTGACATAAGAAAAGAAGACTGGGTGTAGGACATCGATTTTATTCTAAGCCGTTTTGAAGGTCCCAAAATTGCGTAACTCTCGTCCGTATTCCGAATCACGTTTTATTTATTTAAACTTCTCGCACACAATGAAGTACAAAGGCGGACTTAAAGTTTAATAAAATACAATAGACGTGGATATATTTAGTAACCTGTTCCGCTTAGCTATTTCTAAAGAGCCATAAAAAACCCTAAAATAAATCGACACGTGTTTCACATCTCAACGAGACATCCTCAGGATGACGATTGACTTGTCGCAAACCCGAACACGGCGTTTTGCCACACCGAGCGCTGAACGCAGAGATCTCTGGGGGGGTTCTGTGAAACACGTGTCGATTTCTTTCAGGGTTTTTATGGTTCTTTAGAAATAGCTAAGCGGAACAGGTTACTAAATATATTCACGTCTATTGTATTTTATAATGGATTTCCGCAAGGTCACGCCTTAATCAATTAACTATTTTAAAGTTAACTTTCTTCTACCCGCGACGTCGTCTGTGTGAAACTTCTTGTTTTACCATGAACTATACTATTTCCTATGACACTCGGCAATACTATAGCTTCCCAATAGTGAAAGAATTATAGAAATTGGATCAGCGGTTCCGAAGATTACCCCCTACATACAAACTCACAGATTTTACCTCTTTATATTATTAATCTTAATATATATAATTCTTCTGTGAGTGTGTATGTCACTGAACTTCTCTCAAACGACTGGACCGATTTTGATGAAATTTTTTGTGTGTGTTCAAGGGGATCTGGGAATGGTTTAGATTCACAATCGGACCCGATAGGTGGCGGTATTCGGTCAGGACAACGTCTGTCAGGTCCGCTAGTAATAATATAGATTCTCATTTTTCCGTTTGTTTTAAGATCATTCATTGATGCATCTTTTCGCATGTCTTTTGGGCTAATATATGTATTATTGTTTGTTTTGAGGGGTCTGGCGCTGTATGCCGAGATACAGGACTCGTCCTAGTTCGGTTACAGATGCTCCCATGTTATATACTCCCAAGTACTAGCCTATAAGTATGTGTAATTGTATTATTATTTTTTTGGTGAAATAAATAAACTATAAACTATATTTTATAGCTTTGAATTTCATTCAGATAAAGAGGCTAACAAAAACACGTATGTTTTGCTCTCGGTACGATTGACCTGTAACACTTTTAATTTGAAATTATTCTGACGCCTGATAAGCTTGGTTGGACTTAAATATAAAATATTATCTTTTTCAGCCTAAGTGGTTACATTTATAACTGGTTTTTGTGTAATCTGTGTTTCATTATCACAATATGTATTATACCTACCACAGTATAATAAAATGTCCGTGCGTAATTGCCGCGCACTCGGTACTGTTGCGTACTTGATGTACAGACGCCAGCACATCAAGCTACTACAATCTGTCAAATTTATTTAATAGATTTTCAACTTTATCGCTGCTGTCTAAGGTTCAAAGTTGATTGGGAAAATTTGAGTTTCGGGTAGCTTGATGTGCTGGCGTCTGTACACTGAGATTTAGAAGCGGGTTGTTTCGGCTGTTTTCTATGAAGATATAATGTTTGTCCACTCTGAAATGACGCGCAACTACCGCATTACCCATCGAAATCCGCATTACCGTGTGCGTAAATAAATTTTATGTAGTAGCGGGGGTGTAATTTCAGAGTGGACATGCTAAACTTATTTATACTGTGTTAATACGTATCTTCAGGGTACACAACGCGATTTAATGTTGTTCGCCATTTTTCCGGTCTGTGGCATGGCTTTTTGTTTGTTTGTTTCCCCCTCACTTTCATTTTCTTGTTGACGGTTATCACGGATGTTTACAGGAAAACGTCTGGTTTTAATTAAGTTCTTATTGTGCTTTAGGTATGAATTCTTTTTCTTTCTGTTTGTTGTTTTGTTTAGATGTAGGTATCTATCAGTACATCTTTATAACTAGCCTTCATGCTATGTTGGAATATCAGATATACAAGAATCATTAGCATAAATTAATTATAGACCGTATCCTTTCCATTCATACTTCTATCTTGCACCATTGGAATAATTTTATTAAGACCAGGCACTCCAAACACAATTTCCACGCAAACTCCGCCCCCATGCACCCCGCCACTCCACTATGTGCTAAACGCTAACACATCAGTAATAAAGTTTAATATCGCGTGCGCTCTTTGGTCGTGTTCGGGCACGGAACTACATGTCGTAAGTCTTAATTCTTACTTCGTATATAATTAAAAAAAAAAAACTTATATCTGGATAATAAACTATATTTTCTTACTGTCAATAATTATTTTAGACATAAAAGCCAAGTAATCTTGTTTTTGTTTCAAATAATCTTTAAAAAAGATATGATTTTCGAATAAAAAATGAATCGAGCAGAAATGTTCCAATTACGTAAACTGTCTTATTTATGGAAAGAAAAAGATCCAATAAATCAAATACTAAAGTTCTATTTTGATTGTATGCGTGACGTTTTCAGAATATTAATGCAAATTAACATACAATTTAGGGAGCCTCCTCTTAAGGAATTTGCTAGAATGACTATTTGTGGTCGGCTCAACATGTCTTTTTCTTCCATAGTTCTCTATAAGCCGACGTTTTCACGGACGTAATAAAATCGCGGCGGGATTTTATCGCGCACTGGATTTTCAACGCTCTGCTTGGCGCCGAGAGTTGAAAATCCAACAGTGTGTTTTTCAACGCGCTGGGACCAGAGTGCATCCCAGCGCGTTCGATTCTCAACGCTCGGTTGATCATTAATTAATGAGTAAATTGAAACTTTTTCTAAGAATTCTTTTTTCTGAGAAAATCTTTTTCTCACCAATACGTTATTTAATTGGTCTTTAATATGATACAAAAGCATGTGCGGTCAAAATAAGTTTTTATAAGGTGTAAATGAAGTAATTTACGACGCATGACAAATCATGACTGATAGATATTTTTGTTCAATGTGATACCAACCTGACCTACCTCAACAAGACCTTGGGACCAACTATAATAGAAACCGATGACGTCACAGTTGGATAGCGTTACAAATATTGCAAACAAAAACTGGTCACTATAAAAAATGTTTTCGCTTGCCGCAGTGTTTTTGAATGTGGTGAGGTGGTGGAAAAAAAAGTGGTGGCACTCCGGGAGTGCCGACAGAAGAGAAAGCATGAACAAGATCGCCTTGGTGGATGCAAAATACTTGTAAAGAACATTGGTCCGTAACCTTGTCTAAATAAAGAGCACAATCAAGTTTACAAAAAAAAAAAAAACTTCTGAAACCTTTAAAATAAAAATACTTGCATAGAACATTGATCCGTAACTTAATATAAATAAAGAGCATAATCGCGTTTACATAACCTTTAAAGTAAAAATACTTGCATAGAACATTGATCCGTAACGTAATATAAATAAAGAGCACAATCGCGTTTACAAAAATGAGGTGTCGCCATGGTGTTGCGAAATCAATGGTTTAGTCCCATCTCAAAAATGCTCAACGCGCCTAAAGAAGTTTTCACAAAAATCCTCGGTTGTTTGGACACCAAGTTGACGAAGAAATAATGTTGAAAGATGAGCAATAGAATTTTCTGTTTCTGTTCCAAATTGTGTCTGGAGAATGATGGTTTAGATGAATTTGCACAATATTATTTCTAGTCTAGGCTTTCAGTCCCAAAAGTTGTGGCTAAATATCGGTTAACACGAACTTCTAATTAATAGCTTAATCTACTACATGGTCCCGAATCCTAATTTCGAATAGTTTATCTGAAACTACGTCAAGCGTTATTAATGCTATTGTGTACCTCAAACGTTACCTAACTTGGTGAGCTCTGTTTGTGCTACTGACATCAAACTAGAAGGGTAGCTTGTCACATTTTGCATCTGTGATCTTTAAAAAACTTTTTTACAAAAAATACAACCGACTCACTAGAACTATTAACAACCGACCTCAAAAAACTAAAATACTGATCCAAAGACACCGACTTCCGAAATTAAAGTTATTTTTCACTTTGTAGTTTGGAAGTCGATTGTATTTTTTGTAAAAAAGTTTTTTTTTCACTTTTTAGTGGGTTGGTTTGTAATTTATCTAAGTAACAATAGCCTTATGTCAACTGCTCATCAAAAATACCCAAATCGCTATAGATGTGCCTATAATATTTGAAGAGTTCCCTCGATTTCTCCAAGATCCCATCATCAGATCGTGACCAAATGACTATGGGACCAACTTGAAAGTCTACCCTTTCAAACAAAAAAAGAATTTTTCAAATCGGTCCAGCTGTCTTCGAGTAATCGGGGAACATACATAAAAAAAAAAATATCCCAACGAATTGAGAACCTCCTCTTTTTTTTTGAAGTCGGTTAAAAAGAATTAAAATAAAATCTAAGTTTTTTTTGTCAGTGTTTGCGTTCTGCTGGTTCAAGGAGCTCTCTACAGAGCAACCAACCTATCTACCTACCACAGGCCACCAACTAAAAGTGACCAATGACGGGGTACACCCTGTGAGACCCTGTCATTAAGGTCTCTAAGTTGACTGGTCACCTAAGTTTTATCAAGTTATTGTAATCTATTTAAGTTAGATTGCGATGTTTAGCCCTTGTAGTGTGTTTCTGCTGTCAGCTGTTTTCTGTACAGTGTCCGAAATGTGTGGTCATATTTAAGTGTCCCATAATACCTCAGATTCACTCCTTATCACGCTCGCACGATACTGCTCGCAGACTGTGTGAGAGCGAGACTGAACGACGCGGAGAAGGCTCCAAGGCGCCAATAGTTTAGGTAATATATTTTTACAGCAAAAATAATGGTTGTCACTACATCACTACATAGTATAAAACAAAGTCGCTTTCTCTGTCCCTATATCCCTATGTATGCTTAAATCTTTAAAACTACGCAACGGATTTTGATGCGGTTTTTTTTAATGATACGGAATAATGATTGAAGAGGAAGGTTTATATGTATAATAACCCGGTTTATACCCGTGCGAAGCCGGGGCGGGTCGCTAGTTAAAAATAAACATAGTATGTGTTTCATAGTTACTTCAGTTATTATGCAAAGTTTTATGATCTAATTTGAAGGATTTTTTGAATACCAGCGGTTTTTTGTTCGGAATTTTTTGTATCGAAATTTTTTTTTATGGAATCGTGTTTTCGTTAAACATAGTACTTGACATTAATCCTCAACTTTACCATATATTTATTTCAAAATTAAAGCTGGTTTTTCTGTCACGCCGACCGCACGCTGACGGTCGGTGCTGGTGTCAATATGTATGTAGTTAAAGCGCTGAGCGGTCAACGCGACTCAAAAACGCTACATACATATTGACCCATCAGCGGCGACTGTCAACGTGCGGTCAGCGTGACAAGAAAACCAGCCTAATGTTGCAGTATTTTCGATATAACAAGATCATACTAAGCAATTTGAGGGGTGGTATGACAACTCGATCCAAATGTGACAACTGATTATTCTAAAGAGGTTCAGCTGGATGATCTGTACCACAGCTTTAAGCATGATAGACCTTATATAAAGTTATCGAAAAGATTATTTTCACTCAAAGAGCGTCCTCCTTACTTAATAGTTTCTTTTTGACAAAAATGTTTCTAATATTTTGTTGGATTTCCAGCAGTCCATATGTGCCTTGATCCGAATTCAGAGATTAACATGACTGTCAGCAGGTTTAACTAAGTATTTCTGAATCCAATCTCAATTCCTTATTCTTTGTTCCAGGTGCAACTGATGTCTGCGGTGAGCGGCGAGCCGATGTTGCGTCGCGTCAAGCAAGAGACAGAGCCGCCGCCGCAGTACTCACCCCCCGAGCCCCAGCCGCCGCACCCGCAGCCGCTGCACCCGCGCACCATGCCCATGATGCAGCCAGAGGTACGTGGGAACACCTCCAACTAGAATTTTTTTCTCTAGATCAATTATTACTTTAGTTATAAACGAAATAAGAATTGAGACTTACGCCATTTAGTTCCGTGCTCGAACACGATCAAATAGCGCACGCGATATTCAACTTTATTACTGATGTGTTAGCGTTTAGCACATAGTGGAGTGGCAGGCTGCATGGGGGCGGAGCTTGCGTGGAAATTGTCTTTAGAGTGCCTGTCTCTGAGCTAAGCCGCGGACAGACAGACTGACATGGCGAAATTACGGATAAGGGTTCCTAGTTTACTACGGAACCCTAAAAATTACATGCAAACGGCTTTAGTCTTACGAAACGGGCAAACTTGGGAGGATTACTTAGGCACTCAATTTACTTTCTATCAAGTCTTCACCGACCTAATTCTCGGCGTTAATATAACTTCATGATATCGATCAATTCTATTTCTGATCACATTATGAGAAGTTACGCAAGTTCTAATTGGATTGCTGTAAGTATAATATATTTCTCAGATCTGTCTGGCGAACGGTTAATTTTTTTTTTCTAAGTCTTGTTTACGACTGATTTCATTCCTAGAAATTTTTCGTCGTTGCCTTGTTTAAATTATCCAATTATATCTGAAAAAGGGTTTTGTAGGACTTTCCAAGCTTTTGATTGCTGTTTTTTACGGTTTTGTATCGAAAGGGTGCCAAACGGAACCCTATTACTAAGCCGCCGCTGTCCGTCCGTCTGTCCGTCCATCAGTTAGTCTGTCAGCGGACTGTATCTCATGAATAATAAGTCAGTTGAAATTTTCACAGACTGTGTATTTCTATTGTCGCTATAACTACAAATAATAAAAATAAAATAACGTTAAAAATTCAATAAAGCGGAGGCTCAGTAATATGGTTCCGTTTGCCCTTTGGGTACGGAACCCTAAAAAATAATATGTAGTTGTAGGTACTTATATCATACCGTCAACCCTCCTAATTCAATAGCTCTTACAAATATTAACCCTCTACCTCTTCGTAATACTAAGCTTGATTGATTTTCATCATTCGTCCGACGCCAACGCGTATATTTGAGATTTTATTCCGAATAATAAAAGTTGAAAACACGCTGCGAAAAATATATTGGACATTACAGGTTATTTTATGAAATTGGTTGCGCTCCGGCGGTGAAAAAATGGTCCCTTCGTTTTTCTTGGCTCACTTTCGCTTATCACATCGTCTGTACGTTTTTTTAGTAGCACTTTATTTTAAAAGGTTTAAGAAATTAATAAATATCATGTTATTAACGCGATTACTGTCTGAAAGTGGGCAACTTCGCAAATGGATGTCAAATATTTCGCTGTTTTGATTAGTTTGGCAATATTACTGTATGGAAATAAGAAATGTGGCTAACTAGCGAACTAGAATATTACTAATGAATAGCAATAATAACACTGAATTTGATGTTGTAACCGTTTTTGATGTAAAAAAGGCATTTGGAAAGTTTACAAATACTTTTTTTTACATCTAAAACTAAATATTCGGTGTTACGATATTAATTATTGCATTTCATAATCAATATTTTAGTTTCCTAGTTATTAGCCACATTTCTTAATTTCATACATAATATTGCCAAATTAATTAAAACAGGTAAATATTTGACAGCTATTTGCGACGTTGTCAACTTTTAGGATAAACCCTCTTAATGAGACAGGTTTAGGTGAGAAAAACTAGAGTCCGCACCACTGAAGTCCATATGTCATTGCATCATATTGCATTAAAAAAATAAAATTGTTCCACAATTTTCCGCAGTCTTTATTTCGTGGCGCGCAGTCCTGATCTGCTAGTCTCCAAAAAGGTTTTGAATTCTGAAGGGTCCGGGTGACTTTCACAATTAAAATTGAAGCAGTGTTGCTAATAATAAAAAATAATAGAAGAATAAAAACACAATTGCATTACAAAGTCCTTTAATTATTTCCAATTAAATACACTCACATTCATAACAGTTCTCTGAATTTTACCAGTTGGACCTCGAGAGTAAGGAGGACGTCAAGTTCTGCGTTTCTCCGGGCGATGCTACGATTGTTGGCAACACAAGCCCAGAGCAGCAACACTGTTCGTCGACCACAGCCGCCGCGGCCAGTGGCGCTAGAGACGACGAGGCACCAAGAAGGGTGTGCTTAGTCTGTGGAGATACAGCCTCAGGGTTCCACTACGGAGTCGCCAGCTGTGAGGCCTGTAAGGCGTTTTTCAAGAGGACAATACAGGTCAGTAGGAAGGTGATAAACATTTTTTGTTATTTTTTATACACTAACACATTCTTCTATATTTAGGCCATTCATGTAATATGAAACAGTTGTTATTGACAGACAAATCATTCATTATCATCTTCTGGCTTTACACGATCTCGCGCGCTAGACGGCCACGACCACGACCGCGACCAGGTAAACTATAGAAACCGATACGAATCGCGGACTTGGTCGCAACGGCTAACTAGCCGCAGACCATACAATAGCACTAGACGGCCACAACTGGTCGGATTCGTGGCCGCCTAGTGCGCGAGATCCCTTAAACAGTTCCGAGATCGACTGACTGATATACAGGGTGTTTGGCAGAACGTTGAACATACGAAAATGGTGGTGGTGGTGGTCTGCTACTTACTCAGCCCTAATTTAATTGGCCATGGCCCCCTGGATATTTTTTTTTAATGCAGGTTGAAATTAGGATTTAAGTATTTTTTACATCTTTCTGTTATAAGAATCTGCCAATATTAAAGATAAAAAAAAAATGCCTGTTTTACCCATTTTTTTAATAAAAATTACACTTTAAAGTTAAGAAAGTTGTGAAACTAGAAGAAAGCAAAAAAAAAATTTTTAATGTCCACGGCTCCAGGGCCAAATAAACTAGGGCTGAGTAAGTAGCAGATGACCCCACTTATCCACCATTTTCGTATGTTCAACGTTCTGCCAAACACCCTGTATAATGCATTTAGGCAATGCATAACCACAAAAGTTGCAAGGATATAAGGTCCTTTGTACACGGCACAGTTTTTTACGGTATGGTGTTTAAACCGCGCCGTAGAAAAAACGTGTCTGTCAACAAGCTTTCATTCCATAGTGATCCATACACTGACGACCGTGCCTACACACGGCGAATAAACTGTAGAACTTTGTCACGGCATGAAAAACGTGTGTGTACAAAGGGACCTTAGCTGTAACTGGAAAATAAGTTTTCCAATAATTAGGTGTATTTGAGTCAAGCTATTTTATTAACTCCTAGATTTCTTTTACATAACTATACACATACCCACATATTCGCCTTTATTTTGAAATGTTGCCGTTTCAAAGTCTTAGAAAATAAGTTTAAGCGTTTATCATTACTAAACTTCAAGTAATGTTTATTACTAAAATAATAAGTTTGTGACTCGGTCCTAAAAATAAATAAAATACCTTTTTATGTATGAAACACCTGCGCTTTCAAAAGAGGGGCGTATCTGCAGTAACATCACTAAAATAGTTTTAAGACGTCGTTAGAATGTTTCGAATTTGGATCACCTCCAATTTTTATAAATCTTTCTATATACTAGCCATTAGTGTCTCCATGTCTGGGACCTAGGATATCTAGATCTTTAGTCTAGATTCGAAGTTCCAAACTGTTGAAGTTTTAGTGTTCTGTAAACACACAAATCTGTCTAATTCCTAAAGTTGTGGAGTTCTCTGTCAATATGCAAATTTAAATGATTCTTCGAAGCTTTATTCGAGATATTTATTAGCGTTATAAATGCTTTTTGAGAAAAGTAAACTATAGAACAAGATTTAGTTAGGAAAGTTAATTGTTTATCAAAATGACTATCAACTCAAATTGTCCGCATATTCAAGTCACACCTGTAATTATTTGACAATTTTATGAAAGGGCTATATAACACGGCAAATTGGCGTAGAGTGTCAATTTGCTTAACACCTTGGCTGACTGTACATAACTCTTCAGGTATAGAATAACTTTCCGTGTTTAGTTGAAAAGAATTCGAATTATCGCTATGTAAACTATCGATAATAATATATGGTAGCTATTCTCCTGATATGTTAGTATCTAAACATATTTTATGTAGATATTTCTAAACGGATTCTTGCCAAACGGAACGAGTGCCAGCGACTAAAATCGAACTCTTTTCCACATTTTTCAATAAAAAGTTCATAACTATGGATGCACACTGACTCAAATTTGCCGGCTTCTCTTTGCTTCCCTCTAATATTGATATCATAAAGATGATTGAAAACAGTAGTTTATAACAAAATTGAATAAAAAATTATGACAAAGTTACTGTTTAGTATACCATTTCACGAAGTCCTGTTTATTATGTGAAACTATCAAACTATAATAAATTATGGTAGTTTCAAGACTACCCCCAATTTCTCAACCGACAGTTGATGTGATCTTTCTTTCTTTCTACATGACACCATCTAGTAGTCACAAAGACTTATAATGAGTCGCATTGGAAAATTCGACTATAACAGGACTTCATGTAATGGGAAAAGTGTCCCAAAAACTCACCACAAACAATTTGATGGACCAGGGCAACATAGAATACACATGTCCCGCCTCAAACGAGTGCGAGATAAACAAGCGACGGCGGAAGGCTTGCCAGGCGTGTCGGTTCCGCAAGTGCTTGCGCACGGGCATGCTGCGGGAGGGGGTGCGATTGGATCGCGTGCGGGGAGGGCGCCAGAAGTATAGGAGGGCGCCTGACGCGCCTGCTCTGGCACAGCCCAGGCCGCAGCTTGATGATATCAAGGTATGTATTCTTATACCATAATGTGCTGTGTTTTTTTGGTAAGTTCTGGACGTCTTCTATTTTTTTTTTACCAGTTTGGGTACTCGTTGGTAGAACCTTTAGTTTGAAGTTGGTAACCCGGATTTTTTTAAAGAAAATACATTTATTTAGCACATACTAAAAGGCATACATATACTACGAATAAAAAAAGAACAAATAGAAAGTGTATAAGTGCATTGTAATAAATTAGCAGGAATATGTGAAGAATGAATGTGCAAGAAGGTTGACGAATTATAATGGATGCTCTGAATCACCTTAGGATTATAAAAAAAAAACAAAAGAAAAAACTCGAATATTTAACAGATATTTTTTGATGATGAACTTTAAAAAAAAAAGATGGTAAACTGAATGTAATAAAACTCAATACTATTTTAATCTCCTTCTAGGTCCTGGAAGCCCTGAACTCATACGAGCCAGAACTCCTCACATGCTCAGCTCCTCCGGCTGGCGTCACAGAGCCCGCTGCCAAGACCCTGGCCATGTTGGCAGATCTGTACGACAGAGAACTGGTCGGCGTCATCGGCTGGGCCAAGCAGATCCCCGGATTCACTGAGCTACAATTGAATGATCAGGTAAGAGGATCTTTCCTCTGAAGTGGTAGGAAGATGTGCAATAGGGGGCGAGCAAATTGTTAATTAGCTGCACAAATCCAGACACCGGGCTGAAAAAGCCTATAACACTATCCGACCCGAGAATAGGGATGATGACTAAAAAATATTTTTTGTCCGTCTTGTAGTTTATTAAAAAATATTGGACACATATTTTTTCTTTTTTTACGTTTTCAAAAGATTACGGCGATACATTGAGTTAAAATGTGCCGTGACGTCACTATCACGTATGTAGATTTTATACTTACTTGTGACGTAGCGACCCCACTCCCCAAATTTAATGCGTTTTATCTAAGTCATTTTTTATTAATATGATAAAGCAAAAAATACGTATCAAATATTTTTTCATTATCTGACTGACGGAGTAAATAGATTTTTTTTTTGACCCAGGCATCATGCCTATTGGACCCAGGGCCTAACGCTCAGCTGTCGCGTTTGCAACATAAGACTAAGGGATCTCGCGCACTAGACGGCCACGACTACGGCTAGTTGTGGCCGTCTAGAGTGGTATTGTATGGTATGCGGCTAGTGGCCGTTGAGACCAAATGCCTGACTCGTATCGGTGTCTATAGTTTACCTGGTCGCTGCGACCACTGGTCGTGGTCGTGGCCGTCTAGAGTGCGAGATCCCTAACAAGGCAGTAAATTATTTGTTGTAAACTAAATGCTCCTAGTATGTTATGGGTCTACGAGTTGTTTCATATATTTTTATCATTACTCATTCAGGTAATAAAGTAACTTCATATGCATCCATCACACTACAATTTTGTGTCACTCGATCCTCTATCCAATTAAAACTTATTTGAAACTAACCCTGCATTCCGAGTTACGCTAAAAGTGATAATATCGCGAATCCGACCAAATTTTATAATCACAATTATTACTTATTGAGTAATTATTTGCCCTTTAATTTTGTGACTATTAAATTTGGTCGGATTCGCGATATTATCACTTTTAGCGTAATTCGGAATGTGGCCTAACTAAAACATGACGCTAGACGAAATCCAATCTCAATTTCTAAATTAAACTTAGCACAACGTAGAAGCCATATCCATATTTTTATTCCTATTTTAAACAAAAAAAAGAGTAGTGACCCTGAAAATAAAAACACCGTTAACACTGGCCTTCGACACGCCAAACGAAATAAAATAAAATCCCGTACACATGAAAAAATAGAACGTTCGAATTATTAAAATTATTATCCTAGACAACTATAATTATGACAAAAACTACAGTCTACAATAGTCTAGTCTATGGCCTTGAATGCAATAATTGCATGCATTAATTCTTAGCACGTGGAAGTTAGATTTTGATAATTCTGGACCTGTGTGTGTATCCCAGTCTATTGTTGTTTATCTGTGTGTGTGTCTGTGAGTAAATGAGGTTGTGTGTGTGTATGCCACAGTCAAGGATTTCAATATTGTGGTGTGAGTCAGTCTGAATGCATTTTTGTTAAATAAAAGATTGAATTTTTGGACTATTTTTGTTTTTTTTTTAATCTGTTTTTTTTAATTTTGAGGTAGGAAGGGGCAGTCTGTGTCATTTTTTGATCATTTTCATTTCGACAATATTATGTTACCCGCACTGGGCCCGCGTGGTAATTTACGGCCCTCCCCCTCTCACAGAGAGGAGGCCTGAGTACCAGCAGTGGGAACATTATAGGCTGATAATATGTACGTGATATCACTTAATTAAATTTATTTTTAATTAAGTACACTAGACTGCATTAAATTGTGAACTAAATAATCATTTCCTGTTCATTGCGAGTTTTTATCGAACATTGTATACAAAAAGTAGGTGTATTATCGAAACTGGTTTAGCAATTTTGGCATTTCAGTTTTATTCATGATTGATGATAAAAATAAAGTTATAAACCGTTCAAATAGATCAACAGTTAAGAGGTGCGCCCGCGTAGGAAAAAAAACCAAATTAGGACAAAATTAAAATTGTGTGAAATGTAAAAATCTGGGATCATAGTTTGGCCTTTTCCCGGGATTTAACAGTACCACGCAATTCAAAAGTCATTTATTCAAACTAAGCTGAGAATCAGCACTTTTCGAACGTCAAAATTACATAAGGCAGTCGCTCAAAACCTTCTGCCCTTCACCACTTCCTAGTGCTTTAGCTGGGATGAAGAAGTGGCGCAACAAACTCCCCAACAGCACAGCTGTCTGTTCAAGTCAGAAAAAATGATTCTATCCAATTCCCGATTAATAGTAACTTTCTGCTTAAGACCAGAAAAATCCACTTTTATTAAGTAAATATTTGAATAGTGAAATATTTTATAATGAACTGGCTTTTGCCTGCGGCTTCGCCCAGGTGGATGTCGGAAATTGTCCCACGGGAACGAACTACCGGGATAAAAGTAAACTAACCTAACCGAGGCCATGGTCTACCTGTGAGCCAAATTTCATCGAAATCCGTCCAGCTGGTAAGGCGTGAAGGTTAAAGACAGAGTTACTTTCGCATTTATCGCCTTTCTCCTTTTTTTGCGTTTTCACACTAGGCGATTTGCGAGCGAGTTATCACCGAGGCGATTGTTCAACACGCTCGCTGCGTGTGCGCAACGTGTTCGCCGCGTTTGCGTAACGAGAGCGATTGACGTGAGTGTACAAGAGAGAGCGAGACAAGCGAGTTTACAATGTTGTAGAAACGCGGAGAATACGTCGCGTAGTCGCGGTTAGCGCGCTTCGCACCCGCGAAGACCACGTTCACAGATCGCCCGCTAGAAACACGCTGGCAAGTCTAGTGTGATAATGCTCTAAAATGCATATTACATTAATGGACTGCCTCGTTGGTCTAGTGGTCGCAAGCGCTACTGCTAAGCATGTGATCCGGGGTTCGATTCCCGGGTCGAGCAAAGTGTTATTGGGTTTTTCTATCTGAAATTTCTCAGTAGCAGCCTGGAATCTGGATTTGTGCCCGGTTGATGGCAATAGGCTCTCCCCCTATTACATGGGACTTAAACATAATTGGCGAAATGTGGGTGTACCTGCTACAGGGACACCTCTGCCCAACCCTTCGGGGTAACAAGGCGTGATGTTATGTTATGTATTAATGGATTGATTGTAACAATGACAATCCATTAATGTAATGCACATTTTCATAATGATAATACCACCCAAGGACTCCACGAGACAAGCTCGACCTAGTGTGGAGTTCTTTAGCAAAAACTTCCTTTGCGTCTTATAAAAAAAACCTAGCTATTAATGTAGACTTTGTGCAAGGAAATATACAGCATTGTTTTGGAAAATAAACTGTGGCGACATCTACATCGCTACATGCGAACTACGCATAAACGTCACACAAAATCATGCATCGCGCAAACATTTACCTTAAATTCTGAGTTGAGCTGCACGATAACTGACAAATGCGTGCACTGACTGGACAGGCCCTCTCAATCTGTGTGGTTCTTTCCTCAAAAGACCACTTCAGACACCAATCCACATGGCCTTCACATGATCTGACCAAGATTATGTCTGGACTTTAAAAGAGACTGAGATCTCTGAGTTTGTTTCGGCCTTTCTTCTCAGAGTAGTCAGATAGGAAATGCCGACCTCATCTAGTTTTAAAATATGATTGACGTGTAAAAGTGTTTGTACAAACCTACTTACAGAAATAAAATCATTTATCATTTACCGCACGATCAGACATAACTTCCCCGACATCAATCGTTGAGCAGTTGCCCGCCAGACACGACATCCATCTGGTCGGAAGATCCTCCCTTTTCTATAGAGGATGAGTGAACTTTACACTCTGTTCCTCATACCTCTTTTTCTTTTTTTTCTAATTCTTCAGGCGTGATGGATGTCGATCTAAACATGATAAAACAACGTCTTCAACTTCTTAAAAAAATGGACTCCCAATAATACTAATTGGTGATCCCTAGTCCGTTGCACACGTAATATTTAATAACTAATTTTAGCCTTTAACTGTCAGTTCTAAGGCCGTCTGAAACCTCTGTCTAGCATTTAGTTTTTGTAAACTTAGCTTTATGTTACTTCTATGAAATAAGGAAATAATTCTGAGTTTGATTGATGACTGTAAAATTAGTAAAGTAGTCGCAAAGTCGACTGTTTAGGCGAAAACTCCAAGCTACCCCGAGAAATTTAAATTTTCAAACGTTTTTTGCAATTTGCAGGTCAGTATTATGTTGTATGTTTATCAAAATACGATTCGCGATCGTAACAAGTATGTGTGAACAAAAATTATTATCATGAAAATCATCAATACAACTCTCGCCTGTCTTGGGGATCCCCTAAGAAGCGTCTTAGGGGATGCTCCCAAGACACGCGATAACTTCCAATTGAAACAGCTCTTAGATTATGATTTACTAACTTCTGCCCGCGACTTCGCGCGTCCACGTGGAATTTATTGTTTTAACATAAAATATAAAATCAAAGTTAAATCATTTATTTCAAGTATGGCACTTTTGAACGTCAAAATATACAAAATAATAGAATTAATTCTAGTCGGTTTCAAAAGGTAGTTTTCGTATGGAGAAGAATGGGCAAGAAACTCTACCGTTACTCTTTTAAAATACTTTGCAATATTTTGTATAGGTACATTAGTTAAATAATTATATATGAAGACGATGCACCTAAAATAAAATTACTATACCACAACAGGTAAAAACAATTAAAAATGAAGCAACGACAGATAATTTAATTATGTGACAGATACATGGTGCTCACATATTTACAAACGTTGTAAAAGTAGACGATTTTCCTAAAATTTAATATCATAATAACAAAAAATAATACATTTTATAATTAAATTAGCGACCAGTTTGATTTTGTCTTGATTCTAAATTGTCCTATGGATATATCTTATGAACACTCGGCATCGGCAATATTGTAGCTCCCCATTACTGAAAGAATTTTCGGAATTGGATCGGCAGTTGCGAAGATTACCCCTGACATACAAACTCACAAATTTTACCTCTTTATAATATTAGTATAGACAAAACAACACACATAACATAACATCACGCCTTGTTTCCCCGACGGGTTGGGCAGAGGTGTCCCTGTAGCAGGTACACCCACATTTCGCCAGTTATGTTCAAGTCCCATGTAATAGGGGGCGAGCCTATTGCCATCAACCGGACAAAAGTTCTCTGATAATCAAAGTCAAAGTAAAATCATTTATTTCAAATAGGCCCATGTATGGCACTTTTGAACGTCAAAAATTACAAAATAATAAAATTGATTCTAGTCGCTAATATATTCAAAGTATTTAATGTATGTATTCTAAGTTGCAAATTGCAATACATACATTAACTTTGTAACTGCATTGTTAATTCACAATCACAATCTCCAAGAAGAATCTATTGTTGTTTTTAAAATAACTTAAGAACTCTATAAAAAAGAGTTTATTGTACAAGTGTTTTGAATAATTAATCTTTTAGGAATATGTAATTAAAGCAACAAAAGTCGATTAACACTTACCTATTTTACATGCTATCGAAATATACAGGGTTACTGGTTATATGTCGGCAATCCATTAAGGGGATGTAGGAGAGGTCATTTACAACCATATGACCTCTTTTGACTTCTATGCAAATATCAACAATTTTCGAATTATTTGGCATTTTTTATTATGTGAAGTCAAATTACTCGAAAATGGTTGAGATTGGCATAGGTGTCATGGGGGTCATTTGGTTGCAAATGACCTCTCCTACATCTCCTTAATGAATTGCCGACATATAACCAAAAACTCTGTAAAATAATTATAGACAAAATAAATAATTCTGCAAGTGCTTTTTTCTTCATTTTACGTCTGTTTTTTCGACGGTAATCGAGTTAGTTGCCGATGCTGACCGTACTACGTCATCCAATGACATGTTGCAACTTTTATGATCAAAACCAGCGCTGTGGCTATATCTCGCATAGTGTCACAGCATTATGCTGAGCGATGGCTGTTTTGCGTGGTTGTGACGCATTTTTTCGTGTTTGTGTTTTTTCTTTGCGCTCAAATAAATTTATTTTATGTCTTTTAAATAACCCTATATTCTCTCCACAGATGCGTCTCCTACAAAGCACATGGGCTGAGATGTTGTCACTTATGCTGGCTTACCGGTCCATGTCGGGCGGTAGTCCGCTGCGCCTGCGATTTGCCACAGACCTCGCGCTCGACGAGCAGCAAGCCAGGGAAATTGGAGCACATGACTTATTTACACAGGTCAGTTTTTGTTAAGATATGTTTAAAAAAAATACAATAGACGTGGATATATTTAGTAATCTGTTCCGCTTAGAGAGCGAGTGACATAAAAAACGGTCCAGCCGATTTCTAGTAATCGGGGAACATACATAAAAAAAAAATGAAGATTCCGATGAAATGAGAACCTCCTTTTTTGAAGTCGGTTAATAATAAAAATATGATAAACTGTAATAGTTTTTATTTCTGTCTCCAGATTGCGGGCGTAGCCAAGCGCTTGGAGCGCGCGGCGGCGTTGCGCGAAGAGTGTTACCTGATGAAGGCGCTCGCGCTCGCCAACTCCGAGGCGCGCATCGATGAGCACGCAGCGCTGCGTCGCTTCAGGGATTCTATACTTGCAGCGCTTAACGACGCTGTCTCCGCTTTAAGGTGAGCTTAAAGCATCAAGAAATTATTTAATTTTAAAGGTTTTCGTTTATTTAGGGGTTTGTTTTTTTTTGACTCATTTCTGCCATATCCGATACCATGAAATAATCCATTTATTACTAGAAATGGAGGTGGTCAGTATTTAAAAAAATGGGTCCATTTTTAATATAAATTATGAATAAAATATTTTATTATTAAATTGGACCATTCTGCTCTTCAGATATTTTTATCTGATATAATGTCGATCTTTACACGAAACAGTCGGAAAGAAGAACTTGGTCCATTTTTATAAAAAAATATTCTCACTTGATCAAAAAAATTATTATGTAAAAAAAAACCACAACAACAACAGCTTAAGATAATGGGTAACAACATCCCCCCCTTCCGCCCCTTGGTAATACTGGTTGTCAGACTTACGGGCTTCTGATGACCCGTAACGACTGTCAAAGATTTACAAATGACAACCGGGACCAACGGCTTAAAGTGCTTACTGAGGGACGGGGAGGTCTTGGTATGTAAAGATGGTCACCCATCTACAGAAAAAAGTGTATGTAGAATAGAGTAAGCTAACAATCCATAGTGATGTCGTGTGCAGGCCGTACAACGGCAACGCGGCGCTGCAGCAGCTGCTGCTGGTGCTGCCGGCGCTGCGCCACGCCGACGTGGCCGTGCGCCGCTTCTGGGCCGCCGTGCACCGCGAGCGCCGCGCGCCCATGAACAAGCTGTTCGTGGAGATGCTCGAGGCGTGTCTGCGGTAAGCACGACGCCGACGCCGAACGATACTCCTCCAGACCAAACTTCGGCGAAGCCGAGCCATCGACGCGGGAGATATGGTAGTGTGTCGTCAGCACTACTAGGACACCGGCAGGACTGTGGAGGTGCATGTATATTGTATACGTTTCCTCTCCGAATGTCTTCTATATTTTCGTTTCTTCACCTTCGGCGGAGGCGACGCGTCCCCGCGCCAAATGTACAAAACGACGGACGGATCTAGTACAAAACTTGTTACTATTTTTGTATAATATAATAAAAAATATTATATCTAGTTTTACTGTGGAAGTTTCGAGATTATTGTATGGTCGAGGAAACTATCCTCGGACTGATCGCGCCAGCCACTTAGTATTGTAGTGACCTGAAACGTCATTAGTTCTGTTCTGAACAGAGTTTTAGTACTGTTAGCTTTAAAGGCACTGTTTTTTGTTTTGTCTAAATTTCGTGGCTCTCTGCGATGGGCCTCACTGTAGTGTTGAAGGTATTTTTTCCCCGACCGTACGAACTAATTCTGTATGTCTCGATAAATGCGGGGGCCGTATTCGGCGCATTTATCATTAAAATATAACATTGTTTTTATTCTGTTTGTTTTAAAAACTAAGAGAGGGGTCGTTGCTTGTATTGCGTCGTATAAAAAAAAACGCGCTAGTGGACCTAAAATATTAGTAATTAAAACAATCAATGCATCATTATGATATCAAATGGATTTCTTGTAATTTTACTAGAATTTCTAAAGTACAAATATATACTACTTAGATAAGTTTTACACCTGTTTTCGTAACAAAACTTGTTTTCTCAATAAAGGAGACGTAGATTGTTGCTAAATATAATATTTAAAATATATAAAATAATTCTATGAAGTAAGCATGTTTGTCTGATCGAAAAATTTCAAACAAAAATATCTTATTTCTGAAGAATTAAGTCGCAGTGCAACAGCGCACCCCAATTCTAATGTACAACTGTTTTATAAAATAATGAACATAAACAGTGCGTCCATTATAACTTGACGCGTGACGCGATTGGCAGCACAGAATTTTGCAGTCTTAGGCCGCTTTCCGAATTAGAACAAAATCGCTCACAGCGCTTATATCAATAAATTGCGTTCCGATTTAGGTATCACGATTATGACAGCTGAAGGCTGTCAACAATTCGGAATGCTCGTGAACGCGCTCACAGTGCTGCTCAACGTCAAGACTTGCATTTATCATATTTCTTTGTGTATATACCGCAAATTTCTTCTTTCGTTAGGTGGCGACACGGTAGCCAAAAGCACAATTTCGAAAAAGCCACGTTAGTTTAAAGATACGATGCGACTCAAAACAAAACAGCACAACTGTCATTTTGACAGCGCTCCCGGTGACATTAATTTAGGGCATGGTCGGCGTTATCACAAGATGGCGCATGTCATGACGTCATCTATGACGATTCACGGAACATCGTTATCGCGCTCACGGTAATTCAGTATGGGTGTTAGCACGCCTTAGTTTTAATACTAATAGAGTTCAAAATGGCGACTGACAGAACAGTGCTACCAATCGCATCACGGTTCAAGTTATAATTAACGCATTGTAAAAACATAGAATTTATTTAATAAATACAGATTATGTAGCAATATTTACTGTGTAAAGGTTATAAATGTATATCTAGAGCTGTTCCACTAACATAAAACATAATTATTTTAACTGAAATATTAGTTGTGTAGTTTGTAATGCCAGTGAATGTCTGATCCCTTTGTCGAATTGCAATACCCGGGTATTGTGAACATTACTCTGTCTCACAATACCCGGGCTCAGTCGATAATTTAGGTAGACTAGTTGTAGTTATTTCTATATTAGATGGATGTATTTTTAAACGCGTTAAAAAGTAGAATCCTGCATAAATATATCTTTAACCCTAGTTAGAATTAACAAGGAGTTAGTGTCCAAACCGCAGTTAAAAATATTTTCAACTAATATAATTTAAACTTACTATAGTGTTGAAATAGGAGTGTGTTTCTGTTAAAATTGATGTCGTGATTGTAACATATCTGTAGGTAGTTAGCGTAATGTACGAAGTACAAGGAAATATACTCTTATGCACCCTAATTGCGTAACACACCATCAATTACAATCTGTTTCATTTTGACAGTTCAACAACATTCATTGCGTTGTTGAGTAGACAAATTTTTCGAACATTATGAAGCAATGGATTAGCAATATCCTTCAAAATGATTCAGATTGATCGTGTGTTACGCAATTAGGGTGCTGGACTTTAGAAGACCCTTATTCATAAAATATACATCTATGTATGTTCTTGTCTATGGACAGTTATTTAGCGGCAGCACTCTAATAATGCCAGTGAATTATATCAGATCGTGTGTGAATACACACGATCTGATATAATTCATAGAGTGAGACAACGCTATATCGCTAGAAAGAGCAAACATCACAAGACCTTCAGTCATGAGTGCAACTGCTAAATAATATACCCCCTATCTACCCTTGTAAATAAACATCGAGCTTTTTAGCTATAGGAATTCGATATTTATGAATAAGGGAATAAGATTCAAAATACAGAAGCATCCTCCATATTAAACACTATAGTAAAAATCTATACCTAAGTGTAACATCACAGAATTGTATTAAGTATCTAAAAATATTGAGTTGTAAATAGAATTAATATTAAAGATATAGTGGAACAGATAATATCGAATACCTCAATAACTGTTACCATGAACGAGTGAATATAAAACTGTTATAAATGTAAATAAGTACATGTATACACGGCTACACATCAAGCTATACATTTCCAGTATAACCTGACCTCGCATTGTACGGGAATCCTATACAAAGCAAGATTAACATAAACTGGGAGTGTATAGCTTGATATGTAGCCATGTGAGGTTAGGTTGATGCCAGCGCCACTGTTGATCAAATTCAGAACTAGCAATGGGTTGACATTTTGAAGGTTCGTCTAACAAAGTCCAATTTTGGTATCCATTTTGATGATAAACTATTGTAAAAAAAAAAATGAAATCAAATGGTTTAAAAGCTAGGCAGTCGATATACAACGTGTAACGTTAAATGCGCAAAACCTGAAAATAATTTGATCAGAATAACGAGCAGAATCAATTGAACCACTTTTTAATATAGGTCACATTTTTCAAAAAATCTTCATTAAAAACGTTGCCGTGTCTATTTATTAATAGGTCAAGCCATCACATGAACAAACCCGCCAAAATAGGTAAACAAACACAAATTGTTGTCGACCAATTTAAATTTTCTCATACGCGGGATAATAATAACGTTTATTTCAATGCAAATACGAATCTTACGAACTAAAACTGCACATAAAACCTTTACAATTTTTTTCTTTCTGAAATAGGTCTTTTGAATTAAAAATCAGTTCGGGTGTCTGAGGTTTTGCGTATTTAACGTTACACGTTGTAGAATTAATGTTTCATAAAATTTGACGTCTTTCTAAAATGTCTTCCCTTTAGCTATACTCCATTTGAAATAAGATTAGACACTTAACTAAACCTTTTTTACAGTCCGTTCAACCAATTTTGACTTCTATTGCGTTGGTGGCATGACAAATGGCAGCTGCAGTAAACAGTTGGTTTGTAACCACTTTTTTTGCTTTTAATGCCATCCTTATGCCTACGTAATAGAAGTCAAAATCGGTTGAACGGACTGTAAAAAAGGTTTGTTTAAATGTCTAATCTTATTTCAAACGGAGTATAGTTTCGAATACGGTAAGATTCATGACAGAACATAAGTATAGCAATATACATAAGTTGTAACATGAATAATACCGTTGCCGATACAAAGTGTGAAAAATCAATGCGAAAACGAATAAAATAAGATCCAAGTTGTATAAAAATGTTGAACGAAAAAAATCTATTCAAAACTGCACCTATAGTTCGATTGCGTTGGTCGATAGATCTATGACAGTCATTACGCGTAGTCAGAAGCTAGAAAGTCTGACAACCAGTCTTACCAAGGGGTATCGTGTTACCCTGTAACTGGGTTGTGGAAATCAGATAGGCAGTCGCTTCATGTAAAATACTGGTATTCAGCTGCATCCGGTTAGACTGGAAGCCGACCCCAACACAGTTGGGAAAAGGCTAGGCAGATTGAGTTCGGTTGATTTTGTAAATTTGTTAATTTTACCCTTAAAGTAGAGGTTGTAAGTAAACGGTGCATTTTTGTTGTGATTTTGCTCAAAACATATGTCAATAAATATTCGCATTCTTACCAGGACTAGTGATTTACTTGCTGACGTTACGAAGGGTCGGTTTCCCGAACAAAAGTTATCGCAAAATTAATATGACTAATTATCTGTTGCGATTGACTGTTGATAAATCGTTCAACGAATCACAGCAGTATACGCGCGCTTGACAATTTGTCATATTAATTTTGCGATAATTTTCGTTCAGGAACCGGCTCTAAGGGTTTTCAACACTTAACTGCCTCGTTGGTCTAGTGGTCGCAAGCGCTACTGCTGAGCATGAGGTCCTGGGTTTAATTCCCGGGTTGGGCAAAGTGTTATTGGGTTTTTCCATCTGGAATTTCTCAGTGGCAGCCTGGAGTCTGGATTTGTGCCCGGTTGATGGCAATAGGTACGCCCCCTATTACATGGGATTTTTTCCTTCATTGTGCAGAAAATGTATAAAATCACAAGCAGTCGAATTGAGAAAAATCTTGAGTGTGAAAACCCTAAGTATCTTCTAATGAAACGTCAGTAAATACTTGATTTGGATTCAGTTTAATTTTTATATATTTTGTTTAACAGCTTACTAGCTATTACGTTTCAAATGTAACGTGTCTGAACAAGCTAAAGGTTGTTTAAACACAAATTACCGAACAACGGTATTTTAGTGTCAAAATATTAGGGTTAACTTTCAAAATGATATTTGTCGTAACATAGTTACAAAAATG
The DNA here is from genome assembly GCA_963680765.1 of Agrochola lychnidis. NCBI lineage: Eukaryota > Metazoa > Arthropoda > Insecta > Lepidoptera > Noctuidae > Agrochola > Agrochola lychnidis. Next base: position 5,287,903 of record OY796862.1, on the reverse strand, counting down.
AATTGTAAAAATCAATGTGATGGCTTTAGGATTAAGAATAAGCAAATATTTTTGAAAGTTGCCATGTTTTTAGGCCGAGATAAACAAACACTACTTAGCACTTGCTCTGGCTGAGCATTATTCCTGTCACTGTCGCATAATTGTCAAAATGCAAGTGTAAGATAGAGACGGGAACATACACTGCTACAAGAAACTTTTGGCGCTCGAGTGACGTTGGCGGAGGCGCTATTGACGTTTGTGCAATTTTTTGTATACAATGTTTCTATTTTCTTAATGTCCCTCGGGAATCTTCGCATTTCCGAATACAAACGAATGTTAATTTCCATGTCCATCAATTATTAGGTTTATCTTGTATAATAATTTGAATAAGTACTTTGTTGTTATTTTGTTTTGATTTTCGTGTGAACTATATAGAGCTGTAAAACTATTTTCCTATCTGTCGTGCCTGCAACTTTAGCAGCTTTCGTACCATTTTTAAAATAAATTACATTAGTTACTATTAACAACTCTATATACTTCCAAGTCGAATAAGGGCGTCCGGTCTGCACCAAGTGCAAAGGGCAACTGATAGAAATCCGACGACTGACGAAACACGAGGTTTGCCGAGAGACATTAAGGACATAGTTGTACTGTAATGTATGGATAAAACAAGATTGCGGCGTTGGCCACGCGCCAAAAGGTCATGTATTACAAAAGCTTTTTGTACCTAAATAAATTATTATTATATGTATGTTTATTTTAATTTTTAATCAGTATAATATGTATATGTTTATGGTATTGTATTATTTAGATTTCCTTTATTTCATTATTTACATATAAATTATATTTTTTGAAATATAAGAATTTAAAAAATTAAACTTTAAAAATATAATTATTTAGGTTATTATTTTATGTTTATATTATTTTAAATATATTTATCCTTGTACAGCTATATCTAAGCCAAAGCGTATGCTAAGAAGTAGCGTTTATCAACCTCGGCAAGACTCGAGTATCACAGAATAAAAGTTTTCTACGTATCTTAAATTCCATGTGAGTTTTAACGAGTTCTGTTGTAGTTATTCTTATGTTAAGAATATTTACTTTATTTAATAGTGTTTAATGCGGTGGTATTCAGGGAGCGAAGCTGTGAAGTGTGACTGTGCCAGATTATTTATTAAGTTTTTAATTATTATCGTCGTTGTTATTGATCTGCGATTACTGAATTATACAATTAAGGAAAATTTAATTTTTTTGGTTACAGTCTGTATGTGAGCCGGTTACTTTAAAACAAATGGCTAATAATTTAAGCCTTTTAATAAAAAATACTTGAATTGATGAGTTAGAAAACCTGTTCATGTATTTTCATCAATCAAGTATTAATATTTCTTTTATTTTAAACTGATTGGCAGCTTATTATCCGGTTACATACAGACTGAAACCTGATGTTTTGTTGAAAATATTTCTTTTAAAAAGTTTAATAATTTTTAATAGGCTTTTATAAAATTTACTTTGTACAAACGAACTGATTGGACTAGATGAAAAATAAATTGAATTTCTATATCGTAGAACATTTTGAGTAGGTGGAGTTAGTGATATGTAATCTCAGATCAATCTAGAGAACCCTAGGTAAACCAATATAATACCCGTGTCTTAAATTTTGTATTTAATAAATTCGTACCTTATTTCTTTACATAATGTTATTAATGTGAACCGGTCCCGGATATAAAATAAAAAATATATAAAGTGGTGACATTTTATTTTTGTATTTTTATTTATGTTTGAATAAGAATACCCTTACAGAACATAGCTGTGTCTATGGCACAGAATAAATAAGTATCAGTATTCTATCTTCATAGAAAACGGCCGAAACGACGCGATTTGAAATTTCAATGTATATCAGTACGCAACGCTGGATGCGGAAAGCACAGAATCGGTCGAAGTGGAGGTGCTTGGGGGAGGCCTATGTTCAGCAGTGGACGTCTTTCGGCTGAAAAAATGATGATTATTTCCTTGAAATAACTATTTACGGCCGCTCGGTAGATAAAACTTCTGCGTCCGCGTGCGTAACTGCCGCGCACTGGATACTGTTGCGTACTGATATACATTGAAATTTCGAATCGCGTCGTTACGACTGTTTTCCATGAAGACAAAATACTGTTGCTTATTTATACTGTGTCTATGGATACCTAACAGAACATACCTACAAACATCACACTTGAAACCCCCCGAGTAGGGTTGCCAGATGGTCGGGATTCGTCTGGATTCTCCTGACATTTTAAATGATCTCCAGACTCCCGACAAAACTCAATATCTCCAGAAAAACAGCTTCTCGGAAAGTTCTATCCAAAATGATAATGATAAATAAATAAAATGACAAATTTTTTGGTAGGTAATAGAAATAGAACCTTATTATGGAATGTTTTCGATGTGAGAAAACCCTTTTTTGCGTCGAAGCTGAACAGTTTTTAAAACGAGCTATTCGGAGCTATTCAATACTTGCAAGAACGCTATGATTTTTCTGAGAACTTATTACATAAAAAAAAACTTGGTGTATTGTATCTAAAAGGTGCAAGGTTTTTATACTAAAGAGAGAAATCATATGGCCTTTAATTTAATAAAAGCTGGGTTATTATTTAGACTGAACTTTGAAGTATATTGTTTTATTTTTTTCTGAATAGGTACTCCTAAAGGATCCAAATTTTTGGACTCAGTAAAGTCCAATACCAAATACATGTGACAAACTAAAAATTAAGTCTAGGTACTTAAATTAGTAATGTGTCAAAAAACTTAACATTTTAAGTCTTTTTGTAGCCTTTTAAAAATAAATCCCGACAGCAATCCCAAAATCCCGACAGTTTCAAGTTATGTCCAGATATTTTGGTCTTTCGATCTGGCAAACCTACCCCCGAGGTAGGTAGAGTAGTAAACTACACCCATACCTCGCTAGTTATGTAGGCTATGTAATAGAGGCGAGCCTATTGCCATCAGCTGGGTACAAATCTAGGCTACGGGCTCCTATTGAGGAATAACACTGCCCGACCCCTAGGGACCACATGGTCACGCAAGATTCACGAGGCAGTCGTCGAAAACCTACCAGGGGTTGAACCTAGGATTCCCATGAGAGCAGCTGCGTTTGCAACCACAAAACCTGCCCAACTATAAAACTACTTACCATTATAATATACCTATTTACCAAAACCGAGTATCCTCCTTTGCATACATCCTCGGGAGAAGAAGCGACGGCATCCCACGTAATCTCACTCCCGACTATATACTGAACCACGACGAAAACAAGAGAGGTCTACCAAGTTCTGCGAAGTGGTGCTAAGCCCCCTCTCGAGACATTCCTCGAGCTACACGTCACAATAGTGGCCGCTTCTGTGTCCCGCCCAACTTTGGGTAGCGCAAGTCACTCCTTCCATTCGGCTACCAGAATCTGGCACTCTCATAAACAGTGATCGGAGTAAGTAGAGTGATTTTATGTACTCGCATCATGAATAGTCAAAGAAATATAACATGGATAAGCCTTTTTTCCGGGATTTCATTTTGGTACTAACGGGATTGAATCAAATATTGTTAAAGATTTTTAAACTTAATGATAAACATTTAAAATATATTACATTATTATATTGTTTTTATACAATCCGATCACCTATATACTATTAAAAAGACAGCAAAAGGGTTAAATATTTCTTATTCATATTGATGTATTCTTTATTCTACACATTACAACATTTAAAATTCCTTAAGTCTTAATAATTTCAAAATCCCGGGGGCATATCTATACTAATATATACGTGCCAATGCATTGACCCCAAATCACTCTACCTACTCCGATCACTGCTCATAAATACCAAGCTAATTGCGTTGCCTAAAAACAGCATTAATTCTATTTACTTACGTAACATTTTCTTGTATCCGAAGCACAAGACTAAAAAAGGAACAGACTGCAAGCTTCATACTAACGCTTTGCGCGAGATCACTACTACACGCACAGCTTTGTGTGCGTGCAGTGTCACAGACAAGGCGCGCGGGGGGTGCACCGGCGCCCGCTAGAGGCAAACTGGTTTGAGCCGGCTCATTCGGAAGCCAACGTTCAGGGGTACGCCGCGCGCCGTGTGCCAGCGGTACGAGTGACGCGGACATTTAGGTTAATAAAAATGGCAAATTGTTGTAAGTACTGTGTGTATCAATAATAGTAGGAAAAGCAAGGTTTATTTTTTTATCCAAAGGATTTTGTCAGGTTATTATCTATATCTACCCATACCTACTCATTTTTAATGCTTATTGCAGAATTATTTAGTTACGAGGTAAGTAGTATCCTAAATAAAGATGACCATAAAGTTTTCCCATAAGAATGATTATTTATTAATCTTATGGTTTACCGCCTATATTAGCGAGTTATTGTTCGTCTCCTATTTGTTTCGAATTAAATAATTACCGGTTCGGTACCGTAATTTGAAAACGGAAAACTCACGGGATCACCTCAGTCACAGTGCGTGTCCGTCCGTCTGTCCGTCTGTCCAGCTGTCCAGCTGTCCATCCGTCTGTGCTCATCGCCGAATCTCGACTCGCACTTACCCGGTTTTTTAATTTTTAATAACCGAGTGACAGCCCTATGAAAGTAGGTAAGAATTTTAAACTCTGTTAGGAAGCTTGCCTTCTGCTCGTTTTTTATTCTTGTGTCCGAAGTCCGAACTGAACCACAGAATATTACTTACAGAAGATTTACTATTATTACACAATTATTTCAATAAAAGTGACTCTTGCTACTACACAATAAAGTGCAATTCAGGTCGCACAGCGCTAACCTACCTTTACTATTTGTTGTTACAGCGGTAATTATACACTATCTGTAAAAATGTCAACTGTCTTCCTATTACGGTTCATGAGGTACAGCCCGCTGAAAGACAGACGGACAGTGGAGGCTTACTAATAGGGTTCCGTTTGGCACCCTTCGAGTACGGAATCTTAAAAACACGAATTCTGCGTGACATGTAAAACAGGGGCAAAATGATTTGTGTCCAGTTTCGTTTATTGTTTACATCTAAGTTGTGAAAAATTGTCATAACTTTAAACAAATGTGAGCAAAATAGGGCTGCATCAATCAATATCGGTACTAACATCGACATGTTTGATAACTCTGCGATTTGTAGCAACGTTCGTTATCCTATATTCATAGGACAACATGTAAAACACAGACTACAATAAAATGACAATGGAATTCTGGAGGGGACGGCGCGTACGCTGTCCCCACTACCAAAAATTACGCATCCGAGTTATCCACGTTACGGATAATCGCAGGGGTCAACCCAACCGCAGTGCAATGGGAAGGCCTCGCCCTGGGGGAACCGCCTTATTGATCATTATCTAAGTTAAAATACACAATCATAATTTTTTCTATATTTTCAACTGTCAGGCGATTTCGTTTTATTGTTAAGAATCCATTTATAAGTTGAAAAGACCTTTCAACATCGACTAAGGTTAAAGGCGCGTACATATAGTATGATCGCTCATCCCTTCCTGCTGTTATCATATGTCTCTAAGAGTTTAATTCGATTTTTGTAATTTCTTTAACCCAATTTGTATATCTTTAAAATATTCCTCAATGTAGTCCAAGTCCGATTTCAAGTTTTCCTTTTGAACAACATTTTTGGCACACCTAATAGAGAGCGCGTCGCAACTTCTTAAAAGATTTATAATTGTTTTAATTTGATCGTAATATTTTGCATAATATGACACTGCCTCCAACCAAGTACCCCATCTTGTAATAACGAGTTCTGGAGGAAGCGGCATGTGTGGAAAGGTGTTTTTTAACAAGCGCACTATAGTAGTTGACTATAAAAAAAAAATGTTTACGTTTGAAATTAATTCATCTACATCTGAGTATTCGTATCGTATTTTTTCTGCCACGAGATTCAGTGCATGCGCTAAGTAAGTGACGTGTATCATGTTATATTAATCAAATATTTTTTCAGAACACGTCCCGCTTTTAGCATACATGCTACACTATCAGTGCATAATACAGCAACGTCTCCTACTTTGGATTCATACGAATCGCGCCACATATTTTCAAGGCAGTCTGTTACAAATTGAGCAATTGTGTTCCCATTAACAATTTCTAGTACTTTGCAAGCAACTAAAAATGGTTTTTATGTGATGATCTCGGTATCCCCTATGCCAAGTATGAATTTTTTTTTTTTGGCATCTCGCAGTTTTGACCACTAAGGTCGTGGCTGCTTAACCGGATTTTCCTGTGGGTGCCATAAGCTTCTACACTTAGAGCCTCCAGCCAGGAGCTTTTTAAAACTATTCTAAATTAAAAAAAAACCGGCCAAGTGCGTGTCGGACTACGCACAATGAAGGGTTCCGTAGTTGAGATGAATTTATTTATCCCAAGAACAAACTTAACACTGTAGTTGAAAAACGTTCTACCATAAATTCCAACTGCAAATCGTCGCTCGGCATCCAATACCGCGAATGTGACATTTTTTACGTTTTTTTTTATAATAGCAGGATTATTTATTTAAACGTGTAGAATGAAATAAAACAAAAATCTGATTTTCGTTAAAAATTTCACATTCGCGGTATTAACATAATAATAATAAATTATAAATCTTTAACCTTTAAACGAGCAATTCTTGTTTATATTATGTATATATACAATCTGAGTCTCGGAAACGGCTCCAAGAATATTTCTGAAATTTAGCATGCAGGGGGTTTCGGGAGCGATGAATCGATCCAGCTAGGATTCATTTTTATAAAACGTGCTGGCTGTGAAAAATTTAATTCAAGAGAATAGGCGAATTACATATGAAGAGGTTCAGCATATACTGCAGATTGGATCGGAAGTGTGCATGAAATTCTACACGGGTATCTTCGGGTAAGGAAGATAGTTTCACGCTGGTACCGCAAAATCTAACGCAGGCTCAGAAGGAGGTTTGGGTAGAATGGTGCCGAGACATGATAGCAAAATTTGAAGCAGGCTCGTCTCAGCGCGTTTAAGATATCATTACGGGTGATGAATCTTGGATTTATCAGTATGATTCAGAAATGAGGCGTCAGTAAACCGTGTGGCTGTTTCAAAATCTTTGACGGGTTATCTGGTGTCAGTACCCTTACGAGATCAAAAGAGAATCAATGCTGAATGGTATGTTACCAAATGTTTGCCAGAAGTTTTTACTGCAGCAAGAGACCGAACACTGGCCTCCGTGGGCTACTGTTTCACCACGACAACGCGCTGGTTCACTCGGCGCTCAAAACAAGGGACTTTCTGGACAGCACACCGGTCAAATTTATAGGTCATCCTCCTTACAGTCCCGATTTAGCTCCGTACGACTTTTTCTTGTTCCCCAAAATAAAAAATCAAGTCAAAGGAAAACAGTTTTCATCACCGGAAGATGTACTGGCTGCATTTGAGAAGGAGATTGAAGAGGTGTCTGATGCGGACTGGAAAATGTGTTATGGTTTAGACGTATGAAACTGTGTATAGACGCCACTGGAGAGTACTTTGAAAAGATATAATAAAAAAATTATAACCTGTACTATATTTTTTTCTAGTATCGCAAAACTTTCTGAGTGCCCCACGTAATCTAGTTTAAATTTATTTCACCCCATGGGAGATGACACTGCAATGATTGATGTACATGCAATCCAGCCTACTAGCGATCATTTTTAGGTTATTGTTGGAGCTGGCCCGCACTCTGCGCACCAGAGATGCACACTTTATTCGCATCGTTGCGTAAAAGCAATTAATATGTGCGTCCGCGAACATTCCCGATGCGCTACAAAAACGGGGCAGCCCCACCAATACCCTGAAAATGTTGTTGTATTGGACACGACGGGCGTTGTACGACCTTTGGGTATATCTAGCCCACAGGCTGTACGTGTAAAACGTTGTACAATAAGCTGGAAACAGAGTAATTTTGACTTTTTAAGTGAGCAGCGTGCAAACCTGCGAGCCAGCATGTTCGCCCTTACCGACAACGCCCTTCGTTCCCGCTCAATATCGAGTCCGTCATTTAGGTTAGGGGTCAATATATGACCAAGATATTTAAACGTAAATACTCTTTGTAGTGGAGTCCCATTGTATAATACAGGTGGTACATAACCCAGTATACCCCCAGCCTCAAAGACCATGAACTCCGACTTATTGGAGTTTTACTTCAAACCTTGTCTTTTGGCATACTGCTCACATTTGGCAACCAAGTTTCGAGACCACAGATTGACGCACTCAGAAGCACCATATCGTCTGCATAGCTAATATTATTTACACAAATACCATCTATATAGCAACCCAATCTGGTGCAGCTAAGCTCGCCAATCAGCTCGTTTACATTACAAGTTGAAAAGCGTGGGTGAGCTGAACCCTCCCTGCCTCACCCCGCATTCCAACCTGTATGGCCTGGAAAAAGTTCCAGCCCATCGTACACTATTGATCTGGTTACGATACCAATATTTAAAGATGTTTATAACTTTCATCATTGGCAACCTATCCTTCTCCATCTTTCTCCACAATACGTCATAAGCAAGCTAGCATAAATCGACGTCCCACGCTGCGTATAGTATGTGACAGTATGCTTAAGACACAACACTGCACCACGCCGAAACCCGAATCGGTTGTTATGAACATTTACAGTTGTATTTATTTGTGTATTAAGCAGACTGTCAAACACTTTTGATATTTGATATTATAGTAGCTAGAGAGATGGGCCTATTGGATGCCGAGCAACGAAATGTAAGTTTGTACGCACAATATTGAGAGATTTACCATGTTATTTTAAGACCATGGACTTCTTATAGGTTTTCCTGTAATCTATGAGTAAAGAGCCATACTAAGTATTTTTTTCAAAATTTTTGGTCCATTAGTTTCGGAGATAAGGGGGGGAATGGTCAATTTTCATTGAATTTCTTAAATATCTTTAAAAGTGTTTGTTTTAAAATTATATAAAAAATATGTTTAAGATCCTTGCAACATGCCCTTTCATTTAATATGTCACATAGCACTGTTAGCAAAACTTTTTTTTTTAATAAACTCAGTTTTTTTTTTTTTTTTTAATTTTCTTCTTTGTCCCCCAAAAGTGACCCCTATATTCAAAATTCATTTATTTACGTTACATATTCGTGTTTGGGTCACAAAAATACATATGTGTAAATTCGGAGTGACAGACGGACAGACAGACAGACAGACAAATGCTCGCTAAGGGCACCCCCTGTGGGGTACGGACCTCGGCTTAGGGCATCGCTGACGGGAGGACAGCAAGAGGGGACAGGCTGGATCAAATTTATATTATTATCATGATTATTATTCGGGGTATTTAAAGCTACGTGCTCAGCTGCAACAACTGCTGGCACCTCGTTTTCGAGCAAGGGTCGGGGGGGAGTTTCATTTACTCGGGGAGTCGGTCGCGATCGCAAAGGACCTCGGCGGCAAGGTCGGAATGACGGGAGGCGTCTGTTTTTGTATACTGTACTGGTGGCCCTATTCTGCTCCTGGAGGAGTGTGATGGGGTCATCTGGGTCGAAGAGTACATGCCTAGGGCGGCGGGTCTTACTAATTCGGGATGGGGTATAATCGGCTGCCTCGACAACCAGAGGGTTGCGATGTCTGATAGCGGAGTCAAAGTAACGCTTGGCGAGGCGTTTGAGAAACTGGTGAATGGTTGGGATTTTACAATCGAGATGGAGGATCTCGTTTCGGACGAACCAGGGGGCTCCCGTGGCCTTACGAAGGAAGCGGTTCTGTAGGGTCTGCATCCTATGGATTGAATGGGGTTTGGCGTGGGTAAATACTGCTCCCGCATAAGTCATGATGGGACGAATACACGCTGAATAGATACGCAATTTGCACTTGAGTGACAATTTGCTGCGTGCGTTTAGGATGCAGTGAAGTCTACCTAGAGCGAGCGAAAGCGGCTCGCGAACGAACCGTCTTTATGTGTTCTGAAAAGGAGAGTTGATGGTCTAGGATCACACCTAGGTACTTGGCTCGCTTCTCCCAAGGGATCGGCTTGCCGTACAAGGTGATTTGTCGGGAGGGGGGGAGGGATCTTGGTTTCGAGAAAGAAACCGCTTGACTTTTGTCAGGATTTACTTCGATTCTCCACCGTCTAAACCAGGCGCCAAGGTTGTTGACAGCCCTTTTTAGAGTTAGGAGAGACGAAGGGGAATTTCCTTTACCTTTACAGATGATCGCAGTGTCGTCTGCGAACAGAGCGAGCTGCGTCTTATACCCATATAGTCGTAACCTCGAAAGCTCCTCGACTCACTACTCACTCAAGGAGACCTCAAGGCGTGCCTCGAACGATCCTCAAAATCGGTATTCATAGTCGTAAGACTAAGGAAATTATGAGGTTCCTTGAATGAGTGTGAGTCGAGGTGATACGTCACGAAAACGTCACTATTTGGAGTAATATTCCGTTTATTATGTTGGCTAAACTTATTTTTAGAACAATCTGTGAGCTTGTTACCTGTGGTTTTCAACTTGCAGTGTCACCTTTGTCAAATGAAAGTAGAGCGATAAAAATAAACACACTCTATTATTTTATCCACTTGAACCAAAAATCTTGTCCTGGGCAATAAATAAGGTGATACTTCAGAATTGGATGACTTGGGAACATAAAAATACTTCTATATTAGTGTATTAAGTTATATTAGTGTTTCCTAAAATATTAGTCCAATCCATGTCTGTAAATGTGCGTTTGCACTCGCGAAACATTCACATATTAAACCTCAGACCAAATAAAAAACCTAAGACAGAGCGCTGCGAACAATAAAATGAAGCGTGCAAAATCTACACCTCCGCTCTGTGCATACATGCTGACACGCACACATTTACAATCATACTTACACCTCACTTAGTGCACACATGTTTACAAAACCGGCTTCACGTCAGTGTTCATTTGTCTTGGTGTTTTATTTGGTTTGACAAAAAAAAAATTTTGAAATATCAATTTTCTGCCAATGTTCGATTCATTGTAACACAAACATGTTGTTCCTGAACAACATGTTTTTAGGTGAATGTTTCGCCAGTGCAAACGCACAGTTACCGCTACCAATATCTTGAAACAACAGTAGTAACAAAAAATACCACTACAATATATTTAGTAAAGCGAAATCGAATTTTAAATTCATTTTCATCATAAAACTCTATTGGATTTTCTGCATCTCGTAAATAGCATCGCGATACGTAATTGTATGGATTATTGTACAAATATTCAATAAACTCTTCAAAAGACATTACAAAAATCGGATAAAATTCGCTTTGTTTTGGTTAAAAACTTCCTCAAGGTAGATGCCGACGTACCTTATATTTGACAGTTGGTTCCTCAACTCAAACTCACCTCGACTGAGGAAACTGTTTAAGATGAGGAGTAAAATTGCGACTATGAATATCAAACTACCTAAGTGACGTTGAGTCGAGTCGAGGAAAACATGAGGATTTGACTTAGAATATGGGTGTAAACTGTGTTTGGGGATATCGCTAGTAAATAGCGTGAATGCGAGGGGAGCTATCACTGAGCCCTGAGGGACTCCTGCCCTTATGGGGCGGGGGGAGGATAGGGCTCCTTCAATGCGGTAGCGGATGGTGCGGTTCGACAGGTAGTCTCGTAAGATGAGCACGAGTCGATCTGGCACACCGAGTTTGTAAAGCTTATATAATAAGCCGTTGTGCCAGACTTTGTCGAAGGCTTTCGCTATATCGAAGAAAACCGCTCGTGTCTGCAGGCCATGGGTGAAACCACCTTTGACCAGCTCGACGATACGGTGGACCTGATGCACGCTAGAGTGCTGAGTTCTAAAACCGAACTGCTCGTTGGGAATGAGGCCCTTTGTCTCTGCGTAATCTCTGAGACGCTTATAAATAAGCCTCTCATAGATTTTGCCGAGGACTTTGAGCAGACTGATAGGGCGGTAGCTAGAGGGCTCGTTTTTAGGCTTGCCGGGCTTTGGGATACCTATGACTGTGGCCTCCTTCCACGTCTGGGGAAAGATATTATTACTTAGAGCACCATTGAAGATGGTGGTCAATAGCATGACCAAGTGAGCTGGGAAGAGCTGGACCACCCTGTTGGTGAGTCCGTCTGAGCCGGGGGCTTTACGAGTTTTAAGACCTTTGATTATCTCGTGTACCTCATCTGGTTCGATGGGGGGCAAGGGAAAATCTGGGTCATCAACGGGAGGAAGAGAGGCTCTACGTTCAACTTCAGCGTCCACCTTATCGAGGTGAGCTTTGTCTACTGGTAGGGAGCTGGGAGAGCATTGGGCTTCAAGACTGTCGGCTAGGCACTCGGCTTTGTCGATGTCGTCAAAAGCGATCGATTTATCGGGGCGGATTAATGGGGGCATTGGGGCTGACTGAGGGGACCTAAGTTTCTTCTGGAGTTCCCAGAAGGCTAAATGAGAGGGCTCGAGATCGTCCAGCATCTTATCCTATCCCGCTTCACGTAGCTCCGCAATGCGTGTCCTTACAGTTCTCTGAAAGTAGCGCATGTGGGCTTTGTTGGCGGCACAGGGAAAGACGCTGTAGGCACGAGTAGCAGCGCTCTTCTCCGTCATCAGGGCACGCACATCGTCGGGGAGGTTGAAGTAACAGGGGTCTGTTGCTGGAACTTACCTTGAGCAGTTGCTCAGGACGGTTTGTACGTGCTCCGTAATTGAGTCGTTTGTGGCTGTCGTGTCAGCGATAGAGTCAAATTGGTCGGGAATGGAATCCAGTAAGGGGGACGTGTTGGATTTCAGCTGATCGCTTACCTTCTTCCAGTCCGTCACCTTTTTAGTAGGGAGAGGGTGGTTAGGGTCGGAGTGACCTATGCGGGAGATGAGTTTAAGGATTACCGGACGGTGGTCAGAGGTAAGCTCGTGCACCGTTTCTATAGAATCTAGTCGTAAGTTAACGTTCTTAAGGAGCGTTAAGTCGAGGACGTCAGGGGTATGACTGACGATATGTGGATAATGAGTGAGACACATCGGAGCGATGATGTCGAAGTTTAAGGAGGAGGAGAGGTCGAACAAGTGCCGACCTCTGGTATTGGTGATGGAGCTATTCCAAGAGGGATGTTTAGCATTGAGATCGCCCGCTATAATGACGGAGTTACTCATGCCGAACAGAAGTTCGAAATAGAGGTGGGTAACTCCGGAGGTACTGATACAAAGGTGCCGGTTCCGAACGCGGATACGTAAACCTTATTTATTCCTCACAATCCTTACCGGCACCGCGGTTCCAAATGATTCCGAGTTCCGAGAATGCGCCGCCGCCGTGCCGGAGCCGTAGAGCGCGGGTTCGCACTCGTTCACTCGCTCACTCGGTGCGTCGTGTCATTCATAATACCTACGTACCTATCGTTTCGTTTGGTTTGGTTGGTAGACACGACACAGACGCGAAGCAACAGGCCTTGGAACCATGAAATTAGAGTTCAAAATTGTTTTGGTTCTTCCAAGAGAGCGATATGTTGACGATTTGACGATCATAATAACGTACGGTGCGCTCTTATTTCTATAGAGTTAGAGTTTAATATAGATTGACTGGCATGCATAAAATGTGATTTTTGTGTCATTGTAGTCGCCTAAAAGATGGACCACGCTTTTAGTATAATCCTTTTTATTTTATTAGATATTCATTAGATTATTCTTCTGCACTTTAACACTGTCCGAAATTTAAATCATATGAATAAAATGACCTACTGTAAAGTCTGTAAACTGTTCAATTCAAAATGTGCCAAATGATCCAACGAACCGAATGAATAAAATTTTCTGGGGGAACCGGGGAACCAAAATGATCGAGTGAATGCCGGTGCCAAACGGTGCCAAAGGAATAATTAAGGTGAACCGGTACCGGACTCGGAGTCGGAATAAGTGAATCAATTCCCTTTCCGGAATAAAGATTACCCACGCCTAGTTCGAAATCGTCTGAGAGTTGTTGGAAATTTTCCGAAGGATCAGAGGGAGCGGGAGGGATATAGACCGACACTAGAGTGATCGGTTCATGACCAGACATGCCTAGACGGCAAACTGATACTTCTAATCGGGAGAGGGGAGGGGGATCCAATGGGATGAAGTACAGATCCTTTTTGTAGTAAATAAGGGTACCACCCTTATGACGCGTTCTATCGTTCCGAATGATACGATAGTCAGCTATGGAGGGATTGCCTCTATGGGGCTTTAGAAAAGTTTCCTGGATGAGGAGGAAATCTAACTGATGAACGCGGAGGAATTCCGCGATTTCATCTTTTTGATGGATTAAGCCATCGGCATTAAAGGAGCCTAGCTTTAGGGATCGGGGTTTTATCCTTTCATGAGTGGCGTTATACATTATGGGGGGGTCTAGAAAAGGAAATGAGGGCTTGCGTAATCTCCGGGTACCCTTGATAAACTCTATGGATTTGACTTATGTCACGCGACCTTTGGGCTGCGATAATGTCCTCAGCCATTTTCGTAGCCCTGGGGGGACAGGTTTGGAAGGCGAAACTAATGATGCTAAATGGATCATTTACGGGGTCTAACTTGGCCACGGGAGTGGGGGCGGGGTGCGGCGCTTTGGGAGCGGGGAGGGTTTCGCGGGGGGCGCAGAGGGCGCGGGGAGCGAGGAAGGCATGGGACGTGAGTGAACGGAGAAGCCAGGGGGAGGGGGGAGGCGTTGGATACGCGGATCCATATGAGTGTAATGAGGGGAATGAGGAGGGGGGGGGGCGCTGGATACCCAGGACTGGGAAAGCCTGCTGGTGATTTGACATAGTCCATGGGCTGGGCCTCTAAGGGCTTAGCCGCTCGGGAATTTGCGAGGAGGGGAAGGGATGGAAATCCCTCTGTTTCTGCTGCCTTACGTCTAGACGTTTGGTCAGCTTAGCTGAAGAAGCCTTAGGGGCTTTTGGACAGCCACGGTAGTTGGCTGTGTGACCCTCAAGGCCGCACAGCACGCAACTAGGCGGACTGAGGCATAGATTACGATCCTTAGGACGCAGGCAGTCAGCGGTGCCGTGGTCGCCCAGGCACTTTACGCACCTGGGTTTTGCGTGGCAATTCTTTTGTGAATGGCCATACAGTTGACAACGGTGACACTGACCGATCGCGTTGTTTTTCCAGGGCTTCTCGATAGAGAAGTCCATGAGGTTACATAGCGTCTTTATGTTAAATATGGGGTGATGCCCCTCGGTGGGGGAGCACACGACTAGAACCATGTCGTATGGTTCCCTACCGCGCGAGCGGTGCATGCGATGCACCTCGTCTACGGGGATATTTTGCGACTGAAGGTCGGCTAATAATTCGGAGGGGGAGATTTCTATAGGGATCTTTTTGATCACTACTCGGATCTGTTTGTCTTCTGGAAGAGAGTGGGTCACACCTCTCTCTTTGAGGACTCTGGTTAGGTCCCTGTAGTCTTTCGATGAATTTTTTACAGAAACGCGCGAGGGTCGTTCAACGGCACCGCGAAACAGAAACGTGACGTAAATGTAAAGCGCCATCTAGTGAATAGAAACTGTACAAAACCACGATTCCTCTCATGTCTTATTTGTTGCATTTTTTATATAAGTATCTCTTTTCGTTACACGGTCTTCTAAAGTAAAAGATACTGTTTCATTGAACGGCTTAATTATAGTGATCTACCTACATTAGCAGGATCGTCTTACTAATGTACAATTGTACATAGAAGTGGCTATAAAAGGTTTAAACATGCAGAGAACATTGAAATGCCAATAATATACATATATCTAAATTGGTTGAAGCCTTAGTTGACGCAGATAATAAAGTTGTCTCTCAAAGATATCTAAGTTAGGCGAAAAAATCGAAAACATTCGAATGTGCCGCCATCTAGCGAGAAGGTGGCTAAGCGATCACCTACGGCATGCGCTAGTCAGTGGCTACTTGGATCCTCATTACAGTTGTTGGAACTCGGTCAACTAGGAGTGGTTCCGCTCTTCCTTTCTCCTACTTTGCTGTGCTCGGCAGGGTCCCCGGTCAGAGGCTTTGTGAAGCCCAGCTACCTCAATAACTAATTTTAGATATATGTCTGTGCAGGATACAATGAATTGAAATTTCGGCAAAACTTGTCCACTGCAATCCCAAATGTTTTCAATATTGTATGAAGATTAGGGCAGCAAACATAAAATACTCTCTCTAAGGCCATTTGTACTTAGACCGAGTTACTGAAACTGTGCGAAACAGAGTTCTCAACTCATCCTAAGCAGCTATAAAAATAAAATACCGCAATGGAGTGGATGCCGATCCTGTTATGAGACTTGGAACTCACTGCAATTAAGCCTGATATCAAACAATTGATGGAAAGTAAAAATCTATTTCATACCCCATTAGATGAAAATGTTAATGTCAAGTATTATGGATTGTTAGTGAAAATACACACCAGGTTTTGATTATTTTAGGGCTCCGTCAAATATTTTCTTTTCCAAAATTGTTCTGTCGCTAAAAAAATTTGAAAACCGCTGGTCTACTATTTCTAAAAATAAAAAGTCAACATCCTTTATTTAGTCATTTTATTTCTTATAAAAACTAGCAAATATTTACAATATCGTTCCCTGAGTTTATTTTAATTTAAAAATTCTAGTATAATATTAAACTATAGCGAATTGTTCGTACAGCAATTCTCTAACTTTGAAATACTCTTCGGATAGGACACCTTCCAACGCCACGCGACCGTTCTCCAACTGAAATATAAAAAAGGATAAATACTATAGTGTCACGTTTTCATCATCATCATCATCAGTCTATAATGTTCCCACTGCTGGGACACAGGCCTCCTCTCTGTGAGAGGGAGTGGGCCGTAATCCACCACGCGGGCCCAGTGCGGGTTGGTAGATGTCACATGTCTTTGAATTTTTGGGTTCTAGGACATGCCGGTTTCCTCACGATGTTTTCCTTCACCGTTTTGAGAGCAGTGGTGATGTACGTTTACTTTTAGGGTAATACTTAAACTAGTTATAGTTGTATGGTCTGTATCTGATGAAAATGCTTTGCAGGATGCATTTAACATGTGCAAGTTTAGGGATCTGCGCATCGGTTATACGTATCGTATAAAAATGCGTTTTGAAAATCCTACACGAATTAAGACGCAGATATATGCCAGTGACCTTGAGTGGTTAGCTTGCGTGTTCTGTACTGAGCTCACGCAACGCGTCGTACGTCCAGCCAGTAATAGGACTAGCCCATCAAGGAGCGCTGGCCCAAATTAGACGCATTATTAATTTATTATACATAAAACAAAAGGTATTTTAATAAAACACGTATAATTAAATTGGTAAAGGTTTTAGTAAAATACGTTTGATAGATTTTGCGTTATTCTCAGTTTTTTATCCACGTTAGACATAACTTTACAAATTAATTTCACTATGTAATATAAACATAGTCTAAATTATTCCTACATTATTAAGAAAATGCTCTAATTAATCATATATTTTTCGAAATCTTTAACACTACAACCCGGGCGAATTAACATGACACCTGGGTCGGATTAGACACTCCCCCTGGCAACCCGCGCGGCACCCCGCCGTCGCCGTGCGGGGAAGCGGGGGAGTTATAAACGTCATTCGAATCAGGTGTCATGTTAAAGCCCCGAATACACTAGGGAACAAAATTTCCCCCAACATGATGCGCAACGCCCAATCTACGTGACGCTGCAACGTGGCATAGCGTCCCGCAACATGCCCCGCAACATTGTACGTGACGCGGGGCATGTTGCTTGCTCCCGCCTCGAGAGCGAGCGCACGTGTCCCGCGTCAGTATCGCGCCATTTGTCACCGAGTGTAGTCGGAGATCACTTAGAATATTAACTCTTCTTTCTCGTTGTAGGAAACCACCTTCTCTTTCTCTTACGTTTCAACACACTCGATATAATTACTACGTATGCAGCAATAATAGCCACAACCTCCTCGAGCGACTTTTCTATGAGCACTGACTAGTGTGGCCGGCAAAATGTTTCGCGACAATTGTCTCGGGACACTTCACGTAGTTGTTGAGAGACATGTTCCGCAACATGTTTCTTCATTTGCCCCCTAGTGTATCCCAGGCTTAATGCGCTCGGGTTGTACTTATTTAGACGTGATCTTCAGTATAAAATCATGAAGAGTCGCTTATGCACGATCGCACTGGACCCGCATGGTGGATTACGGCTCACTCCCTCTCACAGAGAGGAGGCTTGTGTCCCAGCAGTGGGAACATTATAGGCTGATTCTGTATGTGTTTTTGTCCTTCAAATTAGTCTCGAACATAATAGTTCGCGACCTGGAGTGCTCAGTTTAGTTCGTAGCTCCTTAGAGAACTAGGCCGTTATTTTACTTCGTCAGCTCCCGTCTCAAACCAGACAAAGGCAGATTAGTCGTTTGCTCGCAATAAATAAAGTAGATATTTTTTAATGTTTTTTTTAAATTTATTTATTTATTACAGTCCATGGTTTAATATACAGGGTGATTGGTTATACGTCGGCAATTAGTTAAGGGGATGTAGGAGAGGTCATTTGCAACCAAATTACTCCTGATGATCCCTATGCCAATGTCAACCATTTTCGAGTAATTTGACATTTTATATTTTAAAGGCGTCATTTGGTTGTAAATGACCCCACTTACCATAATGTATTTCCGACGTATATCCATTAACCCAGTAGGTATATCAGGGTTATTGGTTACATTATAAATTATAATTTCATACATTTTAAAATAACTGTCAAATTACTCAAAAATGGTTATGTATAACCATTAACCCCGTATATCAGGGTTATTTATTGGGTACAATTTATATTTTTCATACATTTAAAAATATAAAATGTCAAATTACTCGAAAACGGTTGACATTGGCATAGGGGTAATTTGGTTGCAACTAGAGATGCAACGAATATTCGGCAACTATTCGGTATTCGGCCTATTCGGCCATTTTTTCCAGTATTCGTTATTCGGCCGAATACCGAATATCTTATAAAAGGAAATAAAAAAGCAATTTAATCAAAACATTAATTTATCAAATAATCATTAATTGTGAAAACAAGAGTATTGATGTATTTTTAATATTTAAAATTAATTAAAGGCAAATAGTGATGAATAAAAACAAGTTTTTCAGCATTTGTTGGTAAGAGACGATTGCGCTTTTCTTCATACATAATACCTGCTTCTGAGAATAGTCTCTCACTATAAACACTACTGCACGGCGACGACAGGTATTTTTTAATAAATAATATACTCCCAAAGCGAAGCCATTTTAGACAACATACATTATTTTTTAAATGCGATATCATAAAATACAGCAAGTTGTGACACGACTTGCCGGCTACTGAGCCAAATACTCCCCGCCTCGTCACCGCCGCACGCACTGCACCAAAACGTGTCGTAACTTGTTCGCGTGAAGTGTACTGGATCTCCCGCCGAATATTCGGTATTCGGCTGAGACCGCCGCCGAATATTCGGTATTCGGCCAAATCACTATTCGTTGAATCTCTAGTTGCAACTGACCTCTCCTACATCCCCTTAACGAATTGCCGACGTATAACCGTGTATACATTTTACTTTTAAAATTAATATTCTAACTGGTATGACCGGTAGTAGTGACGTAACAAGCTCGGGCGGCGCCGAGCTCTCGCTATTACAAGTCGGGTCTTATCGAACGAACGAATAAATTAAAAAACGAGGGATTGGTAACTAGTTTGCGTAGTTCGTTTGTGGGAGCGCTCTTACGATCTAGTTCGTTCGCCAACTACACAAGACTACTTCAAACCAACGCATTATCGTTTTGTATCGCACATCGTGTACGCCGTGTACGGACAGGACAGCACGGAAGGATAATGCCTAATGCATTAGCCTTCCGTGCTGTCCTGTGGGGGGGTCCCAGGGGCTTTAGTTTTACATCATTACAATTTGCGACCGGGGTCCGAGATGTGAGCTTTTCGAACCATGATTTTTTCCAATGAGAAAGAGAGGGAGATTTAATTAAGGAGGCTGCGTAATTTTTTTTTTTTACGATTATTGCAATTTGCAGGTTAGTTATACAGGGTGACTGGTAATTTGACGTATTCCTTCTAGGACATGATAGTGTGACCCATTTGCAACAATTAAGCACCCCATAAAGCCTAGGCGAAAATTCATGAGAAACGAAAAAACCCAAATTTTATGTTATTTTGAAAAATTTCCAGAATTCGTCACTAAATACCACTTTTCTCTAAACTCTCAAATTGAATGGCCTTCTTTGCGTTTCCATGGGATACTTAATACTTTAATAAACCTTTCGATGTAACCAAATTTTCTAAAACATCAAACAGGTAAAAGTTAAAGGAAGAAGTTTACTAAGCATTTTCAAAAATCATTTAAGTACATGAACTTTGACACCAGTTATCTCGAAATTGTACTACAGCATTAAGCGTACAAGTTACGGAGAAGACATTTTCATTTAATCATTTCGACATTTCTCGAATCCCATGAATTTTCGCCTGGGTATTATGGGGTGCTTAATTGTTGCAAATGGGTAACACTATCACGTCCTGGAAGGAATACGTCAAATTACCAGTCAACCTGTATGTTGATCAAAATATGATTTTAGACCGCAACAAATATGTATTTACAGAATTATAAATTAATGCAACGCTCTAAGCTAGAATTGGCCTCAAATGTCATGATTTCATGAAATAGTCATTCAATTGGGTAATTTGAGCGTATCGCAAGCGTACTGTGGGATGCCCCCAGCTAGATGGACCGACGACCTTAAGAAAGTGGATGGGACGGACTGGTGCGGAAGGCGGAGGACAGGGTGTAGTGGCGCAGCCTGGGAGAGGCCTACGTCTAGCAGTGTACTGAGATAGGCTGAGTTGATAGTTGATTGAGGGTAATTAGAACTTAGACAGTTGTGTTAAGTTCCCTTCAAAATGGTTGAATGGTGCTGATCCATGCGTCATGTTCGTGAACGGGCGCTGTCTGTATGGACTGGTCATCTCTTAGCTGCCACGGCTTATTTTAATTTGTTTTTATCTTTTTATTACGGACTCTTTTAACGTGCACGTCTTCCTACATTATTCTCACATTTATGTTCAACATGAATGATGAGCCGACCCCAACATAGTTGGGAAAAGGCTAGGCAGATGATGAATGATGTAACCAATATTTTGATTTAAAAGAGTGTCCATGGAGTTTCTTGCCCGTTCTTCTCCATGGGAACCTGATACGTTTTGGAATGGGCAACTAGCTTCATCATTCCGACTGACCGACCCCTTGACAATTCAAAAGTGCCTGTAATTGGTTTATTTGAAATAAATGCTTCGAGTTTGAGTTGATGTTTTTAACGTTCTATCCCTCTTAAAGAATCTTTAAAGTCATAATACGGCTTCTGATCAATTTCATAATTTCGCTGAATTATCTAGTTATCAGTCCATCTTGTGGGAGGTCTTCCAACGCCACGTCATCCGGTACGCAGTCGCCACTCCAGAACCTTTCGACCCCATCGGCCATCCGTTCTGTGAGCAATGTGCCCTGCCCATTGCCACTTAAGTTTGGCAATTCTTCGGGCTATGTCGGTTACCTTGGTTCTCCTGCGGATCTCTTAATTTCTGATTTGGTCACGTAGGGAAACTCCAAGCATAGCCCTCTCCATTGCCCTTTGGGTGACTTTTAGCCTTCTGATAAGGTCCATTGTGAGCGACCACGTTTGGGGGAGGCCTATGTCTAGCAGTGGACGTCTTTCGGCTGAAATGATGATGATGATCTAGTTATTTTTAAAACTGTGCAGTATCGTACTCACCCTGCGTATCGCGAGCGTGCCGTTGCAGCACTCGAGCGCGCCGGCCGTGAACTCGGTGCTGAGGCCGAGCTTGGTGAGCGCGGCGCGCAGCTCCGACAGGCGCACGGAGTTCACGAACGACGCCGCGTGCGCGCCGCCCGGCGCCGCCTCCAGGCACATCGACACGTCCGACGTCGCTTCTTCTGTTGGGGAACAAATGTAAAGCTTATATAGATGCTGGAAAATAGAATACTCTTTATTGCACATTAAATAAAGAAGAAAAAAATAGGAAGGGTAAAATAGGATACAGTGAGCGTTCTTACATTACAGACAGAACCGTTGCTTTCGAAAGGCTTCGGGAGCCCTTCGGTTTGTTAGGAATGAGATCCTCCATCTCGACCTAAAAATCCCCACCATCCACCAATTTCTCAAACGCTCTTCCAAGCGTTACTTCGATACTGCCGCCAAACATCAAAACCTTCTGGTTGTCGAGGCCGCTAGTTACACTCCCTCTAGTATCAGTTGAACTCACCGCCCTAAGCGAATCCTAACCGACCCTGACGACCCCATTACCTTCCTCCAGGAGAGCAGTAGGGGTACCAGCACAGTGTGCAAAAGCAGACGCCTCCCGTCATTCCGACCTCGCCGCCGAGGTCCTTTGCGATCGCGACCGCTTCCCCGAGTAAATGATACTCCCCCCCGACCCTTGATCGATAACGAGGTGCCAGCAGTTGTTGCAGCTGAGCACGTAGCTTTACATTCCCCGAATAATAATCATGATCAAAACTTTGAATCAG
Source organism: Agrochola lychnidis (assembly GCA_963680765.1). Lineage (NCBI taxonomy): Eukaryota > Metazoa > Arthropoda > Insecta > Lepidoptera > Noctuidae > Agrochola > Agrochola lychnidis. Next base: position 5,265,428 of record OY796862.1, on the reverse strand, counting down.
CCCGTCCCATCCTTGATGTCCTCCCTCCGGGTGACGCCCTAAGCCGAGGTTCGTACCCCACAGGGGGTGCCTTTAGCGAGCGTTCACCTAGTTTTTAACCGACTTCAAAAAAAGGAGAAGGTTCTCAATTCGTCGGTTTTTTTTTTAATGTGTTTTCTCCGATTACTCGTAGACGTCTGGACCGATTTGAAAAAATCTTTTTTTGTTTGAAAGGGTATACTTTCAAGTTGGTCCCATTGTCATTTGGTCACGATCTGATGATGGAATCTTGGAGAAATCGAGGGAACTCTTCAAATATTAAAGGCACATTATAACGATTTGGGTATTTTTGATGAGCAGTTGATAAAGGCTATTGTAACTTAGATAAATTACAAATAAACCCACTAAAAAGTAAAAAATAACTTTAATTTCGGAAGTCGGTGTCAAAAAACTTAAATACTGATCCAAAGACACTGACTTCCGAAATTAAAGTAATTTTTCACTTTGTAGTTGAAAGTCGGTTGTATTTTTTGTAAGAAAGATTTTTAATTAGTATAGTTGAATAACCCCTGGCTGGAGGTTTTAAGTGTAGTAGCTTAAGGCACCCACAGGAAAGTCCGGTTAAGTAGTCATGATCTCAGAGGACAACTACGAAATGCCCTACCTAAAAAAAAGTGCGCGTTCTTATCGTGAATAGTGAAGTGCAGTATTTTATTTGTCACATCAGAAAGGTATAAAAAGTCAGGAATTATTTAGGGTGGTAGATGGTGGATATAAAATGTAATAAGAACTTTTTTGCCTCAATGCCTCAGCCGTGTGAAACGGTTATTAATTTCATGGTATTCATGATTTTCTACTAAACTACTTCTACTTCTTAAATCTTAAAAGCCTTAACATAACTAAACGCTAATTATTTTTTTAAATATTCACTTTGCTTTAAGTAACTGTAAAACATTTACAGATATCTATAAGATCGATATCATACACTAAATATTTTTAAAATGTTGTTGACAAAAAACAGCATCAGCGTTTCAATTCTATTATTTTCGCCTATGGTCATTTTTTAATTTTTAACCGACTTCCAAAACGACTTCTTTCTCAATTCGACTGTATGTTTTTTTTTTGTATGTTTGTTACGCGATTACTCCGTCAATTATGAATTGATTTTGATGATTCTTTTTTGTTTGGTAGATCATACTTCAGAGGTGGTCCCATATAAATTGTATTAACTTTACTTGGGTAGTTTTTCAGTTAGCTTCAATAATACGTATTTTTTCCTCACTTAGTATGTGGATGATATTATGATAACTTCCTGTCACTGTTATTTACATAGCAGGTAGTGGTATTCGAATTTGTGTGGGGTAGGTATCACAACTAAAAAGTGAAAAATAAAAACTTTTTACAAAAAAAAAAAACAACCGACTTCAAAAAAAACACTACAAAGTGAAAAATAACTTTAATTTCGGAAGTCGGTGACAAAGAACGAAAATTCAAAACCAAAGACACCGACTTCCGAAATTAAAGTTATTTTTCACTTTGAAGTGTTTTTTTTGAAGTCGGTTGTTTTTTTTTTGTAAAAAGTTTTTTAAAGCGTGTACACACGACTACTACACATCAAGATATAATTTCCAGTTTATGCTGATCTCGCATTGTGTAGGATTTCCGTACAGTGCAACGTCAGCTTATACTGGAAATGTATGGCTTGATGTGTAGCCGTGTGTACGAATAAAAAAAATTTGGTTCGTACATGTGGACGTAAATTAGCGAAGCGAATATTCGACTTGTGTCTTGGATTCGCCAATGTTCGCAATGTTGTATCATATTTCTTTGAACACATTTCACACAGGACAGCGAAATTGGATCGGCATGATCGTTTTTGACGAACACAGTGTTTGATGTTCGTTCGTGCGTACATGCCTTTATAGAAAAGGCCCTTTTAACAGCATTAAATATGGATGAAATACCTGTAGAAGTTGTGTTCTCCCTCTGGTGAGCTCGTGGTTGTACGACGGCCGACAACCAAGCTAGTTCTGTGTCGCCCGCCGAGCGCCACGCCAGGCCAGACATCAAGCTGTCTGTCAGTTTTACCTGAAAAATACAACCATTTTTAATTTATTGGTTTTAAAACGCTCAGTCTTAATTCTGCGATCCTCTTGTACTATTGATAAGTTAAAAGATACACACATCTAGGAGAATCAGAATGTTAGCAATCATAACAATATAAATACTATAAATAAGTGGATACCCCCTAATTTATAATCGTACGACGATGTGAAGTTACTCTATTCCAGGGACTGAAAGCGGTTACGGTTAAAGGTTAAGATACCACAAAAATATACCGGAACCGGTTTAAAATAAAGGTTGAGCTATACCGTTATTTAACCTTTACACGATTTCGTTACCGGAAAACATGCGAGACGGCGCACAGTGGGAAAAAAATGACTTTTTTTGTTCAAAAATCTGTCTACACCACAATTTTTGACGTACTGCCACTTTTCCTTGAAATTCAATACATAACCTCAAAAAATCGGGAAATGAAGCAAACTGTACAAAAAAAAAAAAAACTATTTCTACAAAAATTATTTTAACAAAAATCAGTTTCCAGGGGTTTTTCAGGTCCCTGGTCATGAATTTATTGTCCGTTTATAAAAATTCAAAATGGCGGATACGAAAAGGCGGTCCAAAAAAAAAAAATTGATTCATTTCCTGATTTTTAAAAGACAATTTAAAAAAAAGAAATTTCTATTTTGGAAAAGTGGCAGTGACACACCAAAGTGTGTTATTTCAGGAGTGTATAAAAAAAATGGCAGCGATACGTCAAAACTTGTGGTGTAGGCAGATTTTTTAACAAAAAAAGTCATTTTTTTCCACTGTGCGGCGCGGCGCGGGTCCTTCCGATCGGAAATAAAAATAAATACTGAGTTACAATGATTACAATGTTAACAAAAGATGTTCTTGTCCGATTAGCCTTAAGAATGCGGCGACGCATGAATTGTCCATACAAACGTAGTACATAAATAATTTGCAATTTGAGCATATTTCCATCATATTATGTTCATATTTGGATTGAGACAGTATTTATGGCTCCTACGTCTTTTTATTTCCAAAAACTTACCTTTAAATGAAGTGTAAGCGAATTGCATTTCGTACATTTTTACAGAGTAAATGACATGTTTTCATATTGTTTTTTCTGTATTATAAACAACAATATTTGTAATATTGTTTCCGCAGAAGCATAGTTTATGTTATTAAGTTACAAATCATCGAAAAAAAAAAAAAATGAAAATACATTAAGTTTTCATTCATAATTTTTTGTATTACGGAACATATCTAAATTTATCATAAATTTTCGAAAGCTAGTAGTACTATCGCGTCAAGCAATAATTGTCAATGTGTGCGTGGTCGTACTGCTCACTGTAGGTGTATATCGCTCCGACAGGCACTCACACTAGCGCAACGTGCTTGGAATTGAATTTTGCAAACATCTCGATTTGTAGTTGCGAGTCGTGTCGCCGGCCTCTTAAAGATTTTATGTTTAATTCACCCTATCCGAATAAAACACAGTAAGAACCGCGGATACCGAATAGCGATGTGAAGTGCCACAATTAGAGTTAACCTTTCAACTGTCATTAACGAGACACAATAGAATTTTAATTGTTATCCACCTCAATGAGGCGTCGTTACAGACTATGAGTTAAGCAATGATTAGCATCTGTTTGACCCTACATTTTTTTGACGTTAACTTTAGCAGAACCGATTAGATGTATGTACGTACTTGATAGATATGAGACTCCGTGGTGGCGTCGATAATGTCGCCGGCGTACGGAATGTATACCTTGTCAATGCCTTCAGCTTCGCAGTGTTTTCTGTAAAATTAAAACCATGCATTAAAAACTTTTATGAAATTAATGTAGCGTAACTCTGCGTAACATATGGTTAATAAGGGACCACGAGTAATATTTTATAGGGTACTAGCTGATCCAGCAAACTTCGTTCCGCCCAACAGTCAATGAATGTGCATGTTTAGGATTTTAAAATTTCTACCCTACCTAGATATTAAAAAAGTCGATCCACACAGTGTATGAGAACTCACGAAAATTTTTTTTTTCCATATTTTCTCACCGTTTAAACCTTCCTTGGACTACGAAAAACATTTCAAAACCAAAATCAGCTAAATCAGCCAACCGTTCTCGAGTTTTAGCGAGACTAACGAACAGCAATTAATTTTTTATATATATTTTAAAGGCGACAGGAATTTTGACAAGAGTAGGCAGATGCACCTTTCTGACTGCGGACCGGTGTAGAAATGCCCGGGATCAGGGTTGTAACGGATGTCGTATAACGGATGAGGATGCGGATAAGGATATCGAGATAATCGGGTTTGAGGATGCGGACCTCATTAACGGCATAAATAAGTAAGAGTCTATTAACTACTCCCAAATTACCATGTTTATTTTAACCTTTAATTTTTATTTATTTACGTTCGTCCTTGACATATTTATTCTATTATCCTTTCAACTGTCATTAACGAGACACAATAGAATTTTAATTGTTATCCACCGCAATGAGGCGTCGTAACAGATAATGAGTTATTTGACATTATATACCTACGATTTAATATCAACTCTTTATTAGTGACTTTTGTGGACATGATAATTATTCAGATTGATTACAGTCGTAATAGCAATCATATAATTGCGTTTTATTAAAATAGGTTTTTACTTTTATTAATTTATTTATCTTTTGTATAGATTCTTTTCTATTTTGTGAATGTGAGAACGCTTTGTGGATTGTAGACCTGCTGACCATTTTTCTATTTTGTTAAGTACTTGGTACTTATTGAAAGACCTACACTGTCCTCCCATACCTAGTAACACTGTTATTTGAAAGTATTGTAAAAGCCAATTGTTTTTAAAAGAGTAACCGTGGAGTTTCTTGCCGGCTCTTCTCCATAGGAAGCGACCAATTGGAACCGTGCACATAGCTTCTGACATTTCATAAGTGCCCTTGTAGGTTTATGTGAAATAAAATAATTTGAATTTGATGATGTTGATGATGGGTGCGGATGCAGATGTCGTATAAAAAATAGCTCTTGTTTTGACACGTGACACCACAATCATGACACCACTGTCACGTGCGGCCGATCGTCTGTCACAGGACAGGGACACTGCGAATTCAGGCAACAGGAACGTGTCACTCACACTCCGGCCCGTACATTAGCTCAGAGCGATTTAAAAAAAAAAAACACTATTTGAGCGAACAAAGTAGATAGGGTCACATCCCCATAGAAATTATGAGGATGCGGAGCTTTTAAAATCAAATCTTGAGTAAGCGGATGTTTTGCGGATATCAAAATGTATGCGGATGCGGATACGGATCTCCGTTACATCCCTGCCCGGGATAACAGGTAACATTGTGAGAAGATGGTTATAAACATTTCAGGTGCACATTTTTATTGGAAGTAACAAAAAGGGATTATTCTTATATCCTGTATATCATCTTACTTGAGCGTCTGCAGAGCGCCGTGGTTAGCTCTCAGACCTACTATAGCCCGCGGCTTGGCTTGCGACACAACTCTCAGTAGAGACTCGCCGTCGCAGCGTCCTTCCAGTTCGATGTATTGGATGTTGGCCTTTATCTGAACTTGACGCATTGAAGAGACGCACTTGCTTGGTACTTCCGTCATTTCCTCTGCAATCATATTAATTTATACGTTTTAAATTGTGTTTTTACCCATAAATTTTCTCAATATTGCTATAATTTGGCAATCAGATATAATATTACCCTTATTGTTCTTATTCAAAAAAATTCAAAAGTCATTTATTCAAACTAGGCTGAGAATCAGCACTTTTCGAACGTCAAAATTACATAAGACAGTCCCCCAAAAACGCCCACCCTTCATCACTTCCTAGTGCCTTTAGCTGGGAAGAAGAAGTGGCGCAACAAACTCCGCAGCGGTACAGCTGTCTGTTCAGTTAGAAAAAAAAAATGATTCTATGCAATAATATGCAAAATAACTTACATTATGCAACTACTACTGTTATTATATTTACTTGTTATCCAGAAATTTCAAAGTAATTCCTAGTGAAAAGCCTGATGACGTCTTTGGCTAGTAAATCTTGCTGTTATCTTTGATGTGATTTGCGAACGAACTTAATTGATCAGGTAAACATTCATCTACTATCATAGTTATTAGTTAATCTCGCTCGCACTTATGAAGCAGATAGCAAACTATCGATAAGACATAAGGCGTTGCACATTTTTATTGCTACTGACATTTAGTACCAGTGGGGCCTGAACCCATCGCGCCACTCCCCTTCGGGTATCTACGCACTCTGGTAAGGAAACGAACCAGGGACCAACATCACAAATTATGGTTGGACCACGGTGAGTGCAGGCAGGCTAAGGAGGCACTCCCTACAAACGAAGGCCGCTTCACGAAACAGGTTCTCGGACTAACAAAACAGCAGCTGTAACTGGCCATAGGTCATTTAATAAACACCCTTTTGTCATAGGAGTCACAGACAGTCAGCTGTGCAGAGCCTGCATGGAGGACGACGAGACAGCAGCTCGTGTGCTGTTAAACTGCCCGGCGGTCGCCACATACAGGGCCAAGTACTTCGGTAACCCAGGTACCCTACGTGAGATTGTCAGTGACACCAAGGCGTTGTGAGCACTATGCACTAAAGAGTTACCATTTACCGGGTAACATGTCTTTCATTGCCTTGAATGTGCCCTAGCGGCTGTGAGTATGTCATGCTCACTCAGATGTTTCGCTGATGGTGGCGCGTGTGTTGGATCATTTAGCTCCCTTCAAAATGGTTGAGCTGAATGGTGCTAATCTATGCGTCATGTTCGTGAACGGGCGCCGTCAGTTGGGACTGGTCATCTCTTAGTTGCCACTTATTTTTAATTTATTTTAATTTTTGAATCGTTATTTGTTTTATCTTTTTATTACGGACACTTCTAACGTGCACGTCTTTCTACATTGTTCTCACATGTATAATTTCAACATGAATGATGTAACCAATATTTTGTAACAATTTTTTATTTAAAAGAGTGTCCGTGGAGTTTCTTGCCCGTTCTTCTCCATAGGTACCTACTACGCTTTGGAATGGGCAACTAGCTTTATATTTCTTGACAGTTCAAAAGTGCCTGTAAATGCTTTGAGTTTGAGTTGCTGGCATTCTTTGAGGAGCTGGGGTGGATCGAATAACCAAATTTCCCACCCGTACGCAAAATACGCGCTTTGACGTGGAGTTGCGGATACCAGCCCGTATTACCTACCTACTGAAATTTATAGCCCGACGACTCAGTTCATAATGTGAGCACTATAGAAATAAAAACGTCGTTTATTATTCTTACCTTCTGGCTCCTGCTTTGGTGGCGGAGCGGGTGGCACGTCTCTGATTTCTCCTTCTGCATCCACTATCTCAGCAAGTCTGTAGTCTTCAGGCTACAAAATAAAAGAAAATACAATTATTGTATTGTATTACGAACCATGGATTCAGTACATGATACTGGATCCTGCGTTGAAAATTTTCATCGGTTATTAAACAAAAAAATAATAAAAAACAGTGGCACTCCGGGAGTGCCGATAGAATTGAAAACTTGAACAAGATCGCCTTGGTGAAAGAAAAATACTTGTATAGAATATTGGTCCGTAATCTTATCTAAATAAAGAGCACAACAGCGTTTACAAAAAAAAAAAAATACTTTCAAAACTTTTAAAGTAAAAATACTTGCATAGAACATTGATCTGTAACGTAATATAAATAAAGAGCACAATCGCGGTTGTTAAATGAGGAGTTCAATTGTTTTTTCCCCATCTCAAAAATGCCCAACGCGCCTAAAGTTTTCACTTCAAAAATTTGCTGTTCCATACATATTGATCGCGTAGGTATTGCACTTTTGTATGAAACAGCAGATTTTTTTGATAATTGACGAATTATTTCTATTTCGATTTTAGGATCATGTATGTGCTGAATTCATGGTTACAGTTAGCCCGTCGATGTCCCTGCCTGCACCCTGTACGAATAAACATGATTTGAACAAAAAACAAGCAGTTATTAAATTAAAACGAAATAAAACTTTATTTCAGACTAAGGTCCATAATTTTGTTAGTAACAATGGTGCTTAAATAAATAGGTTAGTACTGTTATTTTTTTTTACAATATTATTTATTTATGCAGACCTATGACTGTCCCTATGACTGACCTATGACTGTAACAGAAGAGTTGTTTAGTCTATTGGGTTGAAATGAAATGTTTATTCCTGTAAAACTGTTTTATAAAATCAAACAGTTTTACCGGTCAATTTGGTAAATATTTTTAAACTAGATGGTGCTGGCATTTCCTAGCTGACTGATTTCTGAGAAGAAATGCCGAAACAAACTCAAGAGATCATGGTCTCTTTTCAAATTTCGGCTTTTGATCTTTTTAGACCAGATTGAATTCTTCTTAGTGCAAATGTATACCTTTGCTAAAGCTTGCAAGTAAATCCTATACTATTAAATGAGTAATATTTGTATATATGTCGCGGCTATAACCCGAAGTGCGGCTATACTTAGGTGCGGCAGGTATCAGTTGGTTAAATTTAGTTGTAGCAAATGAAAATGGCTGAAAGGTAGGTTAAGTTAGGTAATAACTGTGACCACATAACACACCGCACGAGCCGAGCGAGCGAAGCAAGCGGTGCCGCGGTAACGGCCGGCGAGTGCCAGGGTCCATTTAGGCAGAAGAATTATATACTCACACCCTGACACAAAAGAATATAACTCCTGTGCCTAAACGGACCCTGGCACTCGCCGGCCGCTGCCACGGCACCGTTGTGTGGTCACAGTTCTAACCTAACCTACCTTTCGGCCATTGGTTACACCTATACTCCGTTTGAAATAAGATTAGACATTTAAACAAACCTTTTTTACAGTCCGTTCAACCGATTTTGACTTCTATACCGTAGGCATAAGGATGGCATTAAGAGCAAAAAAAGTGGATACAAACCAACTGTTTACTGCAGCTGTCATTTGTCATGCCACCAACGCAATAGAAGTCAAAATCGGTTGAACGGACTGTAAAAAAGGTTTAGTTAAATGTCTAATCTTACATGACATGGAAATTAGGATTCGTTTGTATTCGGAAATGCGATGATTCCCGAAGGACATTAAGATGTTTGTAACATAATTTAACTTCCTTACGTACCTTTATCACCTCTCCATAATCATCCGCCCGGTACCTGTCCTCGTGGAAGGGGTACATGGCGTGGTGCCTCTTGTTGGACTTGAAGCAGCCGGCCGCTCGCACGTCGTGTCGCACTGGGATGTCGTGCTTGCCTGTCACTACCCACATCTCCAGTTCACCGTCTGAATCAGAGTCTGATGATATGCCGGCTGTTTCTTCCCTGGAAGATATAAAAAAAATATATATAAGCCGGATGACTTTTTTTTACCGTCTCGAAATTTTTACAGGGTGTTGAAATGGATAAAAACAACTTTCACTATGGGAGCAACTCTGAAATCACGAAAAAAATAACTTTTAACAAAAAAAAAAAACAACCGACCTCCAAAAAAAACACTACAAAGTGAAAAATAACTTTAATTTCGGAAGTCTGTGTCTTGGGTTTTGTATTTTCGTTTTTTGCCACTGACTTCCGAAATTAAAGTTATTTTTCACTTTGTAGTGTTTTTTTTGGAGGTCGGTTGTTTTTTTTTTTTTTGTAAAAAGTTTTTATTTTTCACTTTTTAGTTGTGGTACCTACCCAACACACATTCGAATACCACTACCATTGGTGGCACACCAGTGACAGAAACTTATCATATCATCTACATACTAAGTGGGAAAAAAAATACGTATTTTGTAGCTAACTCAAAAACTATCCAAGCAAAGTTAATAAAATTTATATGGGACCAATTCGAGAGCACAAACAACCTTTCAAACATAAAAGAATTTTCAAATCGGTCCACAATAGACGGAGAAATCGGTGGACATACATAAAAAAAAACAAACATACGCGACGAACATATAACCTCCTCCTTTTTGGAAGTCGGTTAAAAATCAGTTGTTTATGCAAAAGTACAATACCTACTTGACCAAAATGTACGAATTGTACATTCATGGGTAGAACACCCTGTAAAAATTTCGAGACGGTAAAAAATCACCCAGTAAATATATAAATTGGTGACGAGTAAAAGTTATTGAACGAAAATTCGAATAGTAGGAGGCTATTCACTCATGGGTCAAAACGCGATGAAAAGGGAAGATGATGTAAGCTAAGGGGCAGCACCATTTTGTTGTCCTAATCACACCATCTGCCCATCAAGGTGATTACAGAAGGAAATATTAAGCAATTGAATAATCTCCAATATTTAAGTTAACCAGTGAGTTTCAGCTGATATCCCCAACATACACATGGCTACACAACAAGCTATACATTTCCAGTATAAGCTGACCTCGCGTTGCACGGAAATCCTATACAATGCGAGATCAGCATAGACTGGAAATTTATTGCTTGATGTGTAGCCGTGTGTACATGCTTCGATGGTTAATGACATTTTAATTATTCTATTCCAGATAAATTCCAAGTATTTTTTCACACTTTTAGTGTAAGTAATAACAAGATGTTTGGTGGTACAGTGGCCTTTCTCTATGAGGTCATAGACTAGTCTATGGTATACTCACTTGACAGTACTGTTGATCTTGAGCCTCTGCTTCTGCATGTACTCTTCTAGATCGGCGCCGTCGAGTCGCATGCGGCGGTTGATGTTCAGCTCGAAGGTACGGTCACTGCCTTTCTGTATGAGGTCATAGACTAGTCTATGGTATACTCACTTGACAGTACTGTTGACCTTGAGCCTCTGCTTCTGCATGTACTCTTCTAGCTCGGCGCCTTCGAGTCGCATGCGGCGGTTGATGTTCAGCTCGATGGTACGGTCGCCACCTTTCTCTATGAGGTCGCGGGCTAATGTGCCCGGGGATGTCCTGTTTATGGAAAAATTATTGTTAAATATAGAGAATGCTTCTTCTTTATTCATAACTAGCTTTTACCCGCGACTTCGCCTGCGTGGATGTCGGAAAATATCTCACGAGAACGTACTACCAATACCGGGATTACATAACTAATAGCCGAGGAAAAGGTCATTGACACATGAAATAATTATTTTGTTACGCGTAATTTTGAATCTGTGATATCTTTTAAACCATTCATTTAAATGAAATGATGACAAGGCATATTTTAATCTAAATTAAATGCTCAATTTAAGTCACATAGTTTATTGGATAAGGATTAATATAATACCGGTCAAAATAGCTTCGGAAATAACAATGAAATTTTTATAAATTCTGAAAGATAAAAATGGTTATTGTGGGTCATCCTTAAAAGATAGACATATGCCATCGCGGACTTTTTTGTTAAACTTTTTAAGATGAACAATACTGTAGAACATAAATTTTATGTGACTTTTAAGATTTCCGCGGCCCACGCTAATATAGCTCCCAGACGGCATGATTTTTTCCGACATCTTCAACAATAATCGTCAAATTTCAGCTAATTTACACAAAACTTTAATGAATTTATACACTAAAACCTTCTGCATGAATCACTCCGTCCATTGGTGAAAACCGTTTGAAAATCCGTTTAGTAGTTTTGGAGTTTATCGCGATCAGACAGACAGAGACAGACAGACACGGCGGGGAACTTTGTTTTATAATATATGTAAGAATTATTAGAAAAACGCTTTGTATATTACTAATCTAAGACAGTTTTTGACAATGAAACAAGAAAGTTTTGACTACTAACTAAATTTAGAAGAAATGGACCCAAACTATTCCAGGTATGTGAAGTATTTTCAACTCAAGTAAACAGCTCACAATCTATGAACTAAGTAAAACATACGACTCTAAGTTAAAACACGTTTCAAGCTTATGTACATAGATGGCACTGTGACAAATAATAAAAAGTTTCAAGTAAGTTGTTGTTGTACGCAACTCGGTGTAGTTTTAAAATTTTGCATACAGGATTTTTGTAATAGGCGAAAAAAGCTGGTTATTAGAAATACTTTTGTAAATACTCAATGTTTTATAAATAGCCTTTTTAGGGTTCCGTACGACCGAATGAAAAAACGGAACCGTAAAAAGGGTTCTGTGTCTGTCAGTCACAGTCAATTTGCTCCGAATCTAATGAACTGATTAAGTTGAAATTTGGTACACATTTGTATTTCTGTGACCTAAACCCGTGTTTGTCAGATTACAGGAAAACCAATAAGATGTCTATGGTTTTAAAATAACATGGCAAATCTCTCAATATTGTGCCTACAAACGTATATTTGCAGTTGGAACGTATGGAAGAATATGTTTTTCCACTACATGTTAAGTTAGTTCATGGGTAAATTCATCCCAAATACGGCACCCGTCATTGTGCGTGGTCCGACACGGTCTTAATATGAAGTATTCAGTTCCAACTTACTTGCACAATTGTAAAACAACTCACCTAGCCGTCAATACAATAGAATTCTGAGGGTTAGGAGCCCAGAGTAAGAACAGGTCTCTTGCGAACCCTGACTCCAGGTCTGGGAAGGAAGCTAGCACCACTTTAGGCCCAGGAGTGCGGCTCACTTCGCCCACTGAGTGACATAGTTGTAAGTGGCGGAGGGCGAACGGGTTGCTGCGGGCGCCTTCGAACGCGCGGGTCAGTTTGTCACTCATCCATTCTATCTGTGAAATAAAAAGTAGAACTGTTGAGGAGACCATTTAATGGTTATCATGAGACGTCCATTAATGGACAACAGTACAGAGTACATTATACCGGGTGGCAGAGACATCGACATGAAAACTGTTACCATGGATTCAGTACATGATTCTGAACCCCCCTGCGTTGAAATTTTTCGTCAGTTATTAAAAAAAACTGCTGTTTCATTTTTTTTTTTTAATAATCCACGAAATTTTCAATGCTGGGTCTTCAGAATCATGTATTGAATTCATGGTAACAGATTCTTTTAAAGGGATAAGTAATTCACAGATAACCAATGATATTTTTGACAATTGTGAGATAGGGTAGGATAATTATCCATACAGAGCAAGGAATTGTTTTGCTCATTACGTTCAAATTTATTTGATTTTAATCGAATTCTACATATTCAAGATTCATTTGGACGGTGACGATTATTCAACATGGATAATATTCGTACTTACAGATTTTTTTTTGTTGATTTTGCTACATGGCAATCTGTTATAGGGACAAGCCACTTCCTTGGCTGATAAATATCTGTTTTAAATTTGATATACAAGAGTCATAAACTGCTGAAAAGTTTCTTTCCAGCAAATTCTCTCCTTGTCTCATTGTGGGAATCTTTTGGTGAGATTAGGGATGTCATGTCTCCTCAGTCAAATTTTGAAATATACATTTGTGGTGCCAAGGTGCTGGCTAGCATTCAAGACCTAAGTTTTCAAAGAATTTCCTTTCCATAGAATTCTAAAATCAATTTACCTGTGACTTAGCAAACTCAACAACGTTGTAGCTGACATTAGACAGCAGTAGCAACGAGTATGCAACAAGCCCGGAGTCTTTGTTGCGCCATAGCTGGTCTAACATGTGCGCTAGCTCGAGCACTCGGCCGGCTGTGTCCGTGCAGACTAGGACGCAACCACCACCGCGAAGTGTCGTTAGGATTGTTGCTGAAAGATACAGAAAATGTGTTTCAAGTTTATGAGTGATTTCTCTATCAACTATACTAGGATACTTGCGACATTTTAGGAGCTGACAATGAAGATATTATAATCAATAAACTTTTACCAACTATGTTGGGGTCGAATTCCAGTCGAACTGCATGCAATTGGACACCAGTATTTTACATGAAGCGAATACCTATCTGACCTCCACAACCCAGTTACTGAGTAACACGATACCCCTTGGCAAGACTGCTGTCAGACTTTTGGGCTTCTGACTACCCGTAACGACTGTCAAAGATCTATGAATGACAGCCGGGACCAACAGCTTAACATGCTTTACGAGGCACAGAGGGGTCTCTGTATGTTATGGATAATCATCCATCCACGGACCAACCTTGGTATAAGCGTCGCTTGAAGATGGTCGCGTGTAGCTGTATTATTATTTTAGTCTTAAGTCCTTTGAAGATATTAATATGACAGGTAATTAGATAATGCAATCCAACATCCAAATATTATGTATAATTGTAATTGCATTGGAACTCTCATTATGAGCCATAAAAGTATTTTGGTCTGTCAGCACATTTTTGTTAAACAAAACTTTGTAGGCATAGTGAAACGCAGGTGACGCAGGTCCACATAGCGCAGGGCAGAGCAGATTTTATAATGCATGAACGTACTGACAGCTGCATATGCTGCAGTGCAGGCACGTGCGACGCAGACATATGTCTGACCTGCTCTGTGTCTCGTTGTAGAGCCGGCACAGATTTCTGTGTGACGCGTACAGGTCACTTGTTTTTTACCACCGATTCATAATTTTGTTTCAATGACAGATTGTTGGTACTAGCTAGGACGCGAATGTGTCTGCATAACTACGTCGCAGAATGCGCTTGCGCCTATGTCTGCCTCGCCTGCCCTACCCTGCAAAATCTGTATTGTGCTGTGCTGCGTCACCTGCGTCAGAGCATATGCAAGCTAGCATAGTTATAATCTAGTCATTCACTTGAGTAGAGCTGTGCCCAATATCAATTTTCCAAAAGTACTTACTCATCAATTTCTCATCTCTCAATCGTCGCCTCTGCTGTACATAATCAGCGTTCATAGCTCCCAGCAGCATCAGAGATGGTCTCATAAGCCTTTCAATTTCACATCCATTCAAGTGCCGTTCCTTTTTGTGGTTGAAATCAGGAGCGTATACTATGTCTTCTTCGCCTGGCGCGGCGATGCGCCACACTGTGCCGCCGAGCGAGTGGCCGGCAGGGAGAGGGGTGATGCGCAGGCCTAGGCCTTTGCCTGGAAATAGCAATGTCATATTAATGGTTGCTACTGCAACTAGCAAAAATATTTCTTCAGCAGGATGCTTTGTCAATACAATTGATGCCCGGATCCATAAGAATGTGAAAAGTTTCAATAATAGTTGGTAAAGGCTAACATCATACCTAGCCTTTTCCCAACTATGTTGGGGTCGGCTTCAAGTCTAACCAGATGCAGCTGAATACCAGTATTTTACATGGAGCCACTGCCTATCTGATCTCAACAACCTAGTTACTAGGTAACACGATACCCCTTGGTAAGACTGGTTGTCAGACTTTTGGGCTTCTAACTACCCATAATGACTGTCAAAGATCTACTAATGACAGCTGGGACCAACGGCTTAACGTGCTTTCCGAGGCACGGAGGAGTCTTGGTATGTAAAGATGGTCACCCATCTACGGACCAACCGCGGCAAGCGTAGCTTAACCTAATCGATCGACCCGTACGGCTGTTGTGCTAACATGAGCTACAAAAATATTGATTTTAGATCATCATCATCATTATGTCAAAAGATATCCACTGTTGGGCGTAGGCGACTCCTGAGGGACAAACAGATGCGGCAGGGGACTTTGTTTTATAATATTTAAGGATATTACTGCTATTAAACAACACCTGATTACACAAAAACTGCTCAATAAGGCCATAACAACTCCTTACCTTTCATATCAATACTTTGATTATACTTCAGCTGCACAATCCTGTCGAACGCAGCATCAACATCATCCAACGTAAACAGATCAAAGTCTGACACGTTTCTGTGTGCCTGGTATAAGTCATACATAAACATTTGACCCATCTTGTATACTGGCAGCGTAGCATATATGGGACAGTTCAGACCGAGCTTCCCTACAGCATATGGTAGGGCACCGAGGTGAATGGGGTCTGAATGTGATATTAGTACTGCATCTATTGTGTTTATATGTCTGGAAGATATACAGTAATTTTAAGTACATAAATAAAGAATGATTCACTTGTTGGGTATCCGATAGACGTGAAATTATAACAGAACTATTTGTATAGAATAGAATAGAAATAGTTTATTGACCAGGTAATACAGTAAGCAGGTTTACAGGTTAACACCAAGTTGAGACGACATGAGTAGCTTAAAATATTACCTATAGCTAGGTCACAAAATATTATATACCATATGTATATTTGTGTTCATGCTTGAATATGTATAAATAGGATCGCTTCATCAATCGCAAACAAGTTGATAAGGCTATACACGATACGAAGAGGTACGGATGAAAAAAACTGCTTGGAGTTTGGGTCTGGTTTTATAATCAGTACAGGGATGATCTCTGGCTTTTCATGACTGCCTTGAAGACCAGTAATGTGTTTTATCAGGTTGATTTGTAATAGCATAGCTAAAGGAATGTAGACCAAAAATTCAATAAATTTTCAACAAATTGTATTGACAACATAACCTCAAAGCGTTACCTTTTCAGTTCTCTTATGAAGTCCATATCGAACTTTTCGTCCCATCCACAGTCTAAAAGGAATTTGAACTCGTCTATCTGTAGCACGTAGCATGGTGGAGCCTCATCGCCAGCCCCCGAGAGGCAGTGCAGCTTGATAATCGAAGTCATTGTTAACCGGTAGATTCCCGTTATAGTTCCAATTTCAATAACTAGTACGTTGACATAGTTGTATTATAAAACACGCCCTGGTTATTACTGTCTTTTTTTGCTAAATTGATGCAAAAACGAAGAAATATTTTCGTTTTAGTTTACGCGGCGAACCACAGGTAGAATCACTAGAATACATTAGAAAAAAACAATAGATGGATAGAATATAGTCCATAGATAATACATTTATAGCGATACTGGCGACCACAAAATACATAGATAATCATGGCAGTGTTTACACTTACGTTTTTGGTTTTTCCCCAGTTATTAATGAAATTATCCCAAAATTTTAGAGAGCATGATTTTAAATAATAACACATCAGCTGGACATGATTATCTATCCTTTTTTTGCTAAGCGACAAGTCGAAAATTGTGAGATAGACAAAATTTGACGCGTAGCTTGTTTAGGTCGCGCCGCCATATTGATAAGCAACATCATCTGTATCACGTTCTATGTTTCAACCGCGTTATTTAGTCAGGGATGGATATGTCAACAAAGATGAAGTGTTTTTGTACAACATTTACCATTGAATTATCAAACAGAGCCTCAGTTTAATCTACGATTTTTAATTTTTTTTCGTGACATCGTTCCAGAATACTGCAGAGTGCAGATTGTCAGTGTAAACACACTTGCTATCGTAATAAATTGTAAAATTAATTATGTTACCCTATATCTGTGTGATGGATAACAAAAATCATAGGAATCATGGATGAATCATAGGATGATGATAAGCATAGGTGTACATAAATAAGGATAGGCTACTCACATAACTTTGAAATTTCGTTCGGCAGGTAATAATCGATTGATTGACTTTATTCTTAAGTAATCTACACTTCTTATACCCAGAGACTATCGATTTTCATGGATTTTCAGTGAGTATATTGGTTGTTTAAATATCGTAAGATAATACCGGCAACCGGCCTTAGTTCGGCCCTGTATTGATAACACTCCCTATTTGTGCGTAATGGCTACGCAATTTTTAGCGAATGTTTGGTCTGCTACTCTTTATATGTCTGTGGGACGGACCAACTAGAACTAAACCCGCTAAGTATATCAATGTCAGTATATCACACATTTAAAAAATCTTTACACAGTTTATAGGTACTCCGTTATATCCCTACCTCGGTAAAATCGAGAAAATGTAGTTATAATTAAGAAAAACATAGTTATCAACACCAACCGTTTTAAATCGAAAAAAAAAGATTTATTTCGGTTTTAAACGTTTTTTTTTTCGTTTTAAACTGATTGGTTTAATTGGTTTTAAACCAGCCTTACATCTATAGGCCAGACTGTATCATGGAAAATTAGACAGATTACATTACAGAAACAATCCTCTTTAATAAATCGGTGGTGCCATAGAGTAAATTAATACATTGGGTGCTGCCTACTATAAATAATAGTGTTATCAACTCAAGCATAATTTTTCCCCAAAATTCTCTAAATCCCTGTCAAAATAAAACATCCCTAAACCATGCGTAACATTGGTCACTTACCCCTAAAAAAGGGAGAAATCCCTAAAAGTGGAAACACTGACTGGTAATAGACTGGCAACTGACAGTTGACATGAGTTGTCATCTGACAGTGGAAAGTCTGGAGAATACTGGCGAATGTTGGCGAATAGTGGCGAATGCTGGTGAATAATGGCGAATACTGGAGTCTATCTAGTGGCGAATGAATCTGTGGGTGAAAGCGGAACGACAGCGTTTTAAAACCAGCCGTACCGCACGTTTGGGCGGGCCGGGGTTGCTGGGCAATCAGAAAGTAACGTCATCATCATCATCAGCCTATAAATGTTCCCACTGCTGGGACACAGGCCTCCTCTCTGTGAGAGGGAGTGGGCCGTAATCCACCCCGCGGGCCCAGTGCGGGTTGGTAGATGTCATGTCTTCGAATTTTCGGTTCTAGGACATGCCGGTTTCCTCACGATGTTTTCCTTCAACGTTTTGAGAGCAGTGGTGATGAAATAATTTACACAAAGTAAAGCGCCTGTCTGGGTTAGAACCTACGACCTACAACTCGTAAGTCGCGGCCGTTACCACTGGGCCACCACTGCTCTCAGTAACGTATATAAAGGAATATAAACCAGCCAGCGCAGAGAGCAAAGGGCGCTGACCACGTTGTTTTCATTTCTTTACTCTCCCTCTTCCCCTAGTTATCTAGTCCCGCACTTTCAGTACATATCTACATTTACAACCACAATAGAAATCTACGTTCGTCTCACAATCGTCTTCTTCAATGTCCCACCCACCGCACAGACTTCATTCACTCTTGCTTTTTCGTTCAGTCTATCTCTCTGTGGAATGCGCTCCCCCAGGAAATCAGGATGGCGACCAACCGATTATCTTTTAAAGTTCGCGAGCACATTCGCAGGAAGCTGGCAGTATCTGGTAATGATTTCCCATTGTTTATTTGCTTTAGTAGTATTTTTATATGTATTTATTTTTGTTTATATTTATATATAATTGGAAATATATCTTTACGTATATCTTTATATATATTTAAATACATATTTATTCCTCAATTCTCGCTATTGCACCTAACACTGTTTGTCTCTGCATCACCCAAAGGTTGACTGGTAGAAAATGCCTTTGGCATTAAGTCCGCCTCTGTACATTTGTGTGCTTGAAGTATTAAATAATAAATATAAAAGATTTTTAATATTCAAAATTATTTATTAAAACAGAAATAAAGTGCTTAGGTTTATTTATATCCTATAAATAGTCTCTCGGTATGAAAGGATTACATTGGCACAAGAAAAGACCGACTCAGCAGTGGATGAAGTCAGATTGTGGATGATGATAATGACGATGAAATATTAAAACTACATAAAATACACGCACAAAATCTAGCAATGGGTATAGATTGTGCAATCCACAAAGACGCGCCCCACTCCTCGATTACTGTACTGTAAGCTGTATTTTAGTACAGAGCGGAGCGGAGTGGGGCACGTCTTCGTCTCGTAATCAAATACAATAGACGTAGATATATTTATAACCTATTCCGCTAACTATTCCTAGAGTCATAAAAACCATGTAATAAAAAACTTTTTACAAAAAAAAAACAACCGACCTCCAAAAAAAAACACTACAAAGTGAAAAATAACTTTAATTTCGGAAGTCGATGTTTTCTGTTTTGTATTTTCGTTTTTTGTCACCGACTTCCGAAATTAAAGTTATTTTTCACTTTGTAGTGTTTTTTTTTTGGAGGTCGGTTGTTTTTTTTTTGTAAAAAGTTTTTATTTTTCACTTTTTAGTTGTGGTACCTACCCCACACATATTCGAATACCACTACCTGCTACCAGTGACAGAAACTTATCATATCATCTACATACTAAGTAGGAAAAAATACGTATTTTGTAGCTAACTCAAAAAGTATCCAAGCAAAGTTAATAAAATTTATATGGGACCAATTCAAGAGCACACCCTTTCAAACAAAAAAAGAATTTTCAAAATCGGTCCACAATTGACGGAGAAATCGGTGGACATATATAAAAAAAAAAAAACAAACATACGCGACGAACATATAACCTCCTCCTTTTTGGAAGTCGGTTAATTATTAGAATAGAATTGAATGTAGAAATAATTAGAATAAAATTAATAGAATAGAATAATATAAAAACCTGTTAGAATTTATTTTTTACAGGGTATTTTATGACTCTTTAGGAAAAGTTAAGCGGGAATAGGTTACTAATTATATCAACGTCTATTGTATTTTATCATAGATTTCCGCAAGGGCACGTCTGAATCAATTAATGAGCGACAGTCGGAATTAATACTAAATAAATATTTACATTCTTAATTAAAAAACCCGGCCAAGTACGTGTCGGACCACGCACAATGAAGGGATCCGTAGTTGGGATGAATTTATCCCAAGAACAAACTTAACATTGTAGTTGAAAAACATGTTCTCCCATACATTCCAACTTCAAATGTAAGTTTGTACGTACAATATTGAGAGATTTATCATGTTATTTTAAGACCATAGACTTCTTATAGGTTTTCCTGTAATCTAGTAAAGAACCATTCTAAGTATTTTTTTTCAAAAATGTTGGCCTTGTAGTTTCCGAGATAATGGTCAATTTTCATCAATTTTCTTAAATTTCTTTAAAAGTGTTTATTTTAAAATTGTATAAAATAAAATAAAAAAAGAGATCCTCGCAAGAAGCTCTTTCATTTGATATGTCACACGGTACTGTTTGCAAAACTTTATTTGCCCCCCAAAAGCCATATTCAAAATTCATTTATTTACGTTACTCGTCCGTGTTTGGGTCACAGAAATGCATATGTGTACCAAATTTCAACTTAATCGGTCCATTAGATTCGGAGAAAGTTGGCTGCGACAGACGGACAGACAGACAGACCGATACACAGACAGACACACGATTGATCCTATAACGGTTCCGTTTCTTCCTTTTGAGGTATGAACCCTAAAAAGAGTTAAAAATTACTTTTTCGTGCTAGAGCTAGGCTTATGTAACATCATGTTAAAGTTCTCGTCTTCTAATAGAGCTTTAATCTTATCCGTCAATGGTATTTGTTTTACTGGATCGTCATTTGTAGTTTTAGTTGTATCAGTGATCTCAGCGATCACAGTGCTGTCTTCCGTTTTCTGTACCAAAATGTCTGATTCAGTATCTTCGTAGTTTTTATCCAAAACTATTTCTCTTAAACTTTTTGCTTTCACAGAAATACGGCCAGATTCACTTATGCTATCGAGACTTATTCCGACTACATTTTCACCGCTTCGTGTATGATGATAGGTTTCTTGTAGCAGCACTGGGTCTTCTCTCCTAACAGCAATAGATCCGGATTCACTTCTTTTAATGGGGAAGTATTCAGTAATGTCTCTTCGGGTGCAAGTAGGAGACACTTTGGCCGCATTTATGGCAGCACTTATGTTTATCGAAAAACAATTATTTACCTGGCGATCAATTCGGGCAGTTTCTTTGGAAACAATGGGCTCCGATTCTCTCTTTATAACTTTACAGTTTTCTCCTACACAATCACTTTGGGTATGAGAAGTTTGTTTGGCGGCAATGGAACTGGATTCTTTATTTTCAACGTAACTTATAACGTTTATATTTCGACTACTTCCAGTAAGAGATAAAGGTTGTTTGGCAACATCCGTCGCACTTTTTTCTCTCCGCAAGTCCTCATTCTTATTTGTAAAATTTGCGATCTTTGACAGAATGCTATCTACAGATTTTTTTATAAAACAGCCAGAGTCAATTTCTTCGTTTGATTTCTTGTCGACTGTTGGTTTTTTCACAGTAACCTCTACAATACTTCCTGAATTGGTGGTAACCATTCGGCTGGCGTAAATATTTGTAAGGGGGACGTTTTCGGCTACAGAGTCAATTGGCTCATTAGATGTAATTCCTTCGGCTGTATTACTTACGGATTCTTTTCTGACCACACTCTCTTTAGCGGTTACATCTTGAATCACTTTATTAGTATGGATAGCGGATGAACTTTTTCGGAAGGTAATACGTCCGGTTTCAGTTTCAGAAACGAATATGCTAGTATTGCAATCTTTTCTGGTAATCGGTAAAGTATATATTCCTGCGACGTGTCCGTATTCATTATTTTTAACAGTAATTAGTTTGGTTACATAACTATCGCTTTTAGTAGTCATTGATGATTTTTTTTTAACTTCACGGCGTCCAAATTCATTGTTTTTAATGAGAACTTTTTCAGTTAAGATATGAGAAGAAGTAGCTTTGGCAGCAACGCGTTCAAATTCAATATTTTTGTTTGGAATGGTATCGCTTACGGTACGATCATCACTTGGTATGGATAGAGTTTCCATCGATTTGTAAGCGTTTAAAGATGAAATCTGAAATGTCTTGTCTTTTGCAGGTTTCGAGATCAGATTAACGGGGTCATTACTTCTTCTGTTTTCCTCTTGATTGAATACAAGAGATATGCCTGGAGGAGAGAGTTGCTGTGCTATTTTACCAGTTTCTACTGCTATCAAAGGCCCATTAACTTGTGTAGATTGTGTTGTAGAAGCTTTTTGGAGCATCCTGCTGAATCTTTCTTCGATCCTTGCTTCTGAAATGATAGAAGGTGGATTTCTTTTTAATTTCTTGTCTTTCCAGGGAAAAAGAACAGTGTATCTGGTTTTTCAACTCACCATTAATTTTCTTAACAATGTAGTTAAGACCCAAGCAAAATACGAAAAAGCTGAAGACAAAGGATAGATATGCCCACCATTCTAATTCAATACACTGAAAAAAAGAGTAGATAAAGAAGAGTCACAAGTGGGATCCATAAAAAAAAGACAGGAGAAAAAACTGGAATGCATAACGTAACATTCCGCCCGCCAGTTAAGCCTATTGCCATGAACCGGGAACAAATCCAAGCTCTGAGATGCTACTTAGAAATTTCTGATGGAATAACTTTTTTGTGATTGCAGGGTTGTTCCCGTCGTAAACGATGTTCATAATGATGAGTACAATTGCCCCTTAAGATTTCAGTTACACCTTGTGATTTTAGATAAAAGCTTTTTGGATTGTTATTTAGATTAATTGACCCCAAGCAGAGAATAATAAAATTTAAAAGTAAGCACACATGAGCCACCGGTCACAAGCACCGGCGGCTGTTTCTACCTGTTGCGGTGGCGAGCACTGTTGTAACGAATGGCCACCACCAGACACACGTGTGTGACTATCCATGCAGAACGTATGAAAAAGCAAGTGAACTGCTCGTCCCTGGGCTTGACTGTGTCCGGTGGCTCAATTGCGCCTCGCCTAAGATATCAGATGACATAACAAAAAATAATGATGAGACGTCATTCTTATTGTTTCTCATTATTCTAGACACAAGGGGTATTGTTGCAGAGACAATTTTTTATTTTAACTGGCTTTTTTTATAAATACCTGTAGTAATAATAAATAATACTCTATTGACATAGCAAAAAAAGTATACAAACGGCCATTTTCCTTCTCCTATCGTTATTTTTTAATAGAGGATAATTTTTCGCAACTTCTGACACTTTTTTTTCTGTCAAAGCGTCATTTCTGTCAGGTTATTTTCTTAAAAGAGCGTCAAGTTATCCTTCTTACGAATGAGTTCAGTTTTTGCTCAGGATATAAGAATGCGTCCAAAAATATTTTGCAAAAGATTATGTAGGTACAGACGCCAGCACATCAAGCTACCCGATACTGTCAAATTTTCCCAATCAACTTTGAACTGCTGGGGAGTTTGTTGCGCCACTTCTTCTTCCCAGCTAAAGGCACTAGGAAGTGGTGAAGGGTGGGCGTTTTTGGGGGACTGTCTTATATAATTTTGACGTTCGAAAAGTGCTGATTCTCAGCCTAGTTTGAATAAATGACTGATAAAGTTGAAAATCTATTAAATAAATTTGACAGATTGTAGTAGCCTGATGTGTTGGCGTCTGTACCAATAGATTGATAAATGGATGGAATACTAATCATCATCTCAATTTAATTTATAACCGCACAACTGTATATTATTTATTTATCTTATTACTTTCACAGTGTCGTTCTTTGGAGTTCGCGTTTAAAATTATATTATAGAAATTCATCACCACTGCTCTCAAAACCTGAAGGAAAACATCGTGAGGAAACCGGCATGTCCTAAAACAAAAATTCGAAGACATGTGACATCTACCAACCCGCACTGGGTTCGCGTGACGGGAGTGGGCCATAATCCACCACGCGGGCCCACGATGTTTTCCTTCAGGTTTTGAGAACAATGGTGATGAAATAATTTACACAAAGTAAAGCGCCTCTAAAATTCGCAACACCATAATACGCTCCAAGACGAGCGTTGCCGATGTGGGCGATAAGTCTGCAAGGGTGAAATGGGACTGGTCTGGTCACACCTATAGGATGCATGAAAAAACTTTTTACAAAACAAAAACAACCGACTTCCAAAAAAAACACTACAAACTGAAAAATAACTTTAATTTCGGAAGTCGGTGTCTTTGGTTTTGTATTTTAGTTTTTTGCCACCGACTTCCGAAATAAGTTATTTTTCAATTTGTAGTGTTTTTTTTGGAAGTCGGTTGTTTTTTTTTGTAATTTTGTTTTATTTTTCACTTTTTAGTTGTGGTACCTACCCCACACACATTTGAATACCACTACCTGCTACCAGTGACAGGAACTTATCATCTACATACCAAGTGAGAAAAAAATACGTATTATTGTAGCTAACTCAAAAACCACCCAAGCAAAGTTAATAAAATTTATATGGGACCAACTTCAAAGCATATCCTTTAAAAAAAAAAGAATTTTCAAAATCGGTCTACCAATGACGGCGAAATCGGCGGACATACATAAAAAAACAAAAAAAAAACAAACATGCGCTACGAAAATATAACCTTTTCCTTTTTGGAAGTCGGTAAAAAACAGATGGGCCAAGATCGCCACACAGTGGGTGACTGATGATGGGCGTCGCCACCGGAGCATGCCTAGAACCACCACCCATATGGATGTTGCTTATCCGAATTAAAGTTTTTTTTTTAATGCGCTAATCATAATTATTATAACTACATACAAGGTCCTGGGTTCGAATCCCGGGAAGGGCAAAGTGTTATTGGGTTTTTCCATCTGGAATTTCTCAGTGGCAGCCCGGAGTCTAGATTTGTGCCCGGTTGATGGCAATAACCTCGTCCCCTATTACAAGGGACTTAAACATAACTGAAGAAATGTAGATGTAACCCTCTGCCTAATCCTTCGGGGGATAAAGGCGTTTATTACATACTAGGTACTTAATGCAACACACAAAACTTCGATTAATTGAATTATTTACGTATCAAGCCTACGTACAAAGCAGTACCTATTCCTGCAAATTGAAATAAGACGTTTAAAAGCCGCAGACTGTTTCCAAATTTTCAATTTAGTCGAATTTAACGGGATTGTACAGTAACGAACGTATTTAGACTACATACTGTTAAGCATCGTTAACAAGCAAAAGCGTGTGTTCTCGAATGTACTTACTAGTTGATGGAATGTACTGTTGTGCGCGGTTGTACCGGCTACGAGGGATTTACGATGGCGTTTACTTGTCTGACATTCTGCCCGAGATACATGAGGCTAGTTTTTTAAGCTAGGATAGTAAGCTAGCAAGCTAGTGACTCTGGCTTCGTGTATAGGACTAGCTTCATTTATAAGCTAGTAAGCAACTAGCTAGTGAGAAAGTTAGTAAGCTAGCGTCTCAAGCTAGGATAGTTTTACAGGATGGGGTTCTATTTTTTGAGCTAGTGACACCCCCACTAGTGATTTTATTATCTTTTTTTTTGGTTGGTCAAAGTCAAAGTCAAATAATTTATTTCAATTAGGCACAAAAAGGCACTTTTGAACGTCAAAAACAAAAAATAGAATTGATTCTAGTCGCCCCTTCCAAAAGGTAGTTTTCGTATGGAGAAGAATGGGTAAGAAACCCCACCGTTACTCTTTTAAAAAGTTTTACAATATTTTGTTTACATAATAGGTAAAAATAATTTAAAATGAAGCAATGACAGAAAAAATAATAATTATGTAATGGATACATGGTGTTGGGAAACTATCAAATAATTTTTCCCGCTCTGGGCGGAGCGTGAGGGCGTGTCAGACTCTTACTGACTAAAACCCACCTGTGTTCCTTCAGTTGCCATGTTGCCGGGATCACGATCTCCCTTTCGGATTTCTTCGCAACCCCGGCAGGGATTTTACTATCCTGGCTTGTGTACTAGCTTCATGTGGCTAGTATTCGATTGGTTTGTGTGCAGTGACTACTCAATCAATCTGCCTAGCCTTTTCCCAATTATGTTGGGGTCGGTTTCTAGTCAAACTAGATGCAGCTGTATACCAGTATTTTACATGGAGCGACTGCCTATCTGACCTCCAGTAACTGGGTAATACGATATCCCTTGGTAAGACTGGTTGTCAGACTTTCGGGCTTCTGACGACCCGTAACGACTGTCAAAGATCCACGAATGACAGCCAACTGTTTAACGTGCTTTCCGAGACACGGAGGAGTCTCGATATGTAAAGATGGTCACCCATTCACGGACCAACTCCGGTAAGCATAGCTTATCCTGGTGGATCGACCCATGCGACTGTTTTAACTTAGCCATGAGCTCCTCTGCAGTGACTACTCACTGACCGCAAACACAATACATGTTGTACTGTACTGGCTTAAAATTATCTGGCATCATATAAACAGCACTAGCATGTGCAGCTAGCCAGGATAGTATACCGAGGTTCTAGTTTGCTATTCTAGCTTTGAAAACTAGCCTCGTGTATCTCGGGCATTAGAGATATTGCGAAAGGCTTGTGTTTTCCGTTCCACTAAACACTGGTTAGTGTGTTGCAGTCGTTATGTCTTGGACGTGGAAAACCACGATGATTTTTAGGGTTCCGTACCTCAAAAGAAAAAAAAAACGGAACCTTTATTGGATCACTCGTGTGTCTATCTGTCCGTTTGTCACAGCCAATTTTCTCCGAATCTAATGGACCAAAAATTTGGTACACATATGTATTCTTGTGACCCAAACACGGTTGTGTAACTTAAATAAATTAATTTTTAATATGGACTCACTTTTGGGGGCAAATAAGAAAAAAAATCTTTTTTTGCAAATAGTATCACTGTACCGTGTGACATATCAAATAAAAGGCCTTGTTGCGAGTATCTTAAAGATTTTTTAAAATAATTTCAAAGCAAAGTACTTTTAAAGATATTTTAAGAAAATTGACCATTTACCATCTCCACCCCCCCCCTTACCCCCTATCTCCGAAACTACTGCGCCTAAAATTAAAAAAAAAATACAGAGTATGGTTCATGGACTTATAGATTACAGGAAAACCTATATGAAGTCTATGGTCTTAAAATAACATGGTAAATCTGTCAATATTGTATGTAAAAACTTACATTTGCAGTTGGAATATATGGGAGAACATGTTTTTCAACAGATTACTGTAATGTTAAGTTTGCTCTTAGGATAACTTCATTTCAACGACGGAATCGTTCATTGTGCGTGGTCCGACACGCACTTGGTTGATTTTTTCTTGAATAATGTTATACAAACAAAAAGTGGAGAAATCTAAAGATAAACTAAAGTTGAAACCTTCCGAATACAGATGAATTTGTTAATGATTCTCTTTTATTGAGTGACTCGCTTTTGCACGCGGCTTCACCTGGTAACACGCACTGGTCACGATTGCGGTATGTGAGACGAGAAGATATTGCGAATAGCTTCCCGAACACTGCCCAGCCGACTCTGTTACAAGCAGCTTTTGGCGCTCGGCTGACGTTGACGGGGAGGCGCTGTTGGTAAACAATTTGTGCAATTATTTTGTGGAATGTATTGAAAAAACAAGATGGCGGCCTTAGTTCCGATTTTGGCCACGCGCTATAACACATTTTCAATCAACATCTAATAAATTGTTAACATAAAACATGAAAGCAGCTTATTAAAGTAAATAAGCTTATATTTAACATTATAAATTCTAGACTATATTGAAAGTCTGGTTTCCTAATACTACTTAATCTAATTTTATTCATTTCACGTAGATGCTCTTTGGCTTTCGCAAATTCCAGCTTCTCAAATAGAGAAGCTGGAATTTTCCATTAAAAGATGAATGGAAATTATTACTGTTTACCTTTTAAGTTTTCCTTTAAGAGTAGACGCAGATAGTAAGATTTAGTGCTTTTTAGTCTGTTATTACGCTTTCAAATAATGCAAGTAAGTTATGCAAAAAAATTATGTTAAATGTGAATTTTTAAGTATTGTAGTAATATTCTATGAAATAAATTCAAGAAGTAATTAATGTTTACTCAAAACATAAGAACTCTACAATAAACTACCTAAACACATTATGGAAATTAAAGATCTATTTAAAAACAAAACACATGAATTTTTAGTTGCGAAATGCTATTATCATATTAATGAATATTTAAATGAAAGATGCTAGGCCTGCTACATCTGATTTACTATTTTAGGAAAATCATTACTTATTTATTGTTTTGAACTATTGATTATTCTAGAATTAAATGTAAGGTATGTATTATTATTTAATTTAGTTATTATTGTATTTTTTTTATTGTTTTTAGAATTGTGATTTATTGAATTTAATTGACATTATTTTATTATAATGAAAAACATCTATGTATCTCTTACCCATGTCTGCAAATAAATTAATGATTTATATTTTCATGATTTTTTCTTGCATGAACCATTTTTTTTTTTTTTTAGTTAGGGTTGCGATACGACCGCGAGTTAAAACAGAGATTTCAAGATGTTTTTATTTGAATGTTTCGCCAGTGCAAACGTACAACCATTACTTAGACATTTCATACAACTTCCAAAGAATGGCAGTTGTGATTTGAATATGAATTTCTCTGTCTTTCCATTCAAGTATCAAAGGCCTCTATGATACTGCACTTTCTGTTCCTAACAAATTTCTCTCTAAAGGAAAATACCACACATATCAACTCGGAAAGGGATCGTCACCGTATCAACTCGAGCCATTCAGTATTCTTTGTATGAATCTCCTCTACTGCAACGCACACTATACTTCATAAAAGATAGCTTGATCTCTGCGACAGCTGTCAGTAAAAACACGCCTATGAAGACCTGAATTTCTTAATAGTACAGACAGTACCTGTCAATGTCATAATTTATGGGCATGCTGACCTAATTAGTGATGGGCGATGAATCATCGTAACCACATACTATAAACTATCGATATTTTAAATAAAACTTAATTTAAAATTAATTTATCTTTTAACTTTATTGTATATTTTAATATCATAACATTATTTACATTTGTACATACTTGATCTAAAATAATAGCGAGTAAATAAAATCCAATTTCTCACCTACGCATGTAACATTCCATCCGTCAACGTCCCATCCTTGAGTTTCGGGAGAAGACATGCCGCGTTTGGCTCACAGGTCGTGTTACCAGACCAAATTAAACCCAATTATATGTTACATTAGCATCGATAATATTAAGAAACGTCGAAAATTTTTATCGACAATTTTTATATCCTAACAACCCTAGAAATGTCAGTTTGACATATGTCGCAGAGATCAAGCTATCTTTTAAGTAGTATAATCGGAATCGTAACGTAATCGCCTCGCCTCGGGACAAGCTCACGAACCGCAGCGATACGGTGACGATCCCTTACTGAATTGAAATGTGTGCATACCTTAAGCGTCTAAGCCACAACATATCATCCATATGTTTCCCCTAAACTTAGCGATACCAAGGTGATTATGTTACAAAGAGGTTACATACATGCCGTTTTAAAAGCCGTCGTGTCAAGACTTCAAACAACTTTGTTTTGCTTTGGCTTTCAATGTGAGAGACATCGCTTGATTGATCGCTCCTTCAATCGATCAAGCGACGGAGGAGTTTGTGCTCAAAATTGAGGGAGAAAATTGTTGGTACTTATTTGTCAGGTGTATGTAGATTGAATGGTATACACGGCTACACATCAAGTTATACATGTATATATGCTGATCTCGCATTGTATAGGATATCGAATGCGAGGTCAGCTTATACTGGAAATGTATAGCCGTGTGTACAACGTGAGATTGTTGTGTTAAATTGTGAGGGAATGGGGTTGGAGGGAAAGGGGTGAGGATGGAGTGAGGAACCCTATTAATTTGTGGTCGGTACGGCTATTACTATCAACGAGGGGCTAATAACAGCCGCACGAGTCGATCGAAGGTAAAACTACGCTTACCACGGTCGGTATGTTCCGACACGTGGATGGGTTGAAATTCAATACGTATCAAGGTCCCTCCGTGCCTCGGAAAGCAGCTGTCATTCGTAGATCTTTGACAGTCGTTACGGCTAGTTAGAAGTCCCAAAAGTGTAACAACTAGTCTTACCAAGGAGTATCCAGTAACAGGGTTGTGGAGGTTAGATATATAGGCGGTCGCTCCATGTAATACTGGTAAGCTGGATGCCTGTTCATTGAAGTGGAGCGAGGCAGTGGAGCGGAGCGATGAAGCGGAGCGGAGCGGACTTGCGGACAGTGTCTGTCCATTGATGCGGAGCGAGGCAGCGGAGCGGAGTTACGGACTGCGGAGCGAGGCAGCGGAGCGGAGTTGCGGACTGTGCGGAGCTAGGCCGAGTTTACGCGACGAGTAATTTGAGTAATTTCCCGCATACCCTCTCCGCTTCCCCGCTCCGCTTCTCCGTTCCGCTTCCCCACTCCGCTTCTCCGCTCCGCTTCTCTGTTCAGCTTCTCCTCACCGCGTCCCCGCTCAGCTTCTCCGCTTCGCTTCCCCGCTCAGTTTCCCTGCTCCGCTTACTGGTTTTGTATAATTTTTTAAACTAGTTCACAAATTCCTATCCACTGAAGTGGCGCGGAGATTTTGGTTAATATTGGCACAGCTCCTCTCCTCTCCACTCCAGTGGACAGGCAGCCTGACAACATAGTTGGGAAAAGGCTAGGCAGATTGATTTTGACTCGTACCTGTCTTTAATAATAGCCATTATCTCAGTAATATTCACACCTTTTTTAAGCATATATTGTGTTTCACGTAGGTAGGTAAGTACCTAATACAAAAGTGTACATTCATTGTTTCTGAAAAAAATTAATACCATTTTGTAGTGTTGATTTAAAAACAAAACGAAAAATAAAAAAATTATTAACTTAGACAACAATGATCCATATGTTGTATGGTTAGGTACAAAAAATAAAACTTAAAAGATATGTTAGTGTGTAGTGTCTCAAAGAATTTCAGTGTATATATGTATGTTAAATAATATTATGAATGCGAAATTGAGTTTGTTTGTTTATTTGTTTGTTACGTTTTCACGTCTTAATGGCTGAAAAGATTTCGATGAAATTTGGCAACAGGTAGACTATGACCAAGGTTAGAACATAGGATACTTTTTAACTCAAACTCTTTATGACATTCATGTTACATTTAGTTCCAACATGAAACCCGGTTAGGGCACGGCAACATAATAGGTAATAAATTGGAACAAAACAAGCATCCAGTCAGTAGGTACATGTACTGGATTGCAAGTTTGTTAAACAAATATAATTATTATCGATGATATTAGTAGTGTTTGGTTTATGTAGTTATTTTAATTAATATCATGAGGTTATTAAATTATTTTATTTTTGAATATTAATTTTTATATTTCATTAATTTGTATTAATTATTATATTCTATTAATTTTCTCCTGGTAGTTTGTTTCCGTGGGGTAATTTCCGAACTCAACGCGGACGAAATCGCGGGCATAAACTAGTTTATTATAAACCTTTTAAAGAAAATGGTCGAGTGACAGCAGAATGTTCATGATGCAGCGTATTTTGTAATAATAAGGATTATGTTCAATATTTGCCAAAAGCACTTAGTGTAAACGAATTCAGTTATAAGTGCTTTCATTGAAAATCTATTATAGTTATTGCGAATATGTAAAGTAAGTATGTAAATGTAAATTTTCCATTATCATTATTTTCATTTTTAGTTAAAGAGAAAATGAAATACAAATATTTAAAGAGGTACTTAGTTGTTTCCAATTTAACTTGATGAAAAAAATGTTATCTCTTTCTGCAGGTCCGATTTTATCTCTCTGGACATCAAAATTGGTTCAGACTTGATGATACGAAATTAAATGGAATTGTTTATTCTGTAAATAGGATATTGAATCACTTTTACACGTCATAAAAAAAATAAGCTAGATGAGTTCGGCGTTTCCTATCTGACTACTCTGAGAAGAAAGGCCGAAACAAACTCAGAGGTTGCAGTCTCTTTTAAAGTCCAGACATAATCTTGGTCAGTCCATATGAGGACCATGTAGACTAGTGTCTGAAATGGTCTTTTGAGGAAAGAACCACACAGATTTGAGAGGACCTGTCCAGTCAGTGCAAGCATTTGTCAGTAATCGTGTAGCTCAACTCAGAACTTAAGGAGCTCAACGACTCGACGAACAATACTAAAGAAAGGATATTTAGGTAGGCCGCATAAAGTACTCGAACTGCCAGACCATCATTAAAAGTACCTGAGAAAGATCCGTAACCGTTTAACCGTTTAACCGTTGAAACGTACTAAATAGAGGTATAATTTGTCCTCCTTTATTTTTAGAGGTCGTCCTTGAAAAGGATAAACGGAACCATTATAATATAAGATTTTTCGAAGAGATGCTTTTTCGAGATCTATGTAACGTTAGAATTTGTATATTGGTATATTGGCGTATGCTAGCTGTGCTGGCAAATAATGTAATTAAATATTTTATGTGGCGTAATGTAAATTATTTTGTATACTATTTTATAGAATCAAGTTTTTCTAAATGAATCAGACAGCTGTGCTGCTGGGGAGTTGGTTGCGCCACTTCTTCTTCCCAGCTAAAGCTCTAGGAAGTGGTGAAGGGTGGGCGTTTTGGGGAACTGTCTTATGTAATTTTGACGTTCGAAAAGTGCTGATTCTCAGCCTAGTTTGAATAAATGACTTTATTTGATTTGAATTTTGCATGATGTTGTGTCTCGAATATCGATGATGAAAACTCTTTTTTTTTGTTTTTACTGAAGTTTTACTTGGTTAACATGTACGGTATGATTAATTTCAGACAACGGCCTTACAACAATATCAAAGGATTTCAGTGAAATCTGACAGGTACCTACATAAACTTCGTTTGGGATAATGATGTAGGTGGGTATGTAAACACATGTTAATATATTGTAAAGTAAATAGATAGATAACAGGGTATTCGGGACGAGACGCAAACTGTTACCATGAATTAAGTAAGTAAATGATTCAAGACCCAACAACGTTGAAATTATTCGTCGGTTTCTTTAAAAAGAATCTACTGCTTCATACATACACCGTGCATAAAGATAGAATATACTTTACTGAACATGCACCAAAATTGTAACACAGATACGGTACAGGGCCTTATACCACAAAACTTTACAGTTACAAATTTGTAACTCGCACAAATGTAAGATACAAGTACGTGTACCACAAAACTCTAAGCTACACAAATGTAATGAAAAAATCTTACAAATACGTCGACCGTAGCAATTAACATCGTCGGATCTACATTTTCGCGTTTTTTTTTTTGCTTCAAATCTTTGTGGGAACATTTTTATAATTTATTTTAAGACCTTTTTTTTTTTTTTGGGTTGGATATTATCAAATTATTTCTCCCGCTCTGGGCGGAGCGGGAGGGCGTGTCAGTCTCTTACTGACTAAAACCCACCCGTGTTCCTTCGGTTGCCCTGTTGCCGGGGGCCACGATTTCCCTATCGGTTTTCTTCGAACCCCCGGCAGGCATTGGCCCTAGCGGACCCCGTCAATTCTGCTTTACCTTTAATGCAATAAATTTAAAAATCGCAATGCAAATTTAGATCCGATAATGTTAATTGCTATAGTCGACGTAAATTGTAGTGATAAGTCTACATACAATATTGTAACTCATACGTATATTTGTAATTTCTAAGTGACGCAATTTTAATTACAATTTTAAAAAAATAATAATTTTAGAGGCATATTATTTGATTTAGACAACAGTCGATTTTTTCTTGTCAAAGGGAGTTGGCGCTAGACAAATATATTAAGTGTTGGGAAGGTGCACGTAGTATATAGAGAGTGTAAACTGCAGTGCAAAATTACTTATCTACTCATGTCTTCATTAGGTATTCGTCGCGTGACATATCAGCACGTTAGGCGAAGCATACACGTCGTGCAGACGCATACTATGCAAGTCTCACAGAGTCAGACGCATACTGGGCGAGTCTCAACGTGCCAGAATGTCTCGTGTGTCGCATGCCTATCGAGTATGACCTGCATAATCAATAGACAGTATGTTAATAAGTAATGCTGGTCTTAGGACGTAAAGGATTAAGGTATTTGTCATTTCAAGGAA
The DNA here is from genome assembly GCA_963680765.1 of Agrochola lychnidis. Lineage (NCBI taxonomy): Eukaryota > Metazoa > Arthropoda > Insecta > Lepidoptera > Noctuidae > Agrochola > Agrochola lychnidis. The sequence goes on along the minus strand of OY796862.1, from coordinate 5,231,006 downwards.
GACTAGATTACTCAAATAATCTATTTCAATTACAAGTGCTTTTTAGGTATGGGCGTTATTTCACTTCACTATACTCCGTTTGAAATAAGATTAGACATTTAAACAAACCTTTTTTACAGTCCGTTCAACCGATTTTGACTTCTATACCGTAGGCATAAGGATGGCATTTAAAGCAAAAAAAGTGGTTACAAACCAACTGTTTACTGCAGCTGCCATTTGTCATGCCACCATCGCAATAGAAGTCAAAATCGGTTGAACGGACTGTAAAAAAGGTTTAATTAAATGTCTAATCTTATTTCAAACGGAGCATAGTTATAATAACTGGCTACGGGGCATGTAGCCGAACACTGCAGACCCACCGTACCCCTGGCCGTACCTCTGGTGGTACGGTGGGAATTTTAAAGTTAAACGATACCATTGTGACTGTAACCGTAGTGCTGTGTTGATAGAACTGGGTGGACAGGACACTATAAAAATCGGTTCACCCAGTAGAAAGTTCCGAGGTAACAAAAAAAAAAAATTTTTTTTTTCAGTCAGTTAAAAATTGAATTGAATTGATGTTGAAAATAATATCTATAATGGACGATACTAAAATAAATGTTATCCAAATAAATGGCGGACACGCCCTTCTTTGTGGCAAATACCGTTATAATCGCCACAAAACTTATACAAACGGCTTCATGTTGTGGCGGTGTTCATCTTATAGTACTAAGAGTAAATGTTGTGGCACTGTAACGATTGGAAAGGTAGTTTCTTATTCAGTTTTCTTATAAAATATTTGAATGTAATTATACATTTATTTTTAGGATGATAAATTAATTAAAAATAAAGATCATACTTGTGTAGTAGATCTATTGGGTAATGAAAAGTTTCGAGTCACACATAAACATGTGGTTTTTGTAACTATACTCCGTTTGAAATAAGATTAGACATTTAACTAAACCTTTTTTACAGTCCGTTCAACCGATTTTGACTTCTATTGCGTTGATGGCATGACTAATGAAAAAAGAGCCGTGCGCTGTTGAGTTAGAAAGACGTGTTACTAATTGCTCTTACATTTTTAATCAAAAATTTGGTCCAAAGTTACAGTGTATTGTTGTTCGATATATCAAAGTGCGGAGATTTGAATAACCTATTTAATGGTGAAAAGTGCAAACCAATCCATCAAACCAACAAAAAGTTATCAAGTGAAAACATTTTAAAATTTACCTAACGAACTGTGTCCCTGACCTACGACAACCCGCGCGAAGCCCGCTGAGGTGAGTCACCACGTAACGTACAAAATTAGCGACGAACTTGACTATCACTGCACGGAACAATTTGATCATATACCCACAAAAATGAATTGTGCTGGATGTAAACACCCAATAGCTCGCGGAGAATTGCTGAGATGTAGTATATGCCCAAAACTTTACCACTACCGATGCATCAACATGACCTCATCGTACTATGTAGAAAATAAAAGTAAACTAACTAACTCATGGCGCTGCCCATCGTGCAAAACTACTATAAGGCAGATTAGAAATGACGACACACCTGTTAGGAGACAATCTCCACCGAAACTAGACGACACAATAATGTCCATTGCCAACCAAATACAAGATGACCAAAGTATACTGGGAGATACAGGAAAATATGACACACCACCAACAAATAAAGACACTGCTACAACCATATCACCCATCATATTACAGACAGAGCCGATTACATTAGAGAAAATTAGCCAATTATTAGATAGAAAATTAGAATTGCAACAACAATCTATCTTGTCAAAAATCAAAAGTACAATTCAATCTGAAATAAAAATAGCTGTACTAAAACTGCAACAAGACATAAGCCAGAAAACCGAGCAACTATCTCTTGAACAAACAAAAATAAATACCAATATTATTCACATAAACGAAACAATACAGAAACTTGAGATAGAAAATGTAAAACTTAAAACAGAAATAGCCGAGCTACAGAACAAAAACATGCATCTGAACGTGAACGACACTTCCACAAACGATACCTCTAAAATAATAGTTATCCACGGCCTGAACGAATATTATCAAGAAACAGAAAAAGACCTCGAAGATAGGGTAATATTTGCATTTCTAGATACATTGAATATCGACCTCACTGGCTATATCGAAGAGCTGAGTCGGATAGGACGAAACGGACTGAGACGGCCACTACGGGTGGAACTAATTAGTAAAAAGATAACTAAATATATCGTAGAAAACGCGGGATATTTAAAAAGTTTAGGCTTATGTGTATCTGGATTTCTTGACAAAACATCATTACAGAAAAGAAGACAACAAAGAGAAGGACGGACTATAACGCAACAAAACGGTAAAACTAATAGGACTTCTTATGACTATAGCGCAAAAAACACCCAAACACAGAAGTATGATGACCCAAACATAACGAGATACACCTTATCACCCACTATTAACCAAGCCAGACTGGATTCCTTTCGTTTTTAAGATACTGATACAAAACATTCAAAGTATAAATAATAAAACACACATACTCGAGGATTATATAGAACAAAAAAGCTACCAATCAATATGTCTGACAGAGACACGGATACGTGAAAACCAAAAGGATAGCATCAACATAAACGGGTACACATTTGCTTCTGCCTACCACCGACGTGACCATCGAGGAGGAGGAGTGGCTATACTCTTACGAAACGGCATAGAATACGAGCACCTAGAGGACTGTACTAACTTATCAATAGAATGTGTAATTGAATGTTGCGCTGTAGAAATCATTTCACAAAAAACAATTATTATTAATATTTACAGACCGGATCGCGACATTGAAACATTTTTTGCTGTTATTATAGAAATATTAAAAAAAGTAAAATCAAAAATTAACAAAAACCATATAATTTTGACCGGCGACTTTAATATTGACAAATCATCAAAAAACAAAGACTATCAGCGGCTACAAAACATAATGCTAGAACACAACTTGCACCAAATCGTCAACGAACCAACTAGACAGACACTGACTACGTCATCCTGCATAGACCTAATATTTACTAATCAAAGACAATACAAATTAACTATTGACAGTACTGGTATTTCTGACCACAAAAGTCTAAACTATTCGCAACACTCACCGGGAATAGAACAACATAATTCTACTTACTTCGTGACGAAAAGACTATTTAATGAAAAATCAATATCACAGTTTAAATATAACCTTAGCCAAACGGATTGGAATGAAATACTGTGCAAAAATAAAAACGTTAACGAAATTTACACCGATTTTGCAAATAAGATGCAAGCGTTACTAAATAAAACTATACCTTAAAAACGAATAAAAATCAAAAATAATAAAAATAAACCTTACTTAACTGTAGGTTTAAAAAAATCATGTGAGCACAAAAGATTGCTTAAAATTTTTGTAGAAAAGACCAATAACGAACTTTTAAAAACTCACTATAAAAAGTATGAAAAAATCTTGAAGAAGTGTGTAAAACTATCAAAGAAACGTAATCATATTGAGGAAATGAAGCGTTCACAAAATAAATCAAGAACTATGTGGAACATTATTAAAAATGGCCTTAAACCAGATTCTAAGTGCCATATTAAAAATGTTACCTTGCGTTATGATGACAATAAAACCACAAACACACCAACATCGGTTGCTAATATTTTTAATGACTTCTTTGCCTCGGTCGGCGAACCGCTACTCAACAACACATCGAATACATGCCCGGTTCTTACACCATCAATAAATTCCCTATTCGTCCAACCCGCCACGGAGAGTGAAATCTATAATATAATACGCAAAATGAAAAACAAGCGCAGTGCCGGAGTTGACGAAATACCATCTTTCCTAATTAAAGAATGTATTAATGAATTGACACCACCCATAACCAAACTAATAAATAAATCCTTTGACGAAGGTATCTTTCCGGATAAATTAAAAGAAGCTAAACTACGACCAATATTTAAAAAAGGCGGCAAGCCTCAAGATCCCTGTTCCTACCGACCAATAGCCCTTCTACCAACTATATCAAAAGTTTTCGAAAAAGCAATGTCCAATAGAATTAACAAGTTTTTGGAAAAATTCAATCTCTTGGACATAAATCAGTTTGGCTTTAGGCAAAAAAGATCGACCACACTCGCGGTATATAATTACGTACAAGAAATATATAAATACATCAATGACAAACAATATGCCATAGGTTTGTTTCTAGACATGACCAAAGCCTATGATAGGGTTTCCCATGACATTTTATTACAAAAATTAAATGGCATAGGACTTAGGGGTACTGGCTATAAATGGCTAAAATCTTACCTAAAAAATAGAAAACAGTATGTTGAAATAGAATATTATAACAAAGAAACAAAAGAATTACAAATTGTAAAATCACGGACAAAGATTATTAACCATTCCATTCCACAAGGTAGTGTGTTAGGGTGTATATTATTTATTATATAAATAAACGACCTACCTAAAATAATTGACTCGAAGTGCGTTCTATTCGCGGATTACGTATCGCTAGTGTTTAGAAGCACTGAGAACACCGAAACTTTGACCAACATAGAAAATACTTATGAAATAGTTAAATCATGGCTAGAGAAGCACAATCTGCAAATTAATGTTAACAAAAGTAATCTACTACAATTTAGGACATACCAACGAAAGCCACTAAACATAAATAACCTTATTAATAAATTAAATATCCCAGAAAGAGACGATCTAACGCTTCTTGGTTTAACATTGGACAATAATCTAACATGGAAAAAGCATGTCGAACATCTGAAGACTAAATTATCGAAATTTATATACGCATTATGCAAATTAAAAAGTAACACAAATTATGAGACCGCGCTCTCAATATACTATGCCTATGCTTATGCATGGTTTAACTATGGCATAATATTGTGGGGTGAAAGTACTGACTTTAACGATATTTTCATCATGCAAAAGAAATGTATACGCATCCTTATGAACATTAAGCCATGGGAAAGTTGTAAACCACAATTTATAAAATATTAACGTTACCCTCCCTTTACATATTACAAATAGCTACGTTCGTGCAAAAACACAGGAATTACTTTCGATCAAACATAGAAGCAAACCAGAATTATAACCGACGAAACAAAAACAAATTGATTACACCAACACCAAAATTAAAAATAATGAAAAATAGCCCCAACTATAGAATCGCAACAATTTATAATAAATTACCGAATTACATAAAAGATGACAAGAATATAAATTCATTCTATAGCAAACTTAAATTACTTTTATTATTTTTTACTGTTTTTATACAGTAAACGAATTTATGACGGATAAAACTTTTTAGATGTAGGTACTTAATAATTTTTTTATTTTTGTTAGATCCAGCCTGATCAAGGACATAAATATTGTATAATTATTCCAGTGACATTGAATCTGATCTATTTCATTTGTATTGTATTGTTAAATGACTTTGTATTTGGCCTATTCCTTATTATTATTTTATTCGTGTGTTATTGTGTTTGACTTTATGTTGTTTATTGCTGTTGATATTGATTGCAATCATGTCGACGCCTTGACATGTGTTTTTATTTTACTTTTATTTCAGAGTTGATTGTATTTTTATAAGTTTTGACTAAGATTGAGACAGTTGTTTACAAACTCAACAGAAAACGATCATTGTTCTTTGCGGTGCCCTGACAGGGTTCATGTACAGAGACCGACAGTGGATTTTGTAAATGTATTATGTGCATGAGAGCAAATAAATAAATAAATAAATAATGACAGCTGCAGTAAACGGTTGGTTTGTAACCACTTTTTTTGCTTTTAATGCCATCCTTATGCCTACGGTATAGAAGTCAAAATCGGTTGAACGGACTGTAAAAAAGGTTTGTTTAAATGTCTAATCTTATTTCAAACGGAGTATAGTTACATCACAATGCAGTGATTGAATGAAAAGAGTGAAACGAAACAAAAGTACGTTGCGACGCATGTTGTTTCTTTCGCGCGTAATAACTTTAGTATTACGTTAATAATATAACTGCATATGTAGCTACAAAAACTTATTCGTTCCAAAAACTTAAAGCTTGTGATATGTAAAGTATTACGTGGGTAGTCATTTATATTTTTGGTTCGCAAATAACTGTAATACTTCGATAGTATCACCGTGTTGAATTGCCGAATAGAATTTGAAAAATAACTAGTTACTAAAATAACTAGTTTTCAAAACCGGTGACGTCCTCGAAGTCACTAGTTACGTTACGTTTCGCGAAAATCACGTAACGACCCGCCCCTAGTGCTTTTAGATCTGCAAGAAGTCTTAACGTTGTTAGTTGCCCGTACTAAAATGATGAGTCCTATTGAAAAAAATCAAAGTACAAAACCTTAATCTGTGACAAACATCCTGAGTTTGTTCTTGGCCCCCAGGGGTCTCATAACCACCTCCTTCTGGGAAGCAGTAATGCTCGCAAAGGAAGAGACGGAGCGCGTGAGCGAGAGGCAAATTTCGCGCCCTCGCGCCCCTAACCGCCGCAGGAGGAGACGCCCTGGGCGTCGGGAATCACAGGAAGATTTCCGGCCACCGTAGGCGCGGGCTTGCGGACGGTGAGCAATGGGCTGCTCGCCGTCCGATAAAGACCAAGCCCGGGTCGACGGCGCGTTGTGTTCCACGCGCCCCTCAAAGAGATGTCAGCAGAATTGACGGGGTTCGCTAGGGCCAATGCCTGCCGGGGGGTTCGAAGAAAACCGATAGGGAAATCGTGGCCCCCCTGGCAACACGGCAACTGATGGAACACGGGTGGGTTTTAGTCAGTAAGAGTCTGACACGCCCTCCCGCTCCGCCCAGAGCGGGAGAAGTTATTTGATGATTTCCCAACCAAAAAAAAAGGGGTCTCATAACAAATTATGCAAGGGATTATGTTTACAATAATATATCAGTTTCCTCCGTAGCACCTAATGAACCAATATATTTTAGTTATTATCACACAAACAATATTCCCGCACCGAAAACATTCCGACAAACAAAGTCAGAATCATTCTCAATCAAGTCCCAATTCCTATAAGAGATATATGCAGGCAATATCAGAGCGAGTCGACGGGCGGGCATAGTCCACGAGCCAAATTAACCAATATTGACGACGCAGCCGCGCTACGAACTCCACGTGCTGCCGATACCGCTACGAGCTACGAATGTGCTACGAGGGTGCTACGAATGAGCTACGAGTTGGTTAAAATATTCGTTTCACGGAAATCGTGATTGAATGATTTGATTGGTTTATTTGTTTTTCTGCTAAAAGGGGTTTTATAATGGTATGCCACAAGGGTATTTTTTTGTTGTAAAATATCGTCATTTATATTGCCATAATCGCCTTTTATATCAGGAATAAAAACTGAGAAAAGAAATAAAGCCAACAAATGATTTTTGTTCTTACTTTAATAGTTATTTATGCAAATGTTGTATAATAAGGGGTATTATAACACGAATGGCCTCGTGTGATAGTATCACATGAGTGTTTTAATACCTAATTATAACAGTTGCATACAAGACTATCTACACCCATGATATGAATCCTCTATAAAAGTTTCTGAAACCATTGGGTGTTTGTAATTCGAGATCAAGAATAAAGAAATTCCCACGAAATTCAGTACAACTGCACGTATGTACGTCGCCTGCAGCAGCACATCACACACACATGCGTGCAGCGGGTGCTGCTGTCCCCCGCTTGAACGTTGAAACGAGTTGCATAATGAAATTTAGTATAACATTATAACACTCGTTTGGATGAGGTAATGGTTACTATGACACTGGCTGTTATATTGTTGCCAATAAGCTGTTTCAGAAACTTTTATAGAGGTTTTATAGCATGAGTGTAGATAAAAAGTACCTATTTTAACACAACACAAAAAAATATTGATAAATAATAATATGAGTAATACTAACAGGAGAAGATTAATGACAGATCCAACAGCCAAAATATTTATCGCAATATTTATAGAAAAAGACCATTAAGCGTACTAAGACGCTGACGTTAGATAGATGTGTATAGTGTAGCACTGATGGTCAGCGAGTGCGAGTCCATATAAATACGCGATCGATGGCAGCGATGACCGTCAAAGGCCTGAATTCCTCTTACGCTGATGTCGGTCGCGCCTGCGTAAATACATTGTGTTATGTATAGCACCATAATGCGACGCTGACGTCAGCGGCGCGTACGTACGTACGTTGCGTACGCGACCCACCGTACGCGACCGACTTCAGCGTAAGAGGAATTCAGACCTTAAATTCATTTGTTAAATAATTTTTGTTTTTTTTTGTTTTGTTAAATAATAATAACACCTTCGAAATTTTACATACTTGTGATAAAGGTTTCAGAATGTCAGTATTAGAGAGTTTAGAAATTGTCAAAAATAATACAGAAAACATTACACTGTTGAAAGAATTAAATACGAGTATGCCAAGGTCACCTTTGCTGCGATTGTTCGCCCCTTATCGCACTGACAACGGTCGCACTAATAATGGTCGCACTGATAACGGTCGCACTGATAACGGTCGCACTGATAACGGTGACACTATATAAGTGGGTTCAACGGGCGATAAGGCTCAGTTTGCACTCAGCGCTCGGTGTGGCAACACGCCGTGTTCGAGTTCGCAACAAGTCCATCGTCATCCTGAGGATGCCTCGTTGAGAGGTGAAACACGTGTCGATTTATTTCAGGAGTTTTTTATGGCTCTTTAGAAATAGATAAGCGGAACAGGTTACTAAATATATCCACGGCTATTGTATATTACTTAAATTCATCCTTAACGAGTCTCCAATTCACCTACACATTCGTACCTCACCGTGATTTTCAAACTACACAGGCTAGAACTCGGGTAGAACTTTGTCGCTGCGTTGTCGGTAACTTATTCCATCGCGGCTGCATATCACTCTATTAAAATTCGACAACAACCGCCCCCTTGTTAGATTATCTATTAAATTTTGTGGTGACTTTGGGCCAAATGTTTGACACATGACATCTGTCAAACGGGACGATTATGTCTTCGACTGAACTACTTAAAATAGGGTTAAGCCCATGTTAAGCCAAACAATAATAATTTTCTTTACTGTTGGAGATTGTATATGTCGGATCCGGTCATTAGTATGGACACGAAACGAATCGCAAGCGCGCCACTGCACTGGCGACATTACGTGATCTACCCACACCTAGCGCGCTTCTACAGAGTCGTGATGTTTTAAGGCACGACGATGGGGGATTCAGCCTCGGATCGCATCGGAGTCAAGACGTTGTGGAACTGTTCTCGATTCGTGGTGCTCAGTTATTGTGTTAGTTGTAATTTGTGATCATTGTGTTAATTGGTGATTTTAATAAACGCCGTCGCACCCATTGTGTGTATAATTTAGCTAGTGTGATTAATTTGATAGTAAATTATAATGTGATCTAAACTGCAAACTGTTTTTCTATTGCGCATTAACCAACACTACCCACACTACGCCCACAGTGTTAAAATATCGCTGATAATAACGAAAGAGTCACATACGCCCCTCCGACAATATTATCTTCACCAAGTCACACTGTGTCGTTACGACTGATAGTCAGTTGTAACAAGGTACAGTTAGTAAAGTTAATTAACATTACATCACGCCTTGTTTCCCCGAAGGGTTGGGCAGAGGTGTACCTACCTGTAGTAGGTACCTACAGCCACATTTCACCAGTTATGTTTAAGTCCCATGTAATAGGGTGCGAGCCTGTTGCCATCAACCGGGCACAAATCCAGACTCCGGGCTGCTACAGAGAAATTCCAGATAGAAAAACCCAATAACACTTTGCCCGACTCGGGAATCGAACCCAGGACCTTATGCTTAACAATAGCGCTTGCGACCACTAGATCAACGAAGCAGTTATATTAAATTTTCCTGATCGTACATTTAAAATAGTAACCAGTAAAAAGTATAAAAGTGTGTGACGTAGGTGCCTACTTCGGCTAAATAAAAAGTATGGTTTCTGAAATCTCCAACGCATACAAAAAAGTAAAACTTTAACGGATGCAGAATAGCCGAGCATCCTAGTTTGCCCATAAATATGCTAACTAAACAGTGAAATATGCAAACATTACCGTTAAAACAATGCGAGCAGAACAGAAATTAAATCTCCAAACTCCAAAAGAGCATCATCAACAAAGTATATAAAAGGTTGAACTAAAACTTGGAAATTCATTCCATTTAAAACTTAGCAGCATACATTCATAACTTTGATATTAGTCGAATGGAGTGCCTCACCTAGGAAGCGGGGCGTAAAATATACTAGACTAATTCCAAGAGTTTCTAACTCATTACTGGGAGACTAAGAGCCAAGCATAAAGAACGAAAAGCAAGAAAGTTTGGTGACGAATGGTTCCAACGTTGACCATTTTGTAAAGACCTTACACATCACTAACATCCCCCCGCGACGGTCCTAATTTTCACTGAGAGAGAGGGGGTGGAGAGTTGCCAGAATAGTAGTGTTTTTCCCCAGTGTTCAGCACGTGGTGGGAAGGCAAATGCAGCCGCGTTCGCAATCAAGGTAAATGTTGCCAGGTGCGTTCGCGGCGGCGGCCCGCGAATTTATAACGGCAACACTGACAACTTGATTTATTCCCGGCAAACATTTTCGCGGTGTACCAATTGTGAGATATTCCGTTACACGCTCGGCTGCGTTCTAGATGGGTAACTATTTTTCACGTTTTATTGGTTTTCGTTTCGTTCGTGATGTATTTTAGTGATGTGTTGTTTTTTTTGGGTTTCGTGTGTCCGTCCGGGATGTAGATCTATTTATTTGAAGTGTAATGAAACGATGTGACGATTCCTTCTTTTCTCCTTATCGAAACATCTTATAAGAAATTGATAAAGGAAACTGCCTCGACTGCCTCGTTAGGCGACTAACGAGGCAGTCGAGGCAGCTTCCAGGACCCAGGACCTCATGCTCAGCAGTAGCGCTTGCGAAAGCGCTACTGCTGAGCATGAGGTCCTGGGTTCGATTCCCGGGTCGGGCAAAGTGTCACTGGGTTTCTCCATCTGGAATTTCTCAGTAGCAACCCGGAGTCTGGAATTTGTGTCCGATGCTAGAAATAAGCTCGCCCCTATTACATGGGACTTAAACATAACTGGCGAAATGTGGGTGTACTATGGGAACACCTCTGCCTTACCCTGGAAACAAGGCGTTATGTTATGATAAAGGAAAATCGTTCAAGTAATGGAGTGGTCCGTTACTGCAACTGTATAAGTAAACCTAAAACTTGCTTTTGGTTTAATGGACAGAACAGGTTGAAAATTTAGCCAGTCAGATTTAGCACACAGTGAGTTGCCAGTGAGTTGCCTTCTTTGTTTTTAAGGTGATATATTGAAAAAAATGGGCTTTTTCTTTATCATGTAACTTTCAAAGTATTTGGAATAGGGATTTAAAATTTTGGTGTATGATTTTTGACTATATGATCTAGTATCCTGAAAAAGGAATACACGATACAATGAAATTTTCTCGATACAAAAAATTTGCAAACGTCTATCTATTTTTATCTTCTTTTGAGTATCACGGCGCAACGCTTATGAGTTATTCAATGGAATTTACTTTAAAACATAGAGAGTAAGCGTTTCGAGTTTTAAGAAAAGCAGTTTTTTTAAAAATAATACTTTTCATTTACAAAAGACGGCATTTCGTTTTGGCACATACGTTGTTTTATTCCGAGCGGACACACATTATCGTCATCTCTTCTTTCGCCTATCAAAAGTATTGTCATCACTCTCATTCATTCATAGATCAGTCGCCCAGTCATAGATTTGTGCCCGATGGTGGCAATAAGCTCGCCCCTATTACATGGGACTTAAACATAACTGGCGAAATGTGGGTGTACTACGGGAACACCTCTGCCTTACCCTGGAAACAAGGCGTGATGTTATGTTATGATTAAGGAAAATCGTTCAAGTAATGGAGTGATTCGTTACTGCAACTGTATAAGTAAAGCTAAAACTTGCCTTTTGATTTAAGGAACAGAACGGTTGACATTTAGCCAGTTTGATTTAGCACACATTACCAGTGAGTTGCCCTCCTTGTTTTTAAGTAAGTAGGTACTGTATTTCTATTTTCTTAATGTCTCTCGGGAATCATCGCATTTCCGAATACAAACGAATGCTTATTGCCATGTCCATGAATTATTAGATTTATCGTGTATAATAATTTGAATTCAGAACTAGTACTTTATTGTTGTTTTGTTTTGATTTCCGTGTGAACTATATAGAGCTGTAAAACTGTTTTCGTGCCTGCGACTTTAGCAGCTTTCCTCCCATTTTTAAAATAAATTACATTAAGTTAAAAGAGTATTAATAACTCTATATACTTCCAAGTCGATTGAGAGCGTTCGGTCTGCACCAAGTGCAGGGCAACTGATAGAAGTCCGACGACTGACGAATCACGAAGTTTGCCGAGGGACATTAACAAAAAAAAAATACTTTTTGCACCTCTGGAATGGAGATAATCCTAACTAACTAATATTATAAATGCGAAAGTGAGTTTGTTTGTTACGCTTTCACGCTAAAACGGCTTAACAGATTTGGATGAAATTTGGCACATGGGTTGACCATAACCTGGGTTAGGATACAGGATAATTTTTATCCCCTTACTCTTATGGACTTATGCGGGAGAAACCGCGGGGCGTAGAAATTTATAAATATTTATGGTTACATCTCTCTATGGCTTTAATAATCACTTAAGCATACAAAAACGATGAAAAAGAAGAATGACATAGACTAATCACTTTCAGAGCATAGTTTCTATTCCACAATAGTTTTGACACAATAATGGATTGATCGAGAAAACTGAGAGGAATCGATATTTAAACGATCATTCGTTTTAATTTGTCGCTGTTCGGTTAAGATTGATAGTTTGTTGGTCGAGTTTCCGATACAATCGTGAGTTGTAAATGGTTTTTGTGGAGATATAGAAGTAATTGTTGTGGGTATTATCTGGATTGAGAACCAAGACAGATTTATCCTTTCTCGTACTGCATTGTATATATTACGGGAATAAAAATGAATCGGTTAGTGTGTGACCCAAAATTCAGTTGCGCGACCTCGGCTCACTGACGCAGTCATAAGATCATCAAGTGCACAGGTGACAGGGTATCCGGTGCAGGATGGAAGGTAGGCCATTGTTTGTGGGGAGATGCCGAATATGCACTTGAGATCTGAGTCGTTCATGAACCCCCATCTGTGGAGATTGTCTGACCTGGGATCGAAGTCTATTTAGACATTTCGAATTCGGCCTTGGTAACGCGTGTACAAGTGGATTGTAGATATAAACATGAGATTTAAATGGGCCATGGCCATTATTAAATAAATTAAAATAATCAAAATGAATCTTATGTACAGACGCCAGCACATCAAGCTACTACAATCTGTCAAATTTATTTAATAGATTTTCAAGTTTATCGCTGAAATTTAAGGTTCAAAGTTTATTGGGAAAATTTGACAGTTTCGGGTAGCTTGATGTGCTGGCGTCTGTACCTATATGTAAAAGAAGTACACGGTTTTCAAGCCATTGTACGATACGACATCGTATCGCTTCCAATCGTAAAGACTAAAAGGTAGCGTGTGTTAATTAATTTGTATTTCATAAGCAAACGATTGATGAATCGTCAGGAAGTTGAAGAACAAGTGTGATGAATAGTACTGCCACAGAGTAGCAAATAATAGATCATGGTGTAGCTGTTTGTTGATAACGTTAGGCTGTGTCTACAATTTTGATAAGCTGTGGCTTTTTTGCCACGGACATTGTATCGTATCGTGGATTTCGTAACTTCTATAACACACTGGGTAAAAGTCACATCTTGTACATCATAAAATGACAAGTTCTATTTGTCTATGTGACAGATAGTTTCAATCTTAGGGTGCATTTCACCAATCAAACTAGATGCGTTCAACATATCTAAATCGTGTTCAAAAGCTGTCACTGTCATTATTGTTGTGGGATTTTGACTCTAACAGCTTTTGAATACGGAGATGTCCTGATTGCGTTTAGTTTCGTTGGTGAAATTGGTCCTAAGAGAAGTGTCAATTCAGTATTGGGAATTGTTGTCAATAGTGAGAAAACAATTACGAGGTTGATTATCCTACTTAATATTATAAATGTGAAAGTTTGTATGTTTGTTACTCAGTCATGCAAAAATGGCTGAACGGATTTCGATGAAATTCAGTACACACATAGTATATAACCTGGATTAACACATAGGATACTTTTTATTCTGGTAGTACGTTCCCGTGCGATAATTTCCAACCTCAACGCAGGCGAAACCGCAGGCGAAAGCTCGTACAGTCGTAAAGAGATAAGTTACCAGTCAAGTGTTGGTAAGAGTGTCCGTGGAGTTTCTTGCACGTTCTTCGCCTTAGGTACCTACTATGCTTTGGAATTGACAACTAGCTTCATCTTTCTGACTGATCGACCCCTTGACAATTCAAAAGTACCTGTAATTGGTTTATTTGAAATAAATGTTTTGAGTTTGAGTCAAATTAACATTTTTGCACTATGTTGCAAAAATGGCAATAGGCTCGCTCCCTATTACATGAAACTTACAACAAAACTGATGAAATGTGAGTATACTATACACTTATGCCTATTCCATCGATGAATTCAGGTTTGTTATATTTTTGTTTTATAGAAATCAAAATTTTCCCACTCAAGTTAAATGGGAAAATTTACAAGTTTGTGAAAAGGCCTGTCGTACTGTATGGATCGGAATGCTGGGCCGTCAAGAAGACTGATGAAAAAAGATTGCATGTTGCGACGGATGGATGTGTGGAGTGACGAAAATGGATAAAGTAAGAAATGAGTATATAAGGGGAAGTATGACAGTGGCGCCAGTGACAGAAAAGTTGAAAGGAAATCGTTTGGCCTGGTATGAGCATGTGATGAGGAGAGAAGAAACGCATGTGACTAAAAGAGTAATGAATATAAATGTTGATGGATGGAGAAGGTGAGAAAGGCCAAAGAAAAGATGGATGAATTATGTGAGGATTTATTTATTTAATCATTTATGTACACACACATAATACACAGACAAGACAAAAGGAACAGAAAAATACGTACAAAAGTGATGCTTATTTCTAATGAAATCTCTTCTAGCATACCTGCGATAGGACAGAGGATAAAAAGAGATGTAGACACCGTGTGTAAGAGTAAAGAGAAAGTAAAAAACATAAAATTATATGAAAGAGAAGAGAGTGAATTATAGCGTGACGGTTGACGGGGAAAATGGAAAGGGAAAACGTGGTGCGCCAACCCCACGTACCATGGGACAAGGGTATGAAGATGAAGATGAGAAATCAAAGTGTTAAAAATAAATATACCTAACTACAACTTGGAAAACTCAAAACAATGGACGATATTCATACATAATACGCTTATAAAAACGATATTACCTTACGTAATTCGCGTAACATGAAGGCACTCCATAAAATTGGTTCGTTACAGAGCGGCGCGTAATGATACGTGCTGCAATCTGAAAAATATATGTTAATACTGGACGGGTAAGGCTGTAGATACAAGGTTGTAGGTAATTCTTGAGGGTTTTGTTAGGTGTCGAACGAATATGGTCTTGTAAATACTGATACATAGTTCACGCACGCTGCAAGGTATCGGCTGGGCCTGTCACCTTGCAGCAGTGATGTCACAAATTGTTTCTGTATTTTAATTGTTTCTGTGTTTTAATTGTTTCTGTCTTAATGTTTTGTCGCGAATTGTTTCTGTGTTAATGTTTTACTAACGTATTTTGTAAGTTACTAACACTATGAGTCTTGTTACTTGATTTATTGAATAAAATTATTATTATTAAGTACGCGTATAGTAAGATAACATATCATCCAGGTATACCAATGTTGTATCACATTCCCGAAGCTGTGAAAATAGAGAAAACGAACTTTCCTAGATATGAGACCTAGCTAGATAAATTTTTTACCTCCGTAAGCCTCTATATTGCAATTTTCATCGAAATCGTTAGAGCCGTTTTCGAACAATAGGATTAATCTACTATCCAGGATAATAAATACGAAATTTTTCTTACCCCCTTCTTTTTTTGTTTTTGTGTGGGAAATTATCAAATAACTTCTCCCGCTCTGGGTGGAGCGGGAGGGCGTGTCATACTCTTACTGACTAAAACCCACTCGTGTTCCTTCAGTTGCCATGTTGCCGAGGGCCACGATTTCCCTTTCGGTATTCTTCGCAACCCCGGCAGGCATCAGCCTTAGCGGACCCCGTCAATTTTGCTGACATCTCTTTGGGTAACACAACGCGCTGTCGACCCGGGCCTGGTCCTTATCGGACGGCGAGTTATCCATTGCTCACCATCCGCAAGCCCGCGCCTACGGTGGAATTCTTCTTACCCCTTCTGCCTGAAAATACTTGGAATTGTAAGAGCGCTAACACACTGGGATGTCGCTACCTCTGATTACCTACCGTAGCCAAATTAGATTACCAAATAAGTAGCCAGTAACACGCGGGTGTCCGTCCTGGCGATCAGTTGGTCGCTGAGTGAGGGAGGCGTAACATACTTGTATGCGAAATACTGTCGATTTGGCTACGCGTAGTCAGGTCACCAGAGTATCTAGTATCCCCGTAGGGGCCAGTCGTTTGTGGATACGCTTCAAAATTGGCGACGTTGCCAGACCGTAGCGAAGTGAGTTAACTGTCATACATTTCAATAAGAATTGTTTGGATACGCCGCTATGGCGTGTTAGCTCTCTTATTTTGAACTGATAAGAGTGTTTTCTCAGATGATATAGTTTTGAATAAAGATCCAGATTGTCATTTGTTGCAATTGGCCAACCTCTAATACTGTCCAAAACTGACCAGTGGGTAATTTCCAATTTCAATTTCAATTCATTTATTCTGTAACAATTCACATTGTGTTCGAATATAATTTAACATGAAACATAAGCATACACAAAAAAATATTATTAAAATAAATGCAATTCAATTTAAATTAGGAAATAATAATTCGATGAAACATAAAATAAATGTAAAATATCACGCAAACATAATTGAAAAACCATATGTCAAAATGGGCAAGACAAGGTGACATTCTATTAGCGATAATGATGATGGAAATGTCAAAAATGTATTGGATTGACATAAACTACTGAAATGCGTATGTCAATCCTGTTGGAACTTGTTGTAGAAATGCTTGAGATTGCCACTTGTACAGGCTCTCAATTCTATTTAGGGTTGTCAACTTTTTATATCAAATATAGTATTTTCGAAGCCATTCCTTGTATTAATATAGTAGATAGCGAAAAAATAAAAATAACGTATATTAGGTACGTTTTGAAAAACATTTTTATTATTCAAATGCATATTTTATGTCTCATAACAATTTTAAACTCTAAATTAAGTTTACAAACAAAATACCACTAATTCAGGTTTTATCCGTACAAAGCACAGGCGGGTCGCTAGTGAGCTAGTCCTATACTATTAAATGAGCAATATTTGTACTTATATATGAAATCACGTTCTCGAAAACGGCTCTAACAATTTCGATGAAAGTTGCAATTTAGGGGTTTATGGGGGCGAAAAATCGATCTAGCTAGGTCTCATTTCTGGGAAAATTCGTTTTCCACCCGAGCAGAGCTCGGTCGACCAGGTTCTGATATTAATACTGGTCCCATTGCGATCATCTGCCATTTTGGATTGAAATAAAAACATAGTAGTTTCGCCTACTATATTTTTTCTTTAGTAATATAGTATTAAGGCCTCTAATATAGCAGTATAGTATACTAGCTGCGCCCCGCGGTTCCACCCGCATAAGTCTCGATCCCGTGAGAATATCGAGATAAAAAGTATCCTATATGTTATTCCAAGTTATAAACTATATGTGTGCCAAATTTAATCCATATCCGTTCAGCCATTTGAGCGTGAAGAAGAGACAAACATACACACACACACTCACAAACTTTCGCCTTTATAAAGGCGAAAGTTTGTGAGTGTGTGTATGTGTGGGTTGCCAACCCTACTATATAATCACACTAATATTATAATATTAGTGTGATTATATAGTAGGGTTGGCAACCCTAGTTCTATCTGTGAATTAACTGAGACATAGTAGAGAACTTTTCAATCCAAATCGCCTTACCCAACAAAAAACAGCTTAAAGAATAATTAATAACTAATGCCCTCACAGACACAACAACTATCTTCCTCAACAAAATCTCAGCTGATAATAAATTATGAAACTCCTTAATACCTGTACCAGGCTACCAGGTACATTAAGCGGACGCTGTGGCGCAGACGCTCAACTTTTGTTTACCACGCCGTCGACTTAATCTTGTGGAAGATTGCTAAGCGAGTTTGACTTGGTATTGTCATAGAATAAGAAAAGCGCAGAGAACAGAATTGCTTGCAGAACAGCTGATCTATTCTGGAAAAAAATCACCTTGAGAACTTACGTGAAGTGAACTGTCATTCCAGATATTGCTAGGGTTTGACATTATTGACAGCTAGTTCATTGATTCAGTCGTGACCTTGCGGAAATCCATTATAAAATACAATAGACGTGGATATATTTAGTAACCTGTTCCACTTAGACGCAGTGACGCGTTCTCTGCATTCAGCGCTCGGTGTGGCAATACGTCGTGTTCGAGTTCGCGACAAGTTACTCGTCATCCTGAAGCTGCCTCGTTGAGAGGTGAAACACGTGTCGATTTCTTTCAGGAGTTTATTATGGCTCTTTAGAAATAGCTAAACGGAACAGGTTACTAAATATATCCACGTCTCATCATCATCATCATCAGGAAGATGCCCTTGTCCCATGTTACTTGTGGTGGACGCAACACGTTTTCTTTTTCCACTCTCCCCTGTCAACCGTCACACTATCATTCACTCCCTTCTCTTTCATATCATTCCTCACACAATCCTTCTATCTTTTCTTTGGTCTTCCTCTCCCGCTGCATCCATCAACATTTATACACATCACTCACATGCGTTTCTTCTCACCTCATCACATGCCCATACCAGGCCAAACGATTTCTTTTCAACTTTTCTGTCATTGGCGCCACTTTTAAACTACCCCTTATATACCCATTTCTTACTTTATCCATTTTCGTCACTCCACACATCCAAATCAACATACTCATCTCCGCTACATGCAATTTTAAATATGTCCACATCTATTGTTTATTTTTATTGACAGCTGTTTGAGCTAGTTTTGGAGCGACGAATGCGTGCCCAGAAAGTGTAGAATTCTTATAAAGTGGACCTATAACCTTGGTTTAGAACGTGTCAAACTTTATGGCGGCTCTGCAGTGCGTTACTCGCTGCGCAGTAGGACCCGCCCCCCCCGCTGACACGTGAATTTGTTACTACGCAGCGACTTGTCTCATTTTCCGAGCCATCATAAAGTTTGAATCGGGCTGCATCTGCTGGATGTGCAAGACCTGTATTTGTGACGATGCTCTGGAGAGGTCTATGGTTAGCTGTTTAAGTGTGTCTTTTGGCTCAAAGAACATAATGTTGAGCCACTTCTTCTTCCCAGCTAAAACACTAGGAAGTGGTGAAGGGTGGGCATTTTTGGTGACTGTTATTTCGACGTTCAAAAAGTGCTGATTCTCAGCCTAAATTGAATAAAAGCTTTTGTGTTTCAGAAGTTTCCCATCTGCTTAATAAAAATATTAAATTCATTGATTAATTCACTGACAGACAACGTACAGCCTTAACCGCTGGGGAAGGATTTTGGGAAATTCAACTCCTAAGTGGGTTAAATACGATGAATGAAGAAATGAGATGAATCTTGTATGGAAGTTCATCATTTTTGCCGATGCCAAATCCCATCGACACGGCTTGTCTATGTATAAATTTTTAGTCTATGTTCTTGTGCAGCTAACTTTATAGTGTTACTGTTATGTTCGTGTGTTCAGCATTAACAGCATTAATTGAAACTAACATGAAATTAGGCTTGTTATACCCGAGGGGAGTGTACGTAACTTTGGGGACACTGGATTTGTGTTGCATGTGGCTGTGTTACAGTAGTATTTCATGCTGAGTGACTGCGCATGTCTTGTGAGCAAGTGCCAAGTGATTTGTCTTACGGTTCGAATCGTGTTTATGATTCTAGCATGAAACTAATATTTGCATGGCCTACAGAGAGTTGTTCCAAGTTTAGTGCACGTAAGATATGTGTCTGACATATATCGTCGACCGTAGGTTCAATTGAGGTAAGGGACAAAATACCCAAAATGAGTTGAGTATACAGTTTAGTTCAGAATTTTTCGCTCTATCGAATGGTGAATATGAAAAAATTCAAACTTAAGAAAAACAGACCGAAAAAGGTTAATAAGAAAAAAAGTTATGGGCGATTTAGTCCGAAAAAAAAACTTTGTCGGCCTCTCCTGAAAAATCGTATTTTGTCCCCTACCTCAATTGAACGTACGGTCGACAATATTTAAGATAAGGGATCCAGAGGAGCTCGTGGCTAAATAACGACAGCCACACGGGTCGATCGAAGGTTAAGCTACGCTAGGTCGGTCCGTGGATGGGTGACCATCTTAACATACCGAGACTCCTGCGTGCCTCAGAAAGCACGTTAAACCGTTGGTCCGGCTGTCATTTGTAGTCGTCTTTGACAGTCAGTTGAAGACAAGGAAGTTTGGCAATAATTCCTTCTGCACATGTGGCTTCCCTTATACCTCATTAACGGCATAAATAAGTAAGAGTCTATTAACTGCTCCCAAATAACCATGTTTATTTAAATCTTTATTTTTATTTATTTTTACTTTCGTCCTTGACATATTTACTATTCTATTATTTGACTTTATATACCTACGATTTAATTTAGATTTTTTTTTGTGACTTTTGTGGACATGATAATTATTCAGATTGATTATAGTTGTAATAGCACTCATATAATTGCGTTTTATTAAAATAGGTTTTTTACTTTTACTAATTTATTTATTGCATAGATTTTTTTCTACATATTTTGTGAATGTGAGAACGCTGTAGGCTTAGTGGATTGTGGACCTGTTGACCATTTTCTATTTTGTTAAGTACTTGGTACTTATTGAAAGACCTACACTGTCCTCCCATACCTAGAAACACTGTTATATGAAAGTATTGTAAAAGCCAATTATTTTTAAAAGAGTAACCTTGGAGTTTCTTGCCGGCTTTTCTCCATAGGAAACGACCAATTGGAACCGTGCACCTAGCTTCTGACGTTTCATAAGTGCCCATGTAGGTTTATGTGAAATAAAATATTTTGATTTTGAGTCGTATTACCCAGTAACTGGGTTGTGGAGGTCAGGTAGGTAGTCGCTCTATGTAAAATACTGGTATTTAGCTGCATCCAGTTAGCCTGGAAGTCGGCCCTAACATAGTAGTGATGATGATGTATCCAACATCGGAAAATATTATCGTGGCGGCCGAACGCGACATACGAACTACACATAAAAAAAAGTCATGTATTCAAACTAGGCTGAGAATCAGCACTTTTCGAACGTCAAAATTATATAAGACAGTCCCCCAAAACGCCCACCCTTCACCACTTCCTAGTGCTTTAGCTGGGAAGAAGAAGTGGCGCAAGAAACTCCCCAGCAGCACAGTTGTCTGTGTAGTTAGAAAAAAAATATTCTATACAATAGTATGCAAAATAATTTACATTACGCAACACAAAATATAATTTAAATTATTTGCCATATGTCAGCTAGCACACGCCAATACAGGGTGGTAGGGACATCGACGCGAAAACTGTTACCATGGATTCAGTACATGATTTTGAACACCGCTGCGTCGAAATTTTTCGTCGGTTATTAAAAAAAAAAATCTGTTGTTCCATACATTTTGCTCGGGTAGGTATTGCACTTTTCCATGAAACAGCAGATTTTTTTTATAACCGACTAAAAATTTCAACGCAGGGGGGTTCAGAACAATGTACTGAATCCATCGTAAAAGTTTTTCGTCGATGTCCCTGCCACCCTGTATACCAACCAAAAACATCGAGAACTATATTCAAAAAGAAAAAAAAAACTGTATCTGACAAACATTGTATCTGACGTCACGTAAATCCTAAATCGCGCATGCAGAGTTATCCCGCACCCGAATTGCGTAACACACTTTCACACAATCTGAAGGATTTTGAAATAAATTCCTAATCTATTGCTTCATATATTTGAAAAATTCGTCTGCTCAACAACGTAAATAACGCAATGAATGTTGTCGAATTGTCAGAAGCAGTGATAGTTGTGTGACCGTCGGACTGCCAAGTCATAGAGCAAAAAATTAATGAGTTTTAAATCCTACAAAGCTCTACCTACACCTCTCCCTTCCCCATTGGAGAACACAGACGTGATAGTATGCTAAGTAACAGTCCGTACCATCTTTTTATTATTTTTTCGTTCTCCAAATTGGCGGTTTATTATTCAGTCCGCGTGTGTGCACACAGCTTTATAATGTTAGTGTTATATTCCTGCACACTTCGATTAATTGAAAATTGGATATAACTTCGGTTTATTTTGTTTCGTGTAGCTTTTACTGCTGTGTGTTTACGTAACGTTTATTGCACGTTTATTTGGAGGAAGAAAGTTTTTGTGTACCTTTTTTCAAAACTTCGTAAGAAAGGATAGACAAAATGTTGCTTTCGTGTTTTTTATTTTGTGGCGAGGATATGCGTACAAATCCGGACAAGTACCAATGTGACATTTCGATTTATATGTACTTTTTGACTTTATCTTGGACATTATTGACATCAGTAAAGGAAAACATCGTGAGGAAACTACATCTGATATCGTCAACTCGTCTTGAACAAGTGTCGTGATCAATGCTCGTGTCTTCTCTATATGAGAAGACGCTATTGTTTTACAGTCATTATTATACAAGCAGCCGTATAAGTACATTTGTTATACCAGGAGGCATCCAGTGGCGTAGCTAGTCCTAAAGGGGCCCTATAACAAAAAAAAAAAGGGGCCCGCTTAACCCGACGCAGTAAAGCTACAAAGCGGGGTAGGTAGTTTTCCTTGCGATTTTACTATGAGAATGACATGAGCATGACCGAAATGAGCTAGAAAATGTTTGCATCCTGACTGGGATAGGTACTTAGGTTAAGCTGTCTGTCATGTAGTTGTGCCTTACCGACCCTGACGACCCCATTACCCTCCTCCAAGAGAGCAGTAGGGAAACCAGCACAGTGTACAAAAACAGACGCCTCCCGTTATTCCGACCTCGCTGCCGAGGTCCTTTGCGATCGCGACCGCGTCCCCGAGTAAATGATACTCCCCCCCGACCCTTGCTCTATAACGAGGTTTCAGCAGTTGTTGCAGCTGAGCACGTCGCTTTAAATTCCCCGACTAATAATCATGATCAAAACTTTGATCCAGCCGGCCCATCCTTGATGTCCTCCCTCTGGTTGACGCCCTAAGCCGAGGTTCGTACCCCACAGGGGGTGCCCTTAGCGAGCGTTCACCTAGTTTTAATTAGCATAGTTGAATAACCCCTGGCTGGAGGTTTTAAGTGTAGTAGCTTAAGGCACCCACAGGAAAGCCCGGTTAAGTAGTCATGATCTCAGAGGTGAACTACGAGATGTTCTACCTAAAAAAAAAAAACATGTCATTGTGATTTTAGTATCAAAATACGTGAGCGATCGAAGCGAGCTCGAAAATTGTTGCATCCTGACTTAGATAGGTTAGAATTTAAATGAATGCAAGAGCAAGAATGGTAACTGAACCGTGCCTTGGGTGGCTGGAGCTTAGGGGCTCAGTGACACGGCTGAGACCGCGGTAGCTACGCCTCTGAAGGCATCAGA
Organism: Agrochola lychnidis; assembly: GCA_963680765.1. Lineage (NCBI taxonomy): Eukaryota > Metazoa > Arthropoda > Insecta > Lepidoptera > Noctuidae > Agrochola > Agrochola lychnidis. The sequence goes on along the minus strand of OY796862.1, from coordinate 5,207,239 downwards.
AATGTCCAGAGAAAAAGCTTTAATGTTCATGTGCGTGTAATTGTGTTACAATTATTTGATTGAATTAAATCAACATGTTTATAATTATCTTTTTGTACAAGATTTTTATTAAAAACAAAATAGTTATAGCAATTTCTTCTAAATTCTCGGAATAACTAACGAAAATAATAGCAATTACTGTTATCATGAGAACCCGTGACCTTTATTTTGTCCTTAATTCGCGCAGTTATTTTCCAGTCACGGGCCAATTATGTTTTATTTATTCGTTTGTTGTTTATATACACGCGACACAAAACATTTAAAAGTAAATATTGTGATAATAGAGATAGTAGAGCACTTTTTTTCGTTTTTATTTTGGTGTTTATCAGCGGACACTTGTAAAAGGGTTTCTATTTTAAGTAACTACATTTTAAGAACATTGTAATAACTAAATTGTGAAACCCTAAGGGCTAATAATGGGTTTTATTAGAAGGCTAATATGACCTTTGCAGACTGATAAACGTGACGGCAGAGGATTTAAAATTTATCAATTGAATTTAATACTTTTCCAATCGAAATAAGTTATATATTTCAATGTTCGGTGATAGATCTTGGAGCATAGCAGCGCAGTTTTATTTCTGGAGTTAAGCCATTGGTCCCGGCTGTCATTTGTAATCGTCTTTGACAGTCGTTACGTTAAGTCTGGCAACCAGTCTTACCAAGGGGTATCGTATCACCCAGTAACTGGGTTGTGGAGGTTAGATAGGCAGTCGCTCCATGTAAAATACTGGTATTCAGCTGCATTCAGTTAGCCTGGAAGCCGACTCCAACATAGTTGAGAGATGATGATGATGTATCCAACATCGGAAAATGTTATTCTGGCGGTATCTATAACGCAAAAACCGGCCAAGTGCGTGTCGGACCACGCACAATGAAGGGTTCCGTAGTTGGGATGAATTAATCCCAAAAACAAACTTAACTTTGTAGTTGAAAAATATGTTCTCCCATACGGAATGTATGGGAAAACATGTTTTTGCAACTGCAAAGTTAAGTTGGTCGATTATGACTCGTTAACTTGTAGAGCCTACTTAGCTGTGATAGTTTTCCTTTTAATTTCGTTATATAAACTACCGTTGTGATTTTTTTCACACACCCAAAACCAACCATTTAGCCGGCAGGGGGGGGGGGACACTTGACTCTAACAAAAATTAGCACTTTAAAGCTTAATATTTCGCAAACGAATCCCTGAATCCAAAAATGGTTTTCACAAACTCACAATGTTTTTAAAGGACCTTTCCAATGATATCCCTCGCTATGGGTTAAAAAAAGAAAAAAAATAACATCACCACGTTACGTGTATGAGAGGTGCCCTAAAAAAAAAATGGTTTTAATAATTTTATTTTACCACTTTGTCGACGTAATTAAAATATATACCTATGCCAAATTACAATTTTCTAGTACTAAGGGTCTCGGAGCTAGACCGCGGACAGATAGACAGACAGACAGACGGACATGACGAAACTATAAGAGTTCCTTGTTTACTACGGAACCCTAAAAATGGGTCTTATTAGAAGGCTTTGCAGACCGGCGGACGGGACGTCAAAAGGATTTTAAATTTATCAATTGAATTTAATACTTATCTAATCGAAATAAGTTACATTTTTCAATGTTCGGTGATAGACCTTGGAGCATCGCAGCGCAGTTTTTTCTGGAGCATCGAAGAGCACGCTGGAGGATACCGCGGCGGGAGGCGGCGGTATGCGCCGGTATGCGCTGGAGTCTGCCAGTCTGTCACACTCTTTCAAAAGAATTTTTTCGACTGCGTAGTCGCTAGTGGAATAATCTAATCTCGGCGAGTGGTGGCTACTCGGCGGATACCGTGGCATACCGGCGGATGCTCCGGTAAGCTGGCGGACGCTTGCAGTATCGCAGAGGATTTTTCTTGTCAGTGTGCGCTGGTAGATAGAGGAATCCTCCTCAATGCTCTGCCCTGCCATCCGCCAGTGTGCGCAGTCCAATCGTTTCCCTACATGATCGATTCAGAAATGAAGTGATCCGTAGGAGAACCAAGGTAACCGACATAGCCCGAAGAATTGCCTAACTTAAATGGCAATGGCCAGGGCACATCGCTCGCAGAACAGATGGCCGATGGGGCCAAAAGGTTCTGAGTGGCGACCGCGTACCGGAAGACGTAGCGTTGGAAGGCCTCCCACAAGGTGGATCAATGACTTTGTAAAGGCTGCATGAATCCGCTGGATGCGGGAAGCACAGTATCGGTCGAAGTGGCGGTGCTTGGGGGAGGCCTATGTCCAGCAGTGGACGTCTTTCAAGCTGAAATGATGAAAACCTAAGGTTGACCGGTAGAAAATGCCTCAGGTAAAAAAAAAACTTCAATAGGCGCGTTGGGCATTTTTGAGATGGGACTAAACTATTGATTTCGCGACACTGTGACGACACCATCTTTCGACCATTAAAAAGATATCAACGCGTTGATTACCGCGGTGCGGATTTTTTCAAGTTTTCGCTTCTGTCGGTACTCCTGAAGTGCCACTGTTTTGTTTTTACTTGTGCAAAAAGTTTTGATAAATAAATAAAAAGTTAGCTAAAAGTTTCCTGAACAGAATACAACTAAAATAAAATTCCTTCCATTTATTTCTACCAGCAGATCTGTGATTGTACCAGAGACGTAACGACGGCTGTTATGTTCCATTTTGAAGTCAACATTACATTTTCAAGATACCGGTTCATCATCATCATCAGCCTATAAATGTTCCCACTGTTGGGACACAGGCCTCCTCTCTGTGAGAGGGAGTATTTATTTATTTATTTATTTCATTAACAATTTTTACATTGTATCGAAATGTAGCTATTTATAAACTAACACAACATGAAGACATTTAAATTAAAAAGTACATAATAATATATTCAAAATTGCAAATCCATGGTTCTGTAATTTTAACAATAATAAAATTCAATATTTAGGTACATTAACACCACGAAAACGTCAAGAAAGAAAAAAAAAAAAATATACAATAACATTTCATTAAATTTGGGTACAATAACACCGATATAAAATGTCAAAAAATTCTATATAATGTCAAAAAATTCTATATAATGTCAAATAATAATACTAATAAAAAATAAGATTTGCAGTCATGATAGTTCCCCAGACACAGTCCCTACACATCACTGAGAAACTCATCAAGTGTATAATAGCACTTTTCCATCAGAAATGACTTTAGTTGGTTCTTAAACTGATTTACATTATAAATGGACTTTAATTGTACAGGCAGTTTATTATAAAGTTTAATTGACTGATAGCTTGCAGAATGACTAACTACTTTCAAATGCGGTTGTATTTTATATTGTAAGTCCTTACGCCTTGTAGCTTCCCGTTTATTTCTTTTTAATCCACCACGCAAGCCCAGTGCGGGTTGGTAGATGTCACATGTCTTCGAATTTTCGGTTCTAGGACATGCCGGTTTCCTTCACCGTTTTGAGAGCAGTGGTGATGAAATAATTTACACAAAGTAAAGCGCCTGTCTGGGTTACCACTGGGCCACCACTGTTCTTTAGATACCGGTTATATGGTAAAAAATGGCCACCCATCTACAAACTGACGAAAACAAGACGAAAACAAGCACGTTTGTTACGCAAACACAAGCCAAAACAAATGATTTGTCAAAATGTAATCCACCCAAAGTATACCCGTTTAAAAACAAAAAAAAGAAGGTGTTGTCGTTAAACCGTGGTTTTCATTTAAGGTTTTTAATTAGAGACGGTTCAAAAGAAAGTCGTCGTTAATCCAGTGTTCCCGAGAAAATTAAAGGGGTTCCTCAAAGATGTCATTTTGATAGATAGGGCAACTGGTGGATATTTTTTTGAAGTGAAAACTTCTTTAGGCGCGTTGGGTATTTTTGAGATGGGAAAAAACAATTGAACTCGCGACACCGTTACCGACACCTCATTTTTTTAAACGCGATTGTGCTCATTATTTATATTACGTTATGGATCAATGTTCTATGCAAGTATTTTTACTTTAAAGGTTTTGAAAGTTTTTAAGCTATTGCATAGTTTTTATCGCGGGCTTTGAGCACGGCGACCGAATCAAGAAATTCTGTAACAAAAAAAACCCAACACCCCCCACTCCGCCTACCATGTAATGACGGTTCCCATGACAACGTGATGTTGTCATGGGAACGTAATTTTTGTTTTATGTCATCACGTCATCATCCCAAGTTTAGCGTTGACAAATAGGAAGTATGGAGGTTACAAATGCTGTGCAATAGCTTTACCGCGGCAGTCTCCGATTGCCACACGTTTTTTTTTTAAAAGATTTTTTGGTATAGTTGTTATTATTTGCAGGGTTTCAATGGTAAAGTTTTCGCTTGAACAGCTATACTAAGAAGAAAACTGACAAGCTTTGCAAGAATGTAAAATAATACAGATGGTCTACTCATTTGAGTGAAGTACCTACATGTTAGCTTTGAGTTTTTACAACAGTGGCTCCCAACCTTTTCTTGACTAAGGACCACTTCGATTTCTTTATTGTTAGCAAGGACCAACACGATGTAGGTACACACGGCTACACATCAAGCAATACATTCCAGTTCAAAGTCAAAGTCAAATAATTTATTTCAATTAGGCACAAAAAGGCACTTTTGAACGTCAAAAACAAAAAATAGAATTGATCCTAGTCGCCCCTTCCAAAAGGTAGTTTTCGTATGGAGAAGAATGGGCAAGAAACTCCACCGTTACTCTTTAAAATGTTTTACAATATTTTATATACCTACATTAATTATATAATTATATGTGAAGACGATACACCTGGAATAAGATTACTATACCACAATAGGTAAAAATAATTAAAAATTAAGCAATGACAGAAAAAATAATTACATAATGGATAGACGGTGTTCACATATTTATTCCTAAAAAAAATTACAAGTGATACCAATTAGTAAGTGTGTGAGTTCAAGTAATCACAGAATGTAAAAAAAAATGTTATCATAATCAATTACACAATTAAATTAGCAACCAGTTTGATTTTGTCTAGTTTATGTTGATCTCGCATTGCATAGGATTTCCGTACAATGCGAGGTCAGTTTATACTGGATATTATAGCTTGATGTGTACAAGAAAAATAAACTGAATCAATCTGAAAATAAACTTTCGTCCGAACTTTTTGTTCGATGAATCTGAATGCGTGGTCGCGCCGACAGAGGGCGCTTTCCGGTTTTCCGAACAAAGAGATAAATAGAAGATATGCACGCGACCGATCGCGTATTCACGCGAAAATCGCAAAAAAAAAATTGTGAATCAATACATTGACATTTTATTAGTTATGAAATTATCAATTACCATTTACAATAATATTTACTTAGTCTTAATCTGACATTATACTTTATCTCTTGAAAGTCCTAACGCATGCATCTTATTTTTTGTTGCTGTATTTTTTATTTAATTAACATTGTGTAGAACAAAATTAAATATTTGCACACCATAAGTAATGGTAGAATGTAAATGGGCCATTATAGTTTTAAGATCATACATTGTAAACCTACATTCTCGCAAATAAATAAATTTAAATTTGAATAGAACACGGCCTTTACTTACAGTTAAATAAACTGAAAATTAACCAATACCTTCTAATAATACATACATACATACATAAACTCACGCCTTCTTCCCATGGGGGTAGGCAGAAACTACAGAACGCCACCTGCTACGATCCTTACATAGTCCTTTTGCCTCGTTTACGTTCATACATCTGGTCATACACGCACGCCGGTTGCGAGTACTACGCACCTGGCCTTTCTGAAGAACATCACCAATAAGGTCAGTATATGTCCTCCTAGGGCGTCCCCGCCCGGCCTTTCCCTTTACATCAGCCTTGTAAATACATTTTGTTAGTCGCCTTTCATTCATTCTCTCAACATGCCCAAACCATCTCAGCATACCCTTTTAAATTTTTGTCACTACATCTTCTTTTAAATCACACCGCTGTCTTATCACATCATTCCTCAGCCTATCATTCATAGTCAGGCCACACATGCTTCGCAAGGAACGCATTTCTACAGCATTTATTCTACTTTCATGTTGTTTTTGCCACACCCAACATTCACTACCATACATAAGCGTGGGCACCAGCACACCATTGTGAACAGCCAGTCGAGCCTTTTTAGACATCGACTGGTTGGTCACAATCGCATGTATAGCACCATTCACTTTGTTTCCCGCGTTTACTCTCTTTTCCACATCTCCAACAATCTTCCCATCCCTTGTAAACAGACTCCCCAAATATATAAACTCACTTACTTGCTCCACACTCTTATCATTTCACCTTCTAATAATACATGAGAATAATTTCTAATGGCAATATTTAAAAGACGCGCGTACTTTATCCAAGGTCAAAGGTGTCTTTGGATCTGTATTTTAGTTTTTTTCCGCCGACTTCCGAAATTAAAGTTATTTTTCACTTTGTAGTTTGGAAGTCGGTTGTATTTTTTGTAAAAAAAGTTTTTTTTTTCACTTTTTAGTGGTTTGGTTTGTAATTTATCTAAGTTACAATAGCCTAATGTCAAGTGTGTCATCAGCCTATAAATGTTCCCACTGTTGGGACACAGGCCTCCTCTCTGTGAGAGGGAGTGGGCCGTAATCTACCACGCGGGCCCAGTGCGGGTTGGTAGATGTCACATGTCTTCGAATTTTCGGTTCGGTGTTTTCCTTCACCGTTTTGAGAGCAGTGGTGATGAAATAATTTACACAAAGTAAAGCGCCTGTCTGGGTTCGAACTTACGACCTACAACTCGTAAGTCGCGGCCGTTACCACTGGGCCACCACTGCTACAGGATATACTACTCTGTCGACAAGAAGAATCCTTTTTTTTTACTTCCAATAAAAATGTGCACCTGAAATGTTTATAACCATCTTCAATGTCAAGTGCTCATCACCTTTTACAAAATATTGCTTTTCCCGATGCAGGGACTTTATTTGTTGAGGAGTTCTCCAGGTACTGCACCATATGAATTGTGACAAGCATCAATTGCTTACCAACATATTAAAGTAATGGAATTACAACCCGTGAAATAAATATTATTGAGTAGTTCCGGTGACCATCTGTGTCCTTCATCATCAGTTCCACTTCACCAAATGGTGCTTTCCAAGAGCAAATGCACGAGTTACTATAAAAAATACCCAAATCGCTATATGTGTGCCTATAATATTTGAAGAGTTCCCTCGATTTCTCCAAGATCCCATCATCAAATCGTGACCAAATGACAATGGGACCAACTATAAAGTATATCATTTCAAACACAATAAGAATTTTTCATATCGGTCCAGCCGTCATCGAGTAATCGGGGAAAATACATAAAAAATAAAAGATTCCGGCGAATTGAGAACCACCTCCTTTTTTTGAAGTCGCGCGTACTTTATCCAAGGTCAAAGGTGAAATTTCAGCTTAAATTTTCTATTGACAAACATTCCAGTCACATTCAGCGAATCTACATCAGCGTCTTCAACTGACAAAAGTACAAATTAATAAGAATCACCTAACGACCGACGACGTTCTTTTTCTCAGCAAATAACGTTTTTTACAACATTTTGACAAAGAACTTTCTCCTAAACTCGTGATTTTACTTGTCGTAATTAAGTTTTACGAGTGCTGAGTTACTGGTGAATTATGTCAGTCAAGTTTCTTCGTGTTTGTTTGGGTAGGATTTGTTTTAGGGATTATATTGTTAGTAGATATTTGTCATCTCAATCATAGGTAAAGTTCAACTCCTAAACATGGTGCTGTGTAGAGCTATAACGGTAGGCTATTTAAAAACCACTGGAAACAGGGCAGAGAGGAGCAAAACAGCTATACTTAATATATTTAAGATAGTTAATTGATTCAGGCGTGACCTTGCGGAAATCAATTATAAAATACAATAGACATGGATGTATTTAGTAACCTGTTCCGCTTAGCTATTTCTAAAGAGCCATAAAAACTCCTGAAAGAAATCGACACGTGTTTCACCTCTCAACGAGGCATCCTCAGGATGACGATTGACTTGTCGCGAACCCGAACAATGCCTTAATACTTCTATGTTCTATGTTATAGGGTTTGGTTTCCACACTTAGTCCGTAAAGTGGACCATTGTGCGTGGGCCATGGCGGCCGTTTGGTGGTTATTCCAACCAGCCCACCTCCCTCCAGAAGCTAATTAAATCTCCTAGTCTGTTCAGAACATGAGAGAGGTTTGTGGCTAAGGAGAGGCTTGTGGCTAAGTAATAACAGCTGCACGGGTCGATCGATCAGGTTAAGCTACGCTTGCCGCAGTTGGTCCGTGGATGGGTGACCATCTTTACATACCAAGTCCCCTCCGTGCCTCGGAAAGCACGTTAAGCCGTTGGTCCCGGCTGTCATTTGTAGATCTTTGACAGTCGTTACGGGTAGTTAGAAGCCCAAAAAGTCTGACAACCAGTCTTACCAAGGGGTATCGTGTTACCTAGTCACTAGGTTGTGGAGGTCAGATAGGCAGTCGCTCCATGTAAAATACTGGTATTCAGCTGCATCCGGTTAGACTGGAAGCCGACCCCAACATAGTTGGGAAAAGGCTAGGCAGATGATGAGTCTGTTCAGAACATCTGTGTAGGATCTGGGTGACCCGAGGGTTTCTGTTCTAATCTGGGTGACGCCTGTGCATTCAAAGAGCACATGCGCTACGGTTTCCTCAGCCTCCATGCACGCCCTGCACAGAGGACTGTCCGTTATGCTTATTGTGTGGAAGTGTTTATTTAGCGAGCAGTGTCCCGTGATGGTCCCCGTCACCAGGCGCAGGCCTTAATACTTTTAAAATTGGGTAGAGAAAAAGGCCAAGCTCTTGACATTGTGGCGGCGGCTACATCACCACATGTGAACTACGCATCAAAGACCTGACGTCACACCACAATTCTGACGTCACGCAAATCCTGCATCTCGTAATTAGAGTTTACCGCGCGAACACCATATTATAACATCCTCGACATCAATCGTGGGGTAGTTACCCGCCAGACACGACACCCGTCTGGTCGGAGGATCCTCCCTTTTCTATAGAGAATGAGTGAACTGTACACCCTGTTCCTCATACCTCTAAAACATAATTCCTTGCCACCACACCCACAGAAAAACAGGTATTTTATTCTCTTTCAGATACACAAGTATTAGTTTGATTTCTAAAAAAACTGGCAATAACCTGTTTAGCCATATGACCGCTAACGTTAGATCCCAAATTATTGGCTGAAGTCATTTTTATTAATATAATAGGTGCCTACGAATATTCTACGTTCGTAACCGCTTACGGGCTACAAATAGATGCGATCGTAGGCCTTGCTACCCTGAATTTTGGTCGTGAATATTAATCTTAGTCGCGGCTACCATTAAAAACACCTACTCAAAACTCAAACTCAACTCATTTCAATTAAACCATTTACAGGCACTTTTGCATTGTCAAGGAATCCGTCAGTCAGAAATAGATATGAAGCTAGTTGCCCATTCCAAAGCGTAGTAGGTACCTATGGAGAAGAACGGGCATGAAACTCCACGACACTCTTTTAAATAAAAAATTGTAACAAAATATTGGTTACATCATACATGTTGTAATTATACATGTGAGAACAATGTAGAAAGACGTGTAAGTTAGAAGCGTCCGTAATAAAAAGATAAAACAAAGAACAATAAAAAAAAAAGTAAATTAAAAATAAGCCCTGGCAGCTAAAAGATGACCAGTCCCAACTGACGGCGCCCGTTCACGAACATGACGCATGGATTAGCACCATTCTGCTCAACCATTTTGAAGGGAGCTAAATGATCCAACACACGCGCCACCATCAGCGAAACATTTGAGTGAGCATGATATACTCACAGCCGCCAGGGCACATTCAAGTCAATGCAAGACATATTACTCGGTAAATGGTAAATCTTTAGTACATAGTGCTCACATCTGTGCTATGTAATTATATAATATAAAGGAGATTGAGTTTATACAAAGCAAATATGGTCTTACAATCTTCAGCAGCTCCAACAGTATTTGCAAAAAAACACCCTAAACTTCAATAATCGCACATCTGTTATTGAATCACGTGTAATTTTGCGGAAATCCGTGACAGTAAAATTTTATGTAAATATACATGCAACGATGTTGTAGTGCAGTGGTGGCCCAGTGGTAACGGCCGCGACTTACGAGTTGTAGGTCGTGGGTTCGAACCCAGACAGGCGCTTTACTTTGTGTAAATTATTTCATCACCACTGCTCTCAAAACGGTGAAGGAAAAAATCGTGAGGAAACCGGCATGTCCTAGAACCGAAAATTCGATGACATGTGACATCTACCAACCCGCACTGGGCCCGCGTGGTGGATTACGGCCCACTCCCTCTCACAGAGAGGAGGCCTGTGTCCCAGCAGTGGGAACATTATAGGCTGATGATGATGATGATGATGTTGTATGTATCACATGTTGTATTATATTTATCGCACCTATGGCATGTGCTTAGTTTTACGGGTGGGAGGGCGATGCAGCATTGTACATCAAATTCAAATTCTGTATTGCGAATTAAGTGTACAACATTTTGAAGATGTTAACAATAGGTAGGTTCTTAAAACTTAGTTGCCTGTTAAGGCATTGTAATTAAATGGTTATAAAAATTTAATATAAAAATAAAAAAAAACGTAAACATACTCAATACTGTAGTTATACATTTTATATTATATTATATTAATTATCATTATTCATACATTTGATAGTATATCATACTATTCTTATAATTAATATCACATTATAAAAGTACCTATCACAATCATTTTAATATTAAATAATTATTTTTCTTCAAGGCTTTCTTTTATAGAGTAACTAGCTGACCCGTGCCCACTTCGTTGGGCGGTAAACATTTTAACTTATGATGAAATTATGTGTGTGGTTCGGTTAGTACTGAGTGCTATGATTTATTTCCTGACTGCCAAAAGGAGGGTTTTGTTTTTATTGCATATTCCCGAGCACGGGCCTGCGATGTTCTCGCGCTTTGGCTAGTGAGCCTCTGCGAGCACTCAGCGCTAGACTCCCTATCCCTTGTTGCAGAGACATGCTGCCTTGAATCACTGAGACGCTGCGCACGTTCAGCGCTAGATTCCCGAGCACGGACCTGCGATGTTCTCCAGCTTTGGTTAGCAAGCCGCTTTGAACGGTTGGAGCTAGATTCCCCAGCGCGTGCTTGCGAAATATTTTCTCTATTCCTCGAGAGGCGCTGATGATTTTCAAGAGCACTCTTCTGTACGGCGTACTCGAGCTGCTCTTGTCTGGGATGTCTGACGGGAAAGTTGTGATTTCCTTTTAGGCATGATAAACAATCGCTGAAACTGTCCGATATCCCAAAAACAGAAATAGCTTCGAACTTGAAGAATGAGAACGAAGTAGTATTTGTGTTTTAAGAAACCGAGCAACCAAAACAATTTTAAAGACCAACAACATATCATCCAACTAACTGCGTACAACTCTCCTACCTAACGACGAAAGTTTTAAACAATAATTGGAGAGGGTCATTAATCCGCGGAAAATCTTAACACCGCGATTCAAAAAATGACGTAATTGCACAACGCTATCTATGGGTAAATGGATAAAACGTCCGTACAAAGCATGTTCTAATGCGGTTCGTGAATGGACGGCGGCATTTTGCAATTTAGTAATTTTATATTATCTTCGAAACTATTTAACCAATTGACATACTGTTTTGGGCAAATCGTATCTCTATGATGTTCTTGTGATCATAATAATATTTTTTTCGATAAGGTTTAATATTTTGTTGTTTAAAAAATCGTCCAAAGGTAAGTACGTCGAAAAATACTTTTTTAACACATAAAAGCTACTATATCTGCTAAAATATAAAAGATAGAAATATAGTGTCGCGGACTTTTTTGTAGAAATATTCAAAGCGGACCAGTTTGCCATACATTGTTTTCAATTATATACAACTGTTAAGGCAGCGCATGCAAATAACTCTGTTGTAAGAGCAATTTTTTTCCGCCTGGCTAGACAAAAATTGAGATAGTTCGGCTAATATGCATGATATCTTTATAATTTATAGCCTATAGCACTCACGAATAATGTAGCTTTCTACCATTGAAGCAATTTTTAAAATTGGTTCATTACTTCCGGAGATTACCCCCTACATACAAACTTACAAACTTACAAACATACAAACTTACAAACAAATGTTACCTCTTTATAATATTATAGTATAGATATGCTTTTTTAATCAAGAAGTCTTTTAGCTTCCTTTTAAAAAACTTTGAAAAAAAATCAACCGACTTCCAAAAAAAGAAACACTACAAAGTGAAAAATAACTTTAATTTCGGAAGTCGGTGGCAAAAAACGAAAAGTCTAAACCAAAGACACCGACTACCGAAATTAAAGTTATTTTTCGCTTTGTAGTGTTTTTTTTGGAAGTCGGTTGATTTTTTATTTTTCTCTTTTTAGTTGTGGTACCTACCCCACACAAATTCGAACATCACTACCTGATATGTAAATAACAGTGACAGGAACTTAAGATATCATCCACATACTAAGTGGGAAAAAATACGTATTATTGAACCTAACTCAAAAACTATCCAAGCAAAGTTAATAAAATTTATACCACACGGGAAGCACCAGCTTTCAAATAAAAAAAGAATCATAAAAATCGGTTCACCCAGTAGAAAGATATGCGGTAACAAACATTAAAAAAAACACAGTCGAATTGAGAACCTCCTCCTTTTTTGAAGTCGGTTAAAAATACTAATTGAATGTTAGTTCTTAATGTGTATAGGTAACTTTATTATATATTTTAATATCCATACAAAAAATACTATTGCTATATACTGCAGTGTGGGATGTAAAAAAAACCCTGCAGTACTATATTATAAAAATCTTACGGTGAAAACTTAGGTTAAGTGACCTTGAAGTGAGCTCAATAATGTCAATAGTGTCACTCCCTTTTTTTTTTGTTGTGAAATTATCAAATAACTTCTCCCACTCTGGGTACAGCGGGAGGGCGTGTCAGACTCTTACTGACTAAAACCCACCCGTGTTCCTTCAGTTGCCTGTATGTTGCCAGGGGCCACGGTAACCCTATCCGACAAACCCGCAACCCCGGCAGGCATCGGCCCTAGCGGACCCCTTCAGTTGTGCTGACATCTCTTTGAGGCGCGCGTGGAACACAACGCGCCGTCGACCCGGGCCAGCAGTGCTATTCTGTAAAAACTTCACCGTGAACGCTTAGGTTAAGTGAATTTGAAGTGAGCTGTCATTCCACCATATACTAGGGATTGACACTGTTGACAGCTCACTTTCAAGTTCACTTAACTTAAGCGTTCACGGTGAAGTTTTTATAGAATAGCACTGCTGGTCCTTATCGGACGGCGAGCTACCCATTGCTCACCGTCCTCAAATCCACGCTTACGGTGGCCGGGAATCAGCCCGCGACTACCGACGCCTAGGGCGTCTCCTACGGCAGTAGTGTCACTCCCTAGCACATGGTTGAATGACAGCTCTCTTCAAATTCACTTCCCATAAGTTTCCAGGTTAAGATTTCTTACAGTATAGACTGGCAGGATCTCATTTTTTTACAGAATTAAAACTAAACATTGAAATTGCATATTATTTTATTATAATCGAACATCCCACGCTAATATAAGACGTATTACGGCCCCCATACTCATTCTAAATCGATTCGCTATACAAATAGGCTTCAGGCCTGCGAATCGTGTTCGCTGGCCGATATCCTGCGAATTGTTGGAATCACGCGCGGAATATAAAGGGAAACATTCGGACGGAGTGGAATACTAATGCCTGAACATAATACACTGTTAAGCTGAGCGGACAGAGAATCTCGGTGAAGACGGACGGAGATATCACATAGTTGTTGTATTAGAGATGTAGATAAGTTTGATAAAGAGGGTTTTCAAGCGATATCATTTCACAGATGAATGTTTTGTAAATAAGTTATAAATAACGTGCAAACTTTTTCAATTATAAATTATACAAAAAATAAATATGCTTCTCGTCTCACAGATGAGCATTTTAGAGCCATTCTACGAATTGCAACTACAAATTTGACAGCTAACATACAAGAAATAGCCTCCCAAATGCAACCTCAAACATCACACTGAAATTTGTATAAAATCGGTTACCTATTTAAGTACTTTGTAGTTTTCATTTCTGAATGATGTACGGTGGTTATTTTTCTAGCTATAAAGAATATAAATAAAAACCCAAACATATAAACATAATGTAAGTATAACGTGTACGAATTAAATTCCGTATGGTTTAACAATTTTTAATAGCATTTTTATTTTTTCTATGGGATATGACCAATTATACGCAGGTATGTTGGGTTTCTAGGGTTAATATCACAAGTGCGGCCCGCCTTTAGTTTATTTTGCCACCTTGTTTTGCCCTTGCCTGCCAAAAGGTTGCCGACCACTGGGCTAAGGAATGATGTGATAAGACAGCGGTGTGATTTAAAAGAAGATGTAGTGACAAAAATTTAAAAAACTTTTTACAAAAAAAAACAACCGACCTCCAAAAAAAAAACACTACAAAGTGAAAAATAACTTTAATTTCGGAAGTCGGTGTCTTGGGTTTTGTATTTTCGTTTTTGCCACCGACTTCCGAAATTAAAGTTATTTTTCACTTTGTAGTGTTTTTTTTTTGGAGGTCGGTTGTTTTTTTTTGTAAAAAGTTTTTATTTTTCACTTTTTAGTTGTGGTACCTACCCCACACACATTCGAATACCACTACCTGCTACCAGTGACAGAAACTTATCATATCATCTACATATTAAGTGGAAAAAAAATACGTATTTTGTAGCTAACTCAAAAACTATCCAAGCAAAGTTAATAAAATTTATATGGGACCAATTCGAGAGCACACCCTTTCAAACAAAAAAAGAATTTTCAAAATCGGTCCACAATTGACGGAGAAATCGGTGGACATACATAAAAAAAAAAAAAAAAAAAACAAACATACGCGACGAACATATAACCTCCTCCTTTTTGGAAGTCGGTTAAAAAGGGTATGCTGAGATGGTTTGGGCATGTTGAGAGAATGAATGAAAGGCGACTAACAAAATGTATTTACAAGGCAGATGTAAAGGGAAAGGCCGGTCGGGGACGCTCTAGGAGGACATATACTGACCTTATTGGTGATGTTCTTCAGAAAGGCCAGGTGCGTAGTACTCGCAACCGGCGCGCGTGTATGACCAGATGTGTGAACGTAGACGAGGCAAAAGGAGTATGTAAGGATCGTAGCAGGTGGCGTTCTGTAGTTTCTGTCTACCCCCATGGGAAGAAGGCGTGAGTTTATGTATGTAGGTATGTATCATTTTACAGAAATTCAACTGAAAGTTATTCTAGTACCTATTAAGTACCACTTCGAAAATTACGTGAAAATTAAAGTGTTCTGTTCTCTCGTTTGGTTAATTGGATAAACATAATTATCTTCGGGGTTTAATATGTCTGTATCAAAAACGTTTAGTTTGTTTCGATGTTTTTCTCGTAAATTTTCGAGAAACTTTAGACTAAACGCAATATTCCCTTGTTTGGTAATATAGGGTATACTATGATAGAATCTAATCGTATTTATATTTGTTTAATATTATAATACAGGCAGTCTATAGAATAGGATATCTGCTTAGTACTCATTGTATTTTGAGACCAACTCTGTTTTGAGAGTTGTTCTAATTCATTAAAACAGGTATCCTATTTCTTCATTATGTACACCCACAATATATTTTTCATTTCTCATACTCAGAAAGTAGTGTTTGTTTGATCCGAGTAGCGGGTGGAAGACGCTGCTTCCCATCTTCGGGCGGGAAAGACTCATAGTAATTGCTTCCCTCCCAACGGGAATGAATTTGAAAATTAGAAATAAATTTGGTTAGGTGTCGGCTTTGTTAGTCGGCTACGAAAATTTTTACATAATTAAGAAAAAAATGGAACAATTTAAAAAAAAAATATGCTGTGGTCTTGTGTATGTATAAACAGCCAGAGTGAATTAAAAAAATACCTAAGTTTTAAGCGAGACGGCGGCGCTGACGCGGTGTGTTCCATATTTAAACAAAAAAATACTAAATAATTTGGCGGGATACTAACTCTGTATTTATTATCAATAAATGTTTTAGAAAAACTATTTTTTTTTTACTTTCCTTATATTCGAAATGAAAAGTAGAGTGTTTAACACGGGTGAAAGTCATCAATTCCTACTCGGACTATAGCCGCCTTCGCTACGCTCGGGCGTCTAAATACCTCGTATGGGAATTGATTCCTTTCGACTCTTTGTATAACAATCTACTATACTCGAAAACCAATCTAAAGCCACAACAACTTATTAAACTCCACGTTCCACTGCGCGCCTCCCCCAAAATCGCTTAGTGAATGCAATTTTGCTGGGCTAACATAATATGGCCATATTATGTAGGTGCTTAGCCCTAGTTACCTCAGCCTCCAAGATTACCTCTAGTCTGCTATAAGCGAATAAGGTAAATAGAATTTGTTATTACGTGACCTTTGTACAACGTACTGGTTAGCTGTTGTAATCGGAGAGAATTTTATTAGGTTCGTTTTGAGATAGTTTTATTACGAACAGCCATTTTTATTTTCTGATAACATTTTGAGTCTTCTTCTTCTTTTTGTGTGACTAACCCGGTGTCAGAGTTTTAAAGCCGCCCATGGGCCTCTGATTTAGCTTCACATGCCGTCGAGAAATATCTCTCAGGCATGTCGGTTTCCCCACGATGGTTTCCTTCGCCGTTTTTGAAGTAAGTAATAATTGTACAATACGCACATGAATCCGAAAAGTCAGAGGCCTTGGGTTCGAACTCGAGACCTATGACTTGGCAGTCCGACGGTCACACCACTAGGCTATCACTGCTTATTTTGAGGGAATAACATACATCACGCTTGTAATTCCCGAAGGTATAGACAGGGTCTACTTATGGTACATCCACATTTCACCAGTAATGTTTAAGTCTTATGTATGAAGAGCTTGTGGCTAAGTAATAACAGCTGCACGGATCAATCCATCAGGTTAAGGGCCTATTTTGAAAATAAAGAGTAGTTTGATGGGCGTGGCTTATTGCCCCCGCACGCGGGGAGTGGCGGTTCTATATTCGATGGTTGGCCGCCACATCGTCGCGCTGCCACAAACGTATCTGAACCAGCAGCAAAAAGTGGAACTAACGAAATAACTGAACGGAATTTGAAAACGTTTGTTACTTAGCATGGGCTTTGGCTAAGCATTATTCTTGTCAATGTCGCACAACTGTCATACTAAAAGTGCATGATAAAGACGGAAACATATCTAAGAAAAAAGTGCGTGTTAAGTAACGATAATTTATCTCGATCTATGAAATTTTGCATATAGCGAACTATGGAGTAGACAAATAATACAAAATATTTAATTTTCAGCAAAAATATTTATTGTTTACAGGGTGACATTCCCACACACAAAATGTATGGGAAAAGTTTTTTGCAATTTCTGACTTTTCTAGTAGGTACTCAAACCTCAGTTGGTCCACTAAAGTTTTTTGTTCCATAAAAGAAACAGGATCGATTGGCATCAAAAAAAGTTTTTGTGAAAACTGCCCATTTTCTTGCTGACTGTAATATTTTTTCAAAATCTGTGAATGCAGATCAAAATGTCTCAAAAGTTAAAGACAGTCTTCTAAGACCGTTTTCCTGTAGCAACAACGGTTAAGGTAGTTGCCCTTATTGCCCCATCTCACAAATCCACTTTGTAGATAGATTGTCTAAAACGTAGTGATCCAAAGGCAAATGGGGTAAAGTGGAGGTGCAGGTCACATAACATTTAAAAATTTTAATTTGAGATATTCTCAACAGTTTAGAAAATTTCGCATTTCAAGAAACTTTACACTTTCACTTGGATTTTTAGACCCTGTGAACAACATTTTTGACGTAGCGATCAATGTCTGAAAGATGTCTTGATACTGTAGATACAAGACTATACCCCTTGCCCCCATGCCTATAGGCAGATTATGATGGCTTTTGGTAATGACAATACAAGTTGTGAAGGCCTACGCATGTCAACAGCGAAAGTAAAAAAAAAGAATTAAAATTAAACACATGTACCGAAGGTCACGTCTCAATGTGTACAATTTAAATACTAAACGCATTTCAGAGATGTTTTGGTAAAATTAGAGCACAAAGTTTTTTCTCATTAAGCTATCTTTGTGAAATTTTCCTAGTCTAACTACCTATTAATAATTAAGGTACTTTTTAAAGCTATGTGCACGTACCATCGGGGTAATGCATATCTAAGCAATTTGAAAACAAAATCCTGTGCAAATGACCCTTTTTTTCGTAGGTCTACCCATGTGCTAAATTTCATCTAAATCTGTTCAGCCATTTTAGCGTGAAAGCGTAACAAAGAAATAAACTCACTTTCGCATTTATAGTATTAGTTGATAATTATGTATTAATAATTAATATAAACTTAATATTATGAAGGGAAAGCTAGTACTAATAATAAAGCTGAAGAGTTTGTTTGAACGCGTTAATCTCTGGAACTATTAGTCGGATTTGAATTTGATTTTGCATTTGAAAGCCTGTTACATACATACATACATAGCATGTTAAAATCATAACCCTCCTCTGTTTTTGCCGTAGTCGGGTAAAAAATCCTTTTTTCACAATTCAAATGTGACTCCATATCTTTTTTGTGATCTATCATTCGTAGTGACAGTACTTGACATTATTGATGTACTGTTGACGTATTTCAAACCTAAAAACGAATCATATAATTTAGCCTATTTCTTTAGACAAAAGTTTATTATAAGTAAAATTAGGTATAAAAACAGATGTTCTTAGAAAATAAAATACTTACATAATAATACTTTACAAGGCGGGAATAGATTGTGTTGGTTATGCTTTAGTGAAGGTGGAGAATTCGACTCACTATTATCATCAGCTTATTGCTATTGAATTCCTATAAAATGAGTTCATTGATAGCCCTGTGCACTCCAAACCTTGCAGGTAATGTTCAGTTTTGGTTTTATATTTCTTCCTGTATTTATAAATTATTTAAATGTCACCACGAAATCATATCAGAAAAATAATGTTATATTGTTCACATGACTCACAAGAATACACACACACAGTCTAAATACCTATTCAACACTAATTGCATTCAATAATTACTTTAACTTGCTGAAGTACTAGCTTTTTCTGTAAACAAAATTCTTTAGATCACGTAAATTTGATCGCACCGATTTGCAAAAAAATGACATAGATTCTTCGTCGATGAGCCCCATCGGGCGACTGATCTATAAATGAACGAGAGTGATGACAATACTTTTGATAGGCGAAAGAAGAGATGACGATAATGTGTGTCCGCTCGGAATAAAACAACGTATGTGCCAAAATGAAATACCGTCTTTTGTAAATGAAAAGTATTATTAAAAAAAAAACTGCTTTTCTTAAAACTCGAAACTCTTACTCTCTATGTTTTAAAGTAAATTCCATTGAATAACTCATAAGCGTTGCGCCATGATACTCAAAAAAGATAAAAATAGATAGAACCTTTGCAATTTTTTTGTATCGAGAAAATTTCATTGTATCGTGTATTCCTTTTTCAGGATACTAGATCATATAGTCAAAAATTATACACCAAAATGTTAAATCCTTATTCCAAATACTTTAAAAGTTACACGATAAAGAAAAAGCCCATTTTTTTCAATAAATCACCTTAAGCTACGCTTGCCGGGGTTAGTCCGTGGATGGGTGACCATTTTTACATACCGAGACTCCTCTGTACCTCGGAAAGCATGTTAAACCGTTGGTCCCGGCTGTCATTCGTGAATCTTTGACAGTCGTTACGGTTAGTTAGAAGCCCGATGGTCTGACAACCAGTCTTACCAAGGGGTATCGTATTGCCCAGTTACTGGGTTGTGGAGGTCAGATAGGCAGTCGCTCCATGTAAAATACTGGTATTCAGCTGTATCCGATTCGACTGGAAGCCGACCCCAACATAGTTGGGAAAAGGCTAGACAGATTGATTGTTTAAGTCCCATGTAATAGGGGGCGAGCCTATTGCCATCAACCGGGCACAAATCCAGACTCCGGGCTGCTACTGAGAAATCACTGATGAAAAAACCCTTTTACACTTTTTCCAACCTGCGAATCGAACCCAGGACCTCGTGCTCAGCAGTAGTGCTTGCCACCACTAGACCACAGTCGCTCTTATGTATGCAATGTATAAATAGCAACATTTACATGCTTTCTGTAAATACATACATGTATATAATAAGAACGCTGCCATTGCTTAACAGTGGCAGAGGTCCTTAAAAAGGGTAGTAAAATTCAAAAGTCATTTATTCAAACTAGGCTGAGAATCAGCACTTTTCGAACGTCAAAATTACATAAGACAGTCCCTCAAAACACCCACCCTTCAGCACTTCCTAGTGCTTTAGCTGGAAAGAAGAAGTGGCGCAACAAACTCCCCAGCAGAAAATAAATCAATTACAGGCACTTTTGAATTGTCAAGGGGTCAGTCAGTCAGAAAGGTGAAGTTAGTTGCCCATTCCAAAGCGTGGTAGGTACCTATGGAGAAGAGCGGGCAAGAAACTCCACGGACACTCTTTTAAATCAAAATATGGTTACAAAATATTGGTTACATCATTCATGTTGAAGTTATATATGTGAGAACGATGCAGAACGTTAAAAGCATCCGTAATAAAAAACAAATAACAATTCAAAAATTTTATTAATTAAGCCGTGGCAGTCAAGAGATGACCAGTCCCCACCAACAGCGCCCATTCACGAACATGACGTATGGATTAGCACCATTCAGCTCAACCACTTTGAAGGGAGCCAAATGATCCAACACACATGCCACCGTCAGCGAGACATTA
This sequence comes from Agrochola lychnidis, assembly GCA_963680765.1. Taxonomy (NCBI): domain Eukaryota; kingdom Metazoa; phylum Arthropoda; class Insecta; order Lepidoptera; family Noctuidae; genus Agrochola; species Agrochola lychnidis. The sequence continues at coordinate 5,186,339 of OY796862.1, read as the reverse complement.
GAGTGAGCATGACATACTCTCAGCCGCCAGGGCATTCAAGTCAATGAAAGACGTACCTAGTAAATGGTAGATTTATAGTAGGTACATAGTACTCATACATGTGTTATGCAATTATACAATGCTAAGGGATTGAGTTTATACAATGCAAAGATAGTTTTTAACCGACTTCCAAAAAGGAGGAGGTTATATGTTCGTCGCGTATGTTTGGTTTTTTTTTTTTTTTTTATGTATGTCCACCGATTTCTCCGTCAATTGTGTACCGATTTTGAAAATTCTTTTTTTGTTTGAAAGGGTGTACTCTCGAATTGGTCCCATATAAATTTTATTAACTTTGCCTTGATAGTTTTTGAGTTAGCTACAAAATACGTATTTTTTTCCCACTTAGTATGTAGATGATCTGATAAGTTTCTGTCACTGGTAGCAGGTAGTGGTATTCGAATGTGTGTGGGGTAGGTACCACAACTAAAAAGTGAATAATAAAAACTTATTACAAAAAAAAACAACCGACCTCCAAAAAAAAAACATTAAAAAGTGAAAAATAACTTTAATTTCGGAAGTCGGTGGCAAAAAACGAAAATACAAAACCCAAGACACCGACTTCCGAAATTAAAGTTATTTTTCACTTTTTAATGTTTTTTTTTTGGAGGTCGGTTGTTTTTTTTTGTAAAAAGTTTTTATTTTAAATCTTCAGCAGCTCCAACAGTATTTTCAAATGTTAATCAATTAGTTTATGCGCCCTTGTGGAGCAGGACCAGCGTTTAGCCAAGCATTTATATCAGCGATGTAATCCCCCAACTTATAATATGCTTGGCTGCATAGTGTGCGTTTTAAATAAGATTTTCATTCAGTTCAAGCATGTGGGGAGGTATTTCATTGTAACATTTTAAACAGTCCCATGAAAGATGAATCCACTTTAACCAGTCTGTTGGTTGAACTAATAGGTCCCTATTTCTAGTAATATAATTGTGTCATGCACCTCTTTTAACTAAAAAGATGTAGATTTTTCCTTACGTACATAATGTTTTCATAGATATATTGACAAGGTACCGTCATGATGTTAATATCTTTAAACAGTTCCCTTAGAGAGTCGCACCTGCGGAGTCCATATATGGCTCTGATGGCTTTTTTCTGAAGAATAAAAATAGACTCGATGTCTGCAGCCCAACTCCATAGTAAAATATCGTACGACATAATACTATGAAAGTAACTGATATAGACTAGCCTCGCGGTATCTACATCAGTAAATTGACGGATTTTTCTCACAGCATATGCTGCTGAACTTAGCTGTCCTGAAAGGGATGTTAAATGAGGACCCCATTGAAGCCTTGAGTCGAGCGTGATCCTCAGGAAAACAGTTTTATTGACAAAATTCTAGTTTCTCTTGATTCAATTATCTCACAATATACTTTTGACATTTGGTAAAGAAAATCTCTCGAAAAGCCGAGGTAGGCAGTAATACAAGTCGTATACGTCCCAAGTCGTTTTTATTGTGCCTATTCCCGTAACACTTCAAATTTAGCATGAGATTTTCTTTACCAAATGTCAAAAGTATAATTTAGTGTTTTTACCATTTAATGCTAAATTATTAGCAGTGAACCAATTTTGGGCTTGCAGTTATTTATGTCGTCAAGATTTGATGCACGTCTATTAATTTTAAAAATTAAGGAAGTATCGTTAGCAAATAACGCCATTTGTGGTTGGGTTTTTAACTTTGTAGATCGTTAATATATACTAAAATAAAAGAGGAAAGGACCCAATATTGATCCTTACTGACTGCCTATCTGACCTCCACAACCCAGTAACTGGGTAATACGATAACCCTTGGTAAGACTGGTTGTCAGACTTTCGGGATTCTGGCGACCCGTAACAACTGCCATAGATACATGAATGACATCCAGGACCAACGGCTTCCTCGCGCACATTTGGGAGTGGCGCGAGGAGGCGAAACGCCGGGGCTTAACTCCGATGCCGCAAGAAGTCGCGGCACAGCGGACAGAGCTCCGGCGGGATCTCATGGCGGAATGGAGAGTGCGATTGTCGCAACCCAGCGCTGGGCACGCCACAATTGCGGCGATAAGACCCCTCTTTGAGGAGTGGCTAGAGAGGCGCCACGGCGTCCTCACCTTCCGCCTGACACAGGTGCTCACCGGACACGGCTGTTTCGGGAGGTACCTGTTCAGGATAAAGCAGGAGGAAACGCCCGGGTGTCATCACTGTGTGGATCGCCCGGAGGACACGGTGAAGCATACGGTGGAGGTCTGCCCGGCTTGGGCAGAGCATCGCGTGTCCTCGTGGAAGCGATCGGCGGCGGTGATCTCTCGCGTCCGGCCCTGATTCGGGCCATGTTACGGAGCGAGAGGAAATGGCAGGCCGTCACCTCGTTCTGCGAAGCAGTAATGCTCGCGAAGGAGGAGACGGAGCGCGTGAGGGAGAGGCAAATTTCGCGCCCTCGCGCCCCTAACCGCCGCAGCAGGAGACGCCCTGGGCGTCGGGAATCACGAGAAGATTTCCGGCCACCGTAGGCGCGGGCTTACGGACGGTAAGCAATGGGTAGCTCGCCGTCCGATAAGGACCAAGCCCGGGTCGACGGCGCGTTGTATTCCACGCGCGCCTCAAAGAGATGTCAGCAGAATTGACGGGGTCCGCTAGGGCCAATGCCTGCCGGGGGTTCGAAGAAAACCGATAGGGACATCGTGGCCCCTGGCAACACGGCAACTGAAGGAACACGGGTGGGTTTTAGTCAGTAAGAGTCTGACACGCCCTCCCGCTCCGCCCAGAGCGGGAGAAGTTATTTGATGATTTCCCACCCAAAAAAAAAAAAAAAAAGGACCAACGGCTTAACGTGCTTTCCGAGGCACGGATCGGTCTCGGTATGTAACGATGGCCACCATCCACTGACCAACCCCGGCAAGCGTAGCTTAACCTGTTACGTACATGTATAAGAGCGAATAATTGTAAAATTATTCGTACTAGCCATAAAAAATAAAATCAAAAGTCATTTATTCAAACTAGGCTGAGAATCAGCACTTTTCGAACGTCAAAATTACATAAGACAGTCCCCCAAAAACGCCCACCCTTCACCACTTCCTAGTGCCTTTAGCTGGGAAGAAGAAGTGGCGCAACAAACTCCCCAGCAGCACAGCTGTCTGTTCAAGTTAAAAAAATAAATAAAATTGATTCTATACATAACATCACGCCTTGTTTCCCCGAAGGGTTGGGCAGAGGTGTACCTGTAGCAGGAACACCCACATTTCGCCAGTTATGTTTAAGTCCCATGTAATAGGGGGCGAGCCTATTGCCATCAACCGGGCACAAATCCAGACTCCGGGCTGCTACTGAGAAATTCCCGATAGAAAAACTCAATAACACTTGCCCGACCCGGGAATCGAACCCAGGACCTCATGCTCAGCAGTAGCGCTTGCGACCACTAGACCAACGAGGCAGTACTAGACCAACGAGGCAGTCAAACAATACAATAGTACGCAAAATAATTTACATTATGCAACACAAAACATAATTTAAATGATAAATTAAAATAAACAAAATGATTCCCAAACAATTCTCTTCGATACAGTACAGATATCAAAATGGTTTCCATTCACAATGCAATGCGGGCTTACGACACTAATGGAAAATCCATTGAAATCCGTTTTTATCACACGGAACCCCAAAAATGTTCTCTATCATTAACAATGGTGGACAAATGGATGGCATAACGGATAAATGGTCACGCGTGTCACAAGTATCGAGTTTGTGTAGCTTATGTTATAGCCAAATATTTTGTTATGAGAGGGATAGTTTGTTTTGGAATATAGAAGAAACTTTTACTAGTACTGTAGTTCTATTTTCCAAATGTCCCTCGGCAAACTTCGTGTTTCAGCTGTCGGATTTCTATCAGTTGCCTTTTGCACTTGGTGCAGACCGGACGCTCTCAATCGACTTGGAAGTATATAGAGTTGTTATAATACCCTTTTAACTTAATGTAATTTATTTTAAAAAATGGGAGGAAAGCTGCTAAAGTCGCAGGCACGACAGATAGGAAAATAGTTTTACAGCTTTATATAGTTCACACGAAAATCAAAACAAAACAACAATAAAGTACTTAGTTCTGAATTCAAATTATTATACACGATAAGTCTAATATAATTGATGGACATGGAAATTAGCGTTCGTTTGTATTCGGAAATCCGATAATACCCGAGTTATATTAAGAAAATAGAAATACTGTAAATGTTTGTTATAAAAATAACCGACTTCCAAAAAAAACACTACAAAGTGAAAAATAACTTTAATTTCGGAAGTCGGTGTCTTTGGTTTTGAATTTTCGTTTTTGGCCACCGACTTCCGAAATTAAAGCAATTTGTCACTTTGTAGTGTTTTTTTTTGGAAGTCGGTTGTAAAAAACAACCTATATATAACGTGCCGCTACAATGGCGACATTAATTTCACACACAAAAATTATGATAAATAAAATAATACATAAATTAAAAAAGAAAAAAAATACTCTCTCTTTCCTTTCGCCTACTCTTTGCACGTTATTCATTTTAATTTCCTTGATGCGATGTTATGATCCGTGACCCCGGCAAATGACCTCTGCGCTACAGTTCTTTAAATACAGGTTGCTCCAAGATGATATTTTAGAAAATTGTTAATAAATCAACATATCGCGGGTCTCAAACCATAGGGGCGTACATGCAAAAATGCGATTTTTCGTTTTTAATGCCATTGGATTCTACTATATGCGATACGTAACCTCAATTTTTCTTGTAATTTAATATTAATTACTTTTGGAATTAATAACAAAACATTATTTATCGTAAGCTAGACAATCTGCAATTATTTTTAGGCCATATAGCCGTATAGTAGACGTAAGAGCAATAATGATTACTTTTTGGGGCAGTTTTAACGTGCCACAAAGACGTATGCACGTACGACCTTCAATTTTATTATGATCTAAGGGAATTGTGCCATATCGGGCCATAGGGACTTATGCGCATCGACTGTCCATTTCAACATGATCCTGAAGATATTTAGTCATCACTTGCAGACGTAGGTACACACATCTACACATTTTAGTATTGCTGTCTCAAGATTTCGTCAAAATGTGGACGTATAGTTATATCAAGAATACCCAACACGGTCATTCTGCAATGAGCTGCCATATGGAGTAGACGTCAATTTTAATGCTGAATTAATTATCTTTCGTGGGTCCTATTGGCCATCTGTTCTGCGCGCAATATGCCTGCCTACTGCCACTTAAGTTTGGCAATTTTGCAGGCTATGTCGGTTACCTTTGTTCTCCTACAGATCTCTTCATTTCTGATTCGATCACGCAGGGAAACTCCAAGCATAGCTTACTCCTTTGCTCTTAGGATGATTTTCAGCCTTCTATTGAGGCCCATTTTGAGCATCACGTTTCAGTGCCATAGGTCATCACTGGCAACACGCACTTGTCTAAGACTTTCGTCTTAAGACACTGTGGTATGTGAAACGAGAAGATATAACGCAGCTTCCCGAACGCTGCCCAGCCGAGTCGGACAACGGAGTCGGAGTCGACGATTGACCTCTTTTTCGAAGATTTTCATGAGCTGGCTCTCCCTAATATACAGATCTCTTGCAAAGAACTTGAAGCTCTGACGGTCAGTATTAAAGCACCAAAAGTCGCTTTTCAAGAACTTACAGATCCGTCCATTGAGCTACCGATAGATGCACGCAACGTCTGAAGACTGCAGGATCATCTCACGTCTCTCCTCCATGAGCTGTAAAGTAGATTTAGAGAGCTTCTTGTTTCTATTTTTACGACGGGTTTTGAAAATCTTAGACCCAACCATATGAACAGTTTTCACGAACCCATCGTTATAATCATCAATGGAGCTCCCTAAGCACTTGAAACGATTCTGAAGTTTGAGCTGAAAGCTCTCGGGGTTTTGGATTTGGATCGGTGCTGAGCGGAGCGTAGACTTCATCAGTCGAGATCTTTCCAGCTTGATATTTAGATTTAATGTACTATTTGCAATTCTTACTATGCGGTGATCACTTCCGGTTTTCAGCGCATTGATGACAGAGACATTATTAAATGTTTGTTTCTTCGTCGACATAATGATGTATCAGTCTTCTTTTTTCTTTAGTTGGATCATACTTTCTGAAGAAGGAGTTTCTTATAAAGAGGCCTTCATTCTCCATAAAATTGGCCAGTAGGTGACCCCGGTGGTTCCGATGTCCAACTCCAAATTGACCCACTCGTAGTTCATAATTGTCTTGTTTGTCCAGTTTCGCATTGAAGTCTCCCATAACAACGGTGAAGTGAGTTTTAGAGGCAAACATGGCTCTGAAAATTTTCTCATACATGGTCTCCACCTCATCGCCGAGGTGTGACGAGGTCGGTGCTAAAACCTGTATTACCTTCAACGAATATCTTGCTAATATTCTGAGTATAAAGTACGCCACCCTGGTCGACACACTCCATATCTTCAGCACGTTGCTTACAAAGGACTTATGAATGATAAACCCGATATCACCTTGAGACTGCTGATCGCCCTTCCCGGAAATAGAGTAGGTTCTCGGATTTGAGGATTTTCGAGTCCTCCCCCTCTCTTCGGACTTCAGATAACCCAAATACCCAATTGTAACCTGCTCAATTCTTCCTCGAGTTCGGTGATCTTCTCGTCCGTCCAGAGTTTACGCGTTTTGTGTGTTGCCACGGCCAATTTTCGGCGATTGTGATAATGTATCAATTAATAATGAGCTCAATTTTGTATGTTTGTGTTTTATATCATTTAATATAATTTTGTTCAGATTTATGATTTTTTACATTTTTATATGCATATTTTTTGTTCTTATTTTTGTTTACACCGAAAAAAATTGTAATTACTACCATTTGTTCTTTTTTTTCTACATTGTAGAACAAAAATGATCTATACTTCCACTTAGAATTCAAACACCTCTCAGTATTAATGACAAGCCAGACAGGCGTATAAATTATTAAAATCACAGAAATAACATTAACTTTGATGGTTTTTCATTCCTAAATTGCAATATTTTAAATCACCAACTAAGTTCAAATAAATATTGGTATAATTATTAATAATTTAAAGAAAAAAGTTTTACGTCCATAAATTTCAAGCATTTTTAGGGGAATTTTGATGGAGTTTTACCGTATTTCCGTCATGCCAAATAGATGTAAGAACCAAAAACTGGTGTTATAGAGAAAATACCTTAAAATCAAGCATCCCATATGAACTGAACTGTAAATATATAGCCACATGCAAAAATACAACAAGCTGGCTCAATCACAAAAAAAGTTATTCAGTTTTTTGTCTCTCCTGAAAAGTAACGGTTTTGTTGATACGCCCCTATGGTTTGAGACCCGCGATATAATAATCCGTTTTTCAGATAGTAAAAAAATATTAGACAAGTATTTTTTGCTTTATCATATTAATCAAAAATAACTTAGAAAACATGCATTATAGTTGGGGAGTGGGGGCTCGCTACGTCACAACACAGTATTTAAATCTAGCAAGGCGTGACGTCATGCCACATTTTAGCTCAATGTATCGCTGTAATCTTTTGATTACGTCAAAAAAGAAAAAATACGTGTTCAATATTTTTTTAATATTCTACAAGATGGACAAAAAATAAAATTTTTGGACATACAACAAAAAAATACATACAGCGTACCGGTTTAATGCCGACGATTTCGAGTTTTCGTTTATGAAAATATTTTAATTTCAATAGGCCTGTATTGAAAATATTTTCATAAAACGAAAACTCGAATTCGTCGCCATTAAACCGGTACGCTGTATGTGTTTTTTGTTCTGGAGTATTAATTGATCCATTTAATAACACATAGAACCTAGGGAGGTGAATAACTACTAAAGGGAAATAAAAAAAAAGGATTGTGTGGTTTTATGAAACCACGGTAAAAGTGAAACTTTTAAGTAACCTATAGGCGCCGCCATATTGGCCTTGGCTGCTCTGACGAGCGCCTTTCAATTTATCCCTACTCCGCAGCCAACAGTCACGCGACATGCAACACACAGACGAAAAAGTTTGAGACGATGTAATAAAAGTTTCACTTTAAAAAAAGCCTATGTTTCTGATTTACGGTATAGCTGAAAATTCTACACCTAGTCGAAAAGATTTCAAAGAGGATCGACAAACAATTGAATGTCACAGATACTTTTTGTTTCCCAAAGGTCTAGGCACAGTTGACCCGTAGCCGAAGTAAGCTGAATATACCAGCACAAATAACTACGGCGTCAGAGGGTAATATCAAGCCTATGTGGCTCTCCTAGGACACAATTTTTGTTTATCATGAATATGGTTTGTAGTGGCGAAGGGTGGTTTTACGGAGGAGGTAAGCCGGAGCAGCAAAAAAAAACTACCGAATCAAATGCGTGTGACAGAAAGAGGTGGTGCAATAGCAACTATTTCTTCTCGCTCCTGCGCGCGCGTTTTCTACTACTATCCCTATCGTAACTCGTTGCAGATCAGCTTACAAAGAAACGAACTTTAGTTTCTAAAAAAATTAATTCACGATAAGCCGGACGCACTTACGAGTTATTTTAGCGCAAAGTGTTTTGTTGTAGGGATATTAACACAAAAAATTTAATGTATGTAGGCGTTTTGTAATGTTTTAATTTTAAGGTGTATCAAATACTTATAGTTTGATTATTCAATGACGATAGAGTGGTTGTGTTCCGAATTTCCGAAGGGAAGCCGGTAGGAATCGGGTTGTATGGACTCGCCGCCCCTGATGGTTTGCATGTTGCCAGCAGTTCTGCAACATTTCTCTACAATGTTGCAAAACGTTTTCCGTACTAAAGCCTCGAATCCACTAGGAAACAATTGACGCGCAACACGTGACGCTCAACATGTTCGATAACGTTGCACAACACGTTGCCAGCTTGCGCGCAATACGACGCGTGGCTTGTTGTTTGTTTCCGTGCAACATACAGTTGAGCAAAAAATGTTGTCGAGTGGAGACGTGACACGTAGAAATGTCTGTAATGTGGTGTAGCGAACGAGTGCTAAAATTAATTGAACTGTACCAAAACTATGAATGTTTACTACAGCTCTTTTTATGTATTTTTCGATAAAATTATAATCACCGCCGCTGAAATAAACACTACTTCCTCTGGCGAACTGTTGTCAACGACTGATCGTGTGTAGACAGACAACGTTGCTAAACAAAAGTTCCGCGCTAACTTTCAACATGTTGTGCAACATATCGCGTGCCAAAAAAACATGTTGCTGAAACAATATGGTGCAATTAAGTTTCCCAAAGAAAATGGATATTCATTTTTATAATATGGAAGCCTCTGGTGGTTGCTCTCTGTATTTTCAAATGCATGAGGATGCACCCGAATTAATTCGTTTCTGTTTTAAGGCAAACAAAAATTATCTTGTATCAAACTCAAACTCAAAGCGTTTATTTCAATTAAACCATTTACAGGCACTTTTGAATTGTCAAGGGGTCGGTCAGTCAGAAAGATGAAGCTAGTTGCCCATTCCAAAGCATAGTAGGTAGGTTCCTATGGAGAAGAACGGGCAAGAAACTCCACGGACACTCTTTTAAATCATCATATTGTTACAAAATATTGGTTACATCATTCGTGTTGACATTATACATGTGCGAACAATGTAGAAAGACGTGCAGGTTAAAAGCGTCCGTAATAAAAAGATAAAAAACAATTGAAAAAATTAATAAATTAAAATAAGCCGTGGCAGCTAAGATATAACCAGTCGCTACTGACGGCGTTCGTATTCCCTTCCAAAGAAACCTTTCGTAAATAGTTCCATCTGCTACTATTTTAAAGACTAACCTGAATTTGAAAGCAATAATAAATATATGGGAGCACCTCAAACGTAAAAAAACACCTAGTATAAATGAAAGGGACAGATATAATTATAACCCTATAAGTTAGAAAAGGACAGTCCATCGTTTCCACGTCGTGTGGTTTCGCAGTGGCTCGGGCGGTTCGGTGGCTCGGCGAGCTCAATGAGACGGAAACTATAATGACCCTCAATCCACAAACAAATGGTGTTTTCATGCGGTTACCGGTATAAACTTCTCGTGTAATCCATATTAATCATTAATGTTATATGATTAATATGGATTGTCAGGTTTTGGAGTAAAAGCCATTAGTTTGTTTGGCGAAGCGTACTCTAGAAAAACTCCTCTGGCTATGTACAAACGAATAAAAATATGAGAATAAACGAAAGCCTCCTTTGGGCATCGCCACAATCGGTTAAAAAGACTCATATCGCAATCATCCTAATCCTAACTAATATTATAAATTCGAAAGTGTTTGTTTTCTCTTTCACGCTAAACGGCTGAATAGATTTGGATGAAATTTAACATATGGGTAGACCATGACTAGAGCAGTGGTGGCCCAGTGGTAACGGCCGCGACTTACGAGTTGTAGGTCGTAGGTTCAAATCCAGACAGGCGCTTTACTTTGTGTAAATTAATTCATCACCACTGCTCTCAAAACGGTGAAGGAAAACATCGTGAGGAAACCGGCATGTCCTAGAACCAAAAATTCGAAGACATGTGACATCTACCAACCCGCACTGGGTCCGCGGGGTGGATTACGGCCCACTCCCTCTCACAGAGAGGAGGCCTGTGTCCCAGCAGTGGGAACATTATAGGCTGATGATGATGAGACCATGACTTGGATTATAGGACATAGGATACTTTTTATCCCGACATTCCTACGGGAACGAGACTTATGCGGGTGAAACCGCGGGGCACTGCTAATTTAAAATAAGCATTTTATTAAAAGTCAATTGCATGAATGGTTGTGTAGTCATCGTTTTTATAGTGTCAAAGACTTCTTTGAAAATAAATTTTAGGTAAATTATGCTTGTGAAAATTTCTCTTGTTATTTTTATACCATCTTTTTATACCATGTTTTAAATAAATAAATATTATTCTATTCTATTCTATTCTATTCTGTTCAAATTAATATAGCACTACCTGTATTCAAAGGGGTAGGCGTGTTAATAACCAGAAATATTGAATTGATCCTCTAAAAAATTATTGACCATTCAATGATGTACACTTTTTTAAATTAATGAGCTTCTTTTTAAATTTCTGGCCTTTTCTCACAGTTGGTAGCAGTAACTAAGGTAGGATACCCTGACATAATTAGTTAGGTTAGGTTAGAACTGTGATCAACCGCCATCCAAGTTGATCCCATCCAAGTTACTGGCTATTTAGTATTGTTAGGATCCCTAAATAGGAATTATTAGAGGTTCACAAAAAGAAGCTCGTTCATTATATTAGAATGTTTAACAATATTGAGCCGTTGCTCGGTAGATTTTCGCGCCAAACAGGCCGAGTTCAGAAAAATGCCAAAAAACTACTGCCTAAAAAAGAAAAAAAAGAAAGAAAAAATATTTATTCTGCACAAACTAAATGCACGTTACAAAAAAAAACAAACAAAATACTAAGAATATACATTTAAAAATTACCCAAAAGCCTCGTATTTAAGATTGATAACTAATAAAAGTTTGACAAATTTTGTTTATAGCTTGATGGGCCAGAGATCAAAGACAATTTACAAATTGCTTGTGTAATATGTGTTGCGATAATAAAAAAATATAAACAAACAACAATCAAAACATAAACAAAATGCCAGACGCTGGTTTTCAACTGGATCTCCATTTTCAGTGCTACTGCTACTGAGCTTGCGCGAATTGCATAAATAATAATTATATTTTCCCGTAAAACCACTACAAAACTTTACTTCATTACGAAACTCCTGTAAAATGTAAATAAATAAACACAAAAATCTGGCAACACCAAAGTAAACATCCTCAGCTACTCCGCCATAAAAAAGTTTAAAGAGTGTGAAACATAAATTTTAAATTACCGTAATGTATTCCACCACCCGCCATTTTTGTGGAGAGGGGCCGCGCTCCGCAATTAGGTACGCCTCGTTTAACGCGAGATCAAGACCTAATGAGCCACGTGTATGGTTTAGTGCACTCCCAGGATCAAAAATTATAATCCTGCAACACCAATGTAACCTGAACTCGAATATCACGACTTTTAAAACAACTGACAGGTCATTATAAACTGGATTTCCCAACCGCGATGACAGTCGGTTGACGTTTGACGCTCTGTGAATGACACGATAAATTCGCGGCTGTTCATATTCGAAAATGGTAGTTATTGTCGCAACATAAGGTGCAATTTTGACTAAATGATAAACAAACAAATACTGTAGGTAAACGTAGATGATATTTTAAAAGTGTTATTCGACATTTCCGGTTGAAATAACGTTGCCATGTCGGAACGTGGCTCGATTTTGATCGTTAAAGTTCGGGATTAGGTATTGAATCGACCTTAACCTTATAAGAGTGTTGGTAATGGCTGGAAATACAAAGGAAAGGACTTTTCATTGTGATGTAGGTAACTCCGACGAACTAGACTTTACAAAAGGTACTCAATGGATCCGGTAAGTACCTACCTGCCCGGACCATTACATTGTACTCCTTGGGAAACACTTTTTGGTCTATTGAATGCTAAATTGGATAAACATATACCAAATTATTATTATACCGAAAGTTTTTTATTATTTTAAATTTAAAAGAGTGTCTGTGGAGTTTCTTACCCTTTCTTCTTCATTGGAACCTACAACGCTTTGGAATGGGTTGTATTGTAATCTTTGTACAAATGAACAGCCCCGGATCTAGGGCGGGGCAAGCCGGGGCCTGTGCCCCGGGCGCCTACTTCAGGGGGCGACAAATTCAAGCGTAGCAGACAAGTGCACCACCCAGCACACAGCAACTTTGCAATAAATGAGACGCGCAGCACATTTATAATCTTTCTATTTTTTTCTTTTTTACAACAGTTTTGGCGCCCCTATTGAATTCGCGGATTATCGATCGATACAATTTGATTAATATGTTGCTACAAAAATTTTCATTTTGGGTAATTTTAATTTCGCGGGGACTAACTTAGCGCATCCCCATAAAAAATTGGCGGTGGGCGGCAGACGGCAGTTTTTGCCCCGCCTCAAAAAATCTCTAGATCCAGGGCTGTAAATGAATTGTTTTGTCGTGATTATTCAATAGCGTGATGATAATCAACCTGGATTATGAAACTATTTAGTTGGATAAGGACTAATATTATGATACAAATATCTTTCGATTCTACCCGTGTTTTGATTGACTAATTTGAATACAAAACTGTAATAGACATATAGCCTCGCGGAATTTTTTGTGGGTGGGAATGATGAGTAGGTACTATAAACATGTAGTACATTATTTTTTGTATAATCAATAGTTTCGCAGCGCACGGCAAATAATGACTTTTATTGGCAAATTTTTTATAACTTTTTGTTTTGGTTGCGAAATTATCAATTATAACATCTCCCGCTCTGGACGGAGCGGGAGGGCGTGTCAGACTCTTACTGACTAAAACCCACCCGTGTTCCTTAGTTGCCATGTTGCCAGGGGTCACGGTATCCCTTTCGGACTTTTGGCAAAAAAAAAAAAATTGAAAATTAATTAGTAAATTTTTGATACCTTGAGTTACATTATTGCAATTTTCGCTACCCATGTTACTCGCTGATAATGTAGCTTTCTGTGTTTTTTTTTAAATCGCTTAAGTATTTTTTGAGCTTATCCGTTAAAAACAAACAAACATACAGATATAAAAAGATTTAAAAAAAATCAAATCTATAATATTAGTTTAGATTATATCGATGCAAAAAACAAGGATTTAATTTTGAAAACCGAATCGTCCAACCTCCGTGTATACCGAATAACATATGGCGAAATTCGAAATTTAAATAAGCGTTCCATTCCTGTTTCTCTCGCGTTCAAATTAAACAGGCCCGTCATTTTTTTTTCAGACGCCATATTTTTATGGCGGCTATATTAAATTCGTAGATTACAAAGAATAAAAAAGGAAATAAACGTCAAGTGCGAGCTTTTAAAAGTGTGTACGGCGCGAAATGTGTCTACGGATTGGGCTTTAAAGCCTTCGATGAAACAGTATAAGCTGAACCGGTAAAGCGACTTTTTGTTAAGATTTTATAACTAGATTGTTCAATTTCTTTAACTTAGGTACCTAAGTTTTAAAGTAAAGATCAAATTAACGAAATGAGGCATAGTTATTTTAGAACATTGCAGTTAGAATAGAAATTTAAATTGAATTGGTAATTCGGATTTCTATTCCATTTAATGACACAAGAACGTCTTTAAGAGGAGTTAGGCGTAAAAGATTAAAGTAATCACGCTAATCATAGCCAGGAATGCCAGGATCAAAATTGATAGGTTCTAATGAAGAATTTAATGAGGCGTGTTATTTTAATCTGAACTGTTCTACATTCTACTACCACGTTGTAAATGGTGGCTCTAATTGAATGTATGAAAAGTATTGAAGAAAAATGGTTGTCGCTGGCCAGTAATAGTGGGCCCGAGTGGTACATGTGCGAGTGCCCTTAACCACATACAGGATGTAAAAAGACCCTGCACGAAGTCGTCATCCACGCATTCTGTACATTAAACTAAGTAACTTTGTGCAAAAATAATTACTGGGAAATTACTTCTATTTTGGTGTAAAAATTCACTATTGACGGTGGTGTGCAACATAATGCACATTAGGCTTTTTCGTGCATGCAATGGTACTGGGGTCGTTAGTAAAAGTTAAGTTTAACATTTAAAAGTATTTAAAGTTAAGTGTAACATTTAAAAGTATTTAAAGTTAAGTGTAACATTTAAAAGTATATAAAGTTAAGTGTAACATTTAAAAGTATTTAAAGTTAAGTGTAACATTTAAAGGTATTTAAAGTTAAGTGTAACATTTAAAAGTATTTCAAGTTAAATTTAACATTTAAAACTTACTAACGTATAAAAAAGTGGAAACTTGTCCTTTAATATCCGTGGTTGGAATGGTATTTTACACCCGTTAGAAAACTAATTTATTTATTTCTTCTACATAACACTTTCAACTCCACTCATACGCCTTGTCACCATATATATTGGAAGCGAAGTCTCCGGGAGGGTTACCATCATAACGTTTGTGCTAAAGTTATGGTATTGACAACGGCATTAGGTTTAAAACCGTGTCATAAAATACTGTAAAACGAAGTAAAATCTTGTTTTCAGGGGGTTCGCTATCCGAAAGGGAAATCGTGGCCTCCCGGCAACATGGCAACCGAAGGAACACGGGTGGGTTTTAGTCAGTAAGAGTCTGACACGCCCTCCCGCTCCACCCAGAGCGAGAGAAGTTATTTGATAATTTCCCACCCAAAAAAAAAGGGGGTTTGCTATACGTAGTTTCCAACCTTTTAAATTTTTAGTGAATATTTGAAACAGTGAAAACAAAAAAAAAACAAAATGCTTGACTTTTAAAACCAACGCTTATACTAATACATCTTGTTAAAATATACATCAGACTTTATTTTCACGGTCTATAATGCTGTATTCGCTAAGAAAAACCTACATTTAAAATTAAAATGAGCCCTCCGCGAGGGCTCCCGGCATAGCATATGCGACTAGGCGAACCCTCCAGGAGGGCTCCCGGCACTGAATGTGTTAATCTGTTCATAACAACTTGAAATACTTAGTCGAAAACCCATAAATTTAGCAATAAACCTAAAAGCATTACGGTTGTAAATGCAAGTAATAGCTCAAGACGATAGTAAGCACAGTTTATCAAGTTGCATTGCTTGCAAGTGTGACGCTAAATTACGCAAGCTGTATCATATAGCGAGACTACATAAATCAGAGCTGCCTGTATCTAAAAGTGAGGTGGAATGGTTATTGTGGAAGCTATGTTAGTTTACTAAGACTTACTGAGTTTCAAACCTTTGCTCATAGAAGTGTGTAAGATTGCTCTACAAGAGATAAATAAAATTCGGAGTTTAATATTATTTATATAACTTAATTATTTATCTCTCGAATATTATTTATTTGTAAAATTTGGGGTTCAATTATATATATGTATAACTAGCTGCGCCCCGTGGTTTCACCCGTAGAAGTCTCGATCCCGTGGGAATATCGAGATGAAAAGTATCCTATGTGTTAATCCAGGTTATAAACTATCTGTGTACCAAATTTCATCCAAATCCGTTCAGCCGTTTGAGCGTGAAGAAGAGGCAAACATACACACACTCACAAACTTTCGCCTTCATAATATTAGTCATCATCTGCCTAGCCTTTTCCCAACTATGTTGGGGTCGGCTTCCAGTCTAACCGGATGCAGCTGAATACCAGTATTTTACATGGAGCGACTGCCTGTCTGACCTCCACAACCTAGTTACTAGGTAACACGATACCCCTTGGTAAGACTTGTTGTCAGACTTTTTGGGCTTCTAACTACCCGTAACGACTGTCAAAGATCTACAAATGACAGCCGGGACCAACGGCTTAACGTGCTTTCCGAGGCACGGAGGGGTCTTGGTATGTAAAGATGGTCACCCATCCACAGACCAACCGCGGCAAGCGTGGCTTAACCTGATCGATCGACCCGTGCAGCTGTTGTTACTTAGCCACAAGCCAATATTAGTGTCATTTAATTATTTATCTTCCGAATTTTATTTATATGTTGTAGAGTCGTCAGCTGCCATAAATGTTGCACCTAAACATTCACACACCAAACACACTCCACTGGGAGAACCATAGTTCTAGCTAGTACCCAGTAGAGTGTGTTTGGTGTGTGAATGTTTAGGTGCAACATTTATGGCAGCTGACGACTAACCACTGACAACTGACACCCCACCAATATTTTATTTTCATCAAATAAAATTTGAATTTGTGTCATAAAAAATATATTTTATGAAATAAGAAAAATATGTAATGAAAACAAGCATTTTGCACCAATATAATCTAAAACAGTGTCCATGGAGTTTCTTGCCCGTTCTTCTCCATAGGTACCTACTACGCTTTGGAAAAGGCAACTAGCTTCATATTTCTGACTGACCGACTCCTTGACAATTCAAAAGTGTCTGTAAATGGTTTAATTGAAATAGCTTTGAATTTATTTTGATAATTGCATAAAATGTATCTTATATATAAAATTCTAATGTCACAATGTTAGTTACCTTACTCCTCCGAAACGGCTTTACTGATTTTTACCAAATTTTATATGCATATTCAGTAGGTCTGAGAATCAGCTACTATCTATTTTTCATACCCCTAAGTGATAAGGGTTGTCCACCCCAAACAAATAATTGGCAAAACAACGTTTGTTGGGGTCAGCTAGTTGTTTTATAAATGCTTAAAAGAGTCCTTTGCTCAGCAACTAGATGAAAGCTATGAATTTGCATATAAAATATGTAAAAAAAAACTCTGTTCGATTCGTGAGAGTGTTGTTAGGTATCGTACTGAGAGTCTATTGATGTGGATATTTCCAGGAAAATAGAAAAAAAATATCGTCGATTTTTTTTTCAATGGAGAATTTTTCCAGGTTTATACCATGGGGCTCGGGCGGCCGTCGTTTAGCGGGTGTCTACAAGACATAACTTTGCTGTTGAAAATTTGCTCATTTTGAATGAATTTGGCGTATTTTTGGTACGAATAAAAACTTTTTGACAAAAAAAAAAATAACCTACTTCTAAAAAAACACTACGAAGTGAAAAATAACTTATACTTCGGAAGTCAGTGTCTTTGGTTTTGTATATTCGTTATTTGCCACCAACTTCCGAAATATAAGTTATTTCTCACTTTGTAGTGTTTTTTTAGAAGTCGGTTGTTTTTTTTTGTCATTAAGTTTTATTTCTTGCTTTTTAGTGGGTCAGTACCCTTGAAGTACATCGTACACTCGGTTAAATGTGATTTTTAAATAGCAATAACTTTTACTTTCAATAATAATCAGACTTCTAGGTAATGCTATTGCAATAACTATGAGCCCCATTCGGATCGGACAGGTTTTTTGTACATATTGTATAGAAAATCTCTGCGTTCAGCGCTCGGTGTGGCAACACGCCGTGTTCGGGTTCGCGACAAGTCAATCGTCATCCTTTTTTTTTTGGTGAGATGTGAAACACGTGTCGATTTCTTTCAGGAGTTTATTATGGCTCTTTAGAAATAGCTAAGTTACTAAATATATCCACGTCTATTGTATTTAATATTGTATAGCCTTTTAATTCTTATTTTGTCTCGCTACCTCGTTCCGCTGTTTTCCCTGCCCCACTGCGAGGTTATACCTCTGCGTATACTCTACGTAATGACTTGTATATGTTCGTTCCCCATGTAATTGACTCCTCTAGTGCCTACCTACCGCGGATTCCTTTTATTATCTCCTCCTCGTGGTTTATTGGGTAAAGGAAATTTATTTTCTATGTGATAAATAACTACTCTAAAGTCCCCGTCACGAGAAGCTATAAATTTTGTAAACACATATTCAGGGGTTTGCAATCTTTGGGTAAAATAAAATAAAAACAGTTTTGTACTATTTTTTTACAGGGATATAATTATATTAACACACACATCTAATTACTGTCTTCAGACGATTCTGAATATTCTGTTTCAGAATCAGTTACATGGATAACAAAACTGTCTACCGTGCTATCTATCCTTTCATCAATTTTGCCATAAAAGTTATTTTCTTCCTTGATGACGCCATAACCTAATCCGCGAAAACAACACAAACAAACAGACGCATTCGAAACTCGAAAGACAGCAGAGATAACGTCAGCGTGAACTTACTTCAAAATCGTGGCCCAAATGTTTACGTTCCATGAATCAGATGCGTTCCAGTACCACAAAACCTTAGACGACAGCGCTTTATATCGCTAAAATATAACCCGATCAAGTGAAATTGTTCATTAGTTTCGTATAACACGTACGTTACTTTAACTTCATTGAATTTGGGATTATTTGTTGTTGATTAAATTGTCGCTACGTAACTTGGTAGAAGTACTTTATTTACAAAAATTATAGCTTCTCGTGACGGGGACTTTAATATTTATTATGTAGATGTATTTTTTGTCAGATGTAAATTGAAAAGGGTATGCTGAGATGGTTTGGGCATGTTGAGAGAATGAATGAAAGGCGACTAACAAAATGTATTTACAAGGCTGATGTAAAGGGAAAGGCCGGGCGGGGACGCCCTAGGAGGACATATACTGACCTTATTGGTGATGTTCTTCAGAAAGGCCAGGTGCGTAGTACTCGCAACCGGCGTGCGTGTATGAACGTAAACGAGGCAAAAGAACTATGTAAGGATCGTAGCAGGTGGCGTTCTGTAGTTTCTGCCTACCACCATGGGAAGAAGGCGTGAGTTTATGTATGTATGTATTTTTTATATTAGGTTTTTCGACCTTTATTATAAAGAACCAGATTCTTAAAAAAAACATAAAATTATGAAATTTAAATCTAGAATTATTTTAAACTTAACTTAGAATAGTGTTGATTGCACTTTACACAAGTCGGTTCCACTTTCTTATAGTCTGATATAATAATATAAACACTTTGTTCGTGTGTGATATGTGTGATCGAATCAGAAATGAGGAGATCCGCAGGAGAACCAAGGTAACCGACATAGACCGAAGAATTGCCAAACTTAAGTGGCAATGGGCAGGGCACATTGCTCGCAGAACGGAAGAACCAGATTCTTAAAAAAAAACATAAAATTATGAAATTTAAATCTAGAATTATTTTAAACTTAACTTAGAATAGTGTTGATTGCACTTTACACAAGTCGGTTCCACTTTCTTATAGTCTGATATAATAATATAAACACTTTGTTCGTGTGTATGTGTGATCGAATCAGAAATGAGGAGATCCGCAGGAGAACCAAGGTAACCGACATAGACCGAAGAATTGCCAAACTTAAGTGGCAATGGGCAGGGCACATTGCTCGCAGAACGGATGGCCGATGGGGCCGAAAGGTTCTGGAGTGGCGACCGCGTACCGGAAGACGTAGCGTTGGAAGGCCTCCCACAAGATGGACCGATGACCTTGTGAAGGCCGCAGCAATCCGCTGGATGCGGAAAGCACGGAACCAGTCGAAGTGACAGTGCTTGAGGGAGGCCTATGTCCAGCAGTGGACGTCTTTCGGCTGAAATGATGATGATGATGTGTGATATTTATTAGGTTTGGTGAAGTTTATTTTACGGCACTTTTTTGACTTTGGCATTGGCTGTTGCGTTATAATTAGGTATGTGTAATTGTTACGAGTCAGCCCTGGAACTAGGGGGGGGCAAACCGGGGCCCGTGCCCCGGGCGCCAACTTCAGGGGGCGAAAAATTCAAGCGTACCAGACAAGTGCACCACCCAGCACACCGCAACTTTGCAATAAATGAGACGCGCAGCAATACAACAGTTTTGGCGCCCCTATTGGATTGGCACATTATTGATTGATAAAATTTGATTAATATGTTACTGGCAAAATTTTAATTTTAAGAAAATTTTCATTTCGCGAGCTACCCTTAGCGCATCTCCATAAAAGATTGGCGGGGGGCGGCAGACAGCAGTATTTGCCTCACTTCAAAAAAAAAATCTAGATCCGAGGCTGTTACGAGTCTAGCTGTTTGTGGTTTTAAACGCATTCAAGATAAAAGAAAAAGCAAACCGAAAAAATAATAAACTTTTTTGACAGACTAACACTCAAAATAAATCTGCCTAGCCTTTTCCCAACTATGTTGGGGTCGGCTTCCAGTCTAACCGGATGCAGTTGAATACCAGTATTTTACATGGAGCGACTGCCTATCTGACCGCCACAACCCTTTGGTAAGACTGGTTGTCAGACTTTCGGGCTTCTGACGACCCGTAACGACTGTGAAAGATCCACATTTTTTTTTTTAAATGGCTTCTCGCAGTTTTGACCACTAAGGTCGTGGCTGCTTAACCGGATTTTCCTGTGGGTGCCATAAGCTTCTACACTTAGAGCCTCCAGCCAGGAGCTTTTTAAACTATTCTAAATTAAAATTAAGCGAATGCTCGCTAAGGGCACCCCCTGTGGGGTACGGACCTCGGCTTAGGGCATCGCTGACGGGAGGACAGCAAGAGGGGACAGGCTGGATCAAATTTATATTAACATCATGATTATTATTCGGGGTATTTAAAGCTACGTGCTCAGCTGCAACAACTGCTGGCACCTCGTTTTCGAGCAAGGCTCGGGGGGGATTCGTTTACTCGGGGAGTAGATCGCGTACGTAAAGGACCTCGGCGGCGAGGTTGGAATGACAGGAGGCGTCTGTTTCTGTGCACTGTACTGGTGGCCCTATTCTGCTCCTGGAGGAGTGTAATGGGGTCATCTGGGTCGGAGAGTACATGCCTCGGACGGCAGATCTGACTGATTTGGGACGGGACATAATTGGCTGCCTCGACTATCAGAGGGTTCCGATGTCGAGGAGCGGACTCAAAGTAGCGCTTGGCCATGCGTTTGAGAAACTGGTGGATCGTAGGGATCTTACAGTCGAGATGGAGGATCTCGTTTCTGACGTACCACGGGGCTCCCGTGGCCTTGCGAAGGAATCGGTTCTGAAGGGTCTGCATCCTATGGATGGAACGGGGTTTAGGTCATTATGGGACGGACACACGCTGTGTAGATACGCAATTTGCACTTTAGTGACAATTTGCTGCGTGAATTTAGCATACAGTGAAGCCTACCTAGAGCGAAAGCGGCTCGCGAACGAACCGTCTTTATGTGCTCTGAAAAGGAGAGATGGTGGTCTAAGATCACACCTAGGTACTTGGCTCGCTTCTCCCAAGGGATCGGCTTGCCGAACAGGGTGATCGTTCGGGGGGGAGGGAGGGGTCTGGATCTCGGTTTCGAGAATGAAACCGCTTGACTTTTGTCGGGATTAACTTCGATCCTCCACCGTCTAAACCAGGCGCCAAGGTTATTGACGGCCCGTTGTAGATTTAGGAGAGACGAAGGGGCGCTACCTTTACAGATGATCGCAGTGTCGTCTGCGAACAGAGCGAGCTGCGTCCCTCTGTGTTTGGGGATATCACTAGTGAACAGCGTGAACGCGAGGGGGGCTATCACCGAGCCCTGAGGGAGTCCTGCCCTTATGGGGCGAGGGGAGGATAGGGTTCCTTCGATACGGTAGCGGAAGGTGTGATTCGACAAGTAGTCTCGTAAGATGAGTACGAGACGATCTGGCACACCGAGTTTGTATAGCTTTTATAATAAGCCGTTGTGCCAGACTTTGTCGAAAGCTTTCGCTATATCGAAGAAGACCGCGCATGTCGGATAGCCGCGGGTGAGACCACCTTTGACCAGCTCGACGATACGGTGGACCTGATGCACGCTAGAGTGCTGAGTTCTGAAGCCGAACTGCTCGTCGGGTATGAGGCCCTTAGTCTCGGCGTAGTCTCTGAGAAGCTTATAAATAAGCCTCTCGTAGATTTTGCCGAGGACTTTGAGCAGACTGATTGGGCGGTAACTGGAGGGCTCGTTTTTAGGCTTGCCGGGCTTTGGGATACCTATGACCGTGGCCTCTTTCCACGTCTGGGGAAAGATGTTATTGCTTAGAGCACCATTGAAGATGGTGGTCAGAAGCATGATCAAGTGGGCTGGGAAGAGCTGGACCACCCTATTGGTGAGTCCGTCTGAACCGGGGGCTTTACGCGTATGCAGACCTTTGATTATCTCGTGCACCTCATCTGGTTCGATGGGGGGCAAGGGAAAATCAGGGTCTTCAACGGGAGGAAGGGAGGCTCTACGTTCGACTTCGGCGTCGACCTCATCCAGGTGAGCTTTGTCTACTGGTAGGGTGCTGGGAGAGCATTGAGCTTCTAGACTGTCGGCTAGGCACTCGGCTTTGTCGATGTCGTCGAAGGCAATGGTTTTATCGGGGTCCACGAATGACAGCCGGGACCAACGGCTTAACGTGCTTTCCGAGGCACGGAGGAGTCTCGGTATGTAAATGTGCTCACCCATCCACGGACCAATCCCGGCAAGCGTAGCTTAACCTGTCGGATCGACCCGTGTGACTGTTATTACTTAACCACAAGCCCCTCTTGACATACTGACACTAAGGCCCGCTAAATATACCTATTAGCGGTGATCGAATTTAAATTCATCGTTTTTTTGTCTATTGTAAATAGTTTGAAGTTGACGGAGACATAATGATGTTTTAAATGTATTTAGCACTAAATGCATTCAATGA
The DNA here is from genome assembly GCA_963680765.1 of Agrochola lychnidis. Taxonomy (NCBI): domain Eukaryota; kingdom Metazoa; phylum Arthropoda; class Insecta; order Lepidoptera; family Noctuidae; genus Agrochola; species Agrochola lychnidis. Next base: position 5,163,255 of record OY796862.1, on the reverse strand, counting down.
GCTACCGTACAAGTGGCCCTCTTTTTTAAATCCTTGATTTCAGCTCAAACCTAGCACGTTAATGTATAAATCTACACTATTATACGTATTATAAAGAGAAAAGATTTGTATTTTTCTTTGTAGTAAATAAACCCAAAAACTATTTAAAAAAAAACAATGACACTCCGGGAGTGCCGACAGAAGTAAAAACTGGAAAAAAAATCGACACCGCGGTAATCAACGCGTTGATGTCTTTTACTTCAAGGTGTCGGTAACAGGTCGCGAAATCAATGGTTTAGTCCCATCTCAAAAATGCCCAATGCGCCTAAAGAAGTTTTCATTTCAAAAATGCTATATTATCATTGAGTAACATAGGCTATAAATTTATAAAGATCTCACGCGGGAAAAGCCGCTGGCGGATTACATTTTACAAGTAGGATATACTTTATTATAAAACTCAAAGCATAATTTATTTCAATTAAACCATTTAAAAGCACTTTTGAACTATCAAGGAGTCGGTCAGTCAGAAATATGAAGCAAGTTGCCCATTCCTAGGCGTAGTAGGTGTTTATAGAGAAGAACGAGCAAGAAACTCCACGGACACTTTGAAATTATTTATTATTATATTTAGTTGACCCCCCCCCTCCTTTTTTTTTCCAGGTGTTTCTCTCCTTCACTTTCTTTTTCCAGTCCTTTCTGGCAATTTGGTTTATTTCATCTGCCCAACTGTATAAATATGTACCTGTAAATAAGTATGTAGGTACAGGTGTAAGAATTCAATACTGTATTTTCTTTCCCCCTTTCGAGGTAAGTGATAAATTGTAAAGATATGTTTGTGTAATACAATTGTACGCGTCGGATACAATGTCGACACATCTCGATATCGGCTTTCTTTGTCACGTGTCACGTCTCGTGAGTGTGACAAAAGATGTGTACAGAGTACAGACATAGGTAGGTAATATTAGTACAACTTTGTCAGAATGTTTGGGGAACATCAATTATTTAAGGCATGTATTTAATTGAACCTCTAATACGGTATAGAACTAATTATTTTATTTTCTATTTATAATTAATACATTAAACCAGCGTGAATCAGCACTGTGCTGTGGGTCCCCATAGCACAGCATCATGCTGAGTGGAAGACTTCTTTCACAGTCATGACGTGCCAGCAGCTGCCGCTATATTTCTGTTTTGTGCTTCTGATTATATTTAAATCTATTGTTCTATTTTATTGTTCTCTTCTTTTATGCACATATTTCTGTGACAAATAAACTTATTTTTCTTTCTTTCTTTAATAATTTCCATTTTGCGCTCCTAAAAATATTATTGAACACTCTAATATAATGATTGCGCCTCTTTTTGTTAACAAAAAATAAATTTAGGGGCCCCAAAAAAACTAAATAGCCAAGAAACTGCGACGAACCTGGATGTAGCGCTCACCGGCCACTGTCGCGGCACCGCTCGCTTCGCTCGCTCGTCTTGCGCGCCGTTGATCACAGTTTTAACGTTACCTAACCCAATTGTTCGGGGTACACTAGCTTAGTTACTGATGACCAATAGTGATGATGCCTGGGTAAAAAAAAACCAAATTAATTCTTTTTAGTCCGTTAGTCAGATAATAAAAAAATATTTGACACGTATTTTTTGCTTTATCATATTAATAAAAAATTACTTGGATAAAACGCATTTAAGTTGGGGAGTGGGGGCTTGCTACGTCACAAGTAAGTATAAAATCTACATACATGTACAGTCAAAAAAAAAAAAAACGTGTGGCACTCGGGGACTGCCGCGGTAAAGCTATTGCATAGCATTTGTAACCTCCATACTTCCTATTTGTCAACGCTACACTTGGGATGATGACGTGATGACATAAAACAAAAATTACGTTCCCATGACAATATCACGTTGTCATGGGAACCGTCATAGCGAGTGGAGGGTGTTAGGTTTTATTTTCGTTACGTTACGGAATTTCTTGATTCGGTCGCCGCGCTCAAAGCCCGCGATAAAAGCTATATAATAGTTTAAAAAATACGTGTCCAGTATTTTTTAATAACCTACAAGACGAAAAAAAAAAGTCGTCATCCGTATTCAGGTCGCGTGTGGTTGGTCACAGTTCTAACCAAATCTAACCAGTTTGATCGAGGTATCCTAGCTTACTTACTACGACCAAGTGTGAAAAAAGGGCTCCATCATTGGAAGCCCATAAAGTTTTAGGATCAGTTAAATATTTCCCATTATTTAATACCTAGAAATGTTAATGTTAGTGCAACTTTTTTTTATGTAGGGCATCTCGTAGTTGACCTCTGAGATCATGACTACTTAACCGGGCTTTCCTGTGGGTGCCTTAAGCTACTACACTTAAAACCTCCAGCCAGGGGTTATTCAACTATGCTAATTAAAACTAGGTGAACGCTCGCTAAGGGCACCCCCTGTGGGGTAGGTACGAACCTCGGCTTAGGGCGTCAACCGGAGGGAGGACATCAAGGATGGGACGGGCTGGATCAAAAATTTTATCATGATTATTAGTCAAGGAATTTAAAGCTACGTGCTCGTGTTAGTGCAACACTATGCAGAATTTGTCCTATGATATTATTGAAAGTTTTAGATGTTGGAGCAGTAGTGGCCCAGTGGTAACGGTCGCGACTTAAGAGTTATAGTTCGAACCCAGGCAGGCGTTTTACTTTGTGTAAATTATTTCATCACCACTGCTCTCAAAACGGTGAAGGAAAAAATCGTGCGGAAACCGGCATGTCCTAGAACCGAAAAATTCGAAGACATGTGATATCTACCAACCTGCACTGGGTACGCGTGGTGGATTAAGGCCCACTCCCTCTCACCGAGAGGAGACCTGTGTACCAGCAGTGGGAACATTATAGGCTGATTTTGCTAAGAAGATGTTAGCGTTTTTGTTGATCTTATTTTGGGTGTTAAAATCGTATTAAATTAGTAAGTTTTATTTCTCTCTATTTGTATTTATTTGTGTAGTTAGTTATTTAATTTAGTGTTGGATTGTATACTGTATAGGTTTAAGATTTGTTATCTATGGTCATAATAAATAATAAAAGCGGCCAAGTGCGAGTCGTACTCGCCCATGAAGGGTTCCGTAGCAGCAAGTAACATTGAATGAAAGGGAAATTGCGGTTTACGATTTATGACGTATTAAAAAAAAACTACTTGCTAGATCTCGTTCAAACCAATTTTCGGTGGAAGTTTACATAGTAATGTACATCATATATTTTTTTTAGTTTTATCATTCTCTTATTTTAGAAGTTACAGGGGGGACACACACATTTTACCACCTTGGAAGTGTCTCTCGCGCAAACTATTCAGTTTAGAAAAAAATTATGTCAGAAACCTCAATATCATTTTTGAAGACCTATCCATAGATACCCCACACGTACGGGAATGATGAAAAAATTTTTTTTGAGTTTCAGTTCTAAGTATGGGGAACTCCAAAATTATTTGTTTTTTTTTCTATTTTTATGTAAAAATCTTAATGCGGTTCACAGAATATATCTACTTACCAAGTTTCAACAGCGTAGCTCATATAGTTTCGGAAAAAATTGGCTGTGACATACGGACGGACAGACAGACAGACAGACAGACAGACAGACAGACAGACAGACAGACATGACGAATCTATAAGGGTTCCGTTTTTTGCCATTTGGCAACGGAACCCTAAAAAACAGTGGCACTCCGGGGGTGCCGACAGAAGTGAAAACTTGAAAAAAAAAATACTTCCAAAACCTTTAAGGTAAAAATTCTTGCAACGTAATATAAATAAAGAGCACAATAGCGTTTACAAAAATGAGGTGTCGGTAACAGTGTCGCGAGTTCAATTGTTTTTTTCCCATCTCATAAATGCCCAACGCGCCTAAAGAAGTTTTCACTTAAAAAAACTATTTAAAAAAGTAAAACAATTTAATATGTTTTTGTGCAGTCAACAACGAAAAGCCAAAAATATAAGTTCAATTGGTACAGTACACGAAAATGTGGTAACTAGGGCTGTCACAGAATGTCTCACGAAACATTTTCGCTTTGTATAATAATAAAATATTATAAAAAGCTTCATGAATACATTTCATAAGAAATTAGATTTAGGTTAGACTATATTAAGTTACTTTTTTATTTCATTTCTTAGCTTGTGCGAAGTGGGTTACACCTACGCAAAATGTGACTAAGCCCTCGTGTGCCCACAGGCAATTTTTTATCGCACACTGGATTTTCAACGCACTGCTTAGCGCCGAGTGTTCAAAATCCAATAGTGTATTTTTTTGACGTGCTGGGATGCGCTCGATTGGACTTTCAACGCTCGGCTCAACACCGAGAGTCAAAAATCCAGTGCGCGATAAAAAATAGTCGCGATAAAAAATCGTCACGATAAAAAATCGCCGTGCGTATCTGAGTTGAGTAAATCATATTTAATTCTGTATAGTGAAAGAAAGAGATAAAATATTTCTAGTATGTCTGTGGCGTTTTCTCTGAGTCTGTTTAACTCAGCCTATTGCAGTCCACTGCTGGATATTGGCCTCTCCCAAACTGCGCCACAACACCCTGTCCACCGCCTTCCCCATCCAGTCTGTCCCACCCACCTTTTAAGGCCGTTGGTCTATCTAGCTGAGGGTTGTCCCACACTACGCTTGCCGATACGCGGTCTCCACTCCAGGACCACCTCTCTGCTCCACCGGCCATCGGTCCTTCGACAAACATGGCCAGCCCACTGCCACTTCAGCTTGCTTACTCTGAAGCTATGTTGATAACTCCGGTTCTTTACCGGATAATACAATTTCTGATTTCATGTCAGTCTGTTATGGAATAAGATTAGCTGCATCGTAGTTTGTAAATAAAGTCATGGATGTTGAATTGTATCAGGTTATGTGGCAATAAGTTCGTATGTACAGGGTGGCTGGGACATCGACGCGAAAACCACGTTACCATGGATTCAGTACATGATTCTGAACCAACTTTTTTCTTTTTTTTTTTCTGGTTGGGAAATTAGCAAATAACTTCTCCCGCTCTGGGTGGAGCGGGAGGGCGTGTCAGACTCTTACTGACTAAAACCCACCCGTGTTCCTTCGGTTGCCCTGTTGCCGGGGGCCACGATTTCCCTATCGGTTTTCTTCGAACCCCCGGCAGGCACTGGCCCTAGCGGACCCCGTCAATTCTGCTGACATCTCTTTGAGGCGCGCGTGGAACACAACGCGCCGTCGACCCGGACGGCGAGCTACCCATTGCTTACCGTCCGCAAGCCCGCGCCTACGGTGGCCGGAAATCGGCTCGCGATTCCCGCCCCGGGCGTCTCCTCTTATTGCGGCGGTTTGGGGCGTGAGGGCGCGAAGTTTGCCTCTCCCTCTCGCGTTCCGCCTCCTCCTTCGCGAGCATTACCGCTTCGCAGAAGGAGGTGACGGCCTGCCATTTCCTCTCGTTCCGTACCATGGCCTGAACCAGGGCCGGACGCGAGAGATCACCGCCACCGATCGCCTCTACGAGGACACGGCGTTGCTCTGCCCAAGCTGGGCAGACCTCCACCGTATGCTCCACCGTGTCCTCAGGCCGATCCACACAATGGTGACACCCGGGTGTTTCCTCCCGCCTTATCCTGAACAGGAACCTCCCGAAGCAGCCGTGTCCGGTGAGGACCTGCGTCAGGCGGAAGGTGAGGACGCCGTGGCGTCTCTCAAGCCACTCCTCAAAGAGGGGTCTTATCGCCGCAGTTGTGGCGTGCCCAGCGCAGGGTTACGACAATCGCACTCTCCATGACGCCATGAGATCCCGCCGGAGCTCTGTCCGCTGTGCCGCAATTTCTTGCGGCATCGGAGCTAAGCCCCGGCGTTTCGCCTCCTCGCGCCACTCCCAGAAGTGCGCGAGGACCTTTGCCTCTAGATCCCATGGCGGTAATCCGGCAAGGAGGCTCGCCGCCTCGCAGGAGACCGTACGGTATCCTCGGGCCAGCCGGATGGCCATGACCCTCTGGGAAGCCTGCGTCGCCTCGCCTGAAATAAATGGATTATTATTATTATTCTGTTTTTGACATATGTCGGGACCCTGGGGTCCCAGACCTTTAAAAGACGTACAATGGGCCGAAGCCAACTCGCTGAGGTCTGTTAGATAACTTTGAAGCCGTGGCGTCTCTCAAGCCACTCCTCAAATAGGGGTCTTATCGCCACCCTGCGTTGACATTTTTCGTCGGTTATTTTTTTTTAAATCAGCTGTACCGTACATTTTGACTGTGTAGGTATTGCACTTTTTTTTTAATAACCGACGAAATATTTCAATGGTTTAGAATCATGATCTCTTTTAGAGAGATATACTATAGAGTCAGGGGCTCGTGGCTAAGTAATAACAACCACACGGGTTGACCCACCAGGTTAAGCTACGCTTGCCGGGGTTGGTCCGTAGATGGGTGAACATCTTTATATACTGAGACTTATCCGTGCCTCGAAAAGCAAACATGTTTTCTAGTTCATGACTTTATGACCACTAGAGGGCGCCATATTGCATTTAATGTGACGTCACATAGCCTATAACCAGTGGACGATCAAGACGCTTCCAATGATACCCCATTTGTCAAATTAAGTTTAGTGGTAACAGATGAACACATATTCATACATACCGGTCAAACTCATAACCCTTCTTTTTGCTTCATCACAACTATAATGATTATTATTTTTGGGGCAGCCCTGAATCGACCTCGGTAACAGCGTAGCAAACCATTGATGTTTGCTATTATTGAAGGGTATTTTGTGATAAATGCCTCTTATATTTCATAATATATGCTATGCGACGAAGAAGATAAAAAAGACTTTGTACTTGGCGTATGTAATGCTAGTATTTTTATTAGTTCCTTTGGTGTTACAAAAACGGGATAACAAGGGATCTTTTAAGATAAGAAATGAAGTTATCTTTGAAATTGAGGTTAGAGATAATCCATCTTTACCTTTTTTCTGTGGCAAGACTGAAGGGATCAAGTTGCGAGGCAACAAATTCTCCAACCAAAATTCTTGACCACGTTATTGAAAACATATTGCCCACAGAAATGTTAATTATATGTAAGTATTTCTTGACACGATATCTTTTCATCGACGCCATTACAAAATCCAATTACCGTATACCAGTTCCGAAATGACGGAACTACCGATTATTTTACCGATTCCGATTCCGGTTCCGATAATTTTGAATCGGAGTTATACCGAAGTTCGAAACGCAGCGTTGCACGTGACTAGAGCGCGTACAAACAAGTTTTAACTCGTCGCCAGTCTAATTTTAGTTTATTATTATACACACTCGCACTCGAAGTCCCAGTTTATTGTTTTGTTTGTTGATGTTATCGCTAATATTTGACTGATTAAAGAGACGGTTTTTTTTCACTTTTTATTTATTCATTTATTTATTTAAATTAAATGCACTATATAGAACTAACTATATACAGAGGAAAAAATAAAATAAAATATAGGAACAAATTATTGGGCATCAAAAAATTCATCCGAATCGCTGTCGGTGGGAAAGGTGCCCAAAAGGCTGGCAGCATTGCCACGTTGTATGGCAATGCTAATTCTTTGGCCTAAAAATTGGCCAACCCTTTGGTCACGTGAAGAGTCGACCAACCGCTTGGCGATGTCCCGGAATAATCGATGAGCACTCGGACCCCATGGCCCTAGTGTTTCAACCCCAAACGGTTAAAAAATATAGCTACCGGTAAGGTTGTTATATTGTTTATATAGAAACTGAATTATATTTCAATTGTTTCATTAAGCCTTCCCATAACACATCTGCCTTCTACTTCCACCTTCGATTCCGGTTTCGGTTCCAAATCCGATTCTGGTTTTGATTCCGATTTCGATCAATCAAATTTAAAACCTCCGATTCCGGTCCCGGTTCCGGTAAAACGACTTCCGTAACATCCCTGCCGTATATAAGTGCTTAACCCTTTACAAAAAAACTTTTTACACCATAGTTTCCAAAGTCAAAAGTAAACCCCATTAGGTACAGTCCCATTACAGCCGGGTTTTCTTAAAAACCTTGCAACAAACGGCTGGCAAACAATTTGGAACATTTAACATCTCAAAAACATCCTGAAGGTACAAAGGAAAAACTCTTTTGTAGTGTTGGGGCGAAGGAAATTGCGAAAAACAATTATTGTTCGACATTCAAATCGGAATGAAGGAACGAATGACTATTGTCTATGACTGTATGTTATATCCTAACGTCATTTTGTGACGTAAATTCAAAAGTTATTATTCTGTGTTTTGTCTATGTTAGGAAAGATTTGTATAAATAATTAAGAGCGTTTATTCTGAAAGTGGGCAACGTCGCAAATAGATGTCTAATATTTCGATGTTTTGATTAAATCGGCAATATTACGTATGGAAATAAGAAAAGTGGTCAACTAGCGAACTAGAACATTAATAATGAATTGCAATTGTAACACTGATGATTGATGTTGTAACCGTTTTCAAATAGGTACTTTATTTACATCTAAAACTAAACATTTCGTGTTACGATATTAATTATTGCATTTCAATAAATCTTTTAGTTTTTTAGTTCCTTATTAATTCCATACAGTAATATTGCCAAATTAATCAAAACAGGTAAATATTTGACAGCTATTTGCGGATCATCTTTTAGGATAAGCCCTCTTAAAATAAGAATCGAACAGCATTGAATTGGGTCATAATAACTGTGCGTACAGTGCATTTATTATAACTTGATCAGTGACGCGTTCGGGCTGCACTGAATTTTCGAATTTCGAAAACATATGAGCTGTTTCATACAAAAATGCAATATTTACCCGATGAAAATGTATTAAAGAGATATTTATTTTTTTGGTATTTCGTAGTTGGTCCCACAGTGAAAGTTGTTTATAATCATGAGTATTTTCACCTCCTGAAAGGTTGATTGAATGAAAAATCACCTTGTGTATGGAACTCCTGTGCGAAATTTCATGCTTCTATTGGTTTAGGCTGTGACGTTGTCTGACAGCCGTGAGGCACACAATACTGTTTTAAGCTCTCTTTGTTTTTTTCCTGTTTTTTTTTTGTTTTTGAAAACTGTGTGCCTTAACCTGTGTCAAATAAATTTATTTTCTTTCTTTCTTTCAGACAACACAAGACAATTACACAATTTAAGATTTTCATTAGGTTAGCTACGACTGCAGGCTACTACAACCTTGTTCAAGCTCTGTTACACCTTATTTTGACAGTACCAAGGGTCATTTTCGAATAAAATCCTCGTCATAAAATAAACGCAAATCTCACTGATATGAAATTAAATGAAACTGACATTATTAAAATTTAATTATGAAAGCAGCAAGCATTTTCGGAAAGTTTCAATTTTAAATAGCGACTTTGTAAAATCAAGTTTGTCACATTTATATCAGTTTGGCATTTAAACGAATGAGTGGTTTTTTATATCAATTCATACATTTATATTCATACGTTTATTTTCCCTTGAAATGCTTAAATTATTATCGGATTTGTTACAAGTTTTTGTATTAATTGGTTTTTGCTAAATAAAATTTTATACATTTTTTTATTTTATGTTGGCTTTGTTACCTTAGTGTCCACAAGTAGACGTAATTATGAAGTCTTTTAAAAAAACAGTCGTTTTCGTGACACCAGATTAAAGCTGCTGTCCCACGGCCCATTAACTGACAGGCCGCGCCAGGCGCATCAAGCCGTCAAGAGATACGGAGCGCATGGCTGCGTGATGTGCAGCCGGTGTGGTTTTATTCAGTGGTCCACATTTGACAAACAAAGCAAAAAGAAAGCAGAAGAAATGCGGCTGTAGCTGCGACAGGCATCCACGCGCCGCGTCACGCCGTGACTTTGAACTTACCGACTCCCGACGGATCGGACGGGTGAAACGACAGGCCACCGCAGGCCTCATCGGATATGTAGTTCCCACGGCCTGTCGGCCTGGCCTGGCGCGATCTAGCCTGTGATGAAGCGGGCCGTGGGACCGCACCATAAGAAAGTTAAAGCCATAGCAAACATTTTATAATACTACCTTCTGCTCCCAACTTCATCCGCAACCTTGTTTTAACATAAAACAAGAAATTATCTATATCGAAGAAATAGCTTTATCTTCACAAGGCATAAGTGTAGCTTTCTATCAAGTTGTAGTGAAACATTTTTATAATTGGATCAGTACTTCCAAAGATTACCTTTTGTGAACATATAAATAAAAAAAAAACGACAGAAGTGAAAACTTGAACAATTTTGTTATGTAGGAAATACTTTTCTTTTTTGAAGTCGGTAAAAAAAAGGGAAATATCAATTCAAAGAAAATGTATCGCGCGTTTATGTCTTTTTAATGGTCAAAAGCTGGTGTCGGTAACAGTGTCACGAGTTCAATTGTTTTTTCCCCATCTCAAAAATGCTCAACGCGCCTAAAGAAGTTTTCACTTCAAAAAATAAAAAAACCTCTTTGTAATAAAAAGGTTTTATGAAACCATGGTAAAAGTGAAACTTCTATAGGCGCCGCCATATTGGCTTTGGCTGCTCTGACGAGCGCCTTTCACTTTATCCCCACTCCGCGGCCGAACGTCACACGACATGCAACACACAGACGAAAAAGTTTGACACGATGTAATAAAAGTTTCACTTTAATAATAGTTTAGATGACAATATGAATTCAATATAAAAATCATAATACACAAAAAAAAAGTGGTCCTAATTCCCCAAAACTTACTCGATTATACCTCGATTTTCTCACAACAACACCAGTCTTTAACTCAGCTGGTCCTTTGATCCGAGTCCTTTTGTATCGCCCGTAAATGGAGTCACGCGCCGCCTTAAATGTCACGAATCGCACCAAACTCGATCTTGTTAGGTATCGAGTGATATCGATTCTGGATTATGTGCCTTTTCGGAGGGTAGGTACACGTGTGAACCGGATTTCGGCTAAGTGGGTTAAAGAGGGCTGCTCATGTAGTGTTCGTAGGGTTTTTTTGTCGGGCAGAATGAGGGTAGTTGTATGAATTTAGATTATGGTTGTTGGGAATGGTTATGGTGCGTTTGCGTTAGTGTATCGGTCGGATGATCATAAAAGGCATGCAAAGCATACATGAAGTAAGTGGTGGTTTTTAACTGACTTAAAAAAAGGAGGAGGTTTCTCAATTAGACCGTATTTTTTTTATGTGTGTTCGCGGATAACTTCGTTGTTTATGAACCGATTTTGATGGTTCTTTTTAAGCTATTGCATAGCTTTTATCGCGGGCTTTGAGCGCGGCGATCGAATCAAGAAATTCCGTAACGTAACGAAAATAAAACCTAACACCCCCCCACTCCGCCTACTATGTAATGACGGTTGTCATGGGAAACGTGATGTTGTCATGGAGGTTACAAATGCTATGCAATAGCTTTACCGCGGCAGTCCCCGAGTGCCACATGTTTTTTTTTTTTTGGAAAGGAGATATCCCAAGGGTGGTACCATGATAAGGAAACCAGGATCTGATGACGGCATCCCAGAGAAATCGAGGGGAACCTTCGAAAATCGTAGTGGCGACTAGTGCGTTTGTTAATTTTTTCATTAAGTATTTTAAAGCACTATTTTATAATGAAGGTGTGGAGTCAATCTGATGATGGAACCGAAAGACTCCAAAGAGTCGAGGGAACTCCTCAACGATTTACAGCGATTACTTGGTGTTTGTTGCTTGTTTTCGTCAGTTTGTAGATGGGTAACTATTTTTTACCATGTAACCGGTATCTATGGAGCAGTGGTGGCCCAGTGGTATCGGCCCCGACTTACGAATTGTCGGTCGTGGATTCGAACCCAGGCAGGCGCTTTACTTAGTGTATTTAATTTCATCACCACTGCTCTCAAAACGGTGAAGGAAAACATCGTGAGGAAACCGGCATGTTCTAGAACCACAAAATTCGAAGACATGTGACATCTACCAACCCGCACTGGGCTCGCGTGGTAGATTACAGCCCACTCCCTCTCATCGAGAGGAGGCAGGTGTCCCAGCAGTGGGAACATTATAAGCTGATTATGACTTGGTGTTTGGGCTTGATTGATTTATTTGTATTGATAAGAACTTTACACCTAAATGGGTCGTGACTGTCATTAGGGGTCTGATGATGAAGACGAAGGACAGTCAAGGGAACTCTTCAACGTTTTACAGTAGCTACCTTGTTTATAGTAACTCGTACAGTTGCTCTCGGAAAGCACCATTTGGTGAAGTGGAACTGATGATGAAGACCACAAATCGTCGCCCTCCTCTAATCGTCGTGTCTGTGTCGTTTACCGTTTAGAAGATAATCACGTATTTTGTTTTGCGTAAGTGCAAAAGCAGGGAAAAAATATTCTCACCACCTGTCGTATATGCACACATCTACAGTTAGTGAGTTAAAGATTAAGTCAAGAGCTATTTATAAAAAGTTATTAATTTATTAATAAAGCCACAGCTAACGAAACTATATTAACATGATTGTAGCGCCCGACCGAAAAACTGTTGCCCTGGAAAAACATCAATTGCTAGTTACGACAGTTAGCGGGGAGGGCGACGAAATGGCCACCGGAACTACTCAATAATTAGAATTTTACCGATTGCGATTCGATTACTTAATATGGTTGCCAAGAACTGTATGCTCTTCACAATGCATATGGAGAAATAGAGCTGATGGTGAAGTACCAGGAGATCTCCTCAACGATTAAAGTCCCTGCATTGGGTTATGCAATATTTTGTAAAAGGTGATGAGCAGTTGACATTAAGCTATTGTAACTGAGATAAATTACAAACCAACCCACTAAAAAGCGAGAAATAGTTACAAAAAAAAAACAAACCGACTTCTAAAAAAACACTACGAAGTGAAAAAAATAACTTATATTTCGGAAGTCGGTGGCAAATAACGAATATACAAAACCAAACCAAAACCTCGCTCTGCATTAACGGATAGACACAGTCTACAATTCTGCTTCGCTCTACTCCCTCGCTCCGCTCCGCTCCGTTCCGCTCCGCTCCCCTCCGTTCCGCTCCGCTCCGTTCCGCTCCGCTCCGCTCCGTTCCGCTCCGCTCCGCTCCGTTCCGCTCCGCTCCGCTCCGTTCCGCTCCGCTCCGCTCCGCTCCGTTCCGCTCCGCTCCGCTATGTTCCGCTCCGTTCCGCTCCGCTCCGCTCCGTTCCGCTCCGCTCCGCTATGTTCCGCTCCGTTCCGCTCCGTTCCGCTCCGTTCCGCTCCGCTCCGTTCCGCTCCGTTCCGCTCCGCTCCGCTCCGTTCCGCTCCGTTCCGCTCCGCTCCGCTCCGCTCCGTTCCGCTCCGCTCCGCTCCGTTCCGCTCCGCTCCACTCCGTTCCACTCCGCTCCGCTATGTTCCGCTCCGTTCCGCTCCGCTCCGCTCCGCTCCGCTCCGTTCCGCTCCGCTCCACTCCGCTCCGCTCCGTTCCGCTCCGCTCCGCTATGTTCCGCTCCGTTCCGCTCCGTTCCGCTCCGCTCCGTTCCGCTCCGTTCCGCTCCGCTCCGCTCCGCTCCGCTCCACTCCGTTCCGCTCCGCTCCGCTCCGTTCCGCTCCGCTCCGCTCCGTTCCGCTCCGCTCCGTTCCGCTCCGCTCCGCTCCGCTCCGTTCCGCTCCTCTCCGCTCCGTTCCGCTCCGTTCCGCTCCGCTCCGTTCCGCTCCGCTCCGTTCCGCTCCGCTCCGCTCCGTTCCGCTCCGCTCCGTTCCGCTCCGCTCCGCTCCGCTCCGTTCCACTCCTCTCCGCTCCGTTCCGCTCCGTTCCGCTCCGCTCCGCTATGTTCCGCTCCGTTCCGCTCCGTTCCGCTCCGCTCCGTTCCGCTCCGTTCCGCTCCGCTCCGCTCCGTTCCGCTCCTCTCCGCTCCGTTCCGCTCCGTTCCGCTCCGCTCCGCTATGTTCCGCTCCGTTCCGCTCCGCTCCGTTCCGCTCCGCTCCGCTATGTTCCGCTCCGTTCCGCTCTGTTCCGCTCCGCTCCGTTCCGCTCCGTTCCGCTCCGCTCCGCTCCGTTCCGCTCCGCTCCGCTCCGCTCCGTTCCGCTCCACGTCAATGCACAGGCAACCAGACTGGCTGGTTGTTGGTTGTGATTTTCGGGCTATCGCTCGTGCGTTTTAACGCACGAACGATCCCGACCTTCCAAGTACAAATTCAAATTCAAATAATTTAATTCGAGTAACATAGATTCAGAATAGGCATAAATAGAATTGAAATAAAATAATATAAAATAAAAATTCTATAAAAATAAGATTAAAATAAAAATTAAAAATACAATCATAAAAAAACTCAAAAAAAAAAATAAGCATACATTAAATTTTTCATCATAAATTACAGTTAAGTGCAATAAATGTAATTTCAATTTAAAAAGAAAGCGAGCTAGGAAATATAAATTTTATAAATAAATAATAATAATATTTTTTTAAATGAGGAGCGCGCAGACTGGGGTCGCACCCAGTCTGCGTGTAGTCGTAGCGTTAGTCGTACGTATACTCGTACGTACGTATAGTTCCGAGACGTCCGAAAATGATCCCAACTTGGAATTTGTTCTATTTGACGAAGAAAAACGTACCCAGTGTGCGCACACTGGGTACGTTTTTCTCCGTCAAATAGAACAAATTCCGACCATGATTGACGACCATGGTCGTACGTGTACGCACGAGTGAAATTCGTACGAAAACGCATCCAAAGTGCGCGCAGCCTTATATTATTCTTCCATTATCTCTGTCACAAGTTAATAAGACACTCAGTCACTTCAGTGCCTTTACAAAATGGCTAACCACTCATAAAAGGTAGGACAAACTTAGGACAAGTTTAGTGACTAGGTCTGGCGGCGTTCTAGATTTATTTCCTACCTTTTAACTTAGGTCTAGGCTATAAATTGTGCCTGTGGGTAGAATGTTAAAATGTTAGTCGACAGTTATATGTCTTTAGTACTGTTTTGTGATGAAGTGCTGTCTTTTGTATAATTTAGAAATAGATGTTTAAGTTTTGGAAGAGAATGTTTATTGTTGTATATTTTAATTAAGTTTTCTCAAAGAAAAAGAAATTCAAACATTATTTTGGCAACCTTCTTCGAGATAAATCGAAATTGCTGTACTGGTCAAAAAAACTCATATCTGTCGTGTTATTTAAAAATGGAACTAACTTTTTACTTCAAAACATGGCAACCAAGGAGGTGACTTATCAAAGATTTTATTTAAATTTCGAACTGGTTTAGCAAATAGAGTTATAAAGTAAAGAAGAAACGAACATACTGGCGCGTGAAAAATTTTCTTTGTTCATCATTGATTCTGGAATTTATAATTAATTTACTTAGTTTGAATTTCCGCACATTGTTTGAGAAAAGTATTATACAAGCCTTGGCCGCAACCAGGCATTGGGACTCACGTATGTGTGCCTCGGCTTCGCCTTGGCCCACATTTTCACAGTCGTCCATCAATGCCATAATTGCTGGCTGCGACAGTAATGTACTGTTGTTTTTTATATTCAATGTCATAGACACAAGATTTGCTTGCTTATTTCAGACCTTATTAATGACATACGCCAAGGAGAGATTGCTATAACTTCACCTGTCAGTTGAGTACAAAATTTAAAATTAAAAGTTAAAGTGCGTGTTTTGCGAATTTATACTTTATTTGTTCCTAGTCGTGACCAACAGAGGTGCCAGGAACGCATTTTCTCGGCGGCCGGAGTTTAATAGTAACTAGCTTCTGCCCGCGACTTCGTTCGCATGGAAATCGTAAGACATCACAATATACTACAATAATAGCCATATTTTTATAAAACTTCCCTGTATACTACGTTTGTAGTTTTATTGTCAGCAGCCAAAATATACAGAGTCAGGAATGGTGACTCGGGAGCAAGCGACGTAACAGTTGTCCGTGTGAGAAGCAGCTTATCCTGAGGTCGACACCCGCAGCCTTCAGCCTTCAGTGTCGGCCCCTGTGACTTGTTGATCGCAAAGCATACACTCCCAGAGAACTGCACGCACTTTAACTGGTAATTATGGGGAATTTGTACTTTATACGCGCTATAAACACTGTCTCACCATCGCCACAACCTGTTAGAATTTCCACCTCGATGACGTTTCTCTGCAAAGACATGACTTTGAGCTGGTTTCCGTTACACAGATATACAACCGGAAGTCCACTTGCCATTTGTGAATTGAGAAATTCTACGGGGTGATATTTGGCATCATCTTCCTCCACATCAGTATTAATGGAGGTGTATATCACTTCACTCCCTTCAATTTGTGAGAGAATACTGTGGTTGATCGCTGCAGCTTGATCATCTTCGGAGTTAAAACGGAAACACGCCTAAGAATTCTCTTGGTACGGTATTTGACTGATATCCTCGTATATCAGACGAATAAGATCTTCTAAAGTGGGATCTACTCTACCAAGAGTCTCTGGTAGAGTGCTTTCACCAACTTTTAGAAGAACATCGGAGAATACATGAGCATTTGAATTACCGCCAAGCCGAGCTCGTATGATGATGGTCAAGCGCAGTTTATGAACTCTCGACCATAGAGTCGACCTTTTCAACGAAGTAGTCACTTTTTTTGTCAAAACTGTGACACCACCCATCATATCTTGGTTTCTGCGGATGTCCTGCAGGGTTCTGTTTACAGTTTCCACTGCTTTCCTTTTTGCCATAATGCATTCATCCCATACGACGAAGCGCAATCCCCTAAGCACACATCCCTTGTTACTGTTGCGTGACACCCCACAAACAGGCGTTTCGTTGCTCTCTAAATCGATGGGAATCTTAAACATGACGTGCGCTGTTTTGCCACCAGGAAGCAGTGTGGCAGCGATTCCAGAAGATCCACACACATACATATTTTAAAATCGCTTGGACAAATCTGCTGTCAAAATCTGTAAAAAAAAAACATTTTATTCCTAGGTACAGTCTTTTGCTCTAAAATGATCAGAATACAACCTTGAATGTTTTGTGACTGTAAAGGACTTGTAACTTAGTAGTTTCCCATAGCTTACGAAGTTTTCCATTTTTTGTGAATTAATACATTCTATGAACTATTACATACACAATCCAAAAAAAAAATCGTTTTACAAAAAGAGTTTAAAAAAACAGATGTAAATCGAACTTACTACCCTGGGCGGCCTACCACCAGCTCATAAAGCAGTATTATTTTAATGTTACTTCAGTGGGAGAAAGAGATGGAGCTATACATCCTGTAGAGCTTCATCTCTTTCCCACACTGAATTAAACTAAAGTAATATTAAAATAATACTGCTTTTAAGCTGGTGGTCGGCCCTCAGGACTTCAAATCATTCGTCCAACCGCTTACTTATTCGCTTTGTTGAAAGTTAGCTAAAATAGCCGTTCCTATATAAAAGGTAGCGTGATGATAATCATTTAAAAAGTTAAATCGGTAACTACCTATCTACAATATCCCAACCTTTTGGCGCGACCTTTTACAATTTGCAGAGAAAAATACGAACATGACGTAATATTGCTCATCCCCCATAGCAAATAGCGTGATAGTTTATGCCCTACAGTTGGTACAGACAAACATTCTAAAAACTTTATTTTCCGCATAAGAATCGATCCCAGACCTCGTAGCAATAACTTTCTTTAAAAAAAATTAACTTCGCTACGATTTTATTATATCTATAGATTATAGGTACATAATAATAAAAAATAAAAAAAAATCGTATAATAAAATGTGAAAAAAAAGAAAAAAAAACCGTAGGTGGGAATCGAACTTACAACCCCATGTTTGCAAAGCAACCGCCCAACCGTTGAGCTAATTGCTTTGTTGAAACTTGGCTAAAATAGCCGTTCCTATATATTTCATGATTGACTGCTTAGTTCCATAAAGGTATAGCGTGATGATAATCATTTGAAAAGGGTAATCGAAAACCATCTACAATATCCTAAAATTTTGGCGCGTTTTTTTCCAAAAATACGAACATAATATAATATTGCTCGTCCCCCATAGTAAATAGCGTGATAGTTTATACCCTATAGTTTGACCAGACTTATAGGGAACACCTATGCAAAATTTTAACAGAATCTATCCGGTAGAATTTGCGTCATGCTAGAACATAAAAATACAACATAATGTAATATTGCTCGTCCCCCATAGTAAATAGCGTGATAGTTTATACCCTATAGTTTGACCAGACACACAGGGAATATCTATGCAAAATTGTAACAGAATCTGTCCGGTAGAATTTGCGCCATGCTGGAACATACATACAGACAAACAGACAAACAGACAAAAATTCTAAAAAAAATATTTTCGGCATTAGAATCGATCCTAGACCTCGTAGCAATTACTTTTTTTCAAAAATATTCAATGTACAGTTTTGACTTCGCTACGATTTTATTATATGTATAGATTAAACTGTTTTTGGAAGAGTTCGTCCAGGAAAGTGCAACCAACATGCTGCCACCAAATGATATTATTGTGTTCCGAATTTCCGATTTAAACGGCATAGATGAGCTTTCGACATTCTGGTCACGAGTGAACAAACTATTCTATAAATGGGTAATGCATATGTAATACAAATATAATAATAATAAGGTAAACAATTGTAAATTAACATAACATAACATAACATCACGCCTTGTTTCCCCGAAGGGTTGGGCAGAGGTGACCCTGTAGTAGGTACACCCACATTTCGCCAGTTATGTTTTAAGTCCCATGTAATAGGGGGCGAGCCTATTGCCATCAACCGGGCACAAATCCAGACTCCGGGCTGCTACTGAGAAATTCCAGATAGAAAAACCCAATAACACTTGCCCGACCCGGGAATCGAACCCAGGACCTCATGCTCAGCAGTAGCGCTTGCGACCACTAGACCAACGAGGCAGTCTGTAATTGTAAATTATTATCAATCAATATGCCTACTACTATGTTGGGGTCAGCTTCCAGTCTAACCAGATGCAGTTGAATACCAGTATTTTACATGGAGCGACTGTCTATCAGACCTCCTCGACCCAGTAACTAGGTAATACGATACTCCTTGGTAAGAGTGGTTGTTAGACTTTCGGGCTTCTGACGACCCATAACGATTGTCAAAGATCCACGAATGACAGCCGGGACCAACGGCTTAACGTGCTTTCCAAGGCACGGAGGAGTTTCGGTATGTAAAGATGGTCACCCATCCACGGACCAACCCCGGCAAGCGTAGCTGAACCTTATGGATCGACCCGTGCGGCTGTTTTTACTTAGCCACGATAATAGTAAATTATTATACAACTAACTATTTACACTTAGTGGTGCCGATTCTCTTGTCACAAATGCCTCTAAACTAAACTAAAAATTACCAAAATTTAGTTTATTCCTGTCAAACGACGATTTCCCATTCTGAAATAGACTAAAGTGACACAACTTAACTATATTTTAGTTTGACAGCACTAAGATGGCACTGAGATATTAGTTTAGTGAAAATGGCAATTTTGCTATTCTGAATTTGACGTTTTTAACCTAAAATTTAGATTTTCTAACTAAATATAACTATTTTTAATCGCGACTAAAAACATGTGGAATAAAATTGGTTGTCATGAACTAAAATTCACACCAACACCTCGACTTCAGATGAAAAAACAGTACTGATTATTATTTTTTCTTTTGCTTATATCTCGAAAACGGTGTGTCCAATCGCAAAAATAATGAAAATTTCGACACCCTTTATAAAACGCTTAAACCCCTAACACTCTACAAGTAGGTAATATTTTTTCTTATTTTCCACACAAAAAGTGAAAAATCCATATAAAACACGTCGAGGCTGCCCCCCACTGCGCGCCTCCGGCTCTAAAAAGATTCACGTGGTTACGTGGGTAGGTATCACGTGTGGAGTCGCGGTTGTCAAATTCTATTTAGATGTGTCAAAATTATTTTTAAATTTAGAGAATTTATTTTGCAGAATAGCTTTGAGATTCTCATAGTCAAAAGTAAGGAATTTTAGTGATAGTTTAGTTCGGTGTACAAGAGAATCGGCACCAGTATCTACTAAATTAAATAATTAAAACATAACATAACATCACGACTGTAAGCCCCGAAGGGTTGGCAGAGGTGTACCTAATAGAATACCCACATTTCACCCGTTAAGTCTTCTGTAATAGGAGACGAGCCTATTGCCATCAACCGGACAAAAATTCAAGGGCGCAGCGAGGTACGGGCAAGTAGGCAGCTGTCCCCCCTAGAAGATGCAAGAATGCTCGCAAACCGTAAAATAATATTACGTAGGTAGCCTATTAATAAACAAAAACTAAGTTGATTCTATAGACAGGCGAATTTTATAAGATTGTACTATGAATGGTTGAATCTGGATTCGCTTTTTTACGCGCGAAACTGTTTTCTCTACACCGCGCCGCAATATATTCTTGGTTTGTCTACGCTTGTCCCCCTTAACAAAATCCTAGCTACGCCCTTGCAAAAATCAATAAATCTAATTTCATTGGTAATACATTATCGAACTACCAATTTGTCCATATCCTGGTCACAAACGTGCACATCACAAATACATCTATATCCAAATAATTTCCTATCAATCACACGATCACTGAGCTCAATATCTCCTCTCCATCCACATCGATTAGGTCATCCATTGATCACTCCGAAATCCTATACAAAATTCGCATCCAATTCAGCCAACCTAAAAACGAAAATCTCGACGCAAATTCACCTGACATCGTGCTCCCGTCATGCCAACTTGACAAAAAAATCAATGGGTCGGAATAGAGTCGTGTCCCTTCGGAATATAAATCAGAAATCGGTATGATTGATTAGTCGGTTCTGGCGCGTGATGTGTGAATGGGGCACTATTAATCAAGTGTTTCTACAATTGATATGGGAGGTTGTGAAGTCGTGACTGATAGGTTGATGTAACGGGTTCAGAGGCAGATGTAGAATATATATGAGAGGGTACGTACATTTATTAAAGTGACAACTTCTTTAGGCGCTTTGGGCATTTTTGAGATGGGACTACTAAACTACTGATTTCGCGACACCATGACGACACCTCATTTTTGTAAACGCGATTGTGCTCTTTATTTATATTACATTACTGATCAATGTTCTATGCAAGTATTTTTACATTAAAGGTTTTGTAAACGCGATTATGCTCTTTATTTATATTACGTTACGGATCAATGTTTTATACAAGTATTTTTCTTCCACCAAGGCGATCTTGTTCAAGTTTTCACTTCTGTTGGCACTCCCGGAGTATCACCACTTTTATTTTTTTAGGTTCGCCAACTAATGGTACATGATAATGAAAAATTTATTAAAACTTTCACGACTTTCACATTTAATTATAGGCAACAACCATCTTTCAGTATCTTCTACTGTTTGGTCTAAAAGTCATGATGTTGTTTGATGTCGAAAAGAAGCTATCTAAAGGGCATCCCATGAGCTGATGAGATACGAGTATCTGCTGTCCTTTAGTCGCTTTTTAGGGTTCCGTAGTAAATAAGGAACCCTTATAGTTTCGTCATGTCCGTCTGTCTGTCTGTCTGTCTGTCCGTCTGTCTGTCTGTCTGTCTGTCTGTCTGTCCGCGATCTAGCTCCGAGACCCTTAGTACTAGAAAGCTGTAATTTGGCATAGGTATACATATTAATTACGCCGACAAAGTGGTAAAACAAAATTATGAAAATCATTTTTTTTTATTTTTTTATTATTTTTTTTTGTATTGGAGAACATATTTTTCAACTACAAAGTTAAGTTTGTTTTTGGGATAAATTCATCCCAACTACGCACAATGAAGGGTCGGTTTTTTTTGAATCAGTATACTTAACTCTGTGCAGAAGTATTTGTGTATTCAACCTATACTTTAGCCGAAATAGAATGCGTTCCTGACTGATCTTCTAATCCATAAAAAATACAATAGACCTGGATATATTTAGTAACCTGTTCCGCTTAGCTATTTCTAAAGAGCCATAAAAACCCTGAAAGAAATCGACACGTGTTTCCCCTCTTAACGAGGCATCCTCAGGATGATGATTGACTTGTCACGAACCCGAACACGGCGTGTTGCTACACCGAGCGCTGAACGCAGAGGTCAATCATTATTCTGAGGATGCCTCGTTGAGAGATGAAACACGTGTCGATTTCTTTCAGGGTTTTTTAGGGCTCTTTAGAAATAGCTAAGCGGAACAGGTTACTAAATTTAATCACGTCTATTTTATTTTAAAATGGATTTCCGCAAGGTCACGCCTGAATCAATTAACTTTTTAATCCATTGTAAATATAAAGAAAAGAAAGAAAGAAAAGAAAATAATGATAAATAATATCAGCTATTTTAACATTTCCTGAAACAAATCCCTAAAATAAAAGGAGGTTTGGTGACGGAATCAAAATGTAACCCTCAGCTCGCCTCACAGTAAAAATTAAGTAGTTTTTAGGGTTCCGTACCTCAAAAGGAAAAAAAGGAACCCTTATAGGATCACTCGTGTGTCTCTCTGTCTGTCTGTCTGTCTGTCTGTCCGTCTGTCACAGCCAATTTACTCCGAATCTAATGGACCGATTAAGTTGAAATTTGGTACACATATGTATTTCTGTGACCCAAACACGAATATGTAACGTAAATAAATGAATTTTGAATATAGGGGTCACTTTTAGGGGGCAAAAAAGAAAATTAAAAAAAAAAAGTTTTACTAACAATACCGTGTGACATATCAAATGAAACGACTTGTTATGAGGATCTTAAACATATTTTTTATATCATTTTAAAATAAACACTTTTAAAGATATTTAAGAAATTCAATGAAAATTGACCATTCCCCCCCCCTTATCTCCGAAACTACTGGACCAAAAATTTTGAAAAAAATACATAGTATGGCTCTTTACTCATAGATAACAGGAAAACCTATAAGAAGTCCATGGTCTTAAAATAACATGGTAAATCTCTCAATATTGTGCGCGCAAACTTACATTTCGTCGCTCGGCATCCAATAGGCCCATCTCTCTAGCTATTATAATATCAAACAACAAAATATCAAAAGTGTTTGACAGTCTGCTTAATACACAACTAAAAAATAAAACTGTAAATGTTCATGACAACCAATTCGGGTTTCGGCGTGGTTTGTCAACAGAAAGTGCAGTGTTGTGTCTTAAGCATACTGTCACATACTATACACAGCGTGGGACGCAGATTTATGTTAGCTTCCTCGACTTATTCAAGGCTTTCGATCTGGTTGCTTATGACGTATTGCGGAGAAAGATGGAGAAGGATAGATTGCCAACGGAGCTTATAAACATCTTGAAATATTGGTATGGTAACAAGATCAATAGTGTATGATGGGCTGGAACTTTTTCCAGGCCATACAGGTTGGAATGCGGGGTGAGGCAGGGAGGGTTGAGCTCACCCTCGCTTTTCGAGCGAGCTGATTGGCGAGCTCAACAGCACCAGAGTAGGTAACTATATAGATGGTATTTGTGTAAATAATATTAGCTATGCAGACGATATGGTGCTTTTGAGCGCGTCAATCTGTGGTCTCAGAAAGTTGGTCGCCAAATGTGAGCATTATGCCAAAATACACGGTTTGATGTATAACTCCAATAAGTCGGAGATCATGGTCTTTGAGGCTTGGGGTAGACCAGGTTATGTACCACTTGTATTACTCAATGAGACTCCACTACAAATAGTATTTACGTTTAAATATCTTGGTCATATATTGACCCCTGACTTCAATGACGGACTCGATATTGGCGGGAACGAAGGGCGTTGTCGGTAAGGGCGAACATGCTGGCTCGCAGGTTTGCACGCTGCTCACTTAAAAAGTCAAAATTACTCTGTTTTGAGCTTATTGTACAACGTTTTACACGTGCAGCCTATGGGCTAGATATACCCAAAGGTCGTGCAACACCCTTCGTGTCCAATACAACAACGCTTTCAGGGTAACTATTGGTGGGGCTGCCCCGTTTTTGTTGCGCATCGGGAATGTTCGCAGACGCACATATTAATTGCTTTTACGCAACGATGCGAATGAGGTGTGCATCCCTGTTGCGCAGAGTGCGGGCCAGCTCCAACAATATCCTTAAAATGATCACTAGCAGGCTGGATTGCATGTACATCAATCACTGCAGTGCCATCTCCCATGGGGTGAAATAAATTGAAACTAGATTACGTGGGGCACTCGGAAAGTTTTGCGATACTAGAAAAAAATAAATTACAGGTTATATATTTTTTTATTATATCTTTAATACACACTTTCATACGTCTAAACCAATTTTCATAACACATTTTCCAGTCCACATCAAACACCTCTTCAATCTCCTTCTCAAATGCAGCCAGTGCAGCTTCCGGTGATGAAAACTGTTTTCCTTTGAGTTGGTTTTTTATTTTAGGGAACAAGAAATAGTCGCGCGGAGCCAAATCGGGACTGTAAGGAGGATGACCTATAAATTTGACCGGTGTGCTGTCCAAAAATTCCCTTGTTTTGAGCGCCGAGTGAGTCAGCGCGTTGTCATGGTGAAGCAGTAGCCCACGGAGGCCAGTGTTCGGTCGCTTGCTGCTTGCAGCAGTAAAAACTTCTGGCAAACATTTGGTAACATACCATTTAGTATTGATGCTCCTTTGATCTCGAAAGGGTACTGATACGAGATAAAACGTCAAAGAAAAAACACTTGCGATCAAAATTTTGCCTGCACTTGGTTGCACACTGGCTCGCTTCACTTAGGTAGGCGTTGGTTAATTTTGAAACAGCCACATGGTCGACTGACGCTTCATTTCTGGATCATTCTGATAAAACCAAGATTCGTCAGCCGTAATGATATCTTAAACGTGCCGAGACGAGCCTGCTTCAAATTTTTTATCATGTCTCGGCACCTTTCTATCCGAACCTCCTTCTGAGCCTGCGTTGGATTTTGCGTTACCAGCGTGAAACTATCTTCCTTACCCGAAGATGTCCATGTAGAATTTCATGCACACTTCCCGGTCAAATCTGCAGTATATGGTGAACCATTTCATATGTAATTCGCATATTCTCTTGAATTAAATGTTCACAGCCAGCACGTTTTGTTATGTAACAGCCGTCATAGGGTGGCCACTTCTTTCTTCGTCCGCCAAAATTACTCGACCACGCATAAATTCGTTGAACCAGCGGAAAACAGTCGCTTTAGAAGGGTTTTTTTCTATGAACACCATTTGAAGTCTTTCAAACAATTCTTCTGGTTTAAGTCGACATTTGAAATTGTACAAAATCATCGCGAGAAAATGTTCTCGTTGTAAATCCACTTTTCAGTTTTGCTCGTAAAAAAATGTGGAGGGAATTCAGAATGTTATGTTTTTTTTGTAATAAATAGTCATATTTTTTATCGATATCAAAACCAGCCAGTATCCCATAGACAAAAACTGTTAGTCGCAAAACTTTCTGAGTGGGCTTTGAATGAATGTGGTTCTGTGCAATGTGTGCAGAATCTGCACATATTGCACTTTTATGAATGAAGATCCCTTCATAGGTGGATACCTATGAAGGGATGGTAATAAATATTTAGGTAATATTATAATAAGCTTTTTAAAATTACCTCAATAAACGTACTAACTATTTAGAAATAAACTTGGTTTTTTTTTACAACCAAAGTTATTGTTTTATTCACAATTAATATCAAATGTACATAAATAACCTGTGCAGGATCAGGTTGATTCTTCCAGTAAATAAAGCGACTTGTGTAGTTAACAGATGTATATTGTAAAATTCGTTTTAACAACAGTTAGCCATGGCGCCATGGCAATCGGCGGTTTGCAAGAGAAGGGATACAGTACAAAATTTTGACGGAGGCGCGAGTGAATGAGACCACATGAATCACATTGTATAACATCCTAACTTAACTAAAACTATTAACCGAAAAATCGTGGTCATCCGCATCGCTGTCGACTGGTAATGTATACCCAAGAGACTGGCCGCGTTGCCATGTTGTATGGCAATACTTAGCCTCTGGCCAAGGTAAAAGTCAGCCCTTGTATCGTGGGAAGATTTCTTTGAACAGATATCAATTAGTTCAACATACCTAATTAATTTAATTAAGGACCGTTGTCTACATATTGATATTTTTTCACCTACTAGCTATTTATTTATAGTTAATTAACAAGTAACAACTCAAAAAAATAAAATAGGCCTGGATGTATTTAGTAACCTGTCCCGCTTAGCTATTTCTAAAGAGCCATAAAAAACCCTGAAAGAAATCGAAACGTTTTCTCCTCTCAACGAGGCATCCTCAGGATGACGTTTGACTTGTCGCGAACACGGCGTGTTGCCACACCGAGCGTTGAACGCTGAGCACAGAGCTCTGTGTTCAGCGCTCGGTGAGGCATCGTCATCTTGAGGATGCCTCGTTGAGAGGTGAAACATCGTGTCGATTTCTTTCAAGATGTTGAAAGATTTTGCCCTTTCAAAAAGGGCTCTTTAGAAATAGTTAAGCGGAACAGGTTACTAAATATATCCACGTCTATTGTATTTTATAATGGATTTTCACGGTCACGACTGAATCAATTAACTATTTAAGTAACAAATCAATATGTTAGTAACTAACTGTATAAGTTTTGCATGCTTTCAATTACGATGCACAATGTCACAAAAATATTGTAGGTAATAATAAAATGAGAATGCAATTTTACAAGTCTTCCTTTCTACGAATTTTAGAACAGAACTCCAAAAAAGCAAATTAGACTGCAGACAAGAATTACTATTAGGTACGGGAACCTTTCTACATCGCATGAAAGCGTAGGTAGTTACTTTCTCTGAGATGACTTACAACTTGCATGAACGAGATAAGCCGAGTCCTTTTATACCAGGATTTAAAGGAAAATGTGAATTTCACATTCCTAATTATACCTCTTTTTGACTTCGTCTTTTCTATCATATGAATATGGCGAATTTCTGGTCTTTTTTATGTTATTTGGTTTCAAATAAGCTGGTTGGCAACTCATGGTCAGGGGACCAAAAGTTTCATGGGTGCATTGCCTATCACAGATTTATCAGTTTTATTAATTGTGTCTATCACAGAATGTATCTGTTTTTAACCGACTTCGAAAAAGAAGGAGGTTATATGTTCGTAGCGTATGTTTGCTTTTTTTCTTTTTATGTATGTCCGCCAATTTCTCAGTCATTTGAGGACCGATTTTGAAAATTATTTTTTTGTTTGAAAGGGTATGCTTTCAAATTGGTAGCATATAAATTTTATTAACTTTAGTTGGGTAGTTTTTGAGTTAGCTACAAAATACGTATTTTTTTCCCACTTAATATGTAGATGATATGATAAGTTCCTGTCACTGATAGCAGGTAATGGTGTTCGAATGTGTGGGGGGTAGGTACCACAACTAAAAAGTGAAAAATAAAAACTTTTTACAAAAAAAAACAACCGACTTCCAAAAAAAGAAACACTACAAAGTGAAAAATAACTTTAATTTCGGAAGTCTGTGGCAAAAAACGAAAATAAAAAACCCAAGATACCGACTTCCGAAATTAAAGTTATTTTTTACTTTGTAGTGTTTATTTTTTTGGAAGTCGGTTTTTTTTTGTAAAAAGCTTTTTATTTATTGTGTCTATCTCAGAATTTATCTATTTTATTAATTGTGTGTATCATAGAATTTATCTATTTTATTAATTGTGTCTATAACAGAATGTACCTATTTTATTTATTAATTGTGTCTATCCCAGAATTTATTTACCACCCTTATTAGTTTAGGTGCATCTGAATGATCGCCAATTTACACCAGCTTGGAAATGGAGAATACTGGGTACCCTCGAGGTGACTGCCCCTCCAATACGAAAACTGCCATAAGCTGCAAACTGATCTGATGCTTTTTGCAGTCCAAACTGTTTGCGTACAACATGCCAAATTGTTTTTTTTTTAAAGTGACTCTAATTGCATTCAAACTAAATCACAGCAACGCTACTTATCGGCTGCAGTATCGACATAGATAGCGATCTCTATACGACTGAATTCGGTCGCAAAGTCCTAATGGCGTCACAAGACGGTCAAAATTGCTTGAGGAGCACGAAAAAATCGCGTGCCTGTCAAGCACATCGTGCGCGTCTGTGTCAAGACTGCAGGGCCTGTGGCGTCGGCAATAGGTATGAAGGTTTGCCCCCAAACGATTTTCTTGACTGTTAGCTACTCTTCTAAAGGAGTACTGAGCATTCCATACATTATTAATGCTTACTGTTGAGTACTGTGCCTGCCTGTAACGGTCAAAGAGATTTGTGGACACGGCATGCACAAGATGCTTCTGTGTTACGTCTAGAATACATAATTGGTATCCTCTACAGTTACTTGTTTCTGGGCGCATGACAGGTTTGTGTCAATGAATCTCTAAAAACAAATTAAAAGATTACGATTGCAACTGACGAGTAAAAGGCGTCCTTTTACTCGTCAGTTCGACGAAACAGCCATTGTTGTTACATTACTGCCGCGGCCTGCATTAGGGGCTTTGATGGACGAATGTGAAAATGTGGACCGAGGCGAAGCCGAGGCACACATACGTGAGTCCATTAATGTCTGGTTGCGGCCATGGAGTCCTTTTTCCAAATAATTGACGACGACAATGACGAACAACGATAATTTTGGTCACGCGCCAATAATGTTCATTTGTTTCTTTTTTAATTTAAAAGGTAGCAAGCCAAATCGAAATAAAATCTTTGATAAGTTACCTCCTTGGTTGCCATGTGTCGAAGTAAAAAATTCGTTCCATTTTTAAATTACACGACAGTTATAAATTCCCATAGTAATTAATTCGGCCGCTAAACACGACAGAATATGGATTTCCATACTAACATCATAACATGCAATGCTTTTTTTATAAATTCGTAATTCCAACACGATCGCATTATCATTTTGCTAAAAGTTCGTAATCTGCTAAATTCATAATGGTCGATCATTGGTCGGTCAATGGTCTCGTAATAGAATTGTGTTATAATGGCATTGTCGTACAATACGACCAATAATACCGCCTAAGTCAGTCATTCATTTGTCATTATGTACGAGATTACCAATAAGTGCCATTTCTTTCAATGGAGTGTCAGTGGCTGACCATTGGAAAGTCATAATGACGCCATTATATTAGTAGATTACCAAACTTGTCAAATCAACAATTATGAAATTAATGATAGACCATTCTGACACTATTGTAATAGCAGACTTGAGGCCCTGCTCGCATGTATTTGACCAGTATAGTATTTTCGATTAATCTCGAAGAAGGTTGTCAAAATAATGCTCGAATTTCCAAGCATGTTTGAGAAAAAGAATATTCCACCTCGAATTCAAACAACAAAGCTACATGTAATAATTACGTCAGTTAAGGTGCTTTTACACCGGCGAGGCGAGGCGTGGATGGGATGGGCGAGAATTGCAAAATTTCTATCCACGCCCTGCCCATCTTTGGTGTAAAAGGTCTAGATGTGCGAGGATGAGCAAGACGAGAATTGAAATATTTGTTAGTATATATTGAACTTTATTGCTGTAAGAATAGAGTATTTATTTGTATTGTACAACGGATATATAAATCTCGCACCGGCCATCGAGGACCCGCACGGTCTCTCTCCGTCAAGTGCTGACTCGCGATGTCTCGCGCCGGCTCGCTCCGACCATCGCGAGACATCGCTGTATTCTATACTCTTGGCTGACCGGCGGCGGCGCGCTGGATGCGGCTGGCCGGGCGGTGCTTGATAGCACGAGCCGGCGCGAGACAACGCTGGCTATCGCAAGACGGCGCGGTATAGCTGGCACTGGACATCTTTCGGTGTTCGGGCGAAAATTGAAATCACGCTTAGATTTCAATTTTCGCCATCCCATCCACACGCCGCGCCTCTCCGGTATAAAACCACCTTTACTCAAAAATGCATGTGATGTGGTCATTATTTTGACAACCTTGTTTGAGCAAAGTCGACTTTGCCGTTCTGTTTCAAGGAGCGGCCGGTAAAGTTTTGCTGGTCGCTCTAACAGGCCGGCAAAACATTGCCGGCCGCTATTTTGACGTTTCAACGTTTTAGAAAATCAAATGCAAAAAGATTTGATTTAAAACACAGCGGTTTGTATTTATAGAGATAGGTACAAAAAGATTTTATTCCATACTAGCGACCCGCCCCGGCTTCGCACGCGTATAAACCGGGTTATTATACATATAAACCTTCCTCTTCAATCACTCTATCTATTAAAAAAAACCGCATCAAAATCCGTTGCGTAGTTTTAAAGATTTAAGCATACATAGGGATATAGGGACAGAGAAAGCGACTTTGTTTTATACTATGTAGTGATTTGGCTGTATAGTTCCAACTACCATTGTAAAAAAAAAACAAAGTAACAAAAGCGCGGTTCAGCGAAAATTTTTATTTTTATTTAGTGACTTTTTTGCTAAAAATGAGCTCTCAAAGCGAAAATTCTTCCGATTCAATGTGTTTAACACCGCCAATTAGTTAGTTAATATATATTTTATTGAAATTACTTGCTGATTTTATTTAGATTAGGTACTTGCATTTTTGAGTAAAGCACTATACAAGCCTTGGCCCACTATGACTGCTTCGCTGGTCACGCTATGATTGCCTCGAGCTAGCCTAGCTACGCTCTAGGCCTTCCAGCTTGGCCATCATTGCAGCCCTTGCTGTCCTCGCTGTAAAGGGCTCGACCTACGGCCTCGGCATTTATCTCAGTTCGTCCATCAAGTGCTGCACGCTGACCGCGCTGTGTCGGCCTGGAGCTGCGCTACGCTGAGCTGTCGGCCATCATCAGCGCTACCAGCAGTCATTATAGACCGCGGCAGTAATGTACTATTAAACATAAGTCATGAATTCATAATGCATTGTTGACAGTAATTAAAATCATAATGACACAATTTTCCGCCACTCACCCTCGTAATTTTTACAACATTATTACGTCACAACTCAGTAAATTTTGCAACAAATGTAATTACACTAATCCATTGCTCACAAATTAGTTGCCAACATAATTTGTTTTGAATTCACGTTGAGTTATACAGGATGGGTCAAAAGTATTCCGGTCACGTACCGCGACGTGTGGATACCCGGTTTTAATAAAAAAATAAAGTAACCCGGTTTAAATAATTGTAGCTAGAGATATTCATTCACCCTTTTTCACCCTCTTTTTATAAAGTTTTATGTTTTTGGATCTACATTTTGGGGGTGGATCCGAGTTTTTCTTAAAGATTATTTAACAATGACTGCGACTGGCTTGTTGATCCAGTGGTCGCAAGCGTTGCGGCTGAGCGTGGATTCAGGCTTAGTATTATTACTTACTAACTTTTGCGCGTGGCTTCGAATGCGTGGAGTTCGGAAATTATCCCATGGGAACATCCTACCGAGATAAAAATTGTCCTAAGTGTTAATCCAGGTTATAAACTATCTGTTTGCTAAATTTCATCCAAATTAGTTTAGCCGTTTTTGCGTGATTGAGTAACAAACATCCAAACATACAAAGTTTCACATTAATAATATTATTATATAGTAAGATTAGGGTTTCTAATAGGACATGCTCAGTAGCAACCCGTATTTGTGCCCGGTTATTAGCTCGGTTAATATCAGCATCATATTAAAGGTTAATATCAGCACCCTGTTAGGGTGCTGATATTACACATGGATAAATGTGGGTGTACTACACATCTATCAAGCTCTTCGAGGATAACTGGCGTTCCGTATGTATATTCAAAGAAACAGTTAACCAACACAATACAAAAAAATAAAAACTAGCGCCACACTATTTAAACTCCCTATTCTAAAAACAGCACGAGTTCAGTTTATCTTGCTCCATGTAAACAGCGAGTGCTTGCTAATTCCACTTTATTTTATCACTACGTATGATAATGTCCGCTGTGTCGTTTCTGCGCTGCAGTTTTGTTTCACAATCTAACCGTAGAGGGCACTAGTGTCCGCTTTGTCTTTAACCGTTAAGCTGGAAACATACTGTATATATAACGGTGGGTATTTTATGTCACTTTGGGGACGACTGCTAAGCTTTTGGATTTCAACATTATGGGGTTTATTTATAAACTTTGCTTAAAGTTAAGTAATGATTAACTGCTGTTTAACCATACATTTTTGACGTTTGAATGTCACTTAACTTTAAGACCAGGCACTCCAAAGACAATTTCTACGCAAACTCCGCCCCCATGCACCCCACCACTCAACTATGTGCTAAACGCTTACGCATCAGTAATAAAGTTGAATATCGCGTGCGCTCTTTGGTTGTGTTCGAGCACGGAACTAAATGTCGTAAGTCTCAATTCTTATTTCGTTTATAACTAAAGTAATAATTGATCCAGAGAAAAAATAACTTATTTGAATAATAAACTACATTTTCTTACTGTCAAATTTCTGGAGGAGCTCGTGGCTAAGTAATAACAGCCGCACTGGTCGATCCATCAGGTTAAGCTACGCTTGCCAGGGTTGGTCAGTGGATGGGTGACCATCTTTACATACCGAGACTCCTCCGTGCCTCGGAAAGCACGTTAAGCCGTTGGTCCCAGCTGTCATTCGTGGATCTTTGACAGTCGTTACGGGTCGTCAGAAACCCGAAAGTCTGACAACCAGTCTTACCAAGGGGTATCGTATTACCCAGTTACTGGGTTGTGGAGGTCAGATAGGCAGTCGCTCCATGTAAAATACTGGTATTCAGCTGCATCCGGTTGGACTGGAAGCCGATCCCAACATAGTTGGGAAAAGGCTAGGCAGATGATGATTTTCTTACTGTCAATAATTATTTTAGGCATACGAGCCAAGTAATCTTGTTTTTGTTTCAAATAATCTTTAAAAAGACATGATTTTCGATAAAAAATGAATCTAGCGAAAATTTTCCAATTACTTAACTGTTTTATATTTGGAAAGAAAAAGATCCAATAAATAATACACTAAAGTTCCATTTTGATTGTATGCGTCACTTTTTCAGAATATTAATGCAAATTAACATACAATTTAGGGAGCCTCCTATTAATCAACGTTTATAAATAAACCCCTAAATGGTAATGAACAGATTTTATAATCACCACATATCACAAAATGACTGGGAGTATAAAAATTCAGACACTAGGTTAGTCACTAACCATACGAAAAAGAAAAGAATAGTTTAGAGAGAGATAGATTCCTGCAGCAGCGTTTAAGAAGCTCCTATTTCTGTAATGGAGGTATGGTTTATATAGTTAGAGGTCGAAAGAACATATATCTTTAAATAATGATCTGAATCTAAAAAGGTTTCTGAAAGTAAAAGGTTTCTAAGGTCAGACACAGATCAGATAATCCTAACCTATAATTCTCTTTGAAAACTTAAACACAACTGAAACTCAAATAAAATTAAATAAAAAGTAAATATCTAATAATAAAACCTGGCTGGACTGTTAGTCTGTATGTGAAGGCACTTAAGTTACCTCCATCGAGCTTGAGACAGCAACAAGGAGATTATTGTGCTCGTCTAGTCAGTGGCGGACTAAGCCTATCGGGGGCCCGAGGCAGCAAACTAAATGGGGGCCCCGCCCAGATATGCAGAAAATTTTGAGAACTAGAAGAACATAAAATAGAAATTTTAGCACACTACCTCGAAAAAGTTAGGTTGCTTTTGACTATTCATACAGAAATAGGAGATACCTTGTCAACTTATACGGAAAAGTTGGAGCATTAAACAAATACAAGATGCTAGAGCGAGCGAAGCGTGCTCGAAAAATTTTGCAGTCTGAATAGGTGAAATTTTCTTTTGAACTTTTGTATAGAAATAGGAATTACTTTGTCGACTTATACAGAATAGTTTGAGAACGTTGGATGCAAGAGCGAGCGAAGCGATCTCGAATATTTTTGCATCCCGTCCCGTCTCATAAATAAATAGGAGTTACTTTGTCGACTAGAAAGTTTTGAGAAAAAGAGAATGTAGAATGTAAGAGCGAGCGAAGCGAGCTTGAAAATTGTAGCAGTCTACATTTATATTTAGCATATGCAGGGAACCATCAAAGACTGCCTTTAACTTATTGAACATATTTTGGATTTGTTTGGGATTTGATTTAAAAGTATTTCTAAAGATTTGGGGCCCCCCTTAGACCGGGGCCCGGGGCGAACCGCATCTGCCACCCCCCTTTAGTCCGCCAGTGCGTCTAGTGTTTACTGAGCTAAATGAGACTTACGAGTGCGACCCCGGTCTTAATAAAATTTGTCCGCGACGCTTTTATGAGACTAAATACTTTTATTGTTCGATTTTGTTTTGTTAGTACTAGCTTCGCCGCAGTCGAGTAAAAAGCTTACCTATGATGGGGTAAAAATATGATGAGTCAGCAAGGTAAGTGGCAGCTGCCCTGTATGACATATCTAAGAAAATACCTAAATAGTCCTCCAGACCGAATTTCGGCTATGGCGGCAAATCTCAGCGGAGACCAGCTTTCGGCGCTTGAGATATTATAGTGCAGGCGTGTGTGCGCAGACACAGGTGCACTCTCTCTTCCCTCACTCTCATAGTTCGATGCTGTGGTACCGTCTGAGTACTAATTAGTCTGTGGCACGATGGGACGGCAATCTGACACGACCGGAGAGAGATCAGACGCATTTCCGGCCACCGTAGGCGCGGGCTTGCGGACGGTGAGCAATGGGTAGCTCGCCGTCCGATAAGGACCAGGCCCCGGTCGACGGCGCGTTGTGTTCCACGCGCGCCTCAAAGAGGTGTCAGCAGAATTGACGGGGTCCGCTAGGGCCGATACGAAGAATACCGAAAGGGTAATCGTGGCCCCCGGCAACATGGCAACTGAAGGAACACGGGTGGGTTTTAGTCAGTAAGAATCTGACACGCTCCCGCTCCACCCAGAGCCGGAGAAGTTATTTGATAATTTCCTACCCAAAAAAAAAACGGGCAACGAGAAGAAAATACCTAATAAATATTATAAATACAATTTTAATAAATTATGAACACAATTTTAATAAATTATGAACACAATTTTATTAAATTAAAACCTAAGTAGTTCAGTTAATAGCCATTTTTCTTCAATACACTATTTTTTTTCTAGCTTTCGATGTAAGTAAACAATAGAAGTAACTGATCTCACTGTTATGTTAACCTCAGTCTGAATTGTAATTGTACCTTTTTGAAAATTAAAATCTGTTAATTAATATTATAATTAGTGCTATAATATTATTCTTTAATAATTCTATTCTATTCTCTGTGATAATATGGACATAATAATAATAATAGAATAAGATGGACATAATATTGTAATGTGTAACATTTTCTGAAATAAACATTGATTTGACGGCTTATTTAAATTTTTGTTTTTAATATATTTTTACTACGGATGCTTTTAACGTGCACGTCTTTCTACATTGTTCTCACATGTTTCATTTCGACACGAATAATGTAACCAATATTTTGATTTAAAAGAGTGTCTGTGGAGTTTCTTGCCTGTCCTTCTCCATAGGAACATACTACGCTTTGGAATGGGCAACTAGCTTCATCTTTCTGACTGACCGACCCTTTGACAATTCAAAAGTACATGTAATTGGTTTATTGAAATATCTGCTTTGAGTTTGAATCCTGGGCAAAAGTCCACTCCTTCCACTTCTACAATCCATTTTTAAGTGCTCATACGAGCGGCTCGTTGCCAACAGCAGAGGCAACTGCAGCCGTCAGTGTATGAGCACAAAGTAAATTAAAATTCACCAAAGATATCATTAACCAAACATATTTAACACTAACACTCATAATGGTTTCAAATTTTCATATTTGGCAACATCAACTCTCCGTCGGCAAGGCAAGTATTAATTTTCAACTAGCAATTGATGTAATAAAGTTAGATTTCGTCGGATTCAGCCGGATTAAACCGGATCTATGTAACTACCTATGTTAGTGGAAAATGGTGGAAAATATTTTTTTAGTTACTGGTACTAAATTTGATTGTGTATTGTGTGTGTTTGCGTGATAAATGAAACATTGTATTTGTATTCCAAATTTGAATGATGAATTTCTGGTGAATTGGATTTATTGACAAATCGAAAATTTATTGTTTGCTGTTAGTTATTTTTTGTAAATAGTTTTGCGGATTGATTGATTCCAGTTTTGTGCAAACTTGTTTGTTTTTTCATAGAAGTATGGTTTCTGCTTTGTGTACTCATTTTTTTTATGGATCATGTGGTCTGCTATAAAGATTTTTATTTATTTATAAAAATCAGTGCAAATCACGAAAACATTTATCATGGCCAATGCTTTAAGAGAAAAAACCGGCCACGTGCGTGTCAGACCACGCACAATGAAGGGTTCCGTAGATAGGCTGAATTTATCCCAAGAACAAACTTAGCAGTGTAGTTGAAAAATATGTTCTCCCATACGGAATGTAAACGAAACGAAAAAATGTTTTTTCAACTGCAAATAATAATAATATTTATTCAAAAAATTACAAGGCATAAAAATTTGTACAGATTTGCTTAAATGTAAATTATATTCCTAAGACTTACGTGCCTGAACTAGGTAATCCTGTGTTTCAGGCGAGAAGAGCTAAAATAGACTTATAAATAAATAAATTATTTGCAGGTTGACAATAGATCACTAATTATATGTTGAGTAGCTTAAATCTTAGTTTCTAAATTTGATAAATACTTAATGTAGGTGAAATTTGTACATATACTTATTCAGTTTAACACAGTTAGTAAATTCTCTGTATCTTCGTAAGACATACTTTGGAGAGCATCCTTGAGAATACTCTTACAAATTGTATAGTTCAGGGAATAAATGTTTGCTTTCGAGTTTAGTCTATTATATAGAAGAGGACCGAGGTACAGGTAAAATTTAGATACAAAAGCATGTTTTGATGTATTTTGTGGACAAACTATATCTTTACGCTTTTTATTAGTGCTGTTATATGCAGTGCTGTAAGTGTAGCTTGGTCGATTATTACTCGATAACTTGTAGTGCCTATTTAGCTGTGATAGTTTTCCTTTTCATTTCGTTATATACAAATACTATTGCTGTGTGTACGGGTAAGGTACATTTAAATGATAAACTAATTTGAGTTCAACTTGTGTATTTGATAGTTATAAAGAAAGCACAAACGCCCAAAACTGATAAATGATCGACCCGCGGCGAATGAGTCTTTTCGTGCCCAACCGATGCTATGCGTCTAGTAATTGCTTACTCAAACACATATATTTTATTCACTCGCTACGCGTCGATGTCAGCATAAAATTGATACAATTGATATTGCACGGGTTTGCTCATACACTGTGAATTTTTCCACATATGTAGAACCAACCATTTAACTGGCGGGGGGGGGGACACCTGACTCTAACAAAAATTAGCACTTTAACGCTTAATATTTCGCAAACGGATCCCTGAATCCAAAAATGGTCTTTACAAACTCAAAATATTTTTGAACGACCTTTCCAACTATACCCCCTCCACACACCACGGAAGAGACGAGAAAAAAAAACATGCCCGCTTTACGTGTTTAGGAGGTACCCTAAAAAAAGAAAAAGTAAACAAGATTTTATATTACCACTTTGTCAGCGTGATTAATTATGTATAATCATGCTAAATTACTCGATAAATTCCTCGGTAAATTACTCGAAATTACTCGGAGCTCGTGGCTAAGTACTAACAGCCGCTCGGGTCGATCTGTCAGGTTAAGCTACGCTTGCCGGGGTTGGTCCGTGGATGGGTGACCATTTCTACATTCCGAGACTCCTCCGTACCTCGGAAAGCATGTTAAGCCGTTGGTCCCGGCTGTCATTCGTGGATCTTTGACAGTCGTTACACCCTCGTCAGAAGCCCGAAAGTCTGACAACCAGTCTTACTAAGGGGTATCGTATTACCCAGTTACTGGGTTGTGAAGGTCAGATAGGCAGTCGCTCCATGTAAAATACTGGTATTCAGCTGCATCCGGTTAGACTGGAAGCCGACCCCAATATAGTTGGGAAAAGGCTAGGCAGGCAGGCATGCTAAATTACAGCTTTCTAGTACTAACTGTCACTGAGCTAAGCCGCAGATAGACAGACGGACATGGCGAAACTATAAGGGTTACTTGTTGACTACGGAACCCTAAAAACTGGCAAAGTGCGAGTCGGACTCGCACATGAAGGTTTCCATACCACCGTACAATATTTAGCAAAAAACGGCGAAAAAAACACGTTTCTTGTATGGGAACGCCCTTTAACTTTAATTTTTTTGAAATTGCCTCAACTGCCTCGTTGGTCTAGTGGTCGCAAGCGCTACTGCTGAGCATGAGGTCCTGGGTTCGATTCCCGGGTCGGGCAAAGTGTTATTGGGTTTTTCTATCTGGAATTTCTCAGTAGCAGCCCGGAGTCTGGATTTGTGCCCGGTTGATGGCAATAGTCTCGCCCCCTATTACATGGGACTTAAATCTGTGAAAATTTCAACTATCTACCTATTACAGTTCATGAGATACAGTTCGCTAACAGACGGATGGACAGCGGAAACTTAGTAATAGGGTTCCGTTTGGCACCCTTTGGGTATGGAACGCTAAAAAGATAGGTTAGTTAATTACATGTTGCATAGACATATCCTACATTTATAGGTTTAGCTTATTCTTCTTTGAAATTGGTAGTGCCTTAATTAAATTGTATATTTTAATCAGTTTAAATAAAATCAATTGTCGTGCATTAGTTTCGCAAAAACTCGAAAATGACTCAACCGATTTGTTAAAAAAAAAAAAAAACGAAAAATCTAAAGGAGATGTTTCATTTTCGGCCATAAAGTGTACGTTGATGTAAAAAAAGGAAATAATTCCACGAATTGAGGAAAAATATTCTTTCCTGTTTATTCCCCTGATTACTTCGGCACAAAAAATAATAGTTTAACAAATTATTGCCATATTCTATTCATCATGGCGTCGTTTTACTTGCATACTGCTTTCGTCCAGAAATCATGTTACATTTTAACATAATAATATCACGTAGACGTAGAGATTTAAATAAATATGAAAGGCATGTATTTCTGTACTATATTAAGATAGCTATCTTATACAACTTTTTTGATTAATTAGAAAGTGTGATTCATCATAAAAATAAAAAAACTGCTTTTGTGGATTGTAGATTTGTAGGTACTTCTGGACGAAAATGGCTAGCTGTCGATGGTCGTATTTCTCCTGACAAACGTCAAACATTTTCTGTTTTGATTTTGTGCCCAATATGTATTAGATATTATGGAAAAAAACAGTGTTTATTGTATTTACGGGTTCGTTTCCCAGCTTTTCTAAAGTGTACATGTTATGGCCGGAGTCCCATACAAAAATGAAACGTCTCCTTTAAATTTTGATAAAATTTCTGGCGGATCAGTTAGTATAATAATTTATTGTTTTTTGTTTGACCGCGCTAATCTCTAGAATTGCCAGTCGGATTTGAAGAGTGCATTTTGCATTTGATAGCTCAATTCTGGATGAAGGTTAATAGGCTATTTCACATCACGCTACGATCCTTAGGAGCCGAGCAAAAAGAAAAAAAAGTCAGAAATAACGCTTAGCGAAAATTAAGGAATAGCGTGGGATGTGATACGATGCGGTGGGTCGTGGCCGAGGGTGTTCTATGAAAATGTGAGTGTTATTAGTATATTGTGTAATTTGTGTATCTTACTAGTTAAAGTAGTTTTTCTATCTGGAATTTCTCAGTAGCTGCTCGGAGTCTGGATTTGTGCCCGGTTGATGGCAATAGGCTCGCCCCCTATTACATGGGACTTAAACATAACTGGCGAAATGTGGGTGTACCTACTACAAGTACACCTCTGCCCAACTCTTCGGGGAAACAAGGCGTGATGTTATGTACTAGTTAAAGCAATGGCACGTAAAACTTAATCGGAGAGGCAACCGGATGGCGAATGGTAATCTGGTTCTTGAAGTGATACCGAACTTCCCAGTACCGTCCGAATTGGCCACAAATGGGCGGGGGCGGAGATATGGGGGATGGGGGCAATTTTACTTTTTGATTTGCCTTTAAAAATTTAAGCTCTAATAAGTGCATGGAATTTGTGTGTATCAATTACATCTGGTTGCCACCCCCTAATATCGTTATAATTGATATAATGTCTACAGTTCTTGAAACTCCTTACCGATGATTTATCACCGACAATGAGGGTGAGTTTTATCAAAACATAAATTTCTTGCACTTATTAGAGCTTAAATTTTGAATGCTACGTCAAAAAAAAAACGTTTTGCCGCCATCCCCCATATCTCCGCCCCCGTCCATTTGGAGTCCATTCGGACGGTACGAGGGGTTTGGTATCACTTCAAGACCCAGATTACCATTCGCCATACGGTTGCCTCTCCGATTAAATTTTACGTGCCATTGCCTTGAATATACGACTTCCACACGAAGTCGCTGGTTGAAGCTAGTAGTCTTATAATGGCAATTTTACCCATAAATGTTTCAAGAAAGAGAATAAAATTAATGGATATCGTTCAACATCGATCTATTTTCGGCCCTCAACCTTACAAAAAAAAAAAACATTGCCATCAAAAAAAATTAATACAACGTTCATTAAAGTTAATTATGTAGACATTTTGCGAGCCTTTTAATATTTCGCGTCACGTCCGACGAATAATATCGAAATAAGTGCTATTTATTTATAACTTATCGTTGTTTACTCTGGACGATGTTGCTGCGATACGATAGTATTCCATGTTGATGTAATTACGATGAGCGGTCTATTATACAGGGTGACCTGAATGAAAACTCATTTGAATATTGAAAAAAAAAAAACATTGTTGTTATTAAATAAGAATTAGGTTGGCTATTAGAGCTTGTACACACGATGCGCTGCGGCACCGCACCGCAAATATTTCGCCACTTTGGCGGTCACACGGGCGCTGCGTCGCCATAACGTTGTTACGCCGCAGTGGCGCCGCACAGTGGGAAAAAAAAGACGTTTTTTGTTCAAAAATTTGCCTACTCCACAATTTTTGACGTATCGCTGCCTTTTTTTTTATATATTTTTTATATTTCCTGAGATAACAAAATCGAAATTTCTTTTTTAAACATTTTCTGTTAAAAATCGGGAATGAACCAATTTTTTTTTTGTACCGCCTTTTCTTATCTGCCATTTTGAATTTTTATAAACAGACAATAAATTTATGACCAGGGACCTGAAAACCCCTGAAAATTTATTTTTGGTAAAAATGTTGTTTTAGAAATTGTTTTTTGCTTCAATTCCCGATTTTTTGAGGTTATAGTATTGAATTTTAAGGAAAGTGGCAGTGATACACTAAAGTGTGTTATATCAGGAGTGTATAAAAAAAAATGGCAGCGTTACGTTAAAAATTGTGGTGTAGACAGATTTTTGAACAAAAAAGTTATTTTATTCCCACTGTGTGCCGTGCCGCATGTGCGCGTAAATTATCATCTAGAAAGAAAGAAAAAACGTTTATTTGCGGTAAACATGACGCAAAAAAGAGCTTAAACAAAAAAATGAGAAAAGGTTGGGGGAAACATGCGTCACTTTCACTCAAACAAAAACCAAACAAACAACCCAAACAATCAAACCCATCCTCATCTGTCAAACATTTGTGTTTTTGACAACGCACAAACAACTGAACGGTGCCGTTCCGTTGTCGCAACGCGTACACCTTCCCGTCATTTCGACCTCGCCGCCGAGGTCCTTTGCGATTGTGACCGCGCCCCCGAGTAAATGATATTCCCCCGACCCTTGCTCGATAACGGAGGTGCCAGCAGTTGTTGCAGCTGAGCACGTAGTTTTAAATTCCCCGACTAATAATCATGATCAAAACTTTGATCCAGCCCGTCCCATCCTTGATATCCTCCCTCCGGTTGACGCTCAAAGCCGAGGTTCGTACTCCACAGGGGGTGCCCTTAGCGAGCGTTCACCTAGTTTTAATTAGCATAGTTGAATAACCCCTGGCTGGAGGTTTTAAGTGTAGTAGCTTAAGGCACTCACAGGAAAGCCCGGTTAAGTAGTTATGATCTCACAAGTCAACTACGAGAGGCCCTACCTAAAAAAAAAAACCGGCCAAGTGCATGTCGAACCACGCACAATGTAGGGTTCCGTAGTTGGAATGAATTTATCCCAAGAACAAACTTAACTTTGTAGTTGAGAAACATGTTCTCCGATACATTCTGTATGGGAGCACATGTTTTTATAACCGCAAATCTAAGTTGGTCGATTATTACTCGTTTACCTTGTAAAGCCTACTCAGCTGTGATAGTTTTCCTTTTAAATTCGTTATATAAGCTACTGTTGTGAATTTTTTCACATATGTGAAACCAACCATTTAGCTGGCGGGGGGGGGGGGGGGACACTTGACTCTAACAAAAATTTTCACCTTAAAGCTTAATATTTCGCAAACGGATCTCTGAATTCAAAAATAGTTTTAACATACTCGCAATGTTTTTGAAAGACCTTTCCAATGATACCACACATGGTGGGATAAAAAAATAAAAAAAAAAAACATCATCACTTTACGTGTATGGGAGGTACCCTAAAAAAAAATGTTTTTCAAAATTTTGTTTTACCACTTTGTCGGCATAATTAATATGTATACCTGTGCCAAATTACAGCTTTCTAGTACTAAGGGCCTCGGAGCTAGACCGCGGACAGACAGACAGACAGACAGACAGACAGATAGACAGACAGACAGACAGACGGACATGACGAAACTATAAGGGTTCCTTGTTTACTACGGAACCCTAAAAAAGAAAGTATGGCACTCGGGGACTGCCGCGGTAAAGCTATTGCATAGCATTTGTAACCTCCATACTTCCTATTTGTCAACACTACACTTGGGATGATGACGTGATGACATAAAGCAAAAATTACGTTCCCATGACAACATCACGTTGCCATGGGAACCATCATTACATGGTAGGCGGAGTTGATTCGGTCGCCGCGCTCAAAGCCTGCGATAAAAGCTATGCAATAGCTTAAAAAACGCGTACATCCCTCCCCGCCTCGTCTCGCGGGCTGCAACTCCGGTATTTGTGTGATGCGACGCCAGAATGCACCGTGTGACATACCATGGATATTTGCATGTAGAACGCCGAAGCAATACCGCTCTGGCGCAAAGCATCGTGTGCATAGGCTCTAGCTCAAGGTGTATGCCACTTATATAGTTTAGCAAAGAGTGGGGTTTATTCAAAACAGTCATGACTTACTGTATAAACATAACATAACATCACACAACATAACATAACATCACACCTGTAATCCTCGAAGGGTAAAGCAGAGGTGTACCATGGTACACCCACATTTCGCCAGTTATGTTTAAGGGGACGATAGCTGACTTTTAATGATTTTATACTGAAGATGACGTCTAAACGAGTAGTGTTAGTGATTTGGAAAAAATATATGTTAAATTAGAGCATTTTCTTTATATTTTAATATAGGCATATTTTTGATTATGTTTATATTACATAGTGAAATTAATTTGTAAAATTATATCTAACGCAGATAAAAAACTGAGAATGACGCAAAATCCATCAAGCGTATTTTTCTGAAAACTTCACCATTTTAAAAATAATTAAATTACTAATCTTTTAGTATACGTGTTTTATTAAAATATCTTTTGTTTTACGTGTAATAAATTAATAATGCGTCTAATTTGGGACAGCGTTCCTTGGTGGGCGAGTCCTATTACTGGCTGGACGTACGACGTGTTACGTGAGCTCAGTACAGAACACGCAAGCTAAACATTCAAGGTCACTGTCATATATCTGTGTCTTAAGTCCCATGTAATAGGGGGCGAGAATATTGCTATCTACCGGGCACAAATCCATACTCCAGGCTGCTACTGAGAAATTCCAGATAGAAAAACCCAATAACACTTTGCCCGACCCGGGAATCGAACCCAGGACCTCGTGCTATTAGGCCAAGGTATATCCCACTTAAATAGGTTAGGAATGGGTAGTGTTTTATCAACACATTCATGCTTTATTTAATTTATAATTAATTAGTTGATGCATATAAGGGTAATTTCTTTCCCCTCAAAAGTCGTATCAAGTAAATCAGCTTAAACCACAAACACTTACGGCTTGCTTATATTTCACAGGCGGCAAATAGCAAATAAATAACGAATCGGACAGATTTACGGGCTTTTACGCGTAACGGAGCGCAATTATGCGTAAACACGTAAAATTAAAAAGTTGCCGCGCGGTTTTATTCGCCGATTTACGCGCTTGTGCGCTGATTACGTCTACTTATAGTGAATTTGTGTTGCGTTCCGTTGCACGCGAAGGGGAATTTTTGTGCGCGGTTTTTTTGTTAATCAGGAGGTAAATGAGAGGATTGGTTATTTTGCAGTTTTTTTATTCTGTTTTAGTAAATTGTAGATAACTTGTTTGATGTTTTGAGTTTAACCTCTGCTTGTTACAATTGAAAACCTTGTCGTCTCTTTAACCTATAATGTTGAGACTGTCATATTTGATATAGTTGCAAAATCATTTCAGCAGCTAGCCTTTTCGGGACATTCTGTATAATCATAAAAATACATAATTTATTAAAATAATAACATAACATCACGCCTACTTATTTCCCTGAAGGGTTGGGCAGAGGTGTCCCTGTAGCAGGTACACCCACATTTCGCCAGTTATGTATAAGACCCATGTAATAGGGGGCGAGCCTATTGCCATCAACCGGGCACAAATCCAGACTCCG
Source organism: Agrochola lychnidis (assembly GCA_963680765.1). Classification (NCBI taxonomy): domain Eukaryota; kingdom Metazoa; phylum Arthropoda; class Insecta; order Lepidoptera; family Noctuidae; genus Agrochola; species Agrochola lychnidis. Next base: position 5,118,778 of record OY796862.1, on the reverse strand, counting down.
AGCTGCTATTTACACGTATTGTGTACAAAAACTGTTAATCTTTAAATTGCCCTATTTTGTCTTTCTCTAAATCTAACTAAGTCTTCTTCTTCTTCTTTTCGTGTCGATGGTACTCTTCTTTATAATAATATTATTTTATATTATATTATATGAGCCCAGTAGGTGGCCACGTTGATTGCGGCATCAGTGGCATTCTTTAGGTCGTCTGAGGTGCAGGTGAACGGGCACATAGGACACTCCAGCAAGTGGGGCATGGTCTGATCAGGAGCACCGCACTCGCACTGGGTGTTGGATGGTTTAGTGATCCCCCACTTCGACAAATTGTGTCTGCAGCGGTCTATACTAATTTATGTTTAGTTAAAAGCCTAAAAGTCCGATAAAATTTGCCATCATTAATAATCCACAAAATCGTGAATTAAAACTTCTAAAGCCGCGTTTTCACTACTATGCCGAGCGAACATTTTGTTCAGAGAAAATGTTTGCTGTTCTACCGATGTTCGCTCAAAACAGAAAACATTTGTTTTCACTACAGCGAGAGAACCAATACTCGCTCGCCGTGACGTCGTTTTCACTAAAAGAATGAGCGAGCGAGCATTCGTTCGCCGAGTTCAACCAATCAACACTGAACAAACATGTTTGCTCTCTCAAGTGTATTCATTTACTGCACCCAGTGGCGTAAAACACGTACTGTAGCTATGGCTCTCATATTGACAGTCCAACAACATTCATTGCGTTATTTACATTGTCGAGCAGACAAATTTTTCGAACATATGACGCAATGGATTAGCAATAAATTTCGAAATCAGTGCTGTTCTGAACGCTAAGTGAAAACGCAACTTTACTTTTAAGTAATTTACTTTGAAGTCAACTTCAAAGTCACTAAGTAATATGATTTACTTGGACAACTTTATTTTTTATTTATAAACTTTATGAAGTTGTATATAAGTGCTATTTTGTTAGGAGACGCTATATTGCTGTCAAGCTTCGACATGGATTCAGCAGTGGTATTGAGATTTTCTGAAACAATATTAGATGCACCCCAGATGTCGGGTTATAAAAAATAGTATTTCGGCCATGGCGACCAATCTCAACGGAGACCAGCCTTCGACACGGCAGATATTATAGTGCAGGCGTGTGTGCACAGACACAGGTGCACTCTCTCTTCCCTCACTCTCATAGTCCGATGGGACGGCAATCCGACACGACCGGAGAGAGACCAGGCGCAGGGCCAACGACTTAACGTGCTTCCCGAAGCATGGGGGTATCACACCGCCAACTTTCAAACTATTACTAAGAAATTCGATAGCATTAGCGCGTTACAAGAAAATATTTCAGACAGAAATCAAGACATAGGTACAAAAATGGTCAAGGTAAAGCTGTTGTTGTATGCCTGTATAATAATAAAAAAAACGTGTGGCACTCGGTGACTGCCGCGGTAAAGCTATTGCATAGCATTTGTAACAACATCACGTTGTCATGGGAACCGTCATTACATGGTAGGCAGAGTGGGGGGTGTTAGGTTTTATTTTCGTTACGTTACGGAATTTCTTGATTCGGTCGCCGCGCTCAAAGCCCGCGATAAAAGCTATGCAATAGCTTAATAATATTTATTAAAAAAATTACAAGGCATAAAAATTTGTACAGATTTGCTTAAATGTAAATTATATTCCTAAGACTTACGTGCCTGAACTAGGTAATCCTGTGTTTCATGCGAGAAGAGCTAAAATAGACTTATAAATAAATAAATAAATAATCTGCAGGTTGACAATAGATCACTAAATATATGTTGAGTACCTTAACTCTTAGTTTCTAAAATTGATAAATACTTAACGGAGGTGAAATTTGTACATATATTCACCTTAATACAGTTAGTAAATTCTCTGTATCTTCGAAATATATCATACTTTGGAGAGCATGTATACCATATGAGTGGCAGGAACACCTACAAAATTATAATGGCATACGACTACGGCTTTACCTTGACCGTTTTTGTACCTATGTCTTGATTTCTGTCTGAAATATTTTCTCGTTTCGTATTTTTTAGATCACTTTTATTTTTACGTAGTTGGGTTACAGTTATTTAAACTTAATTTTTTATTCCTTTAGGAATTTCTTAGTAACAGTTTGAAAGTGGGCGGTGTGATACCCCGTGCTTCGGAAAGCACGTTAAGCCGTTGGTGCTGCGCCTGGTCTCTCTCCAGTCGTGTCGGAATACCGTCCCATCGGACTATGAGAGTGAGGGAAGTTAGAGTGCATCTGTGTCTGCGCATACACGCCTGCACTATAATATCTCCCGCATCGAAGGCTGGTCTCCGTTAAGATTGGTCGCCATGGCCGAAATTCGGTCTGAAAGACTATTATTTTTATTATAATTGGGACGTGCTGAACTGTCGTCAATTTACGGTTTCCAAAATCTTATCAATATTGGTGATATAAGTAATTTATTTTACATCGTGATAAGACGATATCTCCGTCTCAAAGATACGTACCCTTCTCTACCAAGGTCCTGATATTGATACATTATGTATGTAGTACATAATTGAGTATTTCAAGGCTATACGTCTGTGCAGACATAATGACGTTCCCTTTATGTTATGTAGAGATGATATTTTGTATGCATAAGTAAGGCAAACAAATACAGAGTTATCAAAGTACCTATGTCACAGTGGAGGATTCACAGTAGTGCAACTGAACTCGAATCAGAAATGAGGAGATCCGCAGGAGAACCAAGGTAATAGTAATTTATTTCCAAAACTTCAGTACACATTACATCAATGAGGTCTCGACCCCTGAACTAGGACATCCTGTATGACAGGGGTCGAGGTTTCTCCAGTTACATGGACCAATATGAGAAGACTTAGACTAAATATAATTAAGTGATATTTAAAATTAATAAAAGAAAATTGGAATAAAATGAAAAATAGACGAAAAAATAATTAACAAGATAAGAAATAATAATAACTCTAAAACATTTTCTGTTTTAAAATAAAACGGGGTTAGCAAATGCATGGTGATATGTATGATGGGTGTGTAGATGTGTGAATGAAGGTAACCGACATAGCCCGAAGAATTGCCAAACTTAAGTGGCAATGGGCAGGGCACATTGCTCGCAGAACGGATGGCCGATGGGGCCGAAAGGTTCTGGAGTGGCGACCGCGTACTGGAAGACGTAGCGTTGGAAGGCCTCCCATAAGATGGACCGATGACCTTGTGAAGGCCGCAGGAATCCGCTGGATACGGAAAGCACAGAATCGGTCGAAGTGGAGGTGCTTGGGGGAGGCCTATGTTCAGCAGTGGACGTCTTTCGGCTGAAATGATGATGATGATGATGAACTGAACTCACGAAAATCACACCTTCTTCCCATGGAGGTACGCAGAACCAACAGAACGCCACCTACTGCGATCCTTACATACTCTTTTGCTTCGTTTACATTCATTTCCTGGTCATACACGCAAGCCGGTTGCCTGAGAATAAGAAAATAGCATATGCTATGGTGAAATATTTTGCCAGTGAGCAAGGTGATAGTAGGGCTGATTGTTCTGGGTGAGATGGACGTATATTTAAATATGTATCCTAATTCACCGCGTCGTATAAAACTTAGATTTTCAAAAGTCGGGAATGCAGTGAGCAAACTTTGTTATCAATACTATTTAATGCGCTGTCTGAGAAGAGAGATTTGCCATGCATCCATAAGCCTATTGTCAGATGATACCAAATAGGCTACTGTACCAAGCCCAAGCACTAACCCTGGGGGGCTCGGGGTGAATCTTCAAGGTTAATTAGCGCTTGCCGAGGTCAGTCCATGATGAAATCCATAACATGGTAAAGGGGTCATGCTTCGGAAAGCACGTTAAGTCGTTGTACCTGGCTATCATTAGTAGATCTTTGAAAGTCGTTAGGGGAGTAAGAAGCTCTAAAGTCTGACAACCAGTCTTACTAAGGGGTATCGTGTTACCAAGTAACTGGGTTTTCTATGTCAGATAGGCAGTCGTTTCATGTAAAATATTGGTATTCAGTTTCATTCGGTTAAGCTACGGTTTTCTAAAAGAGCGGTTCCGTCATATTATAACGACCGTCATGAAAATCTGTAATTTTCAACAGTATTTGACATTTAGGTGTCAAAAACGTTTTGTAATGGACATCTGTTATTGTGTGACCGTTCATAGCTTTCTTAGGAAACCGACCCTAACATAGTCGGGAAACGGCTAGGCACTTAGGCAGATGATGACCAAGAACGAATTATGTTCGCACATGACTTACTGCTTAAGCTCTACTGTGGTTCGGCGATGGGGTAATTGCTCGAAGGAGCTGCGCAAGACAGCTCTCCCTCGGTTATTAATGACAGGGACGCCCTCCCCCTATTTACAAGTCATTAAGTGGGCCCAACAGAATTCATGTTTGTAATCTAATATTTTGTTCTACTATGAATTTTGAATTATTTTTTAAGGATACGGAATTTGAGTTAAATACTTTAATTTATTTGGGAAGATGTTCCTGGTCTATATGACTAGACTAAGACTGCATGGTTTGGCATATAATGTTAAGAAGAGTGTGGTCATGGTCTTTGGGGCCAAGGGTAAGTACCCAGAAGCTGTACCTGCAGTTAAGTTAAGCGGTTTGCCCCTTGTGAGGGTAGACCAATTTAAATATCTGGGTCACTTATTGACCACTGGCCTCAAAGATGATGAGGATATTGACAGGGAGCGGAGGGCGCTGTGTGTGAGAGCTAACATGATTGCCCGCAGATTCAGGCGTGCCTCTAAGGAGGTCAGGCGCACTATATTTAGTGCTTACTGCACGTCTTTTTACTCTTGTAGTCTGTGGGCTCATTATACTCAGAAATCATACGGCGCCCTTCGCGTCCAGTACAATAATGCATTCAGGGTGCTGATGGGGTTGCCTCGATACTGCAGCGCATCAGGGATTTTTCCTGAAGCACGCGTTGACTGCTTCTACACTGTGATGCGGAAGCGGTGCGCATCCCTGGTTAGTAGGGTGCGGGGCAGCACCAACAGCATCCTGTCTATGATAGCAAGCAGGCTAGATTGTGCGTTTGTGAACCACTGCTGAAAGGTATCGGCTGGGCCTGTCACCTTGCAGCAGTGATGTCACAAATTGTTTCTGTGTTTTAATTGTTTCTGTGTTTTAATTGTTTCTGTGTTTTAATTGTTTCTGTCTTAATGTTTTGTCGCGAATTGTTTCTGTGTTAATGTTTTACTAACGTATTTTGTAAGTTACTAACACTATGAGTCTTGTTACTTGATTTATTGAATACAATTATTATTATATAGGAAATGGAAAGTATTAATGTTAAGCGGGGACGGGCACGATACCTATTTTTGTCCGTCTCTTTTAGCTGTTCCTGGCTCATCTCTGACTAGGTCTTCAATGATATTCTCTTCTGTAAACACAAAAAGTACTCGTATTAGTTTTTATTTATCTATCAAAGAGTTTATTATTAATAAAAATATAGGATCTTGATGCCCAGTCGGAAATGCCGCGCCGTGTGCTTTACTAGTTTTCACAACGTTTACTATACAAACAAGCCTTAAAACCATTAATTATTTCACTAATATAATATAATATTTAATTATTCTTGAATATGAGACAACCATACAGAGTAACTTAATAATAAGCACAGGATGGACCCAAAATCGTTTAAAGTTATTTAACTAATTGACAGTAAGCCAAATGACCAAGAGCGAATCGGACTCGCAAGATTGTCGCGAAAACTTTACCAAAATTTACCTTAATTTTCAACATTTTTATTTTTCGGATTTTTTCCTTTATTTGTGCTGGTCAACGGGAACAACCATATATATAGGTTTTCGAGGTTTTTTTATTTTAGTTAATAGTGTATTTTAGTAACCACGCTCCTGACTGTGTTTTGTTTCCATCAGTTGGGGTATCAAGCTGCCTAAGTAATTAGTTGTTTTTCTATTAAGTATTTCTAGATCGGTATGAAGGTTTACCTGAAGAAAATTAAGGGTAGATAGGAAATTGATCCGCCTTTAATGTATGGTTTGTAAGTGAAGTGGATTTTAATGACTCGAATAATAAACTATTTTGTTGATTCGTTTTGATGTTAAGTTATTGACAGTGACGAGTTATTAAAACTCTTTAAAAGCTTTTTAACCGACTTAAATATTTTTGATTTGATAAAAAAGGAGGAGGTTCTTAGTTCGTCGGATTTTTTAAAATGTATTTTCCCCAATTACTCGAAGACGGCTGGACCGATTTGAAAAATTCTTTTTTTGTTTGAAAGGGTATACTTTCAAGTTGGTTCCATTGTCATTTGGTCACGATCTGATGATGGCATCTTGGAGAAATCGAGGGAACTCTTCAAATATTATAGGCATATCTGTAGCGATTTGGGTATTTTTGAAAAGTGAAAAATAACGTCAATTTTGGAATTCGGTGTCAAAAAACTAAAATATTGGTCCAAAGACACCGACTTCCGAAATTAAAGTAATTTTTCACTTTGTAGTTTGGAAGTAGGTTGTATTTTTGTAAAAAAAGTTTTTTTTGTAAATGTGTATGCCTATTCTAATAATAATATGAGTCTATGTTACTAGAAATAAATGATTTGAATTTATAGTCTTTATTTACACACGTATTTACATCGTTTAAAAACTATCAGACATAATATGATAATATTTACAAGTATATAAAAAGGGGGGGAGGAATAATCATAGGGCATCAAAAAATTCGTCCGCATCGCTGTCCCAAAAGGCTGGCAACATTGCATGGCAATGCTGATTCTTTGACCAAAGAATAGGCCAGCCCTCTGGTCACGTGAAGAGACGACCAGCTGCTTGGCGATGTCTTGAAAAACTAGGTGGGCACTCGGACCCCATGGCCCTTTTTTTTTTTTTTTTTTTTTTTTTTTGGGTGGGAAATTATCAAATAACTTCTCCCGCTCTGGGCGGAGCGGGAGGGCGTGTCAGACTCTTACTGACTAAAACCCACCCGTGTTCCTTCGGTTGCCCTGTTGCCGGGGGCCACGATTTCCCGATCGGTTTTCTTCGAACCCCCGGCAGGCATTGGCCCTAGTGGACCCCTTCAATTCTGCTGACATCTCTTTGAGGCGCGCGTGGAACACAACGCGCCGTCGACCCGGGCCTGGTCCTTATCGGACAGCGAGCTACCCATTGCTCACCGTCCGCAAGCCCGCGCCTACGGTGGCCGGAAATCGGCTCGCGATTCCCGCCCCGGGCGTCTCCTCCTGCGGCGGTTAGGGGCGTGAGGGCGCGAAATTTGCCTCTCCCTCACGCGTTCCGCCTCCTCATTCGCGAGCATTACCGCTTCGCAGAAGGAGGTGACGGCCTGCCATTTCCTCTCGCTCCGTACCATGGCCTGAACCAGGGCCGGACGCGAGAGATCACCGCCGCCGATCGCCTCTACGAGAACACGGCGTTGCTCCGCCCAAGCCGGGCAGACCTCCACCGTATGCTCCACCGTGTCCTCAGGCCGATCCACACAATGGTGACACCCGGGTGTTTCCTCCCGCCTTATCCTGAACAGGAACCTCCCGAAGCAGCCGTGTCCGGTGAGGACCTGCGTCAGGCGGAAGGTGAGAACGCCGTGGCGTCTCTCCAGCCACTCCTCAAAGACGGGTCTTATCGCCGCGATTGTGGCGTGCCCAGCGCGGGGTTGCGACAATCGCACCCTCCATGACGCCATGAGATCCCGCCGGAGCTCTGTCCGCTGTGCCGCAATTTCTTGCGGCATCGGGGTTAAGCCCCGGCGTTTCGCCTCCTCGCGCCACTCCCAGACGTGCGCGAGGACCTTTGCCTCCAGATCCCATGGCGGTAATCCGGCAAGGAGGCTCGCCGCCTCGCAGGAGACCGTGCGGTATCCTCGGGCCAGCCGGATGGCCATGACCCTCTGGGACGCGTTCAACCGGCGGGCTGGCCGCAGCCTCAATGAACGCGCCCACACCGGTGCCCCGTAAAGGGCCATGGACCGCACGATCCCCGCATAGAGCCTCCGGCAGGAGGCGTTTGGATCCCCTAGATTGGGCAGGAGCCGCTGACCCCATGGCCCTAGTGTTTCAACCCCAAACGGCTTTGAATGTGAATTTGAAAAAAACTAAAATACTGATCCAAAGACACCGATTTCCGAAATTAAGTTATGTTTTAGTAAATGAAATCGATAACTATCACCTAAAAATCAATCTGCCTATTCCCCAATTATTTTGCCAATTATTTTGGGGTCGGCTCCCAGTCTAGCCGGATGCAGCTGAATACGAGTATTTTATATGAAGCGATTGCCTATCTGACCTTCACAACCCAGTAACTGGGTAATGCAATACCCTTTGTCAGACTTTAGGGCTTCTGACTACCGTAACGACTGTCAAAGATCTACGAATGACGACCGGGATCAACGGCTTAACGTGCTTTACGAGGCACGGAGGGGTCTCGATATGTATTGGCTGATCACCCATCCACGAACCGACAGCGGCAAGCTTAGCTTTACCTTCGATCGACTCGTGCGGCTGTTATTATTTAGTCAAGATGCTCTGAAGCCGTAACTATCAGCTAAATTCTCAAATAGAGAACACAAAGAGACTTTAAACTCAAAATCAAAGCATATATTTCAATTAAACCATTTACAGGCACTTTTGAAGTGTCAAGGTCAAGGTCAGTCAGAAATATGAAGCTAGTTGTCCATTCCAAAGCGTAGTAGCTACCTATGGAGAAGAATGGGCATACAGTTGAAGTAAGTGGGGAGGAATTTTATTGTAACATTTTAAACAGTATCCCATGAAAGATGAGTCTACTTTAGCCAGTCTGAAACCTGGTTGAACTAATAGGTCCCTATTTCTAGTACTATAATTATATCTATCACCTCTTTTACTAAAAAGATGTTAACGTGTTTGTTAACCGACTTCCAAAAAGGAGGAGGTTATGTGTTCGTCGCGTATGTTTGTTTTTTTTTTTATGTATGACCACCGATTTCTCTGTCAATTGTGGACCGATTTTGTAAATTCTTTTTTGTTTGTAAGGGTATGCTCTCGAGTGGTCCCATATAAATTTTATTAACTTTGCTTCGACAGTTTTTGAGTTAGCTTCAATAATACGCACTTTTTCCCACTTAGTATGTGGATGATAAGTTCCTGTCACTGTTATTTACATAGCAGGTAGTGGTTTTCGAATTTGTGTGGGGTAGGTACCACAACTCATCATCTGCCTAGCCTTTTCCCAACTATGTTGGGGTCGGCTTCCAGTCTAACCGGATGCAGCTGAATACCAGTATTTTACATGGAGCGACTGCCTATCTGACCTCCACAATCTAGTAACTAGGTAACACGATACCCCTTGGTAAGACTGGTTGTCAGACTTTTTGGGCTTCTAACTACCCGTAACGACTGTCAAAGATCTACAAATGACAGCCGGGACCAACGGCTTAACGTGCTTTCCGAGGCACGGAGGGGACTTCGTATGTAAAGATGGTCACCCATCCACGGAACAACGGCGGCAAGCGTAGCTTAACCTGATCGATCGACCCGTGCAGCTGTTATTACTTAGCCACAAGCCCCTACCAGGTACCACAACTAAAAAGTGACCAATAAAAACTTTTTACAAAAAAAAAAAACAACCGACTTCCAAAAAAAACACTACAAAGTGAGAAATAACTTTAATTTCGAAAGTCGGTGGCAAAAAACGAACATTCAAAACCAAAGACATCGACTTCCAAAATTAAAGTTATTTATCACTTTGTAGTCTTTTTTGGAATTCGGTTGTTTTTTTCATAGATATATTGGCAAGGTACCGTCATGGTACACGTGACGTCACATAAATACTAGCTGAAAGCATAAACTTGTTAAGGCAATGTGGTACCTATTACGTGCGGAATAAGTGAAGAATTGTGTCACACAGTCACACTTTACATAGAACAGATGATTAAAAAGTTTCTTTAAGACATCTTTTTTACGACTGAAAAGTCGATTCTGTTTGCCTACACACTACACCATTGAATAAAAAGTTTTCAAGATCAGAGGGCCCAGTGTTTTTATACGTATTTGATCGCGTTACTGTTACCGTTCACTTATGTCAATTTTACTTGAGTTTCAGTACAAATTGAAGTTTACCTTAAGGTCCCGTTCACACGTACCAAAACCACACCACATCGCTGCGACAAAATGTGAGCAATCAGTGGTTACGTTACATCGCTGTAGCTTCTTGTAGTTGCGTTGTGGTAACCACAAAATCAAATCAAATGGTTGACGCAACGTTGTGTTTGTGATGTTGCTGATGAGACCAAAAGTGCGCGGTCTCGCTGGTGGTTGCGTTGTGTCTGCGACGTGGCCTCGATGTGGTCGGTATCGCCCACACAGTTGATTTTGACGGCCAAATGTGTTCCATGTGAATAAACTATTACACAGTACAAAGACAAGCTAGTGCATAGTGAATTGCTACTAACATAGTCTAAGCCTTAACAAGTTTTTGTTTATATTAAAATATGTATGTTTAGGTTAAAGTATTTTTCTATGGGCCTGTGTCGCTTGAAATAAATGGTATTATTGTTTAATTTTCAAACAAATTAGCGTCCGTCCACGAGGTGTGGTTGTGGTGAGGCCGTGGCGTGGTTGTGGTGTGATTGTGGTACGTGTGATTGGGCGACGGGATAGAATACGTATAAAAACTACTAAGCCCACTGTCTTCCTCAAACATTTTCCTTTACTTGCGAAGGCTAAAATATCTCGTCCCCTCCACTCTGTATAAAGTAGAATATTGTCTTCCCCCTAAAAGCTTATGAGTGACATAAATAAATCAAGTACCCGCTCCACGTATCTACGTTACCAAAACTTACCGCCTTACGTGACAAATGACACGTTAACTTGACTAAATTGTAAATTTATGCTGATGACTAGTTGTTTGTCCCTAAAAACTGTTCTTATGGTCTCTCTGTGATAGTGGTGATGTATTAAGGCCTGTTATTATATTTGTAAACAAGAAGTTTAGTCAAAGTCCTTGAAATGAATGGAAGTAGTAGTAGGTGTAGGTAGTGGCGGAGGTGGGTGTATTTTGCCTAACCTAACCTAACCGAACATTGTCGGAATTGAATAACCCCGGGACAAATTTTGATGTACTTTGGCCTGAGTAAAGGGAGAAGTGATGTCTTTGAAACTACAGTGGTTTTAACTGTAGCGGAGCTGGGTGTATTTTATCTAACCTAAGCTAACATTGTCGGAACTGAATAACCTCGGGACAGATTTTGATGTGCTTTGGCCTGAGTAAAGGGAGAAGTGATGTCTTCAAAACTACAGTGGTTTTAACTGTGGCGGAGCTGGGTGTAGTGGCGGAGCTGGGTATATTTTATCTAACCTAACCTAACATTGTCGGAACTGAATAACCCCGAGACAGATTTTGATGCGCTGTGGCCTGAGTAAAGGGAGAAGTGATGTCTTCAAAACTACAGTGGTTTTAACTGTGGGGGAGCTGGGTGTAGTGGCGGAGCTGGGTATATTTTGTCTAACCTAACACTGTCGGAACTGAATAACCCCGAGACAGATTTTGATGTGCTTTGGCCTGAGTAAAGGGAGCAGTAATGTCTTCAAAACTACAGTGGTTTTAACTGTGGCGGAGCTGGGTGTAGTGGCGAAGCTGGTATTTTGTCTAACCTAACCTAACATAACACTGTCGGAACTGAATAACCCCGGGACAGATTTTGATGTGCTTTGGCCTGAGTAAAGGGAGAAGTGATGTCTTCAAAACTACAGTGGTTTTAACTGTGGGGGAGCTGGGTGTAGTGGCGGAGCTGGGTATATTTTGTCTAACCTAACACTGTCGGAACTGAATAACCCCGAGACAGATTTTGATGTGCTTTGGCCTGAGTAAAGGGAGAAGTAATGTCTTCAAAACTACATTGGTTTTAACTGTGGTGGAGCTGGGTGTAGTGGCGGAGCTGGGTATATTTTGTCTAACCTAACCTAACATTGTCTGAACTGAATAACCCCGGGATAGATTATGATGCGCTTTGGCCTGAGTAAAGGGAGAAGTAATGTCTTCAAAACTACAGTGGTTTTAACTGTGGCGGAGCTGGGTGTAGTGGCGAAGCTGGTATTTTGTCTAACCTAACCTAACCTAACATTGTCGGAACTGAATAACCCCGGGACAGATTTTGATGTGCTTTGGCCTGAGTAAAGGGAGAAGTGATGTCTTCAAAACTACAGTGGTTTTAACTGTGGTGGAGCTGGGTGTAGTGGCGGAGCTGGGTATATTTTGTCTAACCTAACCTAACCTAACACTGTCGGAACTGAATAACCCCGGGACAGATTTTGATGCGCTTTGGCCTGAGTAAATGGAAAAGTGATGTCTTCAAAACTACAGCGGTTTTAACTGTGGTGGAGCTGGGTATATTTTGTCTAACTTAACCTAACCTAACATTGTCGGAACTGAATAACCCCGGGACAGATTTTGATGCGCTTTGGCCTGAGTAAAGGAAGAAGTGATGTCTTCAAAACTACAGTGGTTTTAATTGTGGCAAAGCTGGGTGTAGTGGCGGAGCTGGGTATATTTTGTCTTACTTAATCTGACCTAATATTGTCGGAAGTGAATAACCCCAGGACAGATTTTGATCCGCTTTGGCGTGAGTAAAGGGAGAAGTAATGTCTTCAAAACTACAGTGGTTTTAACTTTGGCGGAGCTGGGTGTATTTTGCCCACAGTTTTTTCAAAAGAAATTCCATGAAAAAACCTTTCAAGTCACTTTTTATGACTTAATGAAAAGTTCTAATAATCCATACATAAACTCACGTCTTTTTTCTATGGGGGTAGGCAGAAACTATAGAACGCCACCAGCTACGATCCTTACATACTCCTTTTGCATCGTTTACGTTCATAAATCTGGTCATACACGCACGCCGGTTGCGAGTACTACCCACCTGACCTTCCTGAAGAATATCATTGCATCACCAATAAGGCTATTGATCCTTCTAGGGATTATTTCTAAAATAAATAGAATTTCGATGATGTCCAATTATATTTGAGTCTTTATTATGACGCAATTTCGGCATACTCCTCAATGCCTCAGTGTCGCCTAGCAGAGCTGCCTGCATTAGGATCATCAGAAAACTTTAAAATCCACAGATCAACATGGTATATTCTGTTCAAAAACATTACAAGGCTATTTCCCATACGATATTCTAATAGCAGAAAACTTTTTTTCCTTCGCATAGGTCCGAGCACGTTCCGAAGTTGGAAAAACTTTGAGATTAATGACTGGTAAATAAACGTCCGTGGAGGATTCCACGAGAAATATTGATGGGACGTAGTTTTTGTGTTTATGTTGGACTATAAATAGGTTTTTTTTTATTACCTACATAATCAGCTTAATTAGCTTGGCCCCTATTACATGGGATGATAGGAATTAAACATAACTGCCGAAAAACTACTAGAAAGGAAACAGCTACGAACGAAATGTTGCAACGAAATGTTGCCATTTATAAATATTATCACTTCATAGTATAAAAAACTTTTTACAAAAAAAAAACAACCGACTTCAAAAAAATACTACAAAGTGAAAAATAACTTTAATTTCGGAAGTCGGTGTCTTTGGTTTTTAATTTTCGTTCTTTGTCACCGACTTCCGAAATTAAAGTTATTTTTCACTTTGTAGTGTTTTTTTTGAAGTCGGTTGTTTTTTTTTTGTAAAAAGTTTTTATTTTTCACTTTTTAGTTGTGATACCTACCCCACACAAATTCGAATACCACTACCTGCTATGTAAATAACAGTGACAGGAAGTTATCATAATATCATCCACATACTAAGTGAGGAAAAAATACGTATTATTGAAGCTAACTCAAAAACTACCCAAGCAAAGTTAATAAAATTTATATGGGACCACCTCTGAAGTATGATCTACCAAACAAAAAAAGAACCATCAAAATAAATTCATAATTGACGGAGTAATCGCGTAACAAACATACAAAAAAAAAACAACATACAGTCGATTTGAGAAACTCCTCCTTTTGGAAGTCGGTTAAAAACAAAGTCGCTTTTTCTGTCCCTATGTGTGCTTAAATCTTTAAAACTACGCAAAGGATTTTGATGGTTTTTGTTTTTTTTTAATAGATAGAGTGATTGAAGAGGAAGGTTTATATGTATAATAACCCGGTTTATATCCGTGCGAAGCCGGGGCGGGTCGCTAGTATGTATAAACATTTAGGACTAAGTATTGTAATTATTTTGTTTTTGATTTGTTATTTTACTGCACCGATTGACGTCATCACTTTAGCGCCGGCTGTCGCTGAAAACCAGCGTTGGGGCTCTGTGTCGCATCATGTCGTCATCGCGTTGCGTCATGTTTACTGCAAATAAACGTATTTTCTTTCTTTCTTTAGCTCTGCTTAACCCTTCGGGCATTCCAGAAGTGATGTTATGTGTATTTTATAAGCTCATAATGTTACCATAGCTGACTCGGGCCTCCTGGGCTTTAAAAGATACCTCTGAGTTTGTTTCAGTGTTTCATTTCAGAGTAGTCAGATAGGAAATATCGACGTATAAAAGTGTTTTTTATAACCTTTATATTTACAGGAATAAATCATGTGTGTGTCGTCAGTGGTGGCCCAGTGGTAATAGCCGTGAATTACGAGTTGTAGACATATTACGCCAAGGTTCTCATTATTGAACCTACACTACACTTTAGCTTGCACTTACACCTACACTCAAACTCAAAGCATTTATTTCAATTAAACCATTTATAGGCACTTTTGAACTGTCAAAGAATCGGTCAGTTAGAAAGTTGAAGCTAGTTGCCCATTCCAAAACGTGGATCTCTATGGAGAAGAACGGGCAAGAAACTCCAAGGCCACTCTTTTAAATATAGATATTACAAAATTCAGGGTACATTATTCTGGTTGCCTCTATATGTGAGAACAATGTACAAAAAATAATCAAAGCAATTGAAAATATAAGATTAAAAATAAGCCCTGGCAGATAAGAGATGACCAGTCTCAACTGACGGCGCCCGTTCACGAACATGACGCGTGGATCAGCACCATCCAGCTCAACCATTTTGTAGGGAACCGAATGATCCAACACACTCGCCACCAATCAGCAAGACATTTTAGTGAGCTTGACATTCTCTCAACTGCCATGCTCTTTCAAGTCAACATACGTCTTAATAACATAATAAACGGCTCCATGGTACTCACATTTACAAAAAATCAAAAAAATGCTTCTAATTTATACAAAACTATAGTTTGCAATGTATTTAAGAAATTAATAGAATTTTACTACCAAAAAGTAAGAAAATCATTACTAAAACATTATTGGAGCATTAAACAATTTACTTGATAAAATAAAAAAAGAAAACATTTAAGTTCGTAATGTCAAAAACAAAATAAAAAAAAAGGGAAAGCAACTCTTCCAAATATTAAAATTTTAACTAGTGAGCCCAAGTGGCTGTGGAGCAGGACCAGCATTAAGCCAAGCATTTTTATCTACGATATAATCATCCAGCACACTTATTCTGGCTGCGCCTTCCGGTGTCACCCGAGTGGGTCCCGATCCCTTGGGGGCGTCGGGACGGTATTGTCCTGTGTCCTAACCCAGCGAACCGAGACATGGTCTACCTAAGTGCCAAACCTCATCCGAATTTGTTCAGCCATTCTGGCGTGAAGGCGTAATGGGCAGACAAACACATAAATACCTAATAAAAATAAATACACTTTTGTGTTTATATTTAATATTCTGGCAGGATATTAAAGGATAACACATTTAACTAAATATGCTAATTATAACTCACACACTACACACCCTCACTCTTCACACACTCACCCATACTCACACATAATCACACGTAAACGCGCGACTTGGCCCTTTTTCTATGCATAACGCTAATTCATTTGCAAATCATTCCCTTTTCATTTTTGTATAATTTTAAGTTACCCATTTATTTAATTTTTCTGCATGTTTACATTGTCTACTTTCAATTGCATAAGATAATGATAAGTGGAAGCGCGGAGTCTCCTAACACAAGCAATTCCTTGCTTAAAAGGTGATCTCCAATATTATTGTGTCTAAATGCGTTTTGTAATTGAAATTATTGAGTTAAACTGGTCATAATTTCTAATAATCGCAATTGACTGCCTCGTTGGTCTAGTGGTCGCAAGCGCTACTGTTGAGCAAGAGGTCCTGGGTTCGATTCCCGAGTCGGGCAAAGTGTTATTGGGTTTTTCTATCTGAAATTTCTCAGTAGCAGCCCGGAGTCTAGATTTGTGCCCGGTTGATGGCAATAGGCTCGCCCCCTATTACATGGGACTTAAACATAACTGGCGAAATGTGGGTGTACCTGCTACAGGGACTCCTCTGCCCAACCCTTCGGGGAAACAAGGCGTGATGTTATGTGTGTGTATTTATAATAATGTGCAAAATGTATATGAAAAAAAAGCATACTTTTTTAAATATTTTAATAATCACAGCGTTCACAAAATATATTTTATTAAGCAATCATAGAGCAGTGGTAACGGTCGCGATTTACGAGTTGTAGGTCGTAGGTTCGAACCCAGAGAGGCGCTTTACTTTGTGTAAATTATTTCATCATTACTGCTCTCAAAATGGTGAAGGAAAATATCGTGAGGAAACCGGCATGTCCTAGAACCGAAAATTCGAAGATATGTGACATCTACCAATCCGCACTGGGTCCGCGTGGTCGATTACGGCCCACTCCCTCTCACAGAGAGGAGGCCTGTGTCCCAGCAGTGGGAACATTTATAGGCTGATGATGATGATGATTAAAGGTAACGAAGGTAACGGCCGCGACTTACGAGTTGTAGATCGTAGGTTCGAACCCAGGCAGGCGCTTCACTTTGTATATAAATCATTTCATCACCACTGCTCTCAAAACGGTGAAGGAAAACATCGTGAGGAAACCGGTATGTCCTAGAACCGAAAATTCGAAGACATGTGACATCTACCAACCTGCACTGGGCCCGCGTGGTGGATTACGGCCCACTCCCTCTCAAAGAGAAGAGGCCTGTGTCCCAGCAGTGGGAACATTATAGGCTGATGATGATGATGAAGCAATCATAGAACATTTGATAACCTTTTAAATGACGTATCACGCAACGAAATTGATGCAATAGAATCCGAGAAATTAACAGAAACGAAACGATCGGCCGCCATCTTTGTGACGTCACAGCTTTGCGCGTCCCCACTTCCTCCCCTTAAAACCGGCAGTTTCATGTCTATAGAGCACAAGGAGCACATACATTGTATACCAGTTTTAGGTATATAGAAGAGATAGCTAAGAAAAATCTTAAAATGCTTGAATGCCTCCTAACTATTATAGGTCGTGGGTACCCCAAGCAGGCACTTTTCTTTGTGTAAATCATTTCATCACCACTGCTCTCAAAACGGTGAAAGAAAACATTGTGAAGAACCGGTTTGTCCTAGAACCAAAAATTGAAAGACATGTTAATCACTAGCTCTCCTGTTTTATTTTAAAAGATAAAGCTTTTAAGGCAAAAGTCTGAACAGTAAACCTTAATGCGAGCTCACTGCAAATATAATGCATTCAGATATCTTTCTCAAACAAGTCGGGAAGCTGGGTTGCATGCTCCTAACAATATCAGCTACATAAATCTATTCGAGAGGGAATAAAAGAGTGAGCATAGAGTGCATAGTGAAACACAGGTGGAAGAAATAAAGAGGACATGGCATTCTTGAGAGACTTTATATATTATATAATATATAATTTCTTTAAAAATTTGAACATGTCGACCACGCAAATGAAGGAACGGAAATTCATCCTACGGAAAGTTGGGATGAATTTATCCTAAGAACAAACTTAACATTGTAGTCGAAAAACATTTTCTCCTATACGGAATGTATGGTAGAACATGTTTTACAACTGCAAATGTAAGTTGGTCGATTATTACTCATTAACTTGTAAAGCCTACTTAGCTGTGATAGTTTTCCTTTTAATTTCGTTTTATATACTACTGCTGTGAATTTTTTCACTTAAGTATCCAAAACCAACCATTTAGCTGGAGGGGGACTTGACTCTAACAAAAATTGGCTCTTTAAAGCTTAATAATTTGCAAACGGATCCCTGAACCCAAAAATGGTTTCTTATACTTACAATATTTTTGAACGACCTTTCCACTTTCCAACGACACCCCACACCATATCATAGACGAGAAAAAAAAAAATCATCCCAACTTTACAAAAAAAAGCTACCCTAAAAAAAATGTTTTTTATTTTACCACTTTGTCAGCGTGATTAATATGTATACCCATGTTAAATTACAGCTTTTTAGTATTAAGAGTCTCTGAGCTAAGCCGCGGACAGACAGACGGACATGGCGAAACTATAAGGGTTCCTTGTTGACTACGGAACCCTAAAAACATCCTCCAGAAGGTTAATATTTTTTATGACTGACAATTTTCTAGTTTTAGGGTAAGGTAGGAACGGTAGACACCACAGTACAATAGCTTTCTTTTATTTTTCGTGTGGTTAGTGACTTACCCTGGTGTCGAAGTTTTTATGCCGTCCATGGGCGTTTGACTTCGCTTCACATGCTGTCGAGAAATATCTCTCAGGCATGCCGGTTTCCTCACACTGTTTTCCTTCACCGTTTTTGAAGCAAGTGATAATTATACAATACGCACATGAATCCGAAAAGTCAGAGGTTCGAACTCGAGACCTATGACTTGGCAGTCCGACGGTCACACCACGAGCATAATTTTTATCGATTTTCTTTTGTTTCTTGTGGTACAGTAGGCCGCACTTCAGTAGTAACACTTTGACCTTGACCTTCCCTGAAGTAGTACGGAGTTTCAAAAGAATAACAGGTCACTGTATACTAGTTTGGTTACCTGCAGTCTACTGTACCATTTAGTTTCGCTGCTACTACCGGCCATTACATTACAACCCTTTTGATTTTAATTAAAAAGAGTGTCCGTGGAGTTTCTTTCCCGTTCTTCTCCATAGGTACCTACTACGCTTTGGAATGGGCAACTAGCTTCATCTTTCTGACTGACCGACCCCTTGACAATTCAAAAGTGCCTGTAATTGGTTTATTTGAAATAAATGCTTGTTGTTTGACCCATTTCGTATGTCAAAACCCAAGGTTGTACGGGTTTTAATCAATTATTTTTAGTTTATTAACTAACTGATTCATTTGCGTGTACAGTACAAATATGTTCTTAATGTCCCTCGGCAAACCTCGTGTTTCGTCAGTCGTCGGATTTCTATCAGTTGCCCTTTGCATTTGGTGCAGACCAGATACTCTCAATCGACTTGGAAATATATAGAGTTGTTAATACTCTTTTAACTTAATGTAATTTATTTAAAAAATAGTAGAAAAGCTGCTAAAGTCGCAGGCGCGAGAGATAGGAAAATAGTTTTACAGCTCTATATAGTTCACACGAAAAACAAAACAACAATAAAGTACTTAGTTCTGAATTCAAATTATTATACAAGATAAATCAAATAATTGATGGACATGGAAATTAGCATTAGGGGCATAGGGGCTTGTGGCTAAGTAATAACAGCTGCACGGGTCGATCGATCAGGTTAAGCTACGCTTGCCGCGGTTGGTCCGTGGATGGGTGACCATCTTTACATACCAAGTCCCCTCCGTGCCTCGGAAAGCACGTTAAGCCGTTGGTCCCGGCTGTCATTTGTAGATCTTTGACAGTCGTTACGGGTAGTTAGAAGCCCAAAAACTGACAACCAGTCTTACCAAGGGGTATCGTGTTACCTAGTCACTAGGTTGTGGAGGTCAGATAGGCAGTCGCTTCATGTAAAATACTGGTATTCAGCTGCATCCGGTTAGACTGGAAGCCGACCCCAACAT
The DNA here is from genome assembly GCA_963680765.1 of Agrochola lychnidis. Classification (NCBI taxonomy): domain Eukaryota; kingdom Metazoa; phylum Arthropoda; class Insecta; order Lepidoptera; family Noctuidae; genus Agrochola; species Agrochola lychnidis. Next base: position 5,098,968 of record OY796862.1, on the reverse strand, counting down.
AATTGGGAAAAGGCTAGGCAGATGATGATGGAAATTAGCATTCGTTTGTATTCGGAAATGCGATGATTCCCGAGGGAAATTAAGAAAATAAAAATATGTCTCTTATGTGCATAATGAAAAGATATTATTTTTCGTCCTTCTAATATTATTTTAGTGACTCCTTGATCTGCGATGACACACTATTTATAGAATACGTCCTGCAGTGAAATTAATTTATACATGAGGTTTAAAAATAGTTCAATTTGCGACAGTGTGGTGAGAAATGTTTGTTCAAGTGAAAAATATGTACATGTTGGTACTTATTATATTTTAAGAAACACGCATTTGTTTTATCCGACTTCGCGGTGTATTGTCCCAATAACTAATTAGATACTTAATTCTATTTACAGAAAAATCAAAACGAAAAAGCCAACACGAAGTGTTCTGTCAAAAACGCAGAAAAAAACACGTTTTTTGTATTTTCCTTTAATTATTAACTTTATTTAATTTTTATTATTTTTTGTTACAGCGGCAATAGAATTACACAATCTGTGAAAAAAAAATCTGTCTACCTATTAGGGTTCATGAGATACAGCCCGCTGACAAACAGACGGACTGACAGCAGTTTAGTAATAGGGTTCCGTTTGGTGCCCTTCGGGTACGGAACCCTAAAAAGGGAAAAGTAGAGTTATACAAACTTTTTGACAGATGTCTTTCTGTCACTATCAGCCCATGTCAGTTCTCATATGATTTTGATAACATATCTTGTAGACTAGCATTGAGCTCCTGGAAAATTCTGGAAACACACCTCATTAACTTTTCCCTTCGTTGATACAGTATAAGCTACCTACAACTCCATTATTTTCATACTAAACACTAAACAAACAGTATGTTGCTATTAATAAGTAAATTTTATTACAGTGTATTTTTATTATTTATATAAACACAGTAAAATACATACAGATACAACATAATAATTATATTTTGAGTACAAAGGTACGTCGTGTAAATTAATATTTGAATGATAAATCCCCAAAACTCATATAAAATACACAAAAAATGTTTTTTTTCGAATAAGTTAGATTAGATAAACGATAAGTCCTCATCTCTACCTACTATATTTCTTTTGCTGTACCCGACAATACACGATTGTTCTTAAGCAAATGTTTACCATCTATACTCCATAGGTTTAGGTAGTTAAATAAAGGTAAAAAAAAAACCACGTGACGAGACAGCTGTCAAGTAACCGACTAAACGTAATACCTATCACTTCAGTTGTTATGCTACGTCACAGTTGAACTCTTCAATTTAGCAACGTTATATTTCGTTGACGTTTAGAAATTGGGCTCTTTACAAGACAGATTACAAAATATTATAAATCAGACAAAAAAAATTGTGCTCAAGCAGTTACATCTACGAAAAGTAGCGAAGAATAAACGATAAAGTTTAACATACATTAATAAAAGGGGAAACTGTAGATAAACACTAAAATAAATTTAATTTGGTTTTATTGTTTTTTAACAAGAAAGTGTCATCTATAAAAACCCTTTTTACGATTTGTTTACCTTTTTTTAACTACCTAAACCTATGGAGTATAAGCATATATATTGTGGAATGCAATAAAGTATTGAGTACGGAGTATTGAGTATATTTCTGGAGGTACCCTAATTTTGTATCGTACATTCCTACATTTCCCAATAACATAAATAAATACTCTTTCTAAATAACGTCCTCTAAAGAACTCAAACGTTTAACTATTAAACGAAGTCAGAAACCAAACCAATTCTGAGAAAGACAAGACTCACTTAAGTGGGTTCTTATCATTTACTCGTAAATCCTTCACTCGCTTTGACAAATGAGGTGTTATTCGATTCAACTAAGTCGCGAAAATATGGAGGCCTGATCTAATAAAATATATGGAACTTATTTCTGCGCACATTCTTAATATAGAGCAAGATATTTCATCAGAACTACGAGGTATTACGTTTTAGGAAAGGTACGAAAAATTTATGAAATATGGTAGGTTTTTTATTCGGAATTTTAGCGATGAAAGTTATGTAACATAATGTGACATCACGCATGTAATCCCAGAAAGGTTTGGCAGAAGTCAAAAAACAAAATCAAAAAATCAAAATCATTTATTTGCCTAAACAGAAGGTTGGTAAAATGTACAAATTGTTCTCTTATTCTGCCTTTAATTTCGGCGTGCAAATATAAAATAAGTTACATTTTATTTAAATTTATTATTAATCATAATCATGCAGTCATTAAACAGATAATCCCATTAAAATAGTATTAAGTATTGAATTAAATAAATGTCAACATAATGAAAAAAATAAAAAAATAACAAGTAATAATAAAATGGAATGTTAATCATAAATGTCAATAATAATCGTGTCAATAATAACCATGTCAATAATGGGAGAGATTCGCCACACAATAACAATAAGAATAAGTAACAATTTAGAAAGACCATGCAATTTACAAAACTTACAATTTACAATCTAAAAACTCATGTACACTATAAAAGCATTTTTCAATTAAAAACCTCGTCAAATTACTTTTAAATCTAGAAAATGGTAGCGATTTAATGGAATTTGGTATTTTATTATACAATTTTATGCACATAATATAGCTGTTTTAACCTGTAAATGTGAGATTCGTCCTCGGTTGAAATAACTTATTAGTATACATAGATCGTGGGGCATAGTAGCTTGTCGCTTGCTGAAAAGTATCTTATGTTTGGGGCTTGTGGCTAAGTAATAACAACTGCACGGGTCGATCGATCAGGTTAAGCTACGCTTGCCGCGGTTGGTCCGTGGATGGGTGACCATCTTTACATACCAAGTCCCCTCCGTGCCTCGGAAAGCACGTTAAGCCGTTGGTCCCGGCTGTCATTTGTAGATCTTTGACAGTCGTTACGGGTAGTTAGAAGCCCAAAAAGTCTGACAACCAGTCTTACCAAGGGGTATCGTGTTACCTAGTCACTAGGTTGTGGAGGTCAGATAGGCAGTCACTCCATGTAAAATACTGGTATTCAGCTGCATCCGGTTAGACTGGAAGCTGTAGCGTTGTGTGAGGTCTCAACCGTAATTAATCACAATTAGTAAGTTACTAACCACACATCACTAGAAACGTGGCACAACACTAATTTCCTAAGAACGCTCTGCCATTTCGACTTCCGCTGGCTTACATAAAGGAAGGTATTCCTTGATTATTAGGATTACTTGTGCCCCGACCTAGGGTGAGTTCCACATTACTTTGGTATTTATACTAGACCCTCTGCACCGGATAACCTATATTGATTTCATCACCTATGTAGTTTCTGATTTCTCGTGTGTCAATGTCAGACACGCGGCTGGGGTTATCCGGTGCACAGGAGATGGTAATATGTATGTATTGCTACTGCATCAAGGCTGTGTAGGGCCTCACTATGTGTTACAAGCGATCAGCGAGCCATCTGCTAATATCATTATTGCATTGTGTTTTATGCTCGCGTGTTCGCCATACTTAACCTCATTTCACATCTGTACATGTGCCATGCTATGTTTGCAAACTCTATGCCTGTAAGCCGCTGCGATGTATTGAGCGTCACCTACCATGCTTCCCACACCGTTCCTTGGCTTAGAAAGGGGAAGAAGCTAGCACATCGCATGCGGCTTGCTGATATTTGCACCGCATCTAACATGCGCTCCCTATGGCGCTTCCAGGTCTCTTTGTACGGGTTGAAGACACCTCTTACCCAATTCTGCACGTTGCTCGCATGTGTGGCTAACTGCACGCTACTGAGGTCCGACGTCCGGCCTGCCTGCCTGCAGCCTACCGCTGGGAGCCTGAGCTGTCAGGCGACCTCCACGGCTACTGACTACGTACTACCACGTGCCAGGGCCGTCCGGCCTGCTACGGAGCCTGTGCTGAGCAGACCCCCCGAATCTACCACGTGCTACCAAGGACGGTACCCTTCCCTTTATACTGTGTTAGTGCTCAGAACAAATCAGTGTGACCTTACCGCGACCTAGCCGTGTACCTTCTACATACTAGTCTTAAAAATATATGTATTAACTTGTCTAGCTGTTTTACTAACTACTACCTAAACCGTTAACGGCCTGCGCAGCCTACCCTGCGCAGCCCTAGCCGTAACAAAGCCGACCCCAACATAGTTGGGAAAAGGCTAGGCAGATGATGATGTTTGAAAACAAATATACAGGATTCTAATGTGTACTTATAGTACACCCACATTTCGCCAGCTAGCCTATAACAGTTTGCCCGACCTGGGGAATCGAACCCAGGATCTCCTGCTCAGCAGTAGCGCTTGCGACCACTAGACCAGTGGTCGGCAAACCGTGGCTCGCGAACCGCATGCGGCTTTTTGGCTTATAGAGTACGGCTCTGCAAGCGTAGATACACGCGGGGGTTGGGGTTTCGGTCGTTAAGCAGGATATCAAGTTTTATTCAAAATTCAAACTATATTTCAAAGATTTATTTCCGAAGTATTTTCACCAAAAAACTTTTTACAAAAAAAAAAAAAAAACAACCGACTTCCAAAAAAAACACTACAAAGTGAAAAATAACTTTAATTTCGGAAGTCGGTGTCTTTGGTTTTGAATTTGCGTTTTTTGCCACCGACTTTCGAAATTAGTTATTTTCACTTTGTAGTGTTTTTTTTGGAAGTCGGTTGTTTTTTTTTTTGTAAAAAGTTTTGATTTTTCACTTTTTACTTGTGATATTTACCCCACACAAATTTGAATACCACTAAACTTGCTATGTAAATAACAGTGAGAGGAATTTAACATATCATCCACATACTAAGTGGGAAAAAATACGTATTATTGAAGCTAACTCAAAAACCACCCAAGCAAAGTTATTAAAATTTATATGGGACCACTTCTGAAGTATTACCTACCAAACAAAAGAAGAATTATTAAAATCAATTCATAATTGGCCGAATTATCGCGTAACAAACATACGAAAAAAATAATAATACATACAGTTGAATTAAGAACCTTCTTCTTTTGGAAGTCGGTTAAAAATAAACAGGACATCGAAAATAATCATTTACTGTACCTTTCAAAGTTTTCCAAAGTTTACTTGTTTAACTAAGATGCCTTCATCATATTAAATCAAAACAAAAAAAAAATGACGATGTCAACACTATATAAAATTGTAAACGGGATAACATCAACTCCAGATCTCTTTATCAAAATCAACCTAGATGTACCTCGTCATTCTCACCTCCGGTCCAAGCGTACATCTAGGACTTTTGCCCCTAAACCGTGTCGCACAAACCTGGGCCAGCATGCTCCCCTAAACAGAATGTTGACTTTTTACAACAGAGCCTGTTCAGTTGACAGCAGTATAAATATTTTCTTTGACAGTCTGCCATTATTTAAAAACAAAGTTAATAAAATTGACCTCTAATCAGCTGCTTATTTATATTTGTACTAATTTTAATAATGTAATTTTAATATAGTAATGTATTCAAATTTAATAATAACTTCATTTCATTTGGATTTTAATTTGACTAATGACTTAAGATTTATGTTTTATTTTATTCCATATTTAGTATTGTCCGCCACACTGATATAAGACAGAAAACTAAAGCCATTGATGCTCTCAGCTATTCACAAAAGCTCAAATGGCGATGGGCTGGACACGTAGTGAGACTTAGCGATAATCGCTGGACTAAAAAGACAACTTCATGGGCAGGTCCACTAGGACAGAGAAAAAGAGGAAGGCCAAACGCACGCTGGGTAGACGACATCATAAAAGTAGCAGGTATTCAATGGCCGCGAGTGGCAGAGAATAGAGAGTACTGGTCATCTCTGGAGGAGGCCTTTACCTTTCATTGAGAGGGTTCTTGCTTGCAATATACAAACTCTGATTAAATCTAATTATTGAATCAATATTTATTAATATTTCTATTTTAAATCTAATGATTATTTAACTGTATCATGATTGCGTTATGAACTTATGAATCTTATTAATATTTTTAATCATATTACTATAGTTTATTGGAATTAATTGTACTACTTATAAATTTGTACATTTAAAGAGTCAAGAACTAAATATATTATTTTTATTGTTTTTTTTTATTTTTTAAATGTACCAAAATTAATTTGAAATCGTAAATAATTTTGCATGTAAATTTATATTGAAATTGTAATGTAAATAAGCAAGAAATAAAAGGCTTTTTTATTTCTATTTATTTATTTATTTAGTATTGTTACTTTATGAGCGATTATTTTATTGTGTTTTGAAATGTATTAATTTATTATTATTTTATAATCGAATCTTATTTCGTAATTTTATTATATATCAAATTAATGTTAATGCTAATATTTTAATGATTTAATAATTTGTCGAGTAATTGTTCATCTTTTAATAAGAATGTTGTGCATGCCTATAATAAGTGATGTATTTACACAGTACTCAAGACTCGTGATACCTATTGTAACTATCCTTGTAAATATGTCGTTGGTGTACCTTGCTTAGTAAATAAATAAATTATTATCAGCCAATATGACGATGAGGATGATGAAGGCATCCTACTTCTTAGCAAGTTAATTTTAGGTAGCTTTGTGGAGTGAAAGAGGATGGGAGTTTTATGGATATATAAGAAAAGTGTATTGCGACAGTTTGGACACACAGAAAGGATTGGCTCTCATAAGAAATCTTAGTCGTTATAGTATTGATAATTGACTCTATTGACTAATAAGTTTGTCGACCACTGCAATAGACTAACCAGACAGGCAGTATGAAAGTTATTGTATATCCATTAAACCCTTCAATTAAGATAAAATATGCTAGTAATGAATAGGACACAACAGCGCAACGGGATTCGATCAACTGACTCGCCAGTTCGAGACCAAATCGACCTGCGATTCGAATAAAATTGTAACTCGAAAATGAGAGTTTACAGGAGAGCCAATAAACGTTTTCGTGCACTTTGCATCGCGATAAAAGGGGTATCTGTTAGACTTTAAGGCTTAAAAAAAAATAGGAATATAATTTTTCAATCCTCATCCATCGGTGTAATTATTTTTTCGGTAACTAGCCTAGCAAAGATTTTTGTGAGAGTTACGATAGTGAAAAGTACAAAATATCTGTCAAAGAAAGTTGTAACTTCGCACACTATAATATTGTAAGCTGCTTTTAGTACGTTGCAGCGTTGTTTCTTGTACGAAGAATAACGTAACAATTGATACCGAAGACATCCTAGTTTTTTTTAAGTGAAAAGAAAACGTACCTTTCTATCTGTTGTGACTATCGCGGTGAAATAATGACGTAAGTAAGTTTCTATAAGCCACAAGCGTGATTCAGTTGGTGAAAGAACATTGTAAGTTGATATACGTTTCGGTTTCACTGAAGTGGTGGTAGGCGCTTGAAAACTACTGTGATTTTTTAAGTGTAACTCTAAATACGTTTTTCTTTCGCTAACACTTTCATTAATTGGAGTCTAATTGTAAAAAGTTACAATACCTACTATAATATTGGATAACTTTTTTTTTATAATAAAAAATAAAAATGTTTACATACATCGATGTAGTTACTTTGACAGGTACCAGGATTGAAAAATCTCGTAATAGTGTATCGAGACTTACAATTTTCTCTGAATCAAGGGTCGAAATAATTGAAGTATAGTTTGACCAATACCGCTGTACCGCGCCTTAGGAAGGCGCGCGGCGAGACGGGGGAGCAGTGCAGGCCGCTAATTCGTCAAAGCTCTCGGCGCACGGCGTCCCGCCCGCCGCTCATTGGTCAACACTGCCCCCCGCCTCGCCGCGTATTCCTAAGGCGCGGTACAGCGGTATTGGTCAAACTATAAGTGCAAGCTACACTGAAAAAACGAAAATTTTAAACTGTTTACTGAGGAGCTCGTGGTTAAGTACTTACAGCCGCACGGGTTGATCCATCAGGTTAAGCTACGCTTGCCGGGGTTTGTCCGTGGATGGGTGACCATTTCTACATACCGAGACTCCTCCGTGCCTGGGAAAGCACGTTAAGCCGTTGGTTCCGGTTGTCATTCGTGGATCTTTGACTAGCCTTTTCCCAACTATATTGGGGTCGGCTTCCAGTCTAACCGGATGCAGCTGAATACCAGTATTTTACATGGAGTGACTGATATCTGACCTCCACAACCCAGTTACCGAGTAACATGGTATACCCCTTGGTAAGATTGGTCGTCAGACTTTTTGGGCTTCTGACTCCCCGTAATGACTGTCGTTCATAACATTGTTAACATTTGTTATCTACGAATAACAGCCGGAACCAACGGCATGACGTGCTTTCTGAAGCACGGAGGGGTCTCGATATGTAATTGATGGTCCCCATCCAAGAACCGACCGCGGAAAGCATAGCTTAACCTTCGACCCGTGCGGCTGTTATTACTTAGCCATGAACTCCTATATATGTCGGAAATACGTCAATGATTTGACCCCCCCGACCCTTGCTCAAAAACTAGGTGCCAGCAGTTGTTGCAGTTGAGCACGTAGCTTTAAATACCCCCTATAATAATCAAGATGAAAATCTATATTCGATCCAGCTTGTCCTTTCTTGCTGTCCTCCCCCCAGCGACGCCCTAAGCTGAGGTTCGTACCCCACAGGGGGTGCCCCTAGCGAGCGTTCGCCTAGTTTTAATTTAGAATAGTTTTTGCCACTGGCTGGAGGCTTTAAGTGTAGAAGCTTAAGGCAACCACAGGAAAGTTCGGTTAAGCAGCTGACCTCATAGGTCAACTGCGAGATGCCGTAGTTAAAAAAAATGATTTGACTAATCGGAGCGCCAGCGCCGCCTAGCGGCGCTCGACAGAATCTACAACATAACGCTCGGACTTACCGGAGCTCAGCGGAGTTTGTTGGTGGCTGTCAAGCAGTGAGCACGTTTAGAAACTGTCGCGTGTTCCGTATAGTCGTGTCGTGTACCTACAGTGTGTGAATTGCTAGTGTGATTAATTTGATAGTAAATTATAATGTGATCTGAACTGCAAACGGTTTTTCTATTGCGCAATGACCAACACTGCCCACAGTAGTTAAAATATGGCTGATAATAACGAAAGAAACACCTACCCTCTCCATCATATACATATATACTTATATAGGAATATAGGTACATCCAAGCCTTGCACTCCTTTTAAAGAGAAAACTCAAAAATGACGAACTAAACTCCACTCCAACTCGTTTCGCTTTCAACCTTCACACATTTCCTAGTTTTAACGTGGAAATTGTTGAAAGTAATTAACAACAAAATACTTGGCGAAAGGCAGCGTAATTTCTAGAAAACATGCATTTCACTAATTAATTAATGTTAAGTGGCAACACAACGGATTAAGTGTTGCCAGAGTTAAGAACATCGACTAATAAAGATTTAATTAGGCTGCATTGTAGTTTAGTTTTACGAGTTTATGAACTGAAACGTGGATTTATTTGAAGGTGTTTTAATTTGATTTTCTTTAGAGAAAACAACAGAGTTGATTACACCAATTGTACCTATTTAAGTAGTTATAGATACAAAAAGTATTGTGTCGAATAAATGAGAGCCTTTCTATCTTTTAATCTTTAGTTTTCTTTTACGATACCCAAGGAAAAGATAACTATCTTATTCTTTGTTAAACACGCTTTTATTACTTTCTAAACAAACATTACCGCTCCACTACAGCATGAAAATACTAAAATTAAAACTCGATCTTTTTCATCCATTTTTAGATTACCGTTTTCAAGATATTTCTAGAGAACGGACTTTGTGACATTTATATAGTCATGCTTCGGTTAATTTAAATGTAAAATCTTAAGGCGTGCGTCCCGGGTCGCCGTCAGGCGGCTACTGGAGGCCTCGTCCCCATTTTAATTAAAACCTCTTTGTTTGTGGGCTATCTTTGTGCACTCCTTGTATACGTCCAGTACATTAGTAATTAAATCATTTGAAAAAAGAACAGAAAAGGAAAAATAATGTAGTTGTGCTCCCGCGCTTTTTGTGTTTGAAATTAGAATTTGTTTTATCAGAAGGAATGAGACGAGAGTTTTGTTCAGTGTTCTTGAGGAAGTTTTAGATTTTTATATCCTATCCTATACTTATAAATAAGCAATATTTATATTATATTTGTTTGTATATAGATTTCTACTCACGTTCTCGAAATCGGCTCTAACGATTTCAATGAAAGTTGCAATATAGGGGTTTACGGGGGCGAAAAATCGATCTAGCTAAGCTAGGTCTCATATCTGGGAAAATTTGTTTTCTCCGTATTTTCACCCGAGCTGAGCTCTCGGTCGCCCGAAGTTTAAAACAAGATAAAGAATAATTAAAAATCAAACGAACTTACCAAGTGAAGTTCGATAATAATTATGTGAACAGCTTCATTCGAAGCGATTTATTGTTTACGTATTGTAAAAGCTCCTCCATATACCAGCCTTGCACGGATTTTTATTTATTTATTTATTTGTTAACATAGGTATAAAGAAATACAGATCTTACGTTTGGTGAACAGAGCGCTATGTTATGCCAGGAGGCGTACAAATATGGTGTGCAAAACTAATTGAGGATACAAATTAAAATTTCTATTTAAAAATATTTGAAAAAACATGCATAATTATGGTATTAAAACTAGAAAATAAATTGAAACAATTACATATTATCCAATACTCCAATTATGTCAGACTTAAATGACATAATATTAAAATGTCAAAAAAAAAGAGAGAAAAAGAAATCTAAGTAGGTATGTATGTCAAAATAATTAAAATGTCAAAATAATTTAATGTCAAGATTAATAATTGTAATTCTAAATTAATTCATCATTTAAATATTCGTCAATGGTATAATAACATTTATCAATTAAGAACAATTTCATTTTGTTCTTAAATTGTGTAAAATTTAATTCTTTTATGGCGTCTGGAATTTTATTATAAATGCTTGGAGCCATACCCAGGACACTTTTTCTTACTAATGCAGTTTTACATTTATAATTATTCAAAGAATTTTTGTACTGACTACGACTACTTTAGAGGTACTTATGTAAAAGTTTTTTTTTGTAAGTAGTTTACTTTCATTTCACTGGCAACACTGTTAATCCGTTTACCCCTACTTTGCTCCCACTACACCATTTCTCTTTAACGGTTTACGGCCATTTTAATATCATTTTGTTGAAAGCGAATAAATATTTCACATTTTTATTTATCTAGCGTAGAGTAGGTAACTTTTCTAGGGAGGATATAAATCGCTTCGAATGAAGCTGTTCACATAATTATCATCGAACTTCACTTGGTAAGTTCGTTTGATTTTTAATTATGTGTCACAGCTTCATTCGAAGCGATTTATTGTTTACGTATTGTAGATGTTTCGAGACAAAAATGTGAAACTAAACAAAACAGGTGAGTAATCACAAGTGCGTTTTATTTTAATTAACCGACTTCCAAAAGGAGGAGGTTCTCAATTCGACTGTATGTTTTTTTTTTGTATGTTTGTTACGTGATTACTCCGCCAATTATGAATTGATTTTGATGATTCTTTTTTTGTTTGGTAGATCATACTTCAGAGGTGGTCCCATATAAATTTTATTAACTTTGCTTGGGTAGTTTTTGAGTTAGCTTCGATAATACGTATTTTTCCCACTTAGTATGTGGATGATATTATGATAACTTCCTATCACTGTTATTTACATAGCAGGTAGTTGGTATTCGAATTTGTGTGGGGTAGGTACCACAACAAAGTGAATAATAAAAACTTTTTACAAAAAAAAAACAACCAACTTCAAAAAAAAAACACTACAAAGTGAAAAATAACTTTAATTTCGGAAGTCGGTGACAAAGAACGAAAATTGAAAACCAAAGACACCGACTTCCGAAATTAAAGTTATTTTTCACTTTGTAGTGTTTTTTTTTAAGTCGGTTGTTTTTTTTTTTTTGTAAAACTAACTGAATAATATAAATGTCTAATAATATTGTCTTTGGTCCCTGGCCTTGACATTAACCAATGAACCAGTGATAAAGTTAGTATGAACAATACTGTCTAACTTTTTTACGGTTTGAATACGAGGCTTTGTGCTACTTTTGTTTTGTGTGTATTTTGTCCAGTTTTTTTAATGTGCGTTTTGTTTGTGCAGAATAAACAAGTTTTCTTTCTTTGAATTCTTAATCTAATATTACAGATTGTGACCACTAGTAAGTACTTACTGTAGTGGCAAAGAGATGTGGATCAGTTACAACCTGCTTATTATAATGTTTTGCGAAGACAGAAGATGATACACTCCATCCGGCAGTTTTTCTGATTAGCTATTTTTTTGCTAAACGACAAGTCGTAAATTGTATCTCGTTCTGTCACCTGTTGTCACACTGACTCAGACATAGACAAAATTTGACGCGTAGCTTGTCTGTACCATGCCGCCATATTGCTAAGCAACATCATCTGCATCGCGTTCTTTGTTTCAACCGCGTTATTTAGTCAGGGACGGATTTGGCAACAAAGACGATTTTTTTTGTAAAATGTTTACCATTGAATTATCAAACAGAGCTTCAGTTTACTCTACGATTTTTAAAATCTTTTTGGTGACATTGTTCCAGAATACTGCAAAGTGCAGATTGTCAGTGTACACACATGCTTTTGTAATAAATTATAAAATGAATTATATTACCCTGTATCTGTGTGATGGAAAACATGAACATAGGCATAAGTATACATAAATAGGCTACTCACATAACTTTGAAATTTCATTCGGCAGGTAATAATTGATTGATTGACTTTATTGCTAAGTAATTTGCACTTCTTATACCCAGAGAATATCAATTTTCGCGGACTTTCAGTAAGTACCTATATCGGTTGTGTCAATATCGTTAGATAATACCGGCAACCGGCCCTAGTCCGGACTAAGGCCGGTTGCCGCACAACGAATGTTCACATTCCCTATGTGTACGTAATGGCTACGCAACTTTTTTCGGTTAAAAATTGCAAATCATTTGAGGTTTTATTTTATTATATTTTTTGGAAAGAAGTTCTTTAACGCGGCTTGCAATAGGAGTGCACTGGCAGAAATCGTCACGCGAAAGGGCGCTTGCGACTGTCTTCTTCTAATTCAAAGAGAAAGAGAGAGAGAGACAGAGAAAGATATTGTGAATTTGGTCAAAAAGCAAATCCAAGATGGCAGCTGCGAAAATTTTCACATTTTTAGTCATGGGTGTCGTTTTCATAGTTTTCGAGGGTTTTAAAGCCGATCGTGAGGTTAAAATGAAAATCCAAGGTGGCGGCTGCGAAAATTTTGAAATTTTTCGTCATGGGTGTCGTTTTCATAGTTTTCGAGGGTGCTAAAGCCGATTATCCTTTCAACTGTCATTAACGAGACACAATAGAATTTTAATTGTTATTATACACATTCCCTATGTGTGCGTAATGGCTACGCAACTTTTAACGAATGTTTGGTCTGCTACTCTTTATACGTCTGTGGTTAATATTGACTCCAAGTCTATTGACTGAGGATGTGGCTGCATGACTAGTGCTGTGAGCACTAAATATAGACGTATTTATACCACTACTGTAAAGTGTATCTTTTATCCAGTTTGTTTTGTTTGTGATGAAACTTTTGAGTGTGGTTTTTGTAGGTTATAAATAAATAATCATTTTTGCGAAGCGGTTGAGTCTTATCTATAAATTTCTAAGCATTTAGCGGGACAGATCTGAGGACGTGAGTCGAAAAAAGGTTATCTTAAAACTGGTTGTGAAGAATTAGGTTTGGAAGTTTTTATCAAATCAGGTATTGTTATAGTTATGTCAGTGGCAGAATTTACTTGAACTTTACCTAATTGTATTAATGGAAATGTTTGAAAGCGATGCGCAGTCACCAAAGCCAATAGAGTTATAGTCTTTTTTGAAAGTTTCCAAGTCAAGGTCTGTGTTAGGCCATTGTTGTGCTAAATAATTTAGAACGGTGGTTGGATCCCATGTCAAATTATATTTTGGATTACTAGGTCTTAATCCGTAAACTCCTTTCATTAATAGCTTAATTTGATCATCATTTGCCACACTACTTAACAACAAGGATAATGCGGATTTATATGCAGAATTGATAGTACCGTACTTTGCCTCTTTTTCAAAAATTTTGGTAAGAAAATGAATGACTACAGGAACTGAAACCAAGGAATAATCATAACCATGTTTATTACAATAATTTAACCAAGATTTTATACAAACATCGTATTGTTTATAAGTGGAATCAGATAATGATGATAACATAATTTCAATGGATTTATTAGATAAATATGTTTTTAATAATGTTTGCCTGAAAGCTTCGCGGCAACCAATTTCAGGACCAGCCTTGATGTCCTCCCTCCGGTTGACGCCCTAAGCCGAGGTTCGTACCCCACAGGGGGTGCCCTTAGCGAGCGTTCACCTAGTTTTAATTAGCATAGTTGAATAACCCCTGGCTGGAGGTTTTAAGTGTAGTAGTTTAAGGCACCCACAGGAAAGCCCGGTTAAGTAGTCATGATCTCAGAGGTCAACTACGAGATGCCCTACCTAAAAAAAAAAAACAATTTCAGGGTGCGGTGCAGATTATGAGGGGTTCTGAAAGGAGAAGTTAACAAATTTACGTTTGGTTCAAAATATATTGGTTTGGAACAAATTTATTTTTGGAAAACTGGGAACCAAGGTTGTGTTGGCCAATATGGTACAACTACTATGCTATTTGCTTTGTCACTAATTATTTTTCGCATTGTTTTTGTAATAAGTAAAAACGGTGGAAATGCGTAGAATAGTTTATTTTTCCATGGAATGGCAAAAGCATCGATTGCATAAGCATCAGGGTCGTTTTTCCAAGTTATGTACCTGGGACACTTCGCATTACACCTAGTCGCGAAAAGGTCTATTTCAGGGTATCCAAAACTATGTGCTATTTGACTGAATGCATCGTCATTGAGATCTGCTTCATAATTATCTTTAGTGTTTATGCAAGACGCAAAAATAGTTATCGTACGCCTTTCACACCACTGCCAAAATTTGTTTTTTTTTTCTTTATTTTTTTTCTCATTTTTGTATTCCAAACAATTTATTTTTCTTTCTTTCTTTCTTTTCTTTAGTGATATTATGCAAATGTTCAAACTGTATGCTACCCATGCGATTTATACAAGATATATAGCAGTTACATTATCAATTCGTAATAGTATTTTTAAATTATAAGTTTAAGTTAAAATTGCAAATCATTTGAGGTTTTATTTAGATACTGTTTTATTATATTTTTTGGAACGAAGTTGTTTAACGCGGCTTGCAGTAGGAGTGCACTGGCAGAAATCGTCACGCGAAAGGGCGCTTGCGACTGTCTTCTTCTAATTCAAAGAGAAAGAGAGAGAGAGAGAAAGATAGTGTGAATTTGGTCAAAAAGCAAATCCAAGATGGCAGCTGCGAAAATTTTCACATTTTTAGTCATGGGTGTCGTTTTCATAGTTTTCGAGGGTTTTAAAGCCGATCGTGAGGTCAAAATGAAAATCCAAGATGGCGGCTGCGAAAATTTTAACATTTTTCGTCATGGGTGTCGTTTTCATAGTTTCCGAGGGTGCTTAAGCCGATTATGAGGTCAAAATGAAAATCCAAGATGGCGGCTGTGAAAATTTTCAAATTTTTCGTCATGGGTGTCGTTTTCATTGTTTTCGAGGGTGCTAAAGCCGATACTGACATTAAAACGTAAATTCAAGGTGGCTGTTTTGAAAATTTTCAAATTTTTCATCATGTCAACGTCAAATAATTTATTTCAAATAGGCCCATGTATGGCACTTTTGAACGTCAAAAATTACAAAATAATAAAATTGATTCTAGTCGCCTCTTCCAAAAGGTAGTTTTCGTATGGAGAAGAATGGGCAAGAAACTCCACCGTTACTCTTTTAAAATGTTTTACAATTGTTTGTATAGCACCTAGAATAAAATTACTATACCACAATAGGTAAAAAGAATTAAAATGAAGCAACGACAGACAATTTAATATGTGATAGATACATGGTGCTCACATATTTACAAACATAGTAAAAAAAGACGATTTTCCTAAAATTTTGTAATTAATAAGTCAGTGTGTGAGGAAGTACTCACAGAATGTAAAATCAATGTCATAAAACACAAAATAATAAATTTTACAATTAAATTAGCAACCAGTTTGATTTTGTCTTGATTCTAAATTGTCCTATGGAGCAGGACCAGCATGTTTCCAAGCACTCTTATCTTGGATATAATCCTCTAATTTGTAATATGCTTGTTTACAAAGTGTACTTTTAATATGAGTTTTAAATTTTCTTTCATTTAATTGCAATATGTCACAAGGTATTTTGTTGTAATATTTAACACAGTACCCCATAAAAGATGTATGTACTTTAGATAATCTGAAAAATGGTTGATTTAGTTTATCTTTATTTCTAGTATTAAAATTATGTCTATCACTTATTTTATTAAACAGATGTGGATTTTTCCTTACATACATAATATTTTCGTATTTGGGTATCGTTTTCATAGTTTATGCTTAAGTCGATAGAGAGGTCAAAATATAAATCCAAGATGACGGCTGCGAAAATTTTGTTTCTGTTTTAAATCATACGTGAGAAGGAACTTCGTTCCGAAGAAAGAAATACGAAGTTTATCTATCTTGTTGTATTTTTTTACCTTTAGGTATATGTATAATGTTCTCGCTGCTGAGGTGAAAAGTTGTATGTGTTACACGAGACCAAAGTTATTTGCATCTCGTGTCTTTAAATCCCTCGCTGCGCTCAGGATTCTAACCTAGAATCACTCGCTACGCTCGTGATTCAGTTATAGAATCCTTCGCTTACTCGGGATTCAAAATCAACACTCGCAGCAAAAAACAACTTTGCTCTCTTGTTGCACAAATAACTATTTCCCATACATTCCGTATGGGAGAACATGTTCTTCAACTACAAAGTTAAGTTTGTTTTTGGGATAAATTCATCCCAACTATGGAACCCTTCATTGTTCGTGGTCCGACACGCACTTGGCCGGTTTTTTGTACCTATGTCGTGATTTCTGTCTGAAATATTTGCTTGTTTCGTACTTTTAGATTATTTTTATTTTCCTGTATTTAAAGTTTTTTGTTAAACTTAATTTTTTTGAGTATTGATATCATTTATTTTTAGTAGTTAGGTATAGCTGCCTATAAGCTGAAAAAGTACGCAGATAAATAAAATAAATCTCGGGCATCAATACCTAACAAAAATGAGAACTGCATCATTTCGTAAAACTATATTTTACAATACACAAGTAACAAAATCCATAATTCAAACATCAACTTATTAAAATGAAAATAGAACATTTTATTGTATTCGTAATTGAAATGTCGAATTACATCAATATATAAAAATGAGAAAATGTCAGTAAAACTATTTACCATACTACAAGCAATTTTCTCGAAAAATTACGACGTATTTTAAGAGCTGGCACCTGATGCTCGAACTATGCCCTTCGTCCCAGATGGAATAATAATCCTATACCTACTATACAGTGTGAGTCTTCATAATGTGCACATATCGAAATGAGGGAATCTATGCTTAATTTTAACGACAGAAAAAATATTTTAAAAAATCTAAATATTTTTTTATACTTAAAATTTTTTTTTTAACAAAACTGTGTAACTTTTAAACTGAATCAGCTATCGCGATTAAACAAACTCCATAATAATTGGAAGTAAGCAGGCGTCCACATAAAGTTAAAATTGAGAAAAAAACTACCCTCAATTAAAAATAAACATGTTTTTTTTAGCAAAAATCTGCATTTTTTTCATCAATTTTTACAATAATTGTAAAATTTATAAATAAGATGCCCAAGAGAATAATAAAAAAAAGAAATTTTGACCATTTTTTCCGTCGATAAAATTAAGCATAGAGATCACTTCGATATGTGCACATTATGAAGACATACGCTGTATAGTTATAAGCCTAGACCAATAAATAATTCAACAGGCGAACGATACTGACTTATGACCTAGATGTCACTCTACGCACTCGAGAAATTCGTAATATCGAATTATATATCTACCTACCCGTATAATGATTTATGAAGATATACTCCGTCGATAAATTGAATAAACATAATCTACCTATTTTATTGGCGACACGAAAATATTTCTTCAACTAAATTATCTTTAGATAAAAGACCCGCTGACCCGTGAACCTTCGAAGGTCGGTTTCAGGGACAAAGAAGTGATTCTTTTTGTCACAGAGAGAAAAAAAGTTGCCCAAGTGTGTTTTGGACTACGCACAATGAAGGGTTTCGTAGTTGGGATGAATTTGTCCCAAGAACAAACTTAACATTGTAGTTGAAAAACATGTTCTCGATACGGTCAATTCTCCAACTGAAAATGTACGTCTGTAATAGTTTTTAATTTTTAATTTACCATATATACAAATTAACGATTTTCGAACTTTTTCCTTTAGTTGTGCTGTGAAACCATGCTTCTTGCCGAATTTCATGATTCTAGATCAACGGGAAGTACCCTATAGGTTTTAATTTATTTGCAAGCGTCAAAATATATCGCATAAATAGCCGTATTTTTTTATTGCGTTGACTTATAAGTTTTATTTTTTTAGAGCGAAAACCTACTTATTTGATATTAATTTTAACTTGATACCTCTATGCGTTTCTGAGGAAAAGGGTCCTGATAGACGGATCCTATAAGGATGCCGTTTTTTTCTTTTGAGCTACGGAACCCTAAAAATTGATATTACCGACGCCTTCAACGGTATTATAATGGGTCTTCTGACATTTCCCCCTTAAATAGGCACCTTAAGGGTACCATTTTGTTGTCGGCAGTTCGTCTGTGACGCAGATCGACCCCTTGTTGAGTTGAAAAGTTTACATACAGGGTGTAGTGATTTGGTGTCGAGGAAATTAGGACAGGCTGTTTTTTAATTTCTTAATTGGTTTTAGATTATTCTTTTTTACCGACTTAATAAAAGGAGGAGGTTCTATTTTCGTCGGTATATATTTATTAAATGACTTAAAAAAAAATAGTCTGCACGTATTTTTTTATTATATTTTTTCTTCGGTATTTTAGTCAATTCTGACCTGATTTTGAAAATTATTTTTTCATTTGGTAGAAGAAGCTTGCAAGGTGGTCCTATATATATTTTATTAACTTTGCCTAGGAAGTTATTGAGTAACCTACAATAACACCTATTTAATCCACTTGGTTTATGTTGATGTTGTTTTCACAACACGTAAAAAAAAAAACAGTTTTTTTTTGTAGTTGTATGATCGAAAACGTTGTGGAGATCGTTCTGGACCCTTAAAAAAGGAGACTGCGTGGCTTAAATACCTTTGTATTTTATAAACAAAGAACCTACCCAACATAAGAATCAAATTCAGTTTTAGAATCAAACATTTACATTACAAAATGCCTTGATGGGCTATTACACCTTTAAAATTGGACCCAGTTCTATCTTAGCAAAATTAAAAAGATCTATTATTTGAAATTACAAAATGTCAACTAAGTAAAATTGAACTCTAGCTGTTTTAAAACTAAGAGTCCATTTACATTGATTAAATATACACATAAAAAACGGCCAAGGGCGTGTCGGACTACGCACAATGAAGGGTTTCGTAATTGGGATGAATTTATCCCAAAAACAAGCTTAACTTTGTAGTTGATAAACATATTCTCCCATACGGAATGTATGGGAAAACAAATTTTTGCAACTGCAAAGTTAAGTTGGTCGAGTATTACTCGTTAACTTGTAGAGCCTACTTAGCTGTGATAGTTTTCCTTTTAATTTCGTTATATAAACTACTGCTGTGATTTTTTTCACACATCTAAAACCAACCATTTAGCTGGCAGGGTGGACATTTGACTCTAACAAAAATTAGCACTTTAAAGCTTAATATTTCGCAAACGGATCTCTGAATCTAAAAATGGTCTACACAAACTCGCAATGTTTTTAAAGGACCTTTCTAATGATACTCCACACCATGGGATAAAAATAAAAAGAAAACATCACCACTTTACGTGTAGGGGAGGGTACGTTACTCAAAAAAAAAAAAATGTTTTTCATAATTTTGTTTTACCACTTTGTCAGCGTAATTAATATGTATACCTATGCCAATTTACAGCTTTCTAGTACTAAGTGTCTCGTAGCTAGACCGCGGACAGACAGACAGACGGACATGTCGTAACTATAAGGGTTCCTTGTTTACTACGGAACCCTAAAAAAGGTGAAAATTAAACTATGTTTGTCTGATCGATTTATTTTATGACTGTTTAGAATACGAAACCTAGGCTTTTATTTAGGAGCGTTTATTCTAAGAGCTGGCAACGTCGCAAATAGCTGTCAAATATTTACCTGTTTTTATTAATTGTTAATAATAGTGCCAAATTAATCAAAACAGCTAAATATTTGACAGCCATTTGTGATGTTGCCCACTTTCAGAATGCACTCTCATAAGTATAAAACCACTTTTCCTACAAGGAAGTTTTTTTAAATTCAATAAAAAAAAAAAATACCAATATCTCGATACACACTTGCTTTTCTAACTTAATTTAGATTCCAACTCACTTTAGACATTGACAGAATAGGTTTTGATGCCATACTAAAAAAATAGAATAGAATAAAAGTATAAAACCAGAAGAATTACTTCAATCAATTTCCCTAGCCTTTTCCCAACTATGTTGGGGTCGGTTTCCGGTTTAACCAGCTGAATACCAGTATTATACAAGGAGCCTTTTGACGTCCCGTAACGACTGTCAAAGATCTACGAATGGCAGCCGAAACCAACGACTTAAGGTTCATGCACACACATCGGTCACGTCAACGATCAAGTCGGCGATCAGTCACGTCAATTTCAAGGACATTTGTGAACAGATAGTCAGTCAGTCAGTCATAGGAACGCCTGTTTCGTTCATAGCAATACAAGTTTTGACTTGCCAGTTACACGCTGTTGACTGAGACGCGCCGGTAGTGACGTGATTGATGTGTGTAGCCAACGTCCTACAACTTCTACGTAACTACATATATTTTTTGACGTGACTGATCGGTGACTTGACGCTGATGTGACTGATGTGTGTGCATGAACCCTTAACGTACGAGAAGAATGACTTTTAAGCACAATTTTTATAACACAATGAACCGTGGCAAATCTGTTTTTCAAACAAAATAAAAACGAATTTCAAACGTAAAAAGAAATATAATTCAAAAACAGAATCACAAAACAAAAGCCAACAGCCTATACGTCATATGTCAGTCACTACGAGAACTCACTTTATAAACGTGAATGTCATTAAATAGTGACTTTCGAACGTTCGTGACTAAACTGATATTGGGCCAATCACGAGCGCTCGAGGTTCGTTAGTCGCCCGATGAGAATAGGGCCCGTAGTAGTGTTTCATGTTTCTTATAATTAGACATGGCTTTTGACAAAGGAAATCGTTTGATGGAGTTATTGTGTTTGTGAGGTCTGTGGTTTGTGAATGTAAGGTTAATTTATGATCCTGTTAGTTAGTTTTACAACTCGGGGCTAACAGCCGCAAGGTTATAATGGATTTTTTTTTAGAAAAATCCACTTGATTAAGTACTGAAAAGAAAATTACAACAGTTTATATCCTATACAGGTATTTATATAGGTATTTTTACTCACGTTCTCGAAATCGGCTCTAACGATTTCGATGAAAGTTGTAATATAGGGGTTTACGGGGGCGAAAAATCGATCTAGCTAGGTCTCATATTTGGGAAAATTTGTTTTCTTCGTATTTTCACCCGAGCAGAGCTCGGTCGCCCAAAGTTTAGAACAAGATAATGAATAAAGACATGGCAGCATGGAATTAGTAAGTACCTACTATCATGGCAGCATGGAATAAGTAGGTACTATACATGGAATTAGTATGAACTTTCCTATACTATTAAATGAGCATTCTCTATTTTCACCAGAGCGCTCGGCCACCCAGGTAATTTTTATTTAAACGACCTTGTAAATTATGTAATTATTTTTGTTTCAGTTATTAATAATAACCACCTTGAATGTATTGGATATTTAAAACCTATCTATTAACTTATATTTGCAGTTGGAATATATGGTAGAACATGTTTTTCAACTACAATGTTAAATTCGTTCTTGGGATAAATGCGGAAACCTTCCTTATGCGTAGTTCGACACGCACTTGGCCGGTTTTTTTAGTATCATCCAAACCTAACCTACTACCTCTCGCCTTTTAATTGGTAGAAAGGTACATCAACGCAGCGGAATACTAATATTAATTATCGCAAAGCACCGCTTTTCATTACGAGGACGAGTCATTCAGTTCCCCAATTAATTTTACGGCATCTCTTTAAAAATTGTTGATGAGAAAAATTGGACCTTGTCCAGGTGGACAGGCTTTTTTGGGTACCGTAGATTGGAATGAGATAAAAACTTTTTTATCACATCTATACAAAAATTTCTAGTTTAGTCCTCGTTAACAGGGACTAAAATAGCTTTTTAATCCCTAGGGATTAAAAGTGATTTGAATTTGGAACGTGGATATTGTTAGTAAAAAAAAGTTCCAATCACCAAAGAGATCAAACACGAACATTGTATGAACAAGTAACAGGCTGGCAAGAGAGAGAAAGTGTGAATTTGGTCAAAATGAAAATCCAAGATGACGGCTGTGAAATTTTTCAAATTATTCGTCATGGGTGTCGTTTTCATAATTTTCGATGGTGCTAAAGCTAATAGTGAGGTCAAAATGAAAATCCAAGATGGCGGCTCTGAAATTTTTCAAATTTTTCATCATTGGTATCGTTTTTATGGTTTTCAATGGTGCTAAAGCCGATAGTGAGGTCAAAATGAAAATCCAAGATGGCGGCTGCGGAAATTTTCAAATTTTTCGTCATGGGTGTCATTTTCATAGTTTTCGAGGGCGCTTAAGCCAAAAATGAGGTAAAAATGTAAATCCAAGATGGCGGCTCTGAAAATTTTCAAATTTTTCATCATGGGTATCGTTTTCATGGTTTTCAAGGGTGCTAAAACCGATAGTGAGGTCAAAATGAAAATCCAAGATTGCGGCTGCGGAAATTTTCTAATTTTTCGTCATGGGTATCGTTTTCATAGTTTTTGAGTTTGCTAAAACCGATAGAGAGGTCAAAATACAAATCTAAGATAACTGCTGCTGAAATTTTCAAATTTTTCGTCATAAGTGTCGTTTTCATAGTTTTCGAGGGTGCTAAAGCTGATAGTGAGGTCAAAATGTAAGTCCAATATGGTAGCGATTTTTGTTTTAAATCATATGTGAGAAGGAACTTCGTTGACTGCACACGTTTTATTTTCTCATAGAGGGTAATAAAAAGTAGAGTGTTCATCTCGGGAGCAACACTATTTTAAGCTCGAGTGAAGTACTTTGAATCCCTCGCTGCACTCAGGATTCTACTTTAGAATCCCTCGCTGCGCTCGGGATTCTACTCTAGAATCCTTCGCTCCGCTCTGGATTCAAAGAAACACTCTCGCCTTAAAAATAGTTGTTTGCTCCCTTGGTAAACAATCTACTATTATCTACTCTCATAGCGTAATATTCGAATTATGAACTTCAAAACGAAAACTCGTTTTGAAGTTCATAATTCGAATAAAACAATTTTTTTTTCTGTTACGATACAGCGCTAATCCAAGAAGTTAATATCACCAAAGAGTTTCCATCAACTTTTGGCGGGGGACAGCAGCACCCACTGTAGCGCATGTGCGGTGATGTGCTGGTACAGGCGACATTCATTTGTTTTGTAGTACTTACTGAATTTCGTGGGATTTTTAAATTTATTCTTGATCTTTAACTTTGATCTTTTATTTAGTATTTGTTTCAATCCCAATGTTTGAGAGTAGATAAAGTAGTGTATGAAACTGCACATAACTAGGTATTAAAACATTCGTGTGATACTATTAAAAACCTCGCCTACGGCTCGCTTTTTAAACACACACTCATGTTTGAATACCCCTTATTATGCAACAGTTTCATAAACTACTATTTTAGGTTAGATAATTTATAAAGTCTATGAGGAAGAAAAGAGGACATTTGATGTTGGTTTAGTGAACTCATTTGTGTGATTTCTGCATTCTGTGGCCTGGGTTCATTGCACATGTTGGGCAGTGTTATAGGAATTTCCCAGTAGCATCCAGGATCGAGGATTTGAGCTTGGCTTAACAAGGTTCTGAGAGAGTGGTGACACAGTGGTAATAAAAAAAAAAAAAACAGTTGTACTCTGTGAGTGTCGACAGTACTAGTGAAAACTTGAACAAGATCGCCTTGGTGGAAGAAAAATATTTATATAAAACATTAGTCCGTAACACTATCTAAATAAAGAGCACAATTGCGTTTACAAAACCTTTAGAGTAAAAACACTTGCACAGAACATTGATCCGTAACGAAATATAAATAAAAAGCATAATCGCGTTTACCAAAATGAGGTGTCGTCATGGTGTCGAGAAATCAATGGTTTAGTCCCATCTCAAAAATGCCCAACGCGTCTAAAGAAGTTTTAACTTCAAAAAACAGTGGCACTCCGGGAGTGCCGACAGAAATAAAAACTTGAAAAAGAATCAGCACCGCGGCAATCAACGCGGTGATGTCTTTTATTCCACGCACCGCGGTAATCAACGCGTTTAAGACTTTTTAATGGTCAAAAGCTGGTGTCGTCACAGTGTCGCGAAACCAATGGTTTAGTCCCATCTCAAAAATGCCCAACGCGCCTGTAGCGGTTACACCGCCACATACGAACTACGCATCATAGACATGACGTCACACAAATCCTGTATCGCGCAGTTAGAGTTTACCGAGCGATCGACATACTCCCTTCGAGATGGAGTGGGCTGTGATCCACCACGCGGGCCCAGTGCGGCTTGTTAGATGTCACACATCTTCGAATTTTTGGCAATGACATGCTGGTTTCCTCACGATGTTTTTACTGTTTGGAGAACAGTGGTGACGATATTATTTACACAAAGTAAAGTGCCTACCTGAGTTCAAACCCACGACCAACAACTCGTAAGTCGGGGCCGTTACCACTGAGCCACCATTGCTCAAATGTGCCAATATAGTATCTTAATGAAAATAAAGTTCATCATCATCTGCCTAGCCTTTTCCCAACTATGTTGGGGTCGGCTTCCAGTCTAACCGGATGCAGCTGAATACCAGTATTTTACATGGAGCGACTGCCTATCTGACCTCCACAACCTAGTTATTAGGTAACACGATACGATACTCCTTGGTAAGACTGGTTGTTAGACTTTTTTGGGCTTCTAACTACCCGTAACGACTGTCAAAGATCTACAAATGACAGCCGGGACCAACGGCTTAACGTGCTTTCCGAGGCACGGAGCGGTCTTAAGAAAAAAGAAAGAAAGAAAATTCGTTTATTTGAGGTAAACATGACGCAAAGAAATAAAAAAAAAACACGTAAATCACAATTTGGGGGAAAATATGCGTCACATCCACGCAAAACGGCCATCGCTCAGCATAAAGCTGCGACCCCATGCGAGACAGAGCCCCAGCGCTGGTTTTCAGCGACAGCCGGCGCTGACGTGATGACGTCAACCGGTGCAGCATATAGTGAAATAACAAATCAAAAATAAAATAAATACAATACTAGTCCTAAATGTTAATACAAATATAATATTTAAAATGGCATTTCTTGGTATGTAAAAAACGAAATGAAAGTTAAATATCAAAAACAGAACCAAAAACTCTAAAACAATAATCCAAAAAAACTACCCCTTAATATTCATACTGAAAACATTACAACAAAACAAAAACTACAAGAATGTCTTAAAAAGACTGCACTTAAAATAGATTGGGGCTTCGTCCTCCGTCCTCCGTCCTCCGTCCTCCGTACCGTGGGAGGGACAGCACCCGGTACTTGTTTTTCTTTCGTCGTCTCACGATCATGTAATTTTGATTTCGTTTTCTTTGCCCTTTCTCGTTTAGAGGTAGAAAATAATGTAGTTGTAAGTATTGCTTTAAATATAATTTGATAAGGTTAGGTACTTTTATTTTTAAAGTGAAACTTTTATTACATCGTCTCAAACTTTTTCGTCTGTGTGTTGCATGTCGCGTGACGGTCGGCCGCGGAGTAGGGATAAAGTGAAAAGTTTCACTTTTACCGTGGTTTCATAAAACCACACAATCATTTTTTCTCAAATAAAAGGTTTTATGTGGGTACTATTGTAGTTTTGTAAAATGTATATTTTCTTCAACCAGCAAGCTTAGCATGAGCAAAATAGAAACGGGTTTTGTCGACGGAAGAATAGACAAAATTACAGATTGTAATTGTTTATCTGACATTTTGTCTATTCTTCCGTCGACAAAACCCGTTTCTATGGTTATCATGTTTCACGTGCTGCTATGCTCCTTTGGATGCAGTTTTAACCCAGCCCGGTCACAAAATTAAATTATATGCGGAACTCAAATCGTGTAACGTCGCTTGTCACTTTTTTTTTTGTACTCAGGCCCGTCAGAATTAATTGCTCTTAATTATCGCTTTTATTACAAACTGTTTATCATATTGAAGCTCAAATGTTTCGATGTTAATTACTTGTCATTGAAGAAAGGGTGCCATTTGCATTAAAGAATGCCTTCAAAATTAGGGGAAGAATCGCTGAAAAGAGGATCTGAAAAGAAAAAGATAGCACCTCTGGTATAAGGTAAATAATAAATTAAACTGTTTTTAGGGATCAAACAACTGATGTCTATTGCCTAGATCTTCCAATCCTGCATACCCTTGCGGGATCTTGGTAAAGGCGAGATCAAAACATTTCAATGACGCGGGATCCCACATTTTTCGATTAAAGTTGTTAAGAGTGAGTAGTAAAACCGCGTGCTTAATGTTTGAAATATTTATTAGAAAAAGCAAAGTAAACAATATGGCGACCACGCGTAACGCAGCCGAGCCGACAATTTTCGCATCTGCAATCCGAATGCATTGCCGAGGCGCGCGCAGGGTCAGTGTGTCGAAAGGATGTGCCCGTAATAATTTTCAATCCCGCAAACCCCGTGGGATTCTGCACTCTAATCCGTAGTGAGCTGGTCTGATGAAATCATGCGGGATCGCGTTATACCGAGATTGGAAGCCCTATTG
Source organism: Agrochola lychnidis (assembly GCA_963680765.1). Lineage (NCBI taxonomy): Eukaryota > Metazoa > Arthropoda > Insecta > Lepidoptera > Noctuidae > Agrochola > Agrochola lychnidis. The sequence goes on along the minus strand of OY796862.1, from coordinate 5,071,941 downwards.
GCCATACCAAAGGCATCAAAGGAATAAGAAAGAAAATATGTTTATTTGCGGTAAACATGACGCAAAGAAAGGTAAAAAAAAACACGTAAAAAAAGATAAATTGGGGGAAAATATGCGTCTCATCCACGCAAAACGGCCATCGCTCAGCATAATGCTGCGACCCAATGCGAGACAGAGCCCCAGCGCTGGTTTTCAGCGATAGCCGGCGCTGACGTGATGACGTCAACCGGTGCAGCATATAGTGAAATAATAAAATAAATACAATACTTAGTCCTGAATGCATTCAGGACATGAAATCATGTATTTGTAATTACAACAGTACCTTTCCATACCCTTCAAAGCAGAAAACAGCACGCCGCTTTGCTGTAGAAATAAGTATATCTAACAACCTGCACTGGGCCCGCGTGGAGGCCTATGTCCCAGCAATGGGAACATTATATATGCTGATTATACTTATGCTATCCTAAAGCATTGATATTTCTAATTATATAAACGCAAGTAGTGAGCACTTTACGTACTTTAAAACTCAGAGCTCTTGAAGAAATATGCTCGGATCCACCGCTTCAGAAGTAGTACGGAACGAGGGATTAGGAAAAAACTTTAATGTATGTTTTCAGTTCAACGGTATTCGGAACTGGATAGGGATTATTCAGTTAGTCGTTTTTTCGCAAAGTAGTTTTTTATTTTCTTATGTGTGGAAAAGTTTTGACGTTAAAACATCTTTTCGCTTGGTTTAGTGGTGCCGCTAATGACCACGAGACTTTTAATGCAAAGTAATCTTTCACTCACACACAAGCGGAGAGCTGGTGGACCTTGACACCGGGCTTGAAGCCATGCCACCCTTGGATAGCAAGCTAATCAGGCGTTTATTACGCCGGGACAGGAACGGCCTGTGCCTGGTGACGGGGAATGGTCCCCGGGACACTGCTCGCTAAACAAACATTTCCACACAATATGCATAAAAGACTGCTCTCTGTGCAGGGCATGCATGGAGGCTGAGGAAACCGTTACGCATGAGCTCTTTGAGTGCACAGGCGTCACCCAAATTAGCACAGAAACCTTCGGATCACCCAGATGTTCTGAACAGACCAGGAGATACAATCAACTTCTGGAGGGAGGTGGGCTGGTTGGAATAACCGCCGACGGCCGCCATGGCCCACGCACGATGGTCCGCGTGAAGGACTTAGCAGGACTGCGCAAACCTAACCCAATAACATAGAGTCAAGTGGTTGAACATTCAAAAATTAGGTAATATTTGTACCAATAGTAAGGCGGGAATTCATTTGCCTATAACGTCCTTGTATCTTGCATTGACAAGGTACTATAGAGGTCTTAACCAGGATGGCTTCTTCATCCAACCTCCACGAATATTTAAGAAGTTAATGGCATAATGTGGAGATAAATAATATTTTTTTATTTAGAACAATAGGAAAGATAGAGCTGGGACTTAACATAACATCACGCCTTGTTTCCCCGAAGGGTTGATCAGAGGTGTCCCTGTAGCAGGAACACCCTCATTTCGCCAGTTATGTTTAAGTCCCATGTAATAGGGGGTGAGCCTATTGCCTTTAACCGGGCACAAATCCAGACTCCGAGTTGCTACTGAGATATTTCAGATAGAAAAACCCAATAACACTTTGCCCGACCCGGGAATCGAACCCAGGACCTAATGCTCAGCAGTAGCGCTTGCGACCACTAGACCAACGAGGCAGTCACTGGCAGTCTTCTTGATGTAAAATGAGCAGTTTTTATTGATAGGAATAATTACGAGATAATTAATGCTGAGTACATGTTTTATTCTTCTTGTCATGGTGGCCCAGTTGTTAAGGCCTCGCCTCTCATGCAAGAGGTTGTGGGTTCAAATCCCGGTAAGTACAAATGTTTTTTTTTCAATTCATATTACGTACGTTCTGAGTTTATCTTGGACATTACTGACATCGGTGAAGGTAAACATCGTGAGGAAATCAGGACTTATTTTAATATAAGTCTGAAATCGCCAACCTGTCTTAAGCAAGCGTGGTGATGAATGCTCGTGCCTTCTCTGTATGAGAAGAGGCATTTGCCCAGCAGTGGGACAGTAATAGGCTGGTATTTTCACGTGTTTTATTAAAGAGGAGCTCGTGGCTAAGTAATAACAGCCCCACGGTTCGATCCATCAGGTTAAGCTACACTTGCCGGGGTTGGTCTGTGGATGGGTGACTATTTTAACATACCGAGACTCCTCCGTGCCTCGGAAAGCACGTTAAGCCGTTGGTCCCGGCTGTCATTCGTGGATCTTTGACGGTCGTTATGGTCGTGAGATGGCCGAAAGTCTGACAACCAGTCTTACCAAGGGGTATCGTATTACCTAGACTAGAAGCCGACCCCAACATAGTTGGGAAAAGGCTAGGAAGATTAGATTTGGACAGTACGCTGTATCTATCACTGATTATAAAGATATAATGAATGCATGTAAATAGCAGGTAGCTAAGATCCACTGCTGAAAATGGCCTCTAAATAAACGCAACGATGAACTGTTAAAGAAAATGCCAATACCAATACCAATACCAATCTAGATTTCTGAGTTGCCATTTATTATGCCCCCTAATACGAAAGGAACAATTCGCATTTCATACAAAATGGCCATTTCACGCAAATCAAAGTTAATTCGTTACAAGAGACATAATAAATATTAATTCTAGATCATTCCAGTCCAAAATCCCTGTGTAATTAAAACAAGCAGTTTGTATTTCGAACCATAGACAACAAATACCTGCTCTAAAATCGAAGACAAACAAGAAAAAAAACAATGTTGCCATGCTTTAATAAACGAACGAAGTAGCTAAAAGTCAATATGTAATGGCGGCATACAGTGGGGTCTTGTTTATTTTGTGGCTTAAAACAATATTGTCTCATGTTCCGTCTGGTACAGTTGGGATGAGAAATATCGTGTAACCTGGTTTTTGGCTCTAGCAAGCTCAGTTGAGGTATGTTTTGAGATTGGTCCTTTTTAGAGTTCTGTACCCAAAGGGTGCCAAATGGAACCCTATTACTAAGCCTTCGCTGTCCGTCTGTCTGTCCGTCAGTCTGAGTGTCAGTGGGTTGTATCTCATGAACCGTTTTAGATAAACAGTTGAATTTTTTACAGACTATCAGTCAGTCTGTATTTTTATTACTGCCATAAGAAAGAAAAAAAAGGTAAAAATTAAAGGGTTTTTTTCGGGGCTTTTTGTGCGGTGGCACGGAAATCTTCGTGTGCGAGTTCGACTGGCCGATTTTTTATAGATTTATGGGATGATATTGACTGTACAAACTTACTTACTACTATTACTATTACTTACAGAAATAAAATCATTTATTATAAGCCCGTGGTTGAAGTTATTAGTTTTTTTAAAGAGTGCAATTTGTTTTTGTTTTAATTTAGGCCCGAATAGAAAGAAATCGTCGCTCGACGATCGCTTTCTATTAGAGGAAGGCCTAAACACGGGGTCTTTCCATTTCTGTAGTGGTTAAAGAATAATAGAGTTGATTTTTTTTAGAGTTACGTTAGTCTGATGATTTAAAGTGTGAAATGATTTCATTCCAAGAATATTTATTTATTGAATAACAACCGGTATTTTAGGCATATTATTATTTTATTTTCATTAATACATTACATAAAACAAATAAAACATAATGTAATTCCTGGGACTTAATGTAATTGTTGCAATGTGGGTTTACAAATACAATCCTTTGGGTAACTGTGCGTTTGCACTGGCAAAACATTCACAACAAAACATGTTGACAAACATTGTTTCCTGTCAAACGTTGTATCGAATATTGACAGAAAATATAGATTCCAACATGTTTTGTTGTGAATCTTTCGTCAGTGCAAACGCACAGTTATACAAGAGCGATGTTGTGTTAGGTAACTTCTTTACCAATTACCAAAAATAGAATATTACTTTGTTTTCGGTGCAGACTGTACTAAAAAGAAAAATATAGAAAATAAAATATTTTACCTCTCACAATAAACCGAATAGAGACATTATCAAAATATAAGAGGGTTTATATTTTATAAAATGTTCAAGTTACTGTGCTGAATTTATATGTATGAGAACGGGCCATGGCTTGGCTTAAGGGGACGATAACCGACTTTTAATGATTTTATACTGAAGATGACGTCTAAACGAGTAGTGTTAGTGATTTGGAAAAAATATATGTTAAATTAAAGCATTTTTCTAATATTTTGATATAGGCATATTTTTGATTATGTTTATATTACATAGTGAAATTAATTTGTAAAGTTATGTCTAACGCGGATAAAAAACTGAGAATGACGCAAAATCTATCGAGCATATTTTTCTGAAAACTTAACCATTTTAAAGATAATTAAATTATTGATCTTTTAGTATACTTGTTTTATTAAAATACTTTTTGTTTTACGTGTAATAAATTAATAATGCGTCTAATTTGGGACAGCGCTCCTTGATGGGCGAGTCCTATTACTGACTGGATATACGACTCGTTGCTTGAGCTCAGTACAGAACACGCAAGCTAACCATTCAAGGTCACTGTCATATATCTGCGTCTTAAGGCTGTGTTTACAATGCTTGAGAATAGCGAGAAACGTCTTGATAAAAAAATAACAGTTCACGTTCATGTAGGCACGTTGTCACAAACCTTATTAATAAGAACATTAGAGCAGGAAAACTAAGCTTACGATCTAAAAAATACAGGGTGGCAGGGACATCGAAGCGAAAACTGTTACCATGAAGAAAGTAAATGATTCTGAATTCCCTGCGTTGAAATTATTCGTCGGTTATTTTAAAAAAAAAACCGGCCAAGTGCGTGTCGCACCACGCACAATGAAGGGTTCCGTAGTTGGGATGAATTTATCCCAAAAACAAACTTAATTTTGTAGTTGATAAACATGTTCTCCCATACGGAATGTATGGGAAAACATGTTTTTGCAACTGCAAAGTTAAGTTGGTCGATTATTACTCGATAACTGGTAAAGCCAACTTAGCTGTGATAGTTTTCCTTTTAATTTCGTTATATAAACTACTGCTATAATTTTTTTCACACATCCAAAACCAACCATTTAGCTGGCAGGGGGGGGGGACACTTGACTCTAACAAAAACTAGCACTTTAAAGCTTAATATTTTGCAAGCGGATCCCTGAATCCAAAAATAGTTTTCACAAACTCATAATGTTTTTGTAAGAGCTTTCCAATGATACCCCACACTATGGGATAAAAAAATAAAAAATCACCACTTTACGTGTATGGGAGGTACCCTAAAAAAAATGTTTTTCATAATTTTGTTTTACCACTTTGTCGGCGTAATTAATATGTATACTTATGTCAAATTACAGCTTTCTAGTACTAAGGGTCTCGGAGCTGACAGACAGACAGACAGACGGACATGACGAAACTATAAGGGTTCCTTGTTTACTACGGAACCCTAAAAACTGCTGTTTCATAGAAAAGTGCAATACCTACGCGGTCAAAATGTATGGAACAGAAGATTTAAAAAAAATAACAGACGAATAATTTCAACGCCTCTGCGTTGAAATTATTTGTCTGTTATTTTTTTTTGTGGTTTATAATCATGTACTTTTCATGGTAACAGTTTTCGCGTCGATGTCCCTGCCACCCTGTATACAGCGTGTGGTGAAAGGTGTGTTGAAAAATAGTGTGGTAAAGACCATCAAACTTAACAAATTTTTTCATGGGACCAAGATTGTTTTAAATGCAAAAAAAAACACTTGTCCCAAAAAAAAAAACTGTCTACAAAACTTTAGCTTTACTTTTACCTACTCGTTTCAAATGTATGGGACGGCTGATAATTTTTCCGCAATTACGATGTTGGTCCCACAGAAAAGTATTCAGTACCTAATAGTTTTCATAAAACATAAATAATACATTTTTATAATATTACCTATTGGGAAAAAGGTAACAGTAATTATTCTTATCCCGAATTAACGAACAGCACTTAATATGCATGCCGGTAATATTGATAAATGATTGTTATTATAATAAAATTCAATATTGTACAAGACCTGTTTGACTCTGAACATAATAATAACATAAAATTATTACAATCGGCCATCTGTCATTATTAACTCCAGATGGCACGGCGCAACTTAGGCATATAGGCATAAGTAAATAGGTTTCGTATATAACTTGAAATTCAAGTCTAAGTAAAATTATCATAATAAAACAAAACAACACAAAACTACATAGAAATACACAATTATGTGGTATTGTATTTTACAAAAAAAAAAACATCATCATCAGCCTATAAATGTTCCCACTGCTGGGACACAGGCCTCCTCTCTGTGAGAGGGAGTGGGCCGTAATCCACCACGCGGGCCCAGTGCGGGTTGGTAGATGTCACATGTCTTCGAATTTTCGGTTCAGGACATGCCGGTTTCCTCACGATGTTTTCCTTCACCGTTTTGAGAGCAGAGCTGATGAAATAATTTACACAAAGTAAAGCGCCTGTCTGGGTTCGAACCTACGACCTACAACTCGTAAGTCGTGGCCGTTACCACTGGGCCACCACTGCTCTCAAAAAAAAAAATACGAAAAAAAATCGCCATTATCTTATATGCGGAATTCTCCCTATAACCAACTGTCATCGAACGCTGACTCGAAGAATTCAAAAAGTCCAAAATAAGAATCCTGTTCTAAAACCAGGATATAAAATTAAATATCCGGAAAGAATCAAGGCGTTATCTGTAATAGAAATCTCTGGATTTATCGGCTCTGTGGCTGTGGGTTTGTACTGGCTTTCGAATGAAATATAGGCTGAACCGCCGGTGGTCGTTGCCTTACTTCGTTTTTTTCCATAGACAACACTACGCGCTGTATTGGCGCGCTTTTCGAGCCAATTTTTACTGGTTATTTTTTAAACGGTGCTATGTGTTTTGTGTTGCGATGGATTTCCATTTTTGGTAGATCCGTTGATGGGAATGCACGGTTAGAATGCGGATTGGCTACTTTTTTAAATTAGAATAAAAGGATTTCGTACAAATGGCAAACGAGGTTAGGTTAAATTCCACATTTTGCTGTAATAAATCGTTCTGTGAGTTGTAAGTAATAGATTTATTTTCTCTTTTCAAAGTACATTTTGTATCGTATTTATGAAGCGAATTCAGGAATTCGAAACCTGTTTGCTTGTACGGATTGAAAAAATCAGGGAAATAAAACTTATTTTCTAATAGATATTATTTATTTCCTGTTTAGAATGACTGATGTTTGATAGGCCACAGTAATGAATTAGGAATGAGGTTAAGGGGGATGTGCTAAGGAAGCCCGTGAAATTAAAAATTTCTTAAGTTTTTTGCAATTTGTAGTTCAGTGTCATGTTGTATGTTGATCAGAATATGATTCGCGACCGTACCAAATATGTATTTACAAAATTATGATCATCAGAATCATCAATAACACTCTCGAAGTTAGAATTGGTCTCAAATATCATGATTTCATGAAAAAGTCATTCAATATGGTAATTTGAAGTTAGATAGTTATATTGATGATTTTAAGGATTATTATTATGTAAATACATAAATGAAATGAAATGAAATTGTTTATTCTGTAAATAGGATATCGGAATCACTTTTACACGTCACATAAAAAAATATTAAAAATAAGCTAGATGAGTTCGGCGTTTCCTATCTGACTACTCTGAGAAGAAAGGCCGAAACAAACTCAGAGGTCGCAGTCTCTTTTAAAGTCCAGACATAATCTTGGTCAGGCCATATGAGGACCATGTAGATTAGTGTCTGAAAAGGTCTTTTGAGGAAAGAACCACACAGATTAGAGTGGACCTGTCCAGTCAGTGCAAGCATTTGTCAGTAATCGTGGAGCTCAACTTAGAACTTAAGGAGCTCAACTCGACGAGCAATACCAAAGAAAGGACATTTGGGTAGGCCGCAAAAACTACTCAAACTGCCAGACCATCACTAAAACTAGAAGAGAAATAAAAATAATATCCACATAGTCCTCACATTCACAATAGTTAAAATAATATAATACTTTACAAAGTAATCATGTCATTTTGAATATAATTTTCAACAATGTCAATGTGTTTATAAAACTGGTATATGTTTATTTTACATAATAATTAAAATGTCTAGTTTTATGGTTTTATTACAAGGCTTAGCAGAGCGAGCAGTTCAATCCCAAGCTTTTTTGTCTTCTAAATAATCTGAAATTGTATAGTACCCTTTTTTACAAAGTTTGGTTTTAATACAGATTTTAAATCGTTTAATGGGTAAGTTTCAAATGTCAATGGGGAGTTTGTTGTAAAAGCGTATACATTGACCCATGAATGAGTTGCCTACTTTGTGGAGACGAGTGCGATGTACAGCAAGGTTGTGTTTATTCCTGGTATTTAAACTATGAATATCGGACATTTTCTTAAAATTTGATATATTTTTGTGTACATACAATAGGTTTTTCAAAAATATATTGTGAAGCTACAGTCAGAATATATATTTCTTTGAATTTTTCTCTAAGGGAATCTCTTGGACCTAGGTTGTAAATGGCTCGAACAGCTCTTTTCTGTAGAATAAAGGTAGTATTAATGTCCGCACAGGTTCCCCAGTGAAGAATCCCATATGACATAAGACTATGAAAATAACTAAAATAAACAATTCTGGCTGTATCTACGTCAGTTATCTGTCTAATTTTTTTAACAGCATAGGCGGCCGAACTTAGCCTTCCTGACAATTTTTCGATGTGTGGGCCCCATTGTAATTTACCGTCAATAGTAATTCCAAGAAAAACTGTAGACTCAACAGGGTCCATCTCAATATTTCTTACGATCGCGAATTATATTTTAATCAACATACAACCTAATCATTATTAGGTCGTATGTTGATTAAAATATGATGATCTGCAAATTGCAAAAAAATTTAAGAAAATTTGAATTTTGCGGGCTACCCTGGTGCTTTCGCCTTAATAAATCTAAAAAAATACAATAGACGTTGATATATTAAGAAACCTGTTCCACTTAACTATTCCTAAAGAGCCATAAAACATCGACGAAATCGACACGTGTCTCACCTCTCAACAAGGCATCCTCAGGATCACAATTGACTTGTCGCGAACCCGAACACGGCGTATTGCCACACCGAGATCTGGACGCAGAGTTATTATAAACGAAAGGAATTGGCATGAAACTGTTTGACACAGAATATCTTTGTAGGGCTTAAGGTATAAAAATGTTTGTTCTTTTTTACCCTTTAAGAAAAGAAAGATCATTGACCTACGTATTTTCGTAAAGAATAAAAGTGTCGTATAGGTGCTATCAGGTTTCGGTGGCAATGCCGTGGGGGCGTCACATCTACCTCTACGATATGAATACAATAAAAACCTTTTCCTTTTAGGTACATTCGGAAGGTAAGTCGCCGGTTTAACAAAGGATGTGAAAAGGAAAAAAATATATCTAAACATTTCTTTGGCCCACCTAACTATAAGGGGGCCTTCAAGGGGGAAATAATAATTCCAATTTTATTGGGAATGTCCTTCAACAAGATTTTTCCATACGATGGAAGCAATTTATGTGATAACGTTTGGGGAAATTGCTTTCTGCCCTTTCTTTGCGTCTATTGAATTTATGGCTCGATTCAGTCTGAATGATATTTATGGAACAACTACAGTTGGCTCTGGTAATTTATTATATCCTATCAAAAACTCGGTTTGGAAGATCCGGGGATTGGTGCAAACTTTATGGGGTTAGTTTCGAGTTTTTTTGTCTGATTGTCTTCGCTTCGAGGGGCTCGTGGCAAAATAAAAGCCACAAAGTTCGTTCGATCAAGGTTAAGCTATGCTTGTCGCAGTCGGGCCATGGATGGGTAACAATCCTTTTAATACCGAAACGCCTCCATGCCTCGGAAAGCACGCTGTCATTCGTCGATGCTTGACAGTCGTTACGGTTAGTCAGAAGTCTGAAAATTTGACAACCAGTATTACGAAGTGGTATTGTGTTACCCAGTAATTTAGTTATGGAGGTCAGTACCCTAATTGCGTAACTTATTTTCGTAAAAGATTTTGACGAATTTGTTTCTTTTTGACAGTTCAACAACATTCATTGCGTTATTTACGTTGTTGAGCAAATTTTTTTTCCAACTTATGAAGCAATGGATTAGCAATCTGTTTCAAATCGAAATAAATTGTGAGTGATCATGCATTACGCAATTAGGGTACAGATAGGCAGTCGTTCCATGTAAAATTCTGGTAGCCGGTAAAATGCTGCATTCGGATAGACCGACCCCATTGTAGGTAGTTGAAAAAAGGCAAAGTTGACTTCGGTTGGCAGTCGAGGGTTAAATTCAGAAGTCGTAAATAGTTGATTGATTTTTCGTTAGTCGTCGAGTTGAAAATTTTGTCAATGAAGCGTGAAAATCTAAATAATTATTGGAGCTTTGCTGTAGCTAAAACTTGATCAGTATTAATTCACTTGAGATTGGAATAAACTCTGAAAAATGGCGTCTTTTGTGACTTCACTGGCAATCTGCGTTAGGTAATTATTGTTGTTCTATTGGTTGCTTATATGCATGTATTTTGTTACGTAAGTTCCTGGTTGATCTAGTGAATGCGAGCATGACTGTTGATTTGCGGCAGGCACCAAGTTCTATTTCCGGGTCGGGTAAAATAATATGGGGCTTTCATTAGGCTTCCATTTGTGCATGATTATAGCAAGAAACTTAGGAATATTTTTTTTAACTATGGGAGATGTCAGGCTTATCTATAATCGGGAAAATATGGAACTTTAACAATTATTTCCACATCCTAAAAAATTCCTATAATTTATCTCACAGAAACTCAAATCCTTACATAATATATTATAAAACAAAGTCCCCCGCCGCGTCTGTCTGTCTGTCTGACCGCGATAATCTCAAAAACTACCGAACAGATTTTCAAATGGTTTTCACCAATAGACGGAACGATTCATGCGAAAAATTTTAGTGTATAATTCATTAAGGTTTTGTGTAAATTGGCTGAAATATGACGATTATTGTTGAAGAAGTTGGAAAAAATCATGCCGACTGGGAGCTTTACTGGCGTGCGCTGCGTTAACCGAAAAAGATACATCAAAGTTATATTCTACGGTATTGTTCATCTTTTTAAGTTCTACAAAAAAGTCTGCAATGGCATATGTCTATCTTCTAAGGATGACCCACAATAACCATTTTTATCTTTCAGAATTTGATAAAAATTTCATTGTTATTTCCGAAGCTTTTCTGACCGGTATAGTATTTATTAATCCTTATCCAAAAAAATACGTTATTTAAATTGGGCATTTAATTTAGATAAAATATGCATTCAATCATATCATTGAAATGAATAGTTTAAAATATATCACAGTTTTAAAATTACGCCGAGCAACGCGGGCGCAGCGGTAGGAGTCAATGACCTTTTCCTATGTAATTAGGTATGAAATCTCGGTAGTACGTTCCCGTGGGATATTTTTCGATGTCCACGCGGGCGAAGCCGCGGGCAAAAGCTAGTACAGCACATCTTAAAACTTGGATCGATTTCCCGAACTCTCCCGTTCTCTTGTTTTTAAGGTGGCGAGTGGGTTTAATAAGCGCAGTATCCGTAGACAGAGTATAAAAAGGGTAGATACAAGACTACAAGTTACTAACGGCCGATTATTCAATCATTAGATAAATTTTACCCGAAGAATAAATGTGACGTTTTGACAGATTGTCCATACAAATACTGTCAAAATGACAAACTTAATCGTCGGATAAAAGTTAACTGGCGATTGAAAAACTATTTTGAAGGCGATATACTGGTCATCATTTTAGTGTTGTCATTGTTCCGAATTACAATTTACGCACATTTAAAAATATATTTATAGACCTTTATACAAGAAATTGCAGGATGATTCGATTCGGAGTCCGGGTATGTAACAATAGTAATGTTTGTCTCTGCATCACCTAAAGCTTGACTGGTAGAAAATGCCTTTGGCATTAAGTCCGCCTCTGTACATTTGTGCGCTTGAAGTATTAAATAATATGACAAGGACACACTTATTAGTTCCAGTAGTAAGAGTAAACGAGACAGAAATATACTTTCTTTATCTATTTCGTGTATGCAAACTCTTTGTCCTAAGTTGTTAGCTAACAACTGGGGCTTAACAAACGGCTGTCACGGTACGATTACTTTGTTAAGTACTAGCTTTGTGAAGTAATTCCGTCTTAACGCTTTTAAAATCTTTTACCGAAGGTGTCATTTCGACAATCGGAAGTTAGTTTTTAGGGTAAACAAGGAACCCTTATAGTTTCGTCATGTCCGTCTGTCTGTCTGTCCGCGGTCTAGCTCCGAGACCCTTAGTATTAGAAAGCTGTAATTTGGCATAGGTGTACATATTAATTACGCCGAAAAAGTGGTAAAACAAAATTATGAAAAACATTTTTTTTTTACCCCATCGTGAGGAGTATCATTGGAAAGGTCTTTCAAAAGCATTGTGAGTTTGTGAAAACCATTTTTGGATCCGTTTGCGAAATATTAAGCTTTAAAGTGCTAATTTTTGTAAGAGTCAAGTGTAATGCAAGTTTAATGGTTGGTTCTGGGTATGTGAAAAAATTCACGGCAGTTGCATATACATAACGAAATTAAAAGAAAAACTATCACAGCTAAGTAAGCTTTACAAGTTAACGAGTAATAATCGACCAACTTACATTTGCGGTTGCAAAAACATGAAAAAACAGAACATGTTTTTCAACTACAAATTTAAGTTTGTTCTTGGGATAAATTCATCCCAACTACGGAAACCTTCATTGTGCGTGGTCTGCAACGCACTTGGCCGGTTTTTTTATTTTTACATTTTTTTTTTACATAGCCGTTATTGTCCCACTGCTGGGCAAAGGCCTCCCTACTCTCTTTCCACCTCTCTCTGTCTAGAGCTTCCAAGGACCAATCTTTCTTAAAGGAGTCCAGCTCATCCCGCCATCTCCGTCTGGGCCTGCCGCGATGTCGTTTGCCATTAAGTGGGACCCACTGGGTCGTAAGTTTGGCCCATTGATCGTTTGACATGCGGCAGATGTGTCCAGCCCAATTCCATTTAAGCGTGGCAGCTTTCCGAGTGACATCAGTTATTTTAGTGATGGAACGGATTGTTGTATTCTTAACCCGGTCCACAAGTTTAATACCAAGAATACTCCGTTCCATAGCTCTCTGGCAAACCTCGAGCGTGGACCTCTGCTGAATTGTCAAAGACCATGTTTGAGGACCATACGTGAGGATGGGAAGAATACACACGTCGATGAGTCTTCTTTTGAGGGATAGAGGAAGATCGCCCTTCATTAGGTCTTTCATGGCCCAATAGCTCTTCCAGGCATTTTCGGTGCGTCTTGCAACTTCTTTGTTTTGTCTTGCCTGGAAAGAGACTATTTGACCGAGATAGAGATACTCATCGACATATTCAACCTCCCCACCCGCCACGGTGATCTTGCGATACGTGCTGTTCGTCATCAACTTGGTCTTTGACATATTCATTTGTAGCCCGACCTCTAGGCTTGCCGTGCTAAGATCTTCTAGCATCTGAGTCAGCTCGGAGGCTGAAGACGAAAAAAGGACAATATCGTCGGCAAAACGGAGATTGGTTTTTTTATTACTACAGATAATATTAAGAGGAAGTGAATGTATGCTAACAATCGCTGTCTCTTAAGAGGGCTTATACAAAATTTTGGCAACGTCGCAAATCGATGTCAAATATTTTGCTGTTTTGATTAATTTGGCAATATTACTGTATGGCAATATGAAATATGGCAACACTGAATTTGATGTTGTAACCGTTTTAGGTGTAAAAGAGGTATTTGGAAAGTTTCCAAATACTTTTTTTATATCTAAAACTAAATACTCGGTGTTACGATATTCATTATTGCATTTTATAATCAATATTTTAGTTCACTAGTTAGCCACATTTCATATTTCCATACAGTGATATTGCCAAATTAATCAAAAGAAGTAAATATTTGACAGCTATTTGCGACGTTGCCAAATTTTTGTATAAGCCCTCTTAAGGTATACGTTGACAGCTCTTTTTCTACGTTGGTATCGGGAAGGACCACCAGATGGCGCTACCGACTTGTTTCTCACGGATCTTCCACATCATTCAACACTGCAATGGTTTGCAAGACGATGGGTTTACTTACAGCTGTGTGCCTGTGTTGGTTTTTTACTGCGTTTTCTTAAAAAATGTTAGGTATACATGGTGCAGGTCGGTATGGAAATAGATTATAAGGAAAATGTTTTGGTTGGAAATACAAAAGAGATTTTTTATGAGGTGTTGTGAAGTTTGATGGTGGTTAAATTAAATAGTACATAACTGTCGCGGCCAGCAATTAGGGCATTGATGGACGAGAAGCCGAGGCACATATATGTGAGTCCATCAATGCCTGGTTGCAGCCAAGGCTTGTGTAGTACATTTCTCCAACAATGCGCGGAAATTCAAACTAAGTAAATTAATTATAAATTCCAGAATCAATGACGAACAAAGAAAATTTTTCACGCGCCATGTTCGTTTGTTTCTTCTTTACTTTATAGCTCTATTTGCTAAGCCAATTCGAAATTTAAATAAAATCTTTGATAAGTTACCTCCTTGGTTGCCATGTTTTGAAGTAAAAAGTTAGTTCCATTTTTAAATAACACGACAGATATGAGTTTTCATAGTAACATTGCCGGACGCCTACTCACTTGTTTTTGACCAGTACAGTTTCGATTTATCTCGAAGAAGGTTGTCAAAATAATGTTCGAATTTCCAAGCATGTTTGAGAAAAAAATATTTTTGATCTCGAACTTTGGCGTAAATAATGCCTGAACAGACTCTATTAGCATCTCAGAATCATGACCAACCAAGAAACTATACATAAAGGTGGTAATCATTAAAAACCGACCAAGTGCGTGTCACACCACGCACAGTGAAGGGTTCCGTGGTTGGGATGAAATTATCCCAAGAAGAAACTTAACATTGTAGTTGAAAAACATGTTCTCCATACGGAATGTATGGGAGAATATGTTTTCACAACTACAACTTGGTCGATTATTAGTCGTTAACTGAACTACTGCCGTGAATTATTCCACATATCCAAAATCAACCAATATTTTTGAACGACCTTTTCATCGATACCCTACACTATGGGACAGTAGAGAAAAAAAAAGCATCCCCACTTTGGGCCCTGGTTTTATTTTTTGAGGTGATTTTATTTTAACACCATGTCGGCGTGTTTAATAAGTGTACACATGCCAAATTACAGCTTTCTAGTAGGTAAACTATAAGGGTTCCTTGTTAACTACGGAACCCTAAAAATTATCATTTTCCACACACCTCACTCACCTAATATTCAAAACCAGCATGCATTAAAACTACACTGCAGTTTTTAAAATCCAACATGGCGCCCGAATGTTAGTTTGAGGAGGTCTAATGCATCTTTTATTTGCAACGCTTGAATCTCCTTCAAGGAAATGGAAATACTCGTAACATTTCACGATGATCTGGGAGTATGGATATAATATTATTTCGCATTTTATAAGAGTTTTGTGATATATGTGAAATATAAGATAAGAATTATGAAAATAGTTTATAGCTTTTTCTTGCAAACACGGTTTTAAAGGGTCCGTCGATGGGTGACCATCTTTACATACGGAGACTCCTCCATGCCTCGAAAAGCACGTTAAGCCGTTGGCTGTCATTCGTGGATCTTTTACAGTCGTTACGGGTCGTCAGAAGCTTGAAAGTCTGATAACCAGTCTTACCAAGGGGTACCGTATTACCCAGCTACTGTGGAGGTCAGATAGGCAGTCGCTCCATGTAAAATATTGGTATTCAGCTGCATCCGGGTGGACTGGAAGCCGACCCCAACATAGTTGGGAAAAGGCTAAGCAGATTGATTGAGTTATCGTACTGGAAATAAAATCCTTGCTTTTCTTTTTACATATTTAAGGTCCATACCCATTACGGTGGAGGTCTGCCCGGCTTGGGCAGAGCAACGCCGTGTCCTCGTAGAGGCGATCGGCGGCGGTGATCTCTCGCGTCCGGCCCTGGTTCAGGCCATGGTACGGAGCGAGAGGAAATGGCAGGCCGTCACCTCCTTCTGCGAAGCGGTAATGCTTGCGAAGGAGGAGGCGGAACGCGTGAGGGAGAGGCAAATTTCGCGCCCTCACGCCCCTAACCGCCGCAATAGGAGGAGACGCCCGGGGCGGGAATCGCGAGCCGATTTCTGGCCACCGTAGGCGCGGGCTTGCGGACGGTGAGCAATGGGTATCTCGCCGTCCGATAAGGACCAAGCCCGGGTCGACGGCGCGTTGTGTTCCACGCGCGCCTCAAAGAGATGTCAGCAGAACTGACGGGGTCCGCTAGGGCCAATGCCTGCCGGGGGTTCAAAAAAAAAAAGGTCCATACCCATCTTTTTGTAACCACAAAAGTTTAAGAAGGAAAAATCTTATGGGTTTTATGGGTTCGCATCACCGACAAGCTAATGTAAACAGCATATCTGTAGCTATGAGTATGACGTCAAAGCATGTTTTAGTTATGAGTTTTAAATTCTGTTGATAGTGCCTATTCATAATCAGCTTATAATGTTGACACAGCCATCCTTCTATGTGAGAGGGAGCGGAGTCTTCGATTTTTTGGTTCTGGGACATGTTGGTTTCTTTTCAATGTTTTACTTCACCGTTTTGAGAGCAGTGGTGATGAAATAATTTACACAAAGTAAAGCGTCTGTCAGGGTTTGAACCTACGACCTACAACTCGTAAGTCGCGGTCGTTCCCACTTGGCCACCAATGCCCCTTCCATGTACACAACGTTTATTATTATTCGAGTTTCTTGAACTACACAGTCGCAAGAGGTTTTATGATCACTCCCTGAGGCTATGTAATGTTGCCAGTCTTCCTCAATGATATTTTTTATAGTTGCAACCTTTTTATTTTTACGGCGAAGGCTTAAGATGAAAAATATACTGTTTCGAGAGCAATTTATGGGTGGTAGGTGTCAGGCGCCACCTGTGTTGTCCACAAGCTTGATGTGGATATGAAGAATGGCTAGGAATATTATTTATGAACTTTAGGTTGAGACAATAGGCTGTGATATGCTTTAAACCGGGTACGTTACGTCCATGACGCATATACATTACGCATAACACAACACAATATGTAAATGTAAGCTAACAAATCGTCGCCCTCCCCGCTAACTGTCGTATCTCATAAACTGACGTATCTGCACTGACGTTACCTACGTGTTCAGAACTTTGTTTCGAAAAAGTTCTCTCTAATCGTCGTGTCTGTGTCGTTTACCGTTTAGAAGATAATCACGTATTTTGTTTTGCATAAGTGCAAAAGAAGGGGAAAAATATTCTCACCACCTGTCGTATATGTACACATCTACAGTTAGTGAGTTAAAGATTAAGTCAAGAGCTATTTATAAAAAGTTATTAATTCATTAATAAAGCCACAACTAACGCAACTATATTAACATGATTGTAGCGCTCGACCGAAAAACTGTTGCCTGGAAAAATATCAATTGTTAGTTACGACAGTTAGCGGGGAGGGCGACGATATAACACAATTAAATTTATAGATCACAATGTTTTTGTATGACCGTTTACTCCCGAATTAAGCAGGGTTGTATCTTGGGGATCGGAGTGCAATTGAGCAGAAAGAAATATGTCGGTTTACAAAGCTAGATGACAGAAAAGCGTATTGCATGCATGATTATGTAAACGTTCAGTCGAACGCATTTCAGTGGTGACAAAACTAGAATACGCACGTCAGTGAAAATACTTAGAGCGGGTCTAGCGTAGTACGAAGTTTCAATAAGATATGATTAGTAAAACGTCGGGAGGAGACGCTCTAGAACAGAGTTTCCCAACCTTATTTGCATGGTGCCCCCCGGATTATACAAAATATTTTCATGTTCCCCTATATTTTCTTCATTGTTTTAATAAAAAACACAAATTATTTAACTACATTTATTTCACAGGAAAATTAAATCAATTATTTATTTGGTGTTACTTACTAACTCAAATGTAAAACAGTCATAATTATTTTATTAATGCGATGTTTGCGCCTGCATTTTTTGAACCAGTTGTGGTCGATATCTGGTTCATTTTTTGAAAGAGCTATCATCAAATCATTATTGACTGCAAGACGATTTCGCTGCTTAGTCTTAATCTGCACTAATGCTGAAAATCCCAAGGAAACTTGGTGGCGTGACTTAATCTGTGTGTGAGGGTTTTAAATCATAAACAATGATAGGCAAATTAAATTAAAATATCCAAACACTTCATGCCCCCTTAAGATCTCTCTACGCCCCACTAGGGGGCACGCCTCACCGGTTGGGAAGTCCTACTCTAGAAGGACATATAATATCGCCCATCGGCATGTAACTGCCCGAATTTTTCTGAATATTCATGAAAAATTGTCGAAAAATAACTTTAAAAGGGGGGTCTATCTTTAATATTTTTTATGTTATTCAATGTTTTATGTTTTGATTAGCGTTTGCCATATCTTCGATGTTATTGGCTCGATTTGGATTCTGTTTATTATTTCTAAAGGTTAATAAGGTATTTTATCGGAATAACTAACATTTTTATTAAAATTTGTCAACTAAGCAAAAAATAAAGGTGAAAACATTTTTTCTAAAAAAAAATCGTGTTTTTAGAGAAAAACACAAGTGTAAGTCCGTCCATAAAATCATAGAGCGGGATTTCGAAAAAACAAAATAGACAAAATGAAAAAAAAAAAAAAAGTAAAGATAGACCCTTAAAGTTATAATTCGATAATTTTTCATGAACAATGAGAAAAATGCGGGCGGGCACATGCCGATGGGTGACATTGTATAGTGACCTTATTGGGAATGTTCTTCGGAAAGGTCAGGGGCATATTACTCGCAACCGGCGTGCGTGTATGACCAGAGGGCCTAAATCGGCCGCTTATCATATTATGAATAACACAAACTGTCACAAACTGACAATTCATAATATTATCTGCGTTCAATTCATATTACGCAATTCATCTGTTTGACAGTTTTGTATTATAATGAAATGACATTTAAACTAGAAATCAAAAAATAAAAATCACATTTGATTCATAAAAACTGTAAAGAAAAATTATCCGGTAAAATTACGGTCTTCATTTTTTCACATGGCAATATTTACACCAAATATGATTCTGATATGAATTGAATTGAATATGACTCAGCTAAAATATGTGTCACCATAGTGGAATTGCTGGGAAGTCAGAAAATATATTGCTTTTAGAGGAATTGCTTAATGTGGATGTTTTAGACCTGCAGATGTATGAACGTAAACGAAATAAAACGAGGATCGTAGCAGGTGACGTTCTGTAGTTTCTGCTCCCATGGGAAGAAGGCGATTAGCTTCGAATTTGTCTAAATTCATAGATGCTTGTTGTCCATAATTTTATTTAAACTTAAATATAATATTTCTATCAAAAGCATAGTTAGTTGAAACTTGTATGTAAGATTAGAATTAGAATGAATTAAGAAACTTCGTAAGCCGAAATCTTATTGATGTCTATCTTAATTTCAAACGCTTTAATCACTCATTCAACTTCTAATTGTTTCTTAATTAATTTAGGTAGTCCAACATCTGTGCAAATAGTTTTAAACTTAGGATTTTAGTTTAATTTTACCTTGGAAGTTTGAATATTAAACAACGTCATTTTGTCTGTGGTTTAAATGACTTATCTACTGAGTGGCAACCAACTTTTGATTACTTAGCACAACCATTTTATTTCTTTACAATTTCTTTATTTATTTTTTTCTTTCTGTAAAAAATAAATATAATTTTCTTTCTTTCTTTGTTTTTTTTTATTGTTTTTTTATTATTTTTATTAATGTTCTATAATATTGAAGGTGTTTAGTTATTAATTTGTGATTTCCTGTGCGAGTCTCAATAAATACTTTTTCTTTCTTTCATTTAAAAAAAATTATATTTGTGTTAAAATATATTTTTTTTAAATTGTCTTTCTGTGCGAGACTCAATAAATACTTTTTCTTTATTTATTGATGCAATGACAGCTGCTAGTAATCTGTTTGTCTATTCATTTACCAGGTAGTCCATGGTAATAATTTAAAGAAAACAGACTGAAACAAAATATAAGAAAGACGGTACAAAATCTCCTAAAAGTTTACTTTAAATAGAAATATCACCTTGGAACCCAGGAATTGTGTAAAACGATTGCGGTGCCGCACCAAAGTTGGAAAGGATTTTATAACAAAACATTTACTTGGATTTTGAGGAGAAAAATGTTAAATGCACGTTAGAAGGAGACGTGTACTAAGCAGACTTCAGACGAATTTTGTCGCTAAAGTAGAACGCTCGTGTGGTGTTTCTTGCTACATTTTCTGCTATATTTTATACTGCACTAGGTATACTCTGTTCGTAAAGTATCTGATAAAAGTGTTAACAAACTCTGTTCATGTTAAATTCTTACATTGCGTAAGAAACTTAACCTGAACAGGGTTTCCTCACTCACTAAAGAGAATTAGTAGTTCATCTGTTTTTATAAGGATTCAACTTTCCTACAATTTTTGTTGTTTCAATTATTATTTTTAACGTTATTAAAATTGTAATTCCATCATTATCATCATTTCAGCCGAAAGACGTCCACTGCTGGACATAGGCCTCCCCTAAGCACCGCCACTTCGATCGATTCTGAGCTTCGTGTGATTGAAAAATGATCGACGAAAAAAAAAAATTGTCACATATTTTTAGCTTTATCATAATAATAAAAAATAACAAATAAAACGCATTAAAGTTGGGGAGTGGGGGTTGCCTCGTCACAAGTTGTCGTGCCACATCATGGCACATTTGAACTCATGTATTGCCGTAATCTTTAGAAAACGTAAAAAAAAATACGTGTCCAGTATTTTTTAACAATCTTCCTGAAGGACTAAAAATAAATGTTTAAGATGGATTTGAATTAAAATTTCAGGTTTGTCATCATCATCTGCCTAGCCTTTTCCCAACCATATTGGGGTCGGCTTCCAGTCTAACCGGATGCAGCTAAATACCAGTATTTTACATGGAGCGACTGCCTATCTGACCTCCACAACCTAGTAACTAGGTAGCACGATACCCCTTGGTAAGACTGGTTGTCAGACTTTTTGGGCTTCTAACTACCCGTAACGACTGTCAAAGATCTACAAATGACAGCCGGGACCAACGGCTTAACGTGCTTTCCGAGGCACAGAGGGGTCTTGGTATGTAAAGATGGTCACCCATCCACAGATCCACGTGTGTTCAAATAATCAAATTAAAGCACTCAATTTGTGAGTAGCACTACAAATTGGCATCCACAAATACGTTTTCTGATTTATATGTTTACGATTTCGTCAAATAGTTTTAGAACAGATCATAGGTAGATATATTATTTGTGTAGATATTGCAATGGCTATACCAATAGAGCCTTTAGAGAACTCAGGCTTCATGAAACCTGAATTCTCTAAAGGCTCTATTGGCAAAGGTATTTACACACATTTTGCCAGTTATATTATAAGTAAGTCCCATGTGATGTGGGGCGGTTCTACTGGCATAAACCGGACTCTGGATCTGTACTCCGGGTTACTTCCAAATTGAAACCTACTTAGTAAAATGAAATACCAAGGGAGTCAGAATTCTAAATCTTGTTGAGTGGGTTCTACCGATTCAAAGGAGTTGTGTTAGAGCTGAATAAACTAATTTTTCTGATAAAACCATCTTACGTACTCCTGCTATTTTGAATCGTTTTGAACTTTCTTTGTTTCGAAGATTATTTTTATAGCACAAATGTATTTTATTCTAATATTTGGATGAGGATGGACGGCGGTGGCGAGGTCGGCCCAGGAAGAGGTGGCGAGACGACCTAGACGCGTACCGCAAGGGTTGGATGGAGGTGGCCCTGGAAAAGGATGCCTGAAAGGATTTGAGGGAGGCCTTTGCTCAGCAGTGGGACAGTGCAGGCTAAAGAAAAAAAAAAGTGTGGCACTCGGGGACTGCCGCGGTAAAGCTATTGTAACCTCCATACTTCCTATTTGTCAACGCTACACTTGGGATGATGACGTGATGCCATAAAACAAAAATTACGTTCCCATGACAACATCACGTTGTCATGGGAACCGTCATTACATGGTAGGCGAAGTGGGGGGTGTAAGGTTTTTTTCGTTACGCAATTTCTTGATTCGTTCGCCGCGCTCAAAGCCCGCGATAAAAGCTATGCAATAGCTTAAAAAAAAACACATCTACACACCAGCACAGCGCAGGTGTGTTCGGCTCGGCTTGTCTTTTGCGCCATTTCCCATTGCATTAGCATATTGTGTGTTTACTGCGTAGTCCATTGACGTAGTAATGTATGTAGTGTTAAAGTTTTTAGTGAGAATAGACCTCGAGGGGTTCTTGGCTAACAAACGGATAAATTGTCGGAGCAGCGAAGTGTATGACCACACATTAAGACCGCTACGTGACTCGGAAATTATGTAATACCGTCACACCTAGAAGGGTTATTACTAGAGTTGTTAATATAGAAAAGCGTTGGATAGTCGTTTCGTGAAATTTATTAAACACTAGCTTCTGCCCGCGACTTCATCCACGTGAAATGTCTTGTTTTAACAGAAAATAACATTTAACATAACATCACGCATTGTTTTCCCGAAGGGTTGGGCAGATGTGTACCTGTAGCAGGAACAGCCACATTTCGCCAGTTATGTTTAAGTCCCATGTAATAGGGAGCGAGCCTATTGCCATCAACCGGGCACAAATCCAGGCTCCGAGCTGCTACTGAGAAATTTCAGGTAGAAAAAAACCGGCCAAGTGCGTGTCGGACCACGCACAATGAAGGGTTCCGTAGTTGGGATGAATTTATCCCAAAAACAAACTTAACTTTGTAGTTGAAAAATATGTTCTCCCATACGGAATGTATGGGAAAACATGTTTTTGCAACTGCAAAGTTAAGTTGGTCGATTATTACTGAGTAACCTGTAAAGCCTACTTAGCTGTGATAGTTTTTCTTTTAATTTCGTTATATAAACTACTGCTGTGATTTTTTTCACACACCCAAAACCAACCATTTAGCCGGCAAGGGGGGGGACACTTGACTCTAACAAAAATTAACACTTTAAAGCTTAATATTTCGCAAACGAATCCCTGAATCCAAAAATGGTTTTCACAAACTCACAATATTTTTGAAGGACCTTTCCAATGATACCCGTCACGATGGGGTAAAAAAAATAAAAAAATAAACATCACCACTTTACGTGTATGAGAGGTACCCTAAAAAAAATGTTTTTCATAGTTTTGTTTTACCACTTTGTCGGCATAATTAATATGTATACCTATGCCAAATTACAGCTTTCTAGTACTAAGGGTCTCGGAGCTAGACCGCGGACAGACAGACAGACAGACAGACAGACGGACATGACGAAACTATAAGGGTTCCTTGTTTACTACGGAACCCTAAAAACCCAATAACACTTTGCCCAACCCGGGAATCGAACCCAGTACCTCATGCCCAGCAGTAGCGCTTGCGACCACTAGACCAACGAGGCAGTCAACAGAAAATACTTTATCCTATGATACTCGGCAATTCTGTAGCTAGTTAGTTGATTCAGGCGTGACCTTGCGGAAATCCATTATAAAATACAATAGACGTGGATATATTTAGTAACCTGTTCCGCTTATCTATTTCTAAAGAGCCATAAAAAACTCTTGAAATAAATCCAAATTTCCAAATCCAAATTCCAAATTAAAATTAATTAATATCCAAATTTTGGATTTATATCAGGAGTTTTTTATGGCTCTTTAGAAATAGATAAGCGGAACAGGTTACTAAATATATCCACGTCTATTGTATTTTTTAATTCTGTAGCTTCCAATTTAGTGAATTAGAATTTTCAGAATCGGATCAGTAGTTCCGAAGATTACCCCATATATACAAACTTACAAATTTTACCAATTTGTAATATTAATATTAATACAAATTCAGAAACCGAACTAGATGGAAGAGTGTCAAGGAAATAAAAAAATAATGTCTAGGTTGAAAAGCGTTTTGCTTTTTAAATTTCAATAAACTCGAAAGAATCTTTTGCAAATCAAAGAAAGATCTTGTGTAATTAAGGAATCTACGAGTCTTTATATAAACATAAACTTGAAAATCCGGTCAAGAGCGAGTCGGACTCGCGCACCGAGGGTTCCGTACCATCATATTATATATGTGTTACTTTACGTACAGTCCTTCAAAAGTAGGATATATGGACATGCGGACAGGTGGATGGGCGGACAGATGGACAGGTGGAAGGGCGAACAGTACTGTACTATTACTGTTGTGTAGAATATTGCAGGTCAGGTAATTAGGTCAGCGCCATCTTTTGACCAATAGTCGAACTAATGTAATTTATATTGATGATTTTTGAAAAAAAAAAAAATTTAGAGAAATCGTTTTATTTTTCCTGTAATCTTTACATAAACTTCTATCACATAGAATAATTTCCGATTTTTCTCTATGCAAACTTCTGAGATAAGGGGGGAACGGATTTTTTTTAAAATTTTTCTTTAATAGTCGAAAACCATGCGGCCTTAAAAAAAAATTGAAAATGTGCAAATAATTTTCTTTTTTTCAGGATTTTTTTTTCTGAGTCGCTTCATAAGGGTTCCTTTTTATCATTTTGGTACGGAACTCTAAAAAGGATTGAGGCGTTGATACAAATTATAGGTTTTCCCATAACGCCTTACCTCATATCACTATCCACACTCAAAGCAAAACTTCAAACACCAAACAACACAAAATGTCCCTTCTATCATTATGCATAGAGCATATTTTCATTCATATTCCCACTTTCCTGTGGCAATTCACAGAAATTTCAAGGTAGAGAAAACATTTTCTTTGCGTTTTGGTCCCACGTCGTGCCCAAACCCCGCCCAGGAATGTAACAGTTAAGAAATACTTTTACTTAACAAGAAATGTGGAAAACAAAGATTTATTTAATTGGCGCACGTTGGAATGTATTCAGAAATGAAGTTTGTTTCGTTAAGATTGTGCATTTCAAGTATTTGCTTTGTGGAGTTTTGGAATTGTAGACGGAATATTGCTATTGAAATTGGGATTATGTGGTTTGGTTTATTTTCTTCTGTTAAAATTCAAAGCTCTTTAAAATTTTGGTTTTAGCTTCCCTGGTTCACAGTACGTACATAACATCACGCCTGTAATCCCCGAAGGGTTTGGCAGAGGTATACTTACCTACAGTACACTGTGCACCCATATTTCGCCAGTTATGTTCAAGTTCCATGTAATAGGGGGCGGGTCTTTTGCCGTCAACCGGGCATAGATCCAATTCATGGCTGCAACTGAGAAAAGTCTGATGGAAAGATCCAGTAACACTTGGTCCGACCTGAGAATTGGAACAGGACCTCATGCACAGCAGTAGAGCACAGCAAGATATTTGTGAAAAAATTGCTGCGTACAAGTCTTCGACACACGTAGTTTTAACACTTTTCGATAAGATAAATTATGTAGGTACAAGTCGTGACATTAAAGTTGAGACTTGACGCACCACGTGGTTTGACTTGCGCAGTAGACGATTTATGGGTCTCTTTAGCGGTATGAGGTCTGCGCCGGGGCATCATCGGGGCAGCGCAAAGAGCGGTGGGAGGCGCGGTCAAGTCTCAACTTTAATGGCACGACCTATACTCGAAGTTTTATAGACATTTTCTGTTTGATCGTAAGTTAACCAGCCAGCAGTCGACATCAAATGGCTTTCTTAGACAGGTTAAAGGAAAGAAGGAGCAGTTCGTGGGTAAATAATAACAACTGCACGGGTTGATCTTCAAGGTTCATTTGCGCCCTCTGTACTAAATAAACGACACCTCTTCAAATCCTTATTAAAAGAATACTTCTTTGTTTTTCGATGAATTAGTCTTCCATACCATTACTAGATGTCACTGTTTACAATACATTTGAAAAAAAAAAGTCATTTGACAGTAAAATTGCCGCCATTTTTGACATTTATCGGTCGACATTTTTCGCATGGAGAGGTAAGTGCATTCATTTGTCTTATTTATATTTTTTTGCGTGTAATTTGGCGCAATTTTGTATAAAACAATTAGGTTATATGGTAAAGTAAATCAAATGACAAATTGCCTTGCATTTCTGTGCAATTCGTAAGACTTATAGAACGATGTTATTTACTGTCGTTTTTTTAGTACAATGGGTACAAGTGATATTGAAATATCCTTTTATCTGTTTATGCAGGTCTTTCACAAAATGACATTGTTTCGAGGTTGTAAAAACTTTCAAGGACTCGAAGAAGCTGTCAACGCTATATCTGAAGATGAAAACGATGATGAATATGATTTAGTGATTGTACCGCCAGATCCCGCTATTGTTACCGACGAAGAAGAAGGTGAAGATGACTTGCAGACCTCAGATTTACCTAGAGATGTACCAGGAACTCTAGAAGTGATGCGCCGACGTCACGATTCTTCTGAATGGGAAGATAGTGACGATGAACCTTTGTCCAGTAAGAGAAGTCGCCGTGACTCACCGTCACGTGACATGCCTAAGTGGAGACAGTGTTCACCATCTTACTCATCTTCATCTCAATTACCAGATAACACATGTCCGTTACGAAAAAACCAAGTGATAAACCAACTGAAAGGTCTTTCACCTATGGAGGTTTTTGAAAAAATATTTGATGAGGAGGTTTATGATCTGATCATACGTAATACGTTATTATATGCAGGACAGAACAATAGACATGGTTTCGAAATGGACAAAGATGACTTACGCGGATTTTTGGGAGTGCTCATGCTTTCTGGATATCATAAACTACCTAGAGAACGCCAGTACTGGAGCTATGACGAAGATCTTGGAGTAACTCTTGTGGCAAATGCTATGTCACGAAACCGATTTTTGGATATAAAAAAGAATCTGCATTTGGTAGACAATAGTTTAGCTACTATTTCTCAAGATAAAATGTTCAAAGTAAGGCCGCTGTGTGATATTTTGATCCAAAAATTCTGTCAGTACGGCGTTTTTCATGAAGATATATCTATCGATGAGTCTATGATAAGATACTATGGCCACCACCCATCAAAACAGTACATAAAAGGCAAGCCCATAAGATTTGGGTATAAAAATTGGGTGGCTGCTAGTTCCGATGGATACTGCTACTCATTCGATTTATACTGTGGAAAAACAACTGAAACTACAAAGGCACCTCTTGGTACCAAAGTTGTGAAATCGCTACTGGCAAAAATGCCGACAATTCCAGAAGAGCATACAGTATACTTCGATAACTTTTTTACAAGTTGTGATTTGTTGAAAGACTTGAAGATGTCTGGATATAAAGCTACTGGGACAATTCGAGATAATCGGACAAAAAAATGCCCTTTACGCCCTGTAAAAAACATGAAAAAGTCCGCAAGAGCAGATTTTGACTATAGATTTGATATCAATAATGAACTGTTGCTTGTAAGGTGGAAAGATAATAGCGTATGTACCATGGGTACGAATTTTGACACGATTGAACCTATTGGCAAAGTAAAACGATGGTGTTCACAGAGTAGACAAAAGGTGGACGTGAATATTCCGCGCTTATTTCAAAACTACAATAAAGGGATGGGTGGTGTAGATGAGATGGACGGATCTATATCGTTGTATCGAGTAAGTATTCGTGGCAAAAAATGGTGGTGGGCTATTTTCACCTACTTGCTAGATATGAGTGTATCTAACGCTTGGCGTCTACACACTATGACTGGAGGAGAGCGCTTTGACCAGTTGGCTTTTAGAAGACACATAGCTCGTAATTATCTACAAATCCGTAACAGAACCAAAAGCCGCCCATCAGGATCAGTCGTAGCGGGACCAAGACCGAGCAACAATGGACACAACCCAGGAAAGCTAATCAAGCAGCTACGATGTGTTTTATGCCATACTCGCATAAAATGGCAGTGTATACGATGCCAGAAAACTCTCTGCATTGATAAAGATTGCTTCGGCAATTATCACACATAAGTGCCCAGTGTACCATAAAAAGTACACCCTGAAAATACAACCTATTTTTATTTTTTCATAATTTTGACCACAAAGTATTTGTAATACAGGCCTAAGGCTACAAAAAATAAAGATATGTATAAATAAAAACAATTGAATTTCATTTGGGCGTAAATGGGTTAAGATTGCGGCGACGCATGAATTGTCCATACAAACGTAGTACATAAATCATTTGTAATTTGAGCATATTTCCACCATATTATGTTGATATTCGGATTGAGACAGTATTTATCTAGGCTCCTACGTCTTTTTATTTCCAAAAACTTACCTTTAAATGAAGTGTAAGCGAATTGCATTTCGTACATTTTTACAGCGTAAATGACATGTTTTCATATTGTTTTTTCTGTATTATAAACAACAATATTTGTCATATTGTTTCCGCAGAAGCATAGTTTATGTTATCAAGTTACAAATTATCGAAAAAAAAATGGAAATACATTAAGTTTTTATTCATAATTTTTTGTATTACGGAACACATCTAAATTTATCATAAATTTTCGAAAGCTAGTAGTGCTATCGCGTCAAGCAATAATTGTCAATGTGTGCGTGGTAGTATTGGTCACTGTAGGTGTATATCGCTCCGACAGGCACTCATACTAGCGCAACGTGCTTGGAATTGAATTTTGCAAACATCTCGATTTGTAGTTGCGAGTCGTGTCGCCGGCCTCTTCAGCAATCTTGCCGAAGTCCGTGAATGACCATCCATTACATGCTGAGACCCCTTCGTGCCTCGGAAAGCACGTTAATCAGTTGGTTCCGGCTGTCATTCATAGATCTTTGTCAGTCGTCAGAAGCCCACAAGTCTGACAACCAGTAATGCCAAGAAGACATCGTGATACTCAGTAACAGGGTTATGGAGGTCAGATAGGCAGTCGCTCCATGCAGATATTAATAATTTTTAATTTTTAATGATAATTTTTTGAATATTTTGTATGTTTTTACTGTTTTTTACTACTTATTGATTCTTTTTTGTGCATGGGTATTTTGCCTGAATTAAAACACTATTTATTTATTTTATTATACTTTTATTAAGCTGCATCCGGTTAGACAAGAAGCCGACCCCAACGTTATTGTGAAAAGGCTAGGTAGATGAAGAGATAGTTTTAAGCAAAATTCATTCCCAAGCAATACAATCCCTCCTCATTTCTTCAATTTGAAGGAACCTTCCAGAGACAAAGTTCCACTTCCTTCTTAAATTCTTTTTGTACGTTTTTCCTCAGAAAACTTATCAGAGACAAAATTACCTTAATTAAAGCAGGTCTTTGGCATGTTTACCCAATAAAGTGGTAATATGAACGAGGCCGGTGCGTGGGGACAATTGGCATTATTTTATCTTATCTTTTAGATTGCGATGGAGGTTTCTTTATAGGTGTAACTAGCTTTACCCACGGCGTCGCCCGCCCCAAAATGTTGTATGTCATAACCAGTGATCGGAATAAGCTGACTATATTTGCCTAAACTTCGGAGAACAGAGACAGAAAGTGGAGACTTCCTTACGACAATATTTTTTTTCCCGGGATTCGAGAAAAATCTTCAGTAATTGAGCTTTATTTAAGATGTGTAAAGGTTATTTTTAACGAAACTTGCAATTATCAAATTTTTGGGATTTTCACGTAAAATCCCGAAATAAATAATCTAATTTTAATTCAAGTATTCGAATTATATTTACGATCCAACTAACCGTTGTATAAAATAATTGAATACTTTACGTTTTGTCAATAAGTATATATTTTACTTTTTTACGCAACATGCACAATTTTTTTTAGTCAACAAAATATTATATATAAAGCTTATTTTCAATTTACTGAAGATTTTTCCCGAATCCCGGGAAAAAAAAATATAGTCGTAAGGAAGTCTCCATTTTCTGTCTCTGTTCTCTGAAGTTTAGGCAAATATAGTCAGCCTATTCCGATCACTAGTCATGACCCAGGCCATGTTCTATCCATGTGCCCATTCAAATCCGTTCAACGATTTAGGCGTGAAAATATAACAGACAGAAAGACAAGAGTAACTTTCGCGTTTATAATACTAGTATTGATGACCGAATGCGATGAGATTCATTTTAGCGCCTCTATCGGTAGTTTTGGGAACTATTGATACAGGGATTTTGGTTAAACTTGAGTGAAATATTGACAAGATTTGTTAACAATTTTGAATGCAACTGTTATTTTTAATGCTCAGGCCATATTTTGTAGCATTTATTTGTCTAGTGGTCGCAATCGCCGGATGCCGCTGAGCATGAGACCCTGGATTCGATTCCCAGGTCGAGCACAGTATTATTGGGTTTTTCTTTCTAGAACTGTACTCAGCAGTGAGTGGAACAAGAGTGCCAATGATGAAGATGATAATGATGAAACTTGAACACTACAAGTATACCTCTGTCCAACCCTTCGGAAAAACGTCGTGATGTTGTGTTAGACTGCACACACTTTGGATGCGTTTTTGTACGAATTTCACTCGTGCGTACACGTACGACCATGGGCGTACGAATTGAGTGCGCACACTGGATATATTTTTCTCCGTCAAATAAAGCAAATCCCAGTTCGGATTGTTTTCGGACGTCGGAACTATATGTACGTATACTAGTCGCATCCAGTCTGCGCGTTCCCTTTGTACTTGGTCGTTCGTGCGTGTTCGTAAAAAGTCAAAGTCAAATAATTTATTTCAATTAGGCACAAAAAGGCACTTTTGAACGTCAAAATTTACAAAAAATAGAATTGATTCTAGTCGCCCCTTCCAAAAGGTAGTTTTCGTATGGAGAAGAATGGGCAAGAAACTCCACCGTTACTCTTTTAAAATGTTTTACAATATTTTGTATAGGTACACTTACATAATTATATGAGAAGACGATGCACCTAGAATAAAATTACTATACCACAACAAGTAAAAACAATTAAAAATGAAGCAATGACGGATACTTTAATTATGTGACAGATACATGGTGCTCACATATTTCACACATTGTAAAAGTAGGTACCTATATTATATTCCTAAAAAAAAATACAAATAATACTAATAAGTCAGTGTGTGAGTTCAAGTAATCACATAATGTAAAATAAATGTTATAATAATTAATTACACAATTAAATTAGCAACCAGTTTGATTTTGTCTAGACTATAAATTGTCCTATGGAGCTAGACCAGCATGTTTCCAAGCGCTTTTATCTTGGATATAATCCTCTAATTTGTAATATGATTGTTTACAAAGAGTATTTTTAATATGAGTTTTAAATTTTCTTTCAGTTAATTGTAATGTATGCGTACGTACGAGTGAAATTCGTACGAAAACGCATCCGAACTGCGTGCGGCCTTATGTTTTCGTAACATAGTGTAATATCTTCGAACATGACGCGACGTGACAGCAACCTACTCTATTTACCCTCGTGTATTATTTGTATAGTAAGCTGTAAATATAGTAGTTATTTATATTCCCGTACGTACACTCTGGTCGCATCATTACCGGCTTTACTAACTCGACGAGTATAGAATTTTTGTGAAGATCCTATGCATTTTTCATGCGGTGTTGACGCCCGGCATGCATCACGCAACACGGTAAAATAAGGTTTTATAACAGGACCATATTTTTCTTTACATAATGCACACATCCTATTTTTCGGACAACGATTTGCGAACACCATGTCTGTTGGATTGCGTGGCTATATAATAATAGCCACACGGAACGATTGAAGGTTAAGCTACGCTTGCCGCGGTCGGTTCGTGGATGGGTGACCATCTTTACATACCGAGAGCCCTCTGTACCTCGGAATGCTTGTTAATGTTTGGATCCCGGCTGTCATACGTGAATCATTGACAGTCGATACGGGTCGTCAGAAACCCGAAAGTCATCCAGTATTACCCAGTAACAGGGTTGTGGGGGTCAGATAGGCATTCGTTCAATGCAAAATACTGGTATTCAGATGCAACAGGTCGACTCCAACATAGTTGGGAAAAGGCTGGGCAGATTATGATTTGCTAGCATCACGATACAGGAAAGGCATTTGAGAATTGCATTAAAAAAAAAAATGAAATTGTTTATTGTGTAAATAAGATATCGGAATCACTTATACACGTCATATAAAAATAAAATAAAAACTAGCTGCACACCACGGTTTCACCCGCATAAGTCTCGATCCCGTAAGAATATCGGGATAAAAAGTATTTCATATGGTAAAAACTATCTGCTGCTAATCCGGCCAGTAGTTTTTGCGTGAAAAAGTAATAAACTTCCATCGATCCATCCATCCTCACAAAATTTTACGTTTCTTATATTATTAATTAATAAAGTAGGATTATAATAAGCTAGATGGAGTCTACATTTCCTATCTAACTCCATATTAAACGAAAAATATCATCATCAACGGCTATATTTGGAAATATCTACTGCTGGACATAGCAGTCTCCCAAAATTTAAACTCACCCTAAATATGTAAAGACAAATACGCGTTGAGCTAATCCGTAAGGGTCACCTCTATTATGAATCGTGGGCCCCTAATAAATTCTTGAGCGAAACTATAATGCTTTTAATGGGTTCCGTGGACCTTAAATGGACGGTGATGACCCTATAATTGGTTATAACTAGTGTTATATTTCATGATGATGTAGAACAGCGGTTCCCAACCTTTTAACATACGCGGCCCCCTAACATTCTTTTAAAATCACTACTCCAGTGAGTTACTTTGTCGATAAGCAGAAAATCATAAGAATTTAAAGCGAGCGAAAGTGAGGTCGAAAATGTATGCATTTCTTTTGACCATTTATACAGAAAAAGTGAGTTGCTTTGTCGACTTATGCAAAGAAGTTGAAGAGTCAAAAGAATGTAGAATGGAAGAGCGAGCAAAGTGAGCTCGAAAATTGTAGCAAGCCGCTTCGGATAGGGTCGGTTTTCTTTCGTAAGTTTAATTTGTAAAACATTTGTAAACAATTTTGAAAATAAACTTTATTATTATTATTATTATTTTTAAATGTCTTTGACATATCTCGGGACCCTGGGGTCCCGGACCTTTGGAAGGCGTACGAGGGGCCGAAGCCAACTCGCAGAAGCCCCTTAGACATTTTTGAGTATTGAGGCACCAACCGACGATTATCCCTGTTCGCACTATACAAGGGCACCCAAGGACAACCCCCGGTTGGTGTAGGACTATTGCAGAATATGGAAACAAAGATATTGGACTATGGGTTTGGGTGGCTTAAGTGGACTGGTTACTTGGAGCTATGGAAGAACTATGGCCCCTGCCTGATCAATGTTTAAATGTACACGGATAAAATGGCAGGGGGTGACTTGCACGCTCAATAATGGGCCCCCGAAAACGGTCGCTAGCACATAGTGTCGTAGCGACAAGGGGGCAACACGTCCTGAGGTGCTTATGAGGAGTGGAGAGGTATTCCACGGCTATCAGGACAATCCCGGAAGTACGGTCAAGATCCCTACCAGCATCTTACTGGAATACTTCCTTCCTCCGAGCACGTTTGCTCTTGCGAATCTCCACTCAAGCCGGCCAATTAAGGCAAGAATGAGGCGGGAGCTCTGTTCCTCGTCAGTGTTCACTCCAGCCGGCCAATAAAGGCAAGCCAGAGGTGAGGAACAAGACTTCTCCCGGGAGATAGGGTCCGTGGGGTCGCTACTGCCCAACAGCTCGCCACATGCTGCCCTGCGGGTTTTTGTATTATTATTATTATACAGAAGTAGGAAAACTTATTTTGTCGACTTATGCAGAAAAGCTAAAGCTCATTTTACAGTAACTACCTACAATATTATGAAACGTTCGGGTTTTGAAAACTAGCCTTTAACTACGCATCAAAGACATGACGTCACACAAATCCTGCATCATGCAATTAGAGTTTACCGCGCGATCGACATATATACAAGATTCCGACTTCAACCGTCGGGTAGTTCGTTGCCTGCCAGACACAACACCCGTCTGGTCGGAGGATCCTCCCTTTTCTATGGTGGATGAGTGAATTTTACACCCTATTTCTCATGCCCCTAAAACCTTTTCTAAATCATCTGCCTAGCCTTTTCCCAACTATGTTGGGGTCGGCTTCCAGTCTAACCGGATGCAGCTGAATACCAGTATTTTACATGGAGCGACTGCCTGGTTGTCAGACTTTTGGGCTTCTGACGACCCGTAACGACTGTCAAAGATCTACGAATGACAGCCGGGACCAACGGTTTAACGTGCTTTCCGAGGCACGGAGAAGTCTCGGTAGATAAAGATGGTCACCCATCCATGGACCAACCCAGGTAAGCATAGCTTAACTTAATGGATCGTGCGGCTGTTATTGCTTAGCCACGAGCTCCTAAAACCTTTCCAAAATAAAGGACATAAAATTTTATACATCTATAGTTTATTATTAGAGTCGGTGCGCCCCCCATTGGTCACTCTACGCTCCCCGAGGGAGGCGCGCCCCACCGTTTGGGAATCCCTGATGTAGAAAAAATGCTGTGGAAATGCGTTCCTTGCGAAGCATATGTGATGCATCAATGAATGATTGGCTGAGGAATGATGTGTTAAGGCAACGTTACGGTTTAAAAGAAGATGTAGTGACAAAACATTTAAAGAGTAAGATTAGATGGTTTGGTCATGTTGAGAGGATGAATGAAAGGCGACTAACAAAAGGTATTTACAAGGCAGAGAAGAGTGGACATGTCGGGAAGGGACGCCCTAGAAAGACATATAGTGACCTTATTGGTGATGTTCTTCAGAAAGGTCAGGTGTTGCGTGGACTCGCAAGCAGCGCGCGGCGTGCGCAAAAAAAACGTTATATACGAGCAACAACAATTTCTTTTTTTACTCCAGAGTGTAGGGAGGGAGGGAGTTTTGTGATTATCAACAATGTAAAAATATCCATGGTCAATTTTGGTCTTTTTTCGTGAAATTCTTTGAACACAATATTATGTAGAATGGCTCAATTCTTAAATTCTTGTTAGTAGCATAGAAGAGGCTCATAGCCCAAGTTTACAGCACAGATCAGTAATCTGGAAAGTATTGAAATTGATCAATAGAACCAGCATAGTGATATCTCATCACTTTACGCCTCAGGATCTCAGACATAATACTTCTCAACATTTATCGCACAAAAAAATCATTCAAAAAGAAACCTTAAATGAAAACTTTCAAAGTTTCTTAAAGCTTAATCGCTTTACCTCTGATTCCATTGTATTTTAGACTACTAACTATTGATTTTTAATTAGCAAAAGACCCGTCTACCGTCTAATAAGAGGAAGAAAAGATGAGGCAAAGTTGTAGATAATGCCATTAGCTCAGTATTTAATTTGTAGAATCAAACTTAAACATTTGCCTACTTGGTACCTGGAGTTGGTATTCGAGATTTCTTTACCGAAGTATGAAATTAATCTTTGTTGTTTGAGGTAAAATTGTTTTGTTGTTGACAGTCAGCAAAAAAAGTCACTGTAACTTTTACATCCTATACTATTAAACGATTAATATTTGTACTCACATTCTCCAAAACGGCTCCAACGATTTCGATGAAAGTTGCAATATAGGGGTGGGGCGAAAAATCGTTTTAGCTAGGTTTCATATCTGGGAAAATTCATTTTCACCCGAGCAGAGCTCGGTCACCCAAAAGTTTAGAACAAGATAATATAATGACATTAGAACAATGACATGGCAGCATGGAATTAGTATGTACTATACATAAGATTAGTATGAAATATCCTATACTATTTAATGAGCATTTTCTATTTTCACCAGAGCAGAGCTCGGTCGCCCAGGTCGGTACTTCATCTAAATTGATACAAAATGATACATTGCTTTTCTGCTTTTTATGTATAAGTAAGAGTAAATACTAACTCAGAGTTAATACTTTTCTTGCCGGGGTTGCGAACCCTGCGGGGGTTGCGAACCCTGCGGGGGTTGCGAATAAAACCGAAAGGGAAATCGTGGCCCCTGGCAACATGGCAACTGAAGGAACACGGGTAGGTTTTAGTCAGTAAGAGTCTGACACGCCCTCCCGCTTCGCCCAGAGCGGGAGAAGTTATTTGATTACCCACCCAAAAAAAACAAGAATTTATTTAGACTCTTAAAATGATATATCAGTAGGTATTTACAGATTTTTTATTAAGATTTTGCTCATTAATTAAGTTAAAAAAACTGAAGTGTTAATCGACTTATTGGTGACCATAACTACACGAAAAATTGTACTTCAGATTCATTATTTCTTTCGAAAGACGTATACTGCTGAAGTTAACTTAAGCTCAAAGAGATGTCAGCAGAATTGACGGGGTCCGCTAGGGCCAATGCCTGCCGGGGGTTCGAAGAAAACCGATAGGGACATCGTGGCCCCCGGCAACAGCGCAACCGAAGGAACACGGGTGGGTTTTAGTCAGTAAGAGTCTGACACGCCCTCCCGCTCCGCCCAGACCGGGAGAAGTTATTTGATAATTTTCCCAACCAAAAAAAAAAGGCTTCCCCGAGCATCGCTAAGATGATCGGTCATGTTCTGCATATCCAGCGCATTCCTAAACTTTTGAAGAATTTATCAACCAACCTTTTTTGAAAGTCATCTAACAAATGTACGTTTTTGACACATCCAACCTAAACTAGACATCCCTGGGAACGTAACCCTGCTCGTAATGTCATAAGGACTACTGGCAACATTTCCTCACTAGATTCCTATGCTAATTTTTTAAAGAAACGAGTCACCCTGATTGTCACAGACGCATGGATTACGTGTGATGCGATTTGATTAAAAATGGGACATACGAGGAATATGTTGTTGAAGAGTTCCGTATACTGCTTCATGTTATGTTTTTTATACATACTGAGTTATGCATACACATATTTTTTGAGGAACAGCTTGCCTTTCTGTTAACTCAAGCCGAAAATGCCATGTTACTTGTTTACCGCAACTTTACCTGCCTTTCAATATTTTAGCCTTTCTTGCGAGAAAAGTCTTCATCTCAAATCAATCTGCCTAGCCTTTTCCCAACTCATGGTTCGGCTTCCAGTCTAACCAGATGCAGCAACATATCAGTATTTTACATTGAGTGACTGCCTATCTGACCCTCACAATCCAGTTACTGGGAAACACGATACCCCTTGGTAAGACTGGTTGTCAGATTTTTGAGCTTTTGACTACCCGTAACTGACTGTCAAAAACCAAAATGACTGACAGCCGGGACCAACGGGTTTACGTACTTTCTGAGACTCGGGGGTCTTGTTATGTAATGGATGATCACCCATCCACGAACTGACCGCGCCAAGCGTTGCTTAACCTTATATCGACCCGAGCGGGAGACCTTCATAGTCTTCTTCTAAACATGGCTTTTCCTAATAGGAATCACCTATTTAAAAAAATTAAAAAACTTTCATTCTACCACAAATTAAAAGTGTATGAAGATGTTCACTTAGAAATACAATCATTCAAACGTAAAAAAACTTTCTAAAACAATTATGAAATTCGATAAAAAAATAATTTATGCAAATCTGAATCATTATGCATCAAACATCTGTATCATTATGTATCAACAGCTTTTGATATACAAAAAATTCTGGATTTTTTTTAAGATGGAAGTTCTTGATATCTGTCGAAATAAAACTTGAAAATTTAAAATCCATTGCTCCATTTATCCTCAAGTGCCTCATCGGAACGGTTAGTAATCTTATAATGGACGCCAAAGTATATTCAATATGGCAATTTGTGAACAGCAACCTTTAAAATTTGAATGCGGTATTCGAAAAGACTTAAAAGTTTAAATCCTTGCTTTTAAAAGTTGGGGAGAAATATATTGTACGGACTTAAGCGCTCATAATTTTCATCGAAGTAGAATTGTTTTCTGCCGTGTGGAACCTGAGTAAAACTGAAAGGAATGGATGACCTTTTTCAGGAACGCGAAGAGAATCTGTTTGAATCGTAACATAAATATGAAAAAATCAAACTCAAACTTTTGAATTGTCAAGGGGT
Source organism: Agrochola lychnidis (assembly GCA_963680765.1). NCBI lineage: Eukaryota > Metazoa > Arthropoda > Insecta > Lepidoptera > Noctuidae > Agrochola > Agrochola lychnidis. The sequence continues at coordinate 5,033,991 of OY796862.1, read as the reverse complement.
CGGTCAGTCAGAAAGATGAAGCTGGTTGTCCATTCCAAAGCGTAGTAGGTACTGTAAGGTTCCATGCAGGAAGCAACTTCATGATGTTCAGGCTGGTAAGAAAGCAACACTCCATCCGAACAATCTGACAGTTTATATTTTAAATAGGATTTGAATATGTTTTGTTTGGAGAAGAAAAGTCAGAGAGAATCGAGCCGGAGGCTGTTAAGCAACTAGAAATATACAGATTTACTATTGAGTTAAATATATTGATGGTTTTAACCCAAGAAAGTTTTTATTTAACATCGTCCCGGTGCCGTAGTCACGCGAAGTGTCTACAGTACCTATGAAGAAGAACGGGCAAGAAACTCCACGGACACTCTTTTAAATCAAAATATTGGTTACATCATTCGTGTTGAAATTTTACATTTGAGGACAATGTAGAAAGACGTGCACGTTAAAAGCGTCCGTAATAAATACAAAAATTAAAATAAACCGTGGCAGCTCAAATATGACCAGTCCCTTGAAAAAAACATTTTGTTAAAGCAAAAGGAGTATGTACGGATCGTAGTAGATGGTTCTGTACCTTCTGCCTATCCACATAGGAAAAAGGCGTGAGTTTAAGTAATAATAAAATAATAAAAATCGTTTATTCTCTCGCCACAATATAACAAAGAAAATAGAGCAATCACAGTTGTATAAATACACAGGTATTTGTTATTTAATACTGTGGGAGACTGGTGCCTAAACTAGGCTCGAGGTCTGTATTTCAGGACACCAGGATCTCCGCCATTTACAGTTATTCTATTATGTACTTGTACACCGACCATGAGGAACACTATATAATATCATGGCAGGAAAAAGAGATATTTTGTGACTCAAGTGAATTTTGATACAGCAATTGACTCACTAAAATTAGGTAGAGAGTCAGGGATTAAACATGTTAGTATATGTGCGTGGAAGTGTGTGTATGTGTATGTGAGTAAGAGATAGGGGGTGTGCTTGTGTGTGTGATGTATGTTTGGTCGTGCGTGTATGGAGTTAAGTATGCACGTTAATGTAACATTTTTTTGATCAAAACTCCGTTTTAATTATTCAAAAGGTGCTCAGAAGTGAGTACTTCAGAAACATTTTAGAGTATTGCTGGAACAATTTGTTTGATGTGTCGCCTTTGCTTTCCTGCAATCTGTGGGAGTGATTTCGTGAAAAGGGACGGAATTGTGTAACAGGAAGCCGGGGAAGCGCGCGCTATTTGATTTGACCAATGAGCGCGCGCGGTGCTAGAGTTGGCCGTCAGATGGTACCAACCCATTTTCCGAGAGGTTGGTACTGTCAGCCAAGATGTTAGATGATACACATCATATGTGACTACTCAAAGTCAAAGTCAAATAATTTATTTCAATTAGGCACAATAAGGCACTTTTGAACGTCAAAAACAAAAAATAGAATTGATTGTAGTCGCCCCTTCCAAAAGGTAGTTTTCGTATGGAGAAGAATGGGCAAGAAACTCCACCGTTACTCTTTTAAAATGTTTTACAATATTTTGTATACATTAATTATATAATTATATGTGAAGACGATGCACCTGGAATAAGATTACTATACCACAATAGGTAAAAATAATTAAAAATGAAGCAATGACAGAAAAAATAATTATGTAATGGATACATGGTGTTCATATATTTACAAGCATTGTAAAAGTAGGTACCTATACGATATTCCTAAAAAAATTACAAGTGATACTAATTAGTCAGTGTGTGAGTAATCACAGAAAGTAAAAAAAAAAAAAAATTATAATATTTAATTACACAATTAAATTAGCAACCAGTTTTACTGTAACCACCAGTTTTACACAAGTTTTACAGTTTTACTGTAAGGCACGGTCGTATTTTTTTCTGCTTTTAGTTCAGTTTGCAATCAGTCGTCGGACCATAAGCGACCTTAAAACAATTGCAGTCAAGGAGCGCTAATGTTAAGCAATTTTCAAACAACTGCCTTTCCTACGAAGCGGGCGCATGCCACCGTTTTAAACTGTCATTTTAATTTAAAATGTTGGCAATGACGTAGTCGGAAAAAAAATTGAGTGCAAGTAAAAGTACACCTTGCACGACATGGTTTTTTTACGGCGCGGCGTATAAACCGCGCCGTAGAAAAAACATGTCTGTCAACAAGCTTCCATAGTGATCCATACAACACTGACAACCGTGCCTACATACGACGAATAAACCGTAGTTTTTTATGGCAAGAAAAACGTGTGTAGAAAGAGCTGCTTAACATATTTCTGTACCTTCAGTGAAAAGTGATGTAACTGGAAAATTATGATTTTAAGAAAATTAATGTTAAATTAAAAAAAAAAAACTGACTCTTTGTCTACTTTACTAAAATGAGTACTGATTTTCTCTGACATTGGTAAATAATATCTTAGGGCACGATTTAGTGTAAGAAGAAACAGATTAATATGTATAGTTTTTTATAATTTAAAAAGAAAAACATTTGTATCACCTAACACAACATATATTAAAGTCGTTTTATGTGTAAATTAATTTAAAATGACTTGAACCATTTTACACATTATTTATTGGTTGGTTTTGGATGATTATGTGTACCTAAATATATCAGTTTGTACTAATTCACATAGATCGCGTAATAAGAGTCACATACATTTGTATTAATATACACTAAGGTACTTGATATATTTGTTCAGTTCACATTGATATTATTTAAGATGTATTTTATTTATTTAACAGTTTATGTACGCACATATAAACAGATAAGAAGAAAGGAACAGAAAAATACGTACAAAGGTGATGTTTATTTCTATAGAAATCTCTTCCAGCATACCTGCGATAGGAAAGTAATTAAAGAGATGTAGACAACGTATGTCAGAGTAGAAGAGAAAACAGAATACATAAAATTAAATTTAAAACATATTAATACACATTAATAAATGTAAAAAATGTTTAGTTAGAGCACTTTACACCAAAATAAGCTTGCTCAATTTTAATTCTAGAGGGATACCAATTAGACCAAAAAATGCCATTTTTTTTACTGTTAAACTTAGTGTAAGAATATTAAAACTGATATAAGTCAAGATATATCACTTTTCACTGAAGGTACAGATTTATGCACAATCAAACATTTGCCTAAGACCAGTATCCCAATATCCATGTCTCCACGTTAAAAATATTAATTAAATATCCACATAATTAATTCAGGTAACGTCTCCGAGTAGAAAGCTCGCCAACACTAAGTGATAGAAAAAATACAGAGAGAGTGCGGCCTTAAGTTTAGCGAAGCAAATTTTGCTACCGGCAAAATATAATTGCGTTACAGGCATTAAGAGAATTAAGAGGAATGATACTTGAAATTGGAGGGGCAATACTGAAGTATAAGCTAGGCAGTTTCCAACAAATGTCTAGTAAACTTAGGCAAGTATAAATAGTAGATTGTTATACAAGGGTCGAAAGGAATTGATGACTTTCACCCGTGTTAAACACTCTACTTTTCATTTCGAATTAAAAAAATTGTAAGGAAAGTAAAAAGTTGTAGTTTTTCTAAAATATTAATTGAAAATATTAACATGAGTATTCTAGTACCTATTAGTCTTTTATTAAATTTTAAATATGGAACGCACTGCGTCATCGCCACGGGTCGTCCCGCTTAGGGTTAGTTCACCCCAAGACGCGACGCGACGCGACGCTGCGCGCGCTTTTAAACAAGTATCTAACTTATTTTCCTCACAAAAAGGTATATTTCAGTGCGAGTGTGAACTGTCAAAGTACGCTGAGATGCGCGGTGCTGTGCAGCGCGTGTACCTTATTACATAGTAAATAAATTCGATATTGTATCGGATCTTAAAAAAGTGCGCGTCGCGTCTCGGTGTGAGCTGACCCTTAGGTATTTTTTTAATTCAAACTGGCTGTTTATACAATGACAAGACTGCGGCTTTTTTTAAATCAGTATTTCTCTATAAGGGGGGTATTATACCATCATATCTATGATCAAAGACATAACTAAATTGTAAAATAGACATAACATGGGTAATTTGTGAGCTTCGTAGATAGGTATATGACATAATAAGATAGTCTAATATTCCTCAAGGGGGATATACCCATTACAAATGTCTATTTTACAATTCCATTATTTCTTCGAACACAGACTCGACAGTGTAATACCCCCTTAGTAAAATTTTTCGTAGCCGACTACCTAACCAAATTTAGTTCTATTTTTAAAATTCATTCCCGCCCTATAGATAGAGGGAAGCAATTACTATGAGTCTTTCCCACCCAAGGGTGGGGATCAGCGTCTTCCACCCGCTACTTGGATCAAACAAACACTACTTTCCGAGTATGAGAAATAAAAAGGAATTTGTACTCAAAATGAATTTGAAGAAAATGTAATAAATATATCAGATGTCATTTATAGTGAAACAGATTGGGTAAAAAAAATAGTTCTAGAGATCAGTCATAAGATTCTTGGCATATCTATACTATAATATAATAACATTATAAAGGGGTACAGTTTGTTTATATGTTTGTTTGTATGTAGGGGTAATCTCCGGAACTACCAGTCGGATTTGAAAAAATATTTTTGCATTGCATAGCCCAATTCTTAAGGAAGGTTATAGGCTCGCGGACGAAGTCGCAGGCAGAAGCTAGTCCCAAATACAAACTAAACATTTTAGTTGAAAAACGTGTTCTCCCACACATTCCAACTGCAAATGTAAGTTTGTACGCACAATATTGAGAGATTTACCATGTCATTTTAAGAACATAGACTTTTTAAAGGTTTTCTTGTAATCTATGGGTAAAGAACCATCTGTATATTTTTCAGAATTTTAGGCTCCGTAGTTTCGGAGATAAGGGGGGGAATAGTCAATTTTATTTATTTATTTATTTAAACTTTTCAAACACAAAAAGGTACAAAGGCGGACTTAATGCCTAAGGCATTCTCTACCAGTCAACCAAGGGTGGTGAAGAGATTGGATGGCAGGTGCTCTGTTTGAGAGGAACAAAGAAAAAAATTTATTAAAAATATATCATCTATAATAATCTAATTTATATATATAATTTTCATCTATTTTCTTAAATATCTTTTAATATATTTATTTTAGAATTACAGAAAAAAAATATTTGAGATCCTCGTAACAAGTCCTTTTATTTGATATGTTACACGGTATAGTTTGCAAGAGAGCAGTGGTGGCCCAGTGGTAACGGCCGCGACTTACGAGTTGTTGTAGGTCGTAGGTTCGAACCCAGACAGGCGCTTTACTTTGTGTAAATTATTTCATCACCACTGCTCTCAAAAACGGTGAAGGAAAACATCGTGAGGAAACCGGCATGTCCTAGAACCGAAAATTCGAAGACATGTGACATCTACCAACCCGCACTGGGCCCGCGTGGTGGATTACGGCCCACTCCCTCTCACAGAGAGGAGGCCTGTGTCCCAGCAGTGGGAACATTATAGGCTGATGATGATAGTTTGCAAAACTTTTTTTAAATTTTCTTATTTGCCCGTCAAAAGCGACCTCCATATTAAAAATTCATTTATTTACGTTACACGTCCGTATTTGGGTCACAGAAATACATATATGTACCAAATTTCAACTTAATCGGTCTATTAGATTCGGAGCTAATTAGCTGTGACAGACGGACAGACAAACAGACACACGAGTGATCCTACAATGGTTCCGTTTTTTCCGTTTGAGGTACGGAACCCTAAAAGTGCGCTAGACAGGCTACGCGACCTCCATATTAAAAATTCATTTATTTACGTTACACGTCCGTATTTGGGTCACAGAAAAACATATATGTACCAAATTTCAACTTAATCGGTCTATTAGATTCGGAGCTAATTAGCTGTGACAGACGGACAGACAAACAGACACACGAGTGATCCTACAATGGTTCCGTTTTTTCCGTTTGAGGTACGGAACCCTAAAAGTGCGCTAGACAGGCTACATAAACTCACACTACCGACTAGTATTGAATTTTTTTCGCAATAACGCGCACTGAAAATGTTTCAAGTAATAAAAATCATATCCAGCCAATCGTCATGATTCATTGAAGCTTATAATTACATTAAAGTCATAAAAGTTGAACATCAACAGAATATACGAAGTCAGTTGGAAAATAATAGCGAAGATATGATTTCTTTTATTATTATTTTTGGGTTCTACCTGTTTGGTTTGAGTTATGCTGCTGAGCCTGTTATTAGCTGCAGGGTAAGTTCAAATTATTATAATTATCATCAGCGGATTAGTGATGCTGGGACTACATTGTGGCGTTATCGCGAACTAAATTTTGCGCGAACTTCGCGGATTCTTCTTTGGTGATGTTCTTCAGAAAGGCCAGTTGCGTAGTACTCGCAACCAGCGTGCGTGTATGAGGCAAAAGGAGTGTGTAAGGATCGTAGCAGGTGGCATTCTGTAGTTTCTGCCTACCCCCATGGGAAAAAGGCGTGAGTTTATGTATGTATGTATGTAACGCTCTCTCTCCCACACCGCTCGATGTCTCGCTGAGCAACAGAGAGCGCGCTAACGCGACTATATAGCCCTAGCATAAGAAGGCCATGTTTTGTAGTGAGCATGAAATGTAAAAAAGTATCATGGAACTGTAGATAACCCGCTAGCTAAATGGTGTTTCAACACTCCAGCTTTTTTCTTCAAAATAACACTCTTAAAAAATGAGACAACGTTGAGTCTACCCTGATTCAGATTATAATCTTTTCAGACCTATTTTTTTAAGAAGATGAATGTCATTACAACTGATAACAGAAATGTAAAATGTATTGGCACTTTTACAGGCTTAATGCAAGTACATTAAATATCGTTTATTACAGTAAAATTAAACTAAAGTACACAACAAACTTATAACATCATCGCGAGAGTCGCGGAGGATGCCTGTACTGTAGGAAATAGGGGTACGCCAATTCCCGTCGGTGATTGGAACTTCCATCTTTTTGCCTACGACAATAGCGTACTTTTTAACCGACTTCCAAAAGAAGGAGGTTCTCAATTCAAATGTATGTTTTTTTTTGTATGTTTGTTACGCGATAACTCGACCAATTACGAATTGATTTTAATGATTCTTTTTTTGGTATGTAATACTTCAGAGGTGGTCCCATATAAATTTTAATAACTTTTCTTGGGTAGTTTTTGAGTTAGCTTCAATGATACGTATTTTTTCCCACTTACTATGTGGATGATATGTTAAGTTCCTCTCACTGTAATTTACATAGCAAGTAGTGGTATTCGAATTTGTGTGGGGTAAATACCACAACTGAAAAGTGAAAAATAAAAACTTTTTACAAAAAAAATACAACCGACTTCCAAAAAAAAACACTACAAAGTGAAAAATAACTTTAATTTCGGAAGTCGGTGGCAAAAAACGAAAATTCAAAACCAAAGGCACCGACTTCCGAAATTAAAGTTATTTTTCACTTTGTAGTGTTTTTTTTTTGTAAATAGTTTTTAAACTCTCGGAATGTAGGAACCGCTAGCAGCGCATTCCTTTTGGTGTTGTGATTTTCTAAGCTAGCGAGCGATCCCTGCAAGTAGATTAAACAATAGGAGCGAGCGAGATAGAGAGCCGTACTCTTCTAGGCGGTGGTAAGGCTTTCGGAACAACTTTATAAAATTTATTTAGTTTGTTAGAGGAGCTCGTGGCTAAGTACTAACAGCCGGGTCGATCTGTCAGGTTAAGCTACGCTTGCCGGGGTTGGTCCATGGATGGGTGACCATTTCCACATAACGAGACTCCTCCGTGCCTCGGAAAGCACGTTAAGCCGTTGGTCCTGGCTGTCATTCGTGGATCTTTGACAGTCGTTACGGGTCGTCAGAAGCTTGAAAGTCTGACAACCAGTCTTACCAAAGGGTATCGTATTACCCAGTTACTGGGTTATGGAGGTCAGATAGGCAGTCGCTCCATGTAAAATACTGATATTCAGCTGCATCCGGTTAGACTGGAAGCCGACCCCAATATAGTTGGGAAAAGGCTAGGCAGATACAGATGTTTAGTTTCTTAGAGTTTTCTCGCGTCATACAGGTAAAGTAAATACTGTTTATCCACAAACGATGAGATACTAATCATGTCCTAATAGCGTCCACTTAGTCAGGTGTACTCCAATGAGCCACAGTGCGGAACTATGGAACCACATCACAAACGATATCTCACCTCTGTCGTGATCTCTGTGAAATAACACCTGCACTATGGAAGATCTTTGCGAGACCAGCGCTAACACTGTCGAAGTGGCCGAATTCCGGTCGAAGCACATTTAAAAAACAGGTATGAAGTAAAAGGAATTTTGCCCTTATATTGCAGTATCGTAGTAACCACCTCCGTCAAGATGGAGGACTCTGCTTCGAGATTCCTCCGTGGCAGCACCAGCCAGTGGAGTTGGAGGAACATCTTGTCAGTCTGAGGGCTAGGTGGAACGCCACCAACTCGCGAAGACAGCTGAGGTCACAACTGGCTTTGGCAAACAGGTATTCAACACAAATACTTTCCGTGTGGTGCCGGACTTAAAGAATAGCACTACCCTATTTCTTCTCATGGGTGTCGTAAAAGGCGACTAAGGGACTTATTAGAGAATGGGCAGCAGCGTTCTCTATGCATTTTTAACACCATACTGCGATCGCCAACTCGCTTGCCAAGCGTGGCGATTATGGCATATCCCCCCCAAAAATGACAAGCACCAGAAAGAAACGGCCCCTAGTGCCCGGCGGCCCACCTGCCCTTGGCTACGGTAGCGGTCCAGATGGACCGATGACCTTGTGAAGGCCGCAAGAATCCGCTGGATGCGGAAAGCACAGAATCGGTCGAGGTGGCAGTGCTTGGGGGAGGTCTATGTCCAGCAGTGGACGTCTTTCGGCTGAAATGATGATGATGATGACTTTCCTGAAAGCCAGCTTACATGATTGAAAGATATTAATTTTCGTTAGCCAGTCACAACTGTAAGTACTTCACTACGCATTCCTAGATTTACTGATAAAAGACTTGATGCTTTCGTGAAACGGTGTGTTTACTCTTGGTTTTGAAACAACTTTCCTATCACACCAAATTATTTTTTTGCTGAGTGATTTAAACTTTTTGAGTGACTCTTTTTAGGGTTCCGTACCAAAATGTTAAAAAGAAACCCTTATGGTGCTACTCAGTCTGTCTGTTCGTCTATCTGTCACAGCCGGATATCTCAAGAACTGCTAAAGCTATCAACTTGAAATTTGGAATAGTTTTAGATGACGTTTGCCCAACTATTTTGTAAATGAGAAAGAAATATATATTTTTTTTGCAACAGGGACTGAATGGGGTTCATAAAAATTCGAAGTGGGGCCACTAGGGCATGTGGGATATCATATGAAAGAACGCTATTTGCACATTCTAAAACATTTTTCTTTTTTTTGGTCGCATAGTTTTCGCCTTGTGACGAAAACTGTAAAGAAAATACCGTTCCACCCTTATCTCCGAAGTTTGTATAGACAAAAATCTGAAATAATTCTATGTGATAGAAATTTATGTAAAGATTACAGGAAAAATAAAACGATGTCTCTAAATAGCACACTTTTTCAGAAATCATCAATAAAAATTACATTAGTTCCACTATCGGTCAAGAGATGACGCTGACCTAAAACTGCAATATTCTACACCGCAGTGTGTAGTGTTAAAATTCCCTGATAAATATAGGCCTCGCCATTGAACATTTAAAATGATACGGAACCCTCGATGCGCGAGTCGGACTCGCTCTTGACCGGTTTTTAGACTTTAGACTCTTGACGGGTTTTTTTACAAACTATTTAATGACTTGGTTCGTTCATGTGTTTTTTTTTAAATCTATGTTGTTCCACTGCTGGGTCAACTCGGTGTCTCCATTATACTTTTCCACTTTTCCTTATGTTGTGCCTTCTGCGGCTAATCGGTCAGGAACGAGTCCAAAACATCACGCCAGTGCTTTTTAGGCCTGCCCCAGTGACGAAGCTCGTCATCAGGCACACACTGTGTGACGATCCCGGCCCATCTGTTTTTGATGCATCCTATAGGTGTGACCCGCCCAGTCCTATTCAGCCTATGTCTTACCAGTTACAAATTAGTAATCTTTTTTTTTTAGTTCTTCAACTTTTTTTTTTTTTGGTGGGAAATTATCAAATAACTTCTCCCGCTCTGGGTGGAACGGGAGGGCGTGTCAGACTCTTACTGACTAAAACCCACCCATGTTCCTTCAGTTGCCATGTTGCCGGGGGCCACGATTTCCCTTTCGGCCAGTATTCGCAGCCCCGGCAGGCATTGGCCCTAGCGGACCCCGTCAATTCTGCTGAGATCTCTTTGAGGCGCGCGTGGAACACAACGCGCCGTCGACCCGGGCTTGGTCCTTATCGGACGGCGAGCTACCCATTGCTCACCGTCCGCAAGCCCGCGCCTACGGTGGCCGGAAATCTGCCTGTAATTCCCGACGTCCGGGGCGTCTCTTCCTGCGAGTTCTACAACTCTTGGAGTACCAACAATTTTTTACTTTTGTTCTCTCTAAATGTAAATCACGTGTTTTTCTATTGTTTCAGTGAAATTTCTCGATACATGGACACAGTTTTAGCTCCATTTCTGGATACATATCACAGGAACATTCAGAACTCATATCAACAGTTGACTGGCAAGATCTTGAGGAGAATCAAGGATGAGATCAACGCTGCCATTCAGAAGAAACAGCAGATTTACACCGAGTTAACGCAGTTGGCTGATGAATTGAAAGTACCAGGTAAACTTCTTACTTTTTCTCTTTGCATCAGCCCTGGATATCTGGAGGCGGACCGCGTGAGGGAGAGGCAAAATTCGCGCCTTGCGAGGCTTGCGGACGGTGAGCAATGGGTAGTTCGCCGCCCGATAAAGACCAGGCCCGGGTCAACAGCGTGTTGTGTTCTAAGCGCGCCTCAAAGAGATGTCAGCAGAATTGACGGGGTTCGCTAGGGTCGATGCCTGCCGAGGTTGCGAATAAGGCTGAAAGAGAAATCGTGGCTCCCGGCAACATGGCAACTGAAGGAACACGGGTGGGTTTTAGTCAGTAAGAGTCTGACACGCCCTCCCGCTCCACCCAGTGCGGGAGAAGTTATTTGATAATTTCCAACCCAAAAAAAACCCAAAATCTAACAATAGCTCATGGAGTTGTGAAATCATGAGCTGGTCAGCAAAGTTAGAAGTGGAGCTAACTATTAATAGTGTAACATTATGTTATTCTTCTTTTGAACTAGTCGAAAATGTTTTATGTATAAATCAGGTTTTACGCACTCTAAATTATCTTTGTTGGTCCACATTTAGCCAAAAACTAACATACAATATTCATATAAGGCGACGTTGAAACTTCACGTGTCACGCTAAATTGAGTGAAGATCTTTCGAAACATTTATTTATTTATTTACTTAAATCTTACCTAAACTACCATTCCAGATCTGCGATTCAATGCAATAGAGGGGCCTTACATGCTAAATTCTTAATCTACATCCTATAAAATTACATACTATATCCTAAATCTTAACCTACATCTAAATCACATATTACATATAATAAAACTTTTGCGAATTCACTCGTTACACCACAATACATCAACCCTCTCGTGAACCTCCTTCACCACTCGCATGGTTCTAGTGAAAGGTGTTCTCGCCAGTAGGTTGGTTCTGGCTGCAGGCACAGCAAGCAGAGGCGGGTGTCGCCGCCTCCACACGTAGTGGTCTAGCACGCAAAGTTACAGGCGCCGCAGCACTCCCGGGTTATGCGCCCCACCACGCAGTAGTTTCACTACATACGCTGCGAGCGCAAAGTCCCGTCTCACCTTTAACGCGTTGTACCCTACCATACCCAATACAAATAGTATAGGATACATCAATGGGTAAAGTGGATATACCCCATACAGCTTGAAATACAGGTGTCTTGTGAACTTATTTCGGACACGTTCCAACATGACACTATATTTCGCCTCATGAGGAGCCCATATGACTGCACTATGTTCAAGATGACTCCTGACTAGTGCGTCATACAACACCTTGAGTGTCGTGATGTTGGTAAACCCCTGAGCCTGCCTGAGTTCGAAACCTAGGTTTCTGTACGCCTTTTTATATATCTTATTGATATGCTCACGGAAGGTTAGTTCCAGAGTGAAGATTACCCCTAAGTCTCGTACCTGAGCCACTCGTTGCATCGGCGTATCCTCTACCTTGTATCGATAATATAAAGGAGTCCGGGCTCGAGTGAAAGACATCACCGAGCATTTGTCTACATTAAAATGAAGTTTGTTGGCGATGCTCCACTCGACCACTCGGTTGATGTCGTCCTGCAGGCGTTCACAATCCACGTGGTCCCTAACCTCGAGCAGCAATTTCAGGTCATTTGCAAACAATAAGCAAGTCCCATGTCTGACGACTTCCAGTAAGTTATTTATCATTATAATAAAAGAAAATAAATGCAAACACAAAAACAAATACTGGTCTGCCTAAACTGGCTTATTGGTCGATTCGCACGAATTTACTGGCCCGAAACGGGCAAATCGTCACTTAAAAAAAAAAAAATTTTCTATAGGCGATTCACATAATTAATTTATTTGTGTTCGAATTGACAACTCTAAAAATACGTAGTAGGGAATTGGCACATTTTGAATTTTATGCAATAAAATTAGGATAAAATTCGGGCGAGTAAATTCATGCAAATCGACCAATAAGCCCCTAAACCTTAAATTCAAAACACATATTTTAAGTATAAACAATAAAAAATGTATATTAAAAAACGTACAATAAACCTCCAAGTCTGTCTGCCTACAAACAATAATTTTCAGTCTACTATAGCAATTTCGACATACATTCACTCCATTTCCAATACGCCGAATTTATTTCAGTGTTATGAGAATCGCAAAGTATTACCGAGCCGAGTCTGACGTTCAATTCATGATGGCATGCGATGCAAATTTAATTGCTCACGCCTGCATGATACGTTCACGGGCTATTTTTGGAATTAACACTCCCATTATTCTTTATACGATATTAATAGAACATTTTTATGTTTGCCGTTAAATGGCTATTGAGATATATGTTTTTTTTTTGAGTTTAAATATGATTCTCGTGCTCTCTTCTCGCTGTGTGGAAAAATGCGGCCAAATTGTAGTCACTGGATTATTGCATAATCAGCCTATTATGTTCCCACTGCTGGGACACAGGCCTCCTCTCTCTGAGAGGAAATGGGCCGTAATCCACCACGCGGACCCAGTGCGGGTTGGTAGATGTCACAATGTCTTCGAGTATTTGGTTCTAGGACATGCCGGTTTCGTTACGATGCTTTCCTTCAACTGTTGGGAGAAGTGGTGATGAAATCTTTTACATAAAATAAATTGCCTGCTTGGGTTTGAACCACGACCTGACGACTCGTAAGTCCCGTTACCACCACTGGTCCTTCAGTTGGATTATTACAATGCGTAAAATTAATTTAATGAGGTGAAGATTGCGCCTATGCGATGGATGGGAATTGATAGGGGCAGCGCAGGAGTGATCGACAATTCTTAGGTAATCGGTCATCGGTGGACCAAGGCCTCCCCGGCCTTGGTCCACCGATGAACGTTTTTCTACTAATATGATGATAATGACTATTCCATTCACCAAAGTATAAAAATTTACTTATCGACAACCGTTAGATTGAAAAGTCACACTTGGGGTACTTAAAGTCCAGCAAAAAACCCGCTGTTATGAGATGAATAAGGAAGATAAAAAAATCCGGCCAAGTGCGTATCGGACTACGCACAATGAAGGGTTCCGTAGTTGGAATGAATTAATCTCAAATACAAACTTAACATTGTAGTTGAAATTCATGTTCTCCCATACATTCCAACTGCAAATGTAAGTTTGTACGCACAATATTGAGAGATATACCATGTTATTTTAAGACCATAGACTTCTTATAGGTTTTCCTGTAATCTATGAGTAAAGAACCATTCTCTGTAATTTTTTCAAAATTTTAGGTCCAGTAGTTTCGGAGATAAGGGGGGGAATGAATATGTTTAAAAGTGTTTATTTTAAAATTATATAAAAAATATGTTTAAGATCCTCGCAACAAGCCCTTTCATTTAATATGTCACACGGTACTGTTAGCAAAACTTTTTTTTTAAATTTTCTAGTTTGCCCCCCAAACGTGACCCCTATATTCAAAATACATTTATTTACGTTACACGTTCGTGTTTGGATCACAGAAATACATACCTATGTGTACCAAATTTCAACTTAATCGGTCCATTAGATTCGGAGCAAATTGGCTCTGACAGACGGACAGACAGACACAAATGATCCTATAAGGGTTCCGTTTTTTCCTCTTGAGGTAAGGAACCCTAAAATTGGACATATTAGCACCATTCTTTTTCCTTCACCAGACATGTGTGATGAGGAAAGGCGAACAGCCCGGACCCTGGCCAGCAGACATGTCTCCACTATCTACGCCTGCACTGAAGATGCTCGCGGTTCTATTGCTAAGATGGGGAAGTATGCTGAGGAGATGATAGGCATCACCAGGAACCATATGCAGGCGACACTCCTGGAGGCCACCAGGGGTTTCGAAGCGACTCCGAGCTCGGCTCAGAGGAGTTCTGTGCTGCCGAAGTAAGTGAAGAATTGTTGCTTTTCTGGAGATAATTATTTTAATCTTATCATTTATTTGGCGACATTTGAATACCGATTTACTTTTGGTAACTTCGGGTTTTCAGTCAAATCGCATTTGTTTCGAATTGTGCTCTGATTGGCTACTCATTCGAATAAAATTATATCCGAATAAAACTCGTAGAGATGTTGGCAATTATCTATTATTTGACAAGGATTATTATCAATGGTATTCTCTGTAGTTTTGTGATATAAGTCCTTTTACCCAGCTAAAAGGTGACGTAAATATTGGAACCCCTGTGGCAATTAATTTGATTAAAAATATAATTACTGTTATCAAACAATTTTTTGTTTTTTTGTTAGGGTGAAGTGTGGCAAACTTTTATCATGTCGAAGACATTTTTTCAATTGAAAATCTTTTTTTTTTTTTTTGCCCAGGGCTGAAGTATCATCATGTCTTGAAGAGTTATCCAAAGCTGCAGTGGTCCTTGGTTACGAGCTGGACCTCAGCTTGACGAACGCTAGAAGACATAACGAACAGTCTTGTGAAAGACTTACTTCTTGCACCTCCAAGGGTCGAAGGCATACGGAAGACGATGTTGTTGCTCTGAGAGATCAGCTGTACCAATGTGTGTATGCGTGAAGATGGTCCAGTTTTTGTGTATGAAGATACTGTTTTTGTAATAATATGTATCTATGGCTTTTTGATTGAGTATTGACTGACTGAAAATAATAATAAATAAATCTAATTAAAGTAGGTCATTGTGTTTTATTTACTTTTGATGTGAAAACTTCTTTAGGCGCGTTGAGCGATTTTTGGTTATAAACTTCTGAATTCGCGTCACCGACATGCTTGCGCCGTAGTGCTGCACGATAGAAGCTAGATGGCGCTAATTTCAGTTTTAAGTTTTCACTTCTGTCGGCAGTCTCCATGACTGCAATTTTTATATAAGATGTTATGAGTGATGCAGTTACCGGTTGATAACCTGCTGATAATGATGATAAACATGCTTATAAAGCCTCCACTACGACGCTAGTTAAAGTAGGTACTTCCGAAACACTTTGAATAGTTAGCCTATCTGCGAGTATTTTACATCGACACGAGAAAAGAAGACCCTGAATCAAATTACCTTTGTTTTAATTGAACGAATAATTAAAAAAGGTTTCAACTAGAAATACCTGGTTTAAAACATATATTTATTCAGGATGAAACTAATAAGTTAGCTAAACGGGTATAAATTAAACATTTTATTTAAGTACTGTATGTATTTTGGGTCGGAACCTGGGACATTCTATCAACAGTAAAGTTTTGCGGTCCGCTGATGAAATACATTGTTTTAATAAAGCTACGAAATGTAGTAGAAGGTATCTTGGTGATTAATAAATTCGTTTGGTAGTCTATTGATTAGAAATACAGTGTCAAATTATTAGCTAGCAAAATTCAAAAGACGTGATTGGCTATCAATATCTAAGTATGACAAAGCCAAAAAAATAAGATTTATGATTTAAAAAAAATCGAGGTCAACGACCAAGACAACAATTGATGTTACTGAACTGATAGGTGCTTCAAGTAATTACATTAATATACATTGGGTCGTTGACCCCAAAACAATATGTCATCAAATCGTTTTTTGTTTTATTATGTTTATACAGTGTGATTCTTCATAATGTGCACATATCGAAATGAGGGAATCTATGCTTAATTTTAACGACTGAAAAAATATTTAAAAAAATCTAAATATTTTTTTATATTTTTTATGTAATTAAAAAAATATAACAAAACAGTGTAACTTTTAAACTAAATCATCTATCGCGATGAAACCAACTCCATAATGATTGAAAGTAATTAAGCATCCACATAAAAGGAAAATTGAGAAAAATAACTACCCTCAATTGAAAATTAACATGTTTTTTTTAGCAAAAATCTGTTTTTTTTATCAATTTTTACAATAATTGTAAAATTTTATAAATAAAATGCAACGGAGAACAAAAAAAAAAAATTTTTTTTTTGTTTAAAATTAAAAAAGAAACAATTTTTTTTAAATATTTTTCCGTCGTTAAAATTAAGCATAGATTCCCTCATTTCGACATGTGTACATTATGAAGACTCACACTGTATAATGTCGGAAATACCTTGCTGAGTTGACTAATCGGGACGCCAGCGCCGCGTAGCGGCGTTCGACAGAGTCTAAAACAACGCTCGGACCGGCCGGACCGGAGCTGAGCACAGTTCATCGGTGGTGGTCAAGCAGTGAACACGTTTAGAAACTGTCGCGCGTTCCGTATAGTTGTGTCGTGTACCTACAGTGTGTGAATTGTTAATATTTGATGGTAAATTATAATGTGATCTGAACTGCAAACGGTTTTTCTATTGCACAATAACCAACACTACCCACATTACGCCCACAGTAGTTAAAATATGGATGATAATTAACGAGAGGGACACATACCTGTCTTCGACATATAGATAACCATAACGTTTGCGTAGTTTTGTTGGCTAATTCAATTTGACCCTGTATATATCAAAATGGGTCAAATTGAATTAACTAGCCTCTTCGGTCTTTTGCAAAAAACTCGGAGGATCACTACAGGCACCCTAACTAATATTATAAGTGAGTTTGTTTGTTTGCTATGCTTTCACGCTAAAACAGCTGAACAGATTTTGTTCAAATTTGGCACAGGGGTAGACCTTGACTTGGAGAAGGACATAAGCTATCGCAGATGAAGTCCCGGGCGACAGCTTGTAGATTATAAAACTGTCAAATAAGAGCCTTAATACTCACACTCCCAGTGCCACTTTATTCTTTTTCACTTGTATTTTTTTTTACCATAATGAGAGCTACTTATTGCGATTTATCTATTAAACGTATCTCGTTGGTTCGACTCCCTAGTGTGTAGCGGTTACACCGCCACATACTACGCATCATAGACATGACTTCACACAAATCCTGCATCGCGCAATTATATTTTACCGAGCGATCGACATATACCTATACATGATTCCGACTTCAAACCATTGGGCAACTGCCCGCCAGACACAACACCCGTCTGGTCGGAGGATCTTCCCTTTTCTATGGTGGATGAGTGAACTTTACACCCTGTTCCTCATGCCACTAAATATTTTTTGACAGTAACCAAATATTAGGATGTTATTTTCAATAATTTTCATCCTTTTATTTCAACAATACTCTCTAACTAAAGTGACAGATCGTACAGCATGGGTCCGTTAAATGATTGCCTACTAGAGGCAATTTGCATGTAAGCAGCCAACGGTTTTCAAGATTATATTTATCATCGTTTCGAGTGTATACTTTTTATGAACAATTGCTAGTTCATATGACATTTGTCGGGTTAAATTGCATTTGAGTATTCAACCGTAAGATTTTCCACGATGGAGGTCCACATTTTGACATAACGATTACCTACAAACCCTAGAAAAGTTTTAACCCTAAATGAATGTACACACTCCGTTAACCTTTCCATCTAAACGCTTCCTTGAAAATGTTCCGACCCGCTTCAACTTCATTATAATTTTAACCCTTCGTAGCTCGGCGGCAGACCCTTGTCCCTTCAATGTCCATCCTCATCCTAATCATGCCCTTTCTGCAACCCTTTAATTTAGCCACAGTTATACGACAAAGCTAAATCAAATTATTCAAATATTTAGACAACACGGCCGGCCACTAATGAATTTAGATTAGTTCGTTCGAACTAAAACGAGTGATGGTATTTGAATGAGTTGGTAGGGTTGGAGTCGGTTTGTACCAATGGTGGTGATGTATTTGTGGTAAAAGTTCTTGATGTAATTGGGTTGCTTTTGATGTGGTAATAATAGATAAGAATAAGAGACTTCACGTGGTCGCTCACAATGGACCTTATCAGAAGGCTAAAAGTAACCCAAAGGGCAATGAAGAGGGCTATGCTTGGAATTTCCCTACGTGATCGAATCAGAAAAGAAAAGATTCGCAGGAGAACCAAGGTAACCGACATAGCCCAAAGAATTGCCAAACTTAAGTGGCAATAAAGAACGGATGGCCGATGGGGTCGAAAGGTTCTGGATTGGCGACCATGTAACGGAAGGCGAAGCGTTGGAAGGCCTCCCACAAGATGAACCGATGACCTTGTGAAGGATGCACAGAATCGGTCGAAGTGGCGGTGCTTGGGGGAGGCTTACGTCCAGCAGTGGACGTCTTTCGGCTGAAATGATGATGATGAAGAAACATCAGTAGGTATATTTCAGTTCTCTCGACAGATGGATTGGTGACTCGACAGAGTGCGATCTAGATTTTCTTTTTCGGTCTCGATTGCGCTCTTCGATTAAATTATCGAAATCTCCTAATGAAATGGACATTATGAGGGCTGATACGCAAATATTTTTGGCAGACAGGGCGAAGTTGCTAGACTTATTCTTTGTGGTAAATGTTAACTTATTTTGCTAAAATAACTATAATTATTACTGTGAATTACCTACTACATAATACCAAAATACTGTATATCACAAAACATTTACAACTTAAATAAATTCAAATCTATTTATTTAGATAGGATAATATACATTTATAATCAAATGTGAAAACTCATTTGTTCAAAATTAGCATGAATCAAACAAATTAATTACTTATTTCGTGTAATGAATAGGCAAATCGTGCGATATTATAATAATTTGTAGTATAATAATAATCATCGGTAGCAGTGGCGGGGTTAGTTGGTGGTATAGTTTTATTAATTATTTTTAAAAACCGGCCAAGTGCGTGTTGGACCTCGCACCTCGTGTAGGGTTCCGTAGTAAGGATGAATTTATCTCAAGAACAAACTTAGCATTGTTGTTGAAAAACATGTTCTCATATACCTACATTCCAACTGCAAATGTAAGTTTGTACGCATAATATTGAGAAATTTGCCATGTTATTTTAAAACTATAGACAGGGTCTTATAGGTTTTCCTGTAATCTTATAGGTATAGAACTATTTTATGTATTTTTTTCAAAATTTTAGGCTCAGCAGTTTCGGAGATGGGTGGGAATGGTTAATTTTCATCTATTTTCTTAAATAACTATAAAACTATTTACTATAAAATTAGAAAACAAAATACTTTTGAGACCCTGTATTTTTTTATGTCATTCGGTACATTTTCCCGCTGGGGGGGGGTGGGGGGTTTAGAATTATGTGCTGAATTCATGGTAACAGTTTGCGCCCTCATTTTGTCCTCATAATCAATAGGAATTTGGAACGCTGTCACGATGATGATGGTCATCTTCATAATATCAAATTAGCATGTATTACGGCTTCCTATGATCTATTTTCAACAATATCTTCCAACGAGTCGTGAAATTAACTGTTTTAAAATAGATAAGAATGCGTCCATTATGACGTTGGAGCTTATTGCGATCTTTGAAGCATTGTGTTATTGCAATAGTAGTCAACATAATAATATTGTTATTTGCACAGACAGCAAAAGTTCTTTACAACATTTAGCTCGATGCGCCTCTGGCCAAAGAGGTGTATCGATAGCTTATGATATTTTATCTAAGATCGATTTATTCATTGTAAAGGGTGTTAAATTAAGACTGCAATGGGTTCCGTCGCATATTGGGATACAGGGCAATGAAAGGGCTGACATGCTGGCAAAATATGCAGCTAAAAATGGAAAGGAAACTAATATAACGATAGATTATGCAGAGGTTCTACCTAAATTTAAAAATAAGTGTTACAGTAATTGGAAGGAGTATTTTGATAAACGGTCATTGGAAAAAGGAATCTGGTATAAAACCATGCTGGGTCAGCCTTTTCGTGTGCCCTGGTTTATCAATAGTAATTTAAGTAGGAAATTGGTTGTTACAGCTCATAGACTCAGATCTGGACACATTCCATGTAATAAGTTTGCATTCATGATGAAAAAAATTAACTCGCCTAATTGTGTGGAGTGTGGAGTTGTGGAAGACTTACATCACTTATTGATGGACTGTGTTCGATATGAGTCTGATAGAAATGATGTGTTTGGGGCCTTGAGGTTGAACCGACTTGATTTACGCACATTTCATAAAATTCTATCTCAACCAAATGGTGATGATGCGAAGAGTCTGTTCAGGTTTATGGCCCAAATGTAATCCATAGCAATGTGATTTGTTACTATTTGTTTAGGGTATGATGGGACTGTCATACGCATTGCGATTATAAAAGTCCCAAATTAAAATAGAATTAAAAAAAAAAAACAATATATTACATATATCTTTTTTTACTATGATATATTTATTTAATTTTTTTGGAGATTATCATAAAATCCTATATTATTAAATGAGCAATATTTGTATATGTATTTGTAATCACGTTCCCGAAAACGGCTCTAACGATTTCGATGAAAGTTGCAATATAGGGGTTCACAGGGGTGAAAAATCGATCTAGCTAGAGGTCTCATATGTGTGAAAATTTGTTTATCTCCGTATTTTCACCTGACCAGAGCTCGGTCGCCCAGGTACTGACCAATTAAGTACGTAAGATTGTACGAGTGATCCGGTTGACTACTTATTAAAATAACAAGAAATTCTTCCCCAACAATACATCAAGCTAAGTACCAAAAACGCAACCATGGGGGACAATAAGAATTAATAATACACTCACAATTCAAAAACTTGGGACACCCCGCGTTAAGTGCGAACTGCTATGCATTATACATTAACCCCAGTGGCGTGGGGTGACCGCGATTATAGCCTACTCATACATTTATCACGTTTTATAACTTGCTTGATGGATAGAATGGGTTTATGTACCTTCTTGGTGTTATGTTTTGATGATAAAATCGTTTTTCAAATGTTTTTGAATTGATAGACTACTGTAATGCGTTTGATTGCCTCGTGGGTCTAGTAATCGCAAGCGGTACTGCTGAGCATGAGGTCATGGGTTCGATTCTTAGGTCGGGCTAAGTGTTATTGGATTTTTCTATCTAGAATTTCTCAGTAGCAGCCCGGAGTCTGGATTTGTGCCCGGTTGATGGCAATAGGCTCGCCCCCTATTACATGGAACTTAAACATAACTGGCGAAAAGTGGTTGTACTGTAGGTACAACTCTGCCCATCCCTTCGAGGAAATAAGGTGTGATGTTATCTTACATAATGCGTTGTTCAGACAGAGGCGGTAGCGATGGCGGTGACAGATACTTTGGCAGTAATCGTACTATGTATCAGGTGGCGGCACTGTCACTGCCTAGGCGCGCCGCGTTATTGTTTTAGTGATTTCAAACGCGAGTGTTGAGTGTAAGGTGCGGCCATACTGCTCTTAAAACGGTGAAGGAAAACATCGTGAGGAAACCGGCATGTCCTAGAACCAATAATTCGATGACATGTGACTAGTGATGCAACGAATACGAATACGAATATTCGTATTCGCCGAATAGTAGACATTTACCGAATATTCGTATTCGGCGAATACTAATACGAATACTAATACGAATATTTAAAAATTAATATGTTTGTACGCAAATCTAATTACTGGCAGACTTGGAAAACGCGCGTCGTCGGCACGTAAAAATACGACGTGTGCAAGGGCCTTAACCGCAACGACGACGCGACGGGGGACTCTCCGGCCATAGTTTATACAGTGCCCGGCAGTTTTCCTATCATTACAAACCATGGACGGATTGATTCATTCATTCTTTTTATTTCATTTGTCAGTCGAAAGCACAAGTCAAGCAAGAGAGTATTGTTTTATTTATTTTCTGAGGTTGCTGCGAAGTGAAAGGAGTTGAAGTTGAATAGAAAATGTCTTCTCGTAAACGAGATCAAAGTGACATATGGAAACACTTCGATAAATTACCAAATAAGTAGTTATATGGTCTGTATTTCTTTTGTATGAACAAAAGGTAGGATAGTAAGTCCTAAGTAACTTAGACGAACGTTAGTAATAGCTGCGTCTATGTAGTACTAGACTATTAGTCTTATATTACCATGGCGAGATATTCGTAAAAGTAGTATTCGTTGCATCACTACATGTGACATCTACCAACCCGCACAGGGCCCGCGTGGTGGATTACGGCCCACTCCCTCTCACAGAGAGGAGGCCTGTGTCCCAGCAGTGGGAACATTATAGGCTGATGATGATGATGATGTGTATAGATTTCTACTCACGTTCTCGAAATCGGCTCTAACGATTTCGATGAAAGTTGCAATATAGGGTTTTACGGGGGCGAAAAATCTATCTAGCTAGGTCTCATATCTGAGAAAATTTATTTTCTCCCTATTTTCTTCACCCGAGCAGAGCTCAGTCGCCCAAAGTTTAGAATAAGATAATGAATAATAAACATGACATTATTGACATTAGAATAATGATCATGGCAGCATGGAATTAGTAAGTTCCTACTATCATGGCAGTATGGAATTGGTAAGTACTGTCCTATACTTTAAATAAGCATTCTCGACACGATATTTGAAAAAAAACTTTTTACAAAAAAAAAAACAACCGACCTCAATAACTTTAATTTCGGAAGTCGGTGTCTTGGGTTTTGTATTTTCGTTTTTTGCCACCGACTTCCGAAATTAAAGTTAATTTTCACTTTGTAGTGTTTTTTTTTGGAGGTCGGTTGTTTTTTTTGTAAAAAGTTTTTATTTTTTACTTTTTAGTTATGTTACCTACCCTACACACATTTGAATACCACTACCTGCTACCAGTGACAGAAACTTATTATATCATCTACATACTAAGTGGGAAAAAAATACGTATTTTGTAGCTAACTCAAAAACTATCCAAGCAAAGTTAATAAAATTTATATGGGACCAATTCGAGAGCATACCCTTTTTTTTTCAAAATCGGTCCACAATTGACGGAGAAATTTGGGGACATACATAAAAAAAAAAAACAAAAAAAAAAACATACGCGACGAACATATAACCTCCTCCTTTTTGGAAGTCGGTTAAAAATCAGTACGTAGAAACCAGTAGTGTCGCGACGACACGTCACCTGCTGCTGCTGCAGTCGGCTACGGAATTGTACCTTAAAAGAAACACTGCTTTCAAGACAACTTTTTTTGCTGAATTATTTGTTATGTTTTGCTTTTGATGTACAGACAAGTTTTGGTTATAGATGTTATTTTTGTAATTTTTTTTCCTTTATTAAAAAAAATCAGGTTCTTAATAATTAATTACAATCTAGCCTATAAGACTAATAAGCAATTTTAATCTGATTTAATTTTTACGTAATGATTATTTTAAAAATTAGAATAGTGTTGATTGTACTTTATACAAGTTCGTTCCACTTTCTTAGAGTCTGATATTTTAATATAAACACTTTGTTCATGTGTTATATGCGTGTCATTGGCACTAATATTTCTACACTTTTTACACTACACTAACTCAAAAGGTTTTCTTCGTTTTAGTCTTCGCACTATATTTGTTTGGTCTAGCAGCTGAATTGCCTCGATGTTCACATGTCGTATTTTTGTAATGATCGTAGAACGTGGTGGTTAAAACTCCACTCCATGCTATTAAGATATCTCTTTGAAAAAGGCCACTGACATGAGAGACGAGCGAGCTTTACAGTAGTCGCAAATGATATGTAACAGATGACATCTTGGTTAACAGTACCAACCTCTCGGAAAATAGATTGGTACCATCTGACGGCCAACTCTAACACTGCACGCCCTCATTCGTCAAATCAAATAGCGCGCGCTTCCCCGGCTTCCTGTTACACACTTCCGTCCCTTTTTACGGAAAACGATAGTAAAGATGTTACATACCAAAAACGTCTTACGATGCCAATGATGTCGCCATGTTGGAGCTACCACAGATTGGAAAGGAATTATGAATTTGGATAAACAAGGCACAGGACAGAGAAGTAAAAAGGCCACAAGAGAAACCAACATTGGATTTGTAATAATGACGATGATTCGTAGATGCCCGTTATTCGATCTTGATACCTAGAACTAGATATTCCATTACTCTTGAAACAAAAAAACAGTGGCACTCCAGGAGTGCCGACAGAAGTGAAAACTTGAGCAAGATCGCTTTGGTGGAAGAAAAATACTTGTATAGAACATTGGTCCGTAACTTTATCTAAATAAAGAGCATAATCGCGTTTACAAAAATGAGGTGTCGGTAACGGTGTCGCGAGTTCAATTGTTTTTCCCATCTCAAAAATGCCCAACGCGCCTGTCCAAGCATTAAGTGCTTTGGCTTATAAAAATGATTGAGTTGATTTCCGAACGAATCTTTTCACATCGCCCGCCATGGCGCCATCTTTCTTTTCACATCGCCCGCCATGGCGCATCTTTTTTTTCACTTTGCCGGCGACGATCATTTGTTAAACACTACTTATTATTTGTAACAGTAAAAAACCTGAAAATACAGTAATTAAAATCGCCACACGCATCTTTCATTGGAGAGACCCGAAGCTGTGCCCAATGACAATAAGAAGTAACAACAGCGCCTAAAGAAGTTTTCACTTCAACAAATACAAAGTATAATAACAATGTAAATTCTACTCAAATCTAAAGTTACATAAAACAAACATACATTCAAAAAGACACACATGCTTAACTGTGCCATCTAAAACTTTCATCATAAAGGTGGCTTGGAATAAAATATTCGTGAGGAGTTGAAATAGTTCCGTAGTACGACTCATAACTCACGAGAGGGGAAGAAGCTCCCGAGAATAACGAGAGTTACGCATATATGGTGCTTTTGACGTATTTTTTACCGGTTTCTTAACTCAAACCTATTTTGTGTACGTTACACGATATCTTCATCAACAGTGAATCGAGTTTGATCATAGTTTTTTGTCAAACGGGGTTTTTTGTATACAGAATAGGGCTGGATGCGTGAGGCTAGGTGATTTATACTCTAGAATAATTATTGATTCCATTTTCAATTAAATAACTGCCGACTGAATAAAATATTCGTGAGAAGTTGAAATAATTCTCTAGCAAAGATCATAACTCACACAAGGGAGACTCTCCCGAAAGTCGCAGGAATTACGCATTTATGACGAGATTATGGTGTTTTTGACGTATTCTTTCGTATAGTAAGGAACTGGATTTAGCACGAAACAGAAAACTTTGGAGAAAGTTCGGGGAGGCCTACGCCAAAGATGTAATTTCTACCAGTGATAGAATAGATCTGAATAAAAAAATTACATGTACTTAATTTTGGTTGTATAAATTAACTTTTTTTATTTATTTACTTTTCCTTTTTTTCTTATTTATGGAACTAGATACTGAGGTTTGTGTAGGTTTATCAAAAATGTCGATAGGATTTTTTTTTTATTTTACGTTTTATTGCACGTAATATTATTATACAGTTCACAACTAACTATTTACACTAGGTACTAAATTAAAAGACTAACTAACTATCTGTACAAATAAATATAAACACAAAATTACACTTAGTCGTCGAAGTACTCGTCCGCATCGCTGTCATCCGGAAACGTTCCCAGAAGACTGGCAGCATTGCCACGTTGAATGGCAATGTTAATTTCTTTGGCCAAAGAACGAGCCAGCTCCCTGGTTAAGTGTCGACCAATCGGCGAGAAAATTCCATAAAAAAAGTAAATTAAATAATTACCTCATATGAAATATTCCTCTTTAAGTAGCAAGTTAAGTAGAAAACTCCTGTATAAGCAGCAGTGTTGATTTAAAGACTTATGTTGCATATTTATACTGTTACACAGTATTGTTGTACCGTTTGTAGGAGTCGGTGATGTAGACTTATGAGTCACTTTGTACAACATTTAGGCTAAGCGTATGCTAAAAGGCAGGTGACGCAGCACAGCACAGTACAGATTTTGCAGGGTAGGGCAGGCGAGGCAGACACAGGTCGCGAGTGCATGCTGTAACGCAGCTACACAGACTCGTTCACGTCCTAGCTAGTATAAACAATAGACGATTGCAACAAAATTATGAATCAGTGGTAAAAAATATGTGACAACCTGCACGCGTCGCGCAGAAATCTGTGCCAGCACTACAACGAGACGCAGAGCAGGACAGACACATGTCTGCATCGCACGTGCTTTCACCGCAGCGTACGCAGCTCTCAGTACGGTCATGCCTTACAAAATTTGCTCTGCCCTGCGCTGCATGGATCTGCGTCACCTGTGGCTCAGCATAATGCTTAGTCTAAAAGTCGGTAACTCTTTGAAAAATCCCTTCGTTTAGGTGCCAAAGAAAGCCACTTTTTCTATTTCCATAAGGTGAGCTGCTAGTTTGTTCGCCATTTTAACATACAAAAATATAAATAACGACTTAAAATAGTTAAAATGGTTTAACTCACAAAGAGACGCAGTTTATTCATAACAAACCATTATTGTTTTCGAAGTCAGAACACTAGCACATAAAATATCCCATAAAGTTTCTAAAAAATAACAAAAAACCTAATGAAAATAACCATATCAGTATATTTTCGCCTCTTTTAACACAACATGGACGATTAATTCCGGCGAATGGGGTGAAGTTGCTAGTTGTGGTCAGAAGCGCAGTGCACGTTGCAGTGATAAACAGTTCGCGAGTCCTGTTATATAGTTGGCCGGAAAAAGTATTTTGTTACGTACATTTATTGGTGCGTTTACCCTGGCTGAATAGGAATTATGGTGTTTAGTTTCGTTACGTTCCTTTTTTAATATAGTTTTTTTTTTGTGGTAGGTTTGTGTTTTGTTTGGCTGTGTTGGTTATTGACCTTATTATTTTAAATACCTATAGATTTTTATATCACTCTAGCTAATGCCTTTTTAGGGTTCCGTTGCCAAATGGCAAAAAACGGAACCCTTATAGATTCGTCATGTCTGTCTGTCTGTCCGTCCGTATGTCACAGCCACTTTTTTCCGAAACTATAAGAGCTATGCTGTTGAAACTTAGTAAGTAGATGTATTCTGTGAACCGCATTAAGATTTTCAAACAAAAATAGAAAAAAAACAAATAATTTTGGAGTTCCCCATACTTAGAACTGAAACTCAAAAAAATTTTTTTCATCAATCCCATGTGTGTGGGGTATTTATGGATAGGTCTTCAAAAATGATATTGAGGTTTCTAATATCATTTTTTTCTAAACTGAATAGTTTGCGTGAGAGACACTTCCAAAGTGGTAAAATGTGTGTGTCCCCCCCTGTAACTTCTAAAATAAGAGAATGATAAAACTAAAAAAAATATATGATATACATTACCATGTAAACTTTTACCGAAAATTGGTTTGAACGAGATCTAGCAAGTAGTTTTTTTTTAATACGTCATAAATCGTAAACCGCAATTTACCTTTCATTCAATGTTACTTGCTGCTACGGAACCCTTCATGGGCGAGTACGACTCGCACTTGGCCGCTTTTTTTTGTTAGGAACCTTCTTCATCGCACAAACAACCTCTTATTAAAGTTTCATCACAATCGGACAAGCCCTTTTTGAGTTTATGCGAGACTAAAGCTATAGAGATAAAAAAAAAAACTTCTATTTATCTTCTGTAGTCTTTCCCAAAGGCGCCTGTCGAAAAATATTACGGTGAAAACTTAGATAAAGTGAGTTGGAAGTGAACTGTCATTCAACCATGTTAAGGATTGACATTATTGACACTTCACCTAAGTTGTCTGTGCTTAAGGTTGCGGTGGAGAAGAAGTCACTCGGGCATAAGCCACGATCCTTTTTTTTGTTTTTTTTTTTGGATGGGAAGTCGTCAAATAACTTCTCCCGCTCTAGGCGGAGCGGGAGGACGTGTCAGACTCTTACTGACTATAACCCACCCGTGTTTCTTTAGTTGCCATGTTGCCGGGGGCATCCCTTTCGGACTTCCCCGCAACCTCGGTAGATAACCTGCGATCCTCAACATCTCCTATGAGGAAAATATCGTCAGGAAAGTTTTGAGTATGAATGTGAATGGCTATAAGAGTAGGGGAAGACCAAAAAAACGATGGATGGACTGTGTGGAAGATGATATGGCTGGAAAGTGAGTGACTACCGATATGACGATTTTAGAGAAATATGGAAGGAAATGACATGTTGTGCTGATCTCAAATAAATTGGGATATGGACAGGAGAATTATGATCCTGTGAAGTAATGTAAATAAAATAATTTATTTGTTAGAATGCAGGTATACAAATAAGGTCGTGAAGAATTAAAGTTGAGTCATACATTCTGCCCAAGATTCGACATGCAAAATTTTAATGAACGAATACGATGTTATAATAAAAAATAAGAACATCAAACACAATTATCAGATAAAAATTAACAGTTTAATACTATTAAAATATTAAATTAAATTAAATAAGTACATAATAGTCAAAATAAGATCAAAATGTCAAAATACAATTCAAATGTCAAAATACAATTCAAATGTCAAAATAAAATTAAAATGTCAAAATACAATTCAAATGTCAAACAAAATACAATACAAATGTCATTTTAGTAGATGTAATTAATTCAATTTATTTAATTCACCAAATTTTAAGGACTATAATAATTGGTCCTTTAGAAAATCATTAATGGAGTAATAAAAAAAATCTACTAGAAAAGCTTTAAATCAATCTACTCGTCAATTTCACAAACGTCCACACATTAGTTAAATGTATCCGTGCATACAATACAGGGGACAGTGATAAGGTGCAACACATCATGGCAGATTTGCGAGCGTCGACGTCGTTTGTCAAGTGTCTGTCCAGGGGCGTACATAGTTAGAGAGCGCCTTTATTTTATCCATGCTATTTTTTGTCATGTTTATCTAGTTTTTGGACTAGGAATTTAGGATGCGATGCCTTGTGTGTGTGTGAGTGTAAACGCCAGAAAGGGGTGATCTATAAGGACATATAGTGACCTTATTGGTGTTCTTCAGAAAGATCAGGTAATAGTACTCGCAACCAGGGGCTCAAGTCAGCTATTTTCATAAATTCGTCATTCCAACACGATCCCATTGTCATTTTGCTAAAAGTTCGTAATCTGCTAAATTCATAATGGTCGATCATTGGTCGGTCAATGGTCTCGTAATAGAATTGTGTTATAATGGCATTGTCGTACAATACGACCAATGATACCGCCTAAGTCAGTCATTCATTTGTCATTATGTACGAGATTACCAATAAGTGCCATTTCTTTCAATGAAGTGTCAGTGGCTGACCTTTGGAAAGTCATAATGACGCCATTATATTAGTAGATTACCAAACTTGTCAAAATCAACAATTATGAAATCAATGATAGACCATTCTGACACTATTGTAATAGCAGACTTGAGGCCCTGTGTGCGTTTATGACCAGATGTATGAACGTAAACGAAGCAAGGAGTATAGTAAGGATTGCAGCAGGTGGCGTTCTGTAGTTTCTGCCTACCCTCATGGGAAGAAGGCGTGAGTTTATGTATGTGTATATGAATTTAGGATAGATTTGGCGATGACTTGGAAATTTAAGTTTATGGTCTACCTATAAAAAAATTAATGGAACAATATTATTTTGTATGCATTTTTCAGCAGAATAAGGACGCAGTGTCCTTATTCTGGTTAGTTGATATGAAAAAAAAAATGTAATCGAACATTCCTTGTATTATTACAAGGAATGTTCGATTACATTTTTTTTTACTTTTTTTTATTTACTTTGTTCAGTTATCTGAACAAAGTAAATATGAGCGGACTAATGTGAAAACAGCATGTAAGTACAGGGTGGCCAATAAAGAAGTATACAACTATAAATTAAGATTATTTTTATTACAAACGAAAATTACCGGATATTTTTGTATAGGTATATTATTCAGGCTTGGAAATTTTATACAGTGAATAAGATCTGCCTAATCTAATCCTTTTTATTCTTAAAAATGCGATTGCTTTTCATCGTGTTTTTCATTAAATTTTCGTATACTTTATTAGGTATCCCACTAACAAAATCACAAGAACACGGGTGGGTTTTAGTCAGTAAGAGTCTGACACGCCCTCCCGCTCCACCCAGAGCGGGAGAAGTTATTTGATAATTTCCCACCCAAAAAAAAGGTATCCCACTAACAAAATCACAAATGTTCTGCTTTTCGTATTCAACCTTGACCACGACACGTTCCTTTAGATAACCCCACAGAAAAAAAGTCAGGACGTGTGTCGAAATCGTCAGTGATCAAAATGGTACCTATTCGTTACTCTTAAATTGATTTCTTAGAAAAATTGGGTTGTTATTAAATTCGTTTAAGAACTTTAGGATAAAATTACTGATATTGTGGTGGGCCTGGTCTTAAAGACTATGCATAACGAATTTGTCGTATTTTAACTAACTAATAGACACCATATAACTGCAAAATTTGGCGTCAAATCAGAATGGGGGTAAAAATGTTGTGTATAATTAGCGCTACCTGTTATTTAAGTTATTCTTGATACGAATTCAGTGTTATTATTTACCTACAAGAAAAATTGCGAAAAATCTTCGATATTCACCAAAACCATCAGCTTCGACGAAGCCTCTTACAGCTAAGCCAAAAATAGAGAGTAAAAATCCGGACAGCCGTAGACATAATAATAGGAAAGTATAATGCTGTTGAAAATATCTTGGAAATAAAACCACGGCGAGAGTCTTGGGGACCGCAAAAACTGTTCAGTATTCCACCACGGCACTACGGGGAAGCAGAGAGGAATGAAAACGTTATCGTCATGAGGTAGGAAGATAAGAAAAGTACAACTCTGTATAATTATGTAAAATGCTTGAATTGAGCATTTATTCTTGTTGTTTTTGACTGGGTATTGTTATAAGTAAGAGAGCAGTGGCCCCAATTTACAACGTCGTGGTTTCGAACCCAGGCAGGTGGTTTACTTTGTTGTGTAAATAATTTCATCACCACTGTTTTCAAAACGGTGAAGGAAAACCGGCATGTCCTAGAACCAAAAATTCTAAGACTTGTGACATCTACCAACCCGCACTGGGCCCGCGTGGTAGGAGAGAAGCCCTGAGTCCCAGTAGTGGGCACATTATAGGCTGATTATTGTTATAACTACTGAAATTATTCATAACTAGCTACGCCCCGCGGTTTCACCTGCAGAAATCTCGATCCCATGGGAATATGGAGATAAAAGTATCCTTTGTGTTAATCCAGGTTATAAACTATGTGTGTGCCAAATTGCATCCAAATCCGTCCAGTATTTTTTGCGTAAAGAAGAGATAAACATACACACACACACTCACAAATTTCGCCTTTATAATATTAGTGTAATTGGTTATGTATGGCTTGCTATGTTAGCCAAATTACAGTTTCCCATAAACAAATGTAAAGCCCGTCGTACACGATGCTTGTAAAACTCAACTTCATCCCCAGAGCATTTGCGTCTCTTCCCTCTTTCAACGTGTCCCTGTTTATTCTCAGCTGAAGACAGTTTAGATTAGATAGCAATACATTCATCTCAAATTACAGAAATAAAATATCTTGACGCCTAATAAACATAACTCATTGCAGTAAGACTATGACAATGAATCCACGAAAAAATACATATACTTGGGATAAACAATAAGCTTTAACAAAAAAACCAACGGCATTGAAATAGAAAGAAAAGTACAGCAAAAATGGAACAAGTATTGGAGTCTCAAATAATTTTTTAAAAGCAACATGCCAATAAGCATGAAAACAAGGGTTATGAACTTTAGCTTCCTACCGGTTTTGACATACGAATGCCAGACGTGGAAATTTACGGCCAAAGCAAAACACAAAATCAATATCTGCTAGCGAGGACTAGAGCATATCATGCTCAAGATAAAGAAATTAGATAGAATAAGACACACAAGAATAAGAACGATAACAAAAGTAACTAATGCTTTGGGCTATGCACATAAACTCAAATGGAAATGGGTGGGTCACAGAGCGAAGCTTACAGGCCAAAGATGGACCGTAAAAGTAAGCCAATGGAGAGGCCCACAAGGTGAAAGAGGCAGAGGGAGACCGCTGACACGATGGGAGGATGAGATCAAAAGAACAGCTGGCCCAAACTGGAGACAAATTGCACAGGACAGACACAAATGGGCATCTTTGGAGGAGGCCTTCACCCTACCAGGGGGTTTTTGTATAAATTAACACATAACATAACATAACATCACGCCTTGTTTCCCCAAAGGGTTGGGCAGAGGTGTCCTTGTAGCAGGTACACCAACATTTCGCTAGTTATGTTTAAGTCCCATGTAATAAGGGGCGAGCCTATTGCCATCAACCGGGCACAAATCCAGACTCCGAGCTGCTACTGAGAAATTTCAGATAGAAAAACCCAATAACACTTTGCCCGACCCGGGAATCTAACCCAGGACTTCATGCTCAGCAGTAGCGCTTACGACCACTAGATCAACGAGGCAGTGAATAAATTAGATATATAGATATTAGATAGAAATAAAACTAACAATTAATCTAAATTAACTAACCAAACAATTTACCTACTAGAAATAAGAAAATCCCGTAAAATTCAAGGAATAAAAGGCTTTTTTATTTGTATTTATATATTTATTTTATTATAAAAATGACTACGAAAAAGCTGCAACAGCCCGAAAATTTTCTTTCAAACATCCATTTTACCTAGGACTTCTGCCTGCCCTGTGTCACCCGTCACCCAAGTTTCAATATAATTAGAGCGAACGGCACCTTTTCAATTGGTTCGCGGCGAAGTTCTACCGTTGGAGTTGCTGCCTCTGATTTTATAACTGCACCCCTGATTGTTCATTCCCACTGCAGTCGCTGCCAGATTATGCTAAAAGGTACAGGGGAGTTAATTTGGATATGTTTCTGCAGTTTAAGATTAGCTGGGGGAAGAAATGGGGTTATTATGTGGCTTTATCTGGGTGAAGAGTAGACTTTTTTTTGTAGTTGGTGTATTAGACCACTATACAGGGTGTTTGGTAGAACGTTGAACATACGAAAATGGTGGATAGGTGGGGTCATCTACTACTTACTCAGCCCTAATTTATTTGGCCCTGGCCACCTGGTTTTTTTTTTTGAATTTTTTTGCTTTCTACTAGTTTCACCACTTTCTTAACTTTAAAGTATAATTTTTTTATTAAAAATGGGTAAAATAGACAAAATTTTTGTTTTTTTTTAATTCTTAATGTTGGCAAATTCTTATAAAATTATTGCTTTATTCAGATGTTAGCTAGAAAAAAAGTTATGAGTCCTCAAAATTACAGAAAGATATAAAAAATACTTAAATCTTAATTTCAACTTACATTTAAAAAAAAAAAATATCCAGGGGGCCAGGGCCAAATAAATTAGGGCTGAGCAAGTAGCAGATGATCCCACCTATCCGCCATTTTTGTAAGGTCAACGTTCTGCTAAACACCCTGTATAGCATAAGCGTAATCAGCCTATAATGTTCCCACTGCTGGGACACATGCCTCCTCTCTGTGCGAGGGAGTGGGCCGTAATCCACCACGCGGGCCCAGTGCGGGTTGGAGATGTCACATGTCTTCGAATTTTTGGTTCTAGGACATGCCGGTTTCCTCACGATGTTTTCCTTCACCGTTTTGAGGACAGTGGTGACGAAATTAATTACTCAAAGTAAAGCGCCTGCTTGGGTTCAAACCCACGACCTTACAACTCGTAAGTCGGGGTCGTTACCACAGGGTCACCGCTGCTCTCCACTATATGATCAGCTACAAATGTGAATGTTTCTGAAGAAGTCAGGATGTTTGTGAATTTATCACGTATAAATGCCTGAACAGATCTGGATACATTTTGGCGTAAGATATGTAGAGATTGGTGCAAATAAAAAGCAAACTTATTAATCTTCTTATATTTTTTAAATAATTTCTTCGTTGCACACCCGTTCGTCTTCATTTACCGTCATCAATTCTTTCCTCTCGCTCGCACAGTGTTGTCATACCCATCTTCTAACATCCCTCATATCTTGTATTGCCACTTTATTATTCATTCCCGCAGATATTCAATGTAAGGTCAAGGAACGATATTAATGTGAGCGTAAAAACTAACCTAAAGGTGCATAACCGAATAGAATGTAGCGGCATCTATATCGGGACAAGCAAACTTCGCATCAATGACCTGACGTCACACAAGTCCTGCATCGCGCAGATAGAGTTTACCGCGCACAGACATTAATCGTTGAGCAGTTGCCCGCCAGACACGACACCCGTCTGGTCGGAGGATCCTCCCTTTTCTATAGAGGATGTGTGAACTTTACACCCTGTTCTTCATACCTCTAAAAGAACGACACATCCTACGTGTCGTTCTTACGTACTAGATTTTGAATTCATGAACTAATTGGTTTAGGATACGAGCAAAACCCTATGCAATGACCAACTTACAGATAAATAAAAATAAAAAAGCCTTTATTCTACCATGAATCATTTGAGCATATTATTTTATATTAACACATAATGGTTTATTACATTTTAAAATTTCATTATCATTAATTTTATTGTTTATTATTTGAGTTAAAATCATATTTATAATTGTATTTATTATTCATAAGTGCTTGTAAGCAAAACAAGGTTTAAAAAAATGTATATAAGTATTAAAATATTATTATTAATGTTGGCATGCACGTGAAATTATTTATTTATGGAAGTCGCCTCTGCGGCGTAGGACTCCCCCAACTTTCTCCATTTTCCCTATCTCTAGCTTGTCTCCTCCAGTCTGGTCCACATCTTTCTTTAAATATATCTTCCCAGCGCTTCCGCGGCCTTCCTCGTTTTCTTTTCCCATCTCTAGGTACCCACTCTATGATTTTCCTTGTCCATCTTTCGCCAACTTACAGATAGGTGTGAAGAAATACTACTTTAGCCAGAATATATAATAATAAGCCAGCATAAATGGAAAGTTGGTGTTCAGTTTTCGGTTAATCAATTTTTTGTTTTTTTATTTATTCAAAATCTGTATTAACAATAAAATAAAACAGTTTGTCGGCAGTTGTTCTCGTCTAGCAATGGATTACAAATTTTGAATTTTGAAAATTAATGTGCTAAAATTTTATCATGCTAAGTAAACTATAAAATAACATATCTACAGCCGAGACAAAAATCTCACATTTTACAAAAAGGCTTTATAGCTAACGTGGGGTTTGTTACAGACATAGCTATGGACACAATGATAGATAATGTTTTTGTAAAACTCTTTTGAGTTGGTCCTTAGACTGGACACGCGGTATCAGTTTTAACTGACTCCACCATAACATTAGTTAAAGTCAAAAATGAATACCAAAACACCTTAAAAACTTCATCAAATAAAACAATAATACGATGCTGAAACGAAGATGCGATTCCAGTAAGTTACTGAAATCCTGGCGCAACTTACGAGTACTGTTTTTAAACTTATTAGAGTTATACTTTTTGACTCTCAACGCTGTTAAGTTTGAAACGACTATAGTTCAATACTCGAGACTGACTGGCAATCGAAAGGGTGGTAAGTTCAGAATAAATTTTATAGTATTTATTTTTATTTGAGAAAACTTTTTCATTGTATTTGCTGCTGCAGAATGATAACGGTTAAGGTTTTCTTAGTTTACAATAAATAATTTTATTATGATGTCGCACGGGTCGATCGATCAGGTTAAGCTTTGCTTGCTGCGGTTGGTCCGTGGATGGGTGACCATCTTTATATACCGACACCCCTCCGTGCGTCGTCGTTCAGTCGTTACTGGTCGTCAGAAGCCTGAAAGTCAGACAAACAGTCTTACCAAGGGGTCGTTATCGTATTACCCAGTAAATGGGTTGTGAAGGTCAGATAGGCAGTCGCTCCAAGTAAAATACTGGTATTCAGCTATACTGGTATTCAGCTGCATCCGGTTAGACTGAAAGCCGACCCCAACATAGTTGGGAAAAGGCTAGGCAGGTGATGACAGTTAATAATTATGCGACTATTTGGATGCCTAAAACCTTAAAAAATTGTTCCTTTTTTTTAATCAGCAACTTTCGTATCAGTAGAAGCTAAAGCAGAGGCTTGGGCAATGGTAAAAAAGATTAATAACAATAAAATAATTGTTAAAACATTCCTAATTATAATAAAAACTGGCCAGGTGCGTGTTGGACCACTCACAATGAAGGGTTTCGTAGTTGGGTTTGTATGCATGATAATTATTCAG
Source organism: Agrochola lychnidis (assembly GCA_963680765.1). Lineage (NCBI taxonomy): Eukaryota > Metazoa > Arthropoda > Insecta > Lepidoptera > Noctuidae > Agrochola > Agrochola lychnidis. The sequence goes on along the minus strand of OY796862.1, from coordinate 4,997,419 downwards.
ATTTATTACAGTTGTAATAGTAATAATGTAATTGCGTTTTATTAAAATAGGTTTTTACTTTTATTAATTTATTTATCTTTTGTATAGATTCTTTTCTATTTTCTGAATGTGAGAACGCTATAGGCTTAGTGGATTGTAGACCTGTTGACCATTTTCTAATTTTTAAGTACTTGGTACTTATTGAAAGACCTACACTGTCCACCCATACCTAGTAACACTGTTATTTGAAAGTATTGTAAAAGCCAATTATTTTTAAAAGAGTAACCGTGGAGTTTCTTGCCGGCTCTTCTCCATTGGAAACGACCAATTGGAACCGTGCACCTAGCTTCTGACGTTTCATAAGTGCCCATGTAAGTTTATGTGAAATAAAATAATTTTAATTTGAATTATTGGTAGATTTACCATGTTATTTTAAGACCACAGTCTTTCAGGTTTTCCTGTAATTTATGAGAATAGAAGTATTTTCTGTGTTTTTTTTACAACATTTTAGGCTCAGTAATTTCAGAGCTATTGGGGGGAATGGACAAATTTCATCTATGTTATTAAGTAACTTTAATACTTCTTATTTTTAAAATTATTAAAAAATATACTTGGTACCCTCATACCAGAGCGTAGGCCCTTTCATTTGATATGTATGTCACACGGTACAGTGTGCAAAACATTTTTTTATTTATCTGGCTATGATAGGCAGACAGAAAAACAGACAGACACACGAGTGATCCTATAAGGGTTCCGTTTTTCATTCGGATATACTAAACCCCGAAAACGACAAAGTACCTTGCAAATTAAATTAAGCCTCTTTGAAATAATTAATTTGTTCCCGTTAATATCGGAAAACATATAAAATACGACGCATTAGAACAAAGTAAATGAATACCTTTTTTTATGGACACGCGACAAGTACGACCTGTCGGCCCTTGTACCTCTTTCACATTGTACTTGTTGAAATATTTAGAACAACAAACAGTGGGTAAATGGGGTTAAGATACACCGGTAAAATTACAGGCATAAGGGGCATTTGTATCTGGCAACGCATCGGAAATATCCTCGGTGTTGGAAATTAATATTGGCAACAGTTAGGCATCATTTTTAGGGTTCCATAGCCAAATGGCAAAAAACGGAACCCTTATGGATTCGTCATGTCTGTCCGTCCGTATGTCACAGCCACTTCTTTCCGAAACTATAAGAGCTATGTGTTGAAACTTGGTAAATAGATGTATTCTGTGAACCGCATTAAGATTATCACACAAAAATTGAAAAAAAAAAAACAAAAAAAATTGGGGGACCCCCAAAAAATTTTTTTTTTTACTTAGTACTGAAACACAAAAAAAAATTTTTCATGAAACCCATACGTGTGGTATTTATGGATAGGTCTTTAAAAATGATATTGAGGTTTCTCCTATAATTTTTTTCTAAACTGAATAGTTTGCGCGAGAGATACTTTCAAAGTGGTAAAATGTGTGTCCTCCCCCCTGTAACTTCTAAATTAAGAGAATGATAAAACTAGAAAAAATATGTGATGTACATTACCATGTAAACTTCCACCGAAAATTGGTTTGAACGAGATCTAGCAAAGTAGTTTTTTTATACGTCATAAATCGTAAACCGCAATTTACCTTTCATTCAATGTACTATACTTGCTGCTACGGAACCCTTCATGAGCGAGTCCGACTCGCACTTGTTTGTTGGGTGAGGCTGTCATCGAGCGTCGGCCCATTTGCGTAGACCAATACTACGGCCTCGTCCGCACAGACAGGCGGATTGCTTAGCGCCTAGAGCCTAACAAGTCACCTAGCGAGTAGCTTAGTAAAATGAACGTTCTAGAATGTTTAATAGTAGTTTACTAGTACACCTCAAAACTCCGTAAGTATGCTAAGGATTATTATTGCTATGAACTCGAGCACGATACAGTCAGTGCGTGTGCATGTGCGTGTATGAGTGATGTCTCAACATTCCACAGATAACACACACTAATGAATTGTCGTCGCACAGTAACGTGAAATAACATTATATTTCTGTTGCATTTAGAATATGCGTCACAGTGGCGACCTGATGCTAAAATTCGCATTAAAATATCATGTGCTGGTAGCTGTTTGGGCTAAGCAATGGAATCACGATCAGTGAGGTCTGAGTTCGAATCTAAGTAATTACAACGTGTGGCTGGTTTTACTAGTTTCATAGAAAAATTATATTTATATTTTTTTTTTTCTTATTATTTGTTTTTTTTGTAAGAAGTTAAATATTAGTTATTGTATTATTGTTTAACTATATAAGTGATTTTTAATTTATCTTTTTGGTGTTAGAAGGTGGAAATAAAAAGTCGTGTTGAATGATAACAAAAATGTTTATTCGTTTTATTTATTTATAAAATTAACAAACTCTTATGAGAATTGTGATGTCACATTCCTACCTAGACAAAAGAAGTTCTCTTGTTACCTACCATTCACAAGATTTTTTTTTATTTACTAAGTGGGTACCCACTTACCTAGTCAATTCATAATAACATAACCAGCATGTCGATTCTGTAAAAATCTCACCGTGAAAACTCGCGTGAAGTGAGCTGTCAGTGTCATCTCACTGCTGCTAGGGATTGACCAAGCATTATAATAACAATCATAATCGAGATTTAATTGTTTTTTTTAATGCAAATTCTATGGATCATTTTAAATTATTTCAAAGCTAGTATTTAAGTGTCTGAACATTACTATTTATGGTGGTTTTAAATAAAATAGCAAAAAGCAAAACAGATATTCAGTCAGAAACTCAATTTTGTTTTATTCAAATTTTTTTCCTCTAAGTACTAGTCCCCTTATTTTAGCCTGAGGCGCGAGCGCGTTACGCATGTACAATAAATAAAATAAAACATACTAGCTACTAAAGGAAATGTGTCGTTTATTTAATCCATTTAATTGATTATTTAAACGACATCCCTTAACCCAATCGCGATGTGTTTTGAAGAAGCGAATCTAGAGTAAAGTCGAGCCGACTGTCCGACGTTGTTATTTACCCAAATCTATTCAATAAGAAGAGATTCAGTGATCGAGTGCTAAAAGTGTGTAATTTAACCCCACACAAACTATGTGGGAACCTACCTAAACGATGTAATCATTTAGATAAAAGACACATAACATAACATCACGCCTGTAATCCCCGAAGGGTTAGGCAGAGGTGTACCTATTATATATAGTACACCCACATTTCGCCAGTTATGTTTAAGTCCCATGTAATAGGGGGTGAGCCTATTGCCATCAACCGGGCACAAAACCAGACTCCGGGCTGCTATTGAAAAATTCCAGATGGAAAACCCGAACCGACCCGGGAATCGAACCCAGGACCTCATACTCAGCAGATAAAAAGACGTGCGGATTAAATGTACCTACCTAATATTTTATTGTAGACAAGACAACCTACCTACGGGTTGCCAATAATAAAATAATATTCATCAAAGGTACAAAATTCAACAGATGACACTCTTGCAGCGCGCGCACCAGCTCACTTCACCACGCTGAAGCGGTAAGAATCTCGTGAAGTGAATAAGTTCACGACACGCTTGCGCGCTAGGCACTGTCCTCAGACAAAAAAAAAACAAAACAAAGCGCTGTCAACTGTGACGTGAGGCCGGTTTCGTAAACATGTGTGCACATAATGAGGTGTAGTTTGATTGTAGTTAAAATGGTTGTAAATGGGTGCGTGTGAGCGTAACTTATGCCGTGTATGAACAGAGCGGAGGTGCAGTTTTGACACGCCTCACGGTATTGTTCGCAGCGCTCTGTCTTGGTTTTTTATTTGGTCTGAGGCACTGTCATTATCACATTGGTGTTTTTGCTTACTAGGTACCTACTTGTATCGCGTCAGGTACCTATGCACACTAAATACCAACGTCCAATAATTACCTACATATGTTTTATTGTAGATAGCTAGGTACCTACCTCCGTAACTAAACGATGCCAATAATAAAATAATATTCATCTAATCTTCATTTTATTAGGTATCATCATTACTAAGTTCAACCGACTCACGCGCGAACCGGCTCACTCCACCTCGCCGTGGTGAAGTGTTGTTACCATGGCAACGAGAATCGAGTGGAGTGATCATTCTCACGCCGCCCGCGCGTGAAGTGCTGTTACCATGGTAACGAGAATCGCGTGGAGTGATGTTACTCACCCCGCGCATGCGCGGTTCCATCAATATCAGTCTTTTTTTTAATTTTCCCGCGTAGGGGTCATGTCCCTAAGCCTATTCGTATTCAGAGACAATAATTATTAGTAAGTAGATAACTAATAATTTCAATGCTTTTAGACATTTCAATGTCTGAATCATAACGTTTTTGTACACTTAAAAAGACAGTTTATTGCCTACATTTTGTTTTCAATAATTAAACATTGTTTATTTTCTGTGTATGTAACGCGTCACTTATGCGCACTCACAACATTATGAAAATGCAATACCAACGTACATTATCTAGGTACAGCTACTACGAAGCGTCTTCTCCAAGGTCTCCTCGTCGTCTGCGCATAGGTACTTACATTGTTTGTTAAAAATATGAAAGAACCTATTGTCAGCTGATGACTTGAATGCAATTCGAAACCTAGCGTGATGAGATGCACTATTATAGGTACGATTTGTGTAGGTAAGATGTGCGGATTATAAATAACTACCTAGTATTTTACTTTACCTACTAAGTAAGACTGACACTTGTAGCCAGTGTTGCCAACAGTTAAACTAGCTCTCCACCAGATTCAACTTCTAAAACCACCAGAAAACCACTAACAAAAATCACCACTACTCTCTAAAATGTCCACTAATTTTTAGTTTTTACAAAAGAAAACAGTAAGTACTTATATTTGTAAAAAAAATATTTATTATTACGTTATAAAATATTCAAAATCAGTAAATCAACATACAATATCATGAAAACCAGGAACATACAAATTATTCAATAACAAGAACTGTAAAAATTGAACTGATGTTTTAAAATTCACCTTCTTCAGATGAATTTTTGTCTGCACTATCATCGTCGGTTTCACATTTATATGATTCTTTGGTAAATTGTTAAAATTTTAATTAATATATTTAAATTAAATATATTACATAATGTTTAAATTTATTATTATTTAAATAGTTATTAGTTGGTAGAATTATTAGTAGAATAATTAAAAGTTATGTTAAAAACTGTAAAGTTATGTTAAGAATAATAATTCTTAACATAACTTTACAGTTTTTTGAAAAGAAATCAATAAAACGTTTATTATGTGAAGTAAAAATAATATATTTCGTAACGTTTTAGTGGCTTAGTGGGTGAGTGATAGCATTTACAGTAATTTAAACTGAATTTTACTAAGCCACTAGAATAACCAAAGCAAAATTTCGCCACCAAAAGGGGGTTCGAAACCACCAGTTTTAGTGGAAAATCCACTAAGTTGGTAACACTGCTTGTAGCGCGCGCACAGACTGGTGCTCACTCCACCCGAGTGCTGTTGCCAAGGCAACCACCGCGTGGTTTCCATGGAAACCACTAGAATCGGGTGAAGTGTTCACGCCGCGCTTTTATATTGTTTTTTTTTTTAATTTTCCCTCATTGAATCCCCATGTTCATAAGCTTATTCGTATTCGAGTTCAGACACAATAATTATTTACCTACCTATTTATTTCAATGTTTTCAATATCTAAATCCAACCGTTTTTTTACATATTATTTAAAAAGTCAGTTTAGTAAATATAGTCTTCAGCAAGTAGGTATTCAGTGATTGGTTTATTGTTCGTTTACCTAAATACATAATAGGTAAAAAGCACATAGGTAGTAAAATCCCATCATATAGATTGGTAGATAAACCACAGTAAGTAGGTACTTACAAGATACAAACCGTATAACATAAATATTACTAATATACACAAATTGCCAACCACTCTTGCAAACAAGAAAATTTTAAATTAGGAAATTTTAAATAAATAATTCATGTATTTTTTTCTAAATTACTTGAGTATGTATTTTAAAGTGTTAAAATTATGTATGTTTAGGTTACTGTAGTCTAATTTAACTTTTCCAAGCTGTTTCACACTATGCGTAGGTGTGTCTCATAGATGTAAATGGTGCTATGTCTGTCATTCAACAGACTCTCCTGTCGCAGGTCTGCTGGAAAAAATGTCTAATGATATTTTTTTCTTAATCTTTTTAAATATATTTTACTTTATTAAAGTGTTTAGTGTCTACATAGTTAAATAAATAGAATTTATTCATTTGTATCACATCAAAAACTTTGCAAATACATTTTTGCTACTGAGCCAGCGGCTTCCCAAAGTTCTGCTTCTTGATGGAACAGAGGAACGGAGTGGTGTCAGATGTGTGTGTACTGCAGGCCACCACCGCTGGAATCAATGGTAAGCATTTATTACTATTTGATTTATTTCATTCCTCAACTCATCCAAGTACATTTTGTAATCAATTTTTTTGAACCACTTAAAAATTAATTTGTCATTATTATCAGTATAGTAATGTAGTACTTACATTAAGTACGTAAAGCGATATGATTTATTTATAATACTCATTTCAATCAATCATTTTGAATGTAAAAGTTTATCAAAAATAGTGTGTGAAATAATGAATACCTACATACCAGCATTGATGTGATCAAATCAAGTAGAGGCGGTGTTCCTTTAATGTCTTCAGTTCTTAAGGCATTATTTAGCAACTGCAGGGTCGAATGGGCTCATCTGCTGAGAGGTAGAATATTTTTCAGATTAATAATATTCACTTGTTTCGAATGTGTGCCTATTCTTTTTTTTAGTTAAGTAACTTATTTTGTCCTACTGCTGGGCAAAGGTCTCCCCATACTATTCCAGTTTTCCATAAGTTGTGCGTTCGCCGGCCAATCGGTCAGGAACGAGTCCAAATTGTCACGCCGTCGCCAGCTTTTCTTAGACCTGTCTCGGTGACGACGCTCGTCTTCGAGCGAGCACCCACTGTGTGACGATCGTAGCCTATACTTTTACCTTAAATTTTTTATTATCACCAAGTTAACTAGATGGGTACTATTTTGGCATACTTACCTGACTGACCACCACTCGTTCTTGCAAAGCTAACCATCAGATTAATGATCTAGTGCACAGAACTGTAACAAAGGAATATTGTGGAGTTGAAGAATTCATTTCTTCATCATCATTTCAGTCGAAAAACGTCCACTGTTGGACATAGGCCGCCTCCCCAAGGACTGCCAAACTGAAAAACTTTTACCAGTAAGTACAGACGCCAGCACATCAAGCTACCCGAAACTGTCAAATTTTCCCAATCAACTTTGAACCTTATTTTCCAGCGATAAAGTTGAAAATCTATTAAATAAATTTGACAGATTGTAGTAGCCTGATGTGCTGGCGTCTGTACATGTCAACATTATGACATAATACTTTCACGAGTTTCACGATTACACTTTAGTTTATTAGAGCTGACAAACTAATTCAAAGTAGCTACCTATTAAATTAAGACTTTCATTTGTTTATTTCCAGCTTAAAGTGTAGATTTTGGAATTTTAGAACTTCCCCTTGAACGATCTGTCGACTCATTGAGTCGATACGTCACGGGTCGAATTTAATTCGAAATATTGCCTGTAAAGTATACCTTTCTTGCTTTAACTTACACACAGTGTAGGAAAAAGATGAGGAAAGGCATATCATCTTATGATAATGATCTAACAACATTTCGCTTCAGAATATTGTATGTATGTAAAGCAACCGATTAAGGCTGGGAATACACGTCTGATTTTTTTCATCAGACAGTCGGATCCGATAGTCTGATCCGGCTATCGGAAGGCGTTGGAGCCATTAAGGTTCCTTCAAACAGGCGCGACACGTGACGTGACACAAAGGCACCGCTCGTAGCGTGACGAGCGGTGTCTTTCTGTCGCGTCGCGTGTCGCGCCTGTTTAAAGGAGCCTTTATTTGAACATTCAACAAAATTAAATTATAATAACACCAATCGTTACTGGATGATGTCAAACATCTGTCAAATCCAGTATTCATTTCATGTAGTTCCATAATTCGCCACGTACTTGTGGTCTTTACAAGCTGTAGATGTAATTTATTTTATTTGATTGCTCCTTTTTACATATAGCTACGCAATCGTAGTCGTGAATAAGGCTACAAATCTAATCTAAGTTTCATGGAAACAAAATACCAATCATATGAAAAGGCGAGAAATCTCAACAACGTCAAAGTAATTTATAATTCTTGTTGGCAACACTGGTAGCTCGCGCCGCGACGTTCCAAGTTTCAAAATTAACTGCAGTTTTTCACTTTTACAAATTAATTCTTGATTAAAGTAGGTACCTAGGTACATACTTTGAATTAGTTTGTTAGAATTATTGTGAGTAGTCTGTGGTACACAAGGCTACATAACAAGCTATAAATTTCCAATGTATGATGATCTCGTATTGTATAGGATTTCCGTACAATGAGAGGTCAGCTTATATTGGTAAATTGTAACTTGTTATGTAGCCGTGTGTACTAACCACAAACTTACCATAGACATTACCACCACAGATTATAAAGCTTTGATGAAGTTTAGTCATATAAAGATATTTTAATAAATATAATTTATTAATTGTCATTATATCATTAAGCGTGTGAATTGAGCAAAAAAAAAAGTTGTAAAAACAAGAAATTCATTCATATTTTTTTGAAAATCCGCGTTTTTGAAGCAACACTGCCGCATTTTCAATTTCCTCATCTGGTAAGTGGCAACACTGATGCTACGTCCAACAACGCAGCCTTGGCGAGACGTACCTACCTACAGCAACTTGTTGTATTGTGTTGCTGTAATTTGGAGTTCCAAAACTAACAACAAAACAAATGAAAGTTAGAATCTAGTAGCTACTTTGAATTAGTTTGTCAGCGATGTTAGTTATTAATGTGTAATCGTGAAAGTGATAGTATTATGACATAATGTTGACATGTACTAGTCAAAGTTTTTCTAAAAAAATTCAAAACTACGTTTTGGCGCGGATTGTGACGCCGCACCGTGGCGGTCCTTGGGGTGGCGACCTATGTCCAGCTGTGGACGTTTTTCGGCTGAAATGATGATGAAGAAATGAGTTCCTCAACTCCATAATATTAATTCCTGTGTTACAGTTCTGTACACTAGATCATCAGTCTGATGGTTAGCTTTGCAAGAACGAGTGGTGGTCAGTCAGGTAAGTATGCAAAATAGTACCTACGTATAACTTGGTGATAATAATAATTTTAAGGTAAAAGTATACATACAGTGGGTGCTCGCTTGAAGACGGGCGTCGTCACCGAGGCAGGTCTAAGAAAGGCAGGCGACGGCGTGACAATTTGGACTCGTTCGTCAGGAACGATTGACCGGCGAACACACAACTTATGGAAAACTGGAGTAGTATAGGGGAGACCTTTGCCCAGCAGTAGGACAAAATAAGTTAACTAAAAAAAAAGAATAGGCACACATTCAAAACAAGTGAATGTTATTAATCAGATAAATATTCTACCTCTCAGCAGATGAGCCCATTCAACCTGCAGTTGCTAAGTAATGCCTGAAGAACTGAAGACATTAAAGGAACACCGCCTCTACTTGATTTGATCACATCAATGCTGGTACGTAGGTATTCATTATTTCACACACTATTTTTGATAAACATTTACATAAGCATGGAGCATGGAACTAAGAAATGTTGCAACTCATTGTACTCAAAATGATTGATTGAAATGAGTATTATAAATAAATCATACCACTATACATACTTATGATAATGACAATTTGATTTTAAGTAGTTTAATGAAAATGATTTAAAAAAATGTATTCGGATGAGTAGAGGTATTAAATAAATCAAATAGTAATAAATGCTTACCATTATTTCCAGCGGTGGTGGCCTGCAGTACACACACATCCGACGCCACTCCGTTCCTCTGTTCCATCAAGAAACATAACCTTGGAAGGCCGCTGGCTCAGTAGCAAAAATGTATTCACAAAAGTTTTTGATGTGATACAAATGAATAAATTCTATTTATTTATATATGTACACACTAAACACTAATAAAGTAAAATACATAAATCATTAGACATTTTATCCAGCAGACCTGCAACAGGAGAGTCTGTTGAATGACAGACATAGCGATAGCACCATTTACATCTATGAAACATTGACATAATGTGAAACAGCTAGGAAAAGTTAAATTAGATTACAGCAACAAATGTAATTTTAACACCTTAAAATACATACATACAAGTAATATAGAAATTAATACATGAATTATTAAAATAATTTAAAATTTTCTTGTTTGCAAGAGTGGTTGGCAATTTGTGTGTGTACCTATTAGTAATATTGTAAGTACTGTGGTTTATCTACCAATCTAGATGATGGGATTTTACTACCTGTGTGGTTTTTACCTATTATGTATTTAGGTAAACTAACAATAAACCAATCACTGAATACCTACTTGCTTAGTAGGTACAAATTTTCTGAAGTTGATCAATCTCACATCTCAAGTAAAAACCATTTGTTGAAAACAAAATGAAGGTATATATAAAAAAAACGGTTGGATTTAGACAGAAATATCTATAGGCATTGAAATAAATAGGTACTTACTAATAATTTTATTATTGTGTCTGAACTCGAATACGAATAGGCTTATGAACATGGCCGTCAATGAGGGAAAATTATAAACGTGAACACTTCACCTGATTCTGGTGGTTACCATGGAAACCATGCGATGGTTACCTTTGCAACAGCATTCCGGTGGAGTGAGCACCGGTCTGTGCGTGCGCTACAAGTGTCAGTCTTACTTAGTAGGTACTTAATAATACGATGATGATTAAGATTTGATGAATATTATTTTGTTATTGGCAACGTTTAGTAGGTAAAGTAAAATACTAGGTAGTTATTTATAATCCGCACATCTTACCTACACAAATCGTACCTATAATAGTGCATCTCATCACGCTAGGTTTCGAATTGCATTCAAGTCATCAGCTGACAATAGGTTCTTTCATATTTTTAACAAACAATGTAAGTACCTATGCGCAGACGACGAGGAGACCTTGGAGAAGACGCTTCGTAGTAGCTGTACCTAGATAATGTACGTTGGTATTGCATTTTCATAATGTTGTGAGTGCGCATAAGTGACGCGTTACATACACAGAAAATAAACAATGTTTAATTATTGAAAACAAAATGTAGGCAATAAACTGTCTTTTTAAGTGTACAAAAACGTTATGATTCAGACATTGAAATGTCTAAAAGCATTGAAATTATTAGTTATCTACTTACTAATAATTATTGTCTCTGAATACGAATAGGCTTAGGGACATGACCCCTACGCGGGAAAATTAAAAAAAAGACTGTGATATTGATGGAACCGCGCATGCGCGGGGTGAGTAACATCACTCCACGCGATTCTCGTTACCATGGTAACAGCACTTCACGCGCGGGCTGCGTGAGAATGATCACTCCACTCGATTCTCGTTGCCATGGTAACAACACTTCACCACGGCGAGGTGGAGTGAGCCGGTTCGCGCGTGAGTCGGTTGAACTTAGTAATGATGATACCTAATAAAATGAAGATTAGATGAATATTATTTTATTATTGGCATCGTTTAGTTACGGAGGTAGGTACCTAGCTATCTACAATAAAACATATGTAGGTAATTATTGGACGTTGGTATTTAGTGTGCATAGGTACCTGACGCGATACAAGTAGGTACCTAGTAAGCAAAAACACCAATGTGATAATGACAGTGCCTCAGACCAAATAAAAAACCAAGACAGAGCGCTGCGAACAATACCGTGAGGCGTGTCAAAACTGCACCTCCGCTCTGTTCATACACGGCATAAGTTACGCTCACACGCACCCATTTACAACCATTTTAACTACAATCAAACTACACCTCATTATGTGCACACATGTTTACGAAACCGGCCTCACGTCACAGTTGACAGCGCTTTGTTTTGTTTTTTTTTGTCTGAGGACAGTGCCTAGCGCGCAAGCGTGTCGTGAACTTATTCACTTCACGAGATTCTTACCGCTTCAGCGTGGTGAAGTGAGCTGGTGCGCGCGCTGCAAGAGTGTCATCTGTTGAATTTTGTACCTTTGATGAATATTATTTTATTATTGGCAACCCGTAGGTAGGTTGTCTTGTCTACAATAAAATATTAGGTAGGTACATTTAATCCGCACGTCTTTTTATCTGCTGACTATGAGGTCCTGGGTTCGATTCCCGGGTCGGTTCGGGTTTTCCATCTGGAATTTTTCAATAGCAGCCCGGAGTCTGGTTTTGTGCCCGGTTGATGGCAATAGGCTCACCCCCTATTACATGGGACTTAAACATAACTGGCGAAATGTGGGTGTACTATATAATAGGTACACCTCTGCCTAACCCTTCGGGGATTACAGGCGTGATGTTATGTTATGTGTCTTTTATCTAAATGATTACATCGTTTAGGTAGGTTCCCACATAGTTTGTGTGGGGTTAAATTACACACTTTTAGCACTCGATCACTGAATCTCTTCTTATTGAATAGATTTGGGTAAATAACAACGTCGGACAGTCGGCTCGACTTTAGATTCGCTTCTTCAAAACACATCGCGATTGGGTTAAGGGATGTCGTTTATTTAATCAATTAAATGGATTAAATAAACGACACATTTCCTTTAGTAGCTAGTGTGTTTTATTTTATTTATTGTACAGACTCCAGCACATCAAGCTACCCGAAACTGTCAAATTTTCCCAATCAACTTTGAACCTTAAAAATCAGCGATAAAGTTGAAAATCTATTAAATAAATTTGACAGATTGTAGTAACTTGATGTGCTGGCGTCTGTACGTGCGTAACGCGCTCGCACCTCAGCCTGAAATAAGGGGATTAGTAGCTGACCTCGCATTATTCGGAAATCCTTTAGAATGCGAGATCAGCATAAACTGGATATGTATAGCTTGATGTGTAGCCGTGTGTACATAGAGGTTTTTTTTTGAATAAAACAATATTGAGTTTCTGACTGAATTTCTGTTTTACTATTTGCTATTTTATTTAAAACCACCATAAATAGTCATGTTCAGACACTTAAATATTAGCTTTGAAATAATATAAAATGATCAAAAGAATTTGCATAAAAATGTTTTGAAAATCTCGATTATGATTTTTAATGTAACGCTTAGTCATCCCTAGCATCAGATGGGATGACACTGACAGTTCACTCCACGCTCACTTCACTTAAGATAACACGGTGAGATGGTTACAGAATAGCAATGCAGTACCCTAATTGCGTAATACAACACAATCACAATCTGTTTCGATTTTTTATGTAACGTTACAATTAATGTAATATTGAGGTAATAGCTTAAGTGTTCATTTTCTTGACGAAAAGAAGATTGAAACTAAACCTCAATTTAAGATCATTAAAAAATTACAGATATGTTAATACTACTAAATATTTAGTTACACCGTCTAATTATTATTAAAACCAAAACATCTAGGTATTAATATTTTGTATTACCCCCATTATTTTCAATGCAGTCAAGTAGACCTTTGCGCATGGACCCTACAATATTACCACATATTTCGGTTCCTCTTAAATTTTCCCACACCTCCATGCAATGGGTTTTTAATTGTTGTATACACCTCTCATCCCGTGACTCCCACCTTTGCACCATCAAAGCCCATAGATTTTCTATGGGATTGAGGTCGGGTGATCGCGCTGGCCATGGAACAACAATTATCTCCGGGTGATTCTGGAACCACTCACGCGCAATGCTCGCCTGATGAATAGGACAATCGTCCTGGACAAATGTCAATTGTGTCAACTCATCAGCTGGGTGAATGATGCGCACAGTAGGTAGCATGACATCGTCTAATACTTCTACATAAGTAGAACTGTTTAATCTAGAGAATTACAGTATTCCTCTAAAACTAAAAGAAAAGTGATATTAAGCAGTTATAACAACATACTAAAGTGACGTCATTAATTTTATAATTTTTATAATAACATAAAATAATATTTATTTAAAATAACAGTATATTAAAACTCTGCATTTACAAATGCAATAATAAACAATTATTATTTATCTTTTAGACCTCATGATGGATTTAAAAAATAACAATAAAAAGAACGAATCCATATGTCACCAAATAGTATAGGTAAATTTCAAATAAAAGTTTAAGTTACAATTCGTAAATATAATACTCACATTCAAACCGGTTTCATCAGATATTTGTGTTCTATTAAGACCACTTTTATGCAGCGCAATAATAGTCGCCTTCGCCTCAATATTAGATAATATTTGCCTGCATTTTGAGATCACACCAACAGTTACAACAAATCGACAACGTTCATTCCGATCAAGTCATAAAGTCATATTCTACCTCACAAGTCTAAACTTATTTAGTTTTTTTTATGATCTACCTTTCTAACTTTACGAAATGTGTGAACAAAGCGAACATAAAGAATATTATATTTCTGTCCCATTACTTCCAATTGAGTAAAAACTTACAAAAAACCTTTAATAGTACTGCATGAGATTTGAACTCATGGCTCACCGATTCACGCATCTATCTGAACGCGTTAACCGCTAGGTCATCTTGACTTGTATTTTAATGTTGAAATTATGAACTACAATCACTTGTTGACGACAATGATGCATGTGTCTCTTGAAAATAAAAGGTCGTAAGTAAAACTAAACGTCAAGCTATTGCTTTGTGAGATTGCCTATGGACTTTTGGTCGGTACTGTACGTTGTTGAGCAGAGACATTTTTCGAACATACATGCTTTGCTTTAATTTAAATACAAATTACAACATACTATCTCGCAAGTATTTAAAATACGAAATACAAAGTATTTTGAAGTCGTGTATTTGAAATATAAAATACAAAATACAGTATTTTAACTATTTTTATTTAAAATACAAAATACAAATTACAAAATACATTCAGGTGTAAATAGAATAGAACTAATACAACCCAGTGTTGCCAACTTTAAAGATTGACTTATTTAGCGGTCGCCATTTTGCTTACGAAAGCTATCGAGGGCAATTTTTTGCAGAACGCACCCATTAATAAGATCGCTAAATGTATCTATATTCAAATGTATTTTAAAGCAATAAGTATTTGAAATACTAACTACAAAATACCTTAGCGTCAGGTTGAAATACCAATTACAAATAAAATTTTTAAGAAGTAATTGAATTAAAAATACTAAATACATATTTGTATTTCAATTACGTATTTTAATTACAAGTAATTCAAATACTGCTCAGCCCTGGAAGCAATGGATTAGCAATATACTTCAAAATCATTCAGATTGTGATTGAAAGTGTGTTACGCAGTTAAGGTGCAGATTGGATATAGAATTAATGGCTCAAACATAATCTCGATCAAGTGAAGTTATTAGTACCTCCGTCAGAGCCTGTCCATCGTAATTGATCTCTTGTCATTCGCAGGACGTATGGGTTTCTGATAGACAGGTAAAGTGAAGGTTGTCTGACTAATTATAGTACGTATGTATACTATTGGTTTAGGTAGTTAACTTACTAAAGGTAAACAAAAAAAAACCACGTGACGAGAGAGACAGAAAAAGAAAGAAAGAAAAGAAAGAAAAAAAAAACGTTTATTTGCGGTAAACATGACGCAAAAAAATATTAGATTACAAAAATGAGAAAAAGTTGGGGGAAGCATCCACGCAAATCGGCTATCGCTCAGCATTCAAAGCTGTCAAAGTCGTCTGGCTAACCGACTAAACGTAATATACCTGTCACCTCAGTTGTCATGCTACGTCACAATTGTACTTTTCAATTTAGCAATGTTATGATTTTTTGAGGTTTAGAGAACTTGTCTTTTTGGGCTCTTTACAATAGACAGATTACAAAATATTATAATAATTATTATAAATCCAATCAAAACATTGTGCAAGCAGTTACATATACGAAGAGTATCTTGTGAGTA
Organism: Agrochola lychnidis; assembly: GCA_963680765.1. Taxonomy (NCBI): domain Eukaryota; kingdom Metazoa; phylum Arthropoda; class Insecta; order Lepidoptera; family Noctuidae; genus Agrochola; species Agrochola lychnidis. The sequence goes on along the minus strand of OY796862.1, from coordinate 4,981,482 downwards.
AATGATAAAGTTTAACATACATTAATAAAAAATAAAATAGAGCAATGGTGGCCCAGTGGTAATGGCCGCGACTTACGAGTTGTAGGTTGTAGGTACCGAACCCAGACAAGCGCTTTACTTTGTGTAAATTATTTCATTACCACTGCTCTCAAAACGGTAAAGGAAAACATCGTGAGAAAACTAGCATGTTTTAGAACCAAAAATTCGAAGACATGTGACATCTACCAACCCGCACTGGGCCCGCGTGGTGGATTATGGTCCACTCCCTCTCACAGAGAGGAGGCCTGTGTCCCATACATTAATAAAAGAGGAAAATATCGTAAAAATCTAAAATAAAATTAATTTGGTTATAACGTATTTTTAAACGTTAATAATTAAATTGCACCATTAAAGTGCAATTTAATTACCTGTAACATACCATAAGTTGAAGCAAAAATGAAAGTTGCACCGTCTAAATAGTGTTTAGACGATGCAAGTCATTTGCTGCTTCAATTTTATTGTATGCCACATCCAAAAAACTTGCATCGTGTCACTGGAGCTTAACATTTTCTGGGACATTAAACACCCATATATGTCATAAAAATCAAATTTCTATTGTGTCTAGTGCAGTGTCCCGAAAAGTGGGAATTATAATTGTAGGTGTCTTCAAGTCGAAAGTAAATACGTAACGTTCTAGGCAACCATGCTCCACTGTTCATTACATCATCGTTTACGTTAGGTAAGATAGTGGTCAAACGCAACTCTATCAATAATATCTTATTTCAACTAAATTCTAACAAATGTTAAATGGTTTGACGTATACAATGTCACCCATGGGCACATGCCCATGGGTGACATTGTATACGTATTGTATACGCATTGTATATGCGGGCGGGCACATGCCCGCCCGCATTTTTCTGAATATTCCTGAAAAATTATTGAAAAATAACTTTAAAAGGGGGACTATCTAGAAAAATTATGCACTTACACTTTGTTTTTTAAGCTATTGTATAGCTTTTATCGCGGGCTTTGAGCGCGGCGACCGAATCAAGAAATTCCGTAACGAAAAAACCTAACACCCCCCACTCTGCCTACCATGTAATGACGGTTCCCATGACAACGTTATGTTGTCATGGGAACGTAATTTTTATTTTATGTCATCACGTCATCATCCCAAGTGTAGCGTTGACAAATAGGAAGTATGGAGGTTACAAATGCTATGCAATAGCTTTACCGCAGCAGTCCCCGAGTGCCACACTTTTTTTTTAAATGTTTTCTTCTCCGTTTTTTTTGCATAGTCGACAAATTTTAATAAAAATGTTAGTTACCAATAAAATAACTCATAAGCTTTTAGAAATAATAAACAGAATCCAAATCGAGCCAATAACATCGGAGATATGGCAATGGCTACTCAAAACATAAAAAATTTTAATAACATGAAAAATATTAAAGATAGACCCTTTTTAAAATTATGTTTCGATAATTTTTAACATGCCGATAGGCGACATTGTATAGAATGCCTAGATAACGGCTATGTGATAGATCGTTTTACATCCTGTATAAAATACCTGGTTAGTTCGTCCTGGCACAAGCTCTTTTGAGCATGCCCCGGCATGACAACCAATAAGTAAGGCCTTTCAATCCTCCCAATACATACCAAAAGGTCCAACACAGGTGTCGAGCGTGCCACCCGAATCAATAGTGTGATGTAACAGTTCAAAGTGCGAATAATTGCATCGGTACAGTTAACCACAAACCAAGGTTCAATTGAATAGCAACGTTCAAGTTACAACTGAATTTTGTGTGACGAAATTTGACTTCAAATTGTGTAGGTATGTGATTGTGGAGGTATGGAGTCCACACAGCCTATTCTAGTATGAAATCCAGTCTAACATACAGGATCTTTATACATTTTTGTTATAGTTTGTGCGCGAGTGCTAGTTTTTTTCGCCGTCCGATAAGGACCGGGCCTGGGTCAACGGCGCGTTGTGTTTCACGCGTGTCTCAAAAAGATTTCAGCAGAACTGACGGGGTCCGCTACGGCCAATGCCGGGTATAATACGGGTTGCGGAAAAGTCCGAGATACCGTGGCTCCTGGCAATATGGCAACCGAAGGAACACGGGTGGGTTTTAGTCAGTAAGAGTCTGACACGCCCTCCCGCTCCGCCCAGAGCGGAAGAATTTATTTGATAATTTCCCACCCTAAAAAAGGGCTGTATTGTTTTAACCGTAATAAGTAGATACTTGAAATTTTCACAGACTACTATGGCTGCTACAACAAAAATTTATGAAATAAAGTTTCAAATAAAAGGGGGTTCCCATACAAGAAACGTGTTTTTTAAGCGAAATATTGTTTAATATTGTACGGTGGTAAGGAATCCTTCGTGTGCGAATATGACTCGCAATTGACCGCATTGCATAAAATGTTCTTTTTTACCCGACTACGGCAAAGCCAAAAGAAGGGTTATGATTTTAGCAGTTTATGTATGTATTTTTATATGTTTGTATGTTTGTATGTATGTATGTATGTTTGCTTTTACGTGTGTTCCACCATAGCGCCTAAACTACTGAACCGATTTTGATGAATGAGGTATCAATAGATTTGTAATAATAGTCCGGGTGACATAGGCTATATAAATTTTCCCTAAATTTAATATGGTGGATTTTACACGTAAATTTCTAACCTCGAAAAAAATTAAAATGATATGATCATGACATGTTTGGTACCAAAAGAAAGGTCTTGACGAGCACATTACAAATATGTAAATAATGTTATACTTTAAAAGTAAATAAATATGTTTAAATTGTTAAAAACAAGCAAAAGTGAGACTGTGCTACGTTGTATCGCAAGATGATACCAACGTGCAGTTAATCAAATCTTAATAAATAAAAAACCGGCCAAGCGCGAGTCGTACTCGCCCATGAAGGGTTCCGTAGCAGCAAGTAACATTGAATGAAAGGTAAATTGCGGTTTACGATTTATGACGTATTAAAAAAAAACTACTTGTTAGATCTCGTTCAAACCAATTTTCGGTGGAAGTTTACATGATAATGTACATCATATATTTTTTTTAGTTTTATCATTCTCTTATTTTAGAAGTTACAGGGGGTTACACACATTTTACCACTTTGGAAGTGTCTCTCGCGCAAACTATTCAGTTTAGAAAAAAATTATATTATAAACCTCAATGTCATTTTTGAAGACCTATCCATAGATACTCCACACGTATGGGATTGATGAAAAAATTTTTTTTGAGTTTCAGTTCTAAGTATGGGGAACTCCAAAATTATTTGTTTTTTTTCTATTTTTATGTGAAAATCTTAATGCGGTTCACAGAATACATCTACTTACCAAGTTTCAACAGCGTAGCTCTTATAGTTTCGGAAAAAAGTGGCTGTGACATACGGACGGACAGACAGACAGACAGACAGACATGACGAATCTATAAGGGTTCCGTTTTTTGCCATTTGGCAACGGAACCCTAAAAACGGTTTGTAATTCCATCCTCAATTCCTCTATGAAGAAAAACAAGTACACACGGCTACACATCAAGCTATACATTTCCAGTTTAAGCTGATCTGGCATTGTAAAGGATTTCCGTACAATGCGAGGTCAGCTAATACTGGAAATTTATAGCTTGATGTGTAGCACTGTGTACAACGAAATATTAATATTTATACACGGGGCACTCAGAAAATTTTGCAATAAGTAATAAAAAAAAATATACTACAGGTTATATTTTATTTATTAAATCTTTTCAAATAACTCTCCATTGGCGTCTATACACAGTTTCATGCGTCTTAACCAATTTTCATTACACATTTTCCAGTCCACATCAGACACCTCTTTAATCCCTGTTTTCCCTTGAGTTGATTTTTTATTTTGGGGAACAAAAATGACAAATCCATGATTCCGTAATGAAATCGTAAACGCGCCGAGACGAGCCTGCTTCAAATTTTGCTATCATGTCTCGGCACCATTCTACCCGAACCTCCTTCTGCGTTAGATTGTGTGGTAATCAGCGTGAAACTATCTTCTTTACCTGAAGATGCCCGTGTAAAATTTCATGTACACTTCCCGATCCAATCTGCAGTATATGCTGAATCTCTTCATATGTAATTCGCCTATTCACTTAAATTTATTTTTTCACAGTCAGCACGTTTTCCTATGTAATAGCCGTCATAGCCCTATGACGGCCACTTCTTTCTTCGTCCGCCAAAGTTACTTGACCACGCTTAAATTCGTTGAACCAGCGGAAAACAGTCGCTTTAGAAGGGGTTTTGTCTATGAACATCATTCGAAGTCTTTCAAATGATTGTTTTGGTTTTAGTCGACATTTGAAATCGTACAAAATCATCGCGCGAAAATGTTCTCGTTGTAAATTCAATTTTCAGTGAGACGTTGCGCGCGGCGTTGTTGTAACGTTTAGCAAGTGTAAAAACGGAAAAGTATAAAATAAAAAATTAAGTTTAATAAAAAACTGTAACCCGACCACGGGAAAATAAAAATGATCTAAAAAGTACGAAACAAGCAAATATTTCAGACAGAAATCAAGACATAGGTACAAAAATGGTCAAGGTAAAGCCGTCGTCGCATGCCATTATAATTTTGTAGGTGTTCCTGGCACCCACATGGTATACAGGCATGCGACCACGGCTTTACCTTGACCATTTTTGTACCTATGTCTTGATTTCTGTCTGAAATATTTGCTTGTTTCGTACTTTTTAGATCATTTTTATTTTCCCGTGGTCGGGTTACAGTTTTTTATTAAACTTTATTTTTTATGTATTGTTTATATTCCTGTGCGTTTTCCAAATAAAATATTTTTCTTTAATTTTTAGAAACGTAGGTACCTAATAAACATACATACGCTATTATTATTCGTTATTTTTTAAAGTGAAACTTTTATTACATCGTCTCAAACTTTTTCGTCTGTGTGTTGCATGTCGCGTGACGGTCGGCCGCGGAGTATGGATAAAGTGAAAGGCGCTCGTCAGAGCAGCCAAGGCCAATATGGCGGCGCCTATAGAAGTTTCACTTTTACCGTGGTTTCACCACACAATCCATTTTTTAATGACGACGGCAATAAAAAATCTAACATTATTTTCGATGACATAAAAAAAGTAAAATTGCAAAATGATCATTGATTCATTTTACCGCTGACTGTACATCGCTGTAACCTCCGGCTCGTATTCATCGGGACCCCGTAGTATCCCTAGTTCGTCCGCTTTGTCATCCTATACACAATGGTCCGACTAATTGCTGACAACTGACATTAACAATAATTAGTACGCACCTCCCCTTTAGGGTGTGGTTCGAAGGGAAAGGGGAGAGCGGGGAAGTTTTTGTTAAGGAATTTGTCAGTCTTTTGTTTAGAACTTTACGTTTAGTTTTCGAAGAATGGAACTGCCTTTGTTTGATTGGCAATTGTTTTTGGCTGACGATGTTATTGATGAGACTTCTTTGAATGCACTAGTAAAGTTACAAATGTTTGTGTGTGGTTAGAATAAGCCTGATTTTTCTGCAGAAATACTGTTACTGAATCTACTTTCAGTTAACATAGCAGTTAATTTACTCCAAAAAAATGTTAGTAAAACAAAAAATGTCAAATGTTAGTAAACATGTAAATTATCTCAGAACTTCATTGACATAATCTTTTCATTATTTGACATTATATACCTACAATTTTCTATATTTTTTTAATCAAATTAGATTTGTTAAAGCAATGTGGCAATCATGCCATTTGGTTTAAATAGGTCCTTATTTGTATTACTTTGTTTATCTTTTATATAGATTCTTTTCTTTTAGATTTTGTGAATGTGAGAACGTTGTAGGCTGTAGACTTGTGGACCATTTTCTGTTTTACTAAGTACCTGGTACTTGTTGACAGGCCTACACTGTCCTCCCATATCTATTAACACTGTAATTTGAAAACATTGTAGAAACCATTTATTTTGAAAAGAGTAACCGTGGAGTTTCTTGCCGGCTCTTTTCCATAGGAAGCGACCAATTGGAACCGTGCACTTGGCTTCTGACGTTTCATAAGTGCCCTTGCAGTTTTATGTGAAATAAAATATATTGAATTTGAATTTGAACATTAGGTTAGGTTTAAAGAATCTTTATTTCTCATAAGAACATGATACAGTTCCCTTATATGAGATTTAACTTAAATATATCATATTTTTTATTATTTCACTAATCCCCGGTTTTTAGAGCTATTTGATTGACTGTTGTTATTTGTTTAACTGATCATAGAAATTAACTTGAGTTTTGACAGTGTGTTAGTTTTTGTGTTAAACAGTCTTCTAGAAACCGGTTTTTAGAAATGTTTCTCCAAGAGCACAATAAAGTTACATTATAATAATTGCCCAAGAAATCATCAAGAATTTATACTTTCTTCCAAACCTATCATACTCAACCGTACTTAATTGTAACTTAAGGCACACCCTAAACGGATACTGGCTGTTTAACTTAAAAGCATTATTGTTTATTCCGGGAACACGAGATTCATCACTTAATACTGAAATTCGGGTGAATTTTTCAGCCATTACCTATTCTGATTGGGTTTGTTGTTGTTCGTTTGTATACTTTTCAATAAGTACCTATTTGTTAACATAACATCATGACTGTAATCTCAGAAGGGTTAGGCAGAGGTGTACATATAGTACACCAACATTTCGCCAGTTATATTTAAGTCTCATGTAATAGGGGGCGAACCTATTGCCATCAACCGGGCACATATCCAGACTCCGGGCTGCTACTGAGAAATTCCAGATGAAAAACACAATAACACTTTGCCCGATCCGGGAATCGAACCCAGGACCTCATACTCAGCAGTAGCGCTTGCGACCACTAGACCAACGAGGCAGTACCTATATGTTATTTTTTCAAAATTTTCTAACTATGTTGGGGTCGGCTTCGAGTCTAACCGGATACAGCTGAATACCAGTATTTTACATGGAGCGACTGCCTATCTGACCTCCACAACCTGGTTAGGTAATGGGTAACACGATACCCCTTGGTAAGACTGGTTATCAGACTTTCGGGCTTCTGACGACCCGTAACAACTGTCAGAGATCACAAATAACAGCCGGGATCAACGGCTTAACGTGCTTTCCGAGGCATAGAGGAGTCTCGGTGTATAAAGATGGTCACCCATCCACGGACCAACATCGGCAAGTGTAGCTTAACCTGTTGGATCAACCCGTGCGGCTATTATTACTTAGCCACGAGCTCCTCTATTTCTTTATTCATTTTTATTTTGGGGTTAAAATCAAATGCTGTAAGATTATCATCATCATCATTTCAGCCGAAAGACGTCTTTTGTTTGACATAGGCCTCCCCACCGCAACTTGGACCATCGTTCTGTGCTTCCCACATCCAGCGGATTCCTGCGGCCTTCACAAGGTCATCGGTCCAACTTGTGGGAGGCTTTCCAACGCTACGTCTTCCGGTGCGTGGTCACTGTAGGTAGAAACTGCTGAAATCCTAAAATTATAGTACAGTCAAATACCTTACTGATCAACATCGTGTGAACGTGAGCTGAGTCACCTCTTCACCATTGTCAATCCTGAAGAAACCATGTTTTTTTGTTCAACGAAAATAGCATAGTTTCATCAAATGTTTCAGAAAGTGTATCCAAAAGGTTAAACCAGTTTGTGTATGCGTTAAGACAAGTAAAATACTGTACGGTGAACGTACATGGGTTTTAAAATATATTTATTACAATAAGTTAGCCAGTAGGCTCGCGTATTTGCACTTTGAACGCGACCTACATTTGGCAGTGCATTGACACTGACATATTGCATTGTTCTATGCATTTTATGTATATTACATTTTTAGTGTTCAATTAGACGTGGTTTGAGTCGGACAACTTGCATTTTTATTTAGATTCATCCCGTTGAGCATTCGCTGACATTTTCTGCATTTAAGTTTAAATTTGACATCTTACATTTGCATTGACATTACTTATGTTAGGGATTCACCCTACATAGTTTTTTGGTCCTTCGTAACTATTGCAAGTACCATACAGTCCGATACGTCGGTCGATAAGTCGCCGCGCGGGATCTGTGTCGTGTCGTGTCATACCGTGCCACGTGTGTTGCCGTGCAGGAGCTTTCGGGGAGGTAGCAGCGATCCAGGTTCCAGAGCGTCACATTGCATTGCATTGCATACAGGGAGAGTTCCTGAATTTCAAGTAAGATCGTTCATTATTTATCTTACGGCTTTATAATGGAGGGTTTAATCGTGCGTCAAGCTGAGATCCTCGAGGAAGTGAAGAGAATCCATTCTAATTTTAAGAAGGATTCAGCGAGCAGGAAGACCACCGAGTACATTCGTAAAAGGCTTGAGAGGTTAGATATACTATGGGCGGAATGTGAAGAGAAGAACCGGGAGCTGAGTGCAGTAGAGGAGAAAGATCATCAATATTTCACCGGTAACATTTATGAGGTCATTAAAAGCTGGTACCATGGAACGCGTCAGGAGATTGCAGCGTTCGAGATGAAGACTCTTGCTGGACCCAGTAACGCCGGCCATAGTAAGTTAAACGTTGAGTTTGACAAAACCATGTTCGAGACATCTGTAGGAGCAGAGGACAAGCTACTCGAGTTACAGCAGTTGCAACAAGCTAACTTCCGTGCATTCACTAGGTTAGTAAATCGAAGCCTACACGAGGTTAAGGAGAAATGGGAAATTGAGGATATGCTTAAGACTGTAGAGTTTCGGTGGACTGCGATTGACAAATTACATTTACAAATTGACGGCATATTAGAGGGGAATTCACAGGACTACTATGACGAGTTCTGTCGTCACGAAAAGGCATTTACAAATATGAAACGGGCGTTGAACACGAAATTAAACGCTTCTCTACATCAACAGCAAACATTGCCTAAAATTGACATACCTATCTTTAACGGCAACTATACTTTATGGCCTACTTTTATGGATCTCTACGTAGAAGCGATTCATAATAATTCGGCGATCGCAAAAACACAAAAAATGCAACATCTAAAGGGTAGACTTCGCGGTGAAGCGGAAAAGCTCGTGCAGCATTTACACATTGCACCCGAAAATTATGACACGTGTTGGGAAATTTTGAACCATAGATATAATAATAAGTTTCTGTTATTTACCAGAAATTTCCAGGCATTTATGCGTCAACCTAATTTGCAAAAACAATCTGCATTCGACCTCAAGCGGTTATATGACACTAGCAACGAAACCATAAACGCCATACACAACTTGGGCGTTGATACAAGCTCATGGGATCCGATTCTAGTTTACGTGTTATGCGAAAAATTAGACTCCGAAACGTATACGGAATACATGCAGTCCAGGTCGGATCCGCGCGAGATACCAACATACAATCATTTTATGGATTTCGTCGAAAACAAGTTTATGGCATTAGAACCATTGCACAGGAAAAAGCCAGAAAATTTTGATAAACCTGCATCAAAAACACATCTAAAGACGCAACATCTGTTCGGCAATAATCCCAAGTCATCAAATTCACAACCCAATAAAGGTTCAGCAAACTATTCTCGCAATTTTCATGCGTCAAACGCTGGACAATACAGCAAGACTATTTGTCCATTGTGCAATACGAATCATGCATTATTTCAATGTTCTAAATTCGCTGACATGCTGAGTCCGGAAAAAATAGCATTTATAGAAAACAATCAAATATGCACAAATTGTTTGTATGTGCATACTAAGGGTTACTGTGCGTCGCAGAAAAGATGCAGAGATTGCAACGAACAACATAACACACTTCTGCACAGCGATATTGTAAAGTCAGCGCAAACGCCCTCAGCAACACAAACAGCACCTAAACCGTCGTCATCGACTTCATCTAGGTCAAATAAAAATATGCAAAACAACTTCGCGTCAAATAATAATGATGAAATATTATTACCAACAGCATTACTGCAAGTAGCCACAGCTGGAGGTGACTACATTACACTAAGGGCTCTAGTTGATCAAGGCTCACAAATTACGTTGATCACGGAGAATGCAGCTCAAAGATTGGGCATAAAGCGTCAACAGCTGAATGCAAACATAAGTGGCATCGGTACTTTATCCAACAGGAGTAAAGGAAAGGTCCATCTATCCTGCAAGTCCTTATATAACGATTTCCAGTTTACAACGGAAGCGTTAATCATGACACGGGTAGTAAACAGTCTGCCTAACGTTACATTTGCAAAGAAACCTTGGGCTCATGTGACAGACATCACACTAGCCGACCCAGATTACAACTTATCTAACCCATTGACATACTTCTGGATGCACACGTATTTTCCGAAATACTCATGAATGGCTTAGTCAAAGGGGAGGTTAATGAACCCATGGCTCAACAAACACGGTTGGGGTGGATATTGTCAGGCAATGTCACCAAAACATTTAATTGCAACGTCGTAGTTAATGAAGTTAACGACTTGACAAAATACTGGGAAATTGAAGACATCAATGGAGATGCATGCAATTCTATGACGTCAGAGGAACGATATTGTGAGGAGCTCTACACTGCAACAACCAAGCGATTAGGTGATGGCAGATATGCAGTTCGTTTGCCAATGAAGCCTAATTTTAATCAGCTGCTGGGCAAGTCAAAGCCACGAGCAGTAGCACAGTTTATGCAATTAGAAAGGAGATTAGGCAGGGATGACAAATTATCAGATAGTTACATCAAATTTATGCAAGAGTACCTGGAAATGGGACATATGAAGGAGAGCAAACCTGACTGCAACACGGCATGCTACTTACCTCATCATGGAGTCCTAAAACAGGACTCAGTGACATCAAAATTGAGGGTGGTTTTTAATGCCTCCCAGAAAACTGACACAGGTTACAGCCTGAATGACTTGATGGAGTGTGGCCCTAAGCTACATCAAGACCTATTGACATTATTATTAGGATGGCGGCTATACAAGTACGTCTTTACTGCAGATTGTGAGAAGATGTACCGCATGATCCTTGTCCATGAAGAAGACCAACGCTTGCAAAAGATCCTGTGGAGAGAATCCAACCAAGGTCCTTTAAAGGAGTTCCAGTTATGCACAGTGACGTATGGAACCAAGGCAGCACCATTTCTAGCTCTTCGAACGCTGAAACAGCTTGCAGAGGATGATGCACAGAAATATCCGTTAGCAGCGGATGTCATCGCTAACGAAATGTACGTTGATGATGTCCTAAGTGGCAGCAACTCCGTCGAACGAGCACAAGAAATTCAAAAGCAACTCATTGACATGCTGAGTGGAGCTGGCCTTACACTACGGAAGTGGTCAAGCAACGACCAGACCTTGATTGAAAGCTTATTTTCTTCAGATCTTAACCAAACGACAATGCATTTTACAAACGATGGCATGACAAAAGCCCTGGGGGTCCAGTGGAATCCTACAACTGACACATTTTCATTTACAAACAAAATACAATTTGACAATAAAAACCAATTGACAAAAAGGAAGCTACTATCGGAAATCTCGAAAATTTTCGACCCGCTGGGCTGGCTGACACCTTTGACAGTAAAAGCAAAACTGCTGTTCCAAAGCGTCTGGCTATCGGGATGCGAGTGGGATGAAACCTTACCTGACAGCGTGCAAGAGGAATGGAAGCAGTTTACTAGCGACTTACACAACATAACCGAATACCAAATACCAAGGTGGCTGGGAGATATTACTAAACCATTCCAAGTACATGGGTTCTGCGATGCATCCGAAAAGGCCTACGCATGCGCTATATACCTGCTGACAACAAATGACAAAAACGAGCCTACGATTAGACTTATCGCTGCAAAGTCGAGGTTATCGCCAATCAACAAAAAATTGACACTACCGCGACTCGAATTATGTGGAGCGCTACTACTTTCACGGCTCATGAAAAAGGTCCTGACAGCCTTTAAATGGGACAATGTGCACAAAAATACATACGCCTGGACAGACTCTATGATTGTATTAGGCTGGCTGCACGGGGACGTCACAAAATGGAAGTCGTTCGTCAGCAACAGAGTACAGCAAGTGCATGACGTAATCCCAAAACAGCACTGGAGTTATGTCAAGTCCGAGGAAAATGCTGCAGACTGCGCGTCACGCGGAATCAGTTGTTCCCAACTATTGCAACATCCTTTGTGGTGGCAAGGACCCTACTGGATGAAAAATTACAGTGAAGATACCTTTGACAAAATTACAATTACACCGACAACATGCGAATCAAAACAAAAACAAATGCAAACGTATGTTGTGAAATGTGAACCGTCTTCAATAGTAATTGAGTTATTAGACAGACACAGCGATTTGACTCGTATTACAAGGGTCATTGCTTGGATGAAACGTTTCACTAACAGCTGTTCGAACACCGACACTCATCGTACTACTACTTATTTGACATCTACGGAACTAAAAAGCGCTGAAAACCTAATAATGAAACATATTCAACTGCATGCTTTCAATGACGAGATTATGAGATTGAAGGAAAACAAAGGTTTGAGCACAAAAAGTAACCTTTTGAGTTTAAATCCATTCCTTGACAAACATGACATTCTGCGAGTGGGTGGAAGGTTACGTAACTCAAGCCTACCCGAAGACACTAAACATCCAATTCTACTACCACATGACAACAAACTGACAGAGTTACTAATTTGGCAAGCTCACAGAAGAACACTACACGGAGGTCCCAAGTTAACCCTGACACATCTTCGACAAAGAGTTTGGATCGTAGGAGGACATCGCGCCGTCAAAAAGGTCTTACACAAATGCGTAACATGTCGCCGATTTAATGCTAAACAAACAAACCAGATTATGGCGGACCTACCAGAGCCGAGAGTGACAGTATCTCGCCCTTTTACACATACAGGTGTCGATTTTACTGGACACGTTGAGATCCAGGCAAGTAAAGGCCGAGGCGTCAGAACATTGCTGGCGTACGTTGCAGTATTTATTTGTCTAGCAACAAAAGCCATCCATCTAGAACTGGTTTCAGAACTATCCAGTACAGCATTCCTATCGGCTTTCAAGCGCTTCTGCGCACGTCGAGGTACACCACGGGACATGTACAGCGACAACGGCACGAACTTTGTGGGTGCAAATCGGATCCTATTGCAACAATACAAATGCATTGTAGAAAACATTGACAACTTCTTCTTGGGGAAAATATCAGAGATGGGAGTTCAATGGCACTTCAATGCCCCGGTCTGGCCAAGCGCAGGCGGACTGTGGGAAGCAGCTGTGAAGAGCATGAAATATCATCTCAAACGGGTCATTGGAGACCAACGTCTGACATACGAAGAATTTACCACTCTGCTATGTCAGATAGAAGCTTGCTTGAACTCACGACCACTAGGCACCGTTTCAGAGAACGCCGAAGAGATTAACTGTTTAACTCCAGGACATTTCTTAACCGGCACATCACTCATGACAATTCCAGAACCCGACATGGACAATACGTACCGTTTAAACACGAGATGGCAAATTGTACAACAACTTAGCAAGGATTTCTGGAAGAAGTGGTCGCAAGAGTACCTCCAACAACTACAAGCAAGACTAAAGTGGAAACGACAGAATACTGACATAAAGAAAAATGACATTGTATGCATTAAAGATGAAAGGTTACCTGCAGGAAAATGGGCACTGGGTCGTGTAGCGGATTTACACCCTGGAAAAGACGGCCACACTAGAGTTGTGACATTACAAACTGCAAAAGGCGAAACTAAACGACCTATTACAAAACTGGTACCACTAGTGGAGGCTGAGGAAAAAACCAACACTGACACTGACAAACTACCCAAAAACAGGCGAAACCGAGCTAAAGGGCTTACCTGGAACAGCTTGGTATGTTATATGCTGATGCTAGTTATGACATTAATAACGCCCACTGTTCAGCAAGATATGAAATTTGCTCAACTGACAAAAAATCAAACAATTTTCTTTGACAAGATTGCAGATCTACAAGAAATTAGAGATGAATGGAAACTGGTATTCTACTACAATATGACAAATTATTGGCGCAACGTGGACACTCTGCAAGCATTCGTATCGCATATAAAGCAAGCTCGTTGCGAAGAGTGGTTGATGCAATTTCATGTTCTGATTAACCAACTTGAACAAAGCACGAGTGAACTAAATTATTACAACGAATTACTGAGGTCCCAGCGGATAATTCAACACAGGTTCAAAAGAGGAATGATCGACGGAGTAGGGTATGTTGCAAATTCGTTATTTGGAGTGTTAGATCAACATTTTGCAGAAAAATATGAACAGGATATCGACACAATCCAACACAATGAAAATCACCTATTCCAACTGCTTAAAAACCAGACAAGTGTTCTGGAAACCGAGAACAACATTGTACAGCGTAACGAAGCAACAATGGTGAAGCAGTTCAATTTTATCAACGATCACCTCACGTCCCTAGAAAACAAGACGCTCAAAGATAAACTTGTGAGTTCAAAGGCATTCTACATCATTACATCGGCCATAGCTGCAGACAGAATGGCCCAAAACTTAAAAGATATCCAAGAATCACTCATCAACACACTGACAAATATGTACCAAGGACATATGGACGTACATCTATTATCACCAACCCAAATGCAAAGCGAACTAGATAGAGTAGCTCGACTACTACCTCGCGATTCTACACTACCTGAAGTTCGTAATGACATAAGAGACATCTACAGGCTGTTCAGAATACATGCACGCATAACACAACACTACCTGTTGATGGAAATAAAAGTACCGATCTTGAGTGATGCCCTATACGAACTTAACAGACTTATCAGCATTCCTCAACGTATTGACATAAATCGGGTAATGTACGTTATTCCCAACTCTGCATTAATAGCATTTAATGCCAACCAATACTCATTTATACCCCTAGAACAATATGACATTAACGAATGCCAAAAATTACATGACCAAACTCTACTGTGCAAACTAAATCACCCTATATACAACACCGGTGATCGTCACAAATCTATTTGCGATGTACAGCTGATTCGAGACAACGAAGAACACAGCGTTTATTGCCATACGGAAATAAAATTATGCGCCGACAAATGGGTCAAATTACATAAACAAAACACCTGGTTTTATTATTGTTGTGACACGTGCGAAGTACAATTAGTGTGCGGCACTCAAATGACATCGGAGACGATACGTCACTCGGGTCTGATAACGCTGAAACAAGGATGCAACTTGCAAGGCGACTCATTCGCACTGCACGCATATATGGAACATACAAGTGACATTTTAGTCAATGTACCATATGCGATGATCGTGCCCACGATCTCTCCAATCAACAACATAATCAATACCTCGATTCGTAACTCAACGTTGCATATTGAAACGCACGAAGAGACGTTCAAGAAGATTGACACGCAACTACGCTCTATAGAAGCACAGTCTAAGCTAGACACCTTATCCTCTCACGACGTTCATCACTACATTGCAATTTATGTGGTTGTTGCGATTAGCATTGCACTGTTTGTAACATCGGTGTACTTTTGGCGAAAGATGGCAACCCAAAGACAGGGGGAGGGTCCGCAAGACGCGAGAAGTAGAAGCAGACGAGAAGAAGATCATGACATCGAGGACAGGAACAGCAAGATCGACAAACGGGACTCAAAAGTGAATAAAGTGTCGTGTGCTAACCCTACCTCAAGTGAAGTGAAATTTGACACTGAAAAACATAGTGATGTGTGCTAATTTATTATTATGGTGACATTCTATTTATAGACTTTAGTTATATTTCTTCATAGTAGTCGTAGATCAATCATATTTACATTGGAGTCCTTCATTTTTACATTGTTTTTTACATTCTTATTTTAGTTTTTTTACATATTTTGGGATTGTTATTTAATTACTCTCTTTCTGTGTTGTGGCAATATGTACGGTGAACGTACATGGGTTTTAAAATATATTTATTACAATAAGTTAGCCAGTAGGCTCGCGTATTTGCACTTTGAACGCGACCTACATTTGGCAGTGCATTGACACTGACATATTGCATTGTTCTATGCATTTTATGTATATTACATTTTTAGTGTTCAATTAGACGTGGTTTGAGTCGGACAACTTGCATTTTTATTTAGATTCATCCCGTTGAGCATTCGCTGACATTTTCTGCATTTAAGTTTAAATTTGACATCTTACATTTGCATTGACATTACTTATGTTAGGGATTCACCCTACAAATACGTTACCAATCTAAAAACAGCTATAATGACATATCATGCCCATGTGCAATCAATACTACGATATGGACTTGTAATGTGGGGAAACGGCACAGACCAACACAAAGCATTTGTAGCACAAAAAAAATGTATAAGAGCAATGTATGACATGAAACCTGATCAATCATGTCAACCGATATTTAAAAACCTTGGTTTGTTGCCTCTACCCTCACTTAACATTTATGAAACATGTATGTTCGTAACAAACAACAAAGATTTATTTAGAACTGCAAATGATGTGAATCCAAGAAATCGTAGAGATCCATTCCGACTCGTACTGAATGACGTTCCTAGATCTACAAAATACAATAAGAACTGTTTAGCAATGTGTGTACGTATTTATAATTATATACCAAGCAACTTAAAAACGTTGACTTGTAGAGCATTTAAGCACAAACTATATAAATGGCTAAATATACAAAATATCTATTCTATTAAAGAATTTATAGAGACTAAATATGCTCCAACAACTATAATATTATGTAACGCACGTGATGTTACGCATGCCGATAAGTTTGCATGCTATGTATGTATACAAAACATGTAAGCACTAATTTTAATGTAACATCTGTAATACCATGTTTTAATGCAAATAAAAATGATTTGATTTGATTTGATTTGTTATCGACGCGTTTTATTTAATTGGAAAAGGCTTCATGACGTCATGTCCGTCAACTGACGGTGGGCCGCCACTGAGAAACGAGCGTTTAGTAAAAAGTATTTCACGAGTTGATCGAGCCCCAGTCTGCGAGTCCACAACTGTGTACAAAGTATTCACTTACAGGCTGTGCAAAAGGGTACAAGAATCAACGTGTGCATAGTCATAACTATTTTGTAATTCTTAAATTAGTTTGATTGTGGCAGCTATGTTTGTAAATTAAAGGAAGATTATTTATAAAATAATCTAAAATAATATTAAGTAATTACGTTCTCGAAAATGGCTCCATCGATTTTGATGAAAGTTGTAATTTACGTAGGGGCTTTACGGGGGCGAAAAATCGATCTAACTAGGTCTCATATCTGGGAAAATTCGTTTTCTCTATTTTCACAGCCTCGGGAATGTGATACAACGTTGGTATATGTTAATCTATTTTCATCCGTGCAGAGTTCGGTCGATTAGGTACTTATACTAATTTGTGTTATTTTCCCACAGGTAGGTATTCAAAAAAGATCTTTTATTCCACAACCGTATCTATTTTAAGATCTGACCAATTTCAACTCAACATCACATTATGTGAGTAAGTATACAAAATTTCCGACCCAATTGCCTTAGGGAAGGACAGAAACAATATATATTTATATGTACAATATATACATATATACGGATACGAACAACCGTTTGTCCCTCATGTCAAGTTGACCGAAAGTAATACTGTTGCTGATCAATAGGACGGAAACGAACAGCGTAAATCTATTACATTTGATACTAAGGAACGGTTTCCTTTGTATTTCTTATGTGTTACCCCTTATCTTAGGGTTTTCTTGTTTTTCAATGACGGTACAGAAGGGAAATGATGGAACCCTGAGATTGGCAACGAATACGTCATCAGACCTGGTTTGTGAGTCGAGAGAATTGAGTGTGAAACGTGCCTTTGCAGTCGACGTGTTTTTCTTATTGCAACTTCTTCATTTAAAGAGGTTTTTGAAGTGAAAACTTCTTTAGGTGCGTTGGGTATTTTTGAGATGGGAAAAAACAATTGAACTTGCGACACCGTTACCGACACCTCATTTTGTAAACGCGATTGTGCTCTTTATTTATATTACGTTACGGATCAATGTTCTATGCAAGTATTTTTACTTCAAAGGTTATGGAAGTTTTTTTTTTGTAAACACGATTGTGCTCTTTATTTAGATAAGGTTACGGAACAATGTTCTATACCAGTATTTTTCTTCTACCAAGGCGATTTTGTTCAAGTTTTCACTTCTGTCGGCACTCCCGGAGTACCATTGTTTTTTTTCTTCCAAGTCTTTTTTACTTCTCAACAACAAATCAATGAAAAATATTTATTTTGATGTTTGTCCTAGTTTCAAGACGCTTTGAACGGGGACAGAACCCAGATTTGAATTAAAACTGTTGAATAGCTCGTTTAGAGTCAAACTTTGTAATATATCAGTTTCTCGTCACAGAGTTCACCTCAAACTCTCTAACAAGGACCTTTCATCGTACCTATCAGCTGCTGTTCACCAGATAGGGCAGGTTAAATGGAAGCTTTCAAATAAAGTCTCCAGGTTAAAAAAAAAAAAAGATTTTGCAGTTGTAATACCTACACGATTTGTGACTTGTGATGATACAAGCCTTAAGACATTTGACAGTTCAATCAAACTCAAAAAAAAAACGACAGTACACATTTCCTTAGGTCGACAACGTGTACAAATCGTCTCCAATTTTCATACTACACGACTACTACAATTGGTGCCGACATCAAAGCGAAAAAAGCGCTAAAAGCGAAACGAGCGAGAGGTGTGATTGTCAGTTTATTTGTGTCGGGAGTGTCGGCTCAGATTCCAATAACGGTGGACCGGTGTCTTGGTAATGATGGCGCATTTGATGCCACAAGAGAATTGAGACATGTTCTTTTATAACAGAAAGATTCTGTTTTTTAACCCTCGACGCAGAAAGAGAGATAAAAGTTTGACCGCTATGTGTGTGTGTCTGTCTGTGGCACCGTAGCTCTTAAACGGGTGAACCAATTTGAATGCAGTTATTTTATTTGATTGCAGGTTCTAGCAACGGTTTAGTCGTTTGAAGATTATCAGCTCTTTTCTAGTTGATGAATGGATGTGAGTATCTTCCACAGGTCTGATCGATTTGAAATTTGGTATTCTGTTACTTCAATGATATTAGAAGAACATAGTAACCTTGAACTGATGCTGCAGCATCACCTGGAATTTGCAGGATACCCAACTCCCTTACCAACTTACAGCATAGGTATCATGTTTGGACTCATTGGAATGGCCTCAATGAATAGGTTATAGATAGATGGTTGAACAAGGTCTGGTGATGGAGTAGGAAAGAGAAATGAGGAAACGTTTGTGTCGGAGGTTTTTTAAATGTACGGATCGGTTGGTGGTTTTACTTGAATTTTAAAAATTTCTTGGTTTAAGTATTTCTAAACGACAATTCTATTTACGGGAGGATGTAGATGATATAAATAATATTATAAATCAACGTGGAAGACCCAGGCGTAGATGGCGGGATGAACTTGACGCTTATAGGAGGAATTAGTCCATATTGGCTCACGATCGGGTTGGGTGGAAAAAGGAAAGGGAGGCCTTTGCCCTGCAGTGGGACAATACGGGCTAATTATTATTTATTATTATTATAAATCAACGACCTAATGAATATGTTTTGAATGTGTTTCTTTGAAGTATTGATTAGTATCCTAATGCGAAACTATATTACTATAGTGATCATCAGCATAAATGATAAATTATTATATTTCTGTAGTTTTATACAAACACTTGTCAATCATATTTTTTTAAACTAGATGAGGTCAGCTTTTCACATCTGACTACTCTGAGAAGAAAGGCCGAAACAAAATCAGAGGTCGCAGTTTCTTTTAAAGTACAGACATAATTTTGGTCAGATAACCTGAGGACCATGTAGATTGGTGTCTCTGAGGAAAGAACCACACAGATTGAGTGGACCTGTCCAGTCAGTGCACGCATTTGTCAGTAATTAGCATACATTATTCTCATCGTTAAAAGATGGATTCTGCTACCAATACTTTTAAAATAATCAATAAGTTGTCTTTTACGATACCCACAAGCAGAAAAAGGCCTATTTTTTGCTGGAAACTAAATAAATTCTTATTTCAGATCCAATATAGTGACATCAATACGACTACCGAAAAGTAATGTATCAAGTTACACAAAAAATGGCGTCGAAAGATACCAAAAGAAACCAGATAGACTACATTGACTACAAGTTTATTAGAGAACTGCTCAATGTTGCGAGCTGTCAAAGGAAGTTTATTATACTGCTTTATTTTAGCTTTTCTTTTTAGACGTGTCAGGTGTGTTATTTTTCGAGTTATTAATACTGCCAAAAAACAGGATACCTGTTTTCATGACATGTTAATTTTCACATTTTTTTTTAATATTATTGGCTTGATAAATGATAAATGATTTTATTTCTGTAAGTAGGTTTGTACAAACACTTTTACACGTCAATCATATTTTAAAAACTAGATGAGGTCGGCGTTTCCTATCTGACTACTCTGAGAAGAAAGGCCGAAACAAACTCAGAGGTCATAGTCTCTTTTAAAGTCCAGACATAATCTTGGTCAGATCATGTGAAGGCCATGTGGATTGGTGTCTGAAGTGGTCTTTAGAGGAAAGCATCACACAGATTGAGAGGGTCTGTCCAGTCAGTGCACGCATTTGTCATTTATCGTGTAGCTCACGTGAAGGTTTAGCTTGTAGCTAAGTAAAAACAGCAGCACGGGTTGATCCATGAGGTTAAGCTACGCTTGCCGGGATTAGTCCGTGGATGGGTGACCATATTTACACACCGAGACTCTTCCGTGCGTCAGAAAGCACGTTAAGCTGTTGGTCCCGGTTGTCGTTCGTGGATCTTTGACAGTCTTTACGGGTCGTCAGAAGCCCGAAAGTCTGACAACCAGTCTTACCAAGGGGTATCGTATTATCCAGTTACTGGGTTGTGGAGGTCAGATAAGTAGTCGCTCCATGTAAAATACTGGTATTCAGCTATATCCGGTTAGACTGGAAGCCGACCCCAATATAGTTCCCCAATAGGGTTTAACCATATAGGACCTTTTTTTTTTTGGGTCGGAAATTATCAAATAACTTCTCCCGCTCTGGGTGGAGCGGGAGGACGTGTCAGATTCTTACTGCCTAAAACCCACCCGTGTTCCTTCGGTTGCCCTGTTGCCGGGGGCCACGATGTCCCTATCGGTTTTCTTCGAACCCCCGGCAGGCATTGGCCCTAGCTGACCCCGTCAATTCTGCGCGCGTAGAACACAATGCGCCGTGGACCCGGGCTTGGTCCTTATCGGACGGCGAGCTACCCATTGCTCACCGTCCGCAAGCCAGCGCCTACGGTGGCCGGAAATCGGCTCGCGATTTCCGCCCTGGGTGTCTCCTCCTGCGGCGGTTAGGGGCATGAGACCATATAGGACTTTACGTGATCGTCTGCCGCGTTGGTCTAGTGTTGCTACCACTTGTTTTTCGTGGGCAAATCCTCGTGGATACCCTCCGTCTTGGGAGACCGGAGAGTTATGTCGGATTCCTACCGACTAAAACCCCACTGTTACTACTACTAACATGAGTCGGGGGCCCGCGTTATCTACATTCGCCGCACCCCCAACTGGTTTCAGCCAATTCAATTCAATTCATTTATTCTCTAACAATTCACATTGTGTTCTAATAAATTCAACATGAAACATAAGCATACACAAAAAATATTATTAAAATACATGCAATTCAATTTAAATTAGGAAATAATAATTCGATACTACTATTATTGAATAAATAATTAATCTGTATGACATTGCATTAATTTAATATCTTAAAGTATTTTATGACTGTTTTTATCTATTTGTTGATTGTATTTTATGATTGTACGAGTACCTATACATTTTGCATGCCTTACGGTAGAATCACTTGAAACATGTAAATTTTTATAACACCATTGTAACAGTGTTTTTCTGCAAAAATAAATGATTTGATTTGATTTGATAAAAAAAAGGATTGTGTGGTTTTATGAATTCACGGTAAAAGTGAAACTTTTAAGCGAACTATAGGCGCCGTCATATTGGCCGTGGCTGCTCTGACGAGCGCCTTTCACTTTATCCCTACTCCGCGGCCGACCGTCACGCGACATGCAATACACAGACGAAAAAGTTTGAGACGATGTAATAAAAGTTTCACTTTAAAAAAATTAAATCCATATGTCAAAAATCAACAGCAAGATAAAAGCAAACAATAATCAAAAAATAAAATATGACTGCAATAATTATAACCCATAGACAAATAATGAGACATGTCAGTTTTAACAGAATAGGACTTATAAATCATCTAATGAATAGAGACATCTTTCACACAGAAATGCCTGGAGCCTTGCCTTGAATGAGCCTGTGTACAGTATGCTTTTTAACTCAAGCCTCCCATGCCTAGCGGGCCCAATCACCCAGTGCAGCGCATGCAACACTGCGTGCCTCTTGTTCGAGCCTGACTATTCGGGCGACGCACAGCCCCAATTTCGTCGCCCGGAGCATGAGGATCTGGGTTCGATTCCCGGGTCGGTCAAAGTGGAATTTTCCCAGTAGCAGACCAGGATTTGTGCCCGGTTGATGACAATAATCTCGCCCGGGTATAATACGGGACTTAAACAGAACTGCCGAAATATTGGTGTTATTATTACACCACTGCCGAGCCCTTTGAGGAAGACAAGCGTGATATCATGTCATGTATCTTACCTAATGGTAAGCAACGACGTGGTCGTCGATAATGCTTGATTACCTAGAATTAACCTATTCACTCGAGACATGAAAATTCCCAGGAATTCTGAATTTTCCGAAACGTCATGTGCGTATGTAAAGTCCAGCATATTATGCCGTGGCGCATTGCATCTGTGGTTGACCGCCACTGATGAAAAGCGTTTGTGAAAATTAAATTAAATAGTCATAAGTGTTTGTCCATGTGGAAATATTCTAGAAAAGTGGAATCATAACATTAAGTTTCTTGGCGGTAGAAATAGTTGTGCTACGTCCCCGGAAAAGCATGTTTGCTCGATCTTTTTTTTTAAGTAACTTCACTAACTTCACTAGTGGGCCGGCCACGTCGCACGAATGCACCCGGAGAGATGGGCAAAGATCGTCACTCACTAGACGCTTGAAGGAGGACAACGCCGTCGAGGTAGACCGCGGCGAAGGTGGTGTGACGATCTAGTTATGTTTGCGGGGCCAACATTCAGGCCATGTTGGCCTGAATCGCACAAAGCAGAGAGGTTTGGAAGGAAATAGGGGAGGCCTTTGCCCAGCAGTGGGACATATAATAGGCTAACAAAAAAAAAAAAACTTCATTAGCATATAGCCATGTGCGCTTACTTGAAAACTCGAGGTTATTTTGCTTTCTATGCAAAGATTTTACAGCCGGCAACACACTCCTTAAATTCTAAATTTGGACCCAAATTAATCAGCCAACTCTAATGGTCAGCATTATAGTAGCTTGTTAACAATTGTATAAAGCATTGCAAGAGCTTTACTGGGGCCTAAGGGTTATCGATAGCTGTCTAAGCCATTATACAGCCCATGTACATCAATATCTCTTAGACAGCCAAAAGATGATTGATATATAGCGATGAGTTGACCTTACAATGACCTTACAAATATAGACATTATGACTATTAGCGATAAGATCAACGTTGTTAGCTGAATATGAATAGTTTTGTATATGAGCTTTGTTAATTCAAACACAAAAAAGCACCAAATTTTAACATTGCTAAGCATTGTTCCAGATATCAAGCAGTTGAGTTATTTAATAGGTTACCAACTGATTTAAAATTATTAATTTATAACTCTCACTCATTTAAAACTAAATTAAAAGCCTTCTTGTTGGAAAGATGTTTATACTCGGTATCAGAATACATGTCAAATGATAAAAATAGTCAACTATAATAATAGCAGTGAACAAGCTATAAAATAATTTATTTGCTCATTACTAGGACCTTGATGAAGTTATACTCTCAATTATTTAATAATATTTTTTTTGACATTGAATTTTACATGATATTTGCTATTTATTTTGACGTTGTATTTAATTGTTGACATATTTTAAATTAATTTGACTTTATATTTGCTATTTAATTTGACATTGTATTTGTTAATTGTCATATTTTAAATTAATTTGACTTTTGAACTAACTTTTCACTTCAATTTTAATTAGGCTTTAAATGTATTATTTCTGCATGTGATAATTTTATAATATGTAATGTTCAACACAATGTTAATTGTTAATGAATAAATAAATGAAATGAATTAAATTAAGATGTAATTTCTATAATGCTTGTTCTATCTATATTAAAACTGCGGTGGTTACATCTCTCCTTGCAACATACAAAAAATGTATCTCCCCTCAGAACAGTTATAAATAAAAGCCATAGGAAACCAGTCGGTTTGGAAGTCTCCAACTAATCAAAATTCACCCACATTAATCTAAACTAAGTAGACAGTTTTACACTTATTATTCGTATTATCAAGATTTATATCATTTTTCTCAGAAACTGGTTTACCAGTTGAGTTTTATATTCCTTTTGACACAACCGTCTCTGGCAAGTGTCGTGAGAATTGGAATAATTTATCCAAGAGATTTCCCAAAGGCATTGTAGGAGGACAAACGAAACAGAAATCTTTCTTTTTTTGCTTCTTCCCGAATAAATGTAACGGAACATACGTAGATGTGTTGTGGGAACTGTGATGGTGGTATGAAAAGGTTCCGGGTTCGAATGAAAGTGAGTGTTTTTGTCTTTTTGTTGGTTTTGTATGGCAAATGACCAGTGGCGGGGTAAGATCAAAATTTAATGTGGGCGAGGTACATTGCGCGAGGCCCTCTAGTGGCGCAAGAAGACGAAAAAAAAACTGTTAAACAGTTGCCAAATTATTAGGTATACGTCGAGTTATAGGATAGACCGTTTAAAAATATTGCGGGTCTGTGAAAACTCTTTTTCTATTTAGGGATCTGTTTGCGTAATATTAAGCTTAACAGGTTCAGTGTCGGGAACCCTCCTGGCGGGCTCGTGTCAGTTCATCGTTTTAGGATGGGTAAGATTTTTTCGACGCCTTCACGGCTTTTATGTAATGCATAAACCTTCGAGGTGCGAGGCCCCTCGGACCGCGAGGCCGTAGGCGGTGGCCCACGTCACCCACGCCTTACGCCGCCTCTGCAAATGACATACTTAGTTGTGTGGTTGCTATTAATTGGCAAAAGGCAAAACTTCATCATCATCAGCCTATAATGTTCCCACTGCTGGGACACAGGCCTCCTCTCTTTGAGAGAGAGTGGGCCGTAATCCACCACGCGGGCCCAGTGCGGGTTGGTAGATATCACATGTCTTCGAATTTTCGGTTCTAGGTAATTTGTATCATGGAGCTGGTTTGATCATGCAGCCAGAAGTTGATCAAAGGAATTCCTCAACTAAACAAGATATTCCCATCGTGTTTGTGTTGTCTTGGCAAGTACTATAGCCCTAGTTAAAGTCCAGAGTATGATGGTGGAGCCGTATGGTGGCTACAGGAGCTCCTCAACTAAACAAGATAGCCCCGTCGTATTTGGGCTCATTAGATTTGATTTGACAAATAATTTAGTACTAAATGGAGTCCAGGGCCTGATAGTGGAGTTGGAAGGTGTCTATAGGAATTGAAAAAACAAATAAAAATTGTTACAATATTGTGAAATTCTATTTGATGTTAATATGTGTTTTACCTGAATTAAATCAATTGTATTTTTTATTTATTATTTTAAACAAAGAGGCATTCCAGCAGCGATCCCGATGATGGAAAAGTCAAAAATGTATTGGATTGTTGAAAGTATGTGTAGATATATGAAACGCTCTGAAAGCGATTGCCACTTATAAGCCCGCTGTTCGTAACCGCACTTCTGCAACGTTCAGTTATGCTCAAAAATATTTTGCGCTGTCTAGTTATTTTAAAAGTACAGTCTCCGGCTTCAAGCAAAAAAAAAATCCTTTATTTTAAGCAAAGTAAGTTTTGTTAAGTTTTGAGCAGTGGTGGCCCAGTGTTAACGGCCGCGACTTACGAATTATAGGTCGTAGGTTCGAACCCAGACAGGCGCTTTCATCATCATCATCATCAGCCTATAAATGTTCCCACTGCTGGGACACAGGCCTCCTCTCTGTGAGAGGGAGTGGGCCGTAATCCACCACGCGGGCCCAGTGCGGGTTGGTAGATGTCACATGTCTTCGAATTTTCGGTTCTAGGACATGCCGGTTTCCTCACGATGTTTTCCTTCACCGTTTTGAGAGCAGTGGTGATGAAATAATTTACACAAAGTAAAGCGCCTGTCTGGGTTCGAACCTACGACCTACAACTCGTAAGTCGCGGCCGTTACCACTGGGCCACCACTGCTCTCACAGGCGCTTTACTTTGTGTAAATTATTTCATCACCACTGTTGTCAAAACGGTGAAGGAAAACATCGTGAGGACACCGGCATGTCCTAGAATCAAACATTCGAAGAAATGTGTCATTTACCAATCCGCTCTGGGCCCGCGTGGTGGATTACAGCCCACACGCTCTCGAAGAGAGAAGGCCTGTGTCCCAGCAATGAAAACATTAGAGGCTGATGATAATGAAATACGACACAACACGACAAGTCGCGACACGTTGTGACACGACACGTCGTCGTCATGAGACGTTGCTGTCATTGTTGAATGACATTAAGTTACCCTCGTAAAACTAACCAGCTCTCCAGCTAAGAGATGGTCCTCTAATTTTAATTTCTTCGAGTAGTTAGCGTCTGAAAGGCAAAGTTCAAGACATTATCTAAAAGGTTAAAGTTTTTACATTGTTACATATGGCTCTGATTTTATCTTTACTACGATTCAGTTAACATACTGATTTAATATAAAATTGAAAGCTATCTCTTATGAAAAATCACATCAACTGCTTAATGAATCGTAAAAATCAGAGGTCGTTGGGTCATATTTTGCCAATCGATTTAAAATCTTAACTTAGAGAGATAAGGTTTGAAATCGGGTGGTGTTTAGCTGTTGTGAGTTTAAAGAAATTGGTGCTAAGTCATTTGATGAATCGATGTTACAAAATTAAATATAATGTAGTCCAAATTACAATTCACGAAATAATAAATCCAGCAAACAAAATCACGGGAGAATATCTGTTGAAAATCTATCGGTAAAAAATATTCATTGATAACATAAATCTTGGCAGCTTTGGACAGAGAGAGGTGGATGAAGAGAAGGGAGGTCTTTGCCCAGCAGTGGGCTAATAATGGTTAGTAAAAACTAAAAAAACTAACGAGCCTTACAGTAGTCGCATATGATGTGTAACATTTGACATCTTGTCTGACAACCTCTCGGAAAATGGGTTGGTACCATCTGACGGCCAACTGGCACCACGCGCGCTCATTGGTCAAATTAAATAGCGCGCGCGTCCCCGGCTTCCTGTTACACACTTCCGTCCCTATTCACGAAATTAACGACAGATTGCAAGAAAGCAAGAGAAAAAATGTTACACTTAAAAAACACAAAAATCTTAGTTATTAGATATATATGCAAACACTATTTAACTTTTAAAAATTAATACGCGAGTGTAGCCAGTAGGCCCAGCAAATAAGCAGATTTTGTAAAGCTTTTTCTAAATGAAATAACTCCGTCGATTTTTACAAAACTGTCAACAAGATTTCTCGGCCAATATTCTAAAGTTAGCCGCTTCAGGCCACTTTACAGGCCATTTTGCTGGTAATTAGCCTTCGTTTTTATTGTGGCCACTCTATAATATTTTGAAGTTTATCGCTGGTTAAGAAATGGCAATTTGTTAATTTACTTTAGAGGGTTTTTGAATTATGCTGTTTTTTTATTTTCTTCAAGAATTTGTAAAGAATATCTATCTGAATGAAAATATTGAATATTCAAAACTTATGTTATAATTATGAATAAATTTTGATTTGCTACGCACGTTTGCTACGGCGTAGCGCGTAGCAGATGCGCTGCCTTTGGCTACGCTTTCGTAGCAAAAGCTACGGCCATACATGGAAAGAAAATTCAACTTACTTCTTGTAAGAATAGCTAAAGACACACTCTTTAACACATTATTTAATAATTTTAAAAATATCATAAATCGTAATAAAAAATCGAAAAACTCGATTGTAACTAAAAACTCTAAAACAAGATATTTTTTCATGTAGTTGGTGGCAGTTATTTTTAGTTCAATCTCAGATTACTAATTACAGAGAACTAATTGTCGGCTTTATATACTATGGACACTATAAAAGAATAATTCTCTACACACCGTCTCACACACATACACTCACCTCCTTCACCTTTCACACTCAGAGAACAGCAACCCTTTCATTTTTCTTTTTTTAAGTAAATTAAGTTCATATTTTAAAATAAACTGTTTCCTTTTGTTCGTAAGCTCATACTCGCATACCCAGTCCAAGGGCTTGAGGCGCTGCATGCTGAAACACAGGCTATAAACCTAGTTCGGCTGCAGATGCTAATAATTAGACACAATTGTTACTAAATTCATTTAAGCATAATAATTTTAAGTAGCTAAAACAAATTGTATTACATGTTTACTATTTCTGGTCTAATAAATAAATAAGATTTGATGTTTCACCTTTTAATGTATTATACTATTTTTGGATTTGTCTCCTCAAGCCCTTTATTTGATATCCTACAGATATTACTTAATGATGTCTTAAATACACCATTTTGATTTTATGAAAAAACAGACCTAGTCTATGTCCAACGCACACGCCAGACGAGTCGATGGACACCTCATGTATTAAAATCTATCCAGCCGTTAAGATGCTTCGAGGGTATAAAGAATCCCACATACTAAAATACAGACAAACTATGTTCTTAATGTCCCTCGGCAAACCTCGTGTTTCGTCAGTCGTCGGATTTCTATCAGTTGCTCTTTGCGTTTGGTGCAGACCGGACGCTCTCAATCGACTTGGAAGTATATAGAGTTGTTAATACTCTTTTAATTTAATGTAATTTATTTTTAAAATGGTAGGAAAGCTTCTAAAGTCGTTGGCACGACAGATAGGAAAATAGTTTTACAGCTCTATATAGTTCACATGGAAATCAAAACAAAACAACAATAAAGTACTTAGTTCTGAATTCAAATTATTATACACGATAAATCTAATAATTGATGGACATGGAAATTAGCATACGTTTGTATTCGGAAATGCGATGATTCTCGAGGGACATTTAGAAAATAGAAATACTATACCCCTTTATAATATCAGTATAGATGGTGCTGATGGTGATGCTATAGGACTCCGAACTATCGAATCAATATCATAGTATCTATCACTGTTAACAATAGTATTTTCACGTAACAATGCTATTAAATCCTGACTATTTTTGAGGTGAAACTCTCGAAGTTCCTGTTACAATAAATGTTTACATAGTATTTTCAACGACTTTAAGCATTGTAAAAAATATAACATGAGCATAGCTCGCATTTTAACATTACATTTTTTAATAAAAATAATTAATGAAACAATTTTTTAAATCGACGCCTGAAAATAAAACTGGCAATTTTGATATGTTTGCCAGTAAGGATCACGATCATAACTGGCTATTATTTTATTACAAATTCTATTGATAATTTGAGATACATCTCTTTTTCCTCGGAGCTGGGTCTTTTTTACATGGAGCATGAGCATTATCCTCTAAAAGTCACCATTTTACATTACAATCCACCACAATATTCAGCACAAAGGGTGTAACTTTTAAATACTAAGTAAGTTATTTTGTGTGCTTAAACTTAAATATTAGAATGGAACTTTCCTCTTTGTAACTAAAACTCTAGCGTTGCCAAGTCTCACGATAAAAGATTTTCTACTACTTATTTGAATAGTTGCTTTCGTAGATTTGTTCGCTTTGCAGTTTCTTTGGAGTTATTGTTAAGTAAAATGTTATTGGTAAGCTGCTTGAGTTTGTGTCAGAAGTTATGTTGAATCCGATGGGTCATCATTTATCCATTGCCAAAAACTGCTTACAATGTATTTGAGGTCTAATATCTGATGCACTTAACCTTTCAACTGTCATTAACGAGACACAATAGAATTTAAATTGTTATCCACCTCAATGAGGCGTCGTAACAGATGATGAGATAACCAATATGTCAAAACGTCAAAAAATAGTTTTATGATAGCTTATTACACGGATTGCAATAAGTCTGCGACGCCTGAGTCGTCGACGGAACAAAATGTTGCCATTTTAAATATTATAACATAACATGACGCCTTGTTTCCCGAAGGGTTGGGCAGAGGTGTCCCTGTAGCAGGTACACCCACATTTCGCCAGTTATGTTTAAGTCCCATGTAATAGGGGGCGAGCCTATTGCCATCAACCGGGCACAAATCCAGACTCCGAGCTACTACTGAGAAATTTCAGATAGAAAAACCCAATAACACTTTCCCCGACCCGGGAATCGAACCCAGGACCTCATGCTCAGCAGTAGCGCTTGCGACCACTAGACAAACGAGGCAGTCAAATAAATATTATATTTATATAAATACGACTAAGTATTGTATTTATTTTATTTTATATTTTGTTTTTTCACTGTATGCTGCACCGGTTGACGTCATCACATCAACGCCGGCTGTCGCTGAAAACCAGCGCTGGCTCTGTCTCGCATAGGGTCGCAGCATTATGCTGAGCGATGGCCGTTTTGCGTGCAAGTGATACATATTATCCCCCAAATTGTTATTTTCGTGTTTTGTTTTTTCTTTGCGTCATGTTTACCGCTAATAAACGTATTTTCTTTCTTTCTTATTTTATTTATTAGTTTTTGTACACGGCATAAATTATTTTAACAAGCTCATGCTGTAGGATGTGTTGTGTGTGTGTTGTCACAAAGCTTTGATTGAGGTCATTATTACTTTGCATTAGTAAAAACCTATGTTAGACAATAATCGATTTTAAGTTTAAGAAAATAATCAACCAATAATAAATATGTCATTAAAACAGCTATAACAATATTTGACAAATTTGTTTACTCAATAAGGCATATAATAATTATGTCAAAAGAAAATAAATCCACGATCCAAATCCCAGAATCGAATAACTTCACCTCAACTTATTAAACTTCCCAGAAAACACGGAACACTAATCAACAAAACAAAATGGAATAATCGAACCGTCACATAATGGAAATGTAACACATTTAATTTGGTCGTACGATTTGTATGTGACGCGGGATTGAGTCGTACGAACTAATTCCGAGTTGTGCATGGCGGTCCGAAATATCAGCGGAATACCGGCTTGTTAAAACTTTGGGCGGAGATGTATGGGGGATGGAAGTGGCAGGATGGAATGTGGAGTGGGGCTGTACTGTTGAAGGTGAAGTGGTATAAGTATTGGTGATACAACAGTGCCAGTGACCCCCCCCCCCCCCCCCCCCCGACTCTTGCTCGAAAACGAGGTGCCAGCACTTGTTGCAGCTGAGCACTTAGCTTTAAATTCCCCGATTAATAATCATGATCAAAACTTTGATCTAGCCCGTCCCATCCTTGATGTCCTCCCTCCGGTTGACGCCCTAAGCCGAGGTTCGTACCCCACAGGGGGTGCCCTTAGCGAGCGTTCACCTAGTTTTAATTAGCTTAGTTGAATAACCCCTGGCTGGAGGTTTTAAGTGTAGCAGCTTAAGGCACCCACAGGATTGACCGGTTAAATAGTCATGGCCTCAGAGGTCAGCTATGAGATGCCCTACAGAAAAAAAAATGTGCCAGTGATAATTGAAGATAGAAATCGCGGTTAGTGCAGTGGTTTTACGCGTTAAAGGTTGCCGATCGATTCCTGCGAGAGATGAACTCTTCAGAACATGTCGTAGTTCAGAAGCATAGGTACTTGGGAACCAAGTGTTTAATAAATAAATATTATAGTTCGAACTCAATTTTATCCATTCTGCATAGTACGAATGCAAAATAGATTGTAAGGCGTCTGTAGGTGCTCGATTTGATCTGATTTTTCTCAGTTCATACATAACTATTTTGTAAGTACTGTGCCGTAGAGATGATTCTTCTAAATTGAGGAACCAAAATTATGAAGAAGATAAAGAACAAAAGTTCTTGTGCGTATTAGTTTTTAACTTTTGTTTCAAAGATACTCCGTTTGAAATAAGATTAGACATTTAACTAAACCTTTTTTACAGTTTGTTCAACCGATTTTGACTTCTATTGCGTTGGTGGCATGACAAATGGCAGCTGCAGTAAACATTGGTATTTTAACCACTTTTTTTTGCTTTTAATGCCATCCTTATGTTTACGGTATAGAAGTCAAAATCGGTTGAACGGACTGTAAAAAAGGTTTGTTTAAATGTCTAATCTTATTTCAAATGGAATATAAGTGATTCACAAGAAATTTTTTATTTCAATATTTTTTTCTTAAATAATGTTGCATGTCGATTCCGGCACGCTAACTCCTCGTAAATGTTCCGGTTATGTAAATATAGTCTCATGTAGGCATGTCTTGTCGGAAAGCTCCGGGAATACTTCGCGACAGGCAGCTGATGAGAAAATGTTGCCGGGAACTGTTCACGTGACGCGGTTGTCGCGTAAGCAGTGTAGTGTTTTGATTTCGGTGGGTTTTGAGTTTTGTGGGAGAATTATTTTGTTTTAACCCGATTTTTCTAATTCAGCGACAGTCAACGTCAAAATATTACAGTGTATGTTTATATAAGAACAATAAAAACAACGAATAATATGACAGAACTGTGCAGATAACACGAGGTGTGTAGACCGTAATAAGAGGCGTCGGCGGGGCGCTGAGGAGGTAAGCAAGCGGGTGAATTCCATACTTTGACAGTTCCAACCGCACGGTTAGATAAATCGAGCTATTTCTAGAAGTCCTGCCCTGACATCAAGCAATGGACAAAATTGTCAAACTTTTAATTGTTGAGTACGAGGTTTTTGGTTATTTTATATTCGTGTATTTTATGTCTTTTTTAGGGTTCCGTTAAAAAACGGAACCCTTATAGATTCGTCATGTCTGTCTGTCTGTCTGTCTGTCCGTCCGTATGTCACAGCCACTTTTTTCCGAAACTATAAGAGCTATGCTGTTGAAACTTGGTAAGTAGATGTATTCTGTGAACCGCATTAAGATTTTTACACAAAAATAGAAAAAAAACAAATAATTTTGGAGTTCCCCATACTTAGAACTGAAACTCAAAAAATTTTTTTTCATCAATCCCATACGTGTGGGGTATCTATGGATAGGTCTTCAAAAATGATATTGAGGTTTCTAATATCATTTTTTTCTAAACTGAATAGTTTGTGCGAGAGACACTTCCAAAGTGGTAAAATGTGTGTCCCCCCCCCTGTAACTTCTAAAATAAGAGAATAATAAAACTAAAAAAAATATATGATGTACATTACTATGTAAACTTCCACCGAAAATTGGTTTGAACGAGATCTAGCAAGTAGTTTTTTTTTAATACGTCATAAATCGTAAACTTATCGTTACTTGCTGCTACGGAACCCTTCATGGGCGAGTACGACTCGCACTTGGCCGGTTTTTTACAGTCCGTTCAACCGATTTTGACTTCTATTGCGTTGATGGCATGACAAATGGCAGCTGCAGTAAACAGATGGTTTGTAACCACTTTTTTTGCTTTTAATGCCATCCTTATGCCTACGCAATAGAAGTCAAAATCGGTTGAACGGACTGTAAAAAAGGTTTGTTTAAATGTCTAATCTTATTTCAAACGGAGTATAGGATAAGATAAAACATGCGAAGGGACTACTTAGAAATATTTAAACTTTAAAAGTGCAATTTCAGGTATACTACTTATAGTTTAAATTTTAAAGAGAAATATAAAGTTTGAGTATGTATTATGTTATGAAAAAAAATTAGGACATCACTAATAGTCGGTGGTGTCACGAGGAATAACCAAAAAGTAAATGATATCCATACTGGGTGGATTTTCAGTAAAGGCAGGTACCTTAACCGTAGCGGCTACAGGAAACCTTCTGTCCTTAACTTTTAAGTAATTTTTAACTGCATTAACAGATTTTGAAAATCGGTGGTCACGTAAAAACCGTCAATTCTAGAGATGTTGACAAACAATTTTTTTTTCTCGTCAGATAGATTAAAAACAATCAAAAGATTACGGCAATACATTGAGTTCAAAATGTGGCAAGACGTCACTCTTCGGTAGATTTTATACTGAATTCATGAATTGTGACGTATCGAGCCTCCACTCCCCAACTTTAATACGGTTTATCAAAAAAAAAATTTTTTTTAATGTGATAAAGCAAAAAATACGTATCTATAACTTTTTAGGATTCCGTAGTAAACAAGGAACCATTATAGTTTCGTCATGTTCGTCTGTCTGTCTGTCCGTCTGTCTGTCTGTCCGCGGTCTAGCTCCGAGACCCTTAGTACTAGAAACTCCGACTCCGACTACTAGAAGCTGTAATTTGGCATAGGTATACATATTAATTACGCCGACAAAGTGGTAAAACAAAATTATAAAAAACATTTTTTTTTAGGGTATCTCTCCTACACGTACGTGGTGTTGTATTTTTTTTTTATTTTTTTTAACACATTTTGTGGGGTATCATTGAAAAGGTCCTAAACATTGTGAGTTTGTGGAAACCATTTTTGGATTCAAGGATCCGTTTGCGAAATATTAAGCTTTAAAGTGCTAATTTTT
Organism: Agrochola lychnidis; assembly: GCA_963680765.1. Classification (NCBI taxonomy): domain Eukaryota; kingdom Metazoa; phylum Arthropoda; class Insecta; order Lepidoptera; family Noctuidae; genus Agrochola; species Agrochola lychnidis. The sequence goes on along the minus strand of OY796862.1, from coordinate 4,946,884 downwards.
GTTAAGAGTCAAGTGTCCCCCCCCCTTGCCAGCTAAATGGTTGGTTTTGGGTGTGTGAAAAAAATCACAGCAGTAGTTTATATAACGAAATTAAAAGGAAAACTATCACAGCTAAGTAGGCTCCTACAAGTTATCGAGTAATAATCGACCAACTTAACTTTGCAGTTGCAAAAACATGTTTACCCTTACATTCCTTAGAATATATTTTTCAACTACAAAGTTAAGTTTGTTTTTGGGATTAATTAATCCCAAGTACCGTAATATTTACATATTAATTACGCCGACAAAGTGGTAAAACAAAATTATTAAAAAACATTTTTTTTAGGGTACCTCTCGTACACGTAAAGTGGTGATGTCTTTTTTTTATTATCCCATGGTGTGGGGTATCATTGGAAAGGTATTTCAAAAACATTATGAGTTTGTTAATACTATTTTTGGATTCAAGGTTCAGTTTGCGAAATATTAAGCTTTAAAGTGCTAATTTTTGTTAGAGTCAAGTGTCGTCCCCCCCTGCCAGCTAAATGGTTGGTTTTGGATGTGTGAAAAAAATCACAGTAGTAGTTTATATAACGAAATTAAAAGGAAAACTATCACAGCTAAGTAGGCTCTACAAGTTAACGAGTAATAATCGACCAACTTTGCAGTTGCAAAAACATGTTTTCCCATACATTCCGTATGGGAGAACATGTTTATCAACTACAAAGTTAAGTTTGTTCTTGGGATAAATTCATCCCAACTACGGAACCCTTCATTGTGCGTGGTTCGACACGCACTTGGTCGGTTTTTTTTGTAATGTGCCTTTTGTTTGTGCAGAATAAACAATTTTTGAAGTGAAAACTTCTTTAAGCGCGTTGGGCATTTTTGAGATGGGACTAAAACATTGATTTCGCGACACTGTAACGACACCACATTTTTGTAAACGCGACTGTGCTTTTTATTTATATTATGTTACGGATCAATGTTCTATACAATTATTTTTACTTTAAAGGTTTTGTAAACGCGATTGTGCTCTTTATTCATATTAAGTTACGGATCAATGTTCTATGCAAGTATTTTATTTTAAAGGTATTTTAAACGCGATTGTGCTCTTTATTTAGATAAGGTTACGGACCAATGTTCTATACAAGTATTTTTCTTTCACCAAGACGATCTTGTTCAAGATTTCACTTCTGTTAGCACTCCCGGAGTGCCACTTTTTCTAGTTTATTGAAAACTGTATAATTTTGGCTTATTATTGTGGCTTCATGAAACTATTTGGCACTTTATCCTCAATCAAGTCATCATAATCGATTTCCTAGCCATTTCCCAACTATGTTAGGGTCAACTTCCTGTATAACCGGATATAGCAATTTTGGCTAGCTTTTTTTTCCTCAAACAAGAGTTTCTCAAAAAAAAAAAAAATTAAGCGGGAGTTGAAAATGGAAATTGCTTCTAAGCTTTCGATTCCGAATTACAATCAAAAGATCGATTGTAACCAAATGTAATACCCAATTTGAAGTATGAAGATGTGTTTTGCCTTTCCAAGCCACAATGACTACAGAATTCTAATCTCATCTTCCCTTTGAACGTTAAATCATAATAATTCAATTCGTAAGTGTAACATGAACAATTAAACTCCCAAAGTCAGGGCACTGGACAGTTTTCAGCGCCCCCCGCGCCCTCGCTCACCCGCGCCCCCGCAGGCTGCACGGTACTGGCTCAAACAGCTGTTTACTGGGTCATCACTAATTTTGATATTTCATGAAATTCGTGAACTATTTTGGGAGTGGCATACGGGCAGTTATCTTTTAGATTAGAGGAGACAGATATTTGATGTCTTCATAAAAATAATGTAACGAATTTATTTGAAACTCTTTTACGGTATATTTTATTCATGATAATTCTGGTTTTTATACTGAGAATGCACTACAATGCATTCACAAGGTACGTATTAAATCAAATTGTACCTATACTCTATTTGAAATAAGATTAGATACTTAAATAAATCTTTTTTACAGTCCGTTCAACCGATTTTGACTTCTATACCGTAGGTATAAGGATGGCATTAAAAGCAAAAAAAGTAGTTACAATACCAACTGTTTACTGCAGCTGCCATTTGTCATGCCACCAACGCAATAGAAGTCAAAATTGGTTGAACGGACCGTAAAAAGTTTATTTAAATGTCTAATCTTATTTCAAACCGAAAAAGAGCATGATTAATTTTTGTTTTTATTTTTAATAACGTGACGTCATCAAATAATGATTTATGAATTACGCATATTATGTGTACACTGGCTTTTGCCCGCGACTTCGTCCGCGTGGAATAGTTACTTTGGGCGTATTTAATTAGATAAGGATTAATATCATGTTTATAAAAACACCTTCGCAAATAATGCATTAATTTAGAACAAATTTGGTTATCATAAAAAACGTTATAGTGAGCCAACCTTAAAAGATAGACATATGGTGTCGCGGACTTTTTTTTAGAACTTTTAAAGAGAATCAATTCTGTCATACATAATTTTTGCGAAACTTTAACCGTTCACGCAGCGCACGCAGCGGAAGCTCTCAAAAGGAAAAAAGACCCGCCGATTTTAAAACATTCTTCATTAGTGCTATTGTTCCTATTGGTCTTAGCGTGATGATATATAGCCTATAGCCTTCCTCGATAAATGGGCTATCTAACACTGAAATAAATTTTGAAATCGGACCTAGTTCCTAAGATTAGCGCGTTCAAGCAAACAAACAAACAAACTCTTCAGCTTTATACAATGTGTCCGGACATGGACTAGCGATATTCTAAATACTTAAATCTAAACTATTTAAAAGAACAATTACACTCTAAGCTTGAGTCCAATACACTTCTCCGCTATGTGGCAGCCATTTTGCTTTTTTGTTGAAATAACCTCTGTGCGAGTGCAAAAAAAATCTTATCTCTCAAAGTTTTAGTCATACTGAGATAAAAATAGGCTTATTCGAAAGGCAATAATATTGTCTATCGTATGCATTATAAAAAAATGTATTCACAATTCCAAAACTTTTGAAAAAAATATATGTGAAAGTTGAAAAATAAAACAAAAAATAATGCAATTCAACCAGTAATTGTTAATTTTTACAAAAACGGGCAAGTGTAGTGGACTCAAGCTTAGAGTGTAATTGTACTTTAAAATATTTTAGATTTAAGTATTTAGAATATCGCTAGTCCATGTCCGGACACACTGTATATTAGTATAGAGTATAGATATGAACTTAATAAGATACGTGCATAAGTAGTTCTGTTTTTTAATCGATTTGCTAGCCACTACCAATCATATTGATTAAACCTAATTATCTATTATCTATGGCTAAACAGTCAGGGTCATATTTTTTTCCAAACTTCTATAAGGACAGGGAATATTGATATAATAAAATTAACTTATTTTTATTCTCGACGAACAAAGTTTCGACCTTCAGCCACGCAAAGTTACGATCGCTCGATCATAACTTTATATCACTTAACTTAAAATTGAGTCACTTTTTCAATTTCCGCCCTTATTTACTGACCACAACTTAGTTATCTACAGCGTGCCGCTTTAACGGCGACATTAATTTAACACACGTATACGGTTTCGCGTTTTCGTTTTATGAAGGTATTTTTATTTAATTTTTCTAAAATAGCATCTTGAAGCAACTTGTACTTAAAGAACTGTAGTGCTAAGGTCATTTGCCGGGGTCACGGATCATAACATCGCATCAATGAAAATAAAACGAACAATGTGCAAAGAGTAGGCGAATTGAAGGAAAGAGAGAGCTTTATTATTTCGTTTGATTAAAAATTTTAATTTTCTAATTTACGAATTATTTTATCTTATTACTAGCTGGCCCGTTGGGCCAATAGGCCTTATCAGAAGGCTAAAAGTCACCCAAAGGGCAATGAAGAGGGCTATGCTTGGAGTTTACCTACGTGATCGAATCAGAAATGAGGAGATCCGCAGGAGAACCAAGGTAACCGGCATAGCCCGAAGAATTGCCAAACTTAAGTGGCAGGCAGGGCACATTGCTCGCAGAACGGATGGTCGATGGGGCCGAAAGGTTCTGGAGTGGCGACAGCGTACCGGAAGACATAAAGTTGGAAGGCCTCCCACAAGATGGACCGATGACCTTGTGAAGGCCGCAGGAATCCACTGGATGCGGAAAGCACAGAATCGGTCGAAGTGGCGGTGCTTGGGGGAGGACTATGTCCAGCAGTGGACGTCTTTCGACTGAAATGAAGATGATGATTACTAGCTGACCCGGCAAACGTTGATTTCCCATAGGTATAAATGTTTGGGGTGGACCACCCTTATCACTTAGGGGTATGAAACATAGATTACGACCGATTTTCAGACCTACCAAATATACATATAAAATTTCATAAAAATCGATCAAGCCGTTTCGGAGAAGTATGACAACTAACATTGTGACACGAGAATTTTATATACATAGATAATTTTTATGATTACTAGACACTGGCCCTACCTGTGTGTTAAATTAAAGTCGCCATTGTAGTGGCACGTTGTATAAAAATGTTCAGGAAAAATTATTATCGTGGTATATAAAATAAATGTTTTTTTTTTGCGCATTTGTAATTAAGGTCTGGCTGAGTTTATAGTGTTAGATTGCTGTTTTTGCAGGAAACAACCAGGATATTTAACATAACTAACAATGAGACAAATTTGTCAAAAAATTACAAAATTGACGCAGAAAATGTATGAAAGGAACTTGTAAAATTGTGAATTACCTACTATCGCATGTCGACGACACCGGGAGGTAGAAAACTTAAGGAGACTTCTTCTTGATACTCGATCTCCATATGAAAATTTTCAGTCTGCTCTTTAACGATGCGTAAAGGAAGACCTGCTGATACCGGCAAGTTCTATAAGAACGTCACAGATTCATCATACCACGGCGCCGGCGTTGCAATTTAACCACAACTAGAGAACCACGAGAGCAGTGGTGGCCCAGTGGTAACTACTCCGACTTAGGAGATATATGTCATAGGTTCAAACCCAGACAGACGCTTTACTTTGTGTAAATCTGCACTCAAAACGACGAAGGAAAACATCGCTAGGAAACCAGTATGTCTTAGACCCAAAAATTCGCAGACATGTGACATCTACCAACTCGTACTGGACCCGCGTGGTAGACCCTCTCGAAGAGAGGAGACCTGTGTCCCAACAGTGAGAACATTATAGACTTATTATGGTATAGAACCATATCATAAGCACTACACATTTCACCACCACAGATGTCATTAAACACTTTCAACTAACAAATCGTCCGTCTGCACCGCCCAGAGTAATGCCCTCCCAGTTTTCAGCCGCAAAACGCCGACATATAACATGTCAGTAGTTGACCGCAACATTCTACCGAAATTAAGGGAATTAATGTTACAATTCCTCTTTCACTGCACGTTAGAAATAATTGTGTTAGTGTAACGACGGAATTACTGAGCTTTTTGTTCTGCTCTGTGGCCGGGCTTTGGAATTTGGTCCTATTAGTCGAAGTGGCGATTAGGTTTGTTATTTTACATGATTTGTTGGACGTGATTTGATTTTGTTGATGTTAGTTGTTGCATGTTGCGGTAAATGTCTATAAATTGTCTCAAATTGTGATATAAGTAAAACTTATCTCTTTATTGTAACCTTAAAATATGATCTATCATTAAATAAGTGTTTGTAATAATATTACCTAAGTAAATATAACTTTATATAAACGCAATAATAGTATATTAAGAAAATAGCTTGCTACTTACAAAAAATATAATTATTTATGTTATTGACTTTTATGCGAATGTGATAATTCAGTTTTCATGTCTAGTTTTGTTTTAATTTTTAGTTTTCTGCGACTTGTATTTTTAACTTTAAGTATTAGCTATGTATCCAAATCTAGTAATAATTTTTGCTGTGCCCTGACAGGGTCTACGACGGCTCTTAGCTTTAAACCTTTTTTAACATCTTGTTTTTACCTTGTGGAACGCAAATAAACGAATATGAATGTTTTAAACGACTGATGTTCTCATTGGATACTATGCCAGTTTCTTTTCTTTTTTGTGTGGTTAGTAACTAACCTGGTGTCAAAGTTTATATGCCACCCATTGGGCCTCGGTCAGTTTCTTCACGATGTTTTCCTTCACCGTTTTTGAAGCAAGTGATATAATACAATAAGCACATGAATCCGAAAAGTCAGAGGTGCGTGCCTTGAGTTCGAACTCGAGACCTATGGACTCGGCAGTCCGACGGTCACACCTAGTGGTGTGATCGTCCACCTTAGTGGCTATCACTGCTTCTTACAATGCCATGGAAACGTAATTTATTTTTAAAGGTCTGTTTAAGAATTGAAATTATCGTAGGTACGTATAATGAAATTGATATGTCACCTTAAGATTGTGAGAACTGTTTGTTTATAATCTGTCGGAATTATTTCTGTTAGATTATAAACTGTCGAAAAATTGTGAACTGGGTAAAATGGGTTAGGTTAGGTTAGAACTGTGACCAATCGCGCGCGAGCCGAGCGGTGCCGCGGCAGCGGCCGTCGAGCGCTACTTCCAAGTTGCTCGCAGTAAACACAGTGACTTCCAAGTCGCCAGGCAGGCTATTTAATACTAGCGCAAGGTGCGTTACGTCGCAAGCAAGTTTGATACCAGTTCACAATTTGTCGGGTTCCCATGGAAAAATTATAAACTTGCAAAAAATAATGCGTTAAATTGTAAATGGTTCGTTGCAGTTCACAATTTTTCGACAGTTTATAATTTAACGGAAACAATACCGATAGATTATAAACTAACGAAGTTCATAATTATACGGTGACAGATACAAACATACTAACGGTGCATACAACTTATTTGGTACAAAATAGTGAAATATGCAACTTTCACTTTGAAACTACATGTGCGATGATTTATGATTTATCGTTATAATTTTTTATTTTATCGGTAACGTTAACAATTCTTATGGTTTTGTCAGAAAATGTAAAACGATTGTTGTACTACTTAAATACTTTAAAAATAATTAGTACCTACAATTCTAACATCCAATAATGTCAATATAAATATCTCAGTAAGAAGATTTGGTCTCGATATAAAGGTGCATTCGACTAGCGTGGCGCGCGGCGGGCTGTGACGGTGGGGTTTCACTTAGAAATGCGAAAATATTTTCCATATTATGTCGTGTTGGTGCACCGACGTCTTCGGTATTTCGTTTCATAGAGTTTGACGGAGATCCCGTTTCGGTAATTTTTGGGAAATATTATTTTTATGATTGCAGCGTTTCTTGGTACCTACCACGATGCTATAAAAGTTGGTTTATTTTACTGCGAGCAATACACGATAATATTGTAACTTTAACCCTCCTGTTATGAGGCTCTAGTTAAGCAGCTGGATCAAGGGTTTAGTTCAGAAAGTGGTACTTCTGGACACGGTTCGTATTGTTAGGATATTCTTCTCTGGAGCCCTGACCGAAGGTAGCTTGGACCCTGTTTCCGATACCGGTGGGATACTATTTTTAACCGACTTCAAAAAAAGGAGGAGGTTCTCAATTTGACTGTATGTTTTTTTTATGTTTGTTACCTCAGAACTTTCTATTGGGTGAACCGATTTTGACAAAAAAAAAAAAATATTTGAAAGCTGGTGCTTCCCGTGTGGTCCCATATATATTGTATTAACTTTGCTTGGGTAGTTTTTGAGTTAGCTTCAATAATACGAATTTTTTCCCACTTAGTATATGGATGATATATTAAGTTCTTCTTACTGTTATTTACATAGCAGGTAGTGGTATTCGAATTTGTGTGGGGTAAATAAATACCACAACTAAAAAGTAAAAAATAAAACTTTTGAAGTCGGTTGTTTTTTTTTTGTAAAAAGGTTTTTTTTATATTAAAATATTAAAAATGTCAATGCATAGTTATTGAATAAAGGAGATTATAAACCTTCATCATAAAACTCAAAATTAACTCGGTATCACGTCCAGCAGAATAATTAATTATTGAATTATACCACAGCCTGATTAATATCACTTAACGCATCTGGCAGATGTTTTCATGCGAATAAATAAGTTATTCGGATGAAATAATCTTTCTTTTATATTATTATCTTTCTTTTATTTTATTCAATTTATTTATTTATTGATAGTTCTATTCTATCTGGAAACTGGACAAAAACTTAGATGTGTTATGTACTCCAATTATCTCAGTTTCGAGATATATGGATGTATTGTACATAAATAAGTTTAGAATGTTACGTTGAGTTAGCGCATTGAGGTTTTCAGAAGTGTACAGTTTACTGGACTTTCAGTGTGATCCTGATTCGGCTTTATTTACATAATTATTTAGTTTTAGTGTATCAGAACATTCGAAAATCGCGATTTTTTTCATAAAGTGCTCGTATAAAAAGGCCCTTACATAATTTCACGATTGAGGCTCTCAAATGCTTCTAAGATAACAAACCACCAAGATTTTGTTTAACTCCAACAAATACATTATATTACGATCATCTGTTTTCTGTTTTTTGACATGGATACATGCTTTAATTTTTTTACAGCTTTCTGTTTGAACTAGGTACCTACTAAGTTAAATGACTAACTATCTAACTATACAAATAAATACAAAGAAAAAAAAAACACTTAGGCGTCGAAGTACTCGTCCGCATCGCTGTCATCTGGAAACGTGCCCAGAAGACTGGCAGCATTGCAGTATTTTTTCAAAATAAATAGAGTAGAGTCATCTCAACACCTCTCTCCCTTGAATATGTATATAAATAGTATAGGTATATTATATAAAATATGTATGTATGTGTATTATATGTTATAACCTATTTATGTACTGTTGTTCCTATATTTTAGTACTAATGATATATTTTTATTTTTTTTTTTCTTTGTTCCTCTCAAACAGAGCACCTGCCATCCAATCTCTTCACCACCCTTGGTTGACTGGTAGAGAATGCCTAAGGCATCAAGTCCGCCTTTGTACCTTTTTGTGTTTGAAAAGTTTAAATAAATAAATAAATTGCCACGTTGAATGGCAATTAGATTGATCAGATTATTCTATATATTAGATATGACGGAAGAGGGTGGGTGTCTCTTTCGTTATTATCAGCCATATTTTAACTACTGTGGGCATACTGTGGGTAGTGTTAGTTATTGCGCAATAGAAAAACCGTTTGCAGTTCAGATCACATTATATTTAAAATCCAATTAATCACACTAGCAATTCACACACTATAGATACACGATACAACTATATGGAACACGCGACAGTTTCTAAACGTGTTCACTGCTTGACCGCCACCGATGAACTGTGCTCAGCTCCGGTCCGAGCGTTCTGTTGTAGACTCTGTCGAACGCCGCTAGAAAGCGCCGGCCCGAGAATTCCTGGCTCCCTAGGCGAAAGGCTGGAACGGTGCCCTTTTAAGAAAATTCGTGACAAAATAAAACTATGTTCTTTCTTTTTCGTGTGGTTAGTGACTAACATGATGTCAGAGTTTTAAAACCGCCCATGGGTCTCTGACTTGGCTTCACATGCCGTTGAGAAATATCTCTCAGGCGCAATCGGTACAACGATCGCGGTCAAACTAATAGTCAAATCAATTTTGAACAAAACATTATAACATACAACAAGAGAAGCAATAAAATTGAAATCGCGATTTTTTTAGCAATGGAGCGAGTTGAGGCTATCAACTAAACTCGCTTTTGATTTTCGTACCGATGGTTTCGTAAATGTCCATGAGCGCATTTTGGTAGAAAAATTGGTAAAAGATTGGGAGTATTTTCAAGTTGTAGGTCAATAAAAATTAATGTACTAATGGCGGTTAATATCAATTTTATTTAAAAAAAAACGAAAGAAACGACTAGAAACTAGTCTTTAATAATTTTAAAACAAATACAATTTTAAACATAAAAAATATACTTCCTGATAAAAATAACGAGTAATACAATATTAGAAAATGATGTTGTTACGACGGCTGCTGGAGACGGAGTAAGGGGCGAGCACTGGTCGCACCCCGCTTTTATAGGCACCACCGCACGGTAGTTTTAAAATAACGTTTTTACGCTAATACGGCCTCTCCTGATATGTGGTTGTCCTCAGCCACATTGTCCAGATGATGGTCCTTGTTCACTGCAGTCACGATCTTCGGCAAGTGGACTCGGGTGACGCGAAGGGCTCATGTCTTCAATAGCTGCATCAGTAATAGATGGACCCTGGTGTGTGTCTGCATCTCCACGACTTGAATAGTCTTCGCAGCTAGTTGCACTGGTAGATGGTGCTGCGAGACTTTCCTCTTCAGCTAAAAATGAAAGAATGACACTTATTAGTAACATCCTTATTACTCAATCTGAAGTATGTTTGTTGTAATTAAATACAACACATCTAGACGGAGGCACCCAGTTAGCTCGTCTTGGCAGAGACATATCTCAATGCCCTTATAAATAAACCGAGACGGAGGCACCAAGTTAGCACGTCTCATTCGGCAGAATTACACTATAACTCAATGCCCTTTTAAACAGACGGAGGCACCCAGTTAGCTCGTCTTGGCAGAGACATATCTCAATGCCCTCATAAATAAACTGAGACGGAGGCACCAAGTTAGCACGTCTCGGCAGAGCCATAGCTCAATGCCCTTGTAAGTAAACAGACGGAGGCACCCAGTTAGCACGTCTCGGCAGAGCCATCGCTCAATGCCCTTACAATCACCACGCATGTACACATGACTATTTTAGTCCATGTAATCAAACACATTTGATACAGTACATGATCATGCATCCTTTAGATAGAAAAGTAAATAAATACAAAAATCTACTTACTATCAAAAAACGTGGCACACGACTCGGGGGTCCACTCTCCTCGCCAAGCAACCATGTGCTCAGCGGCAGCCTGAGTGATTTTGCCATACGAACCACTTAGCAGCTGTAGTTCGTATCGATCGTGGGGAAGGATTTTCGCCACACGGTATGGCCCTCGCATCCCCGAGTCCAGCTTGCCTGTAACTTGAGAAGTTTTTATTACAAATACGTTATCATTTAGATTAAACGTACGCTTGACCTTCCGGTTTCTATTAACGTACTCATCTTGTTTGCGTCTATTCTGGTCAAGCAGTTCGCTAGCGCGCTGTCTTTGTAACTCTCTTAACCCATCGCGATTCGGTCGCACGTCATCAACAGCGACATCGCGAACAAGTGATCTTATGACGGGCGTGACTGCCTCAACACCAATAAGCAATTGTAAAGGTGAGATCTGAGTGGTCTTGTGTTTAGTGCAGTTTATAACAAGCTGCATTTTCCACAAGGAATCGGACCATTTACTTTCTGGCTTAGAAGCCTCTATGCGTAACATATTGAGCAAGGTGCGACAGTAGCGTTCGACCTGACCGTTTTCACAATGCATCTCAGGTGTTACAAAATGTATTTCGCTACCCATTTCAGTAATCCAGCCCTGAAAACTCGCACTCTCAAACATTCGTCCTCTATCACACACAATAAGTTTGGGAGTACCGAATAGGGAAACTGCGTTTGAAAACATTTGTTTTAATTCGTTGGAATCTTGCCTTTTTATAGCATAAAACAAACAATACTTAGAGTAGGCATCTACAATAAGCAGTACATACTTTTTATCGTTTGAAATAGGTAGTGGACCTAATACGTCCATGTGGACCGTGTTAAATGGAGTATCTGGCTTATGCCATGATGAAATCGGGTAATGAGGAGCTCTAGGAACTTTCTTGGATGAAAGACAAATCAAACAATGACCTACATATTTCCTTACAAAGGCATGGAGCCCTGGAAACCAGAAATGACGCAGAATTAGGTCAATGGTCTTATCTGCACATATGTGTTCATGCTGGTCATGAAAAACTCTTAGGAGACTTAATCGGTGTCCTTTGGGAATGAAGCATAGTAGCTTTGGTTCCTGGCCCGTGGGGGTGTATTTATAATACAGCAGATCGTTACGAACAACATACCGGGAAGAGTCTAGCTCGTTATTGTTGGCTTTGTCAATCAGCGTGCGAGTTTCCTCATCCGCAGATTGAGCAATCTGTGCCCAGTTTTTCGGCCTAGTTATTTGGAGGACATCAACAGGATTTCGACTTAGGTAATCCGCGTGCTGCATCATAACGCCCTTTCTATATTCGATTGTAAAGTTAAAATCCTGCATGTATATCCACCAACGCGCGACACGTGGTAAAAGATCCTTCTTACGTTCCGTCAGTTTAAGCGCGTTACAGTCCGTCACAATTTTAAACGAAATACCCAACAAATAGTGGCGAAAGTTTTGTAAAGCTTTAATGATCGCGAGCGTCTCAAGCTCATAAGAATGGTATCGCGGTTCGGCACCTTGCGTAGTTTTACTAAAGTACGCCACTACTCGCCGTTTACCATTTTCATGCACCTGAATAAGAACCGCGCCGTAACCGATGGAACTCGCATCCGTATGCAACTCGGTTGGTAATAACGGATCGAAAATAGCAAGCACAGGTTCACTTGTAAGACAACGGATTAGGTATTTACGCGAGTTTTCTTGTTCTTCGCCCCAGTGAAATTTGACGTTACCCCGAGTTAAACTAGCGATAGGTGCTGTCTTAGATGCATAGCCGGGTATATAGCGACGAAAATACCCTGCCAAACCGAGTAGCTGTCGAACCTGTTTTACATTTGTGGGCACAGGGGAGTTAATTAAAACCTTAATTTTTTGTTCGCTCGGTCTAACCTGACCCTCAGAGATAGTGCGACCTAGGTACTCAACCTCTGTAGCCACAAATGTACTTTTCTTTAAGTTAATAGAAAACCCCGCAGAAGTAAGTGTTTTTAGTACCTCGCGTACATTCTCGATTGCTTCATCGATAGAAGAAGCCAATAATAACACGTCGTCAATAAATGTGAGGGCTTTACCAGACTCTATTAGTGATTTAAGCGTATTTGTGATTATTCGTTGATATACGACCGGCGCGTTCGCAAGACCAAACGGCATTTTCAAATATTCGTAATGACCTTCTGGGGTCACGAAGGCGGTCTTCGCTACAGAGTCGCTATCCAACCTTATTTGATGGAAGCCTGTCGCCATATCTAAACAGCTGAAGAACCTGCTCTTACCAAGGCGATCAATATGGTCTTCTATCAGAGGTAATGGATAGCGATCTTTCACAGTAATCGCGTTCAACGCACGGTAATCAACGCACATGCGATCTTTGCCGTCTTTCTTCTTGACAAGAATAATCGGGCTTGCGTACGGAGAGTTGGACTCGCGGATTATATTTTTGTCTAGCAAATCTTTTACGATATCACGCACTTTAAGTTTTTCGTCGATTGAAAGCCTGTACGGCCTATAACAAATCGGTGTATCACTCGTCAACTCAATACGCATATTACCAGTTGTGACTGTTGTTAAAGCAGTCCCAATAATAAAGAATTCCTTAAACTGATTTACGACTGACATTAATTTTTCACGATCGCTACCTACAAGCGGCGTGTTAACCGAAAAATGTTCACTTGAGTTGATAAGCAATACATTTTGACTAATCGAACTAGGAATTCGAGTTATACGTTGCTCATTGTTTGCGCGAATGTACGTTACACCCTCGCGGTTCAAAACATCTGTTCCTATTAATACTGGCACATTTAGGCATTTCAAGGGAACAACAAAAAGATCCACCTCCAATGAGATGTCGCTAAATTCTATAACTAACGTTACGCGGCTATTACACTCAATATTTTGATCACCTATACCACGTAATACCTGATATGTGGGTAGTCGGGTACACTTAAAATATTTTAGCACCGATTCCGAAATAAGCGAAACGCGCGATCCGCTGTCTATCAGCACGTCTGTAGGTATACCCTGTATTACGGCCGTTGTGACGTCACTGTCTGTTGACGCGCCTTTTAACTCGAAACAAAAATTAACATTGTTTTTATTACGCGTTTCAGATCTTTGTTTAGCAAAACAGACAGAGGCGTCATGGCCTGGCTTTTTACAGAATGAACACGGCCCATTAGGTTTCTTATTAATTGTTTCTGTCGATTCATCCGATTTAACCGTTTTCGATTGTTTAGGGCACGCGCGCTGCACATGACCCACACTACCGCAAGAAAAACATGTTATTTCGCGACTTTTATTATTATGTGGACGTTTTCGAGAGTTTCGGTCAAACTGTTTACTTTGGGAAGATTTCACAGAGGTTACAGATGAGTTGGGATTCGGTTTGGTATAAATAGAAAAGAATTCAACAAGATCTTTGGTCGTTAAATGAGCGTTAGTCGCGGCAGCACGTACTTGTGCGTCGGTTATACCACGTATGACAATTGCAACTGTTAAATCATCGCTTAACCCTCTAACAATATTAAGTCTCAAGACGGAGCGCCTAGCATATTCTGCATACGTGGGATATTTGTCGGAATTAGTACTCATGACGTCAAACAAAATATTTGCGACATCGATTCTTCGTGAGCAAAGCGGTTTAAATTCGATTTTAAAGTTAGACCAGGTACGGTCGTTCGTGACCCAATCATTTAACCAACTACGGGCATCTCCCTTCAGGCAATTAACAATCCGGGCTAAACACTCGTTGTCGTCCCATCTATTAAGGTCACGTGCCCTTTCAACCTCTTCACACCAAGAATCAATGTCATGTATGCTGGGATCAAAGTTTGAAATGTAATAATGGTTGGATCTGACCTTGGTTAACGCACTCAACGCTCCTATGAGGCGATCTGTAGCATCCAGTGACGTTGAAGTACTTGCAAGCGATTCGCCAACGATGCTGTTGTTCGACTCGGGCACTGCTGGTTGTGGCTCCTGCGGCGAAGACGCGATGATCTGCCCAGGCGCCACAATGGCACGTGCATCCGGAGTCGTTGTCGCCGACACGGTACTAGTTGCGGGTAGGCTGGTGTTTTCTAGCGCGGTCAGGCGCGCCAGAATAGCTCCAAGGGTTTCTTGGAGTTCAGTTGCATCACTATTTTGATCACGCCTATTTCTACCTCTATTACGAGTGGTAGCTCTTTCGGACATGATTCAAAAGAATATTCGCACAACACAGAGAATAAGATAGGCAATGGAGCCTATCCCACTTCTGATAATGGCGGTTAATATCAATTTTATTTAAAAAAAAAACGAAAGAAACGACTAGAAACTAGTCTTTAATAATTTTAAAACAAATACAATTTTAAACATAAAAAATATACTTCCTGATAAAAATAACGAGTAATACAATATTAGAAAATGATGTTGTTACGACGGCTGCTGGAGACGGAGTAAGGGGCGAGCACTGGTCGCACCCCGCTTTTATAGGCACCACCGCACGGTAGTTTTAAAATAACGTTTTTACGCTAATAGTACAGTATTATTTTTTAATTTCGATGCCGCCGATTGCCGCCCCCCTAATGCGAGCGCCCTAGGCCGTCGCCTAGTTTGCCTATATGAACGGGCCGGCCCTACCGCTAGGCGGCGCTGGCGTCCCGATTAGTTAAACTCAGTAACGTATTTCCGATTGATGTATGTTTTAACCAAATAAATAATTGTTTTGTAGAATCCCACTATCGTTAAATAATTGACCTTTACTACTGTATGTTAGTTATTAGTACTAGTTGCATTAGATTAACATTTGTGGTAGCAAGTTGATTAGCTGTGCGGCTTGAGGTGTAGCGGCTTGAGGTTTTCGTTTATTTTGCTTATTAGTTTGTATTAGGTTTGT
This sequence comes from Agrochola lychnidis, assembly GCA_963680765.1. Lineage (NCBI taxonomy): Eukaryota > Metazoa > Arthropoda > Insecta > Lepidoptera > Noctuidae > Agrochola > Agrochola lychnidis. The sequence continues at coordinate 4,931,208 of OY796862.1, read as the reverse complement.
GGCAACTAAATTAGTGAGCATATGTTATTAAAACAAACAATATAGAATAATATTCAACAGGTTTATTTAATTAAAATTGTAATTAATACGCATTTGAGCTATTTAACCCTTAAACAGGCAATGTACTTAGAACCACATTCGCTTGGGTGGTGAAGGTCACGAGTTCATATCACGAATAAATCTTTGTATGATCAGCTCTGAGTTTTCGTGATTTATCTTTCAATCTGATTTTTCTATTCACTGGCTGTATTATGAACAATGATGTATCGTTGAAAGGCCTTCCACAAGGTGGATCGATGACCTTGTGAAGGCTGCAGGAATCTGCTGGATGCGGGAAGCACAATACCGGTCGAAGTGGTGGTGCTTGGGGGAGGCCTATGTCCAGCATTGGACGTCTTTCGGTTGAAATGATGGCGATGATGATAAATGACTAAAAATGGTAAACAGTAGGATTATTTCAACACTAGTAGATACGGTCAGCATTTCATGAATTCGCATGTTGCATAAGCGTCTACAAAAAAGCCTTCAAAATCAAAGTCAAAAATAATAATGACAAGTAATAAAATCCTTCTGTTCACGATATCTAGAAATTCTTGTTCCAAGTTACAAGCGCAGGTATGCAAGCGAGTCTTCAAAAAACTGATTCAAACATATCAAAAGTAAAAAAATGTGTAATTGAAATAAACATTTTTAATTAAGCTATTGCATAGCTTTTATCGCGGGCTTTGAGCGCGGCGACCGAATCAAGAAATTCCGTAACGAAAAAACTAGTGATGCAACGAATACGAATACGAATATTCGTATTCGCCGAATAGTAGACATTTACCGAATATTCGTATTCGGCGAATACTAATACGAATATTTAAAAATTAATATGGTTGTACGCAAATCTAATTACTTGGAAAACGCGCGTCGTCGGCATGTAACAATACGACGTGTGCAAGGGCCTTAACCGCAACGACGACGCGACGGGGGACCCCCCGGCCATAGTTTATACAGTGCCGCGGCCCAAGAGTTTCCCTATCATTACGAACCATGGATTGTTTTATTCATTCATTCCACAAGTCAAGCAAGAGAGTATTGTTTTATTTATTTTCTGAGGTTGCTGTGAAGTGAAAGAAGTTGAAGTTGAATAGAAAATGTCTTTTCGTAAACGAGTTCAAAGTGACATATGGAAACACTTCGATAAATTACCAAGTAAGTAGTTATAGGTAGTAGAATAGGTACTCTTTGTCATCTACATGGTATAGTAAAAGTAAAATTTAATTTCAAAATGTTTTTTTACAGGGGATTCGCAAACTAAAAACGAGATAGATGCTTATCTAAAGCTCCCAAATTTATCGCCGACTGCTGATCCACTGGCCTTTTGGCGAGAAGATGTCCATTTTCCAAGTCTGAAAAAACTCGCCAACGCCAAACTCGCCAACTCGCCCAAAAATATTTTTCACTGAAGCCATATACCGTCGCCTCGGAAAGACTTTTATCAACGGCTGGGAACATCCAGACTGAAAAAAGAAATCGCCTAAAACCAGAAAATCTACAAATTTTATGTTTTTTAAATAAAAATTTACCTATTGTAAATTTTAATTATTAGAAGAATAGAAATTCATCAAATAAATTAGTCTTTTATTACCATGGCAAGATATTCGTATTCGTATTCGCCGAATAGTAGGTTTGATATTCGTATTCGTATTCGTAAAAGTAGTATTCGTTGCATCACTAGAAAAAACCTAACACCCCCCACTCCGCCTACCATGTAATGACGGTTCCCATGACAACATCACGTTGTTATGGGAACATAATTTTTGTTTTATGTCATCACGTCATCATCCCAAGTGTTGCGTTGACAAATAGGAAGTATGGAGGTTACAAATGCTATGCAATAGCTTTACCGCGGCAGTCCCCGAGTGCCACACGTTTTATTTTTTATTTTTTTTGAGCATTAGTAATGTATTAACTAACTCCCAAATACAAATCTCCCGAAATAAGAACTTACCACCGCCGCGGGAGCTGGGACTGCACAAATTGGACCTCACTCTAGTGTCCAATTTGACGTGCAGCGCTTTAGCGCTCTCGAGCTAACGAGCGGCTGCCGTGTGTTGGACCACCTGGTCTGGTGGAGCGCTGCAGCCGCTGACTTGCCAAATAGGCCGCTGAAGCGCTTATTAGGATTTTGATACTTAGAATTTGAATAGTAACTGGGTTAACTTTTGTAGATGTTCTAATGGTAAGGTAGTTGGAATGCGGATTTGGTTGCATTTTGGCTAGCATGTAATTTTCGTACTTGAATAAGATGATTACAGATACGGTGGATAGCAGCATTAGCTGATTCGATTATTACGTGCAAAAGGTTTTTAATGATCAAAATGGGCAACGATTTCAAGGTTACCAAAAATCTGGTAAGTAAGAATCTACGGTCATCAAATAATCGCGTTCTTCAATGTCCCACTCACCGCACAGACTTCATTCACTCTTCCTTCTTCGTTCAGTCTATTTCTCTGTGGAATGCGCTCCCCCTGCAAATCAGGATGGCAACCAACCGATTATCCTTTAAAGTTAAAGTTCGTGAGCACATTCGTAAGAAGCTGGCAGTATCATCACAACGCTAATGTTTTCCCATTGTTTGTCTTATTTGATTTAGTATATTCATGTATTTATGTGTATTTATTTTTGCTTATTTTATATATGTAATTAGGCCTATATATTATATTTATAGTTTGTAATAAGTATATGTGTATCCTCATATTTGAGTATTTTTTATTTTATTTTATTATTTTCGTTATTACACCTACCACAGTTTGTCTCTGCATCACCCAAAGGTTGACTGGTAGAAAATGCCTTTGGCATTAAGTCCGCCTCTGTACATTTCTGAGCTTGAAGTGTTAAATAAATAAATAAATCTGTGGTCAATCAAATGAGTCCTTATGATCAGAATAATCATTACAAAAGAGAAGCAGGAGGGATTTGTAAGTATCAAAGCAAGTGGCGTTCTATAATTTCTGCCCACCCCCATTGGAAAACAGCTTGTGTTTATGTATAAGTAATCATAAAAGAGATAACAGAACTTTGAATTCTATTGCATGGTACTTGAAACGTTGTTCCTAATTATTTTATTTCTAACTAGCTGCGCCCCGCGGTTTCACTCGCATAAGTCTCGATGCCGTGGGAAAAAAAAAAGTATCCTATGTTCTTTTCCAGGGCATCATCTATATATGTGCCAAATTTCATCCAAATCCGTTCAGCCGTTTTAGCGTGAAGGCGTAACAAACAAACTTACTTTCGCATTTATAATATTAAGGACTAGCTGCGCCTCGCGGTTTCACCCGCATAAGTCTCGATCCCGTGGGAAAAAAAAAAGTATCCTATGTTCTTTTCTAGGGCATCATTTATATATGTGCCAAATTTCATCCAAATCCGTTCAGCCGTTTTAGCGTGAAGGCGTAACAAACAAACTTACTTTCGCATTTATAATATTAAGGATTAAGGATGATATATTTTTAATTTTTTTCTTTGTTCCTCTCAAACAGAGCACCTGCCATCTAACCTCTTCACTACCCTTGGTTGATTGGTAGAGAATACCTAAGGCATTAAGTTCGCCTTTGAACCTTTTGAGTGTGAAAAGTTGAAATAAATAAATAAACATAACTGATGAAATGAATCATTATTATCATTTGGTATTGGTTTTTAATTTTATTATTTTATTTATCTTCTTTTCTATTTTGTAAATGTAAGACCGTAGTAGGCATAGTGGACTGTTTTGTTGACCATTTTCTATTTTGTCAACAACCTGGTACTTGTTGAAAAGCCTACAGTGTCCTCTAATAACTATTACTTAACACTGTTATTTGAAAATATTGTAAAAGCCAATTAATTTTAAAAGAGTATCTGTGTTCTTGCCGGCTCTTCTCCATAGGAAACGACTAATTGGAACCGTGCACCTAGCTTCTGAAGTTTTATAAGTGCCCTATGTATGTAAATATTTTGATTTTGAACCCTGCACCTCTACCTATCCCCGCTGTGAATACCGATGTGATATTATTAAGCTATTGCATAGCTTTTATCGCGGGCTTTGAGCGCGGCGACCGAATCAAGAAATTCCGTAACGAAAAAAACCTAACACCCCCACTTCGCCTACCATGTAATGATGGTTCCCATGACAACGTGATGTTGTCATGGGAACGTAATTTTTGTTTTATGTCATCACGTCATCATCCCAAGTGTAGCGTTGACAAATAGGAAGTATGGAGGTTACAAATGCTATGCAATAGCTTTACCGCGACAGTCCCCGAGTGCCACACGTTTTTTTTTTGTTATATTATTATGTTATCTAAGATTTATACATTGCAAAACATATAAAGAAATAGTCATAACTCAAACATCGAGTACGGGAACATGTCGGTTTAAAGTTTAACCATACAAAAGCGTGTTTATCCGGGGCCTGTCGAAACTTGCACATTGATATGCAGAGCCTTCGAATGTTGCTACTTACCTCTTATGCACTAACCGGCTGGGGTGGCCTTAGGGTTGGTATTTTTGGGATTTTTCTTAGATATTGAGAAAATATTTTAATTGAGGGAGGAGCTTGTGGTACGTAGAGCTCGATACAGAGACGATAGATGACGTCAATGCCGGCTGTCACTGAAAATCGGCGCTAGGGCTCTGCTTCGCATAGGGTCTCAGCATTATGCTGAGCGATGGCCGTTTTGAGTGGATGTGACGCATATTTTTTTATTTTTGTATTTGTGTTCTTTTTTTGCGTCATGTTTACCGCAAATAAATATGTTTTCTTTCTTTCTTTTCTAATTTAAAGCCGTAAGGGTCAGTTTTAAAATGATCTGTACTCTGTTATAGGACGTCCCATAGACACAGCTGGTCTAATCATAAATAGACTAATTGTAACATAACATCACGACTGGTAGTAACCGAAGAGGTAGACAGAGACAATGACTATTTAGAAGACAAATTAATAGAGTCTGTAATTTGTAAGTTAGGTTAATTGACATTGCTGACTGTAAAGACATTTGCACGCCATGTTATGGCAGGATATGCTGAAACAAATTTACTGTAACACCTTATGTACCATATTCTAGCAAATAAATATTTTTGATTTGATTTGAGGTGTATTGCACACACATTATGCCAGATTAACATAGATTTACCCTTTAGAACAAACCCAAAAACACACAACGTTACATAACATCACGCCTGTATGGGCCCCGAAGGGCAGACGTGCACCTTGTGGTATAGTATTAATAAGTACCTGGGCGACCGAGCTCTGCTCTGGTGAAAATAGAAAACGCTCAAAAAAAAAAAATACAATAGACGTGGATATATTTAGTAACCTGTTCCGCTTAGCTATTTCTAAAGAGCCATAAAAAAACTCCTGAAATAAATCGACACGTGCCTCTCAACGAGGCATCCTCAGGATAACGATGGACTTGTTGCGAACTCGAACACGGCGTGTTGCCACACCGAGCGCTGAGTGCAGTCTGCACTCAGCGCTCGGTGTGGCAACATGCCTCGTTGAGAGGTGAAACACGTGTCGATTTATTTCAGGAGTTTTTTATGGCTCTTTAGAAATAGCTAAGCGGAACAGGTTACTAAATAAATCCACGTCTATTGAGTTTTATAATGGATTTCCGCAAGATCACGCCTGAATCAATTAACTATCTTAGAAAATGCTCATTTAATAGTATAGGAAAGTAGTACATACTAATTCCATGTATAATACATAAGTAGGTACTTATTAATTCCATGCTGCCATGTCATTATTCTAAGGTTGCCATCTTGTTCTAAACTTTGGGCGACCGAGCTCTACTCGGGTGAAAACACGGAGAGACCGAATTTTCCCAGAAATGAGACCTAGTTATATCGATTTTTTGCCCCCCAAAAACTGGTATATTGCAACTTTCATCGAAATCGTTAGAGACATTTTGTAGAACGTGATTACAAAAATATGTATTATATATATATGTCACGGCTAAAACCCGAAGTGCGGCTACACCTAGTTTTAGCCGGCTACAACTAGGTGCGGCCGGTAGCAGTTGGTTAAATTTAGTTGTAGCAAATGAAAATGGTTGAAGAGTAGGTTAGGTTAGAACTGTGACCACATAACACACCGCACGAGCCGAGCGAGCGAAGCGAGCGGTGCCGCGGCAGCGGCCGGCGAGTGCCAGGGTCCATTTAGGCAAGTTTAACTAACTGCTACCGACCGCACCTAGTTATAGCCGGCTAAATCTAGGTGTAGCCGCACTTCGGGTTTTAGCCGTAACATATATACAAATTTTGCTCATTCAATAGTATGTACCCACATTTCGCCAATTATGACAAAAACAAATTAGACAAAAACAAAACAAAGCCAAAATACGAAACGACTTCTCAAACATACATCGTAAAATAATAATTACTAAACAATACGGGACCAAACAATCTAAAGTTGTACACATAAAATCATAATGTCTCCATTAGCCGAGCTGTGTTGTCGCCTCGTGGCATAAAGTTTATCTACAATAGAAATGTGCCTTGAGGCAGTCTCGCATGTCAGCTGAAAGTCGCCGATGTAGGGTTTGAGATATGTGGTAGATGTGGCATTAACACAGTTGGTTTATGAACTTTGACCATACTTGAAGCCTAGTTATAATCTATGATGCGAATAGCGATGTCAAGACGTGACAACAGTGTTTCTAGGATCTTCGGCCATTTCAATGACATTGACGGGGGGGGGGGGGGGGGGGCGTTATTGGTAAAAAAAATAAATGGTTTGTACTATTGAATTGAAAAAACAAGATGGCTGCAGCCAAAAGATTAATTCATTTATTTATAAGACCAGAAATAGTAAACATGTAACACAATTTATTTTAGCTACTTAAAATTATTATGCTTAAAAGTAATTTAGTGACAATTATTTATACAATTATTAGCATCTGCTCCCGAACTAGGTTTATAGCCTGTGTTTCGGCATGCAGCGCCTTATTTATTTTTTTTGGGTGGGAAATTATCAAATAACTTCTCCCGCTCTGGGCGGAGCGGGAGGGCGTGTCAGGCTCTTACTGACTAAAACCCACCCGTGTTCCTACAGTTGCCCTGTTGCCGGGGACTACGATTTCCCTATCGGTTTTCTTCGAACCCCCGGCAGGCATTGGCCCTAACGGACCCCGTCAATTCTGCTGACATCTCTTTGAAGCGCGCGTGGAACACAACGCGCCGTCGACCCGGGCTTGGTCCTTATCGGACGGCGAGCTACCCATTGCTTACCGTCCGCAAGCCCGCGCCTACGGTGGCCGGAAATCGGCTCGCGATTCCCGCCCCGGGCGTCTCCTTCTATTGCGGCGGTTAGGGGTGTGAGGGCGCGAAATTTGCCTCTCCCTCACGCGTTCCGCCTCCTCCTTCGCGAGCATTACCGCTTCGCAGAAGGAGGTGACGGTCTGCCATTTCCTCTCGCTCCGTACCATGGCCTGAACCAGGGCCGGATGCGAGAGATTACCGCCACCGATCGCCTCTACGAGGACACGGCGTTGCTCCGCCCAAGGCGGGTAGACCTCCACCGTGTCCTCAGGCCGATCCACACAATGGTGACACCCGGGTGTTTCCTCCCGCTTTATCCTGAATAGGAACCCTTATAAAGTTGTACTTCAATTTTGACAATATACAAGTTGAATTTGACATAGTGTTAGGCGAGCCTATTCCATCCCCCTACAATGGAAAGATAAGAAAGAATATTAAATGAAAAAGGCTTGGTAATTATACAGTCAGTTTGGACTCCGGACTATGAACTGCACATCACAGTGTTACGAACAGAAAATATACTTTTATCATTTAACTAGCGGACGTCACGCGGTTTCACCCGCATAGTTCCCGTTCCCGTGGGAGTACGGGGATAAAATATAACCTATGTTACTCGAAATAATATTTCAAATCGGTCCAGTAGTTTTTAACCGACTTCAAAAAAGGAGGAGGTTATATCGCGTAAGTTTTTTTTTTATGTATGTCCACCGATTTCTCCGTCAATTGTGGACCGATTTTGAAAATTCTTTTTTTTTTTAAAGGGTGTGCTCTCGAATTGGTCGCATATAAATTTTATTAACTTTGCTTGAATAGTTTTTGAGTTAGCTACAAAATACGTATTTTTTTCCCACTTAGTATGTAGATGATATGATAAGTTTCTGTCACTGGTAGCAGGTAGTAGTATTCGAATGTGTGTAGCGTAGGTATCACAACTAAAAAGTTAAAAATAAAAACTTTTTACAAAAAAGGTCGGTTGTTTTTTTTTGTAAAAAGTTTTTTTAAGTTTATTCGTTACATATAAAAATACATCTTTCCTCTTTATAATATTAGTATAGATATAGATAACGTTTCGGGACACCCTTATAACCCATATTTATGTTAACGCTACTATCAAGCCGTTGCAGAACCCTCCATTGCCACCAAGCGGCTATCTGCAATATGCCGGCAGCATGCCCTATGTTGTCATCTAAGCATGGTGGCCCGAAGAATTGCCAAACTTAAGTGGCAGTGGGCAGGGCACATTAGGTACTCGCAAAACAGATGGCCGATGGGGCCGAAAGGTTCTGAAGTGGCGACCACGTATCGGAAGACGTAGCGTTGGAAGGCCTCCCACAAAGTGGACCTATGACCTGGTGAAGGCCGCAGGAATCCGCTTGATGCGGGAAGCATAGAACCGGTCGCTGTGATGGTGCTTCAGGAAGGTCTATGTCCAGCAGTGGCCGTTTTTCGGCTGAAATGATAATGATGAAGCATGGTTGGGAAAGGCTGGGTCGGATGGAAGTAAAACGCTCTCAAGGTAGAGCACCGGCAAGATAGTCATGGAGGACGACGAGACAGCAGCCCATGTGCTGTTAAACTGTCCCGTGGTCGCCACATACAGGGCCAAGTACTTCGGTAACCCAGGTACCCTACGTGAGATTGTCAGTGACACCAAGGCGTTGCTGGCCTTCTTTGAAGAGCTGGGGTGGATTGAATAACAGATTTTCCCACCCGTACGCAAAATACGCGCTTTGACGTGAAGTTGCGGATACCAGCCCGTATTACCTATTACCTATTAAGATAGACGCGATCAAGAAGGCTGTTGGAGGCAGCATTTACCGAGCGGTCCACACTGACTGACATAACTAAGACACACGTTGTATGAGGTCGCGATCCTCAGCATTGAGGGAACGGCGAAGAAGAATAACACGTGACATTATATACCTACGATTTAATTTCAACTCTTTATTAGTGACTTTTGTGGACATGATAATTATTCAGATTGATTACAATTGTAATAGCAATTATATAATTGCGTTTTATTAAAATAGGTTTATACTTTTATTAATTTATTTTTCTTTTGTATAGATTCTTTTCTATTTTGTGAATGTGAGAACGCTGTAGGCTTAGTGGATTGTAGACCTGTTGACCATTTTCTAATTTGTTAAGTACTTGGTACTCATTGAAAGACCTACACTGTCCTCCCATACCTAGTAACACTGTTATTTGAAAGTGTTGTAAAAGCCAATTATTTTTAGAAGAGTAACCGTAGAGTTTCTTGCCGGCTCTTCTCCATAGGAAGCGACCAATTGGAACCGTGCACCTAGCTTCTGACGTTTCATAAGTGCCCATGTAGATTTATGTGAAATAAAATATTTTGAATTTTGAATAGGTAAGAGAATTGCCACATCTCCTCCATTCCACTCTCCTTGTTCCTTACTTTCTGGAACGTTCCGCAACTCTTTGTAGTCATCCGTTTGATATTATAAACGGTTTAGTCTGAATTGTGGACATGTTTTAATCTGAGTGGAAATTGGGCGACTTTAGGCTGTTTCGGAGTTTCGTCTGTTTTGGGAATTGTCCCTGTAGCGTCAGAGGTTTGAAGCTTTGATTTAAACTGTGTTTAATTTTGGGAAGGTTTTTATTTACTTTTAATGTAAGAACTTTTTGAGAGTTTATTTAATTAGCTATGTTTCGGTTTGCAAGACAAACACGTGTTTACATTTTAGTTATTTATTTTGGTTATTTGTATAAGCAAAATCTGTAAGCCTACTTTGAAGGTAGCTAAGGGACACAGACTCTGCGAAATTGCTTGTATTCAAGTAATTCTTTGAATAGTTAGTTATTTTGTTTAGAAAGGTTTGCAGTTATTGAATTCATTGTTTTTAATGAAAAAACTCACGGCTATCCAATAAAAAAAAAAACCGGCCAAGTGCGAGTCGAACTCGCACACGAAGGGTTCCGTACCACTGTAAAATATTGAACACTAAATATTTTTCAAAATACTTTAGAAAAAACACATGTCTTGTATGGGCCCCTTTAATTTATAACCGGTGCTACTTGCTGCGCCGTCAAGTATTTTTGTATCATTATTTCCCACTATGAGCAGTGGTGGCCCAGTGGTTACGGCCCTGAGTGTAAATAAATGTGTGAATAATTTCATCACCACTGCTCTCAAAACGGTGAAGGAAAACATCGTGAGGAAACCGGCATGTCCTAGAACCAACAATTCGAAGACATGACATCTACCAACCCGCACTGGGCCCGCGTGGTAGATTACAGCCCACTCCCTCTCACAGAGAGAAGGCCTATGTCTCAGCAGTGGGAACGTTATAGGCTGATTGTGATTTCCCACTGACAAGTCGTACTATCCACCATTCCATAGCTTTCAGTTTATTTACGAACGATATTATATAAAAACTTTTGTGTTTTTGGTTTTGGATTTTCGTTTTTTGCCACCGATTTCCAAAATCAAAGTTATTTTTCGCTTTGTAGTGTTTTTTTTTGGAATTCGGTTGATTTTTTTGGAAAAAGTTTTTATTTTTCAGTTTTTAGTTGTGGTACCTGGTACCTACCCCACACAAATTGGAATACCACTACATGCTATGTAAATAACAGTGACACGAACTTATCATATCATCCACATACTAAGTGGGAAAAAATACGTATTATTGAAGCTTACTTAAAAAATATCCAATCAAAGTTAATACAATTTATATGGGACCGCCTTAAGAGTAACCCTTTCAAACAAAACCGAATTTTCAAAATCGGTCCATAGTTGACGGACAAATCGGTGACAAACATAAAAAAAAAAACAAACATACGCTACGAACATGTAACCTCCTCATTTTTGGAAGTCAGTAAAATATAGTAGCTTATGAAACTGTTGCATAATAAGGGGTATTAAAACATGAGTTTTAATACCTAGTTATGTGCAGTTTCATACACTACTTTACTTTATTTACTCTCAAACATTGGGATTGAAACAAATACTAAATAAAAAATCAAAGTTAAAGATCAAGAATAAATTTAAAAATCCCACGAAATTCATTAAGTACCTACTACAAAACAAATGAATGTCGTCTGCACCAGCACATCGCCGCACATGCGCTACAGCGGGTGCTGCTGTCCCCCGCCAAAAGTTGACGGAAACTCTTTGGTGATATTAACTTCTTGGATTAGCGCTGTATCGTAATAGAAAAAAAAGAAGTTTTGTTAGAGAAAAAGTGTTATAATATGATTATGTTTTTAAATTTCGGTATTGTGTTTATAAAGTATGTCAATATAAACTCATTTTGAAGTTCATAATTCGAATATTACGCTATGAGAGTAGATAAAAATATTTACGACACACTGCATTGCAAAAACCAAAATTACTTTTATAAATTCATTTGCTTATCTTAATTATTATGTATTTCCTTATAGGGGTGAATAATTGTATTCTTTTTGAGTGAAATAAATTGTCTTAAACCGTAGACCATAACCTTGACTATCCAGCAAAATAAATACAATTTTCTGTGAGCAACGTCTTTTGTTTTGTTTGATCATCCTCAATTGTTTTCTCCTTTCCTTCCTGTGTTGCCACAATCCAAAAGTTTGGATACAATCATACAACCATATTACATTTCTTCAACTATCCAATATCACTCAGTTAATCGCACGTGTCTATATTTCTTATTTTAATAGGCGTAACAATAAAAACCAAATATGTTGCTTCTGAAATCAAAGGAATTTATATAATGTCTAAGTTTTACTAAATGAAATATTAGTAAACTAAAATTATGTACTAGGTATTTGTATATCTACTAATACATACCTGAAATCAAAGAAACGATATTTAAAGTATTTTATTACAACTATGTCGATTCTCCTTCTATTATACTATTTTAATAACAAAATATTTAACAACTTAAACTTAGTGTTTTTCATGTTATCTTGACATCTCTAACTTTTTCTGATTGACATTGACATCCGTACTAACTGTCACTGTCATAAAGAAACTCTTTAGTGTTACTATGCAAATAAATATTAATAACTACAACGAGAAATACATTTTCTTTACATGTATACAAAAGACAACAGCGGCTTGTCTATGAATGGTTTATAGGCAAGTATAACACCGTTGACCTTGACCACACAAATGAATAGGATGCTCAAAAGTCGTTTCTTTTTACGGTTAAACTTCAATGCACATATTTCAGTTCGGAACCGAACAACAACATTACATGGCCGTGTTTGAGTCACAAATATTCATAAGTGTACCAAATTTTAACTTAATCAGTCTAGTAGATTCAGAGTAAATTGGCTGTAACAGACGGACTGACAGACACACGAGTGATCCCATAAGATTTCCGTTTTTTCGTTCGAATGTACGGAACCCTAAGATTTCTCAAAAAATCCATAGCAGATCAGCTACGAAAGCGTAGCAAAAATAGCTACGCCGTAGCAACTCCGTAGCCCTACATTCCTAAGGCCAAACTATTTTCATACTTAAAACTATGACCCTTCTTAAACTTAACCAAAGGGGATGAATAGAGAATGAAGGGTTTGTGCCGTCATCCCTTATCTATATCTTATCTAATGTAAGCGTTGTTAGCCCCCTCATGAACTTTCGACATGCTTTGATAATGACAGTTTAAGATGACGGTCTTATTGTAACGTATAATACACGTGTCAAGGCATTTAAGTGTTAAGTATAATGAACCCTTCAGTGAAGTTGTTGACCTTTAGACGATTAAGGTGAAAAGTATAGTATACGGTGGAGGTCTGCCCGGCTTGGGCGGAGCAACGCCGTGTCCTCGTAGAGGCGATCGGCGGCGGTGATCTCTCGCGTCCGGCCCTGGTTCAGGCCATGGTACGGAGCGAGAGGAAATGGCAGGCCGTCACCTCCTTCTGCGAAGTGGTAATGCTCGCGAAGGAGGAGGCGGAACGCGTGAGGGAGAGGCAAATTTCGCGCCCTCATGCCCAACCGCCGCAATAGGAGGAGACGCCCGGGGCGGGAAGAGCCGATTTCCGGCCACCGTAGGCGCGGGCTTGCGGACGGTGAGCAATGGGTAGCTCGCCGTCCGATAAGGACCAAGCCCGGGTCGACGGCGCGTTGTGTTCCACGCGCTCCTCAAAGAGATGTCAGCAGAATTGACGGGGTCCGCTAGGGCCAATGTCTGCCGGGGGTTCGAAGAAAACCGATAGGGACATCGTGGCCCCCGGCAACAGGGCAACCGAAGGAACACGGGTGGGTTTTAGTCAGTAAGAGTTTGACACGCCCTCCCGCTCCGCCCAGAGCGGGAGAAGTTATTTGATAATTTCCCACCCAAAAAAAGGTGAAAAGTTTTTATGATTTTAAGTTTTTATATGGAATAATGTTTTGCATTTTGGCGAATTGTTTCCCTACAATCATGTAATTACGTTTTATTAAAATGGGTTTTTACTTTTATTAATTTATTAATCTTTTGTGTAGATTCTTTTCAGAGAGAGAAGAGGCTTAGTGGATTGTAGACCTGTTGACCATTTTCCATTTTGTTATGTACCTGGTACTTATTGAAAGACTTTTTTTTTTTTTTTTTGGGTGGGAAATCATCAAATAACTTCTCCCGCTCTGGGCGGAGCGGGAGGGCGTGTCAGACTCTTACTGACTAAAACCCACCCGTGTTCCTTCAGTTGCCGTGTTGCCAGGGGGCCACGATGTCCCTATCGGTTTTCTTCGAACCCCCGGCAGGCATTGGCCCTAGCGGACCCCGTCAATTCTGCTGACATCTCTTTGAGGCGCGCGTGTAACACAACGCGCCGTCGACCCGGGCTTGGTCCTTATCGGACGGCGAGCTACCCATTGCTCACCGTCCGCAAGCCCGCGCCTACGGTGGCCGGAAATCTTCACGTGATTCCCGACGCCCAGGGCGTCTCCTGCTGCGGCGGTTAGGGGCGCGAGGGCGCGAAATTTGCCTCTCCCTCACGCGCTCCGTCTCCTCCTTCGCGAGCATTACTGCTTCGCAGAACGAGGTGACGGCCTGCCATTTCCTCTCGTTCCGTAGCATGGCCCGAATCAGGGCCGGACGCGAGAGATCACCGCCGCCGATCGCTTCCACGAGGACACGGCGATGCTCTGCCCAAGCCGGGCAGACCTCCACCGTATGCTCCACCGTGTCCTCCGGGCGATCCACACAGTGATGACACCCGGGCGTTTCCTCCCGCTTTATCCTGAACAGGTACCTCCCGAAACAGCCGTGTCCGGTGAGCACCTGTGTCAGGCGGAAGGTGAGGACGCCGTGGCGCCTCTCTAGCCACTCCTCAAAGAGGGGTCTTATCGCCGCAATTGTGGCGTGCCCAGCGCTGGGTTGCGACAATCGCACTCTCCATTCCGCCATGAGATCCCGCCGGAGCTCTGTCCGCTGTGCCGCGACTTCTTGCGGCATCGGAGTTAAGCCCCGGCGTTTCGCCTCCTCGCGCCACTCCCAAATGTGCGCGAGGACCTTTGCCTCCAGATCCCATGGCGGTACTCCGGCAAACTTATTGAAAGACCTACACTGTCCTCCCATAACTAGTAACACTGTTATTTGAAAGTATTGTAAAAGCCAATTATTTTTAAAAGAGTAACCGTGGAGTTTCTTGCCGGCTCTTCTCCATAGGAAACGACTAATTGGAACCGTGCACCTAGCTTCTGACGTTTCATAAGTGCACATGTAGGTTTACGTGAAATAAAATATTTTGAATTTGAATTTACAATTAAAGGTATTTATTTATTTTATTGGAGGAGCTCGTGGCTAAGTACTAACAGCTGCTCGGGTCGATCTGACAGGTTAAGCTACGCTTGCCGGGGTTGGTCTGTGGATGGGTGACCATTTCTACATACCGAGACTCCTCCATGCCTCAGAAAGCACGTTAAGCCGTTGGTCCCGGTTGTCATTCGTGGATCTTTGACAGTCGTTACGGGTCGTCAGAAGCCTGAAAGTCTGACAACCAGTCTTACCAAGAGGTATCGTATTACCCTGTTACTGGGTTGTGAAGATCAGATAGGCAGTAGCTCCATGTAAAATACTGGTATTCAGCTGCATCCGGTTAGACTGGAAGCCGATCCCAATATAGTTGGGAAAAGGCTAGGCAGAACAGGCAGAACATTTATTTATTTTATTGGCACACCAACAATTGTTTACCTACACAGGTTCTATGCTTAACACTTGAAGATACACTACACGAGGCGCAATAGAAGTTTTATTGTTATGACGTCTATGGGCGTATAGTGTCCTTCAAAGTGTTAAGGTAACATGCGAATGCAACAATGCAATAGTCACTGACGTATCTTTAAACTTTCTTGTGTATCATATCTTAGCAAACAGTATTTTTGTTCCTTATCAATATCCTATTTCGAGAAGTAGACTTACTTGTTTATAACATATCAAGTCCTGCTGCAGAGAGTATTTTTATAAAGAAAAGTAGTGGCCCAGTGGTATCGGCCCCGACCTAAGAATTAGTGGTTGGTTGGTCGTGAGTTCAAACTCAGGCCCTTTACTTTATGTATTTAATTTCATCACCACTGCTCTCAAAAACGGTGAAGGAAAACATCGTGAGGAAACCGGCTTGTCCTAGAAGCAAAAAATTCGAAGGCATGTGACATTTACCAACCTGCACTGGGCCCACGTGCTTGATGGCCCACTCCCTCTCACAGAGAGGAGGTCTGTGTCCCAGCAGTGGGAACATTATAGGCTTGAAGTGAACTGAAAGAAAAGAAACGAGCGTTCATCACCAGGTTTAGTTATTACAAGTTAAGACAAATTTTGATTAGGGGGTCTAAACAAAGTGACATCATATCAGCGATAATGATGATGGAAAGTCAAAAATATACGTCAATCCTGTTGAAAGTCAGTGTGAAAACGATTGCCACGTGTCTGGCTAAGCGTGTGCTGAGAGGCAGGTGACGCAGCACAGCACAGTACAGATTTAGCAGGGTAGGGCAGGCGAGGCAGACATAGGCCGCGGGCGTATGTTGCGACGCAGCTACACAGACACATTCGCGTCCTAGCTAGTACCAACAATAGACCTTAATGTCTTTTTTGAACAGTCTGAATGATTAGTGTCATAAAAACAAGGTTCACAGCGAACAACAAAATTATTAATTAGTGGTAAAAACACGTGTAGATCTGCACGCGTCGCCCAGAAATCTGTGCTGGCGCTATAACGAGACGCAGAGCAGGACAAACACATGTCTGCGTCGCACGTGCCTGCAACGCCTGACGTTGACGCCTGACGTTTCATAAGTGCCCATGTAGGTTTATGTGAAATAAAAATATTTTGATTTGATTTGATTTGATTTGAACGCAGCGTACGCAGCTCTCAGTTCATGCATTACAAAAAACTTTTTACAAAAAAAAACTACCGACTTCAAAAAAAACACTACAAAGTGAAAAATAACTTTAATTTCGGAAGTCGGTGTCTTTGGTTTTGAATTTTCGTTTTTTGTCACCGACTTCCGAAATTAAAGTTATTTTTCACTTTGTAGTGTTTTTTTTGAAGTCGGTTGTTTTTTTTTTGTAAAAAGTTTTTATTTTTCACTTTTTAGTTGTGATACGTACCCCACACAAATTCGAATACCACTACCTGCTATGTAAATAACAGTGACAGGAAGTTATCATAATATCATCCACATACTAAGCGAGGTAAAAATACGTATTATTGAAGCTAACTCAAAAACTACCCAAGTAAAGTTAATAAAATTTATATGGGACCACTTCTGAAGTATGATCTACTAAACAAAAAAAGAATCATCAAAATCAATTCATAATTGACGGAGTAATCGCGTAACAAACATACAAAAAAAAAAACAACATACAGTCGAATTGAGAACCTCCTCCTTTTGGAAGTCGGTTAAAAATCTGCTCTGCCCTGCGCTGCGTGGATCTGCGTCATCTGCGTCTCAGCATACGCTTAGCCTCAATGCTCTCTGGCTAAAACATTGACAGTTATTGCACAGGCAGTTCGATACTTAATAAGTACTACTGTTGTTCGTAAACACGCTTTTAATGCACGCAAATATTATTATGAAAATCACTACTATAACTGCGCTCATAAAAATCTAGTGATAAAGAACCCATATTACTTTTAAAACAAAATCAGCATAAAAATTAAAACCTGAAGCCACATTTCAGTCATTTCAAATGCAATAAAAAATATCATAACGCGTCCAACCACTCGCGTCGCTCACAATAATAAAAATTATAAAATGGCTGTTCCCATATTTAATACTACGCCCACCGTTCCACAGATTTATGAATTTTAATTTTCTTTCATCCACTGCGAAGTATTATCTTTCGGGCCGTACATTATTCTCTAAGAAATACCACTGATTACGCGGCTGTAGATACGACGGTTTGATTTATTACGATATAAAGTTAAATTAAAGTCTGGCTCTTTGCAAGCTGCTTTACTCTGTAGAAGTATTTATACGTTGGGAAATATTACTCGTTTTCATTATGCATGACTTAATTAGTATTGTGAGTAAGATATTATTAAAGGTATTCAATATTAGCCTCCGCCAGCGGCTTTGCCCGCGTGACATCTTAACAAATTATAGTCTATGTTACTCAGTGATAATATAGCATCATAATCGTGAAAGAATTAAAAAAAAAAAAAAAAAAAAAAAAAAAATAATAATGAATTAAAAAAAAAAAAAAAAATCCGTCCAGTAAGTTTTTCAGTTAAACAAAAATACAAATCTTTTCTCTATAGTGTAGATAGGTTAGGTTATAGAGGGTGGGATGTGCTAACCTAACTTGTATGAAGGTGTTCAAACAGGCGCGAATATTTGCGTGACTTCACAATCATTAAAGCTCTGGCCGAACTGAGGCGAATCACGAGCGGGATTCGGGACGCGAATGCGCGCGTCTATTGTTTTAATGATAAGAAAGTCACGCCACTATTCGCGTCAGTTTGAATACCTTCATACGGTAGTTGACACAATCGGTGCGAGCAAGGTTCGTCCCGTATCTCGCGCGGGATTGGCCTCAGTGTAGCCAGAGCTTGAGGCTAAGCGGATGCTGAAATGTAGCTATACTGATACGTTCGAGTCCTAGCTAGTGCAAACAATAGACGATTGCAGCAAAGTTATGAATCAGTGGTAAAAAACAAGTGACGACATGCACGCGTCGCGCAGTTTGTGCCGGCACTACAACGAGACGCAGAGCAGGACAGACATATGTCTGCGTCGGTAGCTCTCAATAAGTTCATGCATTACTAAATCTGCTCTGCCCTGCGTTGCGTGGACCTGTGTTACCTGTGTCTCTATGCAGAGACAAAAGCTTTGCTATTTACTTTCACAGAAATTAGACATCAAAATTGCTCTACTTATTTATTATTTTAAGATAAAGAATTCTTCAATACGTTTTCTAAACCACTTTTACCACATATATTCTTCCACTCCACAAAATCACAACAAAATCTTTCGCTACATCCAAAAGGGTCTCTCATAACATACTCCTTATCAAGTACCTGTCATATCTATTACGACTATCAAATAATCTTTGCCGGCAGGTAAGCAGCCATCGTATTAGGAGGCACAGGCTTAGGGTGGCCCTTTATCATAGCTACAACAATGGCTCCTGTAAAATGAAATACGGAATCGCAGCAGATAAGTTAGCAGAATTGTTTCCCTCCAGAACTGGTTGGATGTGAAAATCAAATTATTATTTTTTGGTAGTATCGTGAGTAGAATGATGTGTTTTTATTTTAGTGGGAAGGTTTTTGAATGAGGGTTTTTTTAGAGTTTGTAAGCTTGTGTGTTATGTTTGGATTTCTATGGATTTCTATAAATGAGATGCTAACGTGTCAAAAGAAAATAAGAGGTAAATGTTTTCACTGTTTTTAACCCTCATTAACCGACTTCAAAAAAAAAGGAGGAGTTTCTCAATTCGTAGGGATATTTTTTTTTTTTATTTATGTTCCCCGATTATTCGAAGACGGCTGAACCAATTTGAAAAATTATTTTTTTGTTTGAAAGGGTATACTTTCAAGTTGGTCCCATTGTCATTTGGTCACGATTTAATTATGGGATCTTGGAGAAATCATGGGAACTCTTCAAATATTATAGGCACATCTATAGCGATTTGAATATTTTTGATGAGCAGTTGACGTAAGGCTATTGTAACTTAGATAAATTACAAACCAACCCATTAAAAAGTGATAAAAAAAACTTTTTAACAAAAAATACAACCGACTTCCAAACTACAAAGAGAAAAATAACTTTCTGAAGAAGTCAGAAGTCGGTGTCAAAAAACTAAATACTGATCCAAAGACACCGACTTTCGAAATTAAAGTTATTTTTCACTTTGTAGTTTGGATTTCGGTAGTATTTTTTGTAAAAAAGTTTTTTATATTTAGAAAGAAAAAAAGAAAAAAGCGTAAACGAACTAAACGAATGACGACGTTCGACGTTCGAACGTATACGTAAACGTTCAATCAATCAATCAATCTTTATTTGTGAACACAGGTATTACAATAAAGGTCTTATGTATACATTTTAGTCGAGCTCTATGTCCTACCAATGAAATTGGTGTACAAATATATTAGGTTTTTAGCAATAATCCTGAATTTATACAATACAAAGTCACGTTCGAGTAAATAATGTCAATTAAATGTATTAATAAATAATTAATTAATGAATTATTATTTATTTTTACATGCATGTCAATGGTTAATTATATTAAAGGGCTAGTAATGTCATATTTCATCATAATTGTAAATAATGTCAATTAAATGTATTATTAATAATTAATTAATCAATTTTAATTTATTTTTACACGCATATCAATGGTTCGTTCGTTTTAATGTTGTAATTTTAAGAGTGTGAGCCTGGAGATCTGTCATACAGGTCCCGAACCCAGTATAGACTGCAGCTCTCACAAAGGTTTTAATCTACCTGTAACCTAAATACCATGTACAAAATTTGTACCTTTTTGAGAGAAATAAATTACTATTACTGTTTGTGTACGTACGTATTTCCAATTAGATGCTTACTACATATAAAAGTATGTAGGGTCATGTTACGTGTGTTTGTATTAATTAAACCCTATACAGCATGTTAACTAACGGGAATGCCCTTCGTTAGTCAACATATTGTATAACGTCTATAATATTTATGGCTTTGCTTTAAGCGGCGATTCCATTAGGCAAGTCTTACATGCAAGTATGACGTCACACTTGTGTGCAAGTGATTTGAATTGAAAACACGAATTTGTTCAAGTTGCAGTTTGCATACAAGATTTTAGTGATGACGTCACGGATGTCAATCAGTCATAAGCTATCGGTTTACTCCTCGCGAAATAAATAAAAATACAAGTTTGTTTTGCAAAACTTTATTGTGGAAATACATGCATAAGTACAACTTACAAAAAAAAAAAAAAAAAAATTCCCAGTGAAATAAACTCTAAAAACGTTTTATCGTTCCCGGAAAATATTTAAGTACCTGACACCCGAAGGAAAATAAACAGTGTTTTGTTCGTGAACGGGAAACAAACTGTAACCAAACTTTAGTGTGTGCGCGCCTCTTACACCGATACTGTGCTTAGTTTATGGTGTCTATTCGTACTATACACACCGTAGAAACTGCCATAAACGTATTTCCCTAAAAAGCGCCATCTGTTGCCTTATCGGTGGACTACTTGGACAGATCGATTACACAAATACACCAACAAGTTTACCATGGCTAAGTGCTGCGGCTGTGGCAAGTTTCTGTCGTCGACAGAGGCCGCAAATTGCAGCAAATGTAGACCTTTGTACCATCGAGCGTGTGTGGGCATTCAGAGTACAGGCCCTATGGTGACCCCCTGGCACTGTCCGGAGTGCAATAAAAACGTGGTGAGGGACAACCGGGCTGAGACGCCGGTAAGGGCGCGTGCACCAGCGCCAGCTGTACACGAGGAAAGCCTTGTAAACCTTATGGGTGCTAGCCCTATAAACAGCACAGCCCTAGACGCCACAAAGGAGCTCAACCTAAACATCCTCAAGGCAGAGCTTAACTTATTTAAAGAAGATTTTTTGAAAACGGTTCGGGATGAATTTCAACTGCTCCGTGATGACCTGTCGGAGCTAAGGTCCTCTCTAAAAGCCACTAACGATAGGATGAGTAATTTGGAGGAGAGAGTTGCTGTATTATAGAGCATAAACATACTTTGCCCCAAGTATCGTCGGAGGTGGATGAATTGATTTCACAACTGCGGAACGATATCAATGACCGAGATCAGGAACTGCTCGCAAATGATATCCAGATCTCTAACATACCCGAGACTAGTGGTGAAAATCCAATCCACACGGCGATATTAGTTGCGACTAAGATTGGCGTTAAAATCGAGGCGCGCGACATAGTGAGCGCCGAGCGTGTGGTAGGTAGGCGCATCAACGCGACACAGGCAACGGCGCCGGTGGAGACCCGCCTCCGCTTCCTCGTCGTGCGCCTCGCATGCCGCGACCTGCGTGACGAGCTGCTGGACGGTGCACGGGTGCGACGCGGCTTGACTACTGCTGACCTCGACTTGCCGGGCCCTTCGAAGCGCTTTTATGTGAACGAGCGCCTTACGAAGGTAAATCGAGAGTTGTTTCGGAGCGCTCGTGAAGCTGGTAGTCGCCTGGGTTGGCAATTTGTATGGTCAAAGCGAGGCCGTATTCTTGCCCGGTACAAACCCGGAGACGCCACTTGCCAAATCCGTTGTCAGGCTGACTTACAGCGCACCTTCGGAGATGCATCGGCACCGGCTAGCGGCGGCAATAGCAATAGCACCCTATAGAATTACTTTTTTGTTTGTTTTTTTATGTTTTATTATTCTCATTATTTGTCTACATAATATTCTTTCTTATACTGTTACGCTGATTTTTACAGTAAGTTTAGTCGTGGTAAGTGTCAGTTTTTCAAAAGTAATAATATTAAGTTTGTGTTGCTATCTGCTATATTTTATGTTGGTAGGTGTGTGTCTCGCGGCGCACCTCAGTCAACTTCATAATACGCACGTATACGTAAACCAGTTTTATAACACTACACATATTTATCTACACCTATTTATTACAAAACTACTTTTTCATTTTACAAACCTATTATTTACAAATCTTCAAATTACTAATCAATTATTTGCATACAGCAGTTTAAAATCTTTGTGTGTTTTTCAGTTGATTAAATTCACAATTTACATATTTACAATTATTGGACTAAGACTAATATCATTGTGTAAAATTGAATTTGAACTTATTGAATGTGCACTTATAATATTGACATTTTTAAATAACGGAATTATTTTATATTATTATAATGATGACTAAAGGAGAAAAGTTTCTTAAAGTTGGTTTTTTGAATGCTGGTTCATTGGGTACAGGTCATGATAACCTTGTTGGTGCACTCGACAGGCATTGTTTTGATGGCCATCAACGAAACTTGGCTGCGACCTGGCGAGGATGGGCGCGCTCCGGTGGTGCCGGGCTACCGTTTGCGCCACACGCCGCGGCCAGCGAGTGTGCGCTCGGGTCGTGGTGGGGGCGTCGGCTTTTATCTGCGGCAGGGTTTGAGCGCGCGTACATGGACTGGTCGATCGATCGATCCAAGGTTCGAATCGGTCGAATAAATGTGGTTAACGATCTCATTGGACGGCAAAAAAAATTGCTATAGGTACAGCCTATAGACCGCCATGGCATGACCTAGTCCTCTTCCTAGATGCCATAACAGATTCTATTAGTTCATTAGGGAATTGCGACCACTATATATTACTTGGCGACTTCAATGTTAATTTGCTAGACACAAACGGGATTAAAATTAAAAATATTAATGAGTTTTTAAATTGCCTCAGTCTTTCACAATGCTGTGAAGTGGGTAGGAGTTGTGACCACAACTCCTACCCACTTCACAGCATCCAGTGAAACTCTCATCGATCTCCTATGTACTGACCTGAGAGCAAGAAATACTGCGGTAGAATCTTTAGGTTCAATCAACGGCCATTCTATTGTAGTTGGTGAATTTCACATTAAGCGGGACAAGTTCAAACCATACTTGGTAAAATTTCGGCCTCTTAAAAATGTGTGCACGGAAACCTTTAATTTAGATTTATCATTTCTAAACCTTGGAACTATTTCGTCGCTTGACAACGTTAATGATATGGTGCATTTCTTTAACACCCATATAGTTTCCCTGTTTGATGTTCACGCACCGATCAAGACATGTACTGTAAAGGAAAAGTCGTATCCGTGGGTTACAGATACAATCAAAGTTATGATGCGTTTACGTGACGACGCACTTAATAGTTATAGGAAAACGAAGGCTGATTCAAAAAAAAAAATACTACAAAGAACTAAAACACTTAGTAATTAGTTCATTGTACAATAAAAAAGTTGCGTATTTTAAGCACAACATAAATAATAAAATAAAGAACCCTAAATTATTATGGAAAAATCTAAAATCCACCTTATCGCCATATAAGCCTAGACAAGACCTACCGTCGCACTTTACAGATCCTGACCTAATTAATAACAACTTTTTAATTGTTCCCGGTAACCCAGTGGCAAGCATATCACTTATGCAATATTATGAAAATCATAGACATGGTGAAGAAATTTTCGCAATCACTCCAGTGGAAGAGAAGGACATCTCTCGCATTATCTCCAACCTTAAAAGTAACGCTGAAGGTTACGACAGCATTACCCTGGTTAAGATTAACATGACTCTGCCACACACGTTAAATGTTGTAACGGATATAATAAACCGCTCTATAGTGACGTCTACGTTCCCCGACCTATGGAAAATTGCCTCCGTTAGGCCCTTGCAAAAAAACTCAAATCCATCTACTTTAAAAGACCTACGCCCTATAAGTATATTACCATGTCTATCTTTAAGTATTGGAAAAAGTCGTTAGCCGCCAATTAACGCTTTTTTTGGAACAAAATAACGTTCTACCTGATTTACAATCTGGTTTCAGGAAACAGCGCAGTACATCTACTGCTTTACTGGATGTTACTGATAATATATTGTCTGCCCAAGATAGGGGAATGTGCTCATTACTGGTTTTACTCGATTTTTCACGGGCATTTGACGCAATAAATATCCCACTATTACTATCGAAGTTAAATTATTATGGTTTCGACCCCAGCGCTATGCAATGGTTTCGCAGCTATTTGAGTAATAGGAAACAACTTGTTGACTTGCGTTTGGGGGACGGTACTACCCTTAGATCGACACTTACTTCTTTAGAGAGGGGAGTCCCGTAGGGCTCTATATTGGGCCCGATTTTATTTATTTTGTATTGTGCGGATATTATAAAATGTCTCCAGAGATGCAAGTACCATATATACGCCGACGATGTCCAACTGTATATATCCTTTAGACCAGACGAGTACGATAGTGCTATTAAGGACCTTAACGATGATCTTCAAAGAATCGCCGCCTGGTCAGAGGAAAACTGCCTGTCATTAAATCCGACAAAAACTAAATATATGGTATTTGGCACAAGACAGCAGTTGGCTCGACTGCCTGTGACTTTTGACTTGAAACTTATGGGCGAACCAATTGAGCGAGTGTAGGAATCGCGGAATTTAGGTGTTATTATGGATAAAGACCTTCGTTTTGAGAAACACGTAGCGGACTCTGTTAGAAACTGTTTTTATCGCCTAAAAGTTCTATATAATATGAGGCCTTATTTATCCGAAAGACTATGAGAACAGTTAGTGGAAATCCTGGTTCTGTCTACGCTGAACTATGCTGACACAGTTTACGGCCCGCGACTGTTAGTTCGTACAGACCGCCTCATCCAAAGGGTACAAAACGCTTGTGCTCGGTTCTGTTATAATATTCCTCGCAGAAGCCATGTAACACCATTCCTTAACAAGCACTTTTCTCTGAAAATGAAATCCAGACGCAAACTACACTTGGCTTGCCTTCTGTTCGGTGTAGTTAAGTATCAGAAACTGGACTACCTATTCAACAAGCTGAGTTGGGTTACTAGTAGACGGGAATGCGGGAGAAGGCAATGCTCACAACAACTCTCGACTCATTCTCAGGTTACAGCCGCTTTCAGAGGCAGCTTTCGTTATGCGGCTTCCAAAGTATGGAATAACCTGCCACCACCGATTAGGATAATTAACACGATAGACGCTTTCAGACGACGCTTACGGCAGTACCTTATAGAAGCGCAAAGGAAGCTGGATATGGTCACACTAAATGTCTCAATTATATGATTTATGTACCTGCCATTTACTCATTTACTAATTTATTTGTCAGTCTTTGTTTGTTTTGTTTTCCAATTTAATGCACAATCACACTATTTTTGTACCTACATATTCGTTATTTTATTTTTATATACCTAAGTATTTTTATTTGACACAAATTATTTTATTTAAGTACACGTTATTTTATTTACACACGATACACTATAAAACTGATTTACATCCGTCACATCACACTTTCAGGTCCAGTTGAAAACCAGCGTCAGGCACTTATTGTTGTCTGGCATTTTTGCTGAACTGGACCTTTTTGGCGCAGCCGTGAGGCACACTCCCCTGCTAATTTGTTACATCGCACTTAACACTTTTTATTTGATTAAAATTTTTAATTAATATCTGCTGTTAATAATATTGTGTGCTTTTTTTGGTCTGTGCTAAATAAATGTATTTTCTTTCTTTCTTTCTTCTTTCTCTTTAGTGGCATACCAGTTTTTCTAGTTGTACCTATGCAAATCAGCTGACTTGAGTGTTGTGTGTACAAGTTAAAATCTAATTGCATACAAGTTGCAACTTGTTTGCAAGCTGTGGTTTCCACTATACAAATAGCATGCAACTTACAACTTGTATGCAAGTCATTTGCATAATGGAAACGCGGCTTTAGATAAAAACCTTATCGCTAAATATATTGGTGATAAGACATAAATGAAGGTTTATTCAAAAGCCTGCCATTTTAAATTTCGTGTTAAGGCTACAGGTGGACCACGGTCCATAACTGGACTGCGAAAGGTCAGAATTTGGACCTACAAATATTGTTAAATAACTAATCATCTTTTACAAAAAATATTTTTTTGATAAACAAATACCGTTCGAGATTAATGGACCCATGGCCCACCTTGAAGACACTCTATAAAAAACAACTAAACTATAAAAAAAATTGGCCTTTTGTGTTTTATAATAATTATCTCGTACATAAATTATTCAAAATAAAAGTATCAACTAGAAAGTATTAAGAGCATTTTTATCCTGGACCTCGATAAAAAAATTCAACAGTATCCGGACCCCACATAAAATTACTTGGCGAGTCCTGCCCTACACCATCCTCAATAATTAACACACATAAACATTTCTTCTAATTAAAAAAAAAAGCCCATTACCAATCCCTTTCTAATTAAACACCGTAAGAATACATGTAAGTAAATCAATTTAATGGTTCGTATTGCCTTCAGCAAACATCGGCTTTCAGGAATGCCAGTGGTCAGGTATTAGGTGTATAGATTCCACTTATGTGGGTTCAAATGATCCTCTGTCAATAGGGTTCGTGATTAATTATATAGGAGCGGGTCCAACGGACCCCAGGGGCCGGACTTGCGTGTGTTTAGTCACCGTGAAAGGGTTAATTTGGGTGACCATGATGTAATAGGGAATTCTGGGGTAATTTTGTTTGGCTAGTTTAGGTGTGGTGGGAATGTTGCTTTGCCCCTTTTCTGCTGTTGATCGTGGTACATACTTTCTCGTCTTTGCATTTGTAACTGTAGATATTATGGGTACCTAGTTGTAATCTCCAATGTAAGAAATATTTTTTACTTTAGATATGAAATAGGAGATACTATAGACGTGGATATATTTAGTAACTTGTTCCGCCTAGCTAAGCGGAACAGGTTACTAAATATATCCACGTCTATTGTATTTTATAATGGATTTCCGCAAGGTAACGCTTAAATCAATTAACTATAAAATGGAAGAATGAGACTTAGTATTCCAATCTCCGAATAAACCGGGCTCTTCTGGATATTTTAAATATTAATGAGGTCTCGAATAGATTCTTTTACCAATCAAAACAGCCCGTAAGAAACTTGACAGTTTACTTAATGTACATAGGTAGTCTGTTTTGGAAAAAACGGCCAATTAAAATAATACAATTTATTTTCCTTTATTTCATTTTTAAACATATCATTTACATTTTTAAATATTCATTTAAAAAATAAATCAAAATAAAACATAAAAATGTGTTTAATTTTATTACTTCATGCGACATAAATTAAGATTTCATGCGGTTTCACCCGCATAGTTCCCGTTCCCGTGAGAGTTCCGGGGATAAAATATAGCCTATGTTACTCGCTGATAATGTAGCTATCCATTGCTGAAAGAAGTTTTCAAATCGGTCCAGTAGTTTTTAAGTTTATTCGTTACATACTAAAATACAAATCTTTCCTCTTTATTATATTATATTATTACTAGCTGCGCCCCGCGGTTTCCCCCGCATAAGTCTCGATCCCGTGGAAAAAAAAAGTATCCTATGTTCTTTTCCAGGGCATCATCTATATATGTGCCAAATTTCATCCAAATCCATTCAGCCGTTTTAGCGTGAAGGCGTAACAAACAAACTTACTTTCGCATTTATAATATTAAGGATTATAGTATAGATGTACACAGTAAAATAAATAGAGATACGGCATCATTATAATTTTGAGTAAAAAGGTACAATCAACATTTTTGGTCTCATTATTTAAATTACCGTCTGATTATGGTTACCCTACAACAAATTCTTAGAGGTCCAATGTTTGGCAATTCTATCGGGACCTTTTGAGTAACAATTTTAGTCGTAGACATAATACTAAAATGTGTCATATTTAGTACGTTTTTCATTGTACCCTGAAAAACCTTTTCTAATATCTTTTGACGGGTATAGTCTGATTGATGGCTTTACACAAGTACGTAAGCCAGGTATAACTTGAATGATTGACTTCAAAAGAATGAAATTTTTTAGGAGCTTACGGTGTTTACCGTCTTTATCAGATTTAAACATATTTAGCAAAAAGCAACACAAATTATTTTCTTAGTTTATAATGTTTTTCTAAAAGAAGCTTTACGACTCTGACTGATAGCTACTATTTTATGGATTGATAAATTGTGTGAAGGAGGTGGCTAAGTAATAATAGCCGCACGGGTCCATCGATCAGGTTAAGCTACGCTTGCCGCGGTTGGTCCGTGGATGGGTGACCATACCAAGACCCCTCCGTGCCTCGGAATGCTCGCTAAGCCGTTGGTCCCGTCTGTCATTCGTGGATCTTTGACAGTCATTACGGGTCGTCAGAAGTCCGAAGTCTGACAACCAGTCTTACCAAGGGGTATTATTAACCAGTAACTGGGTTGTGGAGGTAGAAAGGCAGTCGCTTTATGTAAAATACTGGTATTCAGCTGCATCCGGTTAGACTGGAAGTCGACCCCAACATAGTTGGGAAGAATTCGGCGCACAATGCCACATTCCCAAAATGTCTAATGCAAAATGACACATTCGCAAAATGTTTTTTCTCAAAAGGCAACAACCACAATCAGTCTTACCAAGTGGTAAGACTAGTTGTCAGACTTTGGGCTTCAGACTTTGGGCTACAGACTTTGGGCTTCAGACTTTGGGCTTCAGACTTTGGGCTTCAGACTTTGGGCTTCAGACTTTGGGCTTCAGACTTTGGGCTTCAGACTTTGGGCTTCAGACTTTGGGCTTCCCGTAATGACTGACAAAGATCTACGAATGACAGTAAATACACCATCGCTACTAATTAGACAATATTCACACAAAACATAGAATGTTACCAAAACCCCGTTTTTCGTCTCAACCCGCAACAGGCGAGACGTCGAGTCAGTCAAGCGTGATCCGGCCGGCCAAAACTTAGTCATACTATTAATGTTAAACTGTTTCGCCCAAAGGCAGGTCCTGTATTAATATTCTGTTAATAATTATACTTCGATAATAATAGAGGCTTGTTCGATAATTTGACATCAACTTGTTATTATGAATAATGGATAATGTCAGGGAACTTATTTTGTTATTTAAAGAAAAAAGAAAAGACAGATAATATCGATGCCTTACGGGCGAAAAAGGATAACCGCCTCTTTTCAAATTTTACAGGGGAGTGATTTAAAGTTCAAAATAAACGAAAAAAAATCATAAAAAATTAAGTATAGCTCCCGAAAGCCTGGAAATGAGTTTTTATAATATTTAGCATGCTATCTATAAGATGGCGTTTTTACTTTTACGTAATTCAGCCTGCAAGAAGCAGTTACTGTCGCTTATCCCCAAATGGTCTTTATTTTAAAATCACCCAAAATGTCGTAAATTGAATTATCAAATTATCTGATGCGAGTACAAATGACCTAAATTCAACCCATGTTTTATTTAAATTAAGGAAAAAAAGGTCAAGTCTTGGTTTTTAGAGAAAAAAATGTGATAATATAATCTAACCAACAATGTAACAATAGTTGACTGAAAGGAAAATTGTATCAAGCACATTTTTTGAAAAGATGTCAATTATTTAGTGGATGTATTTTGATTATTTTACTTTCAAAAACTGTTATATTAAATAATTCGTAGATCAAACACCAAAAAAATAATTTTACAAAAATTGAAGTCGTTTACAACGAAATAAATTGACAGAAGTCTATATTTTTCCTACCGCGTAACCGACAAAAAGTTTCACGTAGGCAAACGTTACCTAGACCAATCGACGCAGAAAAAAAAGGCGATTCTAAGTATGTATATAACTGAATTTCTCAAAAAATGTCGCTTATCCCTTTTCGGCCGTAAGACATCGATATGTTTATTTGCGGTAAACATGACGCAAAGAAGGAACACAAAACAAAAAAGAAAACCGGTCAAGAGCGGATTGGACTCGCGCACCGAGGGTTTCGTACCATTTTAAATTTTCATCGGCGAGGCCTTTATTCGTCAGAGAACTTTAACACTGCACACTGCCGTGTAGAATATTGCAGTTTTAGGTCAGCGCCATCTCTTGCTGGATAGTGGAACTAATGTAATTTAAGTTGACGTTTTCTAAAAAAGTGTGCTATTTAGAGACATCGTTTTATTTTTCTTGTAATTTTTACATAAACTTCTATTAGATTAATGATTTCAGATTTTTCTCTATGCAAATTTCGGAGATAAAATTTTTCGTCAAAAGTCGAAAACTATGCGGCCTAAAAAAATTCTGAGAATTTGCAAATAGCGCTCTTTCATATGATGCTCCACATGCCCTAGTAGCCCCACTTCGAATTTTTAAGACGCCCGTTCAGTCCCGGTTGCAAAAAAAAAACAGTCTTTCCTAATTGCAATATACTTGGGCAAACATCTAAAACTATTCCAAATTTCAAGGTGAGTAGGGTTCAAGCATTAGTAGTTCTTGAGATATTCAGCGGTGACAGACAGACGGACAGACAGACTGAGTCAAATCATAAGGGTTCTTTTTACCATTTTGGTAGGAAACCCTAAGAACTTGGGGGAAAATATGCGTCACATCCACACAAAACAGCCATCGCTCAGCATAATGCTGCGACCCTATGCGAGACAGAGCCCCAGCGCTGGTCAAATTGACTCAATCAATCGAATAACTATAGCAGTCCACTGCTGGACATAGACCTCTCCAATTGCACGCCATTCAGCTCGATTCTCGGCAACTCTCATCCAGCTGCTACCAGCCACCCTGCGAAGATCGTCGCTCCACCTAGCCTGAGGGCGTCCTACCTTATGTTTGCCGATTCGCGGTCTCCACTCAAGAACACGTGTACTGCAACGGTTATCGGTTCTACGGCTGATATGGCCGGCCCATTGCCACTTCAGCTTGCTTATTCTGTGAGCTATGTCGATAACTTTGGTTCCCTGCCGGATTATCTCGTTCCGGATTCAATCCCTTAGAGAGACTCCAAGCATAGCCCGCTCAAGCGCTGGTCAAATTGACTTAATCAATCAATCGACTAACTATTGCAGTCCACTGCTGGACATAGGCCTCTCCCAGGCTGAGCCACAACACCCTATCCGCCGCCTTCCGCATGGAGTCTATCTCAGTCACCTTTTAGAATACCTACCACTTTAAATTGTCCCTAAATTCAACAGTCATTTTATGACAGTTATATGAATTACCTGTAACACGGCAAATTGACGTAGTGTGTCAATTTAATAAATAATTAATGTCCCTGACCGTACATAATGAAATAAATAGCAAAGTGGGCAAGTGGCGTGTTATTAATTAAAGGCGTCTCGGAGGACCACATTATTTTTGGAGTTCCGTCGTTGGGCATAAATGGTCCTAGTTATTATTATTATACTTTATTTATCGGGCAACAACGATCCAGCGTGTGAGTAAACAATAAAATAACTTATTACTAGTGTTAGTACAGTACAATAGAGAGAAGAAGATAGAATAATTATTAGTATTGTGAAAAGGACACCCCCAAATTAATGTTTAGTGATTGTCCTTCTCACAAAACTTTTGATAATCGGAGAGTCGATACTCTCCGTCAAAGTTTTTAAAATGCTGTTGCCACTCGCCCGCAACCTTAACAACAGCGACGCAGTTTTTTTGCGAATGACGGCGTGGAAGCCGTCAGTTCCGTTTTGCACAAACATAGTAGACGCGCTGCACCATCGTGGCAGTCCCAACAGCATTCTAAAAATATTATTATATTGAACGCGTAGGTCATCCAGCGTTCTTTTGGTATAGTTGACCCAATTGTTATGGCATGTCTGTCTGTTAAAGGTTTGGGAAAACAAACCAAGCTGATCGATTATTTATACGTTTATTAATTATGATGATTATGTCTATTTTTGTGTGTGTTTGTTTGTCAGTACCTAACATAACGAGTGAAAGGGTAAAAATTAAAAGATATTTTTTTTTTGTATAAGCTGACCTCGCATTGTACGGAAATCCTATACAATGTGAGATCAGCATAAACTGGAAATGTATAGCTTGATGTGTAGCCGTGTGTACTTTCTATGGGTAGACCTCTAACTTACTCTTCGGAAAAACATGGCGTGATGTTATGTTATGTAGAGTATTTTGTCAAGCCCAGATCCAGCACTAGACATTTGCGAGCTGAATATTAATCTTCTTCTTCTTCGTATCGCTCTTGACAGAGCGGTCGTGGTCACAATGAACTGTGTCCAATCGCAGGTGTAGTCGTTGCCCGCCTCACGGTCTCCCTCCATCTGGTTCTGTTACATGACAGTCTGGCGCATTCATTAACAGGGCCTCCAACCGCGGATTTTATTTGACCGGTCCACCTCATTAGTGACCTCCCGCGTGGCCTATTACCTTCCACTCTGCTCTGCACCACTAGATGCTCTATGGAGTCATTATTCCGCTTGGAGACATGACCAAAAAACTTTAGTATTCGAACCTGTACTAGTGCTAATAGACGCTGTTTGATACCGAGTTCTTGGAGTATGGAGACGTTTGTGCGGAATTCTGTCCATGATACTCCAAGCATTCTTCTCCAGTACCACATTTCTAGAGCATCTACTTTTTTATTTTCCAGTTCTCGTAATGTCCACGTCTCAGCTGCGTTCAGAAATATAGGGAATACGGACCAGCCTAATCTTAGTGGCCTTAGTTATGTTGCGATTCCTCCATATTTTTTTTAGTTTGTCCATTGCTCCTTTAGCCATAGCCATACGCCGTTTCACCTCATCCACGCAGCTGCCATTGTTCTTGATCATAGCACCAAGATATATGTAGGACTGTACTACGTCGCAGTTTGCAATCTGTGTCATGTCTGGCGAGTTGTTGTTGCTATGAATATTAATAGCTAAGTAATATAGTCCTTCAGACCGTATTTCGGCCATGGCGGTCAATCTTAGCGAAGACCAGCCTTTGACGCGGGAGATATTATAGTGCACAAGTGTGTGCGCAGACACAGGTGCACGTTCTTTTCCCTGACTCTCATAGTCCGATGGGACGAATAGTCCTTAGTAATGATACCTACAAGTTTGACTGAAAATGATTTTACTTTAAATAATATAAAAACCACTTCAAATCATCACATACAATCTGTATTGCATATCTTTCTTAATATATATAAATTACGTGTCACGTTGTTTGTCCGCGATGGACTCCTAAACTACTTAACCGATTTTAATCAAATTTGCACACCGTGTGCAGTTTGATCCAACTTGAAAGATAGGATAGCTTACATCTTAATTTAGTTTAAAAAAAAAAGATATGAAGAAAAATTATGCATTTATGATATCCCGGTATTATGCCATAATTCCTAACAAAAAGTACTAGGCTTGCATGATTTTTGATGATAATCTCGGTAGGTAAGGGTAGGTAGGGTATGTAGGGTAGGTAAGGTATGTAGGGTAGGGTAGGTAAGGTAGGGTAGGGTGGGTAGGGTAGGCAGGGTAGTAAGTGATAAAGATGGTCCACCCCAAACATTTATATGGCAAAACAACGTTTGCAGGGTCAGCTAGTTATATTATATATTATTTTAATCAGCCTATAACGTTCCCACTGCTGAGACATAGGTCTCCTCTCAGTGAAAGGGAGTGGGTCGTAATCCACCACGCGGGCCCAGTGCGGGTTGGTAGATGTCACATGTCTTCGAATTTTTGGTTCTAGGACATGCCGGCTTCCTCACGATGTTTTCTTTTACCGTTTTGAGGTGGTAGATGGCAGTGGTGATGAAATAATTTCTACAAATTAAAGCGCCTGTCTGGGTTCGAACCTACAACCTCTCGTAAGTCACAGCCGTTACCACTGGGCCACCACTGCTATCTTTAATATTTTATCTGTATTGTAACATTTCCTATACACATAAAATTACAACATCGTTTATTAAAATTCTCCGAAAACTTCAACAAAAAAATATTTCAGAACTTAATCTTCTTGAGAAACGCTTCCAAAAACTTTGCGAACATTATATCCCAGTTCTTTTTTTTTGAATTAACTAAATAAAGGTAAAATTACCAAAGTAATCGTAACATGAGTGGCAGGGACACGACGTCTTATAAAAATCCAGCGATCTTGGGTATTGGAAAACATTCCAACTTTTGGAAAACAAAGAATCTTACTTAAAACTTTGGACCATCATTAGACACTCGCGAGATCAAAGAAGAACTTTGGAGACAACTAGGGATTAGATTTCTACTTGAACGAAGTACATTGAGTTTATTTTTGATACTGGAAGTGATGCGAAATATTCGAAGTGGCGAATTTTATCATCATCATCATTTAAGCCAAAAGACGTCCACTGCTGGAGATAGGCCTCCCCCAAGCACCGCCACTTCGACCGGTTCATCCAGCGGATTCTTGCGGCCTTCACAAGGTCAATTGCCAGGTCAAGTGGTGAATTTACTGATAAGAAATTTATTACGTTACGAAAAATAAATTAGCTTATTGATAAAATAATGATAATATTTTATTTCCGTAAATTGGTTGTGAAAACAATTTTACGCGTCAAAAGAAATAATAATCTTTTACTGACTATTCTGAGATGAAACATGGAAACAAACTCAGAGACTACAGTCTCTTTTAAAGTCCAGACATAACTTGTTCGGATATTTATTTTGTGTCTGATTTATCACGTCTTGAAACAACCGTATTTTGAGTATCATAACTTTAATCATTTCAAGAGATTGGTTATACATATAATTTGTTTTATACTAGTTTATTTTTTTAGGTATGCCATCTCGTTGTTGACCTCTGAGATTATAACAACTTAACCGGGCTTTCTTGTGGGTGCTTTAAGCTACTACACTTAAAACCTCCAGCCAGGGGTATTCAACTACGCTAATTAAAAAAAAATAACCGACCTCCAAAAAAAAACATTAAAAAGTGAAAAATAACTTTAATTTCGGAAGTCGGTGTCTTGGGTTTTGTATTTTCGTTTTTTGCCACCGACTTCCGAAATTAAAGTTATTTTTCACTTTTTAATGTTTTTTTTTTGGAGGTCGGTTGTTTTTTTTTTTTTTGTAAAAAGTTTTTATTTTTCACTTTTTAGTTGTGGTACCTACCCCACACACATTCGAATACCACTACCTGCTACCAGTGACAAAAACTTACCAGATCATCTACATACTAAGTGGGGAAAAAATACGTATTTTGTAGCTAACTCAAAAACTATTCAAGCAAAGTTAATAAAATTTATATGGGACCAATTCGAGAGCACACCCTTTCAAACAAAAAAAGAATTTTCAAAATCGGTCCACAATTGACGGAGAAATCGGTGGACATACATAAAAAAAAAAAAACAAACATACGCGACGAACATATAACCTCCTCCTTTTTGGAAGTCAGTTAAAAACTAGGTGAATGCTCGCTAAGGGAACCCCCTGTGGGTTACGAACCTCGGCTGAAGGCGTCAACCGGAGGGAGGACATCAAGGATGGGATGGGCTGGATCAAAGTTTTGATCATGATTATTAGTCGGGGGGTTTTATGCTAGTAAAGAACTTACTGCGCTCAGCACTTCTTTTGATATACGTAGTGTTAGAAAATTATATTCGCATATCTCGGTCATCTTCGCTTAGAAGCTCGTGGCTAAATACTAACAGCCGCTCGGGTCGATCTGTCAGGTTAAGCTACGCTTGCCGGGATTGGTCCGTGGATGGGTGACCATTTGTACATACCGAGACTCCTCCGTGCCTCGGAAAGCACGTTAAGCCGTTGGCCCCGGCTGTCATTCGTGGATCTTTGACAGTCGTTACGGGTCGTCAAAAGCCCGAAAGTCGGACAACCAGTCTTATCAAGGGTATCGTATTACCCAGTTACTGGGTTATGGAGGTCAGATAGGCAGTCGCTCCATGTAAAATACTGGTATTCAGCTGCATCCGGTTAGACTGGAAGCCGACCCTAATATAGTTGGGAAAAGGCTAGGCAGATTGATTGATATCTCGGTCATCTTGTAGTGTTTATTTATTCAAGATAAATCCAACCACGCTTTTATATCGCATCTAGACCAATGAATCTCACATATCTCCGTCCGTAGGATAAAATATTCCGTTTGTGCGCTATGTTTTAGAAATAAACTAACCGAAAGTCCCTGATAACTCTTCCTAGTTACTGTGGGGACCCTAATTGAGAACTTTAGATTTCCTTCAGTGACCTTTGAATCGGGAGCTCTTGAATAAATTATTGGAGCTAAAATGCCTTGAGAGAGTATCGATAAGGTAGCCAATAAGGACCAACAATTTTGGTCCTGGGTTTGTACTTGGCTGAATTTTTTATATCGGTATTTGTGGGTTGGTCCTTGGTTACGATTTTGGTGGCCATTATTGTTCTTTTCGGTACTTTGCAAATGTGATGTGTTTCTTTATTTACAGGGTGGATATGGTACTGCGTCTGTAAATACGTAGGCTTGAGAATAAGTCGGTTGAATATTATCGTTTCTAATTACCTCCGTTCCAAGTTACACTGGGACATCAAAGACCAACAAAGAGTTAAAATATAGTGAGGGAACCTGAATTTAATCGTTAGTAGGATTTATTGTACTATTTACACTTTTTTACATACCTATTAGATGACTAGATTTTTATAATTAATGTGATTATTTAGAAATGTTATTATACCTTGCCTCGCCTGAAACACAGGATGACCTAGTTCAGGCACATAACATAGTTGAATTTTTCGTCGATTTAAGAAAATTTGTATTTAGTGTTTTACCTTTTTATATGAATAAAGTTTTTATTTATTTTAGTTATCGCGTGGTGGCATCTACATTGCCACATGCGATCTTCACATCTCAGTGACGTCACGTAAAATCTTGCATCGCGCTGCTTGCGCGATTTGTTTAAGGGATTATATTGTTAATAGATATTCGTCATCTTTTTTTATTTATTTATTTATATAATCACTTACAACTTATTTTTAACCGACTTCCAAAAAGGAGGAGGTTATATGTTCGTCGCGTATGTTTGTTTTTTTTTTTTTTACCAGTGACAGAAACTTATCATATCATCTACATACTAAGTGGGAAAAAAATTTTTTTTTGTAGCTAACTCAAAAACTATCCAAGCAAAGTTAATAAAATTTATATGGAACCAATTCGAGAGTACACCCTTTCAAACAAAAAAAGAATTTTCAAAATCGGTCCACAATTGACGGAGAAATCGGTGGACATACAAATAAAAAAAAACAAACATACGCGACGAACATATAACCTCCTCCTTTTTGGAAGTCGGTCAAAAAAGTAATGGTCAATCCTGTTTTCTGTGTGTGTTTCGTGTAAAGTGGGAGAATAACCTCCAAATATAATAATATTTATGTAAGTAATAATAACATAACTACTTACATAAATAATATTATTACATAAATACGAAATTACGACGTTAATAGCAATGCGAAAATTAGTTCGCCTTTCAGAATTACCGTTCATATTACGTAATACCTTAGAGCCTCTAACGAGCTGCTTTTACAGCTTTTCATAATAAACCCACGAATTATGGATATATTTCTATAAGTGCTTTTGTTTGTACCTACGGCCAAGTCATATTTTTATTTAGGTTGGGAGCTAAGTAATGATCGATCCTGTGACGTAGATATGGGCTTAGATTTGCTTTTACTAGGAGGTTTCTAAGAGTAACTTAACCCCTTAAAACCCTTCGAGGAACATCCATTACATATCAAGACCCCTCCATGCCTCAGAAAACACGTTAAGCTGTTGGTCCCGGCTGTCATTTGTAGATCTTTGACAGTCGTTACGGGTAGTCAGAAGTCCGAAAGTCTGACAACCAGACTTATCAAGGGGTATCAGTTGGAAGTTGTGGAAGTTAGATAGGCAGTTGCTCTATGTCAAATACTGGTATTCAGCTGCATCTGGTTAGACTGGAAGCCGACCCCAACGTATTTGTGAAAAGGCTATGCAGATTGATTACTTTTTTTTTGTGTGGTAAATTATCAAATACTTTTTCCCGCTCTGGGTGGAGCGGGAGGGCGTGTCAGATTATTACTGACTAAAACCCACCCGTGTTCGTTCAGTTGCCATGTTGCCGGAGGCCTCGATTTCCCTTTCGGCCTTATCAAAAGAGTAGTCTCACATAAAGACGTGATGTCTATAAATAGAAAAAAATCATATATAATATTATTTTCATAATGGATGGCAGAAATAGTCTGAGAATGGTTTCTGTTACAATTTGCTTGCTTACTTCGTAGGAAATCAAATTATTACGTAGTTTATTCATTTTGGATAGTAACATAACATAACATCACGCCTTGTTTCCCCGAAGGGTTGGGCAGAGGTGTCCCTGTAGCAGGTACACCCACATTTCGCCAGTTATGTTTAAGTCCCATGTAATAGGGGGCGAGCCTATTGCCATCAACCGGGCACAAATCCAGACTCCTTCATAAAACAACTTTTTTTTTTATTAAGTATCCTGCTCATCACAGCAATCTATCATAGACATTTAGCTGCTCCTTTGTTCGAATTTCTTCTACATTTGGTCTTTGTAGCAGTGAGGAATTGTCCACTGACCATTCTCACTCATTCCGCTGAAAATCTTTTTATTGAACTTGGAACACTGTTCCTCTTAAGTCTTGTGTATACAATACTTCTGGACCCCGATAAATCAGCAGCCAGTGAGTTTACGTGTTTGGTGAGCTTTTTCTAATAGTTTGTGCTATGGGCAGCGATTTCTTGCTTTTATAGTTTTGAGCTTCAGATCTTGCAGGATGTATTTATTATGTATGCATTTAGGGATGTTGAACATGAATCTCAAAGCTTTAGTCTGAAACCTTTCTAGGATGTCGATTATAACACTAATAAACCAGTGAAATTAAGTTAAGGATACCATAACACAGAAATCAAGTCAGCTCATACATTAGGTGTACGAAACTCGTCATAACTTTCCTCACTAATACCCGACTTGAATATTTAATGGCACTGCATTTCTACGACCGTCTGACTTAGCTTAATTTGCAGTTCGAATCGTATATAAACCAGCCAAATTCAGTACGCCACGCTAGATGGTAAGAGGCTGTTCAAATTGAAGGCATCACAATTTGGTCGCGCTATACGTGGTGGATTGAGAAACTAGCTTACGTACGGCTAAGTGAATTGCAACGAATTTTGGTGTTTGATGTAAAACGGCATTCATTATCTGTATTTTAATTAGTTAAGTAAATTAGTTGTCTGGTTTCATCGTCGTTTTTCTTATGGTATTTAATTACTTACTTACTTATTTGTCCATAAAAAATGAAAATATATCAAACGTTTCTGGGGTCATTACGCTGCACATGAAATTAATAAGCGTTTTTGTACTTTTCCAGGAAGTGTTGTAATAAAAAGTAGTACTTACGTACGTGTAATAAATTTCTGGTGAATAAACTTTTGAGAAAATAAACTACACATTTTACACCAGAGGTAAAAATAACTCTTTTCAAGGCTTTCTGTCAATCATTGTACACGTGCACTCTATGGGTTCGATATACGCAGAGGGCATACACTAAGGGTTTGGTCGGGCCAACGCAGGTGGGTTGCGGACGCGGCTCCGGACGTGGACACCTCCAGATAGATTTATTTATTTATTTAAGGAAAAACAAACAGTAGCACAATAAAAAACAGTCACAATATCTTAAATATAACATTTTGAACAATTATGCTACCCACTACGTTTTCCACAGATTACAATAGGAAGTATTTAAAAACTAGCTAGTAACACAGATACAAAAGCTATACAAACGGCTTTATCCTGGAACTCATATCTGGATTTTTTTATTTATAAAAGAAACAAAAAAATAAAATTAAAATTAAAAGCAAGTTTGTGTGCGTAAAGCATTGTATAATGACGCAATGCTTGATATTAGATCAAACATTACGTCATTATACAATACTTTGCTGATCCTTTAGGGTTGCTTGGATTTGCTTCTTAAACGCATTTTTACCAAGAAAAAGAATGTCGATTGAATTAAACTCACTCAAATTAGATAGGTACGTACTTAGAATCTGTCAGTGTCCGATGTCCGCGGCTCGTCCGCAATCTGTCCGTTCCGGTGTGATTGATCCTTGACAGAAATTAGTGCATAGTTGAAAGTTTTAAGGTTAATTTTGCTAGATTTTGTGTACCTATCTATACCTGTAAACAAGCGCTTCTCGCCATCAAACTGCAAAGTTTGGCGAGGGACATTGTAGAAGCAATAAATAATGTACCTATGTTTGAGAATAATAATAAAAAAATAAAAAAAACATGTGGCACTCGGGGACTGCCGCGGTAAAGCTATTGCATAGCATTTGTAACCTCCATACTTCCTATTTGTCAACGCTACACTTGGGATGATGACGTGATGACCTAAAACGAAAATTACGTTCCCATGACAACATCACGTTGTCATGGGAACCGTCATTACATGGTAGGCGGAGTGGGGGGTGTTAAGTTTTATTTTCGTTACGTTACGGAATTTCTTGATTCGGTGGCCGCGCTCAAAGCCCGCGATAAAAGCTATGCAATAGCTTAAAAAAAAGGGTGTTGTTGGGGCTCCCACGTTACTGTAGCGCATCAGGAATGTTCGCGGAAGCACGTACTGCCGGTTTCAGTACCATTTTACGTAAGAAGACTGATTCTGTGATGCGCAGAGTGCGTGGGAGTGGCAATGACATTCTGAAGGTAATTAGTGATAAGCCGTGCTGCACCATTATGGCGCATTGGGTACGTGTACATGTACATATACCCGGTGCGTCTGGTGAGTGCAGCAGATATATGAATTAAATGTTGTTTTTCGTTTGTTACTAACATAGCTTATAAGTAGTGTGTATAACTAACATCATATGGATCAAGGTCTGAAATAAACTATTTTTTTAAAACGTTGGAATTTGAACCACAAACTAATATTACCGACTCGCTGCGCCCCGCAGTTTCACCCGCATAAGTCTCGATCCCGTGGGAATATCAGGATAAAAAGTATCATAATTTGACCTAACCCAGGTCAATCAATCTGCCTAGCCTTTTCCCAACTATATTGGGGTCAGCTTCCAGTCTAACAGGATGCAGCTGAATACCAGTATTTTCAGGTCATGGTCTATATATTATTTGCCGAATTTGTTTTATTCCCAGTAGTTCTATGTAGCTAGTTCCACACGAAACTATTGCAAACTAAAAAAATGAGTATTTTGTACCATTACTTCCATATAATTTTAAACTAGTTTTATAGCCGATATTTCTTTCATATGGAACTGCTGCAACTATTCAGTTCCATGTGATTATAGTTAAGTTCCATAATTGATCATTCGAATTTTTGCGAAAACCCTAGGGATTTTGCGAAAACACGGATAATTTGACAAAGGTGAAAACATTTCTGCGGCAGATTGTATGATTCGCCATTTTGAACTGGATGGAAGGGTGAAATAAGTTAGGTTAGGTTAGAACAGTGACCATCCGCGCGCGAGCCAAGCGAGCGAAGCGAGCGGAGCCGCGGCAGCGGCCGGCAAGCGCTTCTCCAAAGTTGCTCGCAGAACATGGAAGTACGGGGAATAAAAGCCTAAAGTTTGTTAATACTCCCACTAGTTCCATACACGGAACTAGCGAGTTGCAGTAGTTCCGTGTGGAACTAGCTACATGAAACTACTGGGAATAAAGGCCAAATTTCATTCAAATCTGTTCAGCCGTTTTAGCGTGAAAGCGTAACAATTAAACAAACTCACTTTTGTTAGGATAAGCAAAAACCTCAACATCTCCATTTTGGTATGCTTTATACAATCCTGTACCATCTCTGTTATACATATTTTCTTGCAAATTAATAAGTCCCTGTTTAAGGACAGAGTCTCGCAGTAGAAGCATTAAGGTGCCTGCTGTATAGCAAGCAAGGACAAAGGACCAAGGTTGGTGCATAAGGACCAGGTTTACGATGCTTACGAGGCGCATAATAGAGGGAACGCGGCGACACTTGACGGCGTCTGTGGTGGTGTGACACGGGCCTAACTGGTTTCTTGGTAGATTTTCATCTTCTATGTTTTACTTAGGTATTAGAAAATGAAGACAGGTTACTAATCTGGTTACTGTGTTGGTGAAGTGACATAAAATGTGTTTTGGATACCAGAGGACGCTACTTGTAATGAATAAAAAATATCTAATTTAAATAAAAATGTTTATCAGTAACATAAAAAAAAGAGAAACCGGCCAAGTGCGAGTCGGACTCGCGCACTAAGGGTTCCGTACCATTTTCTATAGAAACGGCAAAAAAATCATGTCTGTTGTATGGGAGCTCCCTTAAACATTATTTTATTCTATTTTTTAGTATTTTTTATTATAGCGGCAACAGAAATACATCATCTGTGAAAATTTCAACTGTCTAACTATCACGGTTCATGAAATACAGTCTGGTGACAGACGGACAGACAGACAGACGGACGGATAGCGGAGTCTTAGTAATAGGGTCCCGTTTTACCCTTTGGGTACGGATCCCTAAAAATAAGCTTCAAAAATTATATAAAAAAAATTGTCCGATAAATACTGAACCAACTAACAGAAAATACAAACTACTAACACTTGTTAGTAGTTTGTATTTTCTGTTAGTTGGTTAAACAGACTTCTGTTTACTACTCCAGCTACGCCGTAGATGGTGCTACGCCGTAGACGGTACTACGTCGTAGACTGTGCTACGGCATAGCTTCATAATCTATAATTATATTTTCATCGATACCATAATATTATAAATTGAAGTCGCTTTTCGTGTCGCTGTCTGTATGACCACGTTGTTCTTTTAAAATACGGAACGGATTTTGATGTGATTTTCAC
Source organism: Agrochola lychnidis (assembly GCA_963680765.1). NCBI lineage: Eukaryota > Metazoa > Arthropoda > Insecta > Lepidoptera > Noctuidae > Agrochola > Agrochola lychnidis. The sequence continues at coordinate 4,888,281 of OY796862.1, read as the reverse complement.
AATAATTTTGAGCATTTATTCTGGAAGGTTTGTTTGTAATACATTAAAATTAAACCGAATTGGACTGCCTCGTTGGTCTAGTGGTCGCAAGCGCTACTGCTAAGCATGAGGTCCTGGGTTTAATTCCCGGGTTGGGCAGAGTGTTATTGGGTTTTTCTATCTGAAATTTCTCAGTAGCAGCTCGGAGTCTGGATTTGTGCCCGGTTGATGGCAATAGGCTCGCCCCCTATTACATGGGACTTCAACATAACTGGCGAAATGTGGGTGTGCCTGCTACAGGGACACCTCTGCCCAACCCTTCGGGGAAACAAGGCGTGATGTTATGTTATGTATAAAATTAAACCTACATATCAAAAAGAAATCTCAATGTATTGTCAAGTTATGAAAACCGTGTGAAGAAGGGGCTCGTCACTAATATTATAAGATTACTAGCTGACCCCGGCAAACGTTGTTTTGCCAATTATTTGTTTAGTGTGGACAACCCTTATCACTTAGGGGTATGAAAAATAGATAGTAGCCGATTCTCAGACCTACTGAATATGCATATAAAATTTGGTAAAAATCAGTAAAGCCGTTTCGGAGGAGTAAGGTAACTAACATTGTGACACGAGAATTTTATGTATAAGATTCTCTTATTCATTTGCAATAAATAAACCACCAGGTATTTTTGATAACAATGTACCCGACAGAAAATCGGTAGGATTTTCGCCCGGTTCATTAATTTTTAACAGTCAATTGTTTTCAAGCATTCCCCACACATTCCTCGTTCTCCACCTTTTATCTTTTACTGCAATCAATCAATTTTTCGTCAGACAATCTGTAGGTTACTTTTTGTTTTTCTGAATGATTGAAATGGTTTCAGTGGGGAAGTTCGGAGCCAAACAAAATAGAAATAAGTTCGCGAAAAATTGAGATTTATTTCAATTCTCCGGATTTTATCGAGATAGCTAGTGATTCTCTTTGCGAATTTCTGGAAAATACTGTTTTACTTAAGTAGAGCTTTTAGTTAGGTAAATGGAGGATCCATTTACCTAATTTAAAGGTTTAATATTATAAACTAGTTGCTGCCCGCGGCTTTGCCCGTGTGGACCCTAATTATTTTTCTAAAAGAAAAGTAGCCTTAATTACTTTTTATAACATCAGCTATCTCCCAGTAAAATCGATCCAGTCGTTTCGGGGATTAGCCGAAACAAACAGACAGAAAGAAAAGAGTTATAAGTAGTGATGCAACGAATACTACTTTTACGAATACGAATACGAATATCAAACCTACTATTCGGCGAATACGAATACGAATATCTCGCCATGGTAATAAAAGACTAATAGTCTAGTACTACATAGACGCAGCTATTATTAATGTTCGTCTAAGTTACTTAGGACTTACTATCCTACCTTTTGTTCATACAAAAGAAATACAGACCATATAACTACTTATTTGGTAATTTATCGAAGTGTTTCCATATGTCACTTTGATCTCGTTTACGAGAAGACATTTTCTATTCAACTTCAACTCCTTTTACTTCGCAGCAACCTCAGAAAATAAATAAAACAAAACTCTCTTGCTTGACTTGTGCTTTCGACTGACAAATGAAATGAAAGGAATGAATGAATCAATCAGTCCATGGTTCGTAATGATAGGAAAACTCCCGGGCCGCGGCACTGTATAAACTATGGCCGGGGAGTCCCCCCTCGCGTCGTCGTTGCGGTTAAGGCCCTTGCACACGTCGTATTTTTACGTGCCGACGACGCGCGTTTTCCAAGTCTGCCAGTAATTAGATTTGCGTACAAACATATTCATTTTTAAATATTCGTATTAGTATTCGTATTAGTATTCGCCGAATACGAATATTCGGTAAATGTCTACTATTCGGCGAATACGAATATTCGTATTCGTATTCGTTGCATCACTAGTTATAAGTTATAAGTACAGTATATACCTACTTTCATATGCATTTAGTAAAAAGCAGTTAATTTTATGTTTGGATGTTTATAACTCAATTACGCAAAAACGGCTGAACGGATTTGGATGAAATTTTGAAAACAGATAGACCATTACATAGGCTACTTTTCATCCTTGATCGCAGACGAAGTTGCGAGCAATAGCTAGTACAATATATAATAATAGAGTTCTTTTTCTGATGACATTAAATAAATTATTAAAATTGTCCTTGACTTAAGTTAAACGTAATTTCCTGGTGACCTATACAAACAATTTCACGGAGAATTTTCCAGTGACCTTTAAATATTACATTTAACATTAAAAACAAAGAATACGCTCACATAGAACATCTTCAGGTTCTAGTGGTTTTATAATTATCTACACACTTAATAAAAACCGGCCAAATGCGTGTCGGACTACGCGCAATGAAGGGTTCCGTAGTTGGGATGAATTTATACACATTTTTCATTTCACATTTTTTCATTGTAGTTGAAAAACATGTTCTCCCATCCATTCCAACTGTAAATGTAACTTTGTACGTATAACTCTCTGTATTTTTTTATTATTATGCTTAATAGTTTTGGGGGAGGGGGGGACGGTAAATTTTCATCTGTTTTTTTCAATATCTCAAAAATTATTTAATAAAAAAATATGCTTGAAATTCTCACAATAAGTCCTTTCATTTGATATGTTACACAGTATGGTATGAAAACTTTTTTTTAGATTTTGCCCCCAAAAAGTCATATTTAAAATTAATTTGTTAAAGTTACACGTCCTTGTTTGGGTCACAGAAATACATATGTGTACCAAATTTCAACTTAATCGGTCCATTAGATTCGGAGTAAATTAGCTGTGTTAGACGGACAGATAGATATACATACAGAATTACAGACATACGAGTGTTCCGGTTAAGGGTTCCGTTTTTTAAAGTGAAACTTTTATTACATCGACTCAAACTTTTTCGTCTGTGTGTTGCATGTCGCGTGACGGTCGGCCGCGGAGTAGGGATAAAGTGAAAGGCGCTCGTCAGAGCAGCCAAGGCCAATATGGCGGCGCCTATAGAAGTTTCACTTTTACCGTGGTGTCATAAAACCACACAATCCTTTTTTTCCTTTTGAGGTACGGAACCCTAAAAATGTTAAATTTATTCATTCAGTCACTGACAGACAGCGTAGATCTTAAACAGGGTCTAGAAGTATGAAATTTTGCACAAGAGTTCCTTAAATAATGAAAGTAAGCACTACGGAAGGATTTTCGATCAAATTCATTGCCTAAAGTGTTTAAATATGATAAAAGTTTCGTATCGAAATAAGAGGATTATATCCAAGATAGTAATGTCCCTCAAGTTAAAGGGGAAAATCTACAAGTCCGTGATAAGGCCTGTCGTATTGTAAGGATCGGAATGCTGGGCCGTGAAAAAGACGGATGAAAAAAGATTGCATGTAGCGGAGATGAGTATGTTGAGATGGATGTGTGGAGTGACGAAAATGGATAAAGTAAGAAATGAGTATATAAGGGGAAGTTTAAAAGTGGCGCCAGTGACAGCAAAGTTGAAAGGAAATCGTTTGGCCTGGTATGGGCATGTGATGAGGAGAGAAGAAACGCATGTGACTAAAAGAGCGATGAACATAAATGTTGATGGATGGAGCGGGAGAGGAAGACCAAAGAAAAGATGGAAGGATTGTGTGAGGAATGATATGAAAGAGAAGGGAGTGAATGATAGTGTGACGGTTGACGGGGGAGAGTGGAAAACGAAAACGTGTTGCGCCGAACCCAAGTAACATGGGACAAGAGCAGGAAGATGATGATCCAAGATAATAATGCTTGGAAACATGCTGGTCCTGCTCCATAGGACAATTTAGAGTCTAGACAAAATTAAACTGGTTGCTGATTTAATTGTATAATGTATTAGATATTATTATAACACTGATTTTACATTCTGTGATTACTAGAACTCACATACTGACTTATAAGTATTACTTGTAATTTTTTTAGGAATATCGTCTAGGTACTTTTACAATGCTTGTAAATATGTGACCACCATGTATCCATCACATAATTGATTTTTCTGTCATTGCTTATTTTTTTTTTAAATATTTTTACCTATTGTGGTATAGTAATCTTATTCCAGGTGCATCGTCTTCACATATAATTAATTATATTTTTAATGTATGCAAATTGTAAAACATTTTTAAAAGAGTAACGGTGGAGTTTCTTGCCCATTCTTCTCCATACGAAAACTACCTTTTGGAAGGGGCGACTAGAATCAATTAAATTTTTTGTAAATTTTGACGTTTAAAAGTGCCTTTAATAAATAAATTATTTGACTTTGACTTCATAATTTTTGCCGATGTCGTGCACATGGCTTGTATTTTAATGTATAACTTACATCTTATTGAACACATTTCACCAAATGTATATTAATATTATAAAGAGGAAAAATTTGTTTATTTGTTTGTTTCTAAGTTAGGTAATAAATAAATAGGTAAGGTAATCTCCGGAACTACTAGTTGGATTTGCAAAATTCTTTTTGCATTGGATAGTCCGATTCTTGAGGAAGGTTATAGGTTATGTGGCATCACGCTACGACCCTTAGGAACAGAGAACCGAAAAGCGCGGGCTGCCGATGGGATGCGACGCGATGGATCGGGAGCCGAAACTTTACGCGGACGAAGTCGTGGGCAGAAGCTAGTACATTATAAGCAGTGATCGGAAATAGGTGAGCTAAAATATCTTAAGTTCGAAAAAGAACAGAGACAAAAAAAGTGGAGACTTCCTTACGACTAAAATATTTTTTCAGGACTAATTTTATGTAATGTTTGGGGTTTTGGAACATTACTTAAGTATTACTAAAATTAATAAAGTAAAACAACCATCGAATTCATTTCCTGTTTCTGTTTAAAAGAAAAGAGTATACATGATTTTTATTGTTTTGAAAAAGTAAAGGTAATATCTCGAAACCCCGACGTTAGTACCGAAAAAAAATTTTAGTCGCAAGGAAGTCTCCACTTTTTTTGTCTCTGTTTTTTAAACTTTAGGTAGTTATATTAAAGCTCACCTATTTCCAATCACTGATTATAAGACCAACCTGAGCCTCCTTGTTGCTCTTAACTAGGTATAAATCCAGATACCCTGCTACAGAGATTTTCCCAATGGAAAAATTCAATAACACTTTGCCCGACCCGGGGATCGAACCCGGGTCTACTCCACACACAGTAGTCGTGCCTGCGACCACTTGACGAACAATATCATAATCCAATCAACATAGATACCATTACAGACATTAAAAAAAACAATATCTTAAGAATCTCAGTAACTTCAGAAGTCCTTAATTTTTTTATTGTGTTTCATAAAAATAACAAAGGCGGTTTTATATCTCATTGTCTTCTTTTATTAATCTCTGGCCGTTGTTTTGTATATATATTATTTCGTTTTGTATCAACGCTTTAGGCGCGTTAGACGATTTTCCACCTTATGTCTGAAAACGCAAGGTTTAATTTGGGTTGTTTTGTGTATTTTTTTATTTTGGCGGTAGAAATGGGCTAATAATATAGGTATTACAAAGAATTAGCTTTTGCTTGAGGATTCCTCGTGATGTTTACGAAAGGCAACAATGGAAAGATTTTGGGAACTGTTAGAAAATCATATTATTGTAATGTAATTATGAAAGGTTATTTTGTGATTGGATTGTTTTGTTGTCTATGTGAAGATGGAAAACTATTTTATTTCGGGTTTATTTACAGCAATTCGTTAGATAGTTTCTTTTTTATGGATTCAGGAATGGTCCTTGGAATCACAGAAATTTTTATTTTGAGAAATAAATCAGTAAATGTTTTTTTTTAAATCTAGTGACTGTTTTTTTTGTAAATGCGAAATGTGAGCTCTATTTTTTTGTAAATGCGCTCAAATTGTACTTTATGAAACATATCAGACGATGTTCCTGTTTTATTTTTTTAGTTTTCACATATCCTAACTAATTTATATATATAAAATTCTCGTGTCACAATGTTAGTTGCCATACTCCACCGAAACGGCTTGATCGTTTTTTATGAAATTTTTATATGTATATTTGGTAGGTCTGAGAATCGGTCGTAATTTATTTTTCATACCCCTAAGTGATAAGGGTGGTCCACCCCAAACGTTTATATGGCAAAACGACGTTTGCCGGGTCAGCTTGTAAATTATAAATGTGAAAGTGAGTTTGTTTGCTTTCACGCTAAAACGGCTGAACGGATTTAGATAAAATTTGGCACATGCGTAGACCATGACCTGGGTCAGGACATAAAAAGAAAAAAAGAAAGAAAACTTGTTCATTCTGCACAAACAAAACGCACATAAAAAAATAATAGACATAAAATACGCATATACAAATGACACAGGATACACAGGACACAACACACACACAGGACACAGGGACACTACTTACATAGGATACTTTTTATCTCGGTAGTACGTTTCCGTGGAATAATTTCCAATTTCAAGTTGGTCATATTTAAAGAAATAATTCTCAATTTTAGAGCTTTGAGGTCAATGCCTCAACCTTTTTCATTTAAAGTCTATCTAGAAACTAAATTCATTATACTCTCACCCTTTACATTTCTTCCTTTATTCCTAAAATAACTTACCAACAGACCTAAGTCTTTGTGAATCGGTTATAATTCATTCGAGGCTACGGCTTGTCTTGATTCAGCCTGGCCTGTCATCAATCACAGACAGGCCTCAGGACCATTTCTCAAGGATAAGAACAAAGGAATAAGGTTAGTTTTTTGAGTTTATTTGTTTTTTTAGACCTGTTGATGGTATTGCGGTTACTTCCAAAATAGTAGCATTTGCATAACAAAATAGCATACGATAACATTACTCATTGTGAATCTGACTCAGCTGGGCAGCATTTGGGAAGCTACGCAATATCTTCTCGTCCCACATACCACAGTGTCTCAAGACGAAAGTCTTTGACCAGTGCGTGTTGCCAGTGATGACTTATGTTACTGAAACGTGGTCGCTCACAATGGGCATTATCCGAAGGCTAAAAGTCATCCAAAGGGCAATGCAGAGGGCTGTGCTTGGAGTTTCACTACGTGATCGAATCAGAAATGAAGAGATCCGCAGGAGAACCAAGGTTACCGACATAGCCCGAAGAATTGCCAAACTTAAGTTGCAGTGGGCAGGGCATATTGCTCGCAGAACGGATGGCCGATGGAGCCGAAAGATTCTGGAGTGGCGACTGCGTACCGCAAGACGTAGCGTTGGAAGGCCTCCCACAAGATGGACCGATGATCTTGTGAAAGCCGCAGGAATCCGCTGGATGCGGAAAGCACAGAATCGGTCGAAGTGACGGTGCTTGGAGGAGGCTTGTGTCCAGCAGTGGACGTCTTTCGGCTGAAATTATGATGATGACTCATTATGAAAGAAAGGTCTTTTATTCGAGAATTCAAAACAAATAAAAACTAAAACCCAACTATGACTAAAAATCAACTAAAAAGGTATAAACAAGACATTACAGACAGACAAATAAAACAATCTGGAGTCACTCGTAATCTGTTCGAACACGACGTGTGACTCCGGATTTTTGCATAGCCTACCAGCCAGCGGACAATCAAGACGCTTTAAACGATACTTTATTTGTCAAATATGACGAGAAATTTGGAAGTTATTAGGAAACAGATGAACATACATACACACATACCGGTCAAAATCATAAGTCTCCTTTTTGCTTCGCCGTAGTCGGATAAAAATATCATATTCATCTACCTCTTTAAAAACCGTATGTAAAATCTCACCTTCATGGTAAGTGTGAACAAGAAATGTGGCTAACTAGTTCCCTAGAATATTAATAATGAATTGCAATTATAACACTGAATTTGATGTTGTAACAGTTTTAGGTGTAAAAAAGGCACTTGGAATGTTTCCAAATGCTTTTTTTACATCTAAAACTAAATATTCGGTGTTACGATATTAATTATTGCATTTCATAATCAATATTTTAGTTCACTAGTTAGCCACATTTCTTAATTCCATACAGTAATATTGCCAAATTAATCAAAACAGGTAAATATTTGACAGCTATTTGCGACGTTGCCAACTTTTAGTATAAACCCTCTTAATTATGTTCAGTTCAGCGAACAACACTACATAATTTAGTAAACTGAACACAAGAGGCGTTATTTTGTAGTAATTAAACAGCGATCAACCACATTAGAGAACATTATTAACGTATTTGGCTTGTGCGAGTATAGTGCAGTGCTGTTGTCGATGGAGCAGTGATCGATTATCTTGTAATAAGTGATTGCAACTGGTTGCCGATGGTTGAAAAAATTGGATGATTCCGTGCCTAAAAGTCTGACAACCAGTTTTACCAAGGGGTATCGTGTTACCTAGAAACTAGGTTGTGGAGGTCAGATAGGCAGTCGCTCCATGTAAAACACTGGTATTTAGCTGCATCCGGTTAGACTGGAAGCCGACCCCAACACAGTTGGGAAAAGGCTAGGCAGATGATGATGACTGCAGCTACGATCGAAACAGCTGGTATGACATGCAGCTGTTAATTATAGGCGATTTTACTGCTTGCTTATCACTGTATTTTTTTTTTATAGTATCGCTTAGCCAGAGTTCTTCAAAATAACGTCCATCAGTGACAAAACCTAAAGAGTAAGTGCACCCAGAACAGTCCTTAGGAAGGCGCGCGGCGAGACGGGGGAGCAGTGCAGGCCGCTAATTCGTCAAAGCTCTCGGCGCACGGCGTCCCGCCTGCCGCTCATTGGTCAACACTGCCCCCCGCCTCGCCGCGTATTCCTAATTCGTGGTACAGCAGTATTGGTCAAACTATAACACAATGTCTTTTATTACTATGCAAGAAGCCTTTCCTAGTTCCAAACAGGACACTGAGGCCTGAAGTGGCACTACACTCGTTTCCCCACCTTCCGCAAAGTCAAAGTCAAAGTCAAATCATTTACTTCAAATAGGCCCTTGTATGGCACTTTTGAACGTCAAAATTAACAAAATAATAGAATTTATTCTAGTCGCCCCTTCCCTTTTTGTTTTCGTATGGAGAAGAATAGGCAAGAAACTCCACCGTTATTCATTAAAATGTTTTACAATATTTTTTTTAAGGTCGTCGGTTCATCTAGTTACTTATTCAAATGTCTCACTGATGTTGGGGCGTGTGGTGGACCATTCGGTTTCTACAAAATGGTTGAGCTGGATGGTGCTGATCCACGCGTCATGTTCGTGAACAGGCGCCGTCGGTTGATACTTGTCATCTCTTAACTGCCAGAACTTATTTTTAATCTTATATTTTGAATTGTTTTTTATATTGTTCTTACATATGGAAGCAACAAGAATAATATACCCAGGATTTTGAAATATCTTGATTTAAAAGAGTGTCCTTGGAGTTTCTTCTCCATAGAGATTTACGTTTTGGAATGGGCCAACTAGCTTCAACTTTCTGACTAACTGACCGACTCTTTGACAATTCAAAAGTGCCTGTAATGGTTTAATTGTAATAAACGCTTTGTGTTTGAATTTGAGTCTAGTAATTTTTCAAATACTTAGAGTACCCAGGAGTTAATATGATCCATCGAGCTTTAAAAGACAATGTCGCACAGGATCAGAGGCAACGATATAAAATGCAAAACTTTTCCTGAAACTCGAATGGATGTAATAATTTTTTGCCCATGTAAAATAATCTAAAAGAGGTATAAAAGCTTTATTTAAACCGGTTTTTAACAACCAACTTCTGAACATGTATACAGGATAACTCTGCGTGACATGGGAATACAGTCGATTGATGTCAACGGTGCCCGCGGGACAGGCCGGCCGTTTTATTGATACACTGTAGGCTACTGCTACTGATTTTAATGTTTTTATTTGTTTTGTTATATTATGTGTACGGATCTGTTTTTAACCGACTTCCAAAAAGGAGGAGGTTATATGTTCGTCGCGTATGTTTGTTTTTTTTTCTTTTTTTTATGTATGTCCACCGATTTCTCCGTCAATTGTGGACCGATTTTGAAAATTCTTTTTTTGTTTGAAAGGGTGTGCTCTCGAATTGGTCCCATATAAATTTTATTAACTTTGCTTGGATAGTTTTTGAGTTAGCTACAAAATACGTATTTTTTTCCCACTTAGTATGTAGATGATATGATAAGTTTCTGTCACTGGTAGCAGGTAGTGCTATTCGAATGTGTGTGGGGTAGGTACTACAACTAAAAAGTGAAAAATAAAAACTTTTTACAAAAAAAAAAAACAACCGACGTCCAAAAAAAAAAAAACAGTACAAAGTGAAAAATAACTTTAATTTCGGAAGTCGGTGGCAAAAAACGAAAATACAAAACCCAAGACACCGACTTCCGAAATTAAAGTTATTTTTCACTTTGTAGTGTTTTTTTTTTTGGACGTCGGTTGTTTTTTTTTTTTGTAAAAAGTTTTTTCTTTTTGTTTTATAGCAAAGGAAATGTTGCGAAGGTTTGTTTTTAATGTGTAGGTGCAAGAATTTCTATGTTAGAACACTATACAGCGTTATTCTATGGCGAAAGGTCATGGATTTTAAACGGTATTTCAATTCCATCTTTTTTGTAAGTAAAACAAGAAATTTATAAGTGTTTTTAAAGGTGATATTTTCGGCCCTCGTACGAGATGTTGGATGAAAATATCAAACAGTGTATTTGTGTATATATGTCACCGTATAATTATAAACTTGCTTGCGACTTGACGCACTTTGCGCTAATACTAAATAGCCTACGTAGCTGCAAGCAACTTAGAAGTAACACTCGCCGGCCGCTGGCGAGGTCACGTTCGCTTCGCTCGCTCGGCTCGCGCGTGGTTGGTCATAGTTCTAACCTTACCTATCCCATTTCACCTAGTTCACAATCAGTCCACAGTTTATAATTTAAAGGAAATAATACCGCTTGATTATAAATTATCGGTTATATTGTATAATAAAATAATAAATAAATAAAATAAATAAGTTCTTTATTCACAAAAAACATAAACTTTGACAATAGATAGGTATACAGAAAGGTAAGAAAATTTAAGTATATTTGTACAAAAGTGAGGACGAAAGTCCAAGAAGAAATGTACCCTGCCCCCAAACTAGGAAAATCCTGTATCTTGGGCGGCAGTGTCTTCGCGTAGATACAATAAGGTCGAAAAGAATGAGAATCGTGAAAAAAATTACTATGTAAAAGGAGACGTTTCATTTTTGTATGGGACTCCGGCCATAACATGTACACTTTAGAAAACCTGGGAAACGAACCCCTAAATACAATAAAGACTGTTTTTTTCCATAATATCTGATACTTTTTGGGCACAAAATAAAAACCTAAAATGTTTGATGTTTGTCAGGAGAAATACGACCATCGACAGCTAGCCATTTTCGTCCAGAAGTACCTACAAATCTACAATCCACTAAAGCAGTTTTTTTATTTTATGATGAATCACACTTTCTACTTAATCAAAAAAGTTGTATAAGATAGCTATCTTAAAATAGTACAGAAATACATGCCTTTCATATTTATTTAAATGACGTCTACGTGATATTATTATGTTAAAATGTAACATGATTTCTAGACGAAAGCAGTATGCAAGTAAAACGACGCCATGATGAATAGAATATGGCAATAATTTGTTAAACTATTATTTTTTGTGCCGAAGTAATCAGGGGAATAAACAGGAAAGAATATTTTTCCTCAATTCGTGGAATTTTTTCCTTTTTTTACATTAACGTACACTTTATGGCCGAAAATGAAACATCTCCTTTCATTCAATCGGTAAATATGACCAACAAACAGCATGTCAGCGGTAGCTTTGAGATTGAGCTGGTCTAGCGTAGTACGAAGTTTTAATAGAATTCGAGGCCACATTATACTGGTTTTCACCTATACACTTCTTGTAAGTATCAACTTATGATACTCATCAGTACTAACAACTGAATATGGACGGGTTATCCCAATAGACTCGTCTCGACAATCCCTTGAGATATTACTACAGTATGTAAGAAGATATCGTTACTTTACCCTTAAGTCAAGGATCAGGGGTAAGTTCTGTACCCTCAGGTTTACTTACATGAGTAAGATATAGCAACACGGTTAACAAAAACTTTTTTTAAATAGCTTTCTTTTTTTTTCTTTTTTTGAGACCCGTCGGTGCTTCGGAACGGCCACCAAGCCGTTGGTCCCGGCTGTCATTTGTAGATCTTCGACAGACGTTACGGGTAGTCAGAAGCCCAAAAGTCTGACAACCAGTCTTCCCGACCCGGGTATCATGTTCCCGAGTTACTGGATTGTTGAGGTCAAATAGGCAGTCGCTCTTTGTAAAATGCTGGTATTCACCTGCATCCGGTTAGGCTGGAAGCCGTCCCCAACATAGTTGGGAAAAGGTTAGGCAGATTGATTGATATGTCTTATATATACGGCAGTCTATTCTACTTTCATCATAATATTACTTACGGCAAATATTTTAAGATAGTATTATGAACTGTACATCTAATATATGCAAAAGTAACTCTGTCTGTTTGTTGCCTTTCACGTCATAACGGCTGAAGGGAAGACTACGGCCTAGATTAGGACATAGGATACTTTTTATACCGGACCTTTCCTTGGAATAATTTCCGACCGCAACGCGAGCAAAGCCGCAGGCAAAAGCTAGTTTTCAAATAAATTGTTCAAATACGAGATAAGAAGACATAACAATTTCATTAATATAACAAAACCATCCAATAACATCGTCTCCAAACCTCTCGAATTAAATAACCGACTTATCCGATTAATATAAATCAAAAACGATTCTAAAATCGATTGTTATCGTTGTAAGTGGACATATCGAGTTATATCAGGGGCTCAGGGCTCGTTGGCGTGATTCCAGCCCTACGCGTAATTTGGCGCAGCCAGATCTTATCTGGAGGAGTTGCGCTTTGTTCGTGCGACTAGCACAGGTAACTTTATTAGGTAATAGAGGTAGTCTTGAAGAAATATCTTTAATTGTGGCCTGGAGTTTGTGAGTTATAGTTTTCGGTGGAAATCGATTTTTCGCCTTTCATTTGCAGCTATGTCAAAACATTATTTGAAGACTTTTTCTTTTGTCTCTGCTCAAAAATTTTGTTATATACAAACAATTTTGCATCATAATAATTAGATTAATATTTACTAATTCTGTCTCTCTCTCTCCTTCTCTGTTCTTTGCATGCCTTTTTTTTGGTTGGGAAATTATCAAATAACTTGTCCCGCTCTGGGTGGAGCGGGAGGGCGTGTCAAACTCTTACTGACAAAAATCTACCCGTGTTTCTTCGGTTGCCCTGTTGCCGGGGGCCACGATTTCCCTTTCGACCTATATTCGCAGCCCCGGTAGGCATTGGCCCTAGCGAACCCCGTCAATTCTACTGTCATCTCTTTGAGGCGCGCGTGGAACACAACGCGCCGTCGACCCGAGCTTGGTCCTTATCGGACGGCGAGCTACCCATTGCTCACCGTCCGCAAGCCCACGCCTACGGTGGCCGGAAATCGGCTCGCGATTCCCGCCCCGGGCGTTTCCTCCTGCGGCGGTTAGGGGCGTGAGGGCGCGAAATTTGCCTCTCCCTCACGCGTTCCGCCTCCTCCTTTGCGAGCATTACCGCTTCGCAGAAGGAGGTGACGGCTTGCCATTTCCTCTCGCTCCGTAGCGTGGCCTGAACCAGGGCCGGACGCGAGAGATCACCGCCGCCGATAGCCTCCACGAGGACACGGTGATGCTCCGCCCAAGCCGGGCAGACCTCCACCGTGTCCTCCGGGTGATCCACACAATGGTGACACCCGAGCGTTACCTTCCGCCTTATCCTGAACAGGAACCTCCCGCATGCATATTCTTTGCATGCCTGTCTTTGTTTAAGTTCACTACTAACTACTTTTCTGTTTTAGCAGCTTAGAATAGCGCACTGTTAGATATAACTTTTAATATGTTGTGGAAAATGTCGTAAGTCATTTGTAACTCTCGTATATTTATAACTTAGTATAAGATTTTAATGTATAACTGTTTATTTTCCCGAACAAATAAAATAAAATAATCCTGCTAATAACGCCGGTTTAAGTCCATGTGAATTTGAGTAAACACTTTATTTGATACGTTATAGCAATAGTTCAAAGCAAGCGGCATTTTTTTTTAAATTTTTTATTTGGTATCTCATAGCTGGCCTCTGAGGCCATGACTATTTAACCGAGCAAACCTGTGGGTGTCTTAAGCTGCTACACTCAAAGCCTCCAGCCAGGGACTTACAAACTAAACTTATAAACTAGGTGAACGCTCGCTAAGGGCACCCTCTGTGGGGTACGAGCCTCGGCTTAGGGCGTTTACCGGAGGGAGGACATCAAAGATGGGACGGGCTGGATCAAAGTTTTGATCATGATTATTAATCGGGGAATTTAAAGCTACGTGCTCAGCGGCAACAACTGCTGGCACCTCGTTTTCGAGCAAGGATCGGGGGGGAGTAACATTAACTCGGGGGCGCGGCGGTCGAGATCGCAAAGGACCTCGACGGTGAGGTCGGAATGACGGGAAGCGTCTGTATTTGTGTCCTAACGTACTCGTTTCCCTATTAGACTCCTGATGGATGGTAGTCGTGTCGTCTGGGTTGGTAAGAATATGCCTTGGTCGGCGAACATGACTGATTTTACTGGGGACATAATTGGCGGCCTCGACAACCAGAGGGTTGCGATGTTTGGCCGCGGACTCAAAGAAACGCTTCGAAGCGCGTTTGAGGAACTGATGGATGCAAGTGGCAAAGACAACGGTGTGATTTAAAGGAAGATATAGTTACAAAAATTTAAAAGGATATGCTGAGATGGTTTGGTCATGTTGAGAGGATGAATTAAAGGCACTAACAAAATGTATTTATAAGGCAGATGTGACTGGAAAGGCCGAGAACATATATGTACTGACCTTATTGGTGATGTTCTTCAGAAAGGCCAGGTGCGTAGTACTCGCGACCGGCGTGCGTGTATGACCAGATGTATGAGCGTAAACAAAGCAAAAGGATCGTAGCAGGTGGCGTTCTGTAGTTTCTGCCGAACCTTATGAGAAGAAGGCATAAGTTTATGTATGTGTTCAAAGCAAGACTACGAAATGACTAAAAAAAAAAAAGTGGCACTCCGGGAGTGCCGACAAAAGTGAAAACTTGAACAAAATCGCCTTGGTGGAAGAAAAATACTTGCATAGAACATTGATCCATGACTTTATCTAAATAAAGAGCACAATCGCGGTTACAAAAAAAAAAAACTTCCAAAACCTTTAAAGTAAAAATACTTGCATAAAACATTGACCCGTAATGTAATATATAAATAAAGAGTACAACCGCGTTTACAAAAATGAGGTGTCGGTAATAGTGTCGCGAGTTCAATTGTTTTTCCCATCTCAAAAATGCCCAACGCGCCTAAAGAAGTTTTCACTTCAAAAATATGGTTTGTGCTAAAATACAATTATGCAGAAAACTGCAACATGTTTTTATGAAGATATATTTCGTCAGTGCAAAAATAAGTTTAAATATATTCGTCTTAATACTTCAAGGGTCTTAAAATCAGTTCTATGTGCTTATTCAGTTTTCTGTGGATACGAATGCAATTCGTGTAGGGAAATGGGGCACGTCACTAGTTCACTTTGTGTGTGAAAGGTTTCTTTCTAATAGTGTGGGCCTGGAGTGAAAGAGAATAGTGCGTACCAGGGATGTTATGGAGCTTCGGTTCCGGTTCCGAATGGTCGAAACTTCCGATTAATTTTACACCTCCGATTCTGACATCGGTTCCGATAATTTTGAATCGGAGTTATACCAAAGTTCGAAACGCAGTGATGCACGTGACTAGAGCGCGTACAAACAAGTTTTAACTCGTCGCCAGTGTAATTTTATTTTTTTTATACACGCTCGCGCTCGAGGTCTCAGTTTATTGTTTTGTTTGTGGATGTTATCGCTAATATTTGACTGATTAAAGAGACTGAATTATATTTCAATTGTTTCATTAAGCCTTCCCATAACACATCTTTCTTCTACTTGCACCTTCGACTCCGTTTCCGGTCCCGGTTCCGATTCCGGTTTCTATTACGATCGGTCAAATTCTAAACCTCCGATTCCGGATCCGGTTCCGGTAAAACGACTTCCGTAACATCCCTGGTGCGAACCTAATGAGCTCTTGGTCTTTGATAGGTTGGATTACCACTTAGTAACGAAGCCTTACGTTTTGTGCGACGACCCACTTGAAGGAATGTGTTGGTTATAGTCATTGATCAATCTGTCTAGCCTTTTCCCAACTATGTTGGGTACGGCTTCCAGTCTAACCGGATGCAGCTGAATATCAGTATTTTACATGGAGCAACTGCCTATCTGACCTCCACAACTCAGTAACTGGGTAATACGATACCCCTTGATAAGACAGGTGTCAGACTTTAGGGCTTCTGACGACTCAAAATGTCTGTCAAAGATCCACGAACGACAGCAGAGACCAATGGCTTAACGTGCTTTCCGAGGTACGGAGGAGTCTCGGACTCTCGGTATATAAAGATGGTCACCCATCTACGGACCAATCCCGGCAAGCATAGCTTAACCTGATAGATCGACCCGTGCGGCTGTTACTATTATAGCAGTCTATGTATGTGTGTAAATGTGAATGTATGTTTGTATTTACTTGTGTTCCACCGTAGCGCCTAAACTACAGAACCGATTTTGATGAATGAGGTATCGCTAAATTTAATTTGGTGGACTTTACAAGTAAATTTGTGGCCACGAAAAAAAAAAAAATTGCGATAATCATGACATGTTTGGTATGAAAAGAAAGGTCTTGACGAGCACATTACAAGTATGTATCTATATAATTATCATATTGTCTTTAGTACTTTTAGATTACTTTTATTTTTCCGCAGTCGGTTGTGTTTTTAACCGACTTCCAAAAAGGAGGAGGTTGTATGTTCGTCGCGAAAGTTTTTTTTTTATATATGTCCACCGATTTCTCCGTCAATTGTAGACCGATTTTAAAAATTCTTTTTTTGTTTGAAAGGGTATGCTCTCGAGGTGGTCCCATATAAATTTTATTAACTTTGCTGTGATAGTTTTTCAGTTATCTTCAATGATACGTACTTTTTCCCACTTAGTATGTGGATGATATGATAAGTTCCTGACACTGTTATTTACATAGCAGGTAGTGGTTTTCGAATTTGTGTGGGGTAGGTACCACACCTAAAAAGTGAAAAATAAAAACTTTTTACAAAAAAATAAAAACAAGCGACTTCCAAAAAACACTACAAAGTGAAAAATAATTTCGGAAGCCGGTGGCAAAAAACGAAAATTCAAAACCAAAGACACCGACTTCCGAAATTAAAGTTATTTTTCACTTTGTAGTGTTTTTTGGAAGTCGGTTGTTTTTTTTTTTGTAAAAAGTTTTTGAACTTAACTTTTTATTCTTCTCTCATACCGGCACGAACCATGGCAGCAAAGCTTATGCCGCGATGAAAATATTTAAACACATCTAGTCAGCATGGTTGTAGTAGAACTAACTGCCAAGGGAGCACACAATACATACATTTAAGTATCACCAGCGGAGGCAACCTATCTTATACCCCATAATAAACTCACACCACCCATCAATCTCCATAACACATCGAAAGCAATAAAATTACGTGAAGCCTACAAATCTGCCTACCCCGCTACGGTAGCGGCATATTTCACTGTGCTTATCGCCCGCACGTAGGCAACCTTACTGCTGATATCATCTAGAACTCTGCATAAAGACTATTTTGAACACGAATGTGCTGGAGCTGCTTGCTGTTAGGATTGAAGTAATAATTTGTGGACTGTTTGGTGGTAATCACCAGGGTTGGTTGATGGAGCGGTGACTGCAAGTAACGAAGGGGTTTTTCACCACTATTATTATGAATTTATAAATGTACTAGCTTTTGCCCACGGCTTCGCCCGCGAGGGTTTCGGAAATTATCTCATGCTCGTAGTAGCACTTGCGACCGTTAGACCGACGAGGCAGTCGAGGCCTTTTGGCATGTGTTTTTAGGGTTCCGTTGCCAAATGGCAAAAAACGGAACCCTTATAGATTCGTCATATCTGTCTGTCTGTCTGTCTGTCCGTCCGTATGTCACAGCCACTTTTTTCCGAAACTATAAGAGCTATACTGTTGAAACTGGGTAAGTAGATGTATTCTGTAAACCGCATTAAGCTTTTTACACAAAAATAGAAAAAAAAACAAATAATTTTGGAGTTCCTCATACTTAGAACTGAAACTCAATTTTTTTTTTATCAATCCCATACGTGTGGGGTATCTATGGATAGGTCTTCAAAAATGATATTGAGGTTTGTAATATCATTTTTTTTTAAACTGAATAGTTTGCGCGAGAGACACTTCCAAAGTGGTAAAATGTGTGCCCTGTAACTTCTAAAATTAGAGAATGATAGAACTAAAAAAAATATATGATGTACATTATCATGTAAACTTCCACCGAAAATTAGTTTGAACGAGATCTAGCAAATAGTTTTTTTTATACATCATAAATCGTAAACCGCAATTTACCTTTCATTCAATGTTAGGTACTTGCTGCTACGGAACCCTTCATGGGCGAGTACGACTCGCACTTAGCCGCTTTTTTGTATCTCTATGCAAACCCCAATGTTCTATCGATATTTAAACAAATAAACTGTGACATGAAATCGGTTCTACATAAAATTTAGCTGTCTGCAAGCCTCAGAACGGGTAAAGTCGTAAAGATAAATTCCTCCATCCATTTTTACTTTACGAGCGCTATGATACTTATCTTTGAGCTGCTAATCTCATTTCAGCTCATCTAAACGGTTCTGACTAAAGCCTTCATAAGTGCTACGTAAGGTTGTAAGAACGGTGCACACTAACTTGATTTATTTCTAAGAGTTGTTTATAAACTAGACTACCAGCGTTTGGGCGCTCCTTGCGGGGCTCCGCACCGCTGTCAGTGCGGTGAAGCAGTCGACCGCCTCGGACACCATGGCTTTTCCTGCAGCAAGAGCGCTGGTCGGTTGGCACGACACGCAAGCATTAATGACATAATCAGTCGGGCTCTTGTCACCGCCGGGGTGCCAGCTGTTTTAGAACCCAATGGCTTGGCACGCGACGATGGGAAGAGGCCAGACGGAATGACCATAATGCCTTGGAAGTTGGGTAGGCCTTTGGTGTGGGACGCAACCTGTGTCGACACCCTCGCGCCATCCCATCTTCCCAGCACGGCGAGTTGTGCTGGGGCGGCTGCTGCAGGTGCAGAAAACCTCAAACGGCGCAAATATAACAACCTTACCGGTAGCTATATTTTTGAACCGTTTGGGGTTGAAACACTAGGGCCATGGGGTCCGAGTGCTCATCGATTATTCCGGGACATCGCCAAGCGGTTGGTCAACTCTTCACGTGACCAAAGGGTTGGCCAATTTTCAGGCCAAAGAATTAGCATTGCCATACAACGTGGCAATGCTGCCAGCCTTTTGGGCACCTTTCCCACCGACAGCGATTCGGATGAATTTTTTGATGCTCAATGATTTGTTCCAATATTTTATTTTATTTTTTCTTCTGTATATAGTTAGTTATTATGATTGATTGATTTAAGTAAATAAAAAAATCAAAATAAAAAAAAAAGACTAGAAATACGTTTTATTTATATAGAGATGGAGCATCAGATCCTACGGTAGCCGGGGTTGGTCCGTGGCTGGGTGACCATTTCTACATACCGAGACTCCTCCGTGCCTCGGAAAGCACGTTAAGCCGTTGGTCCCGGCTGTCATTCGTGTATCTTTGACAGTCGTTACGGGTCGTCAGAAGCCCGAAAATCTGACTACCAGTCTTACCAAAGGGTATCGTATTACCTAGTTACTGGGTTGTGGAGGTCAGATAGGCAGTCGCTCCATGTGAAATACTGGTATTCAGCTGCATCCGGTTAGACTGGAAGCCGACCCCAACATAGTTGGGAAAAGGCTAGGCAGATTGGCAGTTTGAGTAATTTATGTGGCCTACACAAATGTCCTTTTTTTGGTATTGTTCGTCGAATCGTTGAGCTCCTTAAATTCTGAGTTGAGCTACACGATAACTGACAAACGCGTGCACT
Source organism: Agrochola lychnidis (assembly GCA_963680765.1). Taxonomy (NCBI): domain Eukaryota; kingdom Metazoa; phylum Arthropoda; class Insecta; order Lepidoptera; family Noctuidae; genus Agrochola; species Agrochola lychnidis. The sequence goes on along the minus strand of OY796862.1, from coordinate 4,868,264 downwards.
GACTGGACAGACCCTCTCAATCTGTGTGATGCTTTCCTCTAAAGACCACTTCAGACACCAATCCACATGGCCTTCACATGATCTGACCAAGATTATGTCTGGACTTTAAAAGAGACTGTGACCTCTGAGTTTGTTTCGGCCTTTCTTCTCAGAGTAGTCAGATAGGAAACGCCGACCTCACCTAGTTTTTAAAATATGATTGACGTGTAAAAGTGTTTGTACAAACCTATTTACAGAAATAAAATCATTTATCATTTATCATTTTATCATTGATTATATTGAAGGATAATGTGGAGTCACTGAGGTACGTACAATCAGTCTTAAAAAGATGTGTACTTCAACAAGAATTCATTTAATACACAAACATTTTTTCGCATTTTGTACTTAATTGTAGCTAATACCGTATAATGGAACACCAATTTTAGACTGTGACGGCATCTACAACGCCACAAGCAAACTATGCATCACACTGACGTCACCAAAAATCCTGCATCGCGCAAGCAGGGTTTACAGCGCGACGAGTATAGATATACCCGACATCAATCGTCGAGCAGTTGCCCACCAGACACGACACCCGTCTGGTTGGAGGATCCTTCCTTTTCTATAGAGGATGAGTGAACTTTACACCTTGTTCCTCATGCCTCTACAAGACAATCACATGAATTCTTGTCGATGTATTCGTCTTGTTGAGGTACCTATATAACTCTTTTTTTATAACTGTGCCAAAAATCATCAATACAACTCTCTAGTAGAATGACTGTTTCATGAAATCATGATATTTGAGGCCAAATATTTTAACAACTTAAGAAGTGGTATTGCTGATTCTAATTCTGTAAAGTCGTAGTTGTTACGGTTACGAATCATATTTTAATCAACATACAACCTGCAAATTGCAAAAAACGTAAGAAAATAAGAAATTCGCGGGCTATCTTAGCGCACCCTCCTTTAATGTACAGTATTTCTATTTTCTTAATGTTCCTCGGGCATCATCGCATTTCCGAATACAAACGAATGCTAATTTCCATGTCCATCAATTATTAGATTTATCTTGTATAATAATTTGAATTCAGAACTAAGTACTTTTTTGTTGTTTTGATTTTCGTGTGAACTATTATGGAGCTGTAAAACTATTTTCCTATCTGTCGTGCCTGCGACTTTAGCAGTTTTCCTACCATTTTTTAATAAATTACATCAAGTTAAAAGAGTATTAACAACTCTATATACTTCCAAGTCGATTGAGAGTGCCCGGTCTGCACCAAGTGCAAAGGGCAACTGATAGAAATCAGACGACTGACAAAACACAAGGTTTGCCGAGGGACATTAAGAACATAGTTGTACTATATTATGTCTCTCGTTTTACCGAACACACTGTATAGCTCCTTGTGCAAGAGTTTTTCCGGGAAACTACTGCCATCACCCCTATTTCTATTGCAGTATTGTTGCGTTTGGGTTAAAAACACAAGTACATAAAATAATAGACACACGAGGTTTCTATTATTGCCAATATAATGGCATCCCCGTTTGTTACAAACCATGGTACAGTATACCGCACGTCAGTGGTATCTTAACCAATGTAAACTGGCTTCTTATTCTATTACAAATTCGTACTACGCTAGGCCAGCTCAAGGTGAAAGTATTACCACAAACGGACGTGTGGTTGACTGTACGCCTGAAGCACTCTAGTTTAAAATTTCAAAAACCAAGACCTAATTTGATTCTTACTAAATACAACGTCAATATCATCACAGTAAAATAAAATAACAGTACTATGTCGCGGCAGTGACCTTGAAATTATTACCTACGGCCGCTCGGCCTTCCGCGTCCGTGTATAACTGCCGCGTAATCGAGACTGTTGTGGTATACACTGAAATTTCAATTCAATTCATTTATTTAAAAGACAACTTATTGGTCCACAGTAGGTGTTAGTAGTACACATAATATATATTTTAAAAAACTATTCACATATAACATTGAAAATACTATAAATTTCGAAGCGCGTCATTTCGGCCGTTTTCTATGAAGACATAATAAATAATAATACCACCGTATTATTGTCCCACAGCAGGACAAGAGCCTCTTCTCATACAGAGAAGGCACGAGCATTGATCACCGTACTTGTTCAAGATGGGTTGGCGATTTCAGACATATATTAACCATATGTCTAAGTTTCCTCACAACGTTTTTCCTTCACCGATGTCAGTAATGTCCAAGATAAACTCAGAAAGTACATAAATGAATTCAAAAAGGCACATTGGTACTTGCCTGGATTTGAACCTACAACTTCATGCATGAGAGGCGAGGCCTCTCGAGGCCTGGGTAACTACTGGGCCATCACGACATAATACCGTTACTAATTTATACTGTGACATCATACACTTCTTTGATAACTAAACCTATTCAGTTAGATAATACAATAGCTAGAGGCATTACTAAGGTACCCTTTGTACCTATTTTCTAGGCTCTTTCTACTGATCTAGATCTTTTTAGGCCTAAGCGATTGTTCCAGGCCAATAAATCTAGAAATGTTTTTAGGCTATTTTTAAAGTTGTCTATCAAGGTCAAGACGTCTTAGGTCCAGTTGAAAACCAGCGTCAGGCGCTAGGAGGAGCAAACATTCAAACAGTATTTTGAAACAAAAATAAATTGTCCATGGTAGCCATTTCTTCCATTATTTATTTAGTTTATTTTTTAAAGTATTTCTCACATCTATTTTTATTTTATTAAATATTATTTCTGTATTATTATCCGTGACATCACTGCGGGCCCTATCAGAATACTAGCACTGCGTCATTTATTTTTTTCTCAAATGTCGCAGCATATGCTGAGATAGGAGCCTTTTAGCCTCGTACAGGACTCTCTGCTTTTATTTTAATTTGTGTTTTATTTTATTTTATTTTTATTAATGTTTTAATGAGTGTGTTTCAATAAATACTTTTTCTTTCTTTCATTATAAAAATTGAAAATTTTCTAAAAAGAAAAATGTGTCAAAAAGTGCTTGAATGTTTAGTGTATTTTTTTTTTAACCTAAACTTATTTTATTATACCATATATTTCTCTACTCAAAAACTGACCATACAAAAAAACTATGTTTTCAGTTGTCTGCCATTTGGTCCTATTTGGCGTAGCCGTGAGGTACACAATACTGATATGGCCAGGGTTAAATTTGATTTTTTTTCAACTTATGTCACTGAGGCATTTAATATTTTTTTTTTTTTTTTTATTATTATTATTTTTTTTTAAACTTTTGTAATCTTGCAGAGATGAATGAAGTGATGAATATGCGTGGGAGTAAGTTAGATGTTGTGTTGGTTCAGGAGGGCGCCGAAGTAAACTGCGAGTACGTCGTGGGCTCGGACCTAGTCCCTATCGACATGTATCATCCTCCCTTAGATATTGCCGTAATAATGTCAAAACATCAGGTTAAGGAAATATTATACCCTAGCAACATTGACCAAAGTAGAGACTGGAACTTCAGCAAAGGAGACTACATACACTTAAATGAGCAAATTCGTGCAGTCCCTTGGCAGGATCTTCTGTGCGGCCGGGATGCACGCTCGGCTACTAGTCAGCTTTATACAATATTTTATGATCTCTTCGATTCATGTATCCCAAAAAAAAAGAGGAAAATTTCTGGCTACAGACGATATCCAGTTTGGTTTACAAGAGATTTAGTCAAAGACACTCAGCGTAAGAACAAATTGCATCATAAATGGAAACTTTCTCGCTGTAACCTTATATATGCTCAATTTAGTGCTCTACGTTCGAATTTAAAAATCAGAACTCAGGAGGCTTATAAATCATACTGTGGTACTGTAGAGAACAACATAGGAAGTAATCCACGACAGTTCTGGCACCATGTCTCGAGCCTGCGATCGAAGGGTGGTTTCGAGCCTGACGTTGTGCTCAACGGTATAGTTTACTCGGGTATCAATGCTGCGGAAGCGTTCGCTCAGTACTTTTCCAGCGTGTTTTTAATTGATTCTCCTGAATTAAACCCAAATAATCTCAGGCCGACCTACTACTCAGGAAATAACATCCCTCTCCCCCTGTTGAAGACGTAGTTAAAGGTATTGCTAAACTTAAACCTCATAGCTCGATCGGCCCTGACTCCATCCCTGCTTTTATCCTCAAGGGATGCCACGATATCCTGGCAACTCCTCTCTGCCATATCTTTAATCTTGCCCTTCAGTCCGGCGTATACCCTGAGCAATGGAAAATCTCGCGTGTTATTCCCATTCCAAAAACCAGTGACAAATCATCAGTGGTGGAACACAGGCCTATTGCTGTTCTGCCAACTCTTGCAAAGGTTTTCGAGCACATACTCCACACGTACATCTATAAACGTATAAATGCGTTTCTATGTGATGCCCAGCACGGCTTTCGCCAAGGCCGCTCAGTCAATTCGAATCTGATGACTCACGTTGATTATATTTCTGGGGTTTTGGACAGTGGGGGGCAAGTGGATGTCCTCTATATCGATTTCCGCAAAGCGTTCGATAGGGTTGACAATGACGTGCTCTTAATGAAATTGGAAGCATCAGGTTTCTCGTCCGAGTTTCTGAACTTCTTTGCGGACTATCTGCGAGGCCGCAGGCAATTTGTTAGGCATGGTTGCTTTGAGTCTGAACCTTATAATACCCGTTCAGGGGTGAGTCAGTTATCCGTGCTTGGGCCACTGCTTTTCCTTATCATGATCAATGATCTTATAAATAAGGTTAGGTTCGCTAAATGCTTGCTCTACGCCGACGACCTAAAACTAGTAGTTCAAATTGATACGGTTGCGGATTGCATTCTCCTACAAAGGGACATTGATGCTATATATGAGTGGAGCATGGTCAATAAACTCTCTTTCAATAAAAGTAAGTGTTACGTCATGACGTACAGTCGAAAACGTCAACCACTTCACTATAACTACAGATTGGCTGGTGAAGTAATAAGTCGTGTCACCAAGATAAGGGACCTAGGCGTGACCTTTGACACTGGTCTGACATTTAGAGATCATGTCTCCACTCTTGCCAAGGAATCCTTTAGGCGTTTGGGTTTTGTTTTGCGAAATGCGCGTGACTTTCACAACCCAAATGTAGTTAAGCTTCTGTACACCACTTTGGTTCGTAGCAAACTTGAGGCTGGTGCCAGTATCTGGCATCCCTACACAGCGACTCATACGTTAACGCTGGAAAAGGTACAAAAAACTTTCCTGAGATTTCTGTATAAAAAGACGTTTCACTTCTTTCCTTACATGTACCCTACTAATTACCTCCTAGGAGTTTTGGGCTTCAACTCATTGGAGGTTCGACGAGGCTTTCTACAGCTCACAGTAGCCTGCAAAACTCTTAGAGGACGCATTGACAGTCCCGAACTACATGATCTTTTCTGTCGGCTATTCGTTCCCGACAAATACATCGGACATCGCCAAAACCGTCGACGCGATCTGTTTGCGCCGCCGTTATCTAAAACTGTCGCCCGAGCTGAATCCCCTGTGTGTCGTACTTTAAGGATGCTAAACGCCCTCCTGACCACTAATCCTGAATGTGATCTGTTTGCTGATGAATGGAGCAGAATTATGTATGTATGTCTGATGTTTTGCGAGAGTAAGTATGCTAGGTTGTCCTCTATTATATGATAATATTTGAAATATTTTTTGTTTACTATAATTGTTCATGAATTTCTTTGTTAATTAATGTAATTGGTGTTACCGTTTTAATTAACAATAAACATTTTAAACATTTTAAACATTTTTTAAACAATAAATGATATAATATTATCCTATTATTTGACATTATATACCTACGATTTAATTTCAACTCTTTATTAGTGACTTTTGTAGACATGATAATTATTCCGATTTATTACCGTTGTAATAGCAATCATGTAATTGAGTTTTATTAAAATAGGTTTTTAACTTTTATTAATTTATTTATCTTTTGTATAGATTCTTTTCTATTTTGTGTATGTGAGAACGCTGTAGGCTTAGTGGATTGTAGATCTGTTGACCATTTTCTATTTTATTATGTACCTGGTACTTGTTGAAAGACCTACACTGTCCTCCCATATCTGGCAACACTGTTATTTGAAAGTATTGTAAAAGCCAATTATTTTTAAAAGAGTAACCGTGGAGTTTCTTGCTGGCTCTTCTCCATAGGAAACGACCAATTGGAACCGTGCACCTAGCTTCTGACGTTTTATAAGTGCCCATGTAGGTTTATGTGAAATAAAATATTTTGAATTTGCATAAGTTATGTTTATTTCCGTAAATTGGTTAAAAAAACGCTTTTTCACAGCAACATTACATTATGTTTTAAAAATGAACGAGTTCATTTCCTAATCCTAACTCACTATTCTGAGAAGAAAGGCCGAAACAAACTCAGAGGTCACCACAGTCCCTTTTAAAGCCCAGATATAATGTTGGTCAGATCATGTGAAGACCACGTAGATTAGTGTCTGAGATGGTTTTTTAAGGTACCACACAGATTTGAGTGGACCTGTCCAGCCAGAACAGAACTTAAGAAACTCAATGTTTATGCCTAAGTCACAGAGACAAGACCTAAATAATTATAGATTAAAGCCTGTCTGGCTGGGAATTAGCTATGGTTTGTCACGAGCGACCAGTGTGGAAGTCATAATTATACACTACTAACTTCTGCCCGCGACTTTGTTTGCGAGTCCATAACCTTCCTCAAGAATTAGGCTATCCAATGCAAAAATAATTTTCCAAATCCGACTGGTGGTTCCGGAGATTACCCCCTACATACAAACAAACAAAAATACATATAAACAAACAAACATACATACAAACAAACAAATTTTACCTTTTTAAAGTGAAACTTTTATTACATCGTCTCAAACTTTTTCGTCTGTGTGTTGTATGTCGCGTGACGGTCGGCCGCGGAGTAGGGATAAAGTGAGTGGCGCTCGTCAGAGCAGCCAAGGCCAATATGGCGGCGCTTATAGAAGTTTCACTTTTACCGTGGTTTCATAAAACCACACAATCCTTTTTTTTTATTATATTAGTATGGTTAGTTTTTTTTAGGACATGCCGATTTCCTCATGATGTTTTTTCCTTCTCATGTTTTAGGGCAAAGTTTCTTCAATGAAACGTGCGTGCCTACTTTCGAACCCACGACCTCCGACCCGTAAGTCAGGGCTGTTACCACTGGGCCACCACTACTCTAGTCGTTCAACTTGTCAAACCCATTTTTCTTTCAAAAACACGTAGTTTAAACCATTTTTGCTTATAATAAATAAATAAAAATAAAATTCATTTAATTCAGGCAAAACCCATTTTACATAAAATAAAATTTCACAATACGGCAACAGAATAAATAACAAAAGAATAAAATGCCAGTGCAATTAATATAGGTACAAATTATAAAGGTCACAGAATTCAAATTAAAATAAAATGTCAAATACAATTAAGATAATGCAAATTATAGGGGCACAGAATCGATCTCAGAATTAATATTAAATAAAAAATAATACTTTCATCAAACAAGTCATTAAAATATAGGTCAGTGTCAATCAGATAAAGTGCCCTGTCTATACATGTCTGTTACAGCATTGTCATATGTAGTCAAATCGCTTAGCGATCATTTTCAGGACAGTAATACCATCATTCAATATCATATCACAAAAGAGACCTAAAAGCCTTTACATGTGGGCTATTTTTCGTTCAAAACCCGTCATTTGGAAACCTTTTTAAGGTCAGATCTGTTTTACCGTGCGTCGCGTTATATTATCGTTGGCCGACATTCTCAAAAACTTTCATTCCGCCATTATCCGACAAACTCTTTCCACATTGACGTGTGGTCCATGTTATGAGAGGAGCGATTGAAGATTTTAAACGTATGGTCCTCATATGGCCTGAGTAAGATTATGTCTGGACTTTAAAAGAGACTGTGAACTCTGAGTTTGTTGTGGTCTTTCTTCTCAGAGTAGTCAGATAGGAAACACCGAACTCATCTAGTTTTATTAAAACATCAGTAGATTTTGACGTATAAAAGTCTTTTTAGGGTTCCGTAGCTCAAAAGGAAAAAAAACGGAACCCTTATAGGATCACTTCGTTGTCCGTCTGTTCGTCTGTCTTAGTCTGTAAAGACCCATTTTCTCAGGAACGCGTGGAGGTATCAAGTTGAAATTAATATCAGATACGTAGAAATTCTGGCACTTGTTTCTTTTATTTGAAAAATATACTTTAAGGACGCGGTTTTAGGTACCTTTGTTGCATATTTTTGTGAAGCAAGCTAAAAAGCAAGGTAAAAAAATTAAACGTGCCAGAACAACATAAAAAAAAATCGTAGTTGCGTGCGTGTTTGCGACGTTTGCATTTTTTTTGTGTCGTTTTTGACTGGGCTATTCCAAGTTATTTAAAACCGCTGTTTAATTGCACCAAACGTTTACAATCAATTATCTAAACACATAGGTAAGTACATACCATACTAACTATTACTATAATATCACACAATTGTGATAGGCTTAGCCCACACATTGAAACTTAATGCCTTAATTGGGCAATAACTGTTATTGCTCGATAATCCCTTCATCTAGGTATTTAAGATAATAATTATCATTTGATATATTAGAGTCTGAGAAAGAGCAGTGGTGGCCCAGTGGTAACGGCCGCGACTTACGAGTTGTAGGTCGTAGGTTCGAACCCAGGCAGGCGCTTCACTTTGTGTAAATTATTTCATCACCACTGCTCTCAAAACGGTGAAGAAAAACATCGCGAGGAAACCGGCATGTCCTAGAACCGAAAATTCGAAGACATGTGACATCTACCAACCCGCACTGGGCCCGCGTGGTGGATTACGGCCCACTCCCTCTCACAGAGAGGAGGCCTGTGTCCCAGCAGTGGGAACATTTATAGGCTGATGATGATGATGATGAGTGTAAATGCTCAAAACCGTCTTTATCTAGTTATGTTTGTAACTAAAATAAGCTTCAGCTGCTAATTACTCTCGCATCAACTTCAATTGACATTTTCATCAAAACATTTTTCAGAGAAATAAATGAATAAAAAAATATCTTTGAAAACCCCAAAGGTACTCAATTCTTGGAAACAACTACCTAATTATTAGCTCTATTTTAACACAAAATCATCATAATTTTTCTCGCGTGGTGGATTATGGCCTACTTTCTCTCACAGAGAGGAGGCCTGTGTCCCAGCAGTGGGAACATTTATACGCTGATGATGATGATGATAATATTAGATTATCTTGTGGTCAATACAGTGGTTGTTTTATATAGTTTATTTCCGATACTCAATACTCAATATTTATGCTTCCACATGACTGTGAACTTAGGTGGATAGGTTTTACAAAATAGCTGTTATAAATAAATAAAAATAAAAAAAACACAAAAATAAAATATGATCATTGTGGACCTTGTCGGGCACAGCAAAAAGTAGGAAAGCGGAAGGGGGCTTTTATTTGACTACTTAGTTGTTCCTTTCAACTGTCATTAACGAAACACAATAAAATTTTAATTGTTATCCACCTCAATGAGGCGTCGTAACAGATGATGAGTTATTGTAATTATTTTATAAAACATGTAAATACAAACAAAAACTCACGCCTTCTTCCAATGGAAGTAGGCAGAAACTACAGACCGTCACCTACGATCCATAGATTATAGATGTACGCCGCGCGCCTGTTGCGAGTGACCTTTCTGAAGAACATCACTAATAAGGTCACTAAATATTCTTCTAAGGCGTGCCCTCCCGGCGTTTTCACTCATATCTGACTCTCATCTGACACACTGATATCAGAGCTGAGTCTAAAAAGTTAATACCTTTGATTTTTTTTGTAGTAGCAGCATTAAAATGATTTTTATTATCTCAAACACATTTTTTTCCCATTCTACAATTTACATTGTATATTGTGTGTGGAGCATAGGGAATTTTTTATTCTGCTTTAAATCTACGCTCTCGCTCGCTCTCTGGGTTTTTGGCTTTAGTATGTAATGTGCGTTTTATTTGTGCAGAATAAAAAAAAATGCTTTTTTTTTCTTTCAATATTCATGTGCATAGAGCTTATTAAGTTTCTAAAAACGACGTGTACCACACGTGTCTCTTGTAACTTGTACCACAGCATAAAAACGCTCTCTCAGCCCGCCCGAACATATTGGAACTTCTGTAAAATGTTCGTACGTTTACGTAATATTCTATACAACTAGTTTTTATTGGAATAGACTTGTTGAACTTTTGTTATAGTCCCACTTCGGTGTTTTTGTTGTCCGTACTGTTTTGTTTTAGAGCTTTTTAATAGTTTAAGAACGTTTTTGTGAATGAGTTTCCCTTTTATTGTTTTTTTTTTGGGCTGTTTCGGCGTGAAAAGAGATTACGGAGTTTGTGTTAGTGGTAATGGCATCTGTAGACAGTGGGCCATGATGGTCATATTTTTTGGTGTGCTGCGGATGCGGCGTCCATTGTTTTTCCGAAACATTACTTAGTCTTTATTCTAATGTCCATTGTACCTAAATTATGATCATCCTATGTTGTGATCTGCTTCCATTATTATAAAGATCGGTGACATTAATTTAACACACGAGTAGGGCTAGTGGCCAGTAATCATAAAAATATACTAAGAATAAATAATTCGTTAATTGAAAACTTAAAATTTTCAAACGCTCGCCAACATAAGACTCTCCCTTTCCTTCAATTCGCCTTCTCTTTGCACGTTATTCGTTTTATTTTCATTGATGCGATGTTATGATCCGTGACCCCGGTAAAATGACCTCTGCGCTACAGTTTTTAAGTACAGATTGCACCAAGATGCCATTTTAGAAAAATAAAATAAATCGATAAATAATAACGTTTAATGAAATTAAAATATTTTCATAAAAAGAAAACGCTAATCCGTATACGTGTGTTAAATTAATGTCAGCTGTATACAATAATTTATTGTATAACATATAATATTCCTACGGTCTCAAGTAAAAGGCAATTTTTCTGAAATTATCACTTTTCTTTCGGACACTGAATACACTGAGTATTCTACTGCTGAAAACTATTATTTTGTAGTATCATTTACTTCTCCAAAATAAATATAATGCATAAGAAAAGCACATTTTTCTTCTTATCATACGTTGTGGAGCTAAAAATAGAACTCAAACAGAATTTTACATTTTCCAACCATTTTGTTCAGATTTAGTAATACATTGTGGTAATATTACGACTGTCCAAATGAGTCGTGTTTGTAAGTGGTGCCTCCAAAAACCTAATTTTTGCGATAAGGCACCAAGAAAATTGGCTTCCGACCTTCCAGTGTCATTTTATTTGCTGTTTCATACCATTTGTTTACGATTTTTACTCACTTTATTCCAAACTCGAATATAAACCACTAGCCTAGCCTAGTGGTGTGACTGTCAGACTGCCAAGTCGTAGATCTCGAGTTCGAACCCAAGGCCTCTGACTTTTTGGATTCATGTGCGTATTGTATAATTAACACTTGCTTCAAAAACGGTGAAGGAAAACATCGTGAGGAAACCGGCATGACTAAGAGATATTTCTCGACGGCATGTGGAGCCAAGTCAGGGGCCCATGAGCGGCTTTAAAACTCTGACACCAGGTTAGAGCTTAAACGGTTTATTCTGTAAAATCTCACCGTAATAACTTAGGTGAAGTGAGATGTCATTCCACCTGATGCTAGGGATTGACACTATTCACAGCCCACTTCAAGCTTTTTGCTTGGTGGTAGGGTAGTCCGCCTGGCTAGCTACCACCATCTTATCTAAGTCTGTCGCCATAACAACAATGTTAACAGCATTGTTGTGTTTCGGCAGTTAGAGGTAAGGCAGCCAGTTCCTCTGTGGTTGAGGATTCCGGGTGAAGCTCGCTTTCACCTTCGGCCTTATCATCACTTACCATCAGGTGAGATGCAAGCCAAGAGCTTCCCTGTTGTGGATAAAAAAAAAAGCTCAAGTCAACTAAGTTTTCAAGTTGAGAGTTCTACATATTAGGTTGGATGATGAAGCTAATATCTTAACAATATTGTTGTCTTCAGCCTACTCCTACTCCCTCTCACAGAGAGGAGGCCTGTGTCCCAGCAGTGGGAACATTTATTTTATAGGCTGATGATAATGATGATGATATTAGATTATCTTGTGGTCAATACAGTGGTTGTTTTATATAGTTTATTTCCGATACTCAATACTCAATATTTATGCTTCCACATGTGAACTTAGGTGGATAGGTTTTACAAAATAACTGTTATAAAAAAAAAAATATGGTCATTGTGGACCTTGTCGGGCACAGCAAAAAGTAGGAAAGCGGAAGGGGGCTTTTATTTGACTACTTAGTTGTTATACCATATAATTATTGTAATTATTTTATAAAACATGTAAATACAAAAAAAAAACTCAAGCCTTCTTCCAATGGAGGTACGTAGAAACTACAGAATGTCAGCTACTACGATCCATAGATTATAGGTGTACGCCGCGCGCTTGTTGCGAGTGACCTTTCTGAAGAACATCACCAATAAGGTCACTAAATATTCTTCTAAGGCGTACCCTCCCGGCGTTTTCACTCATATCTGACTATCATCTGACACACTGATATCAGAGCTGAGTCTAAAAAGTTAATACCAATGATTTTTTTGTAGTAGCAGCATTAAAATGGTTTTTATTATCTCAAACACATTTTTTTCCCATTCTACAATTTACATTGTATATTGTGTGTGGAGCATAGGGAATTTTTTATTCTGCTTTAAATCTACGCTCTCGCTCGCTCTCTGGGTTTTTTGGCTTTAGTATGTAATGTGCGTTTTATTTGTGCAGATTAAAAAATAATGCTTTTTTTTTTCTTTCAATATTCATGTGCATAGAGCTTATTAAGTTTCTAAAAACGACGTGTACCACACGTGTCTCTTATAACTTGTACCACAGCATAAAAACGCTCTCTCCGCCCGCCCGAACATATTGGAACTTCTGTAAAATGTTCGTACGTTTACGTAATATTCTATACAACTAGTTTTTATTGGAATAGACTTGTTGAACTTTTGTTATAGTCCCACTTCGGTGTTTTTGTTGTCCGTACTGTTTTGTTTTAGAGCTTTTTAATAGTTTAAGAACGTTTTTGTGAATGAGTTTCCCTTTTATTGTTTTTTTTTGGGCTGTTTCGGCGTGAAAAGAGATTAGGGAGTTTGTGTTAGTGGTAATGGCATCTGTAGACAGTGGGCCATGATGGTCATACTTTTTGGTCTGTTGCGGATGCGGCGTCCATTGTTTTTCCGAAACATTACTTAGTCTTTATTCTAATGTCCACTGTACCTAAATTATGATCATCCTATGTTGCGACCTGCTTCCATTATTATAAAGATCGGTTCTACAACGTGCCGCTACAATGGCGACATTAATTTAACACATGGGTAGAGCTAGTGGCCAGTAATGATAAAAATATACTAAGAATAAATAATTCATTAATTGAAAACTTAAAATTTTCAAACGCTCGCCAACATAAGACTCTCCCTTTCCTTCAATTCGCCTTCTCTTTGCACGTTATTCGTTTTATTTTCATTGATGCAATGTTATGATCCGTGACCCCGGTAAAATGACCTCTGCGCTACAGTTTTTAAGTACAGATTGCACCAAGATGCCATTTTAGAAAAATAAAATAAATCGATAAATAATAACGTTTAATGAAATTAAAATATTTTCATAAAAAGAAAACGCTAATCCGTATACGTGTGTTAAATTAATGTCAGCTGTATACAATAATTTATTGTATAACATATAATATTCCTACGGTCTCAAGTAAAAGGCAATTTTTCTGAAATTATCATTTTTCTTTCGGACACTGAATACACTGAGTATTCTACTGCTGAAAACTATTATTTTGTAGTATCATTTACTTCTCCAAAATAAATATAATGCATAAGAAAAGTATATTTTTCTTCTTATCATACGTTGTAGAGCTAAAAATAGAACTCAAACAGAATTTTACATTTTCCAACCATTTTGTTCAGATTTAGCAATACATTGTGATAATATTACGACTGTCCAAATGAGTCGTGTTTGTAAGTGGTGCCTCCAAAAACCTAATTTTTGCGATAAGGCACCAAGAAAATTGGCTTCCGACCTTCCAGTGTCATTTTATTTGCTATTTCATACCATTTGTTTACGATTTTTACTCACTTTATTCCAAACTCGAATATAAACCCCTAGCCTAGCCTAGTGGTGTGACTGTCGGACTGCCAAGTCGTAGATCTCGAGTTCGAACGCACCTCTGACTTTTTGGATTCATGTGCGTATTGTATAATTATCACTTGTTTAAAAAACGGTGAAGGTGAGATGCAAGCCAAGAGCTTCCCTGTTGTGGATTAAAAAAAAAAGCTCAAGTCAACTAAGTTTTCAAGTTAAGAGTTCTACATATTAGGTTGGCTGTTGAAACTAATATCTTAATAATATTGTTGTCTTCAGCCGGTGAATCTTTGTTCTCAAGATTGCCAGTCTAGATCTGTTCTGGCAAAATATTATACTGTAAATATACCTACCTACTTGTAGTGGAAACTTGCTCATCATGGTATCTTGGTACTTCAGAATTAAATGAAATATACATAAATAACGTTCGGTGTGGTGCCGGACTTAAAGAATAGCACTACCCCATTTCTTCCCATGGGTGTCGTAAAAGGCGACTAAGGGACTTACTAGAGAATGGGCAGCAGCGTTCTCTATGCACTTTTAACACCATACTGCGATCGCCAACCCGCCTGCTAAGCGTGGCAATTATGGCATACCCCTCCCAAAAAATGACAAGCACCAAAACGAAATGGCCCCTAGTGCCCGGCGGCCCACCTGCCCTTGGCTACGGTAGCGGTCAAGGCCACGGTGTGGCAAGGGGTGCGAAGAATCCCCGGAAAAGAATCGGTCACTTCGACCGATTCTCTTCCGGGGATTCTTCGGAGGTGCATGGGGGAGGTCTATGTCTAGCAGTGGATGTCTTTTGGCTGAAATGATGATGAACGATGACATAAATAATAACTTATACCTAATTATCAAATACTACAATATCCTAACTTAACTAAAACTATTAACAAACTAAAATATAGCGTAAAAAAATCCTCTGCAACGCTGTCGATTCGTAATGTACCCAAGAGACTGGCCGTATTGCCACGTTGTATGGCAATGTTTAGCCTCTGGCCAAGGTAAAAGTCAGCCCTCGGGTCACGGGAAGTGTCAACCAACCACACTCGGATTTGAATTAATCTGACTTCGCATTCGGTTCTTTTCCAGTCAGCTGGTAGACATATTATATTCCTCGGACAAATTGCGGGCTATACCGTTTATAGATTCCTAGACAGTGAAATTTGGCCTACATCGTGATCGAGAACAGTTAGTAGTCACACGGGGCCCAGATCGGCGATTCCCTACACAGATTATATCTACCTGTAACAGGGGAGAGCAAATTTTGCGAATTTGACCCAGGCGTAAGAAAATAATTGTCTATTCGCTGGGAGAGAAGAAACGGTTTGCCTACTAACCGTTTCAGGTAATTGATACCGCTGACAAAAAAAACAAAAGCTGTTTTACTTTTTTATTTTGTTTCGTACTTAATATTTGGGATCTGAGAACGTTTGTTGGTATTGAGTTCGTTGTGACCTATTTAGTTTTTGTGATACTTGTGTGGTACGAGTATTTTTTCTATAGGTACGGTATTATTTTCCATTTCGCATTCAAATATACAATGTGGATACAATACGACAATAAATGAAAACACTGGCAATACGAATACATAAAAGTATTTTGGAACCATCAAATAAATCCTAGCATCGAAATGAAAAAAGTGATTTTTTCAAACAAACTAAATAGTAGTGATGTGCCGACTATGGGTTTTGCCAATCTTTGACTAGATATAGTGACTAAACTATTGGATATATTTGATTGAATTTTCGTATGCGAACTAAGAACGTCATTAGATATACGTAGTTAATGGTCGTAAAGTCGTCTCCATTTTGTATACGTTTACCCCCACACACTCTCACATACACATTCACACAGACACAAATTCACACGCACAACCATACACATAACTCTGTTGTATTTTTACCGTGTTTTTGTAGTTAATAAGTTTTACCTATGTTTTAACTGATAAATTTAACCAAATATGTTTTATCACATGACACTTGACTGTCAACTATGTAGTGACACTTCTCCACAATGTTGTAAGAGTAATAATAGAGCCCATGGCTAAACGCTGGCCCCCAAAATACAGTCCAGGCCTAGTTTGGGGGTTAGGATCAGATTCTTGACTACACATCTGTCTGCTATGTTATTACGACCTACTTGTTTGTAATTTGTATTTTAAGTGTCAAATAAAAAAATGTTTCTGTGTTTTAAATAAAACATCTTATTAACTGTCTCGTTGGTGTGGTATTTGCAAAACTGAGTGCGTGAGTCCCAGGTTAGATGCCCATATCGCGGGAAGTGCTATTGTGTTTTCGATTAGGCATTTCTCAGTAGCAGCTTGGAGTCTGGATTTCTGACCGGTTGACGGCAATAGACGGCGGTTACTTGGTCTAACCACTGGTCAGACCAAGTAACCGCCCTCACTAGACTCTCTGTTACGACCGCCCTGAGAAAAGCAGAGAATAGAACGAAGTGGAAAAACATAATATATAAAGCCACAAAGGCTTTTCAGGGATGCGACCAAGAACAGGAGGCTCGTCCCCAATTACATGGGACTTATACATAACTGATGAAATGGGTGTATTAATATGATGTAAGTATTTACACTTCTCAAGAGCAGTGGTAACGGCCGCGACTTACGAGTAGTACGTCGTAGGTTCGTACCCAGACAGGCGCTTTACTTTGTGTAAATTATTTCATCACCACTGCTCTCAACACGGTAAAGGAAAACATCGTGAGGAAACCGGCATGTCCTAGAACCGAAAATTCGAAGACATGTGACATCTACCAACCCGTACTCGGCCCGCGTGGTTGATTACGGCCCACTCCCTCTCACAGAGAGGAGGCCTGTGTCCCAGCAGTGGGAACATTATAGGCTGATGATGATGATGATTACACTTCTGCCTCTTCCTTCAAGGATGATAGTTGTAGTATTGTTTTAGGTATACAGCAGGGACATCGACGCGAAAACTGTTACCATGGATTCTGTACATGATTCTGAACCTGCGTTGAAATTTTTTGTCGTTTATTTTTTTTTAAACTGCTGTTTTATAGAAAAGTGCAATACCTACGCGGTCAAAATGTATGGAACAGCAGATTTTTTTTAAAATAACCGACCAATAATTTCTAGGCGAGGGTGTTCAGAATCATGTACTGAATCCATGCTAACAAATACTATGGACTTTAAAAGAGACTGTGACCTCTGAGTTTGTTTCAGTCATTCTTCCCAGAATAGGTAGTCGGCCAAGAAACACCGATTTTATCAAGTTTTACTTCATATTTACAAAAAAAAAGTGGTGGCACTCAGGAGTGTCGACAGAAGTAAAAACTTGAACAAGATCGCCTTGGTAGAAGAAAAATACTTGTATAGAACATTGGTCCGTAACTTTATCTAAATAAACAGCGCAATCGCGTTTACAAAATAAAAAACTTCCGAAACCTTTAAAGTAAAAATACTTGCATAGAACACTGATCCGTGACGTAATATAAATAAAGAGCACAATCGCGTTTACAAAACCTTTAAAGTAAAAATACTTACATAGAACATTGATCCGTAACATAATATAATTAAAGAGCACAATCGCGTTTACAAAAATGAGTGTCGCGAAATCAATGGTTTAGTCCCATTTCAAAAATGCCCAACGCGCTTAAAGAAGTTTTCACTTCAAAAATCACTCTTTAAAAACAAGACTTGCTACTAAAATACTTACATAGAATTAAGCTTATTAAGAACAAAACTTTTTAATACAAGGTAATTAATCGGCTGGTAGCTATAGGGAAGCGATAACAGTGTATTGTAGTACCTGATACAAACCACTAAGCTGATGGATTAAATTACCATCTAACGTATTGTCTACATATTATGCCAAAGACAGCTAGATTGGCAAGCAGTGCTGGGCTGTGATAGTCGAATTTGATATGCATAAGTATCCTGTTTCTAACATAAACAACACTATGCCTGTTGTCCCCAAAGGGTTATACAGAGTTCTATCTACAGTGCACCCACATAACCATAAGAATAAGAGGTGATGTAACCAATATTTTGTAACAATACCTATTGTGATTTAAAAGTGTCCGTGGAGTTTCTTGCCCGTTCTTCTCCATAGTTTCCCAGTTTTAGAATGGGCAACTAGCTTCATCTTTCTGACTGATCGACTCCTTGACAATTCAAAAGTGCCTGTAAATGGGAATTGAAGTTAATGTTTTCAGTTTTAATTTGAATATAGTGCTTAATATTCAAGTAGCATTTGTTATGATAAATCTTCGGCGATGATAAAAAAAATCTAGGTTCATCTCAACACTGGGTTAGGTTACCTCAACATTTATGTTTTTATTTAGTGGTGACATCTACATCAATACATGCGGACTACGCATCAAAGTCCTGACGTCATACAAAATCCTGACGTCATACAAATCCTGCATCACGCAATTAGAGTTTACCGCGCGAACGACATATACGACATTAATCGCTGGGCATTTGCCCATCAGACACGACACCCGTCTGATCGGAGGATCCTCCCTTTTCTATAAAGGATGAGTGAACTTTACACCTGGTTCCTCATACCTCTAAAATTTGACCACCAGTCAGCAAAAATAAATAATAATGTTGGGAATAGCAGTGGGCACGTTAATACTGCAATAGATGGAGCTCACTCAGGACCTCTCATTCGCCAGGACAATGGACTATCTGTAGAAAGAGGCCTTTCCACTCAATGCATAAAAGTTATATCGAATTTACGCAGACACAATAGTAGATTGTTATACGAGGGGCTAAAATAACCAATTCTATCGAGGTAGTTTTAGAAGTAAATAGAAACCGAGTTAGAATGGGTTTTAGCGCTGTGTGTTACACTCTACTTTTCACTACGATTGCGAGAAAATAAAATAATCCAATACAACATTAAATAGTTTATTTTATTTAAAAAAAAAAAAATACAATTTGTTCAATCTGAATTTTTAAGGAAACTTTTTATCCCGGTATGCGGTAGTAAAAAGCTAGTTTTATTATATAAAACTAGCTTTTTACTACCGCATACCGCATATTTTTAAGTTTCCTTAAAAATTCAAATTTTTTCCCTAGAGCAAGATATGCTATTTTTTCCCCGCTCTGGTACCTACAATGACGGACTTTTTGAGCAAGAGGAGTGAAAAAATGATTTACCTAAAAAACACCAAATAAAATATCGGCAATTGAAACAAACAAAACCCCTAATATTTACCTAAAAATAAACCTTGAATAACAAACGAACCTAAATCCATAATTAAATTAAAAGATATCTCTGTAAGAAGAATTTGTGAAAGTCTAAAGAAGCCTTTCTCCTATCTTTGTCCAATTACTTGGGAGAAAAAACTTCGGTTTCCTTCGCAAAACGGTTTAATCATGTAATACGTCAAAGGGTTTCTTTGGTTCTGCCGTAATTTGGTAGCTGAAGCGATGGGCATCGTGAAAGGAATAAAAAGGGAGTGAAGATAATTTAAAAAAATAGATAAGACATTATTTTATCTTGATTGTTTCAAGAAGCTGAATTTTGTAAAAAAGACTAAAGGCTCGATAACTTTGGCCTATGAAAGTGCTATTGTATTTTTTTGGTATTTATTTCTAAGGTTCACATATAAACTCTGATTACTAAGCGACTCGTTAATACTTTAGGGGTATGAGGAACAGGGTGTAAAGTTCACTCATCCACCATAGAAAAGGGAGGATCCTCCGACCAGACGGGCGTTGTGTCTGGCGGGCAACTGCCCATCAGTTTTGAAGTTGAAATCTTGTATGTATGTCAATCGCTCGGTAAACTCTAACTGCGCGATGCAGGATTTGTGTGACGTCATGTCTTTGATGCGTAGTTCGTATGTGGCGGTGTAACCGCTACAATACCTTCTTGTAGAATTTCGCCCTAAGTGTGTTCTAAAAATATGTAGGTATGTGTCAAGACAGAACCAACAACACTATCGAAAGCATAAACTTTGGTTAAGAATACGACGAACAAGGCTCTAGACACGTTTAATATTGCGGGGTTTGGATCCCGGACCAATACCCTAATTGCGTAACTTATTTTCGTAAACAATTTTGACTAATTTGTTTCATTTTGACAGTTCAACAACATTCATTGCTTTATTTACGTTGTTGAGCAGATTATTTTTTTTCAACTTATGAAGCAATGGATTAGCAATCAGTTTCAAATCGAAACAAATTGTGATTGTGTTGCATTACGCAATTAGGGTACTGGTTTCCCAGTCCCTTTGTCTTTGAAGGTACGTTCGCTAGCATAATACCATCGGAGCAGTACCTAATATTTAAAAAAATCTGCCTAGCCTTTTCCCAACTATATTGGGGTCGGCTTCCAGTCTAACCGGATGCAGCAGAATACCAGTATTTTATGGAGCGACTGCCTATCTGACTTCCACAACCCGATAACTGGGTAATACGATACCCCTTGGTAAGACTGGTTGTCAGACTTTCGGGCTTCTGATGACCCGTAACGACCGTCAAAGATCCACGAATGACAGCCAGGATCAACGGCTTAACATGCTTTCCGAAGCACGGAGGAGTCTCGGTATGTAAAGATGGTCACCCATCCACGGACGAACCCCGGCAAGTGTAGCTTAACCTGATGGATCAATCCGTGCTGGTGTTATTACTTAGCCATAAGCTCCTAATATTTATGGTGTCAAAAAAGCTCGCCTTCGTCCGTACCTTAGCCGTATCCCCGAAGGGACATTATCAAGACACGTCCTTTATTCTATTTATTGTTCAAGTTCACATTATGCCTACCTCGAAGGTCGAGGACTGAGGTCAACCTGCCATGATGTGGCGGACAGAATTAAGTACCAACCTGAACTATATCGCCAGAAAAATGTCACGAAAATATGTAAGGTTTCCGGAGTAGGAATATGAAGGAGATAAATTGTAGATTTAGGCCTTAAGGCAGATTTTGGTCTAGATAGCTTGACAAGGGACTAAAACGGGACGTGAAGGTATTTATAACACTCGGTTATTGAACGCAAATAGTTGATCAATGTTCGTAGTTTATTTGAGCTACTTGCATAGGATACATGGATAGGAAAAGCGACCCATCGACCAACTGATCAGGATCACCCTTAGCACCAGGGATGTTAAGGACCTCCGTAACCGTAACCGAAACTATCGGATATCCGAAATGGAAATCTATCCGTAACTGTAACGGAATCCGTTATAATCCGTTATATAGTTTCGGATAATTGATACTGCCTCGTTGGTCTAGTAGTCGCAATCGCTACTGCTGAGCATGAGGTCCTGGGTTCAATTACCTGGTCGGGCAAAGTGTTATTGGGTTTTCTACCTGGAATTTCTCAGTAGCAGCTCGGAGTCAGGATTTGTGCCCAGTTGATGGCAATAGGCTCGCCCCCTATTACATGGGATTTAGACATAACTGGTGAAATGTAGGTGTACCTGCCACAAGGTCACCTCTTGCCAACCCTTTGGGGAAACAAGGCGTGATTTTACGTTATGTGGATAATTTCGGATTGGGGCGGTATCTAAATGAGACACATTATGACAGGTTTTTCTGCCCAGCCGAGCCGATACACTAGCCGCGTGCGTCACTTGCTGTTTATTATTGTTATTGCTTAGTCATTACTAGTCAGTTACTGTGGGATAATATTACCTATGAAATTACAATTTCTTAAAAATTTAATAATCTGTAACCGAAACTATCCGAAACTGACGGATAATCCGAAATAATCTCATATCCGTAACCGTATCCGAAACCGGTATAATATCATTTCTATATCCGTATCCGTATCCAGATCCGAAATTTCATATCTATAACATCCCTGCTTAGCACTACTAAACCTCGTAAAACATCATCGATGCGAAAGCGATTCCAAATTGAATCTAAAAATTTATTTTCAATAATAAACATATACCTAAAACCGTTTCTTTCATAATTCATAAGTCATTTATTCATTTGTTTAACATAAGTGTACAATAATAATGGTTTATAAAGATAATAAAGAGTTAGCTATGTTATACCAGAGAGCGTTCAAATGTTTGTAATTTAGTAATTATTGAATTAAATAAGCCTGAACAATATAAAAAACAATTATAAAAAATCACACATTTCATAATACAAATAAATTAATAATTAATAGCATAATTAATAGCAATAGAAATCAATTTCATAATAAAAAAAATAATGAAAAATACACATACAGTGCATCGGGTACCTACGCACTCTGGTAAAGAAAAGAACCAGGGATCAACATCACAAACTTTGGTTGGACCACGGTGAATGCAGGCAGGCCAAGGAGGCACTCCCTATAATTGATGGCCGCCTCACGAAACAGGTTCTCCGACTAACGAAACAGCAGCTGCGTACAGTTACAGCAGCTGTAACTGGCCATGGGTCATTTAATAAACACCTCTTTGTCATAGGAGTCACAGACAGTCCGCTGTGCAGAGCCTGCATGGAGGACGATGAGACAGCAGCTCATGTGCTGTTAAACTGCCCGGTGGTCGCCACATACAGGGCCAAGTACTTCGGTAACCCAGGTACCCTACGTGAGATTGTCAGTGACACCAAGGCGTTGCTGGCCTTCTTTGAGGAGCTGGGGTGGATCGAATAATCGATTTTTCCACCCGTACGCAAAATACGCGTTTTGACGTGGAGTTGCGGATACCAGCCCGTATTACCTATTACCTATTACAGTGCATGACAACACACAGACTGAAAACAAATAATAAGGCTATGTCATTAAACAATACTAAAGTTAATATACATATTTCTTTGACACACTTGTTTCTGTAATTTGGTTATATAATTACATCTTCTAAGCACGCGATCATTTTGTTTTCAGTGCTTAGCTGTGCCGACGACACGCAACTGCCATTTACAATCAGAAAACAAATTGAATTATTTACAATTTATTATTTTTATAAAAGTACTTTATTGTACACCAGTCTTAAACAATGAAAGAAATTAAATACTACAAAACATACAATGGGTGGCCTTATCGCTTTCTGTGATCTCTTCCAGGCAATCTTGGAATGGACAGCAATTTCCTGGACACAAAATCGGGTTGTGATAAGATAGGTGCAAATTAAAAATATATAAATGTGGCAGACAATTTGTATGATACCGTTTTTTACAAACGGAGTCGTCTGCTCGAATAATGACGTATCAAACAATCTGCCTGCAACAGTACAGTATAATAGACTAGCAGAGCCCCGCGGTTTCAATCGCTTAAGTCTCGATCGCGTGGGAATATCGGGGTAAAAAGTATCCTATGTATGACATGTTTACTGACGCCAGTGTAGATGACTTCTACGCAATAATGTGTAAAAAAGTTGCGTCGGTGGTGCGACGAGTACGGGCCCGAATAGCGTCCTGAGGATGATTGGCGAGAGAACCGATACTGTTCTGTTCAGTAGGTTCACTGAACTCCATGTGTTGCGAGACCGATGAGCCAACTGTGCAGGGGTAGACGGTGTGTCTAGTTTCTTTTTTTACTTTTAGTTACTAACATTAGTTACAAGCGAAATTATTGTTACTAACAACCTCAAATTGCCTTGCCTATGGACTTTTTGTCGGAAATAAATGTTAAGCTATTGCATAGCTTTTATCGCGGGCTTTGAGCGCGGCGACCGTATCAAGAAATTCCGTAACGTAACGAAAATAAAACCTAACATCTCCCACTCCACCTACCATGTAATGACGGTCCCATGACAACGTGATGTTGTCATGGGAACGTAATTTTTGTTTTATGTCATCACGTCATCATCCCAAGTGTAGCGTTGATAAATAGGAAGTATGGAGGTTACAAATGCTTTGCAATAGCTTTACCGCGGCAGTCCCCGAATGCTACACGTTTTTTTTTTAGGTGTTATTCTAGGTTATGCCAAATTTCATCTAAATTCGTTCAGTATTTTTGCGACAAACATCCATCCATCATCCTCACAAACTTTTGCGTTTATAATATTATAGTAGGATACATAGATCTTTTACACTATTTTTAAGTGAAAAAGAAAATTGTGTACTCTTTTTTACGTTTTTTTCTCATTCAATCCTAGATTTTTTAAGAAATAAGTAGGGTAGTTAGCGTAAAAAAGTTACGGCTGTCTGAAGGTTTACGATCAAGTATCTTCAGTAAAAGATTGCAGGATTAAAACCTGGAGTAAAATAGAATAATAGGTTTCTTTTAGGTACCTAATGCAACTTTTTTTGTATCATACTGTGTAAGGATACCTACTGGTATTCAGCTGCATCAGCACGCGTAGCATGACCACCGTAGAAACGAGTTTTGTCGACGGAAGAGTAGACAAAATGACAGATAAACAATCACAATCTGTCATTTTGTCTATTCTTCCGTCGACAAAACTCGTTTCTACGGTGGTCATGCTACGCGTGCTGGTAGGAATGAAATTCGACCCCAAACGTTGGAGAAAGACTTGCCAGATAATGATGACTGTGTTAAAATACTAATTATGGAAATACCTCGTGAAATCACAAAATAATACGAAAAGCTTCTCTGTATGTGAAAAGAGAGCCTTTTTAGGGTTCCGTAGTAAACAAAGAACCCTTATAGTTTCGTCATGTCCATCTGTCTGTCTGTCTGTCTGTCCGCGGTCTAGCTCCGAGACCCTTAGTACTAGAAAGCTGTAATTTGGCATAGGTATACATATGAATTACACCGACAAAAAAGTAAAACAAAATTATGAAAAACATGCCAGCTAAATGGTTGGCTTTGGATGTGTGAAAAAAGAAAAACTATCACAGCTAAGTAGGCTCTATAAGTTAACGAGTAATAACAGACCAACTTAACTTTGCAGTTGCAAAAACATGTTTTGAGAACATGTTTATCAATTACAAAGTTAAGTTTGTTTTTGGGATAAATTTATACCCTTCATTGTGCGTGGTCCGACACGCACTTGGCCGGTTTTTTCTACAGAAGTAGTTTATAGGTTGATATTATTATATTATGGTTTTATTTGGCTGATTTGATATGGTTTGGTTGATATTAGATGGTTTGGGCATGTTGAGAGGATGAATGAAAGGCGACTAACAAAATGTATTTACAAGGCTGATGTAAAGGGAAAGGCCGGTCGGGGACGCCCTAGGAGGACATAAAATACTGACCTTATTGGTGATGTTCTTCAGAAAGGCCAGGTGCGTAGTACTCGCAACCGGCGTGCGTGTATGAACGTAAACGAGGCAAAAGGAGTATGTAACGATCGTAGCAGGTGGCGTTCTGAAGTTTCTGCCTACCCCATGGGAAGAAGGTTTGAGTTTATGTATGTATGTATTATTATGTTATTTCATCAACCAAAGCTAACTCATAGCTATTTCAAGTTAACCCCATCAAGCTTAGCATGACCACAATAGAAACGGGTTTTGTCGACGGAAGAATAGACAATATGACAGATACACAATCACAATCTGTCATTTTATCTATTCTTGCATCGACAAAACCCGTAGAAAACCCGTTTTTATTGTGTCATGCTACGCGTGCAGAAAACATATTGTATTTTTCTATGGCGTTATTTGTTTCTATATTATATTCTATATTACCGGAAGACGTAGCGTTGGAAGGCCTCCCACAAGATGGACCGATGACATTGTGAAGGCCGCAGGAATCCGCTGGATGCGGAAAGCACAGAATCGGTCGAAGTGGCGGTGCTTGGGGGAGGCCTATGCCCAGCAGTGGACGTCTTTCGGCTGAAATGATGATGATGATGATGGCATTATTTTAGTTAAGTAAAATTGTGTTTGAGCCGTGCCAGCTAAAGGTCAATCACCATACTACATATACTAAAACAAAGTCCCCCCGCCGCGTCTGTCTGTCTGTTTGAACGCGATAAAGTCAAAAACTACCTTACGGATACGTTTATACTGTTTTCACCAATGGACGGAGTGTTTCATGCATGAGGAAAAGTTTAGGTGTATAATTCATTAAAGTTTTGTGTAAAATGGTTGAAATGTGACGATTATTGTTGAAGATGCCGGAAAAAAAAAAAACATGCCGACTGGGACCTTTACTGGCGTGCGCCGCGTAAACCAATATGAAAACAATGTATTACGGAATTATTCCTGTTAAAGAGATCTATTAAACTGTAGTAATGCTATAAATCTATCTGCATTTGATATTTCTCTCTGGACCCAATTCTGAAATCCACGCAGCCGAGATCGCGGGCAAAAGCTAGTTTAAAAACTTTTTACAAAAAAAAAAACAACCGACTTCAAAAAAAAAACACTACAAAGTGAAATACAACTTTAATTTCGGAAGTCGGTGTCTAAGGATTTTGAATTTTTGTTCTTTGTCACCGACTTCCGAAATTTAAGTTATTTTTCAATTTATAGTGTTTTTTTTTAAGTCAGTTGTTTTTTTTGTAAAAAGTTTTTATTTTTCCCTTTTTAGTTGTGGTACCCACCCCACACAAATTCGAATACCACTACCTGCTATGTAAATAACTGTGACAGGAAGTTATCATATCATCCACATACTAAGTGGGAAAAAATACGTATTATTGAAGCTAATTCAAAAACTACTCAAGCAAAGTTAATACAATTTATATGGGACTACCTCTAAAGTATGATCTACCAAAAAAAAAGAATCATCAAATCAATTCATAATTGGCGGAGTAATCGCGTAACAAACATAAAAAAAACCGGCCAAGTGCGTGTCGGACCACGCACAATGAAGGGTTCCGTAGTTGGGATGAATTTATCCCAAAAACAAACTTAACTTTGTAGTTGAAAAATATGTTCTCCCATACGGAATGTATGGGAAAACATGTTTTTGCAAATGCAAAGTTAAGTTGGTCGATTATTACTCGTTAACCTGTAAAGCCTACTTAGCTCTGATAGTTTTCCTTTTAATTTCGTTATATAAGCTACTTTTGTGATTTTTTTCACACACCCAAAACCAACCATTTAGCCGGCAGGGGACACACACTTGACTCTAA
Source organism: Agrochola lychnidis (assembly GCA_963680765.1). Lineage (NCBI taxonomy): Eukaryota > Metazoa > Arthropoda > Insecta > Lepidoptera > Noctuidae > Agrochola > Agrochola lychnidis. The sequence goes on along the minus strand of OY796862.1, from coordinate 4,841,206 downwards.
CAAAAATTAGCACTTTAAAGCTTAATATTTCGCAAACGAATCCCTGAATCCAAAAGTGATTTTGACAAACTCACAATATTTTTGAAGGGCCTTTCCAATGATACCCCTCACCATGGGGTAAAAAAATAAAAAAATAAACATTACCACTTAACGTGTATGAGAGGTACCCTAAAAAAAATGTTTTTCATAATTACCACTTTGTCGGCGTAATTAATATGTATACCAACGAGTATGCCAAATTACAACTTTCTAGTACTAATGGTCTCGGAGCTAGACCGTGGACAGACAGACAGACAGACAGACAGACAGACGGACATGACGAGACTATAAGGGTTCCTTGTTTACTACGGAACCCTATAAAAACGTACCTTCGAATTGAGAAACTCTTCCTTTTGGAAGTCAAGTCGGTTAAAAATAAAATAGCTTCTATACATGAATTGTTTTGGTCAAGTATTTGATGCTAATCTCATGATAATCAAACCACATTAGGTATGTCAGAACAAATAAGTCTGGATAGTTTATTTTAGAACTCTTTTTAGGTCAAGTAAAACTAAGCTAATCTGGGTTTGACCTAAAAACTTGTCTTGTTTCATGTTACTCACAGTTTTTACTAGCTCGCTTAGTTTGTTGTTGATATTCTCGGAGTTATTTTTGCACACTATTATTTTAGACAAGGGTTTACTATAGTAGGATATAACTATTTCTTTATATTGACGTACATTTTATTTTTTACTAGCTTTTGTCAACGACGCGAAGCCATGTGGATGTCAGAACGTATCACCTACCGAGATTAAAAGTATTCTATATCCTAACTTAGGTCATGGTCTACCCATGTGCTAAATTTCATCCAAATCCACTCAGCCGTTTTTGTGTGAAAGCGTAACAAACAAGCTACAAACTCACTTTCGCATTTACAATATTAGGATTACTTTACTACCAACTTAAATTGTCCGTATATTCAAAACACAATGGCCATTCTTTGTCAGTTATATGAAATGGCTATAATACGACAAATTGACGTAGTGTATAATATGTAGTGTCGTAGTAGTGACGTAGGATTTAACAATTAATTTCCACACCTAATTATTCGAGCCTCTCTTTAATTTTAGATGATATTTGATTGTTAGAGCACGAATAGCGCTATTTCTGTTACAAACTGGAACTAGGATGTCGTCCCACTGTTGGGCAAAGGCCTCCCCCTTTTCCTTCAAAACCTGTGTCTTGAATGACTATGTTGGCCCTGCAAACGTTATTAGCTCGTCACACCGCCTTCACCGTGGTCTACTTCAACGGCGATGTTCTCTCTCAGGCGTCCAGTGAGTGACAATAAAGAGAAAAAAAAAAACAAAGGCCCATTTCTCCGGGTTTTGTGTGACGTGCCCGGCCCACTCCCACATCAGTCTATTTTTTTTTTGGTAAATTTATAAACATTTCAATTAAACGGCTCTATACTTTGACATACAATGCAGCACTTCAATCGCTGAAAAAAAAAACACTAACCCCAATGTCACACGGACGTTTAAAAAGAAAAAGTTTACACTTTCTTTTGCACGTCAATATACCCAATATCACTTCTCGATAAAGGTTGTATGTATACATGTATTATATCGATAAAAACAAATTAGAACAAGCCATTATGTCTTGGGTAGCCATTGTTAAAGCTCTTGACCCGATGGCAATTTAAATACGAAGGAAGGTTGAGATTTTTTTTCCATGTTTTGGTAAATGTCGATAAGAAAGTAATTTGCTGTAGAGTTTGTTGAGAATTTAAAAGGAATTCTAATGTTAACGCATTGTTTGGAGTTTCAATGTTGAGGTAGGCTTGAATAAAGAGGTTAGGCATATTATTTTTTCGTCAGCAAAATTCTTTATAAATATCATGCTTATAAACACAGGAATTATTTCCAGCCGCCCATCACGAAGTGTTCTTGACACCTGTCAGTTTCATACAAACTAATATGTGTTTTCCGAATTTGATCCTTATTACTACTAGAAATAGGGATGATGATTAAAAATATATTTTTTGTCTGTCTTGTAGATTATTAAAAAATATTGGACACGTTTTTTTTCTTGTTTTACGTCATCAAAAGATTATGGCGATACATTGAGTTAAAATGCGCCATGACTTTACGAATATGTAGATTTTATAATTACTTGTGACGTAGCGACCCCCACTCCCAAATTTTATTGCGTTTTATCCAAGTATTTTTTTTATTAACATGATAAAGCAAAAAAACCTGTTTAATATTTTTAAGCTATTGCATAGTTTTTATCGCGGGCTTTGAGCGCGGCGACTGAATCAAGAAATTCCGTAATAAAAATAAAACCTAACACCTCCCACTCCGCCTACCATGTAATGACGGTTCCCATGACAACATGATGTTATCCGTAACGAAAATAAAACCTAACACCCCCCACTCCGCCTACCATGTAATGACGGTTCCCATGACAATGTGATGTTGTCATGGGAACGTAATTTTTGTTTTATGTCATCACGTCATCATCCCAAGTGTAGCGTTGACAAATAGGAAGTATGGAGGTTACAAATACTATGCAATAGCTTTACCGCGGCAGTCCCCGAGTGCCACACGGTTTTTTTTATTACCTAAATAGAATTTCTTTTTTTTTTTTTTATCCAGGCATCATCCCTATTGTCCAACTGACAAGTGTCAGGAACGCCTTTTCTCAACAGCCGGACTGTAATTAAAGCCATCACTTGTTCAATTTTATAACTAAATTTAAATAGGATGAAGGAATTAGCATCTACTGGACCACAGTATAATAAAGCCTTGTAACCACTAGGCAACATTTGGTGCGCGACATGTTGCACAACATGTTGATCAACATGTTGAAAGTTAGAGCGGAACTTTTGTTTAGCAACGTGGATGCTGATCAGTCGTCGACAATATACCTCGTAAACACTCGCTTTCTAAGAACAAACTTCCATACGTTACCACAGCCTACAATATATTTCAAGAGCAGCAGAACCACACACTGGCGACAGTAAGTTGCAGTAATTTGGTTAATTTGTGCCTATGTTATCGCGGGACAAATGGCCCAACGTGAGATACTGGTGGATTTTAAGCCGCTGGCGTTGTGCCAGCCTGTGGCATGTTGTTAAAGAATTAGAATTATAGAAGTGCTTGTGTTTTCCCGTTTTGGTTCGTAAAGTTTTATGATAGTTGGGTAAGGGGAGTTTTGGTTCCATATGTGGTGATGGTTTTTCTTGTTTTTCTATTGGTCTAGACATGGATGTTAGCAAATACGATACATGATAATGGTAACTTTAGAGTTGGTCTCCTTTTTGATTATTTATCTTATCTATTGCATAAAGCAGTGGTGGCCCAGTGGTAACGGCCACGACTTACGAGTTGTAGGTTGTAGGTTCGAACCTAGATAGACGCTTTACTTTGTGTAAATTTTTTCATCACCACTGCTCTCAAAACGGTGAAGGAAAACATCGTGAGGAAGCCGGCATATCCTAGAACCGAAAATTCGAAGACATGTGACATCTACCAACCCGCACTGGGCCCGCGTGGTGGATTACGGCCCACTCCCTCTTACAGAGAGGAGGCCTGTGTCCCAGCAGTGGGAACATTTATATAGGCTGATGATGATGATGATCCTATCTATTTATTTATCCTATTTATCTCAATAACTGGTGTTATCTACTTCAAGAATAATGAAAGATTCATCACAAATCATACCTTAAACTCACAAACCATTTAACTTGTACAGTTTTTCACTAAGTTATTATAAGTTTCGTTGATCAATTTACCTGCTAGGTATGATTTAGCTGTGTAAAATTTCTGATGACAATTAATCTTGAAGTAGGTGACACCAGTGACAACAAGCCTGATGAAGTTCAGTTTCCACAGCTATAGGCCTACTGCTTAACTGAAACGTTTCCTGAGGTAGCTGCGGGAGGGGTGACAGGTGTCACGAATATGTTGACGAATCACTGAGCTCTCGCATTACGTCACACACCACACAGGTTTTACTTAGTCCATCTCCAGTAACCGTTTCGAACTAACTCTACAGCCTATTCTAAAACAGTCACTGCACAGTGACATTTCTGGCACATCTTCGTCAGCCCATTCCGAATCAAATCCGCCAATAAATTGCCAGTTACTTCCAGCCATTTACACTGCCGTGTCAGAGTTATAGGGCAGTGTACTCCACACTTCGTGGCCCAGCATGCAGTACATAGTTTCGCAAATAGTTCAGCTTTTTCCGTGGACGGAGTATTTTTCGGAAAATCGGAACCAAAAGCCATCGTATTGGGAGGCTATGGTATGGATTGTGAAAATTTGATGAGGTGCTCGTAATTTTTGTAAAAGGTATATAATGGGAGTGGTTTTTTGTGTAATAAAGGCAATTGATTTTTAACGGTTTATTTTAGTTGATTTTGTTTGTATTTTGTTTTAATTGAGGATTATTTGTGTATGTTTGCAAGATGTGCAATGAATCATACATAAAGGCGCGATTCCATCAAAATTGTGTTCAGCACATTTGTTCACAAACATTTTGTGCAGAACTCCAAGAGTGCATGTACTGAGCTGCAGACCCGTTAAAGCTGTGTGTAACTTTTTGCACACTTTTTGTAACTTCTCAGTGTAGCACATTTGTGAATCTTTACTTGAGTGAGTCCATCGAAAGAAACATTTGTGGCGTACACTGTACAGTGAGTGTTACACAGTGCAGTATTGAGTGCCGCACACTGGTGGAATCGCCCCTTTACACATATCTCATACAAACTTAACGCGATACTCCGCAGAGTAAAAAGAACTTTCGCCATAAAAGACAGAAGTTATTTTTTTTCAATTCTTTTTGTTATTTACCTAAACGAAAGCATCTTTTTCATTTAGATCAAGTTTCGTTTCGATCGATTACAGATAAGAAGTTTTATCTGTAATCGATCTTAATTCCTCACCCTACAGTACCCAGGCTTTATATTGTGCATCAAGTTTTAGAAATACACTATCACACAGATAAAAATCACGATCAAAATCAAAAGCGATTTATTCAAACTAGGGTGAGAATCAGCACTTTTTGAACGTCAATATTACATAAGGCAGACGCTCAAAACGCCCGTCCTTCACCACTTCCTAGTGCTTTAGCTGGAAATAAGAAGTGGCGCAACAAACTCTCCAGCAGCACAGCTGTCTGTTCAGTTAGAAAAACTTGATTCTATGCAAGTGTTAAAAATAATTTACATAACGCAATACACAACATTAAATTAAATTATTTACCATAAGTCAGCTAGCACACGCCAATATACTAACAACAAAAAACTTTGAAACATATACTCAAGCAAAACTAAAAAAATAAAGAGGTAAACAGAACTTAGTATTCTAATAAAAGCCTCCAGGAATAAAGGGAGTGCTCGCTAACATATAACTATATATAGCTGTAACTCGAATTCAATCTGCCTAGCCTTTTCCCAACTATATTGGGGTCGGCTTCCAGTCTAACCGAAAGCAGCTGAATACCAGTATTTTACATGGAGCGACTGCCTATCTGATCTCCACAACTCAGTAACTGGGTAATACAATACCCCTTGGTAAGACTGGTTGTCAAACTCTCGGGCTTCTGACGACCCGTAACGACTGTCAAAGATCCACGAATGACAGCCGAGACCAACGGTTTAACGTGCTTTCCGAGGCACGGAGGAATCTCAATATGTAAAGATGGTAAAGTTACTCCTTATAAGTTTAAAACATCAGCTATCTTTCAGTGAAAGTCCCGTCAAAATCGGTCCAGCTGTTTCGGAGAATAGCAGAGGGAGTATGTAAAGATAGTCCACAGACCGACCCCAGCAAGCGTAGCTTAACCTGATGAATCGACCCGTGCGGCTGTTATTACTTGGCCACGAGCTGTAACTCGAAGTCACAAGTTATAAACTACGACAAGGTATAATTGATAAACAAAGCTCGACAGACCCTAACTTTTTCTCCATCTCGATGGGCCTTATTAACGGCAAGTTACAAAGTTCATTATGTTTCCATAAACAAATGAATTTACCACGTTTATGAAACAAAACCCGCGTGTCGTCACATAAGCCGGCGTAAGGCGTAAATAAAGAAAGTGTGCGTTCGACTAAATTACGCGAAAGTGCGCGCAAGGCTCAACTTTCAAATTGATTCGCCAACTTCTTCTGGCGAATATTTGTTTTAGTGGTACTAGTGGTTCGCGAAAATATGAGTGAATGAGACGTGACTAATCGTAAGGTAAAACCGACGACCTTAAGAAGGTGGCTGGGACAGATTTGATGCGAAAGGCGGAGGTCAGGGTGCAGCCTTGGAGAGGCCTATGTACACCAGTGGGCTGCTGAATGCTGATGATAATGATGAAGACGTTACTTCGTTTTTTGATCCTAATAACATTTCATAAGCCTTAATTTGCTTCCTTATTTAATAACAATTTTATTAACTTTCATATTTGAAGCAAGCGAGCGAGCTATGATGAGATTCTGAGAATGCAATACAAAATTGGTTTATGCGTGGAAAGTGAAGGCACAATATAAATGCTGTGGTGAAGGTTTTCCTTTACGTTAACAGCACGCGTAAACCACTATAGAAATGGGTTTTGTCGACGGAAGAATAGACAGAATGTGAATCTGTCGTTTTGTTTATTTTTCCGTCTACAAAACCAGTTTCTTTTGTTGTCATGCTACGCATGTTAGTGAACACTTATGAGACTAGCAACGATGACAACCTAAGTAACCATTCATAAATGGTAACTTAGGTTGTCATCGTTGCTAGTGCTAATGAGAATGGTTAATGTCGACTTTCAATCCACCAATTTGTAAGTTTCCTACTTGTCTGGCTATATCTGAACATGAAGTTATTTCAAGCTGTCAGTTCACAAAAAGAAAATATACTCTAATAAGATTATATTACTGAAAACAGAAAATCTTCTTAAGACAAGATATTTCTTTCTTACCCCGTATTTACACCCATAATTTTAAACAAATTGTGATACTTACTTGCGACAAGTATTTTAAAAGACTTGTTTAAAACATGTCGCACCTACATGCAAAAACGTCACTTATGCAATTTTTATCAAAATTGATCTGAGTCTGTAGATCTGGTGAGCAATAATATGAAGTTCAAAGTTGTAGTTTAAATATTACTAGTTCATTTCTTTAGTCAATAAGAACTATACATTATAATAGGATGTCGAATTTTCAAACGCTTCTCCTGAAAAATTACATCATTTGCATAAGTGACGTTTTTGCACCGCAGGTGCGATTATTAAAACATGCCGTGTATAAAACATGTTTTACATGTTTTGACGTTGATTAAGACATGTATTGTTAACTACTTTGTTCACACTTTTGAGAAGTTTTCTACAAGTTTTGCGTTTAGTTTTGTTTTTTTTTGTTTTGTTTTGGTTTTGTTTTGTTTTGTTTTTTTTTGTGTTTTGTATTATTGTTAATGTAGTAAAATAATAATTTAAAAACAAAATGTTAATCTGAATCTTGTCTTCTTTTTAATGCATGAAATAAAGAGCTTTTTTATTTTTATTTATTTTATTTATTATTGTTAATGATTTTGTTTACATTTTTTGGTCTTTACATTGCTATAAGCGTAAACGATAAATTGTACTAGTAACACAACATGTACAGTACAAATGTTTTCTACAAATGTTTTATACCTAGCTGTAAGTGAAGAGGGGCTCGTGGTAAACAATAACAACCGCACGGGTTGATCGAAGGTTAAACTACACTTGCCGCGGTCGGTTCGTGGATGGGTGACCATCCATAACTTATCGAGACCCCTCTGTGCCACGGAAAACAGGTTAATACGTTGGTCCCGGCTGTCATTCGTAGATCTTTGACAGTCGTTACGGGTCGACAGAAGCCCGAAAGTCTAACCACCAGTGTTACCAAGGGGTATCGTGTTACTCAGTTATTGGGTTGTGGAAGTCAGATAGGCAGTCGCTCCATGTAAAAAAGTAGTATTCAGCAGCATCCGGTTGTACTGGAAGCCGACTCCAATTTAGTTGGGAAAAGGCTACGCAGATTGACATTGATTATATATGTACTTTTGTTTCTTCAGATATTCTCTCACACATTTTAAGAGTGACAATCAAATGACTTTCCTGTATACTTAGTAGTATCCCCGCGCCCAATATCACATATGTATGTAAGACTACTTGATTATTTGCTGCGAAAATAGGTCGCGTTAATTAATATCACTTACAATACAAACAAGTCGGGCTGGGTGGAGGAATTTAACTAAGATTTGCCTGTTACATAACTATGTATGTTAAACTATATGTTTTTGTTCTTCTTTTTGTAAGAAACTGAGAAATAGAGGTATATCAATCTGCCTAACCTTTTCCCAACTATGTTGGGGTCGGCTTCCAGTCTAATCGGATGCAGCTGAATACCAGTATTTTACATGGAGCGACTGTCTATCTGACCTCCACAACCCAGTAACAGGGTAATTCTATACCCCTTGGTAAGACTGGTTGTCAGACTTTCGGGCTTGTGACGACCCGTAACGACTGTCAAAGATCCACGAATGACAGCCGGGACCAAGGGTTTAACGTGCTTTCCGAGGTACGGAGGAATCTTGATATGTAAAGATGGTTAAGATACTCCTTATAAGTTTAAAACATCAGCTATCTTTCAGTGAAAGTTGTTTCGGAGAATAGCCGGAACAAACAGACAGACAAAAAATAAAAAAATTGTGTTTTTGTTGTATGTACCGTATATACTTTCATATGCATTTAGTAAAAAGCTGTTATTTTGACATTACAAACAGATACTTCAATTTAATTTATTTGTGTACGTATTATTTGTATATGTATTATGTAGTATGTATGTATATAATAGATAATAATAATATGAGAAAGTAACTCTGTCTGTCTGAGTTTTCTTTATATAAAATAAAGAAAACTCAGACTCCCCTGAGTTCCTGTAACTATTATCAAATAAATTTCTAACGATGTATTTATTTATAGCAAAGTTACCCTTACATAACACAATGTCAACTGATTTACTAACCAGTAACAACAAATCAAACATGTAAATAAATACGTTTGATCTGTTTAAACAAACATACAAACACGACACAATAAATTACTAGAAACAGATGTGGAACTATTCGACAATAGTTGTGAAAACACATGGCAATTTCAACCTTCTTGTTATTTTGATAGAGTTTAACTTCCCATTGGGATTTTGATGAAATAGTTGCTTTGTAAACAATAGAATGCCGACTCTAACTGCTTGAAGGTACCGTTTAATTTTGAATGTAAATTGTTTGTTAAGGTTTTGTCACGCTAGTCATGAAGAGTCTTGTTCGCGTTAAGTCTTTTTGACTTCAGCTTTAAATTCCAAAAAAACTATTATTCGTTTGAAAAGTTTTAATTGGTGTTAGAACGTTGATTTTGACGGAAAGAAAAGTATTGGAAATTAGGACGATAGTGCAACGGACTGCAAAAAACCCGTTGGAGGTATTTTAATTCGATTGTATGTCAGTTTTATTTAATAATAATATGGAGCTGGAGCCCTGACCGCCGGTAGCTTGGACCCTGTTCCTGATACCGGTGGGGATACTATTTTTTATATTTTTAAATGTTTTTATATAATGATATTATAATATTTAAAAATATAATTTATATGTAAATAATGAAATAAAAGTATAATAATATATTCTTTATTTCGGACTACACATACAAGTACACACAATCCATATAGCGTTAGTAACAATGACTTAAAAACTATGTTAGTAAACTTTTACGAACTAAAACAACTAAAACTGACGTGGCCCAACACACGTTGGCACGTGCCTCCGTACCCAGTGCCTTATAAAGGGACTGTCCATTTTGTCTAATAATGGTTTTAGGATGCTGTTGGAGCTTCCGCGCAACCTACCCATTATTGACGCTGTTCTCTTCCTCATAATACCATGAAAATCGTCAACACGGGCTTCTGCGAACATCTGCGAAAATAATGCCAAAAGCGATGCGTTAGTGTTTGTGTAATTCAAAAAACAAAAAAACTGACTGCAAAAATACGTATTAAACTGACAGGACAAAAACAAGCAATATTATCTTTAGAATTTTGGTATCGCAGGCAAGCAAAAGTTACAACATATTTCAGGTTATTATTGGTTTATACCTGCTTGCAATACCAAGATTTATAATGCTTGTTTTTCTCTTTTGAGTTATGTGTTTTTGCAGTCAGGTTTTTTGTTTTTTATTGTTAGATTTTTTGTACATCTTTCTTCTAGCAATAAGCCCGATTAGGTTTGCCAGCATTACCATTGTCTGCTTTTCTACTAAGTTTATCTGCAAAACTCGAAACAAGACTTAAATAAAATTAAAATAAAAAAAAAACTCGGATGAACAAGAACAATGTTATTTCCGCGACCATTTTTAAAAATATCCTACCCAACACAGTAGGTATAAATATTGGGAGGTGCAGATAAAATAAATCATTTTACTCTCAATGGGAACACGCTCCCCTAGCGACCCCCAAAGAAACGCCTTGATTGATAATAAAGTATTTGTGGAGTGGAAGCTATGCGATGGTCAGCGAAGCTATTATAATAATGTTCATATCTTCAATGATTTATTAGTGATGTTGTGAAATCTCAAGTTTTTTTAAGGGATCCGTCAAAGCGGCAAGGCGGAATACATTTCTGACTACCACTGAGAAGGTTTCAAAGGTAATAAATTACCGCATTAAATATAGATTGGCATGTTTCAGAGGATTGCAAAATTTGAAGATGAACATACTTAACACAGATCAAGCCTGTAATTACAAAAGAGGTAGGCAGGCATAGTTGCACGACTGCATAAAGAGCAGTGGTGGCCCAGTGGTAACGGCCGCGACTTACGAGTTGTAGGTCGTAGGTTCGAACCCAGACAGGCGCTTTAGTTTGTGTAAATTATTTCATCACCACTGCTCTCAAAACGGTGAAAGAAAATATCGTGAGGAAACCGGCATGTCCTAGAACCAAAAATTCGAAGACATGTGACATCTACCAATCCACACTGGGCCCGCGTGGTGGATTACGGCCCACTCCCTCTCACAGAGAGGAGGCCTGTGTCCCAGCAGTGGGAACATTATAAGCTGATGATGATGATGATACCCCTATTACCCATCGTGATGATATTATTGCGAACGTCAACGGCATCACGATAACATAGGGAAGTAAAATGTATGGACAATAGTTATGAAGACGCATTACAATTTTTGTTCACGATAACGTTCTATCGTGCATGTATTTTTTTATTTATTACGTCCCGTTAAAAATTATAAAAGTGAACAAGAAATTCTTTAGTAAAAACTCAATAATAATTATTGTCTGAGCTGACGATTGAACACATGAAAACTTGCCCAGGATTCGTATTTGCAGCAAAGCGATAAAAAATCGCTTCTACTCCACCGCTTCGACACTCACACTGTACGAGAGCCCTAAAGATTACGTAATATTCAATAACTTATAGGAAATTGTAGCACATATCTTTGGAGTTCTTTCATCACAGCGCCATTGACCCAGCATAATACACCCGAGTGTTTGGCCAAAGAGAAGTATCTCAGGTGTTTATATGGAGGTGACGATGTTTTATGAAATGACGAGTATTTTGATAAATAAAGCGAGATGGTGTTTTTATTTTGAAAAGTTGTTTTTGGTAACAGATAATAAATAAAGATTTATTGTTCAACTAGGACTAGATTACATGGTAAGGTAATATATAAAGTACAAGCATAAAGTTTTTTAATAAAGTTAGTGGGTGCCGTATTGTTGTCCTAGATAGGTTACAAAATAAACTGTGTTTAGGAGAAACAGTTCCAATCCCTCCCCGTCATAAATGGTTGACTTTATAAGTACGTGATAAATATTATGTATATAGTAATCATTATAGAGAGCTACAAAATGAAACAAATTAAGGTTATTTTATTTATTTATTTATTAATATATACTTTATTGTACACCACAAAAATACATAACAAAAAATAAATCAAACACTACACAATATACAATGGGCTCCCTTATCGCGTTCCGCGATCTCTTTCAGGCAACCTTGGAATGGGCAGTGATTTGCCTGGACATAAAATGGGGCTGTCGTTGGTGCAAATAATAAGTATATAATATACTAGAATAGACACAGATATATACATATCCTAAATAATAGATACATAAATACATACATACTTACTAAATATAAAAGCAACAAAAATAAACGAAGACTATAGATAATTACAGTTACGAGAACAAGATCACAACGACAAGTAATGTTCCTTTACGAGTCTCTTAAATACCTTAAAAACTACCTTATAAAAAACTGTTATAATTTCTATCGTGACGATATTATTATTGTGGACTGGACGTCCACAATAATATCGTTCGTAAAATGTATGGCAATACATGCACAATAACGTTATCGCGGACGGAAATTTAAAAGGGTCTTTATTATATTTCCATACATTTTACTTCCCTATGTTATCGTGATGCCGTGGACGTAGGTACACGATAATATCGTCACGTCACAATCATAAAAGCGCATAAACTGACTACTTTGTTGGTCTAAAAGCTCGTGAAGACTGGCGCTACTTGTTGTACGACGCGACACCGGTAATACTGTTCTACCGTGAAGTTTTTTGAGAAATTGTTTTATTAGAGTTGCATCGCGCCTGTTTACATGCTGGCTAGTGCAACACAAGACCAACAAAACAGAGAGAGAGCGTTAGAGCATACTCAGCATGGGGTTCTGAATTTGGTTCCTAGGTCAGCACGCTAGCATAGAAGGCCATCACCTCCTTCTGCGAAGCAGTAATGCTCGCGAAGGGGGAGGCGGAATACGTGAGGGAGAGGCCTAACCGCCGCAGGAGACGCCCTGGGCGTTAGGAATCGCAGGCCGATTTCCGACCACCGTAGGCGCGGGCTTGCAGACGGTGAGTAATGGGTAGCTCGCCGTCCGATAAGGACCAGGCCCCGGGTCAACGGCGCGTTGTGTTCCACGCGCGCCTCAAAAAGATATCAGCAGGACTGACGGGGTCCGCTAGGGCCGAAGCCTGTTGGGGTTGCGAAGAAGTCCGAAAGGGATATCGTGGCCCCCGGCAACATGGCAACTGAAGGAACATGGGTGGGTTTTTGCATTACACACGATAAATCACAATCTGTTTTTAATTTTGACAGTTCAACAACATTCATTGCATTATTTACGTTGTTGAGCAGACAAACTTATGAAATAAGAACCATCCCTACTCCAAAATTACTAATTCAATTTCGAATAGAATTATTTAACCTCAAAATAGATACCAATCCCCGAATTAACCTTAAAGTCGTTACCCCAATGTCATAATCTAAAACTGTTTAATAAAACTATATATTTACAATATTTCAGGGATAAGGAAAATAATATGAAACACCAAGATATTTTGTCAGTCATTTATATTTCTTTGCCAACATCAAATTCAATATTCTACACCATACCATCACATCTCCTATTCCCCACATAATATCACAATTCAATCCGTATTCTAATATTTACCATGAAACCAATAGGTTACCTCAATTTACAGTAGATTTCCAACCAATACCATGCCAATCTATCTTTTTACCGACACAGCCACCAAGCACATCTTACTGTCACGAGCGCCCAACCCAGAAGGCCGTTCCCGCGCTTCGTTCTGACACATTGAATCTGTGGGTGTTGCCAGTACAATATCCAACAATTACGTATTTATAAATTGAAACCTAATACTTAAGAAGCAATGGCTGCTCATTAGGCAAGAGACTACGTAGATTACCGGTTCAATATCGGCACACAACACCTCTGCCTACACTTTTGAGTTAAGTAGGCGTGATGTTATGTACCCGACGAAATGAAAATAAAAGAGAATAGGTAAAAAAAATATCACCGCACCCACACATTGCGGGCAAAACAGAATAAAATACGTTGGAAGGTGCTGATGATAATAAATTATTATATTTTCAATGGGGACCGCTTCCCCTTAGGAACAGCAAATAAATTCTGCAATGGATACACAAACTATAACTATTGGTTATTTTTTCTATTTATGAGCAAAGGTGAATATTTGAGGTAAATATTGCCTCGGTGGTGTAGTAGTTGCCAGCACTGCTGCAGGGCATGAGGTCCTGAGTTCGATTCCCAGGTTGGGCAAAGTGTTATCTGGCTTTTACCGCCAGAAATTTTTCAGTAGCAGCCCGGAATTTAGATTTGTGCCCGTTTGATGGCTATAGGCTCGCCCCCTATTACATGGGACTTAAACATAACTGGCAAAATGTGGTTGTACTAAGGTACACCTCTTCCTAACCCTTTGGGTGATGTTATATACAGGTGTTATGTACCTAAATATTGTAGAAAAAGCAAATATAACAAGTACCAGGCCATCGACTTGCTCCTGTGTCATCCTGAGGGCTGGTATTTTACATGGACCAACTGCCTATCTGACCTCCACAACCCAGTAACTGGGTTACACGATACCCCTTGGTAAAAATTGGTTGTTTGACTTTCGGGTTTCTGACTACCCGTAACGACTGTCAAAGATCTACGAATAACAGTCGTGACCAATGGCTTAATTGGCTTTCACCCATTCACGAACCGACCGCGACAAGCGTAGCTTAACCTTCGATCGACCCGTGTGGCTGCTATCATTTAACCACGAGCCCCTCTATTTTCAAGCCACTTTAATCTCTACCCTCCTATAGAAAATTTCTCGATCTTCACGTAAACACGTTACATTGCAGAAAGCTTAAGCCACTACACCATACAATATACAACCTCCTTTAAAAAAAAAGAAAAAAGCACCAAAGCGGTAGCTTGCCGCGTAATTTTAGGTCTTTCAACATGTCGCCGACGGTCGCGGGGTAAAATGAACCGTTCTGAAAGGCGACCGTCTGGACTCTTTTGAGAGCCAACTATAAAGGACCTCGGCGGCCATTTTGCACCGAGGTTGTTAGTAGTTAATTTCTTGGGCACAAGAGATCGTGAGTTATTGTGAGCAGTCGGTTAAGATTCTATTGAAAGTTGGTTTTTAGCGGTAGACTTTTATGTGAGATTAGTGTTGTAAATAATTGTTTTTTGTATGCACTGCTCACCGGTCTTGTTCGCTTTTTAACCGACTTCCAAAAAGGAGGAGGTTATATGTTCGTCGCGTATGTTTGTTTTTTTTTTTTTATGTATGTCCACCGATTTCTCCGTCAATTGTGGACCGATTTTGAAAATTCTTTTTTTGTTTGAAAGGGTGTGCTCTCTAATTGATTCCATATAAATTTTATTAACTTTGCTTGGACAGTTTTTGAGTTAGCTACAAAATACGTATTTTTTTCCCACTTAGTATGTAGATGATATGATAAGTTTCTGTCACTGGTAGCAGGTAGTGGTATTCGAATGTGTGTGGGGTAGGTACCACAACTAAAAAGTGAAAAATAAAAACTTTTTACAAAAAAAAACAACCGACCTCCAAAAAAAAAAAAACACTACAAAGTGAAAAATAACTTTAATTTCGGAAGTCAGTGGCAAAAAACGAAAATACAAAACCCAAGACACCGACTTCCGAAATTAAAGTTATTTTTCACTTTGTAGTGTTTTTTTTTTTGGAGGTCGGTTGTTTTTTTTTTGTAAAAAGTTTTTTTATTAAAAATTGTTGCGTTTAAAAACAGCTGCAGAACGTTTGTTCGTAGAAAATTGGATTGGGCACACAACACAACCAAATGAAATGGTAAAGGATACGTTTCACTAGGGCGTCCTGGATATCTGGTTATCCAGGAAATTCTCTTTTTATTGGTCAAACAAGATAGTTCCGTTATACAACGATTGACAGATGGAATGGTGATTGTTAAGAGGGTTTATCCTAAAAGTTGGCAACGTCGTAAATAGCTGTCAAATATTTACCTGTTTTGATTAATTTGGCAAAAATTCCATACAGTAATGTATGGAATTAAGAAATGTGGCTAACTAGGGAACTAAAATATTGATTATAAAATTCAATAATTAATATCATAACACCGATCAGTTTTAGATGTAAAAAAAGTATCTGGGAACTTCCCAAATGCCTTTTTACATCTAAAACGGTTACGACATCGACCCCATTATCGACTTTAACACCCTCGAAAATCATAAAAACTATAACCATGATGAAAAAAATTTTAATTTTCAGTTTTGCCATCTTGGATTTACATTCCGACCCTACTGTCGGCTTTAACACCCTTTAAAACCATGAAAACGATACCCATGAAGAAATATATGAAAACTTTTAGAGCCGCCATCTTGGATTTTCATTTTGACTAAATTCACACTTTTTCTCTCTCTCTCTGCACTCAGTCCGATGTGTACAATTTTATTCCAGGACATTGTAATCACTTTACTCTTTTTTTTTTGTTTTTTTGTCTGCCAGCGTTTTCTCTCTTTCTTTTTTTTTTTGAGTTAGAAGAAGACAGTCGCAATTATTAACACTTTTTACCGTGACGATTTCTGAAAGTTAACAAGCCGTGTTAAAGAACTTCGGTCCAACAAATTTTCTTTCTTTCTTTTTCAACCATGTTCATGTTCTTTCAACACTGTAAAATGTAATGCAATTCTTGTAAAGAAACGGGTGCAGATCCGTTAGTTATTGTTAACCGAACTCCGCAGGGACACGAGTGAGTTGCACTGGCTACACTAACAATATTTATCTACATGTCTAGGGAAATAAACAGCTAGGATTAAAGTTTTAAAGCTGTGTATGTTAGTACGTAACATAACTTGTGGTTTTCAGTAAAACTAAATAATCGCCTTTTCTTCTATGAGTACTATCTGTCTAAGTAGCTTAGGAGATGATATAACAATATGAAAGTCTGAAAGGGATACCGTGGCCCCTGGCAACATGGCTACTGAAGGAACACGGGTGGGTTTTAGTCAGTAAGAGTCTGACACGCTACGCCTAGAGCGGGAGAAGGTATTTGATAACTTCCCACCCAAAAAAAGTAAAGGGATGATTTCAATATCAATCTATTTAGCCTTTTCCCAACTAAGTTGGGGTCGGCTTCCAGTTTAATCGGATGCAACTGAATACCAGTATTTTACATGGAGCGACTGCCTCTCTGACCTCCACAACCCAGTAACTGGGTAATACGATACCTCTTGGTAAGTCTGGTTGTCAAACTTTCGGGCCCGTAACGACTGTCAAAGATCCACGAATGACAGCTGAGACCAACGGTTGAATGTGCTTTCTGAGGTACGGAGGAGTCTCGGTATGTAAAGATGGTCATTCATCCACGGATCGGCAAGCGTAGCTTAACCTGATGGATCGACTCGTGCGGCTGTTATTACTTAGTTACGAGCTCCTCAGGGGATGATATCATGTATCATGGGTGAATTATTGTAAACATGTCTTAGGTCTTCATCGTCTGGGTACGCTACAATTGCGGCGATAAGACCCCTCTTTGAGGAGTGGCTTAAGAGGCGCTACGGCGCCCTCACCTTCCACCTGACGCACCGGACACGGCTGCTTCGCGAGGTTCCTGTTCAGGATAAGGCGGGAGGAAACGCCCGGGTGTCACCATTTTATGGATCGCCCGGAGGACACGGTGGAGCATACGGTGGAGGTCTGCCCGGCTTGGGCGGAGCATCGCCGTGTCCTCGTGGAGGCGATCGGCAGCGGTGATCTCTCGCGTCCGGCCTTGGTTCAGGCCATGGTACCGAGCGAGAGGAAATGGCAGGCCGTCACCTACTTCTGCGAAGCAGTAATGCTCGCAAAGGAGGAGGCGGAACGCGTAAGGGAGAGGCTAATTTCGCGCCCTCACGCCCCTAACCGCCGCAGGCGGAGACGCCCGGGGCGAGAATTGCGAGCCGATTTCCGGCCACCGTAGGCGCGGGCTTGCGGACGGTGAGCAATGGGTAGCTTGCCGTCCGATAAGGACCAAGCTCGGGTCGACGGCGCGTTGTATTCCACGCGCGCCTGAAAGAGATGTCAGCAGAATTGACGGGGTCCGCTAGGGCCAATGCCTGCCGTGGCTGCGAATATGGGCCGAAAGGGAAATCGTGGCACCCGTCAATAGGGCAACCGAAGGAACATGGGTGGGTTTTAGTCAGTAAGAGTCTGACACGCCCTCCCGCTCCGCCTAGAGCGGGAGAAGTTATTTGATAATTTCCCACCCAAAAAAAAGGTCTTCATCGTCATCGTCAAACCAGCCTTGAATCACCCATTGCTGGGTCTATACCTCCTTGCCTTCCGTCATACTTAACGGTTCTGTGTGTCCCTTATCTAGTTGGCTACCACGACTTTGGAGATATCGTCGTTAGGTATCTCACATAAAATAGTAAAAAGAGTGAATAGAACAATGTTTGATTGGTTGCATTAAAAATCTCAATGATGTCTGGCGGCATTTATATTGCCACATGCGAACATCATACTGACGTCACGCAAAATGCTGCATCGCGCAAGCAGTCTTTACCGTGCGACTAGCATATATACAACGTCTCGACATCAATCGTCGGTTGCCACCAGACAACACCCGTTTGGTCGGAAGATCCACCCTTTTGTATAGAGGATGAGTGAACTTTACTCCCTGTTCCTCATACTTCTGTCATCATCATCATCGTCAGCCTATAATGTTCCCACTGCTGGGACACAGGCCTCCTCTTTGTGAGAGGGAGTGGGCTGTAAATCCGTAATCCACCACGCGGGCCCAGTGCGGGTTAGTAGATGTCACATGTCTTCGAATTTTCAGTTCTAGGACATGCCGGTTTCCTCACGATGTTTTCCTTCACCGTTTTGAGAGCAGTGGTGATGAAGTAATACTTCTGTATGTAGATGAAATTTTCTTGGAACTAATTAAGCACAGCTTTTTGTGAATCGTTCGTTTATGATCGTATTCTGTTACCTTCTTTTAAATTTATCCAAACCCTTAATTTTTTGACAATAGCCCGACAACCGACACACACATTAACATTAAGGAAAAAACACAAACACAGCATATACACAAGTTTAGTCATGTCGATAACACAAAAAGCTTTTCATCTTGAAAATTCTACAAAACACCATTTCATAACAGATTTAAAGACAATCGACCGCGTTAACTATAGTTTTTAATTAGAGGCGAAGGACCCGAAACGGAAAATTAAAAGTTTTTCGTTTGCCAGACGGTTTTTTTTATTCAAATAAAAATGGCGAAACAACGCCTCGTTTGAAATTCACAATAAAGTTTTATGATCATTAAATATGCTTCTTTAGATATTTTATTTAGTTTGTTTTATATTCTGATGCTGTCTGTGGAAATAACTGAGCTTTTTACTAGGTGCTTTTGTCTGTAGATGTCGTTTTTTTTTCGTGCGGTTAGTGAGTGAGATGAGTTTTTATGCCACCCATGGGCCTCTGATTTGGCTTCACATGCCAAGCACAGGCTTACAGGCAAGACTGGTGGTTAGACTTTCGGGTTTCTGACTACCCGTAACGACTGTCAAAGATATACGAATGACCATCGGCTTAACGAACTTTCCGAGGCACGAAGGGTTTTTTTATGTAGCGCATCTCGTAGTTGACCCCTTTTTTTTGGGTGGGAAATTATCAAATAACTTCTCCCGCTCTGGGTGCAGCGGGAGGGCGTGTCAGACTCTTACTGACTAAAACCCACCCGTGTTTTTCGGGTGCCCTGTTGCCGGGTCCACGATTTCCCTTTCGGCCCATATTCGCAGCCCCGGCAGGCATTGGCCCTAGCGGACCCCGTCAATTCTGCTGACATCTCTTTGAAGCGCGCGTGAAACACAACGCGCCGTCGACCCGGGCTTGGTCCTTATCGGACCTCTGAGATCATGACTACTTAACTGGGCTTTCCTGTGGGTGCCTTAAGCTACTACACTTAAAACCTCCAGCCAGGGGTTATTCAACTATGCTAATTAAAACTAGGTGAACGCTCCCTGTGGGGTACGAACCTCGGCTTAGGGCGTCAACCGGAGGGAGGACATCAAGGATGGGACGGGCTGGGCATGAAGGGATCTCGATATGTAATGGACGGTCACCCATCCATGAACCGACCGCTGCCAGCGTAACTTAATCTTCGATAGACCCGTATCTACGGCTGTTATTAATTAGCCATGTGTCCCACTCTTGTCACATAAACAAGATTGAAAAACAGCCTCAATAACCATGAATCTCCTTCCCTTCGATCCTCCAAGCTGTAATATTTTGGTGACTGTTGATTTTAAGTACAGAGCATAACATTTACGACGCCGTTTCTTTTACGAGTCGGTTAAGAGAAGTGCTGACACACACTCGTTCCACAAGAGGTGTTGGAAAACACGATGGTCGTAAGATAAGGAGTTTTTTATGGAAAAACGTGATAAGTGACAGTGAATTTTTGATTGTGTGGAATTGGAATTGTGGATTGGGGAATTTTTGATTTTAGAATGATACAAAATTACAGTCCGGCCGTTGAACGAATGCGTTCCTGACACCTGTCGGACAATTTCTAGTGAAATGAAATGAAATTGTTTATTCCGTAACTAGGATATCGGTATCACTTTAACACGTCATATTAAAAAAAATAAGAAAAATGAGCTCGATGACTTCGGCGTTTCCTATCTGACTACTCTGAGAAGAAAGGCCGAAACAAACTCAGAGGTCACAGTCTCTTTTAAAGTCCAGACATAGTCTTGGTCAGCCCATATGAGGACCATGTAGATTAGTGTCTTAAATGGTCTTTTGAGGAAAGAACCACACAGATTTGAGTGGACCTGTCCAGTCAGTGCAAGCATTTGTCAGTAATCGTGGAGCTCAATTCAGAACTCAAGGAGCTCAACTCGACGAACAATACCAAAGAAAAGACATTTGGGTAGGCCGCATAAACTAATCAAACTGCCAGACCATCATTAAAATAAGATACATTTTCCTATAATAACATTTATTTTAGTTCAGTACCAAATAGTATAGTTAAGGCTCAGTGTACCATATATGGAACCAAAATAAAAAAAATATTTACTGGTCAGATATTGACTTAAGATTTTTTTTATTATTTTTCCCTAACTACTAATCACTAACTACAACATATATATTTTTTTCACTACCAACAAAAAAATTGAGCCTTGTAGGGTTAAAACTAGTAGAGAAATAAAAATATCCCTCTCACATTCACAATAATTGTAGTGGTTACTACCACTAGAAATTGTTCAACAAGGATCAAATTCGCAAAACACATATTCTTTAGTAGGAAACTGACAGCTGTCAAGAACACATTCTCTCGACTGTAATATCTACTCAGACTTGAAATTTGATTGATATGATCAATATAGTCCTGCAGATAGTATTCCGGCCATTGCTGCCAATTTCAGCGGAGACTAGCCTTCGGCGCGGAAGATATTATAGTGCACAAGTGTGTGCGCAGACAAAAGTGCAGCCTCTCTTCCTTCACTTTATTGACATGATTAATGTTTGAGGCAGCATGTTGAATAATTTATCCTTTTTATGGGACTTTAAACATCAGGCAAAAGATGGGTATCTCTTCTATTTTTAACCGAATTAAAAAAAAAAAACAACTGTCTTCCAAAAAAAACACTACAAAGTGAAAAATAACTTTTATTTCGGAAGTCGGTGTCTTGGGTTTTGTATTTTCGTGTTTTGCCACCGACTTCCAAAATTAAAGTAATTTTTCACTTTGTAGTGTTTTTTTTTGGAAGTCGGTTGTTTTTTTTTTATAAAAAGTTTTTATATTTCACTTTTTACATAGTTGTGGTACCTACCCCACACATTTGAATACCACTATCTGCTACCAGTGACAGGAACTTATTATATCATATACATACTAAGTGGGAAAAAAATACGTATTTTGTAGCTAACTCAAAAACTACCCAAGCAAAGTTAATAAAATTTATATGGAACTAATTTGAGAGCATACCTTTTCAAAAAAAAAAAAGAATTTTTAAAATCGGTCTACAAATGACGGAGAAATCGGCGGACATACGAAAAAAAAAAACATACGCTACGAACATATAACCTCCTCCTTTTTAGAAGTCGGTTAAAAAAGGAGGAGATTCTTTGTTCGTTTGTATGTATTTTTTAGGTATGTTTATCGATATTTTCATCAATTGAGGACCGTTTTTGGCAATTATTTTTTCATTTGGTAGAGAAAGCTCGCGCGATGGTCCCATATGAATTTTATAAAACTTCCTGTCACTCTTGTTTACATTGCCAGTCGTGGTATACTAATTGGTGTGGTGGTACCATAATTAAAAAGAAGAATTAAAAAGTGAAAAATAAAAAGTTGGTGTCTTTAGTTCTATTTTTCGTTTTTTCCCACCGCAGTTATTTTTCACTTTGTAATGTTTTTTTTTAGATGATGGTAGTTTTTTTTTTAAAACCCGGCCAAGTGCGTGTCGGACCACGCACAATGAAGGGTTCTAGGGTAATATTTTTCGTAATTTTATTTTACCATTTTGTTGGCGTAATTAATATGTATACCCATGCCAAATTACAGTTTTCTAGTACTAAGAGTCTCGAAGCTAGACTGTGGACAGACAGACAGACGGATAGACGGACCGACAGACAGATGGACATGGCGAAACGATAAGGGTTACTACGGAACCCTAAAAAGTGAAGTAAATATAAACCTTAAAGTGTTTAACACTTTAGTTCCCTGTACAGTTAGGGAATTTTGTCGTCACTGGAAGGGCAAAATTACTTAACCGCCATCTTATTTATATGGTGGTTAAGTAATTTTGCCTTTCCAGTGACAATGTAATTTTCTTACTTTCACGAATATATGAATATAAAAAAACTTTTTACAAAAAAAAAAACAACCGACTTAAAAAAAAACACTACAAAGTGAAAAATAACTTTAATTTCGGAAGTCGGTGTCTTTGGTTTTCAATTTTCGTTCTTTGTCAACGACTTCCGAAATTAAAGTTATTTTTCACTTTGTAGTGTTTTTTTTGAAGTCGGTTGTTTTTTTTTTTTGTAAAAAGTTTTTATTTTTCACTTTTTGGTTGTGATACCTTCCCCACACAAATTCGAATACCACTACCTGCTATGTAAATAACAGTGACAAGAAGTTATCATAATATCATCCACATACTAAGTGAGGTAAAAATACGTATTATTGAAGCTAACTCAAAAACTACCCAAGTAAAGTTAATAAAATTTATATGGGACCACCTCTGAAGTATGATCTACCAAACAAAAAAAGAATCATCAAAATCAATTCATAATTGACGGAGTAATCGCGTAACAAACAAACAAAAAAAAAAAAAACAACATACAGTCGAATTGATAACCTCCTCCTTTTGGAAGTCAGTTAAAAATGAAACTGGTTTGCACCATTAAGAAAACAATTCAATATAGGTATTTTATCTTCAGCATTTCCCCAGGCATTCCAAAAATGTGCACTAGGAATTGAAATTGGAAAACACATTGGAGTTGCAAATATATCAATTTTGTGCCAGAACAAAATATTTACGTTTACAAACCGTAACAAACAAATCAGAATATTTCTTCCGTAACTTCTCAAGAAACAAGGCACCTATAACCGTTTCGATAAATTTCTCACGTTTTTTGTCCCAAGTCATACGATATTAGCGGTGATCTTTAATCGTTTCAGCACGTTTTATGCCGGTATAACCCATGTTTGTCATAGAGATAAACCAATTAGTAACTATGGAGTTTTTTGCACATTCTTCTCCTTAAAATACAATAGACGTGGAAATATTTAGTAACCTGTTCCGCTTAGCTATTTCTAAAGAGCCATAAAAACCCTGAAAGATATCGACACGTGTTTCACCTCTCAACGAGGCATTCTCAGGATGACGATTGACTTGTTGCGAACTGGAATACCGAGCGCTGAATGCAGAGATGCTCTACGTTCAGCAATTTCTTTCGGGGTTTTTTTATGGCTCTTTAGAAATAGCTAAGCGAAACAGGTTACTAAATATATCCACGTCTATTGTATTTTATAATGGATTTCCGCAAGGTCACACCTGAAACAATTACCTATCATTCTTCTCCATGCGAAAACTACCATTTGGAAGTGGCAACTAGAATCAATTCTCAAAATAACCTCATAATCAGCCTATAATATTCCCACTGCTAGGACACAGGCCTCCTCTCTGTGAGAGGGAGTGGGCTGTAATCCACCACGCGGGCCCAGTACGGGTTGGTAAATATCACATGTCTTCGAAGTTTTGGTTCTAGGACATGCCGGTTTCCTCACGATGTTTTCCTTACCGTTTTGAGAGCAGTGGTGATGAAATAGTTTTTACAAAGTAAAGGGCTTGTCAGGGTTCGAACCTACGACCTTACAACTCGTAAGTTGCGGCCTTTATCACTGGGCCACCACTGCTCTCTAATCAATCGAAATCATCAAATTAATTCAATTTTCTTGTAAATTTTGAAACAGTACATGTTGGGACCTTATGAGTATCGTGGTTGGAGAGGGATAATAAATGAAATTCAGGTGTACAATATAAAGTCTATTCATATGAACATGAATCTTTAGCATAATGACGCTTCTTATATTAATAACACGGTACACAAGTTATTGTCACGGCTCTGGGAAAACGACTGGCCGCTAAACCTAATGCGCGGGGGACATTGCATTCTGCACCGCTAGCATTACTACTGCTACCTGTAGTTCCTACAGTACAGATCAGTCAGAAACGCGGGTAGCGTTTTAATGTTACTCAGATTGAAGGTCGAGGAAGAAAAGGAGAGGTCCTTCGACACGTCCTGGACCTACGTCATTTTCTCACATGACTTTATAATATTTAGAAGGTTTCATACGTTAGACCTCAAGAGTTGTAACTTTACATGTTTAGAATTTTAACTCATAGGCCGCCTCCTAATTAAAAGCTATCGTCGCGCGAATACGCAATCGGTCGCGTGCATATGTCACTTTTTTTCGGAAAACTGGAAAGCGCCCTCTGTCGGCACGACCACGCGTTCAAGTTCACCGAACAAAAAGTTCGAACGATCGTGTATTTGGGTGACAATTGCTTTATAATAGGACGCGGGGAAAGCTGGGTAGGCTAGTAGATCGAGTTGGGGTCGTTTTATATCCAATTATTATATGCGATGGTGGCGTTCATTTGTCACTTTTTGTTTGGAAAAGCGGAAGGTGCCCTCTGTCAACGCGACCACGTGGCTTTAGGGTACAGTTTTTGATAAACATTCGCAGTCACAGTCAAGTCGTCGAAAAAATGCGTTCCTGACAAATTCCGTCTGTTGGAAAATTTCTAGTAGTAATAAGGATCAAATTCGCAAAACACATTTTTTAGTATGAAACTGACAGGTGTCAAAAACGCATTCTCTCAACGGCCGGACTGTAAGACACACTAAGTCTTCTCTATACTCCATTTGAAATAATAGACATTGAAACATACCTATTTTACAGTCCGTTCAACCGATTTTGACTTTTATGCCGTAGGCATAAGGATGGCATTAAAAGCAATAAAAGTGGTTACAATACCAACAGTTTACTGCAGTTGCCATTTGTCATGCCTCCATTGCAATAGAAGTCAAAATTGGTTGAACGGACTGTAAAAAAGGTTTGTTTCAATGTTTATTATTTCAAATGGAGTATAGTCTGAGCCATAACGAAACCCAAACCGTGACCAAACATAATTGAAGTCCCAATAAATCGCAAACACTCGTAACACACACTATACTTAGGTAATAGTTGCCATCCAGTTATGAAATGAGGTACTCTGTATGCGAAACTTTGACGTCTTATATCGAACAATGATAATAAAAAACTGAGACAAACGTTTGCAGCTGAGATGGGAATCGCCCTCATGTGTTGTAATAAATTTTTGCTTTTAAAAGTGTTTTTTGAATAAATGATTATTGGTATTATGCTCAGGTAGTTTTAAATTGTACAACGCTCATTGCGAATTGCATGTTACTTGCATGTCCTATCGTTTATTATGAGTATTGAAGAAAGAAAACCATGCATTAGTCATCATCATCATCATCATGATGATGACTAATACATGGTTTTCTTTCTTGATGATGATGATCATCATCATCAGCCTATAAATGTTCCCACTACTGGGTCACAGGCCTCCTCTCTGTGAGAGGGAGCGGGCCGTAATCCACCACGCGGGCCCAGCGCGGGTTGGTAGATGTCACATGTCTTTGAATTTTCGGTTCTAGGACATGCCGGTTTCCTCACGATGTTTTCCTTCACCGTTTTGAGAGCAGTGGTGATGAAATAATTTACACAAAGTAAAGCGCCTGCCTGGGTTCGAACCTACGACCTACAACTCGTAAGTCGCGGCTGTTACCACTGGGCTACCACTGCTCTTCTCTGCTCTATGTATTAGTAAAGAAAAATAATACAGGGTGGTGATTTAATGATTGGAATACCGCCCGGACAAAGAAAGAAGAGTAAATAAAACCAGAGCGATATTGCTTGAGAATGGAAGTTTTCGGGCTGTAAAAATCTAAACTCCGTTTGAAATAAGATTAGACATTTAAACAAACCTTTTTTACAGTCTGTTCAACCGATTTTGACTTCTATACCGTAGGCATAAGGATGGCATTATAAGCAAAAAAGTGGTTACAAACCAACTGTTTACTGCAGCTGTCATTTGTCATGTCGCCATCGCAATAGAATTCAAAATCGGTTGAACGGACTGTAAAAAAGGTTTAGTTAAATGTCTAATCTTATTTCAAACGGAGTATAGGTATGTATGTGAAAAGGTACTTTCTTAAATATTTC
Source organism: Agrochola lychnidis (assembly GCA_963680765.1). Classification (NCBI taxonomy): domain Eukaryota; kingdom Metazoa; phylum Arthropoda; class Insecta; order Lepidoptera; family Noctuidae; genus Agrochola; species Agrochola lychnidis. The sequence goes on along the minus strand of OY796862.1, from coordinate 4,814,531 downwards.
ATTAATATAGTCACCGTGATAAGTAATAAAAATATACTCTCAACAACGATTTCGAAACCAAAACCCCAGCCCAACTCAAATTCCAATTACCCAACCCAAATCCCAAAATCCGTCCATCATAACCATATAGCCCAATGGCCAAAAAATTGCCGAAACTCTAATCACAATCCGAGCCGGCTAACATACGGCTACTCGGAACTTTGCGAGCTAATTCCCTGCCAAATTGAATTCGTGGCGTTATGCCAGAGATACACAAGGCTAGTTTCTCAAACCAGGATAGTAAGCTAGCAAGCTAGTAACTTTGGCTTCGTTTATAAAGAACTAGCTTCATTTCTAGGCTAGTAAGCTAATGAAAAAACAACCGACTTTAAAAAAAAAAAACACTACAAAGTGAAAAATAACTTTAATTTCGGAAGTCAGTGTCTTTGGTTTTCAATTTTCGTTCTTTGTCACCACTTCCGAAATTAAAGTTATTTTTCACTTTGTAGTGTTTTTTTTTTTAAGTCGGTTGTTTTTTTTTTGTAAAAAGTTTTTATTTTTCACTTTTTAGTTGTGGTACCTACCCCTTCACAAATTCGAATACCACTACCTGCTATGTAAATAACAGTGACAGGAAGTTATCATAATATCATCCACATACTATGTGGGAAAAAATACGTATTATTGAAGCTAACTCAAAAACTACCCAAGCAAAGTTAATAAAATTTATATGGGACCACCTCTGAAGTATGATCTACCAAACAAAAAAGAATCATCAAAATCAATTCATAATTGGCGGAGTAATCGCGTAACAAACATACAAAAAAAAAAACATACAGTCGAATTGAGAACCTCCTCCTTTTGGAAGTCAGTTAAAAATAAGCAAGCTAGGATAGTTTAATTGTATGGGGTTAATTTTTATGCTAGTAGCTTCCTCGGGGGGGGGAGTTGCTCGCGTCCGTAGGATTTACCATCTTTTCCTAGACCCACCCTACACGTCTCCCCCGGGTGGTGCTAAACGAGCAACAACGCCGAGCTTCGGGCGGCGGTTAAATAACCCGTCCAAGATCAAAGCGATGGAGACAGGAAATGGTCTCCTCACCCGCTGCTCTGTTGAGTCAATCTGCAGAATCGGGGACATTGGCTTAGCCGCCCGTGTCGAGAGGTAGAAAGCCTCAATAAAAATTCACCCCAATCCTACGGTGGAGACCGCGCCAAGAGGATGCATGGCTGGGGGATGTCAGTCTCGAGCGCCAACCTTGGTGAACCTGGCGAACACCATTGTATTAGCCTTCTCACAGGAATGGCGTCACCCTGTGTAGCGACCACCCTATCGTCCATACTCGTGGGAATCAAATGAAATGACTGATAATAAAACCCAAAAAACTTATACCCAACAACTTTTTCACAAAGGACTCCTGGAAACTAGACCAAGGTCCTTGTCATTCAGCGGATGCATAAGCACGGATAAGCAGGCCGAAAGTCAGGGAAGTAATGTAAATACTTCTCAATTAAGCCACACGGAAAACAATACTTCAACAACCACCCAGGCAAGTCAAAGGGACTCTTTTGGACACCAGAAAAAAGAATCCTCAAATCAAGAGTGGCAGCAAGACAAAGTACCTAACAATAAACGCAGAAGGCTCGATAGCCCCACAGAAGGTCAAAATAAACAAACATCGACCAAACGGATTAACTACACAATCCCTGTGCAAAACACATTTGACATTCTCAGCGATGAAGATCCTATAGCTGTAAAAGAACACAAAGAATACATACCGAAGCCTGAACCAATTTTTGTGACTGGCATAGTGGATATAACACCCCTAAGAGATCTCTTAAGTAAAATGATTGAAAAGAACAAGTATACCATGACTACACTTAAATCAGGACACATAATCAAGCTAATGCCTGCAGACATTGAAACTTACAAAACAATAAGAGATAAACTCATCGAAAAGGACATCAACCACTACACCTACAAACTCAAGAGCGAAAGGGCGTACAGAGTAGTGATTAGAGGTCTGCACGCCTCAGAAAATATTGATATGA